>OZ007500.1:141774574-143118153 GCA_963931805.1 Microdon myrmicae
CTGTTTGAAGAAACCGCCTGTTTGGAATCGCCCTGTTTAAAGAACCCGCCTGTTTGGAATCGCCCTGTTTGGAATCGCCCTGTTTGAAGAAACCGCCTGTTTGGAATCGCCCTGTTTAAAGAACCCGCCTGTTTGGAATCGCCCTGTTTGGAATCGCCCTGTTTGAAGAAACCGCCTGTTTGGAATCGCCCTGTTTAAAGAACCCGCCTGTTTGGAATCGCCCTGTTTGGAATCGCCCTGTTTGGAACCACCTGTTTATAATACATCCGGTACATAGAGAACTGTTTACTGATTTGATTCGATGAGGTATCAGAGAGGGGCGGTTATAATACAGTCGGTATGCCTTTGATTGCAAACCACCTAATGGGTACGATGAAGCATATTTCCTTGGATTAGGTGTGATAGAACTTTATGTGTTACTAATCGTTAGCCGGTTCAAACAAGTTCGGGATTCCTTTTGATATTACAGAGGAAATGAGTTTGAAGAATTCTTGAGATCTCCTCATCAAAAAAACTGACTTCGCCTAAGGCTCAGACTTCGCCTAAGGCTCGTACCACCCCTCTCTGATACCGCGTCGAATCAAGGTAGTAAACAGGTCTTGTCATATGATGTTATGGTGGGGCTATATTTGATACTCTAAGACTCATGGGGGGAAAATGAATGACCAATATTCGAATAACCAACAACTTACTATATAGAAATCAACATTAGTTCGTGGGACCGGATGGAAAATAAGATAAGAGTGATGACGACTTGAAATTAATATAAACAAATACGAGGTGTAGGAGATCTTGTTCGCTTGCCTAACAACAACAACAATAAAGAAGGACTATTGAAATGGACTAACCACAAAAGAAGAATATATAGACCATTTGTTAATGAAGTGATTAAATGTTAAATTATAAATGAAAAGAATGGATACATCGACTTGATTAATATTGAATAAATAAAACACACAGTTATTTCAATAGTAATATTCGTATTATTTATTTATATATATATATATATATGCTTCTTAAGATATAATCATGTGATATGTTTGTTTCGCTTTCCTCATATCTAACAATTCGTAATTTGATTTGTAAACCGTATTATATTTTGTTATGTGTTCGATTTCTCCATTTGACTTTTTCCCTCGGACATGGTTGTAATTAATTTGCGGCATTCACTCTTGTGTTTTTGCAGTCCGGATTCAGTGGTGAACTGTTGTAAGCAGCCGTTACATAGATGCATTCGAGTGGTATGTTTAGCTAACTGGCTTCTCAACAAACGCGAGATGTTTTTAATGTATACATAATGCGTTTTATTCTCATCGGGACTTTCACAATAAAGCAAGTTAATATGCTTTGCTTTTTCCTCACGAGTATGATAGTAGGGTCCAATTATCTTATATTGCCCTTTATCATTAATCTCATAACCAAAAACATTTATGCTAATGGTTGGATTATTTGCTTCGAATATGCTCGTGTCTTTGACTGCCAGAGGAAATTGCATATTCTTGAAACAAAGTACTTGATCATTGTATACTATTGTTTCGCTTGCAATGTTGTCAATTTTATAGTGCGATGGTCTGTGAGCATGATGTGTGTCATTACTGAAAGCCGATAAAATGGCCCATTTAAAGCAGTAATCATCGTTGTTTTTCACATTGATGCAACCTTTTTTGTTCGATATCTGTTTAGGCAGACTAAAATGCGAAAAAGCTCGAAATGGCTCGTATTTGTTGATGTTAATTTCGATTCTCTGAAATGTTAACAACGCCCATCCGCTATCTTTTTCTTGGAACTCTTCCAATTTTGCCTTGATATTTTCAATTGCCGTGTTCAAATTTTCTCTTATGTCTTTCTCTTTCTCAATCGTGTACATTTTAGTTTGCATGCTTTTTATATTTATTTGCATTATCTCTTCACATTCTTTGGATAGTTTCGCAAAGTTAGCAAAAAGCTCCATACTAAATTTAAAAGCTTTCAAAACTTTCAATTCATCTTGTAGTAACTCGTTAATCAATGGAATATTTTTTTCAAATAACGTATTCACATTTATCATACTCTCATCTTTGTTGGTAATGGCAAATATTTTGATACGATTTTGGAATGCGCTTGCTATTAAGGAGACGTTTTCATTAAGAGCTTGTTGGGCGTTTGCTTTGTGGGCATTTTTTCTTTGATGTTGAACCCAAAGCTGTTCCTCAACATCCTCATCACAAAACAAGCATCTTTTAAAGCTCTGCTGTTTTAATTTCTTTGCAGCTAGTTGTTGTTGTTGTTGTTGTTGTTGTTGCTGTTGTTGTTGTTGCTGTTGTTGTTGTTGCTGTTGTTGTTGTTGTTGGCGTTGTTGTTGGCGTTCCTCCAAAACTTGCCTCAGTCTTTTTCTGACATTATTGCTAATATTGTAGTTGTTGCTGGTGTTGCTCTCGTTAGCAGACATATTTTCTCTAAAAAAGTAATGAAAAATTTACTGTTAATTCTTTTGCTTTGTTACGCTTTCAGAAAAAAAAAAAAACAGTTGTCTCGATGATTAAAATCCCCCGAATATAACACATAACATTTGAACAAATAAATTAAACATGCTAAAAATGATTAATAATAGGTGTTAACTTACCGTTTTTGTTGTTGATTTTTTTTGTTTTAATCCTATGGCAACAATTTTCCTGCTCAGCTAAATATATACCACAATGGAAACTTTTTGTGGTTTTCTTTGATGGTTTAGTGACGCAATGATTTCTAACTAGTCAAGATGGTCTTATATATACCGAAATTCATTCATTATTACGCATACACCCATCTCATTCGTCCAAAATATACTCTCTTTCTCTCTCTTTCTCTCTTTCTATCTTTCTCTCTTTCTCTCCTGACGCCAATACATACACATAATTATAAACTATAACCTTGAACGCTGATCATCGAACCCTAAGACTTAATTCACATACTGAGATAAGAAAGAATTCCAAACCACTACACCAAACGACGATGAATCACTTCCATACAAATCCACGAACAACTATGTCACACAATTAGCCTACCCCAAACTTTAACCATTACTTCCATACAAATCCGCGAACAACTACTGATAACAACACCGCCACTACAACCGAAGATGTGTACAACTGACAACAGCTCAACAGGTGAAATTCAGATATTTGTCCATCAATACACACACATACATACACATAATTAATATAACAACAAGCTACAAAAAAAATTCCCATATAATACTCAGCACAATGACTAATAATAATATATTCGCAATTAACAACATTGTAGCGCTAAAACAAAAAAGTCTACACATACTAATATATCCATATAAAAACTACCTATGCTTTTCAAAAATATCCTCATGTGATTATAAGCAAACAAAGAACTTTCAAAAGATCTCAAAACTTTGAACAATAAAACATAACATCATTATAACAATAAACTAAATACAGCAACAACAATAGCCTAATATAACCACACTAGATAATAATAAAAACATTCGAACAATATACCAATAAATACACCTTAGAAATAACGCTGATCATCCAACCCTAAGACTTAATTCACATGCTGAGATAAGAAAGAATCCCAAAAACCACGACGTCAAACGACTACGAATGACTTCCATACAATTAACCTATCCCCAAACTTTAACCTTGAACGCTGTGATCATCCAAATCTAAGTCTTATATCATCACTTCCATACCATATCCCTCGAACAACAAAAATTCCTATATGTTACTCAGCTCAATGACTAATAATAATATATAAAAAACCCTCAACTTCCAGACAAATCGACAACCAACCATGTCATACAATTAACCTACTCCAAACTTTAACCCTGTACGCTGATCATCCAAACCTAAGACTTAATTCACATACTGAGATAAGAAAGAATCCCAACCGACAATGAATCACTTCCATATAAATCCGCGAACAACTACTGATAACACGCCTCTATTTTACTACAAATGATAACAGCACAACAAGTCAAACGACCATGAATCACCTGTCACCTATTCATATACACAACTGATAACGACGACGATGATGATGAATCATTTCCATACATTATGCAGCAATAGCGAAAATCATCGGGATTATTATTATTATTATTGCTAGACTCACGATACAATACACAAAAATAAATACTAGCACCGCGTCAAAAAAGGAATAACAATTAATATATAAATAAGGTAACTCACCAGTTGATGATGTTGATTTTTTTATTTCCTAGCTAATCCCACGTCGAATATTGGGTTTGATGATGATTTTTTCTTCTTTTTTTCAAATTCAAAGCCCGTATTTCTATATATATTTCAGCATAGATTTACTGCCAAGTGAATATATTCATAAAAAAGCCTTTAGCACCCCAGACAATCCCCAAAAAAAAAGCACATATTCAATATAACAAAAAACTCCATTTCAACATAGATTTACTATCAAATAGTAGCATTTCAGTATAGAGCAAAAAGCCCAAAATATTAAGAATCAGCTTAGATTTACTGAAAAAGCCCTCGACAACCGAAACAAAGGCCAAACGCATCTAGAATCACAAAAAAATGTCCATATATTAAGAAACAACTAAAACATACATCCATTTCAACATAGAATCACCCAAAAAAAATTCGCATATATATTACTCAAACTCAATGACTAAATAATAATATATTCACTGCCAAACAATCATGAATCACCTATCACCTATTCACACACCCAATTCAAAAATACCATTTGCTCATGTCACACAATTAACCTTGAACACTAATCGCACAACCCACTGAAGATGTATACACCTGATAACAAATACCCAACAAACCAAAAAACAACTATGCATCACACACCCCAAATTGAAAAAATACTGATAATAAGTACAAATCCCCAACCCACTGAAGATGTACTCACCTGATAACAAATACACAACAAGCCAAACATCCATGAACCACATCTGAACAAAATTAAAACAATTGATAACAACACTATTACTATATTTTTGTCCCTCAATTAACCTACTGCAAACTTTAACCGAAACAAAAGTCAGAAACACAAACAATTTAATATATCATATGAATAATGCGTATCCCCTAAAGTATGCAATTAATAATATATCCATATAAAAACTCAAAATTGTAGCGCTAAAAATAGCCCATATTCAATATATATATAGCAAAAAGCCCGATAGTCTAAAAGCATACAGAATCACCAAAAATGTCCATATATTAAGAAACAGCTAAAACATACATCCATTTCAAGACAGAATCACCCAAAAAATTCCCATATATATTACTCAAACTCAATGACTAAATAATAATATATTCACTGTCAAACAATCATGAATCACCTATCACCTATTCACACACCCAAATTTAAAATACCATCTGCTCATGTCACACAATTAACCTTGAACGCTAATCACCCAAACCTAATACATAATTCACTTACCGAGATAACAAGTACAAATCCACGACCCACTGAAGATGTTGACACCTGATAACAAATATACAACAGACCAAAACAATCATGAATCACACATCTCAAATTGAAAAAATACTGATAACAAGTACAAATCCACAACTCATTGAAGATGTACACACCTGATAACAAGCACACAACAGACCAAAACAACCATGAATCACACACCTCAAATTGAAAAAATACTGATAACAAGTACAAATCCATAACCCACTGAAGATGTACACACCTGATAACAAATACCCAACAAGCCAAAACGACCATGAATCACACACCTCAAATTGAAAAAATATCGATCGCCAACTACTGATAACAACCATTAATCACAACCCAAAATTAAAAAAATATCGATCACCCAAAGACAACGATCATGAATCATCCGCCCCCCTCCGATTACCTCATTTCCTAGGGGAGCACTTCCGGAATTACCATATATGGGCATGGATTTTTTTTTCCCATACAAAAAGTGTCTCAGAATCGCTATAAAGAATCACCAAAAATTTCCATGACAATGATGAACCATTTCCATACAAATACACGAACACAAAATTCCCATATATATTACTCTATCCAATGACTCAACAAAAAAAGCACAGAGCATTAGCAAAAAGCCCGACAATCCATTAACAAAAACCCCCGATACTCAAATTACTACATCTGATAAGAACAACAATTACTACAGCCAATAAGAATACTACAAACTACAACAATTACTACACCTGATAAGAGCATCAATTACTACCCCTGATAAGAACAACAATTACTACACCTGATAAGAGCATCAATTACTACCCCTGATAAGAGCATCAATTACTACCCCTGATAAGAACAACAATTACTACACCTGATAAGAAACATACTACACACAACAGCAATTACTACCCCTGATAAGAACAACAATTACTACACCTTGATAAGAACAGCAATTACTACCCCTGATAAGAAACGTACTACACACACAACAGCAATTACTACCCTGATAAGAACAGCAATTACTATCCCTGATAAGAAACGTACTACACACACAACAGCAATTACTACACCTTGATAAGAACCCACAACCCCCCGCCAACCATGAATCACTCCCACAAACTGCCTTCGCCACCCACCAAACATATCTCAACCTTGACATACAGCTTTCGGCTGAGATGAGTCATCATGTCTATAAATAGAACTTTGGGGCAGAAACTGTCCCGGAACACCCCAAACCCTACTACTAATATGAAATTAGGAAATTTAGGGTTTGATTATGATTTAATACTATTGGGGATTTGGATGGGAGTAGCGATTTAGGATCGCTACATCCCTCCCCCCTTTAGAAAAGAAAATTAATCTAGAAGAGATTAATTTTCTAGGATGGATCAGAAGCAAAAGGCGGTGGCATTTCAATTTCTCGATAGTTTACATTTGTAGTTTGTTTAAATTTTGTTGTAACTGTGTCTGTTAATGATAGAGGTATTACTTATCTGATATGTACATTTTTTGTTATTATTTATCTAAGTAATATGTTTTTTATAATATGTTTTATTGTTTTTTTTCAGTAAATTTAAAGGTAGATTCATGTAATTGTAAGGTTTGTTAATGTTAAATAGTTAAGATTGATAATTATTGTTAGTATACAAGTTGGTAACAGTAACGGGCTAAATTATTTTGGATTTGCCGATAATTTTGTTTAGCTACCCCTTTTTTTTTCTTTTTATAATTTAGTTTATAAACTATCTTCCTCGTTGAGGGTTAATGTTTGTACGTGAGTTCTTTTTGTACTTGATTGTTTTCCTATATCAATCTTTGTTTTATTTGTGTATTATATGTAGTGTTAAGTTTATTTGGTAGTTAACTTATGGGTATTTTTCTTATTTGTTTGTTTTTAGATATAGTATTAATTAATTTGGTTTATGTTATTTACAGGTTTTGTTTAAAGTGAAAGTAAATTTTACAGTAAATAAGTTTTAAATTAAGGTATAAAAGGTCAAAGTAAATGTTCTTATTTCAATTTGGTTTTTTATTAATAGTGAAGTTGTTTTTTCTAGTACATATATTTAAACCGTTAATATTAACTTTATTTGGTTGTTGGTTTTTTTGCATAAATGTAATTATGTTTAAAAAGGGTCTTATTCTAGTAATACATGTGTTTGAAATAGTTACAATTTTGTTTGTTGTTTATAAATTGCCTTCCTCATTGAGGGTTAATGTCTGTTTTGTTTTGTTTATATGTTACATTTGTTTTAATATTTTTTTGTATAATATTTATTAGTTTTTATATTTTTGACAATTTTTATGTCGTCTGTTATTTCTGTCCATATTGTGTATTTAGGAATGTTTTTAAGTGATGGACTGTGATACACCTTGGGGATAGCATATGTCTAGGGTTAATAGTGGAAGGGAATTTGGAACTAGGGTGAAGAATCAGAACTAATTGGTCTTGGAATATGGTTTCAGTTTCCTATTGTTTATCTTTACTGATTTTTGGCCAATTTTGATTGTCGTGTTGTTTGCCTTAGTTATTCCTGTAATGAGGAAGCCCTTCCAGATGGATGTTTCTTTGCCCTTGTGGTTTTTATACTTTATCAACACTCTGTTTCCCACTTGAAACAATCGCAGTTTTGTTTCAATTCCGGGGCATGCGGTTGCCGTTGAAGAACGGCATTCTCCGCATAGCTTTCTATATTTCCGAATGCCGGAGAGCATGGACGGCCACCAGTATCTTTGTCGTACGAGGGTTGCCTCTTATGTTTCGGGATTTGGCAACCCTAGTGTTGCAATCCGGCAATTGACAGCTCTGTCGTAAAGTTGGACATTTTTGAGGTTATACGCACTCAGAACGTTTTGACATACGAGCGCTATTTCTGTTGTTTACAGTAACTTAAAAGATTCATCTCGGCCCAAAAATGGAATTAAATCGTCAACATTTTCGTGCGATTATTTTTTACAACTTTCGGCGTGGATTAACTCAGCAACAGTGCATGGATGAACTTAATTCAATTTTTGGCGATGAAGCTCCATCAAGGACCAGTGTTTATCGATGGTATATGAATTCAATCGTGGTCGTAGTTCACTCCAAGATGAATTTCGTGAAGGTCGTCCAAAATCAGTTGTTGTTCCGAAAACCATTGATGCTGTGCGCGAACTGATATTGGAAGATCGTCATGTGACCTATCGTGAGATTGAGACAACCTTAGGCGTTAGTGGGACCAGCATACATTCAATATTGCATAAACATTTGACTGTCAAAAAAATTTGTTCGCGTTGGATCCCACACAATTTGTCAATCGCCCAAAAAAAGGCTCGTGTCAATTGGTCGAAAGAAATGCTCAAATACAATACGGTCGCGGTGCTTCGAAACACGTCTATGACATCGTGACAGGTGATGAATCGTGGATTTACGCGTATGAGCCCGAAAGTAAACAGCAGTCCACTGTCTGGGTGTTTCAAGGTGAGCCAAATCCAACAAACGTTGTTCGCGCACGAAGCACTTCCAAGCAAATGGTCGCCTGTTTTTTCGGAAAAACTGGACATGTCGCAACCGTACCACTAGAACAACGCAGAACAGTCAATTCTGAGTGGTACACAACCATTTGTTTGCCAGTTGTCTTCCAAGAAATCAGGAAAACCAACCGCCGAAGACGGATCACTCTTCACCACGACAATGCGAGCTCTCACACATCGGCTGCGACAACTGCATTTTTGAGCACCCAAAACATCGATTTGATGGGTCATCCGCCGTATAGTCCTGACTTGGCACCGAATGACTTCTTTTTATTCCCGTACGTAAAAAACAAACTGAGAGGTCAACGTTTTTCGACACCTGAAGAAGCGGTTGCTGCATTCAGAATGCATGTGTTGGAGATACCTCAATCAGAGTGGCAAAAGTGCTTCGACAATTGGTTCAAGCGCATGCAAAAGTGTATAGATCTTCATGGGGAATATTTTGAAAAACAATAAAGTGATTTTCGATGATCAATATTTGTTTTTGTTCTCTAATCCCGAAATATAAAAGGCAACCCTCGTATTTATTTTCCTTTTTATTTATTTTATGGGTAATGTTGGTTGAGTGGTTTTTGTAGGTTTGTAAGATTTAGGATTTAGTAGCTCTTATTAGAACCGTCCGTTCTATGGCTTTACCTAAATCCTACCGGCTGCGCCAGTTTGTTGAGGACAGTTGGGCATCGTTATGTTTTTTACTTGTCCAGTCAGGTGTGGGTTATGTCGCCTCACAAGTTGAAAGAAACACGTTGCTCCTTTGTTTACTGGTGTTTAAAATATTCTTTCAAAGGTCATACCAAGCAATGTGAATTCCCTCCGGGGTGCGTTGTGATCTCTTGGAATTTCACTAGTTGTGGAGCCTCAAATGTCTCGCCTGGCTTAATTTGTTTTACTCAATCTGTCCAGGGGAAATCCCACTCTTTGCTTTGTTCTCCAACTCCCTGAACAGCACACCGCTTATAAACCGTTTGGATTGAAATTGTTAGTAAATCAAACAGTCCGATGTACCTTTTCAATATCCTGGACTTTGTTTTTTAATGTATGGAATCGACGCTCTGTCCTCTTGGAGATCTACTACTGGGTTTTTATTTCGTTGGCCATAGGTTCGGACTCTGGACACTTACTGATGTCGAAATCGAAATTCACTGCCCTTTTATAATTTTTCTAGTTGAGAATTGTCAACTAATTTTTGTCAAAATGCCCAGAAACACACATAAGAGTTTGCGTGTTTTAATTTGGGTCGTGTTCTGGGAATTTGTTAGAAGTTTAGTTGGATGGGTTCTAGGAATGGGAATCATGAAATGCGTTTTGAATTTAGGATTTCATGATGTCAATGTTTTTAGGAATTGAGTCAATGGATGATGAATTAACTTTTGGTTAAATTCCTTGTACATGTGACTCAGTATGGGATTTGAAATGAAGCAATGGAAAATTTGGGATTTGGGTTTATTATGTGGAATTGAATCAATGAGCGATAAATTAGCTTTGGGTTAATTTATTGCTCATATGATTCAATATGAAATTAGGAAATTTAGGGTTTGATTATGATTTAATACTATTGGGGATTTGGATGGGAGTAGCGATTTAGGATCGCTACAGAAGCATAAATATGTAAAAATTGAAGAAACGGGTAAATGTATACCTGAAACTATTGGTTTTTATAATAACACCAAATTTGGCGTGGATATGACGAATCAAATGGCTAGAAAGTACAGCACAAAATCTAAATCTAATAGATGGCCTGTCCAGGTATTTTTCAACATTCTGGATTTAGCTGCTATAAATGCTTGGATTTTATATAAGCAAACAACTGGAGAAAGGATATCGCGACAAGAATTTTTATTGCAGTTGGCAGAGGAACTTGCCACCGAATACATGAACAAGATAAAATGGAAAGTATGGCGAAAACTTCAGCAGATTCCACTACAATTTCTGAAAGACGAAAAACGTGTCAAATCGGATATTGCAAAAAATATAAAACCATAAACATTTGTTCTACATGTAAAAAATATGTTTGTGGAAAGTGTTTACGGGGGAGACCCTCCATCTGTAAAAAGTACGACAACGAATAAATTTTGTTTTAGTTTGAATAAGGATATGTATGTAAATTACTGAAGTAACATATAATTTTTCAGTTTCGAGCCTTCTTTCTAAAAATGTACTCCTAAAGCCCGAAAAATAAATGTTTTTTAATTATTATATGATAATTATTTTGTGTTTATTGTTTATGCTAAATTCTGTATTAATTACAATCAATTGGAAAAGACTATACAGGTAGTCCCCGACTTACGACCGTTCGACTTACGACTATTCGCACTTGCGACCATTTTTTTCAAATTTTTTTCATAGAAAATGCTTAAAGAAGACAAATATGTAGTTGCGGGGAATCCCTAAAATATATGAGAAAAATTAAAAAAAAAAAACAAAGTAAAAAAATTCGATTCACATACATATTTCAGTACAAATTTTTTTTATATGAAATTCGACTTGCGTTTATTTCAAAAGCGGTCATTTGACCGCCATCGGTAGAAATAGGTATATATAATATGAGAAAACAAAGCCCTTCTAAAGTGCGCAGTGTGCCGGAATGAGGGACACCCCGCTAATTATCGAGGATGTCCTAAATTCCGAGAAATAATGGCAAGAAGTGTGACCCGGCAAAAAAACACAGAGCCAGCTCGTACTACAACAATGCGCGTAACATCGCAACGGTCGTACGCACAAGTTGCCTCGGGTGGGAGACCATCAAACCAAGCTACAACATTGGTAGCCACAAATACTCCCACACAGACGGAAACAACATCGCAAGCAGACGTGGTCACGGTTCTGCTTAATCTGCAGAGACAGATGACACAGCTGCAAAATCAAATAAACGAGATCTACTCGTACTTGCCCAATCTAAACAAAAAGTCAATATAAACCCTCTAACCACAACATCAATAAAAGCTCTTGTCGTGAATGTAAATTCACTAATAAGAACTGAGAGAAGGGCCAATGTTTTCAACCTGTTGCAAGTTGAACAGCCTGATGTACTTCTGGCGGGGGAAACAAAGTTAAACCAGAGACACAAGATATGGCATAAAAACTACGATATTATACGAAGAGACCGACCTAACTCCTCTCAAGGGGGGGGGGGGGGGGGGGGGGGGGGGGGGGTGTCGCAATCTTTATTAGAAAAAGGATCCCTCATAAAATTATATATAGTGGAGAAGTGCGCAGGTTCCGGGTGCTGGAAGCCTGTATCGTCCGCATACCCCTTCAGCAAGGAAGGAGTTTGTATGCGATTGCGGTCTATGCACCTGAGGAGCACCAACAAAACCTATTTATAGCGGAGCTCGAGACACTCTTTCGATGCTTACAATTGCACCTGGACAAAAATTACTTTATCCTAGGGGGAGATATGAACGCCAAGCATAGAAATTGGGGAAATTATATGTCTAATGCCAGAGGAAATCAGTTGCCTGGTTGGTTAGATCAGTATCATATTGAATATAGAACTGACCTGCTAGCTACCGAATATCCATCGTTCCCTAGAGGTAGATCGTTCTTAGATATCTTGCTAATTGACTCTCGACTGAGACTAATTAACACCAACAGACGAAACAGAAACTGTTTACGGACGATTGAATACGACAGTGACCACTGTGCATTCACGGCAGTAATGGAGTTTCCGAGCGATCTCGCAGATCTGGAGGAATTCGTCAGCCCGCAACCCTACAACTACAGGGCAATGCGATGGCCGCGGTTCACCAGATCATTAACAAGAGAACTTCGTTCGAATGACTTTAATCTGCCAGTAAACAGAAACCTGACAAATGACGAAATCGACAAATACATACAACAAATGGACGAAACGGTAAAACGAACAATGGACAAAACAATTCCCAAAACAACAGTTACAGATAACATTAACATGTACAGAACCACAACAATAAACGCACTCAACAAGAAAAAGAGCAGACTGCTATCGAAATTAAAACAATTATACAGACAGTTTACAGACAGACAAGACCAGGAGATAATATCACAGAAATCCCGATTAAAAAACCTCCAACAATTACTTAAAGCTAATTATAGATTAGCAACAAATTTGTATTGGAACAACAGAATTCGAGCTATAAAAACTAATAACCCGAATATGTTCCCACAAATAAATAAAATATTCAGGAGAAATAATCAAAACGAGATTCAGTGTCTCCAAATTCCACGTACTGATGTAAACAAGCAGCTGCTAACCAACATTGGCATAGCTACAGAGAACGCTCTCCTCAATAGTGAGATCATCGTGATCGAAGATCCTTTGGAAAAGGTGAACGCTTTGGGAGCTGTCTTTCAGGAAATGTACAAGGTGAATGAAAGCATTCACCGAAATCACGACCTGGAGGACAGAGTTCTACTCAATCACCTGCACCTCCGGAATGAAATTTCACTTTGGCAATCGGAGAATCCGGGTTTTACCGAATTCAGTGACGATAATCTGTCATCTGAAGTCATCCAGAGTATCTTCGACTCATTAAGAAGCAAAAAGTCAGTGGGAATAGATGGAGTACCTAACATCGTACTCAAGAACCTGCCCCCAATGGCAATAGATATACACACGGTCCTGTTTAACAACGCGTTGAATAATGCATATTATCCCGCGCGTTGGAAAACGGCTATCATTCAGCCCATCGCAAAAAGGGCAAAGACTGCACAAACCCAATGAACATGCGTTCGATAAGTTTACTCCCAAGCATCAGTAAAGTATTTGAAAAAAACATTAACAAAGCTCTGGTAAAATGGGTACACGACAACAGCATTATTCCAAATAACCAGTTTGGCTTTAAGGCGGGTCATGAAACCACACATGCCGCAGCTAAACTGGTCTCCGGCATACAATGGAATAAATGTAGGAACCAATGCACAGGGGCCTGTCTGATCGACTTGGAGAAAGCCTTTGATACCGTCTGGATCGAAGGGTTGTATTACAAACTGGTCAGACATGGCATACATAAGCCTTTACTATATGTACTTTACGATATGTTAAAGGACAGGAGGTTCGTGGTGAAAAGTGGTAATGTGACCTCTAATAAAACGTATAATATCAAGAATGGCTTGCAACAGGGCGCGGTACTCTCTCCGATTCTTTTTAACATTTACATTAGCGACTTATTAGAAGCACTTCCGCAGGCTATTGCGTACGCAGACGATCTCATAATTTACAGAACAGCTCCGAAAGTTGCGATTATAAATAGGTTAATACAGCGAGACTTCAACAAAGTGCAGCGCTATTGCAATGACTGGAAACTTAAGATCAACTTCCAGAAATGTGAAGCCATCCTATTCAGAACTCCATTATATAAAGCCACGTACGACACAAGGAAAAACTGGCGAAAGCTAGTTATCGTGGGACCGCATGGAGATAAACTGGAAACCAAGAGTTTAGTTAAATACCTGGGCATCTGGCTAGATCAATATCTGTATTTCAACAGACATGTGGAGGCTGCTTTGCCCAAAGCGAGGAAAACTTTTGCTATGACAAGGAGGCTATTTCACAGTAGCCAACTTGACAGCAGGGTAAAAGTCATATGCTACATGACGCTAATCAGGCCAATGCTCATATATGGTTGTCCAGTATGGTTTAACATAGGTCCAAATTTGATGGAAAAGATTCGGGTGTTCGAAAGGAAGTGTCTGAGAACCTGTCTCAGATTATATCGAACACCGGAATCGGAATACAAAAAGTACTACTCAAATGAGACTTTATATAATGAAGCCTGCATAAATAGGGTGGATAATTTTATGATTAAATTAATCAGAGGACATATTGCGAGAGCAATATGCTCGTCCAATGACCTAATTTTCGGGGCTTATTATCCAAATACCCTGTACTATGAGAGCGTGCGTCGCAACGGCTTTGTTCCACCAGAGGCGTTCCTTGACTTGGATATGAAAGGGCTTATACAGGATAGATCCGGAATTCCACTGATCTATCATGTAAGTAGATCATCTGTAGACGGGCGATTGTGCTACGACCGGGAAGTAACGCGCACCGAAGAAGAGCTCCTGCGCTTCAGTAGGACTATCTCCCACAGAGACCGGGACGATAGTATTAGACAGCGTCAGCAGTTCTGGTGGTTGAATGGCATATAAAGACCTGGATACCAAAGTCGGTATAGAATCATAGTATCATCAGCTAGCTTACATAGACTTAGCTTTTCTAGAATTAGGGTAGTATAAGATTTAAGTTAAGTTAGGTTAAGTGCTTTTACATAAAATTAAAAAAAAAAAAAAAAATTAGGTAAGTTAAGTAAGTTAAATTTTAAGAAAAAAAAAAACAAAAAAATTGACAAAGTTTTTCAAATTATTCTTTGTATTTCAACTAATTATCAGTACTGCCACAAAGTTCTGTCGCCGAAAGGCAAATTATACAAATGTTAAGTAATGTTTAGCTTAGAGCGTCTGCGAAGGACCAGTAAGTTATTATATAAGATAATTAAGCTAGAATTTAAGCATTTTTTGTCTAGCCTTTAATTTAGAAATTAAGAATATAAAAAGAAAAATAAAAAAATGTTTTAAAAATGAAATGTATATATAATATGTCGGTAGGTTTAGTGTTAATAATCTTTTTTTTCAGATTTCTAGGAGGGTTGAATCGTGGGTATGGTCGCGTGCCAACTTTTTGAGTCATTCATTCATCAGCTGCTAGCTTTTTGAATTTTGAATTTTTTACTTTCAATTTTTTTTTACTGTATTCTTGAAATATTAATAAACATCCTATAAAAAAATGAATAGTAAAAATATTGATTGCTTTTTTTACAGCACTTCACAATTTGCGTTAAATTCGTGCGTCTCGACCAGAATACCCCCTTAATATTTTCTATGTACCACATATTAATTTTTGTATAAATTTCGAACATTTCGTTTTCGTATTTAATAAAAATATGTTCAAAAATAATTGTTTGTTTTGGTCTTACTAAAGTTTTTTCATAACATTGTCGTTATCTATAAGAAAATAAGCTATTTCAACTATAATTTGTATAAAAAAAATACAACCCAGTAAGTGCAACAACCTCGGTTATTGCAACTGCCCCAATTTCTATTACTGTCAGACCCCAGGGACTAACTTCAAACTGAATGTGCTAACCCGACAAAATTAAAAAGAATAAGAAACTTCGATGGTAAAGATGGCTCGTAAAGTTACGATACACATTCCAAGCCTACCTAAGGAAAAGTTATATAACATTGATGGTGACACCCTACGTTGTTTCATTAGTCAACTTGTAGTAAGTTCAATTCTTAGAATTTTGCATCAAGTCGCTGCCCCCCTCCGTTTGGAATACATTATAGCCGCAAACGAGGGCACTAACACCCAGCCCGACTTCACCCGAACGATGACGTATTCCGTCAGAGTTATGCTAAGAGAGCTGTCATTCAAAACACACGCTCCTGGAGATTCATTGCGTACCTTCCCAACCTTCAGTCGGGCTTAGTTCGCCACAATTTTTGAGGAACAAACTGTTCAACCATGTGCTCGCATCGCATTCCAATGTTTTACGATGCGTCAACAGGGTTTTCCAAAACGCGTTCCCTTAGGTTAGATATTATGTAAATCACTCTGAACATTGAACATTTACACAGCCGTTGCTGTGATTAGATTGGCTTTCACATCAGAACAAAATTATTCGACCTGCGAACCCTTCAACACAATTTATTATGTACAACGTACACGCCGCTAATCCATACTGCGCGGGGAATAGGAACTCGTTGAATGACACTTTCGTCACAGGGCAAAATCGATAAACGTGAGCCAAACGGCAAGTCACGCTACAAAAATAGGGGAGCAAAAACATAGAATAGACTCACCTTCGTTGCGTCATGAATTACAGTTCCGGGTGTCGTAAGGGTACGGAGCATGCCTGCGTCGAACAGCAAGTTATTGTATTGGGTCCTCGCCTTAAATTCGTCACAGTAAATTCGGTTGGCGGCTTCCATCACGAAAGGGACGGCAGTCAGTGCCCCCAAGCGACGCTCACAACTCGAGCGAAACTGCCGCGGAAATACCACTCAATGGAGCACACAGCACACGAAGTGAAAGCCGAGCAACAACAACAATAAAACGACTAAAAACACTCAAACCCCGGAACCGGCACTGGTTACTGCAGCTGAAGAGACGACGTCGATGCCGCCAAAAATTTCATGAATTAATTTGCAGCACGTTTCCGATAACGACGATGATATGCTTCGAAGGTTCCTGCCCGCGGGATCAGAGAGAGTGCCGCGAGTCGCGTACGTAATTCAATTGACTGCAGAGTGACGTTTGAGTCAACAACTATTCCCCCGAAGGTGGCCGTCAGAGCACCGAACTGTAACCCTACGTAAGAGTTGTGAAATCGACGCAATCTGTTCGACAGTTGAAGCGACACTACGAGGCCACAACAGATGAATGAAACGACATCGCACCATAATTTAATTTGGGAAGTTACAGTCAAAGGGCACACCGCAAGTTTGGAGAGTTTCTTTCTTGGCGCGGTTGTTGAAAGTACAGGTGAAGAGCGGTGCTGTCTTTTTTTGTAGGTGAAACAATGTCGCGCGAAAACGCAATCCTGCGCCTTAGTCAACGTGGTTGATTTATTTATCGCCGATCGAATTTCAGGTGAAATGACGTGGACGCGCGTCATACGCCTCGACTTCACTGACCTCTACATCGCTTACCCCTTTTTTTATTTTCTGTTGCTGGTTTTTAATACTTTTCTAACGAGGGACAAGGCCACAGCTATGAGATGATGGTGGGTAGCTGTCTCCTTCCTTGTTTTTGAATTTTGGTGTTCGGGAAATTGTGGTGCCTTCGGGTTCCCAACGATAAATTCCCGTTCTGTAGCAAAACTAGTATTGCTTGTCAGTTTTTTTCAACTCTTCCATCCGCACTGGTTATTATTAGTTAAGGAGCTCACGAACGTGCGCCAGCTTTCAAAACCAAGTTGCATCGTACTTGGATCATTGCAATATTCTTTGGGGCCATGGACAAAAAAATGGGGTGGCGAGAGGCCGACTTTAGGGAGACAAGGACAAATGTGTCCTTCATCTTGTCTCTGGCTTCTGGTCATCTTGCGATAACCAGAATCACCCACATCCGTGAGCATGTTGGGCTCGGTCTCAAGATATCAGAAAAGAAAGGGGAAGGAGGTATCTAAGAATAGTGTTGACAGGATTAGTTCAGGTGTTCTCTAACTAATTGGTGTTCAACTTTGCTTCCGCCGTTTTGCAATAGATGGCTGGAGCGGTAAGTGGTAGTTGAAATAAATAGATCATAGATGTCATACAATGAGCTCCTCGATAGTATAGTGGTTAGTATACCCGCCTGTCACCCGGGAGACCGGGGTTCGATTCCCCGTCGGGGAGCCCCTGGCGCAAGACTAATGACCTTGCCCAGACAAAATAAATCATTATGGAAAATTTAACAAGCCTCAGGACTTGCTAAATAAGGCCAAGACCGGTTCCCGGTTGTAGTGCCGATGATGATGATGAGATGTCATACAATAAGCTTAGGTATTTGTAAACATAACGCCATCGAAATATTAGTCGATTTGTGTCTGCATCATAAAGTTATTCTCGATTAAACATGTCAGCTTACGAGCCAAATTCTTGTCATTTGCGGGAGGTTTTAATTTTCTGGTTTAATATGAAGAAATCTGCTGAGGCTCATCGAATGCTCTCAAATACCTATGGTGAGGCCGCTATTAGTGAAAGAACGTGCCGAGAGTGGTTTCAACGCTTCAAGAACGGCGATTTTTTTACAATAAAGCCTCGAATTTCGGAAAACAGCGGCGGAAGCAAAGTTGTACACCTAATATATAGCTATACTAAACCACACCCTCGCTCCCGTCAACCACTCTCCCCGCGGGACTGTGGGGAGGAAGTATTGTGCCTGGCACGGACACTCGGTTCACTTCCTCCTCCATCATAAATTGTTCACGCGCGAAGGTTCTTCACTTGTTCCGCCGACACAAAAGAAAAAGCAGACATCGATCAATTGTCACAGAACATGCCATCACCAAGTGAAAATATAAAAACCAACCCAGGACAAGTAAACATAGACCCAGGAAAGGCCGAGAGAAGTAAAACACTGGAGTTGGTTGGTGATCACCACTTTAACCGTTAGAGTGCTAAGCGGCGCAAAAGTGATGCGATAGTTTGAATCGAAAATTGCGTCGCAGCGCAAAACTGCCGCGCAAATCAGTGTGTTTTTGTTGCTTCGTGGTAGTGGACGTATTCTAATCTCGCGCATAATTTGTTACGAGAGTGCATATTTATACATTTAAAAACAACTTGCAAATGTATAGCAATTTTCATATATATTCACAAAAATTGCTTAGCACTAAAACGGTTAAATTAAGTTTAATGTTCATTTCTTATCAATATACACAGTTTTGTTTGGACCGCGGTCACTAGGGAAATTAGTCTTAATTTATTTAGTGGGGAAATTTACACGTTAAGGATTGACAATACGACAAAGTTAATTGATGTGAACTGGACCGCGATGGTAATATTCTGTGGCTATGACACTTTTGGGGCAACGTACTCAACACTACAACCACGGCTCTGGGGTGTTTAAATTCGCGACTCGACTATATTCGCATCACCGTGCGCACCGGTGAGCGGGAGTGACACGCATGCGACCAGCGTGGTCGAAGGGTGGAATAAGACTCAACGATATCTTGCTCGTTCAGGCCCACTCGCTCATCGAGGTCACGGTGGTATGTGTGCCTAGAACAAAGAGAGACATAAAGTGCATTCCTAGGATACGATTTCGGTAAAGCAAATAAAACCGAAATCGTCGGATGCATGTGCGTAGCATCTAAACAAAGACACCACGATGCGATATAGAAATGTGCTAATTAGTTTTAGCTAGATTACTGGGAAATGGTGTTTATGGTATCGCTAGTAAGGGTACGTATTGAATACCTATTTTCATTGTTTATGCTTGGATTTCAATTGATGTCAAGGGACGCGGAATGCGTATTTGCTTTGGTTTGCACATTGTGCGAGTCAGGGAATTTTATTGCTGGGAGAAAAACGTCGCCAGCCAATGTATACATAAAGAAATTTATCGTATACATGAATGAAGGTAGGAATAGGCCACGCCATGATAATTATCTCTGGCTGGAATGGTTACATGATATGTGAACCGGGGGTTTTTCTTTTCAGGAATTTGTCTGGTACCGAATTGGTTTAGAATACCAGATAAGCAAAGAAAGAAATCTTACGGAAAATTGTATGCGAATGGATGCATGAAAAGGTAAGTATTCTTTACAGGGACCTTTAGGTAAATAAATTTGATTTATTTGATGCGTGAGGCATTTACAGGTACTAATACTGTTGCATTAGCAAACTTAAGGGAGTTTGGCAGTAGTTATGGGGTTTTTTTTCAGGTAAATAGACCGTAGGGTTTGGCGGAACCGCAACAGGACTGCCGTTAGGTATTACTTCGCGGGGCTGGTTAGCTTTATGCTTTTTTAAGCTGCTCTCTCCATGTCGGCTATTTGTGCTTGCCTTACTTTCTCGATTCTTCTAAGTCCGAGTTGCACTTTGGTCGCATATGCGCTTATCTCCATCCAGTTATCCTCGGAGCATAACATCTGCTCTATGAGGTCTTGCGGGCCTGGGAGATTGAGTCTTCCTTCGTTGAAGCGTCTACAGTAGAACACCACATGATCCGTATGTTCCTCTTGGTTTGGGCACGCTGGATACAACAGTGAGATGCTATATCCAAAACGGTGCAGATATTTGCGATATCCACCATGGCCGGTCAGGAACTGGGTGAGATGGTAGTTGCAGGCACCGTGATCTCTCTTCATCCAGGTGGTGATAGATGGGATTAATTTGTACGTCCATCTGCCTTTCGTAGTGTTGTCCCACCGAGTTTGCCATATGGTTAATGAGGTTGCTTTCTCTTCCTCCTTGATCTCCTTGACTGCTGTTGGTTCTAGTTGCCTTGACGTTCCCCTGTTATAGATTCTTAACATCTCATCCGCAAGGATATCAATTGGAACCATTTCGGCTACGACAAAAGCAGCTTCGTCCGAGATGGTTCGGAAACCGCTGATGGTGGTTAAGGCACAGAGTCTATAGACTGACGTCAGCTTTCTCGTCGCTTCCTTTGTCGTCAGTATACTGGCCCAAACAGGGGCGGCGTATAGTAACTCCTAGATGTTTTATTGTGTCTTTCGATCTAATAATTTGATCTCCGACCCTTATACTCGTATTCATATATTCCACCTTTTTTCGGCTGGTTATTAAAACCGCCTCTGTTTTCTTGTCTGCTAGCTCGAGACCAGCGGATACCAGCCATTCTTTGACTTTCACCACTGCCTCGTTAGTAGCTGCCTTTATCTCATGAATATGTTTTGCCACTGTCACAAGGGCAATGTCGTCCGCAAAGCCTATCAACTGGACCTGTTGTGGCAACACCAATCGCAAAACGCCATCGTACATGATGTTCCATAAGAGGGGTCCCAGAACTGATCCTTGTGGAACTCTTGCTGAGACGTTGTGGTATTTTACACCATCGTCTGTTGGATACCTCAGCTTCCTATTAGTGAGGTAGCTGGAAATTATTCTCTGGAGGTAGTGTGGGGTGCCCATTCTGTGAAGCGCTCTATTTATGACTGGCCATTTTGCCGAGTTAAAGGCATTCTTTATGTCCAGTGTTACAACTACACAGTATTCCTTTGTGCCCCAGCGCCATCTCTCTCCACTTATTGCTTCCGTCGCAATGTCCACCACTCTCTTTATGGCGCCGAGGGTGGAGCGCGATTTTCTAAACCCGTATTGTTGGTTCGATAGGGCTGCCTTTTCTTCTCCTACGGTTAGCAGTCTTTCGTATATCACTCTTTCCAATATCTTTCCCATAGTGTCTAGAAGGCATATAGGGCGATATGATGAGGGCTCTCCAGGTGGTTTTTTATTTTTTGGTAGGAGCAGTTGCAAGTGTTGCAGTTTCCAAGTTTCTGGAAAGACACCTTCCTCTAGACACGTTTGCATGGTGGTTATAAACATGTCCGGTCGACTTTCAGCTGCATGCTGACTGTAGCTCGTCTGCCGTGATTCTCGGGATGTTCTCCACCACTGTCTCGCTTATTAAGTCGTATTGTGGGGATGTGCCTTGTGGGAATAGTTGGTTTACTATTGACCTCAGCACTTTTGGACATGATATCTGCGGGGACCTGGAACCTTTCAGCTTACTCATTACCATCTTCTACGCCGTACCCCATGGATTTATATCGGCTCCTTCGCATAGGCTTTTGAAGGACCTCGTTTTGCTGTCCTTGATCGCCCTTTGTAGATTGCCCCGTGCTGACCGGAACTCGTCCAAGTGCTCTTGGAAGTTGGCTGCCCTCCTAGACCGCTGCCTTTATTTCCTCATTCCACCAATAACAAGGTGTAATAAATAATGTGTGTGTGTGTGGGGGGTGAGGCGGGCGGGGGGGGGGGGGGGGCGGGGGGGTTGTGCTGTCTTGTACTGTGCGTGCGTGTTTGTAGTGTGTCAGCAGTAGACCCTATGGGTCCACTATTATAGAGGAGAATGTTGTTGGGAAGGGTGCTTTCTTCAGTTTTATACTGAAGAAGAAATTGTGGTCTGATCCGATGAGATCGAGAGAGAGAAGGGTCAAGAATGCAAGACTCCCGTACAAGGGGGTTCTCGCTGTTCTGAATGCTTTCGAGGTACTTATATGCTAATTGCAGTAAGTACTTGTCAGTAGGGATAATGGAGGCATCTTCGTATAGGTGAGAGTTTGGGTAATGGCGACCGTCAAGCCTTCTAGAGTGGTTGCAGCATCTTCTGAGGAGGTTTCTTTCGAAAACTCGAAGTCTTTCCATTTGGGCCTGTGGGGGTTTTTTGGTTAATATGCCAGACATGGGCACACGGTTCACTCAACCCCCCCACAATAATCTCGGCGGGGATTGTTCAGCAAGAAGAAGAGTATCAATCGACTCCAACTGGAGTGGTCAGCCTTCCTTTCGTTTCAAGCGGCACGTACTTCAGATTGATGAAAGTCCGGAAATAAAACACTCAGCTTTTATTTTGGTTTTTTTATCTTTATTGAGTAACCAGTTTAATGTAGTTTATAAACAGTGACAATGTTCGCTAACTTAACATGACCGTTAACACAAATCAGCAAAACACATTAAACATCGTAATCGAGGAACTATGGCGTTGGAGCTGGCTAAGGTGTTCACATATATTTCTCCTTTAGACTCCACTGAATATATGAACAACTGATTGTCGATTCACTTATCCACTGAAGCCTGATTAAGTTGGCACACGAATCTCACAGGTACTGTCAATTATTCGAAACGGATTTCACAATGAACTCGATTATATGGATGAGTTGTTATTGTTTATTTAACTACGCGTAAACTGCACTATGTCCCATTATATGAACGGCTCGGATACGAGAAATAGTTATACAAAGGTAATTAAGAAATGCCGCGAACACGTTAGGTGAATTTTCCAACAGACGTTAACTAAACGAGAATTTTCCTCTCGACATTTACCCGCACACGGGGCTGATGAATTTAATACTTTCGCCAACTTGATGCGCACTCTGCTACGGATAAAATCTGACCCTCCGATGCAATCCACATCCGTCAGATGCAACGGTGGTGGATCACATCGGTGTAGGAGGAGCGAAACGGATTAACTTGGCGACGGCCAATGGCGATGGAGAAAGGGGTTAAATTGGAGGATTTCCCATATGCCCGTATAGGACAAGTGCGATGCCTCTTCGCCTGCAAGATAGACAACGGCCAGTCCTGCACCTGTTCAAACAAATGAACAAGCATATTTGGCGGCAGGCATTGTGGTCATAAATCGTCGATGCTGCACGCCTGAGAACGAAATAGGTTTCTGTATCCTATGTAAACAGAAACGCTATTTCAAGGGTCACGATTAGGTACACATCGTTCGTGGTTTTGCCGATGTTACATTGGGTCGTCATCGTGTTTACTCAGGTGTTCATGGTAATGCCATTGTAGGCTATACATTCTTCGGTGACGATAGGTTTTGTTTACATGATCGTGCTGGTACATGTGCACAATGGCGAGGAATTAGCCTTGAAGATGTGCAAGCGTACGTCTCGCCCAGGGTGGCCATGGACCAGCGGTTGGTAAATAGCATAAACACAGTGATGCTTCTGTGTGTTTGTTTGGTTTACAGACCGGAACAGCATAAGGCATGGTGATGGGTATGATTGTCTAAACGTCAATCATATTCGTGCTCAAATCCCATGATCGGTAGATAGCCCATAATAGGGAATTGGTTGCAAGTGTTGCGAACCTAAGGGTGTAGGAGCAATGCTTCAGTTATGGACCGTAGGAAGAATATCGACTGCAGCTGTGTCCACAATACGCTGGCCAGCGTGTGTTTATCGTTTATTGGTGACGAGCTGAGCCGATAGGGGATATGAAATGGTTCATGTATTATGAACCAGAAACATTCAATGTTATGCATGCCATCGGTGAAGTTTTACTTTCGGGTGAAAGCTACTGAAAGATAGCTTACGCTGCTCGATTGCAGGTAAGTTTAGTGGCTTGTGGAGTGAGGGAAAGGCAGATTGACTTAAGGAAGTGGGTGGTTCTTAAGGAAGGCTTTAAAGAACCCCCACAGGCCGCAGATATGCAGGACAATAAGGGAAAGGCGTAGGATATTCCACATCGGATTAGCTGCTTATAGCAGAGCAGCTTAACTTTGGTGTCAACTTTGTTGCTTCATTTCAAGATGTTATGCAGTTGCTTAGACCGACCGAGGTCCCTTTGAAGAATGTCGGTCACATGTTTGATGAAATTCATGTTTGGGGTATAAGTGACCCCAAGATGTTTGATCCTGTCCTGTGGTCTAATCGTAGTACGTCCTATTTGTATTCGGATATTCTGTGAATATCGAAAAGTAGGTTGGGAGTGTTTACTACTCAGAATTATAGTTACTGCTTTGGATGGGATAAGTCGAATTTTCCATCGACTGTAATACTGATACAGTTCGTCCAGATGATGGTTGAGCGGTTGGTTGCGAGTTTAGGGCTTTTATATGACGTGTACAGTAGGACGTCATCCGCATAGCATATCTGTTTTACTCTACCGTCCACAGGGCAAGGAATATCTGAGGTGTAGATATTAAATAAGATGGGGCCTAGAATGGAGCCCTGTGGTACGCCTGCAGCGGCGTGAAAAGTTCGGGGAAGCTTTCCATTCACTCGAACTTGGAAGGTTCTGTTTAAAACGAACTGGTAGATGATACTACACGGCGTTTTACTGAGGCCAATATTCAGTAATTTAAAAACGAGACCTTCGATCCAGGTTGTGTCAAAAGCCTTTTCAATGTCCAAGCTCACCGCAAGGGTGGGTTCCTTATTAAAGAGGCGCACGCAAACGTGGTTTTGAAATATGTTGAGAGCCATGGTGGTGCTGTGCGCTCTTCTAAATCCAAATTGGAAGTCAGGCATTAGGTTCCTGAAATTGATAAATTTATTTAGCTTCTCGTATATCAACGACTGATCTTGAATCCAAAATTGGCTGCCTTTTTATACTCTTCATCTATAGAGTTATGTTAAAAATTGTACATAAAAATTCCAAGAAACACAAACAAGATTTTGTTTGTGCTTCAATTGGAATGGGGTTCCAGGAAGGATATGGGAATTTGTTTGAACAAATTCCCGGAAGGTAAAATCATGAAATGCATTTGGAATTAACCAACCTTTTATCGAACTGGTCCATCACCAAGCTCCGAAATATGGGTACGGGTTTCTCCCGACCATTTCACGGAGCCTATAACTTGATGGGGGTGATATTTCACCGGGCGGCAGGCCGTTGGGACCTCACCTAGCACTCGGCCTTTAGTCGCCCCTTACCACAACCCCGCCTAGCTGTGGGTATATTCTGACGCTCACAGGGCTAATGATTAGACTACCGTCCAATTGCTGAGCTTTCCCACATACCCAAACTTTTTGAAAACATTCTGTACCGAGGGCTATGCTTCCACTGCAAATCCCTTATTTCACCCATGCACGACTTTCTTGGTGGTAGATCTACCAGCATTAATTTAGTTGACTTTACTTTCCACATACTCTTAGCCCTAGAGGACGACAGCGAAATTGGCAATCGATGTCAGAAAGCCTTCGATAAAATTTCGGACAAACAATTATCCTCCTCGGTCTTTGAGCCCATTTTTAAAAAGTGGATTTCTTCATATATGAGTAATCGACTCTACAAGGTAGGTTTCAGATCCTTTCTGTCGAGTCCTCTTCTCGCCACCTCTGGAGTCCCCCTGATCAGCCGTTTAGGTCCCCTTCTATATATTAACATATTTTAGTATACCCATTGAAATTCAACGTCATTTTCCCATACTGTACACCCGACAATTAGATCATAATTCAATTACGACGCGGTCATTAAAACGAAATACCAGACGTCACACGCCAAAGCAAGAAGTATATCATGAGAATTTCATTTCCCGGGTGTTCCGATCGAACGACCGAATGTATGAGATACCACGATACATGACACCCATTAACGTGTTATCCGAGAAGTGACTCATTGTGGATTTGCAATGTGCAATGAGTGTTTGAAATGACAAACGTAATTTTTGGGTCATGATTGAAAGGCCGAAATATGATGGTTTCTGAACCACTTGATATTGCTATGCGATGGAAACCTTGTTGGAAAAAATATTGTAGTATTTAAGGAGCGAATTTTTAATAAATAAATCAGATTCAATCAGACCACAATCTTCATGGTTCTCATTTCTTTTTTTGGCAGAGACCTGTGGCAATCGTGCCCTGCCTATCGATTTTAATTTTGTTGACTTTTGTTTGAAACCTATGGCATTCGTGCCCTGCCTTATTTGTTCAGCGAAGGATCTCACCTTAGGACTTTCCACCCCTACTAAAAACAATTGGATTCAGCTCACGATGTCTTCATTACACCGGAAATTCCATTCGTATTGGTTAGCAACAACCAAGTCAAACCAAGCGACGCGATTGCATCATCGTCCATTGGCTTGGGTATTTACTGAACATTCCACAGAGGTATTATATCCCCAGCCGACGCAGCGTCCTATTGACTTTTCCCAGATCACCCATTCGCTTGGGATCAATGATCTCTTTTTGCTGGTGAATAACCTCAGCTAGGTTTTCCTCTCTCTCGTATTTCTGTCTTGCTATAGTGCGATGACCTAAGAGATCATCACTAGGTCAGTAGACCAGCCGCATACACGACACTGATGCACATACACGAAGCCAGATCACCTCTGGGTTATTGTGCTTTCCCTTTTGATTTCTCCATTCTGGCTACGCCCATCGACGTCGAACGAATACACAAGTACGTTTCGACCTCGATGAGTGTGGTGAGTTGGGGAACGCACAAGAGAGCATGATTACCATTGGCGGATCGATGTGTAAAAGCAGAAATGACGATTTCCACCCTAGTTCAAGCAGTCAGATCTAAATCCTCATTGCTTGCAGTCACGCTGCCGCACAAGTTAGTTTTCATCCACCGAGGTGTTCGTACACACAACAGGAGTCGTCCGTTATTTTGCTTTTAACATAGTCGGTGTAAAAAAAGGAATTTCAACCCTCGTAGAGTGCGCATCTCGAGAACGACCAACTGATTGGAAGTACATATGTATCTATCATATTCAAAGGAAATACCAGTGTAATCTAAATCAAAAAAATAAACTAAATGTTAATTAAGTTAAATAAATAAAAAAAGTGTTTTTCTTTTCCTAAGGATCATTTTCGTGCAGCAACATCGTTGGGGAGTTAGTGAATACTTGCCGTACGTCGGCATCCACACCATTAACCCCCACAGTTCTTGCATTTTGCCCTCCGAGGTCTGTGTTGGGAAAACCCCCTGCCACTGCCCACTTACACAAATCGTCTCAAACTAATTAACCTAACCACTTTAGAAGAGCGAAGAAATCACGCTGACATCCTCTCCATCCGCCGTCTTCTGTCAGGATCAATCGATTGTCCAAGCATTCTCTCCTTCATCCCATTCTATACCAATCCCCGTAACCTCCGAAACTATCGTTTTTTTTTGTCTACCAGCGCACCACACCTCGTATGGCCTTAACGAACCGATCTCACGTATTCTACGCAACATCAACTCTTATCCCACCTCCTTTGATTTCAACGTCACCTGTCCTGCTCTCAAACTCCGTCTCCTTACTAGCTCTGTGGGGAAGAAGTATTGTGCCGGAGTACGGCTCAGGTTCACGTCCTTCCTCCATCATTATTGGTCCATCCTCACAACAAAAGGAAAATGTTCACCAAATAAGTCTCCGAGAAGCACCGTTTGAGACAATAAAATATTCAAGCAACGCACGAAGAGCAAAACAGGTGAAATAAAACACACGGATTTAGTTTATTATTATTGGTTTTATTACATGTAGACAGTAGTCGCGGTGAGTTTCTCAATTACATACAGTTTAGGTTTTTAGGTATTGGTCACTGGTAAGACACAAAAACTATTCTTTTATCCTGTAGTGTATTTAACAGCCTACACCTAAGAGAGTTTACAAAACCGTATCATCGCGGGCGTAAAATATTGCACTTATCAGAGTGATCAAGGAAACTGCCACGTTTAACAAAATTCTAACTCCACGCACTGTTCTAGATTTGAAATTTATGGTAACTGCGGAGGACTAAAAACAACATTCGCGACTAGCACTCAGAGAATGAAAAACTCCCGACTATGAGGTGTACTGAACGCGTGCCCACAGCGCTACGGACGGCGGGAGCAAAACGACCGGCAGGGTCGGTGGATGGAAAAGGACTCTCCGAGGATAGAACTCTGACCTGTCTTCAATCATCAGTTAAGGGCCAGATACGGATGAGAAAGAGGAAATGTTCTCTTTAGGGTGTGGCCACTAAGGAAATGCGAACTTTCCTTGCTGGGTGTGACCAATGGACGGCGATCTCTTTATGGAGTGGTGTGTGTGTGTGTGATCGTACACATCACCGTGTTTATCGATGCATTTCAGCAAAGGATAAACGAAACCTACAACGAGGGAAAAAGAACAGAGAGAGAAACGACCTAAGGCATCGGTCTGTAATTAGGGTCAGCTAAATAAATAAGCTGCAACTCATTAGATGTGAAATGCATTTGGGATACTTCAAACTATTTGGATTGTTTATCGTATCGCCAGAATGCCAGCGATAGAACAGAATTCTTTTGTTTTCACATGATGTGTGCTGAAGAATTTGGTTTTAGCGGCTATTGCGCTAAGTGTCTGCAGCTGCGTCAATAAGCTGCTTGGAGTTGCTTTGTCATTGGACAAAAGAGTGGCCAGCCAATGTGTATGTAGGGAAAATTGTTGTACACATGGTGAGGCTGGGAATAGCCGACGCTAGGATAAGATACCCCGATTATGTGGTTACTTGGTATGGTAACCGAATTGTTTTCTTTCAGGCATAATGCTTGACCTTTAAGGAATTCTTCTAGGAAGATGCATATGAATTATGGATGCTGGTGAATTCCTTTAGGAACATTTTATTGATGCATTGATGCATGGAGAATGCCCTTGTGAAAGGAAATGTTTTGATGCGGGGAGATTGAGGTGCAAATATGAGTTGCAAATATGGGGGGTTCTTCAGGTGAGCTTTAAGAACCCCCACAGCTCCTCTTAGCTCCCACCGCAATTCAACTTCAATTCCACCTTCTTCGGCTTCGTCCTCTCTACCCATACTCTCAAGCACCGCCTCCTAAACCAATCCCACCACCAATCTTAAACGGCGCTTGTACACTGTAGTATAACCTGCCCCTCCTCTAGCCCCTTCTCCTGCCTTCTTAATTTGTCCTGGCTACCTTAGGTTAAGCCTAGTTAAGATAGTTCTTAAGCTCTCTAGGTTGTAATTTATATATACTTAATTGTAGGTAATCATGTTGCTTGAATTAAGCCAATAAATGGGGCGGTAGCCCCACTCAACTAAACTAAACTCAACTAATTCACACAGCCACACACGTGTATATGTACACCCTTGTCCTTATAATTAGAGTATTACCTTCGTTTTTAAGTTACTATAACTTAGTTTTGAAGTAGTTAAGTTAATATATATTTATATATATATATATATATTTTTTTTTGTTTTCCATTATTCAATATCACTTGTATTAAGCTGAATAAATGAGGATTCTGACCTCACTAAAACTAAAACCAAATCATATTTAGATCTGGTCTCTGTTATACCACATGTAACTCCCCCAACCCTGCGCTAGGATGACAGGCAAAATCGTGAAGCGTTCCACATTATTATCACAACGCTCATGTGTGGCAAGTCTTGCTTCGTGGAGTTGACCTTATGATGAGTTTAACAGCAGCCAACGGGTCACTAAATCACACAACCGCAACCTTGTGGGTTGAGAAGCGCTTCAATTAATCGAAATTGATGGAATTAATTGGTTTTGTTTGAAGAGGAATTGTTCTTTTGCTTGTTGTGTGGGGCGGTCGCATCTCTAGAGTCGATAACTTAATGTGAATTTGAATAAAGGACTGCTTATAACATTGTACCGTTTTAATAAAAAAGTTGCTTACTTCAATAACGTTTTATTGAGTATCTTTATTCGTCACACCTGTCTAGTTGGCATTACTCGTAAGATGGTGTTCTGGTACTGATTCGCTTTTCGAAGTCCAGTCTAGAGTAGACCCCCCTTTTAGGTTGAAATACATCTTAGCATGACGGTTACGCTACCTTCTGTGTTTCAAAAGATCAACTTTCAAAGTATTGCGTTCGTGAGTGAGGTGTCACAGTTGGTTCTCACCTTGTCATAGTTCGAATCACGTTCTTCAGTTCGTCGCGAAACACTAAGAGTTGTGAGTTAACCGTCGAATCAGTCGGAATACAGAGATTGATCGTGATATGGATACAGGTTCAAAAGCAAGTTTTCATTTCTACAGAGCTACATGATAAGCTTGGAAACCGCATGCCGAAAATAGTAGCGGTGATTCACTATATAAAAATGGTTTTGATTAGAATAAAGAGGTTATCGTTAATATCACCGAAAAAAAAAAGGTTTTGTCAATAAAGTCGCTTTTAGACAAATTCGCATGCGGGATTTATTCTCCACATAAAAAGGAGTGGTAGGAAGCCTCACTTGGTGCCCTTCATGCTTGGCTCTGGTTGTCTTACGATAGCCAAAATCACACACGTCCATGAAAACATTAGGCTCGGTCTTCAGTTGTGTGCGGAGAGGAAACTGTGTATGCAATGGTAAATTTGTAGTACACTCTACGAAATGGGTTCAACAAACCTCTCTACTTGAGCCAAAGATAATACTATGGCTTTGCGACGACAGAGAAAGCCATTCCAACCGATACTATGATGGTAAGAATCACAAAAAAATTAAAGTAAAGCCTTGTGGCGGTTCTCTCGAACGCCACCATCCACCTTTCCATTTACCTGGGTAAAAACCCCGTCTAGGGCATGCTAAAGGCATAAAAAAAACAAGGATTGTGACAGTTCCATTGAACGTCACTACTACTATAAGGTGATAGTTGTACCTATCATGGTCGGAATACTTAGAATCAATAATTCTAGCTGACATAAATTGTATCAGCATCAAATATCAATCCCCCGCTTGGTAGCAACCTTGACGTGGTGCGGGGGCTTAAAGTACAATGAATCACTCAGGCTATGCTGACGGAAGCATATGCTTCCAGTAGGGTCACCCATGTCAGACAGGCTAGCGAGGAGTAACACAGAAAGATCTACCACCCCTAATCCAGGGTGTTACGCGTCACCGTGCCCATTGGATGGTTTGCAGCCAGGGGTATACCGGCTGTATTATAACGGCGCCTCTCTGACACCGGGTCGAATCAGAGCAGTAAGCAGACCTTACCACATCAAAACGGGGCTCTGATCTGGCGGACTATTTGAAACCCCAAGTCTCGTGGGATCAAAAATGAATAACCAATATACAAAAAACAATCCCACGAAAAACCCGGTAGGCGTAGGTGTGATGAGCCGACACTACCATAAGGGAAAAAATCATCAAGAAAACACCGACTTGGCAAAAAGAAGACGCAGGGAAAAACTGAAAAAGCGGGATATACGCGTCGGCACGTGGAATGTTCGAACGTTATATAAACCAGGCGCGATACAGACGGTCGTAGAAAACGCGAAACAATATAAAATGGACATCGTCGCGCTTCAGGAAGTTCGACTCCCGCATCAAGTAATCGAAACCAACGGATTTACACTAGTGTGTGGAGGTACCGATACACATAACCTCGGAACTGGCTTCATCATAAGCAAGAAGATTACGTTCCATGTAAAAGATGTTCAATTTAAAATGACCGAATGTCGCTGCTAAGAATACAGGGCCCATGGTACAATTATGTATTTATAAACGTACACGCCCCAACAGAATCTACCGACGAAGAAACGAAGGACTCATTCTACGAGACCCTAGAGGAAGTATTTGATGGGATCTCATCATTCGATGTTAAAATCCTCCTCGGCGACCTCAATGCGAAAATTGGAAAGGAAGATATCTTCCAACCAACAATAGGTAAAGAAAGCCTACATGACGTTTCAAATGATAATGGTATTCGAATTATCACGTTCGCAGCGTCAAAAGATCTGGTAGTGAAGAGCACGATGTTCAAGCACAAGCAAATTCATAAAGCCACATGGATATCACCCGACGGCGTAACGCGTAACCAAATAGACCACTTCCTCATAGACAAAAGACACCACTCCAATATCCTTGACGTAAGATCATATAGAGGAGCAGATTGCGACTCCGATCACCTTCTAGTGATGGGCAAAATTAGAAGTCGGCTTGCAGCAAACCCAAATGGACAGTCACGGAAGACGAGCAAAAAGTTCGAGATTGATAAACTAAAAGACCTACGTAAAAGGGCGGAATATCAAGACGAACTAGCGAATAGATTTAGCATCCTAGAAAATGACAGTAGTGAGGAAGAGGTTGATCATGGCATGATTGTTTGTATGATTGTTTGAATAACAATCATGTTCGTGTCTAACTCGATGATCGGCTATGTGCAAGCAAGCAAGTTGCCCGACATGTCTTTTTGGACCAACGGATTGTTGGAAGAAGAAGACGCAGGAGTATGTTTGATGGACATGTGGCCGTCCAGGGGAACCGATCAGGTTCATGGCAGATGAACCGAAATGGTTTAGTTGATGCGATTTGTTTGATGCCATGGCAAGATGGTAATCTTGCCGCGGGCTTATATTTCAGGTAAGAAATGCTTGGCAGAGAGCTTTGTACTGCTCTTATGCAGGTAAGAGACTATGGTCGGTAATTATTGCAGGTTGGGAAAGGGGAGTTGGGTTAGGACGATGGGTGGTTCTTCGGGCGAGCCTTAAAGAACCCCCACGGGCCAAGACCGGATCCCGATTGTAGTGATGATGATAGGAATACATTCCTTTACTTGTCAACGGAACATTCATTTCAAGAAAAATTTATAATACTCTAATGCAAAATATTTGCGATTGAGCAGTAAGTGAAGAGCGATAACCAGTTGTGCAGCCCAACTCAGCAAACGAATGTTGAAGATCCACGAAATGTGATGGCAGAGGTTTGTGGGGAAGAAGTATTGTGTGCAGGCGTAATGCACTGGTTTATCTTCTATCTCCATCGTCACTAAAAGATTTCACGAAGCAAAACACCAACAAGGAAGGAAGAATCGCCATAAGACATGCACCAATAAAGGAAGTAGATGAAACTCACTGTTCTGCTGTTTATTAATTAAAAGGTTCTTTATTGATTCGGTAAATGAAAAACTTGAATTAACAGTCACTTGGAATCTTCCACAATCTTAATTTAAGCGCACTCATATTGTTTATTAATTGAAAAGCTACTTCATTGATTAATTAACTGAAAAACCTGAATTAAATGTCACTGGAATCTTTAATATATCTTGATTTAAGCGCACTCATTGAATCGTTCAAATGTACACAATTCACGATTTGGTGATAAATGTTAATCACGCGACTCGCGGTTGACTTTCGCGTCCCGCAGCGCTACGGAATCGAAGTTGGAGACCCGACCGCCCCGGTCGGGTGATGGAAAAAGTCTCACTCTTACTTGAATTCAATCCTCAATTAATGGTGTGGTGAATATCCTCTCGGCTAAGGATATGTTTACTCACCACAAGAGAAACGTAAAGTCTCTCTTTGTGGAATAGAAAACCAGATCTCGTAATGAAGATCATGGTGTATGGGTGTGTGGGGGTTCTCTATACCACATGGAGAACCAACCCACAATGCCAACCAATCTTGACCGCTAAGAGCGCGTCACCTTAACCCAACTCCTCATTCAAAACCTGCAATACACACATTTGCAACCATGTAAAACTTACAAGTGCACCCATCCCAATATGCAACAGCATCCGTCCCCAATCCGCAATTGCATACATCCCCCAATTTGCCAGGAACCCATTTCCCAAGCTGAAATAAAAGCACATTCTAATTTACAACGGAATATTAATCATCTCTGCTGTAATAAAACGCATATTCAAACCTACAACAGAACATTAACCATCACCACCAACTATACCGAGCCGCAAACGTTTTCTCTGAAATTGCTTCGGTTAATATCTTATCTAAATGGCATTCCTTGCTCCCACCCAAGCAATTCCAATTTCCCCCGAAAAGTATTTCGGTTCATTTCCTCCTTAAACTACACTTCTCGCTTGCAGCCAAGTGACAGCTAAATTTCCACGAAACAATCACAACGATCAAGAACCTTGATCACACTTGGCTATGCTGCCGAAACCAATTTCCCGGTATACACAACCAACGAATCCAACTCAGCTTATACGGCGAGGATTCGCTGGAACTGAATTTCCTATGCAAACATAGCAATCCCTTCCAAGCTCCGAGTAAGTGGCAGTGAGATTATTTTAGCTATGAATCCACTGCCACGACGCAATGCACTTTTTCTTGCCTTTAACCAATCAGTCGTCATTCAACTACCAACGCGGGCACTTCAAGTGGATATCCAACCGCCACCGGGGCCGGACACATGTCGAGGAGTCGCCTTTTATCAAACCTGGCGTGTCGTGCTGAGCCGCTGAATTTGATTTTGCTCCCCTGTTTTGTTTTGCGTTAAGTTAAGAATTGATTTTCGGGCCAAACAAAGTTAAACAAAGGCAATATTATACATAGCAAGTCCTCAAGCGTGGGCGGCCTAACTTTAAATGAACGAGATTCTATTGTGTAATATACTATTAAGTTTCTATGTTTATGTTTCAGTGCACTTTTCCCAATTTAATTAAGCTAACCTGTTCCTCTATGCTAAGGTGGATCGCTTTGTAAATATAGTAACAATAATAAAAATAAAAAGACGCTTAACAATAAAACCTTCCGGTGAGTTTTCATTTATGCTTGGACCCTTTTGGTGACCAACGTTCGGCGGAACTTTCGATTGTTGGGGAATAGGAGTTAACCAGCGCCCGTGCCGGCCCACAAACCCCCATAACCCCACAGGTGTATGTGTGATAGTGAAGATTACATTGGTTTTCTCATAAAACAAGCCCATAGAAAAACAAAGCAAAAGACGGTAAGGGCAAAGGGATCGTGAAGATCATTGTTTGTGATGTGCATTGCGGCTAAATAAATAGACGGCGATGCATCGAGGAAATGGTGCTAAAAGTGTTTCCGAAGGTGTTGAGTTTCCGTCTATATTGGGAAATATCTTTAACATGTTGTGTCTGATATTGAAAAGGGAAGGAATCTTGGCTTCCCTCCCGATTTTACCTTCTTCTAAGCATCAAAGTTATAATTGAGCTCTACATTTAAAATCACCATCATACCGCTTGTTATTAGATGCAATAAATTAAATCAAAATTAATTCCATATAATAATTGTCAATTGAACAGCCTAGAAAGAATATTTTAATACCATCAAAAAAGGATTCTTAGGGATAAAGTTTGCCTGTACGCATGGAGATCATGCTTGAACTTCATCCAGTTGTTAATAAAAGTAAATAAGGGTCCAATTCACCGGAAATGCCTTATTTATTCATCGTTAATCGACCTTCTGATGCCACGAATATTCACGTCGTAATGACTTCAAACAGCGCATGTGACGCACATTTAGCCTCTGCTTTCACTTTGCGAGGCTCTTTCTTGTGGCTTTAAGTAACATCCATGACTGACAATACTTTTGAACGCTTCAAGGGCAGTTCGGCTTAAAGGAAATCCTTTGCTGACTACTAATGAAGGTTTTACTGCTCGTTACGTGAATGTGTCTCGATGTGAACGAACATCATTAATTAAGGGCGTCAGATGTGAAACGTAATTAACTTGAGTTCGAAAGGAGCTGTCGGAAATTAAATTGCATACGTCCAAATAGATTCAAAAAGTCATGGCGCTTATGGGGCGTCGTGGAATGGACATAGGTTTAACCTATAATCGTCTGAATTAACTTATATTGGTTTTCAAATGGCAACAAGATCCTTGAACCAGCTAGGGACAAAACTACTCAAAACACCAATGAACTACCGATTTCTTAATGTCGCTATTTATGACGTGCATAGCACTAATAATTATAATCTCACGACAGTATTTAATACCTAGTTATTGTCCTCTTTTTACACGAGACACACGCACACATGGGGATTTTAAATTATCCTTAAATAGCAAAGCACAGAACAAAGAACGGTGGAAGAGGGAGAGTATAATTCAAGGAGGTGTCAATGTACAAGAATGTCAGAGGATGCTTTATATTTTGTCGCTATCAATTAAGTTTGGTTTAATTACAAAGTATCTGAGTGGGTGCCTGTACGTAGACATTTCGCCATACGCCTACTACTTCACACCTGCTAACTTGACAACAATTTGTAATGCGGTACTTTACTGACTTTACGACCGATTATAAGATAATGGTACCAAAGTATGCTATCAATTTCGGGTATTCAAAGATTTTTTTATTTAAAAAAATAACACAAAAAGCTGGAGCTGAGCCAATCCTTTGAGTTGCTTAGAATTTGAAGCGATCTGCGTCACGGATTAAACGGATTGCATATTTGAATCTGAAAAAATTCTCTTAATCTTCATCAGAACAGCAGTAGAAATACGTAGCGGTTTTGAAAATATTACTTTTTGAAAGATGGGCACTCATTTGTTAATAAAAAATCCAAAAACCAACTTATGAAATATCCGCAACGTATTTCGGTGTGGAATATAATTTTAAAGATGTAGGAAGAAGTTTCAATCTATCGAATGAAAATTGGCTGAGTTATACTTGTGCTGTTTAAAAAAATCAAGTTTCGAGAACAACGCGTGGTAGGTGGGGTCTGCTCGGTAAAGTACCACCACATCAAGCTTTAGGTTCCGTTAAATGGTCGGGACAAAATCCCTGGCCATCTTTCGGAGCTGGGCTGATGGGCCGGTCCGAGAAAAGGTTGGTTTAGGTGGTAGGTCGGTCCCAAGGTGAGATACCACTCCGTCAGGCTGTACATTCCGCCATATCGGAGACATTTTCGACAATGTTTCGGACATATGGCTGATGGCCCGAACTAAAATGGAGATAAGTCATCATGGCACCTTCTGAGATAAAGAATTCCGGACGTAAACTAGTTTCCCATTCGGCTCTCCGGGGGTACTGTGTCAGAGGTCACGTCATGTAAATATTTTGGTTAATAACCGAACTTTAAGAAATTGATCATCGCGTGATCGTGTTCACATAATATGACCTGTTCATCTTAGGTTAAGCTTAATTAAGTCCGTTTTTACGTTCTTTAGTGTGTAAAGTTATATACACTATAGCTTACAAGTACTTACATTGCTTGAATTAAGCCAATAAATGGGGTTTAAAAATTAAATTAAAATTAAATTAAAATTAAATTAAAATTAAATTAAAATTAAATTAAAATTAAATTAAAATTAAATTAAAATTAAATTAAAATTAAATTAAAATTAAATTAAAATTAAATTAAAATTAAATTAAAATTAAATTAAAATTAAATTAAAATTAAATTAAAATTAAATTAAAATTAAATTAAAATTAAATTAAAATTAAATTAAAATTAAATTAAAATTAAATTAATATTAAATTAAAATTAAATTAAATTAAAATTAAAATTAAATTAAAATTAAATTAAATTTTTTTTAAAACTAAATTAAAATTAAATTAAAACTAAATTAAAATGAAATTAAAGTTAAATTTAAATTAAATTAAAATTAAATTAAAACTAAATTAAAATTAAATTAAAATTAAATTAAAGTTAAATTAAAATTTTTTTTAAAACTAAATTAAAATTAAATTAAAACTAAATTAAAATGAAATTAAAGTTAAATTTAAATTAAATTAAAATTAAATTAAAATTAAATTAAAAATTAATTAAAATTAAATTAAAATTAAATCAAAATTAAATTGAACTTAAATTAAAATTAAATTAAAATTAAATTAACATTAAATTAAAATTAAATTAACATTAAATTTACATTAAATTAACATTAACTTTAAATTAAACTAAAATTAAATTAAAATTGAATTAAAATTAAATTAAAACTAAATTAAAATTAAATTAACATAAAATTACAATTACATTAAAATTAAATTAAAATAAATTAAAATTAAAAATCAACACTAAATTAAATCGAAAATTATTTTCTGGCAAGTGTATACAAACTTTTCACATCAATATTATTAAAAAGAATGACATAAAAAATAAACGAATCAGTTCGAATTGAGCAAGTAGGCTTTGCTCAGCCTTCAGCACAACAAGCCCCGTACAAGGTCTAGAATCTTTCAGTTTACGGAAAAATGGACAATTTGCGGGACACAGACATATCACTCTGGCTGTATAATAAACTTGGAATATCAAATGACTTGTGGATAAGTGGTTCGATTTATTCGCAATTTAACAAAGAAGTGTTAAGAAATATTAGAGAGTGTTTTCCGGATTTGCCAAATCAAATTAAGCTTAAATTATTGCTTAGTTTGTTTCACATACCGCGACGTTTAGCCGAAGAGTGGAAATCAGAATTAGACGAAATTATTGCAGTAGCAGGCTTAGATTCAGAATTATGGATTTCAATGTTGGCGGAAACAATGAAAACTTTTCCGGCGACAAATTCGCTGAACATTGAAATATCAGATAACGAGGAAACAAGAGCAATATATACAGAGACGGTGAACGACTTAAAGGAGTTGGCTGGTAAACATTGTGACCTACGATTTTTGCCTCTGGAGTGTCAATATCTTAATAAGAATGCGCTTGTTTCACTAGTTGGCCCACAATCAAATCCAGTGAAACATTTCAATCTGAAAAGAAAACCAAAGAGTGACAATCTGCGAACCGAACTTCTTCATCAATGTGCTGATGCACAGTCAAGTTTAAAGAAGCCATCAGTACTAACTATTCCTTTACGATCTCGTTGTATGCCACGTAAAATGAGTTATACTATACCACTAAAGGGTATACTCTCAAGAGTGCGTCCTATTCGTTTCCAAATACCAATCGTGCAAGCGTATCAATCTCGACCAAATATGAGTGGAATTCCAGCTTGTCGGAAAGATGGTGGTATAAGATTACTGGAATTTACCAAACAACCAACACATTAAGTATACGCTGCTGATAAGAAACGAAAACATCAACAAGAGTTATAACAACAACAAAAACGAGCTTAGGAAAAACACAACAGCAATTTATTTATATAATCTTATGTCTTCATCTATGTCGTGTAGTTCATCAAGAACACGAACAACGGCGGCCGTATTAAGCATTGACCCGATAAACATTAATATGACAATGTCTGTTTCCTCTCCAACATCATTAGAACTCTTACATATACACAACCTCCAACTCCAAGAATTGATGATAATAAATTCAATAATCCTAAACACATCATCAATATTGAAAATTTCCTATCAAATTCTGTGCCGACTGCTGTGTTCAAACGAATAATAATAACATGTTCATCAAGGAGGAGGTACAACTCAATGCTGGAAATGAAATAACGCACGCTATTAAAATTTAACTAATCAGTAGCGGTGTCGAGCTGTAGCAATGCGATTCAAACACAACTCCCGCAGATAATTAAAGACGAGAAATCGGACATTAAGCCAAATATCAAGACGGCGGCAACTGCATCGCCACTGATTCAACATACCAATTGACTGGCTAATCCCTCAAATAATATTTCGGTAAAGATAACTCCTGCTAAACTGACGAAAATTGCTCAACTCCAACAGCAACAAACTCATTCACAATCCATTATTATTAACAACTCAACACCGGTTCTGTTGTCGTCTTCACAAAATGAACAAACCAATACAGATGAGCAAACGCAAACCCAAACCCACATACTTAAATTGCTCCCCCTAGGTCAGCTAAAGTCAGCTGGGAATAGCTGTCCTGTTATAATGTCTCAAACCATTATACAACCAGCGAAAGGTATTAATACATGTATCAAAAAAATAATTAATCAATAATAATATCAAAATGTTGTCTCTTCACTCAGCGCGAATGCATCAAATATCCTCTAATATCCTCTGTGGGTACAAGTACCTCAAACAGCGGTTTACATTAGCAACGTACGCAGTATCATCACATCGCCAACACCAACAACGATGCCCTCCCTGGTAACATTTGCACAAATGGGGCCCAGTCAACAAACGGTTTATCAAGCAGCACCTACTGGAACAGTCAGTGAATCAACTCAAACAACAACTTACATCCTTTTGAAAACAGCATCCAACGTACTAGTAATGATGACGACAACTCGCCAAAATCACAACAGCATACCATCCAAACCGCCACCTTTGGTTTCTACCCAGTAAGCAACAATTTTAAATATCCAAAATGTTAATTTGACCAACCGACTAGTAACCAACCAGCGTCGCAAACTGGTCAGCAACAACACTTATTACAGCAGCAACAGCAGCAATCCAAACTCAAACTGTAGTCTCCAATGTGAATGCAACACAGCAATCCAAATTGACCCAAGTAGTAATGAAAACATCGACGAATTCCGACGTTAAAGGCGAAACCATCATTCTCACTCAGAGAGATGTGATTCTACGCAATTTTTGTGGTGATATGTACCAGGAGATTCCGATAAGCAACATATCTGGAATACAGAATGTGAGTGGTGCTGCTCTTATTACAACAGGGTCACTAAGTCTGACGAAATCCACATCAAATGCACACACTATCCAGATTCAACAACCAATTAAACAAAATCAATCAATAGCCGCCTTAACACGTACCAATAGTATAAATCAAAATATCGGCGTGCCGTCAGTGCTTCCCGTAGTGGTCCAGCAGCGGTCACATCAACAAATCGTTCAGACAATTATTGGAGATCCACCAGATCATCATCACCGGCACTACAACCGGGATCCGGTCTTGGCCTTATTTAGCAAGTCTCTCCACCGGTATCCGGTACATATCCGAGACTTGTTAAATTGTCCATAATAATTTGTTTTTCCGGGCAAGGTTATTAGCCTTGCGGCAGGAGATCCACCACAGCAGACCATTATTCGTCCAGTGCTGACGCAGACAATCCGCAGGGATTGACACTAATTCAAAGACAGGACCAACTAACCCAAATAGTTCGGGTGCAATCTGCACAGCAACAAACACAAACTCAAACACAACAGCAGCCGCAGCAACAACAGCAGCAGCAGCAACAACAACTACAATCACGACAACAGCAACTAACGCAAGTCCATAGAAAGATTTTGACGCAACAACCGCCGACAAGTGCAGGCAATTAAGGCCTCAGCACATTACAGCAAACAACGCAAGTCCATAGAAAGATTTTGACCCAACAATCACAGACAAGTGCAGGCCATTAAGGCCTCAGCAGATTACAGAAAGCAACACAAGTCCATAGAAAGATTTTGACGCAACAATCACAGACAAGTGCAGGCCATTAAGGCCTCAGCAGATTATTTTGCAACATAAACCGCAACAGCGAATAATCACAACTCAGCGACGCAACCAACGATAAATCAAACGAACAATCCCACTAACACCAGGGGCATTCAAATTATCGAGGTGCGTCAACAGGCACAACAACAACAACCGCAACAACAACCCCCATCGCAGAGGAAGGGACTTTTCTTTTTAAATCGCATTTATGTTATAAAACTAAATAAATAAAAAAAAATACATTTTTCACTTAAGACTATATGCTGTCCTATTTACAGTTATTTGTCTTAATTAACTTACTGGCTCTTCGCGATATCGTTGTTATTGACGATTCTAACCTCCTCCATCTCGATTGGACGTTGTCAGACGATCAATCCCTTTACCCCTTAAACCCCACTAGTACCAAGAAATGTTTCTTTATAGACGGTCTTACCGACTCAAGCCTCCGTCAAATAAGTGATGTCCCAAATCATATGAAGAGGCAACTTGACCTTGTGTTTACAACAGACCCCTATAATTCCTCAGTTACACTTAGTCCTCTTGCCCTCTCAACCGTCGACAACTAAAACCCCACGCTTTTCGTATCCCTTTATCGTGACCGCTCAGCCCGACCCTCACCACTCCACTTCTTTAACCACACAAGTACCAAGGAACGTCGTTTTATTGACGATCTCACCGACTCTAACCTCCGTCAAATAAGCAACGTCCCAAATCATATGGGCAGACGACTGGACCTCGTGCTTACAACAGACCTCTATAATTCCCCAGTTGCCCCTAGTCCACACGCCCTTTCAACCATTGACAATTCCCATCCCCGCTTCTCTTATCACTACATTTTGATCACGTAGCCCAACACTGTCCACCTAATGACAGCTAACTTTCGCCTTATAAAAGAGCATCTTAGGAGAATGGCATTTCGCTTTGATCATCTAGAGGTAGAAAAAGGTACTGCCACTGTCTACAAAGAAATCTACAATGCCATTTCCCTATATGCCCCTTGTTCTCGACATAGGATATCGGTTTCATCGCCTCCATGGTACAACCGGAACCTTCGGACCCTTCGGAACAAGAGGAATAACATGTGGAACATATTCCTAAGAACGCGTTCCCCCCTGGACTATACCAGCTATCTCGGTTCCTTTTATAAATTTACCGAGCTCTACAACTCCCTCTACTACTACCGTCTCACAAAAATACAAAACAACATGATCAATGACCCCAAATCTTTTTTCCTCTTCAATAATTATAAACGTAAATCTGAGGCCTATCCCCACCCCCTATCCTATGACACGATTACTTCAGCCGATCCGCAAACTATTGACAATCTTTTCGCTTCTTTCTTTAGAAAATCCCTCACGGACAACTCTTATGAGCCTAACCCGTCTTACTTCAAAGACCTGCCCTAATTCTCCCTTGGCCCCTTCATCATTCAACTTATTCAGCATCTGTAACAAGCTGTGTAGAAATATGAGTCTTTTATTTTAGTTAATGACTTATACTAGATGTGTGGCGGTTCCACGAACCGCACAAATCACCATAGGCTGAGATACCTTCGTTCCACCAAGGAACATACTCACCTATGACTAAACTTCACGTGCCCACAGACACGTGCCCCCACAGGCCATCTTTTCACCTGACCAAAGGTGACATCCATACCGGTCAACAACCCCACGTATCCACAGATACGTGCGCCCCAAGTCCCGAGCAAATTCCTGATGCCTGCACGGCGATCGAAGGACACGACCAGTATGGAAAATGTGTACCAATCCATTAGCTGGATAAACACAAGTGGTTGGCACAGCTGCGCCAGATGTCTACAAACATCGAATCCCCGGCGATAAGCAAATAGCCGTAAAAAAAATCCGTCGGCTAAGCCTTTGACCCTGCCGCAATGCACTTCGCCTAAACAAAGGCCAATGCGGAGAAACAGCAATAAACTAAAACGCTGTTCCCATAGGGCAAAGCAAATATGATTATCACAACCGACGATAATTACCACGATCCCAAGATCGCAAAAAATAATAAACCACACACCCGAATATAAACAAAAGAGATTCGACAGAAGACGTGAAAATTCTGGCGATCCCAGGAAGATCTCCGGTCGCACAGGCAGCAACACCCGCGTCTGTGTGAGTGGGTGCAACCGCACGTCTGGCCTGCGATGAAACGGAAAACCGCAGGACCATATAAAGAGTGCGATCTTCCCTGGTGGAGAAATTCTCGATTAAGAGAAAATCGAAAAAGAGAACTATCGGATGAGTAGAATCATCCCCAAAAAAATTTTAAACAGTCGACAGGAAGCTGCGAGAACGGTAGGACGCGCCTACATAGTTGGAAACCGATAAATTTGTGAAAGTCGAGAACAACGCCCAGTGGAGTTAGAATCGGCGCTTGAAAATCGTGTACCTTTGTGTTTGGCTTGGGGCTATAGAAAAATCATTCAAGACTGTAAACTAAAAATTAAATGTAATTAGAAAAACGTGATGAGTGAGATTCAAATTCGAAAAATATTCGTTTTCGGTTATTTAGAGTAGTTGTAAAAACAAATCGAGAATTAGTGAATGATTCGTAAAAGAAAAACTAGATACTTGTGTAACGGTGACGGTTAAGATAAGACATTGAATGTTGTTGTTTTAAACGATTAGCAATTATTTGTAAACCCGATTTAAGTGATTTACTAAAAACAAAGAAAGGAAAACAATAAAATAAATTTGAAAGCCAGTGCTCCGTGTTTCATTTTGCGAACAGTGTTCGGCGGAACACATCAGTTACTCGACACCTTAAAATCCGCCAAATTGGTGACCCCGACGTGATCTGTACACACAGCACATACTCTCCCATAGTAAACAGGACTTTAAACTACGATTCCGACATCCTCATACAGCACTCGCCTGCTCCGACGTCCTCTCGCTCGCTCGTTCCTCGTTCCGTCGTTTGCACACGAAGTTGATCGTAACAAAGTTACTAAGGAGGGAGTAGTGTGGCGTTTCTAACAGATACACACACAATATGCGTATACCATAGCGATAACATAACAACTCCACATCAGTTGAGTGTACTTGAGTTTAGAAATCGAATTCGTACACGCGGCAGTGGCCTGATAGGTTGAGCATTGGTTCAATTTTTAGTGATTCTAACCGTCATGACGCTATCGCGTCGAATCACACGTTCTTCATTATCGTAGCAAACGCTATAGATGTTTTCACGCTCTCGTCTCTATATCCACTGCCCATTCATCGTTGATGACACCTAAATCCCCAGTGCAAGTAAATAAGTATCAATGCCTGATGAATAGACAAAGTTGTACTGTGTTCTTTTTAAAGCTTTTAAATTACACTTACAGCATCACCCAGTTGAAGAAAAATTAAAGTTACTTAAAGACCAGTTCAGCCCTGGCCCTGATGGGCTTGTAGCGATTCTAACAGATACACATAATTCACAAGCAAGCAAAAATAGTGAAGAACACCGAACGAAAAAAATCGAATAAGAAAAATACATCAGACCCGTATACCAAGCGATAAATAAAAAATAATTCACACCAGTGGAATATACTCGAGCTTGGAAATCAAATTCTAAACACGGTCAGTAGCCTGGTGTGTAACGCTTAGGTAAAATTTTTTTCGTGATTCGAGCTGTCATAGCGTCAGTTCGAATCACACGATCTTCTTCACTATTATTTCAAACGCTATAGGCTCCTTGCTGTCCTTTTAAAAAAACGTTTCTTCTCTCTTTCTCTCCCACTCTCAAAGATCTTCAATCTATCCCTTACACAAGGTGTTTTTTTTTTTTTTTTGGTTTCGGTAGGAAGGTGGAAATCGTCAAAAGATACCTCTAGACCGTTCCAGAGGCATGCCGGGTTTTTACCGACTAAAACCATCTCCCGACACAAGGTGTCTTCTCTAGTATTTGTAAATCCGCCCTTATACATCAAAAGGGGTCTAAAAACGATATTAGTAACTACCGTCCCATCGCCAAACTGTCACACATTCCAAAACCGTCCAAAAGCATCCAACGCGTTATCTTTCCACTGCAAATCAATCATCTCACCAGCATGGTTTCCTTACGGGTAGGTCGACTACCACCAATCTAGGTGAGTTCTTATACCACATTCTCCGTGCCTTAGAGACTAGCCGCGAAGACGATGTATTCATAACCGATTTCACCAAGGCCTTCGACAAAATCTCCCACAATATCATCGTCTCAGCTATCCTTCCTTGGTTTCGAACCCCTATTGATTAAGTGGATTTCTTCCTATCTTAACGATCGAACCTGCAGTGTCAGATATAGATCCACCTGTTTTGATTCAGGCGCACCACCGTGCTTCCGGGGGCCTCCGGGAAGCGTGGGCTACCGTTGTCATCCTCAATAAAAACCACAATACGCGATGCACTTGAACATTACGTGAAGCCAAGGCCACGACAAAAAGTTCTTACACAGCCTTCAGTTCAAAAACTGCTTAATTTAGGTTATTACCTGTGGGCGGCTTACGGCTCGTTGAGCCCGCAAGATGCTCCCGGCTTGTTGCGCCCTTAGAATGCTCAAGTAGGCCTTTATTCCTGTCCACTCACATTGAGCCTGTGTTATATATAGATGTTTTTGCTGCTATAAAAGTGCCAAATAACTGCCTAGAACTGAATATCGCTAAATGTCACACAATCACCTTCTCTCGGAAGCGCTCCCTGACCCAGACACGCTCCTATCTCTTACTGAACCAACCGATAACATCGGTTGAATCGATTCGCGACAGGAGCTCAAATTTACCGCACATATTGATGACAGAATCCTTAAGGCCAACGCCGACCTTGGCTTTGTCAAACGCTGGTCGAAGGAATTCCTAAACCCTTACGTCACCCGCCCACTCTACATATCCTTTTTCCGCCCACTACTCGAATATGCTAGTCAGGTCTGGTCCGCGTATCAATTGTCTCCCATTCGCAGGACTGAGAGCGTTCAACGTCGTTTCTTGCGCTTTGCCCCCCGTGGACTAAACTAGGAAAATCCGCTGACTCTACCACCATACACAAGCCGGCTCCCTTTAATCAATCTTAACACACTAGAAGAGCGCAGAATCCATGCCGACATCATCTTTGTATATCGTCTTCTGTCAGACTCAATCAATTGCCCAAGTCTGCACTCCACTATAACATTTCACACAAACCCCCGTAACGTACGTAACCCTCGACTCTTTTACTTGCCCGCTCATCCCACTTCTTATAGCGCTAAGGAATCCATCTCGCGTATGCTACGACGGGCCACCTCATTCCCCACCTCCTTCGATTTAAACCACTCCACCCCCGCTCTCAAACGACGTCTCAGAAGATACCAGTCCTAACCCCCCCCCCCCCCCCCCCCTCCTTCTAATAACCCCTCTACCCATCAATCCTACCTCTCCTCGCCCGCTCTCAAACTAGTTCCCCCCTACACCTTTCCAGCCCCACCCAGAAATTCAACATCTCCCCTCCAGCTCACTAACCCCACCCCATCTACCAGTCCGTACACATGCCGTTCACTGTCGTTGTCTCACAAATGCCGCATTTGCCACCCCCACATACACTAGCTCTTCCCCAGCCTCCTACCTCCCCTGTCGCCGGTCCTCTTCATCTTCCTGGTTTTTCCTCATTTTTTTCGTTTTTTTAATGATGTTTGAATTACTACTTTCGATTTTAAGTTAATCTGTAAGGTATTATATTGATTTAATTTAAGCTTAGATTAAGCCTAATTAATGAGGGTTCTGCCCTCACTAAACCAACCTAAAACAAATTAGACTAAACTATGTGGGTAAGGTCTTCGGGTGAATACCGACCGCGGTCTGAGCCTTCCCAGGTCCCCTTGGTACGGTTCGCCGTTCGGCTGCCTTATGCTCGCCCCTTCCTGTCTTATTATTAACAAAGTCAACGGAAAAACTTTAGGGATTTATGGTTGTTCGGGAAAACTCCGACAGGAATTTGCTACCCAACAACCCGTCTTCCAAACAACCACCCGGTCCATTGACCTTGTAATTTTTCGACAGGAAGTCGTTACCCAACAACTTCACTTTCGAATGGAGCCGGAGTCTATTACTTGTAAACTGCAGAGAATTTCTTGGTGCAACTTGAAATTCTTATGGCAGAATCCCCTCGACGTGCCTATGCCAAAAAGCGCCTGCAGGGTCGTGGATTTTTGGATATGCACAACATGTGTCGGGTGGAGTGCCTTCAGCTTGTAAGAGGCTGATCTCAGTGCCGGTGTCCACGATCAGGCGCGTAGTGTTTCTACGCCCAATATCCAAAGGAAGTATGACAATCGCGACGTTGGTTGGGGAAAGTTGAGAACAGTTTTAGCTGAGTTGCGAGTTTACTGTGGTTGGGTTGGGGTTTCCCGACCCGACATCTGGGAAGTTTCCGACCGCTCCCATTTTGCTCGGGACTTTGGTTGGGGAAAGTTGAGATCAGTTTTTGCTGAGTTGCGAGTTTACCGTGGTTGGGTTGGGGTTTCCCGACCCAACATCTGCAAGTTTCCGACTGCTCCCATTTTGCTTCCCTGTTTGTGTGTGCCGACTGCAAAACTTGTACTATGTGATTTATCGCTATGCTTTTTAGCCACTGCAGACTCCGTGCTAGCAGAGCTAGAGCAGCCTCGGCCTGTCTTGGGCCAACGGTGTTGGGATCGGCGCTTCCGACTTTTCAAGTCCGTGGTTAGCTTCCGGCTCGTGGAACCCGTAGGTGCCCCTTTGCTCTGCTTTTGAGCTTTCGTAGGCTCAGAACCAGCAGAACTGGAACGGCTTCCGCCAGTGGTGGGGCGACGGTGTTGTGGTGGGAAGTTCCGGCGTTTGCGGCCACAGTCGGGGGTCCCACCGTGACCCTTAGGTCTCTTCTTTTTGACCTCCTGCCAACCATGATTGACCGTGCAGGTGTGTGGGTTTTGGCGTCGACGTTCAGGCGTGGCCACTTGGGTGCGCCTTAAGGTGGGTGCTGCTCAGTATTTTCTCGTTTTTTTTCCACCTCACACTGTGTACGCACCTTTCCCACGTGTAGCCTTTACGGCCACAAAATTCGCAGCAACATCGGATGCTATAGATCCGCTATTAAAAGCAGAGCAAAATAGACGCGAGTTTGTTATTCAACCTCCGTCATCTCGTCGAGAACATATTCATGCCATATGACTGTTATATCGATAACGGCGGTGGTTGATTCCGGGTTACTTTTGTAACTGGGCGTTTGTATGCGCCAGTTGTAACATGCGCTTAATGTTTTAATTTCTTTGTCAAATGTGTGTTTTACGTGTAATTTAATGTTTTGTGTTTAAGTTTAATTTGAAAAGTGTAAAGTTTGTGTAAAAGTTTATGTTTAATATTTTTGTAGTATGAAAATGTGAATATTGAATTACATGTTTTATGTTTAATTGTGTGTATAATTTGTAAGTGTAATATGTGTTTTATATGTTATAGGTTTAATTCGAAGTGTGCAATTGTTCTCTCGGCGGGATAAAGGTGGTGGGGAAGTTACTACGTAACACTGCAACCATTGCAAAGATTATTCAGAAGTTTTTCCCTTCAAAAAACAATATATGATCAAGATTCGATATTCCTGTTTTTACACTTTTTTACGAAGGCAAAAGTAGCGTCGCTCAAACGACTGTAGCTTGTAAACGAATGGATGAAATATCACGAACCTTCATACATATACTAGTGACAGATGAGCCTCTCGTCTTTGCCAGTGGAGCCACCAATTGAAAAACACCCGGGACTTTTCGGCACATGTAGTACATCCGATGAAAAGTCGTCATAATACATTACCAACAAACTTTCCCCGCCAAAAATGAAAATCTATCGTAAGACTAGATATTATTCATTTGAGTGCCGCATGAACAATATTGGCAATTGTGTACGTGTTGTATCCTTTCTGTATCAGTGTCATATTACTGCCTCCCACAGAGCGTATTAAAATAACGCACACCCGTGTACTGTAGATATATCCAATTGATGTGATGGACATTTCTGCTCTATCAATGAATCAAACTACGGCTCAGCGCATCAATAGTTTAAGGTCACACCATACCGTAGGCGGTTATCCACGAAATCTCATTACAGCAACGTATGCACGCTTACTGCATTTGTCCTTGTTGTATGTCACGGTAACCAAGTTCAGATTCAATTGCTTTCCAGGTGAGTGCTCCTGCCGCAAGTTTACTGGAGTGGACAAAATTAATTTACAATCAAACCGAGGGATCAGATGCAGTTTCCTTATGCGAATATTAAACATAGTGGTATCGTGGTTGTTACTTGTTAAACATAGAGGTTGGTTGCTGTCACTTTGTCATTAGCGAATACTAATCAAGTTGGAAGCCAATAAATTTTACAAAAGAAATCAAGGCACTCACTGAAAGTCAGCACTCTCATGAACATGAATAATCCCTGTTTTCCCATGTGCGACTCATACCTGTTGACCACGTCTTTAACCAGGCGAGAAAAGAGAAGGACTAGTAAAGGGTCGAAGGTTATCCAGTTTCCACGCTCCTTAGATCAAAATACGAGAGCATATGAATAGATGCTTTATCAAAGGTTAGCTGTTGTAATGAGGAGGCGACGTTGCATAATGTGACAATATCCGGTCTCTCTGGCTATTGGCGGTAAGCATGTAAATTTCGAGCCGGAATTTGTGTGGTATATTAAAAGTTCTACGAGGGTTGCCCTTTATATTTCGGGATTAGAGAACAAAAACAAATATTGATCATCGAAAATCACTTTATTGTTTTTCAAAATATTCCCCATGAAGATCAATACACTTTTGCATGTGTTTGAACCAATTGTCGAAGCACTTTTGCCACTCTGATTGAGGTATCTCCAACACATGCATTCTGAATGCAGCAACCGCTTCTTCAGGTGTCGAAAAACGTTGACCTCTCAGTTTGTTTTTTACGTACGGGAATAAAAAGAAGTCATTCGGTGCCAAGTCAGGACTATACGGCGGATGACCCATCAAATCGATATTTTGGGTGCTCAAAAATGCAGTTGTCGCAGCCGATGTGTGAGAGCTCGCATTGTCGTGGTGAAGAGTGATCCGTCTTCGGCGGTTGGTTTTCCTGATTTCTTGGAAGACAACTGGCAAACAAATGGTTGTGTACCACTCCGAATTGATTGTTCTGCGTTGTTCTAGTGGTACGGTTGCGACATGTCCAGTTTTTCCGAAAAAACAGGCGACCATTTGCTTGGAAGTGCTTCGTGCGCGAACAACTTTTGTTGGATTTGGCTCATCTTGAAACACCCAGACAGTCGACTGCTGTTTACTTTCGGGCTCATACGCGTAAATTCACGATTCATCACCTGCCACGATGTCATAGACGTGTTTCGAAGCACCGCGAACGTATTTTTTGAGCATTTCTTTCGACCAATTGACACGAGCCTTTTTTTGGGCGATCGACAAATTGTGTGGGATCCAACGCGAACAAATTTTTTTGAGAGTCAAATGTTTAGGCAAAATCCCACTAACGCCTAAGGTTGTCTCAATCTCACGATAGGTCACATGACGATCTTCCAATATCAGTTCGCGCACAGCATCAATGGTTTTCGGAACAACAACTGATTTTGGACGACCTTCACGAAATTCATCTTGGAGTGAACTACGACCACGATTGAATTCACCATACCATCGATAAACACTGGTCCTTGATGGAGCTTCATCGCCAAAAATTGAATTAAGTTCATCCATGCACTGTTGCTGAGTTAATCCACGCCGAAAGTTGTAAAAAATAATCGCACGAAAATGTTGACGATTTAATTCCGTTTTGTTAAATGTTTTAAGTTTCTCGTAAACATGTTTAACAAATTACTAATTGTAATCGTAACAAATCGTTAATACAAATTTTTAATCTACACCACATTAACCTAAAAATACTTCTGTGGGCTTAAAACTAAATAACTTTCAAATATAAGATTGACGTAAAAAAAAAAAACAAGAAGGAGGATGATAAATAATGAAAAAGAGACAACCTAAAATAACAACTTCTTAATGCAATATGCTTCAACAATATAAAATACGATCAATACCAGAATTAGACTAAATTTACAATTTAATTCATGTAGAAAAGAACAAAATGCCTTCAGGGGCAATGTGGAAAGGTTTTCTTTTCCGTCTAAGTTTTAATCAAATATGATCCATTAACAAAAGTAAATTGAATACGAAATCAAACACTCCGTGAAGTATTCTTAAATCTAGTGTAACCAAAAACAAGGAATTCACATTTGTTATATAGATTCCTATATTTCTGTTTTCTGTTTTTCCTTTTATTTTAATTCAATATTTCGTATATTAAATAAACATTAAAACCAATGGAATAAAAGGGTTACTGCACAACTCTATGAATTATGAAAACAGAATACTAAATTTAAAACGGCATTAGTAAAAAAATAATAAACCTTGTAAGCCCCTTCAGGGTATTGAGTAACGCACAACCTTGTTTCGTAATATACCACATGACTCGAATCATTCACATTCAATTCTGGCTCCGCCTTAGACTCCCTTCCACACCACCCGACTATCGCGACCCCTTTCCGGTCTTCCTTAATACTGGCAAAATTCGCCTCTGCCCACCTTTTTTTTTTTTTTAAGGCCTCTTTCAAATATTGGCGCACACGCTCGCCATTACCAACACCCATTTTCTGCAAACCGGCCCCTTATGTAACAACAGCTACTACGTGTAGTATATAATTTATAGGACGCCCGGTTTTGTCTCGCGTGAAACACCCTCACCCTTTTCTGTCTCTTTTCTGAAGGTTGGCGCTCACGCTCACCAACCATAGTTTTCACGCAACCCCATGCAACCCTTCTCGACTCTCCTTGACCGCTAACAACTTGTCCTGCCCCTGTTCAAATATTGGCGCCCATCCACGCCAAAAACAGTTATCACGCGAAACCGTTCATCAATGCTCGAGTTTTCTACCCAATTTCAGCAAGCCAGCTCCCCGCGTTAACCCAGCTACTATGCGTAGCAGCACCCAGCGGGACACCTGGCTTTGCCTCTTTATTTAAACTTCAGGACTTTCGTCCTTAGATCTCCTAACGTCTCCCAAACGTCTCAGCAATAGCGGTCCGCAAATCAAACCGATACCACCGGACTGAGACAATATACCTGGTTCCCCAATCTTTAGCCACCATGGCTCACATTTAACGGCAACTAAAGGCTATACATGCCCCTCTACGCCGCCTCAAATACCTAGGTGCATAATACTTCGGAGAGTGCAGCAGTTACTCTAGGCCGCCCTGTGGTTAGACTCAACTAACCATACCTCAGGAGCCCCATAATCGAAGTCGCCCAACTTAACCGAGCGCGACTGGCCGGCCCTCCCAACAAAGCGCCGCTTGGTGGAGGTCACGGCTGCCGTTTATCAAGCTCCGGGGTCGACACCGGAGCAGATGTATCGCACCTCCCTCGATTGGTAAGCCGCGCAACTGGAGTGCCCGCCCTCTTTTACCAGTCCCAGCGGCAAACAATTCATCATACAAACGTATGGACAAAAGACAGCAGCTTTGGACTTGGTCCCTTTCCACCCTGCACACGGCAACCCGTCACTGCGGATGGGAATTACCCTGGGATAAGTTCCCCTCCATCTCGCACACGCCATTTCGTCATTGCGGATGTGAGCGGATTTCCGATGGGTTCCGACCTATTCGGACGATAAGCCTGTTGGTCCACGAGACCCATAACAGGCCTATGGACCACGCCGCACACCCTTGCCCTCGATGGCATCAATCGGTAACATCTGGGTCCACCTTATCGACAAAGGCTCATACTATACCTGGAACTAGTCACCATGACAGTTCCCCCGATTTAATTACAGCGCCTCCCGAAGCGCGCAGGGCCAACTTGTTCGTCAAGTGTCCAGCCCTCCGCCCAGCATAGCACCATTCATTCGAGCATCCCTTCAGCCCTGCCTCCTTTATTTCGTGACTACGTCATTGGGGGGGGGGGGGGGGGGGGGGTACTGTAGCGGTTCCGCCAAATCCCACGGTTTACCTTCCTACAGAACCCCCATAATCATCACCCAAGACGCTCAAGTCCTCGCCAATGCATTCGCATTCGGCACCTAAAAATGCTGCACGCATTTAAGAGATCAAATCTATGATCTTTAAGTTCCTGTAAAGAAAACTTACCTTCATGCATTCTCTTCGCATACCATTGCTCCTTAATTTTTCTATATTATCTTACCAGGAATTTCCAATCAATTTCGGCATCTATGTCGCCAGTCAAATTCCCTTAGATGAATTCCTGTAAACAAAATAATTCGGATTGCATTCAATGTAACCTTCATGACAGGGACCATAAATATCGCGCCGTCTATTTTCTCAGCCGCGTCATGTACCTTTTCATACACATTGCCTGGCAACCTTTTTGGTTTGTCTTATCAATAAACAACCCAAGCAGCTGCATATAATTAGCGCAATAGAAGCCGAAACCAAATTCTCCAGCATTTCCTAATGCAAATATGAACCCGGTTTCTACTGCAGCCAGGGATGCCATAAAAATCCAATTTGCTTTAGCACCTTTTTCTCCTAACGTCGAAAATGGCGACGAGGCATCGTGTAAACAATGACCCGCATTACCAACGGCGCATTTGGTCATTTTTCCCTATTGTCTTTGCCGCCTGCCTGTTTCGTCGTTCCACTGCACGTGTGAATCGCATCTATCTGAACGATCCCACACATACCACCATGACCTTTATTACGAGATCTGGTTTTCTTGTTCCCACAAGAGAGACTCTACGTTACACTTGTGGGAGATGAAACATATCCTTGGCAAGGATATATTCACACCCTTAAGAGAAGAGTTTTTCTCTCTCTTCCTTTTTTTCTTAGCGAAATCATCTCTGCATGAGATGACGATCGTTGAGTCAAATTCCATCCTTCGACCCGAGCGGGTCGCGGCTCCATCGCTACCCTGGTGCGCACAGGGAAGCGATAATGGAGAATAATCGTTTGTGTCGAGTCCTAATAAATTGAATAAACAGTGCGGATTAAGCATGAGGAATTTAAATTGGTTTAAAAGTTGAAGTCGGTTTAAATTTACTATATTAAATCATTTACAAGGTATAAGGCTTATTACGCGTGTATTAAAATACCCGGTCAAGTTCTCCGTTCATTAATAAACTAGAATTAAAATACATGTTTTATTTTTCTGTTTACCTACGGGAAATAAAAACTCGATGTTTAAATAATAAACTACCGTTTGTTTGTTTTATTGTGCTGTTGTTTTCCTTGTGCACAGTTTTCCGCGGCGGAACTTTTAATTTGTGAAAACGAAGTGGAACCCAGCGCCCATGTCGGTGCCACGACTTCCCTCCTACAACATCACCACATGAGTATATGACACGAGTATGACGGACAGTGACAAACTTGTATAGATATCTACAGAATACTTCACGTATTAAGGATGAAGAGATATATGAGGCAAGTACAAAGTTTTATCCATCTAACTTGGTATCAGTAGGTACAACATGGTTTTCCATGTCTTACAATACGTGTATATGAGCGTAGAGTGCGAGAGAAGTTTCCATATTTCCAGTTTCCTCACATTGACCGAAACATTCAGATGAGCGGTGTCGTTCTATGACAATGTTCCTGGGCTTCTCGTTCACGGGTGGAGATGTGCGCTGATTGTTTTTGCTCTTAAACAATACGCTGCCATCATTATCCATCCAATTAGCTCAATCGTCTGGAATGCCTGCAATTGAAGAACTGCCTTTGGTTCATCGTTGTGTGGTGTAGGGTAGGAAGCTGTTGGTTTATTATGGCAGGGTCGCCATGTGAGGTAGGATGCTGGGAGAGTCGCCTTGTAAGGATTCGTGCGTCACCAAGCAGGATAATGCAAAAATCGGACGTAAAAGGTGAAGCGTATTTTTCAAATTTGTAGAGGTCAACACAATGTTGTATCGGGTCCAATTCGTTCGAACAGTGCTATCAGGGGTAGAAGGTCCTAAAGGAGAGATATTCGATTGACTACATGGCAGGGTATACCTGCCTGTCACGCGGGAGACCGGGGTTCGATTCCCCGTCGGGGAGCCTCTGGCGCAAGACTGATGAACTTGCCCCGAAAAAAAAATCATTATGGAAAATTTAAGAAGCCTCAGGACTTGCTAAATAAGGCCAAGACCGGTTCCCGGTTGTAGTGCCGATAATGATGATGATGACATGGCAGGGTACGAATGCCATATATATCTGCCAAAAAAAGAAAATAATAAGGAGACGCAAGTTTGGTTGATGTCAGCTTGCATCTGCTTTATTATTTCAAAAATCGGTTCTTAAATACTATTTCTCCCATCAACATTTCCGATGCATATCGATGCCAAGTAGGTCACATGCCATCATATTTCAGCTGTCCAATCATGATCTATAAACTATGTTCCTGATTTCAAACACTCATTGCACATTGCATGACAAATCCACAATGAGTTACTTCCCAGATGACACGTTAATAGGTGAGTACCATGCACCATGACGCACATCTATCAGAACACCTTGGCAACGAGTATAGTTATGTAACACTTTGTATGAGTATCATGCACCGTGATATCGTGTGCCATACATGACACACGTCTATTGGAACATCTGGGCAATTGAGTCTTGTCATGTTATACTTTTTGCTTGACTTTTCATGGTATCAGCGGTTTGGCGTGTGCCGTCCGATATATTGTTTCATGATCGTGGATTTTGATTTGTGATCCGGTATATATTATCGAAAATGCGTTTCTGTTTTAATTGGTACACTACAATGGATCGCTGTGTCGAATTTGGGATTTTCGGTCACTGGTGTTAGTAGCAAATTTGTGTCACCGTCACGAGTATTCCATGGAGTTTGATTGCCTTGAAGAAACATTTCAGACCGAGTTGTCGTCCTGTGAGATAGAAGATTACAATGAGGTAGAAGATCACAATATACAAACACTTATCGAAAAAGGCAACTAAAACTATCATGTCAGTCACTCTAAAAATATCGGAGAAGATAAATTCTCTATATGATTGTTCTATCTGGCTATTGTCGATACTCTTCCGTGTCTTATTTTAACATGGGCGGGCTGGTAACGATTGGGCTATGGCAATCAAGTTGTCGGCCAAGGGAATATATACGGCGATTTAAATATTTTACGCACGCGAAATCAAAGTGAAGGACATGTGGCGGTTCTTTAATACATTACCAAAGAACCGCCCATCCTCTCAAATTAACCACCTTCCTCTTTCCATGCAAAGCCATAGTATTTACCTGCAATTAGGGGCAGCGTAAGCTCCCCTGCAGCATCATACCTGAAAGGAAAACCTACCCGACGGCATCCACACATTATGAACTTTCCTGGTTCATATTCCATGAACCAGTTCATCTCCTATCGGCTCAGCCTGTCTTCAATTACGATAAACAAACGCTGGTCAGCGTATTGTTGACATAGCTGTAGCCGATATTCTTTCCACAGTTCACAATTGTATATCGCGCCTATAACCTTAGGTCCGCGACAGTTGCGACAATTCCCAGTTATCGGCTATCAACCGAACATGAATTTGGGCATGTATATGATCATTGTTTAGGTAACCTTACCCATGCCATGCCCATGATAACCCGCCTGAAAACGAAATTAAATATACAGTATCTCACTGTGTTCGTTACTTACCCGCATATTAATTCAAACATATAGCCATCCAGCCTTACCCTTTGCCGCCGTCGACGAGGTTTCTGTTTACTTATGTCAACAAAATAATTTTCCTCCTTGTGCACCGGAGCCTTACGGCTAGATTAGATATTACATGCATCGGTATTTCCAAGGAATCTTAGGCAAATACAACGACGACCCCTTTGTAACATAGGCACATCATGTACATCATGCGTGCCACCATCTGATCTGTGAAATTGGGTTTTTGTTTACTTTGAAACAAAAATCTATCTCGATCCCTGGCATACATCATCAACGATGTATGGGTACATCGCCGGAGCCCCCGATGATCGTATGTTTGTTTAATCAGGTGTGCGCCGATCATCGTCCTCATCGCAGGGCATCGTACTTGTCCTATACGGACGCATATAGAATCCTCTCCTATCGATGCAATTCGCGGCTATTGAATCTGATGGATGTGAGTTGCATCGGCGAGTCAGATTTTATCCGCCCATCGAGTCAGAAGTCGTCTTGCAACCCTCGCCGTCTATACCACGCGTATTAAAAATGGAATTTTAACCGCTGAAGAAGTCAGTCGAGTCGCGGGTCTAGTTTTACATCTGTTGAATGAGACGGTTTAGTAGTACAGTTAAATAATATATTTTAGGAAGCAACAATAGTGCGAACTACGTGTATGTGTTGAGACCATAATTAAGTGAAAAAAATAAACAACATTAAATCAGCAAAACAATTCCAGCGTTTTCTTTATTTATTCATTTTTTGTTGGTGAACAGTTTCTCTGCTATTCAGTGGGTGTTTATGCAACCCGCATCCTTGCTGATGCCATCGTAAAAACTACCCACAGACACATCAGCAAAGAGAGTCGAATAAATCATTCGTGTCGTGTAATACAACTTATGTAGCGAGTTAAGACATTATTGCATATCCGCGGCCAAGGTTTAATGAGTCGAATCTTTGATTCTAATCATTTATTTTTGAGTTGCATCGGCGAGTCAGATTTTATCCGCCCAACGAGTCAGAAGTCGTCTTGCAACCCTCGTCGTCCATACCACGCGTATTAAAAATGGAATTTTAACCGCTGAAGAAGTCAGTCGAGTCGCGGGTCTAGTTTTACATCTGTTGAATGAGACGGTTGAGTAGTACAGTTAAATAATATATTTTAGGAAGCAACAATAGTGCGAACTACGTGTATGTGTTGAGACCATAATTAAGTGAAAAAAATAAACAACATTAAATCAGCAAAACAATTCCAGCGTTTTCTTTATTTATTCATTTTTTGTTGGTGAACAGTTTCTCTGCTATTCAGTGGGTGTTTATGCAACCCGCATCCTTGCTGATGCCATCATAAAAACTACCCACAGACACATCAGCAAAGAGAGTCGAATAAATCATTCGTGTCGTGTAATACAACTTATGTTGCGAGTTAAGACATTATTGCATATCCGCGGCCAAGGTTTAATGAGTCGAATCTTTGATTCTAATCATTTATTTTTGGTTTCGAAACGTGCCCTTCACTACTATTGCCAAACGCTAAAATGATGCAGCAGAGATGCAAAAAACAAACGCATACAGAAAACGGATAAAAGGGTGAAATGTCTCTCGCACTGCATTTCACATATTTTTCGCGCTGCGCGTAAATGAATCGCATGAATCGGACGCTCATATGTGGAGTTCCGTTTGGAACCTACAGCGCTGCATTAGCGCCCTAAGATTCTTTTTTCCTCGATCAAAAGATGGTTAGTTTTCATTTTTTTTATTCTAATATATTTCTCTCGGAAGAGGCGAACCTATAGCGCCGACACGGCGCCCCGAGATGCCACCAAATAACCATTGCAGTTCTTCTTGAACAGTTGGAGGTTGTATCGCTCCGGGAACACTCGCGCCGCGAGGGAGTTCCACAGGTTTCCCGCTCTGTAACGGAACGAGTTCTGATGCAGTGATGTTCGCGCCGTCGGGAGATGAACCGTAAATTGACGCTATCCGTTGAATTGTTTTGTGGAGCGCATCTAAATCGAATTACGTGGAACAATATGGCGAATCTCCGAAAAATAGTACCCGTGATAATATCTGTAAAACAGACAGAGCCCGCCTGCGCGCCTTCGATGTGATAGAGACTGTAATGCCAACGTCAGCGCCGTCTCCCCGATCAGGCAGATCGCTCGTCTATGTATGCTCTCAGGTAGGTCGAGGGCATGTTTAGGAGCCGAGATCCAATATTGAGAGCAATATTAGAGCGCAGGTCTAATTTCATATTTATACAGGAGAAGAAGTTGGGCCGGAGTAAAGTATTACTTGGCTCTAAAAAGATATTTCAGTTTTCCAGAGGCGGAACTGTCGATGTTCGACACGTGTTTATGCCACGATACATTCCCACAGACGGTGACGCCGGCCAATTTCAACCATTCTCAAGGTTCGGGGGCCTGGCCATTCATCATCAGCTGTGGAAACGATGATCCACTTTTCTTTGTGAATGTTGTATACTGCGCCTTCATTGCATTGAAGTCAACGATATCGGTCTTTCCCTACTGCCTTATCCAGATCCCAATTCAGAGAGTCGACCTGGGTATATCTCGGCGGATGCGACGTTGATGAACTAATCGGCCGATCACGCGAAGGAAACAAGCGTACTATAATCCGCAAAACTGAACACCCCTTTATCCGTTGACTCCAACAAATCATTTATGTGAAGCAAAAACAAGGTTGGAGCCAAAAAAGATACATTTTCTTATTCGATTTTCGTTCGGTGTTCTTCACTATTTGCTTGTGTATTGTGTGTGTATCAGTTAGAAACGCCACAGTCTTGTTGCACGCGCTTCTGATTCTAACAAAATTCGTTCCGTTCACATCGGCGGGATTTGAGCACCACTGTTTAAGAGCTATATTTCTCATCAAACCAAGGTTCATCAGATGAGTTTCGTTAGATGGAATACGGAATGTAGATATCCATCCCGAGAATAACCGACTCCGCGCATGCGAATAATGATATCTTTCAACCATTTCCCCGGAGTCTATAGCTTGATGGGATGGTATTTTACCAGGCGGATGAGTATTGGGACCCAACCGAAAGTGGAACACTCGACAGATAGCCCCACCAAATTCCGAAACATAAAGCTCCGTGTCTATAGAACCATAATCATGCCGATTATTCTATACGGATGCGAAACATGGGCTCTCACAAAACGGGAAGAAAGCAAATTCCGCGTAGTCGAGAATAAAGTTTTAAGGGGTATCTTTGGAGGTAAATATGACGAGGAGGCAGGACAATGGAGGAAACTCCACAACCACGAATTGCGATAGGACCGTGCGTAGAATTCTTGACTGAAGACCAACGGGAAAGAGACCGATAGAACGCCCGCGACGGAGATGGGAGGACAATGTTAGGTTTGACCTTGGGAGGTCGGAGCGGATGGTCGAGCGTGGAAGGAGAGTGCACAGAATAGGGAGCGATGGCTTAGTCGGGTCGGTGAGGTCATGAACTTCCGGGTTCCTACAGGCGAATAAATAATAATAATAATAATAAAATGATTTCGAGACAGGAGCGTACATGGTGTGTCGTTGGCAAGTGTGCCCATATTCCCACACTTGACCTCTGCTACTTCTGAATTTTCGTCCAAGAACAGTAAAATTCTTGATTCTTTTCTAGTCCTTCACCTATCTCATCCATATCGTGGACAACAGATTACTTTCAGGATTGGCACCATTCTTCAAGAGCACTTTGTGCTCTAGGTGGTGCAAGCGACAAGTGGATAAGCAGGGATCATCTTTACGGGTAAACTGAATTTCGGTGAGAGGTCCTTCCGATATCCCTTATGATGAATACAATGGTCATTTATTGACTTCTCACTCAATTAGAAATCGCTAACGACAAAGTAGCAGCAATCATAAATAACAACAATTAATATTCATGATATTGCAAGTTTGAGATTCGTGGAAGGAAACTACACTTGAGGTGATGGTTTGATTGTAATTCACTTTCCCCCACACAGGTCGAACGGAAAATGCGGTAATCTGGCGGCAAAAGCCTTCACCTGGAACGCAATTGAACCTGAACTTGGTTACCATGACATGCAGCACGGACAAATACAGTAAGCGTGCATACGTTGCCGTAATGAGATTTCGTGGTTTACCGCCTGCAGTATGGTGTGACCTTTAAAGTTAAACTATTGATGCGTTGAGCCGTAGTTTGTTCATGCGATAGCAGAACGAATAATAGATATCTCGTCATTCCATACATTTCCATGTTTGGTTGGTAATCAGTGAATGTATAGCCTTAAAAGGAATACGATGATGTAAGGGACGAATGGAGAAAGGTCGGCTAGCTTAAAAATGGAGATGTAGGTTTTCGTTTGACATTTAAAGTTGAGAAAGTGGAAAAGTTTCCAGACACATGGGTCAGTTGTATTTGCATCGTGCTAATGTAATCGATATGCAAAGGTTGGCACACAAGCTTCGCAGTAGAAACTGTGGTCAAACTCAGCCTTTGATGAGAGTTTGGTGTCCGATAGTGTATGTTATTTATTGGGATTATAAAGACTAATCCCTGAGGGAGGCCATTTACCTGTTTGGTTCTCTTTCTAAGTGAAACTTCTTCTGTGCAGGTAAATCTGAAATTTTGAAAACGAAATTGGGGTATGTCATTTGATATCAGGTTTCCCAATAGGGACATCATAATTTTGTACTTAAGTATTATAATATCCAAAATATATAAGATATCGAGCCGAAATTTATCCATATGCAGAACACAAGTTACATTTAAATGTGGATATTCTTTACGCCAAATTGGTCACAATGTTTTTCGAGAGATTCTCAATTCCTCTCAACGGCGTGGAATCAATTCATTTTGGTTCATTTTGAATAAAAGCACTTACAGCAACGATATTTTTAGAACCTCGACAGATACATTCATCTTACTGGTACGGAAATAGTTAATAGCGAATATTTTAACTCGAATTTACCCACTATAGCACAACTCGTCTGGTGGGAACATTATTACCACCAAAAGAACGAGTAAGCGCTCTTAAAGTTGCGACCACAGACTCACAGGTTCGGCAGTGACTTCCAAAAGTTGTTCGTTGGCGAATATCGCTTTGATAAATATGTAAACAGTGACTAACGTGTTGACATTGACAGAAAAAAGTTTAAGGGTTTTAAAATATAAAACTGTCATGTCACTTTTGAAGCACTATTTATAAACTACCCACATACAGTGAACGGAGAAAGAGAAATTCCGAAGGGCTTAAAAGCAACCCAACTTCAAGAATTTTTTTTTTTAAATAATAAAAAAGGTTATTTAAACATAAATGCCTCATTTGCCAAATTGGTGAAACAAATAGTTGAGAAAAATGAAAAAAGTGTATTTTTGTTAGCATCGATTCATGGCAATCTCTAGGAAAATGCTGTATCAAACAACAGCGTGCCGATTCCTGAAAATAAGTTGAGATCGAACACTAATTACTCGATTCGCAGAAGGACCAGCCGATCAACGTCTGGCTACTCGCTTCATGAGAAGACGTTAAGATCGAACACTAATTGTTCAATTCCCAGTAGGACTACACTCTTACAATAGCAGCACACACACCATCTGCTCAAAAGACAATCGCACGAGTTAACACCCCTAAAATATAACATAGTTAACACTCCTAAAATAATAAGATTAACAATCAAAACATAAAACACAGATACTTCAAAATCTGTTCAAACTAATGTTAGTCATAAAACACGAACAAAATAAAACGTGAACCATTGTATACTAATAATAGAAATACAGATGCTTCAAAACATGAAACACAGGTACTTCAAAACCTGTTTAACCTAATAGATTTAAGTTCGAAAGATATAAATAGAATTAAGTTCGAAAGATATAAATAGACTTAAGTTCGAAATGTAAAGCAGAGATCCTGTCTGTCTACGGACTCGCATACACGTGCTGCTCAGCGGAGATAATTAATAAAAGGAAACATAGTTTCTCAGTCGTTACCAACACGTCAAAGAGATAAGACGTATACCTGACAACAGGATAAAGCAAAAGAAAGGAAAAAAAATAATAAATAAATTCGTCGCGCGAGTGTAAGTGAACAAGTGTGGATTACACACTGAGAGCGGTTGTTTAAAAAAAAAAAAATTGTGGAAACAAACAAAGTGCTAAAGAGCTCGTCACTTTCATGAAAAGGGGCCAGGCAGACCCGAAAACGATGACACGGAGCCGACTCGAGCGACAGCCGAGTATTATAACAAAGCGGCACAAATCAAATACAGACGGCGAAAAAATTGCAAAAGGAAAGAAAAATGAATACACAGGAGCAGGCAACCAATTCAACGAATTGGTTGACCTTGACCCAAGTGAAATCGAATTACCTGCTGATGAAGAAAACAATATCACAGGTACTTCAACAGATCCGGCGGAATTAGAAAAACTCCTTGCGGATATTGACACAAAAAAGAGGAACTCAATAAACAAAGAGAAGCAATCCTCAAATTAAAAGACCTGGTGCAGCAACAACAAAGCCAAGAAAATACAACAGCACAACGGAAAAATCAGGAACAACATCAGGAAGCAAACAAAAGGCAGCAAACAAAGGAGATGCAGAAGCAGCAAACAAACCAGCACATCGTAACCAACAAAAAGGAAAAGGTGCCGCCTATAATACTTACGTCCATGGAAACAAAGGACGTTATAAAATTAGGTGAGTTAACTTGCAAAAATTTCAAAACAAAAAAAATTAATAATTCTAAAATAAAATTAATGTGCGATGATATTGAAAGTTATCGCAAAGTAATGACTGCTTTGGGTAGGAGAAAAAGCGAGTACTACACGTACACCCCGAAATCGGAGAAAATAATCTCCATGCTCCTAAAAGGCGTTGATCCATGTTTTTCCCCTGATGAGGTATTAGAAGAATTAAAAAATGTCGAAACTGACAATTTAAAATTTACAGGTGTGAAACCCTTCTCTACCGCCAACTCCAGAAAACGCAATTGCAAATTGCCTTTCTTTATTGTATCACTGAGTCCCAACAGTAAAGTTGATGCTCTCCGATACATCAAACACCTCAACCACCAAACAATAAGTTGGGAAAAAATTAGAAAAATCGATCGCGTATTGCAGTGTATGCATTGTCAACGCTTCGGGCACGCGGCATCAAACTGCCACATGCAATTCAGGTGCGTAAAGTGCCTCTCCGACCATACCATTGGTGAATGGCCCTTGGGCAAGGAACAGCTTCCAGATAGGAAAACACTGTCCTGTGTCCTCTGTAAAAATACAGGTCACACTGCTAATTTTAGAGGATGTCCTAAATTTAAACAAATGAAATTAAAATTGGAATCCAAAAAGAAACAAGTTGAAGAAGAGAAAAAAATGAAAACTCGTTTTTACAACAATTTCGTGGCTCCTTGTGTGTCATATGCACAAATGGCCGGTGCTCCTAAGCAACCAGCATCCATGGAACATACATATAGTAATGGGAAAATGCCTGCACCAGAGGCACATTCAGAAATAATAACAATGTTATTAACCATGCAAGGACAATTTGCCGAATTTCAAAGAACACTGACTGAACAAAGAGCACGAATAGATACTCTCTATTCAACCCTGTTCTCAAATAACTCTCCACATCAAAATCTTCAACCCTCCGTCTGAACTTAACCTAAAAATTATAGCTGTGAATGTAAATTCACTAATCCACATCGAAAGAAGGGATAATTTAGGCAATCTGCTCCAAGTCGAATGCCCAGATGTGCTCTTGGCTAGCGAAACTAAGCTAAACCAAAGGCACAAAATGGGCTACAATAATTATAACATAATTAGACGAGATCGACCACACTCTACTCGAGGGGGTGGGGTCGCTATCTTAGTTAAGAAAGGTCTTCACCATAAGGTCGTGTACAGCACGGAAGTACACAAATTCCAGGTGCTAGAGGCATGCATTATAGACATTCCGCTAAAAAGTCAAAGGCATCTATATATAGTCGCTGCTTACGCTCCTGAATCTGTTCAAGGTACCCAATTTATCAGTGAAATCGATACGCTTTTCCGAAGTCTCAAGTTAGATTTGGAAAACAATTACTTTTTAATGGCAGCTGATTTTAACGCCAAGCACAGTGCCTGGGGCAATCTGACCTCGAACACCAGAGGCAATGCCTTGTTTGATTGGTGGCAAACAAATGCGATCGAGCATAAACTAGAATTGTACGCTACAAGTACACCGTCTTATCCAAAAGGTAACTCCTTCCTGGATTTACTTATGACAGATGATCGAATTCAGTTACCAGATACCGAGGTAACTACTCGAAATTGTCTTCGCACAATTGAGTACGATAGCGATCATTACGGACTTGGAGCCGTAATACACGTGCCAAACGAGTACCATCTACTTGAGCAGTACGACCAGGTACACTCTTTCGATTTCCGAAAAGCACATTAGTCGCGTTTCGATCGCATAGTAAAAAGAGAAATACGCAACATTGGCATAGACCCACCGACTAATAGAAACCTCCGTAATAATGAAATCGATCATTACCTCCTAACTATGAACGATATTGTTACTAACACAATGAATCGTTCCATCCCCAAAGTAGCTTCTATGGATGGCTATACCCACCGATACAGAAATGCAACTATCGATGCTTTGTATAGGCAAAAGAGCACCCTGCTCTCAACGCTGAAATTGTGCTATAGGCAGTTCAGTGACCCAAATAGCAATGAAATCAAAACAATCAAGTCCTTGATTAAAAATCTTCAAAAACTGACCAGGGATAATTACCGAGCGGTAATAAATGAGGAGTGGAGCAACAGAATTCGAGCTGTCCAAGCAAACGGACCGAACATGTTTTCACAAATCAAGAAAATATGTCGAAGAAAAGATCACAATGACATTCCCTGTCTCCGAATTCCACGGACTCCCGAGAATTGTCAGATAATGCTGAACGCAGGACTCACCTTAGAGCACATCAACTCCAATGATGAAGTAATAGTAGTCGAAGATCCGCAAAAGAATGCGAATTCAATTGGAGCCTGTTTCGAAGCAGTGTACAGAGTTAACGAATCAGTTCATGCTAACACTGAAATTGAAAGCAATGCCCGTCAAAGGCATTGCTCGCTGCGCAATCAACTTCACAACTGGCGATCCGAAAACCGTAGTTTCATCACATTCGGCGAAAATAATAGGGCGGATTCTCCCGTCAGAAATGAAAATACAAATATGTTTGTGCGCAAGGATGAACTTAGAAACAAACTTAGCTCAATAAAAAATAAGAAATCACCTGGAATAGATAGCATTCCAAATGTGGTTCTAAGGCATTTGCCTTGCGAAGCAGTGAACATATACACTACTTTGTTTAACAACGCTCTAAACAATGCACACTATCCAACCCATTGGAAGACTGCAGTAGTCCACCCTATCCCCAAAAAGGGTAAGGAGAAGAGCAATCCAGCTAATCTGCGCTCGATCAGCATGCTTCCCAACATCAGCAAGGTATTCGAAAAAATTATAAACAGAGCACTGATAGGTTGGTGTGATGAAAACGATATAATCCCCAACAACCAGTTTGGCTTTCGAGCCCAACATGATACAGTTCATGCAGCGACGAAACTTGTTTCCGATATACAATGGAACAAGGCAAAGCGACAATGTACAGGCGCCTGCTTGGTTGACTTTGAAAAGGCTTTCGACACCGTATGGTTAGAAGGACTTGTCTATAAGTTAACAAACCTGGGTATGCCGCAATATTTGTTATACATCATTTATGATATGATAATGGACAAACATTTTGTGGTGAAATGCTGGGACATACCCTCCAACAAGACCTTCCAAATTAAAAATGGCTTACAGCAGGGAGCTGTGAATTCTCCCATTCTATTCAATATTTACACTAGTGATCTAGTGAGTTCTCTCGAAAACGCCATTGCGTACGCCGATGACATAGTGGTGTACAGAACAGGAGGAAAAATAGACGACATCAATAGGCACCTTCAAGATGACTTCAACAAAATAAAACAATTTTGCGACGACTGGAAATTAAAGATTAATTTCTAGAAAACCGAGACTATCCTTTTCAGAACGCCCCTGTCCAGGGCCTCGAGGGATACAAAATACAACTGGAAACACTTTTCTATTGTAGGTAACAATAACCTTCCACTGCAAGTGAAAACTGTAGTTAGATACCTTGGTATCTGGCTAGACCAGTATTTATATTTTGACAAGCACGTAACAGCGTCCCTCTCTGCAGCTAAAAGCGCATATTCTATGACAAGAAGTCTATTCCGGAGTAGTCTTCTTGACCCCAGAGTCAAAATAATTTCGTACTCGGCATTCATCCGAGCAGTTTTGATATATGGCTGTCCAGTATGGTATAATATATCTCCACTTTATGTGGAGAAGTTTCGTGTGTAAGAACGGCAGTATGTGCGTTCCTGCCTCGGACTTTATAGAGTCGCAATACAAAAAATTCTATCCCAACAAAATCCTGTATAACAAATCAGGGTTAAATAGGATAGACAATTTCATAATTAAAATTATTCGTGGTCACACAGCAAGGGCAATGTGCAGTGACAATAATCTTATCTCGGGAGCATTCTATCCCAATGATATGTATCTAAAGAATACCCTCCAGAATGGGTTTATTCCCCCAGAAGCGTTCCCTTTCTTGGATCAAAAAGGCCTTATCCAAGACGTGCATGGAGTCCCGATTATTTACCACGCTTTCCGTGGTGCCAGGGAGAAACGAATTCTCCATGATAGTGATATCTCCAATGCCCCAGACCGCATTCGTTTTAGCACGGCGATCAGTGAAAGAGATAAATCAGCCAAAGATCGAACATCTCCCAAATGGCGGTGGCTTCTCAACGAGGAGAGGACTTCACTTCCTCAGATATAGTATGCCTCTCAAGAGCAACGCTCTCCTTCCTCTTGTCCCCCCTCCCCCTGTCCCCCCCTGTCCTCCTTTCCCAATTACTTTTATTTTTATTTTATTTTTTATTTCTTATTTTATGTTTTATTCGTTTTGTTTTGAAGTTTTTGTTTGTTATAATTGAAAAAAAAAAAATTGTAATAATAATGTATACATATAGATGTAAACGAGGAGTCCCTCTAATATATGACTTATTTCATATATATATATATATATATATATATATATATATATATATATATATATATAAGAAACAAAAAAAAAAGATGTGCGCCGAAAGGCATATATAAAAATCAAGTTGTAATGTGTAATTTAGAGAGCTCGCATAGAGCTAGTAAGTTAATTTAAGGACTGTGATTGTAGAAAAGGGTTTAACATTTACCCCTAATATTATACATGTAAAAAGAATTAGAAAAATAAATGTGGTTTAAAAACTAAAAACAAAAAAAAAACATAGTTTCCAAATACACAAAGAAAAATGTCTTTTCTTTTTTTGTAACATTTTCTCCTAGAACGGCACAAAATAACTGGCAATCCTGCCAATCGTTTTTTTTTTCCTACAAAATTCGATTAGGGTAACGTTCAAAAAAAAACCAAAGAGTATCAATAGAAATACTCCATCGTTCAGGAAGGACTCGGTGCAAAGACTTCTTCCAAAGGAACAACGTCCAGCGAAGGGGACGCGACAACAACAAAAAAAACATTCAGTGAAAAATAGAGAAATCAACCCCAGAGACGGCAAAAATCATTCAGTGAAAAGAATAATAGAGAAATCAAACCAGACAGGATAAGGAGCAGATGAAAATAAAACGGGATAAGTCAAAAATTAATAACTCACGCAAGCACGATCGCCGTGTATAAATCGTATAAAAGGTGAACAGCCTTGCACTCTGGTTGAGTTCACAATATCTTTTTTGGTACAAAACCGAAGTTTTTGCCAGTCTGGTCAATGGCAAGGGCTGTCAGCAGTAACTTCGCTTCCTCCTCTTTCCCTCCGTTGGTGACTGACAGCGCCACGTTAGTCACAAATTCAAAGGATAAAGCTAATCGCTCTCTATCCCGGTCTTTTGGAACCACCTGGGATCGCGCCGGTACGTTCTTCGATGCGGGATATGAGTTTCCGCCCGCGTACTATTCAACGCATTCTACGTGAACTGGACTGTAGGAAGGCGACCGGCCCGTACGGATTACCAGCATTAGTCCTTAAAAACTGTGATCCAGAACTATCGCCGGTTCTTGGCGGATTCTTTCGCTTATCTTATGCACGGAGGACATTTCCTCATCATCATCATCATCATCGGCACTACAACCGGGATCTGGTTTTGGCCTTATTTAGCAAGTCCTGAGGCCTGTTAAATTTTCCATGATAATTTGTTTTTCCGGGCAAGGTCATTAGTTTTGTGCCAGAGGCTCCCCGACGGAGAATCGAACCCCGAATTAAGTAGTCCGATTGTATTTTAATTTAATTAAAAAAATATCTTTATTTTTTGTTAAAACTTAGGACTACTTATTTTTAATAATACTGTTGCGACTATGCCGATGGGTGTCTCCAAGAAAATGTGCGTCTTCGTGTAGATTGCTCATATTTATCCAATTTCTGGGTCACAGATGGGCGTACCGTCTTGACCCATGAGAATGGTGCCGAGTGCGAAGATAATTGTCTTAGGTCATTGTTGATCTAAGATCCTTTTAGAGCATCTATGCGATGTCAGGGTCATAGATACGTGTTCGGCGTTGACTTATGAGGATGGTGCCGTGTGTATTATGATAATGTGGCTGTCCTTAACTCGTGTGACAGGCGGGGATACTAACCACTATACTAACGAGGACCTTTCCTACCTGCTGAAAAATCGCCCGAATTCAGCCAGTCCCAAAGACGTTTAATAATCGTCAGCGACATCGGTGTAGGAGGCGCTCACCCTGGAGACAGTCGGCGGACAAGCCATCAGGAAGAGCGACGCACAAATGGTCCAAGTGGGTCAAGGGGGTCCACAGGAGGGATAACTAGTCGATCAAAATAAGAACGAGCAACGACTTGAAGCTCTCCGAGTAGGATGTGAAAAAAAGACCACCAACACATGTAAACATTTCCGTAGTATCGAGGACCAACTCGCCTACACACAGGAGGAACCGAAAGTACTAATGAGCCAAGACAACTGGGGGATCATAGTGACGAGGAAATTAAAGAAAGGAACATGCCTCGAACCGATCGCCTCACTCACGAGTTTAGTATGGGTTTGTGGCGGTGCCGCCAAACCCCACGGTACACTTACGTTAAAAACCCCCATAACCACAACCCAGTCTGCATAAGCTTTCGCTAATGCAATTCGCATTAGCAACTTAAATGCTTCACGCATCAAATAGATCCAATTCATATAACCTAAAAGTACCTGCAAAAGAATTCTTACCTTGTCAAGCATTCCTTCGCTTACAAATCCCCTGTAAGAGTTCTTACTTTCCTCATCATAAATTTCCTGAAAAGAAAAACCTTGGTTTACATATCATGTAACCATTCCAGCCAGGGATAATTATCATTGCGTCGCCTATTCTCAGCTTCATTCATGTGTACGATAAATTTCTTTATGTATACATTGGCTGGCGACCTTTTTCTCCCAGCAATAAAACTCTCTGACTCGCACAATGTGTAAACCAAAGCAAATACGCATTCCGCGTCTCTTGGCATCAATTAAATCCTACAGCATAAACAAATGCAAATAGGAATTCAATACGTACCCTTACTAGCGATGCCATAAACACCATTTCCCAGTAACCCAGCTAAAACCAATTAGCACATTTCCACAGCGCATCGTTGCCTCTTTGTCTACCCGCGACGCACATGCATCCGACGATTTCGGTTTTGTTTGCTTTACCGAGATCGTATCCCATGAATGTTCTTTATTCCCTTTCCTTGTTCTAGGTTCTTTTCATCCATGAAAGGACCATGCACACATACCACCATGATCAAGATTAGCGAGTGATCTCTGCACGAGATAATTATCGCTGAGTCTTATTATAACCACCGTTCGTGACGGTAGGTTTTTCTCCCGCACTCCGCAAGCTGTGGAGGAGCGTATAACCCCAGTCGTGTGTGTGTAAAATGGCAAACGCCAATAAACTGTGTCCGTAGTCCGAAAGTGTGATGTCTACATTAGCGGAGACATTAATAGTGCGTATTTTTTAAAGTAGTTTGTTCTTCTTTTTTTTTTTTTGCCAATCCATTAATAAGTAAAATAAATAACGAGTGCTCCCGAACTATCGAACTAAACCAGTGTGTTTAATTTTCCGGCAGCGGTTCCTGTGTCTTGCGTTAGTTTCTTGTTGTCGTTCGTCCGCATTTTGGTGTTCGGTTGGTTGGTTGTGAACAAACGTGGCGGGGTTTCGTTCATTCATGCAGCGGCTGAACTTTTGATTGAAGGAGGAGGAAGTGAACTAAGTACCCATGCTGGTACATACTTCCTCCCCACAGGTTCTTCATGGATGCAACGCCAGAGACGGTGTTCCAGTAAGTATCGTCAATCATTCTAGGCAAAAACGCATAAGAGGGGGGAAGAGGTAGTTCGTCGTCATCGCAAAATTGGATATGGTGGGGCACAGCCGCGCCGCCCGAAAAATGATGACTTGATTAATAGGCAGGGCAAGGAAGTCAAAGAGAAACAGGACAAGGAGGAGACCCTGTACAAAGGAGAAAAGAAATCCTTGAGCAGAGGTAGAACGGGGTCAAGATATACGATAAGAAACGCAACCAACGCGCAGATGGCACCGTTGACAACTATAAGAAATGCGAAAAGGCAAAATATCAACTAAAGGGGGCCAAATTAAAGGATGATGATGTCGACGATGAGATTCGAGGAGACCAGAGTGATGCGGATAAATACGTTGACGCTGATGAAGCTCAGATATCCGGGACAGGTTGGACTCCAAGAAGCAAAATGCGGCGAGGAATCTATGGAACCATAAAATTCGGATAAGTATCTCAGAAAGAAAATTGGATATTATATATCGTGTATCATATATCGAATACCATATACTGTATATCGTCTATCGTCTATCGTCTATCGTCTATCGTCTATCGTCTATCGTTTATCGTCTATCGTCTAATCGTCTATCGTCTATCGTCTATCGTCTATCGTCTATCGTCTATCGTCGGTCGTCTATCGTCTATCGTTTATCGTCTATCGTCTATCGTCTATCGTCTATCGTCTATCGTCTATCGTTTATCGTCTATCGTCTAATCGTCTATCGTCTATCGTCTATCGTCTATCGTCTAATCGTCTATCGTCTATCGTCTACCGTCTATCGTCTATCCTTTATCGTCTATCGAATATCGTATATAGTTAACTATTACTGTGCGCGATTTAAGGGTATATACTACATGGGCCAAAAGGTGTCAGGATTTTTCAATAGGTGGCGCCACTAGAAAATGAATATGACTCATTTCGAGAGGATCATCTATCACTAATTTATGTATGAAGTTTCGTGACATTTCGCATCTTGAATATTGCATATTGATCAAACATTGTTTTTTTATGGGAAAAACTTATAACCAATCTTTGCAATGGTTGCAGAAATGTTATCCCACATCCACTCCTTCGAGAACAATAGAGTATCGGCGGTTTAGTGAATTTAAAATGGGTCGTACAAGTACCGAAGAGGCAACTCGCTCTGGAAGGCCGAAAGAGGCTACGAATGCGGAAATCGTGAAGCAAGTGCATCGAATTGTTTTGAGTGATCGTAAAGTGAAGTTGAGCTAGTTAGCTAAGGCCGTAGGGATTTCAAAAGTACAGGTAAGATACATTTTGTGTGATCTTTTGTAGTTGAAATAGCTATTGGCGCGATGGGTGCCGCGTTTACTGACCGTCAATCAAAAACAGCAGCGTGTTGATGATTCAACGGCCGGTTTGGCGCTGTCGCAGCGTAATCGACCGGACTTTTTTTGACGTTTTGTGGCGATGAATGAAATGTGGGTTCATTACCATACGCCTGAGTCCAATAGACAATCTGCAAAGTGGCTGGCAAGCCGACCAAAGCGGTCAAAAGACCAATGCTGGGTCGGAAAGGTTATGGCCGTTGTTTTTTGAGATGCACATGGCATACCTGCCTGTCACGCGGGAGACCGGGGTACGATTCCCCGTCAGGGAGCCTCTGGCGCAAGACTAATGATCTTGCCCGGAAAAAAGAAATCACTATGGAAAATTTAATAAGCCTCAGGACTTGCTAAATAAGGCCAAGACCGGTTCGCGGTTGTAATACCCGAATGATGATGATGGTGTGGGGGTTTCTCTATTTTACATGAGAAACAACCCACAATTCCTACCTAATTTCGACCGCTAACAGCGCGTCAACCCAATCCCAATTCCTACCGTCGGCTATTTCACCTGCAATACATAATTTCCCCAAGGACGCATAGCTAAACTCATTATTCTATGCAGATAACGCATAATTGAGTTTAGCTACAATCTTCGCCATACGGCAACACTATTGCTCTAACCATGGGATTTCCACCGGAAATTCCATTCGTGTTGGTTAGCAACAACCAAGTCAAACCAAGCGACGCGGTTGCATCACCGTCCATAGGCTTGGGTATTTACTAAACATTCCACAGAGTTTCCCCTATGGTATTATATCCCCAGCCGACGCAGCAACCTATTGACTTTTCCCAGATCACCCATTCGCTTGGGATCAATGATCTCTTTTTGCTGGTGAATAACCTCAGCTAGGTTTTCCTCTCTCCCGTATTTCTGTCTTGCTATAGTGCGATGACCTAAGAGATCATCACTGGGTCAGTAGACCAGCCGCATACACGGCACTGATGCACACACACGAAGCCAGAACAACCCTGGGTTATTGTGCTTTCCCTTTTGATTTCTCCATTCTGGCTACGCCCATCGACGTCGAACGAATAGACAAGTACGTTTCGACCTCGGTGAGTGTGGTGAGTTGGGGAACGCACAAGAGAGCATGATTACCATTGGCGGATCAATGTGTAAAAAGCAGAAAGCACGATTTCCACCCTAATTCAGCTCAGTCGCTAACCATCATCCAAACGGAGCACACGTCTCCTGAGTCACATCTCAATCCTCATTCCTTGCAGTCACGCTGCCGGACAAGTTAGTTTTCAACCACCGAGGTGTTCGTACACACAACAAGAGTCGCGCGTTATTTTGCTTTTAACATAGTCGGTGTAATAAAAGGAATTTCAACCCTCGTAGAGTGCGCATCTCGAGAACGACCAACTGATTGGAAATACATATGTATCTATCATATTCAAAGGAAATACCAGTGTAATCTTAATCAAAAAAAAAAAAAAAAAAATCGAATTGTTAATTAAGTTAAATAAATAAAAAAAAGTGTTTTTCTCTTTTCCTGTCTTCCTGTGGAACAATTCTTGTGTAAGGAGTAACAGTGTCGGAGATCATTTTCGTGCAGCAACATCGTTGGGGAGTTAGTGAATACATGCCATACGTTGGCATCCAAACACCAACCCCCACAATGGCATAAACTTCATCGATTACCTGTAGAGGGAATAAGAGTCATAGGAAAGTTATGCAGCGTTATTTGACAAACTCAACGACGAAATAAATAAAAAACGTCCCACATGGCGAAGAAAAAAGTTCTGTACCATCAAGATAACGCGCCGTCACACACGTCCTTGAAAGCGGTGTCCAAATTGGACCAATTACGATTTGAATTGGTTGCTCACCCCCCTGAAAAGTTGTTGAAAGAACTACATCGGTCGTCGCTCGTCAACAAAAAAATATTAAAAGTATTGTTCGCGTCCACGTGTGTGTGTGCGTGTGTTTTTTTTTTTTTTGTTGGTTTCGGTAGGAAGGTGGAAATCTTCAAAAGATACCCCTGGACCGATCCAAAGGCATGCCGGGTTTTTAGCGACTCAAACCGCCTCCCGCCAGGCACATATTCCCGTTGATCCCCGCGGAACTTTCTTTTAGATATTCCATCGCGGGTGGGATGGAGTTTACCTGTTACTCCGCTCGTCGCGCCGCAACTGCTGTATCATTTCACAGAGAATACCACTTGTTACGGACCATGCCTGTTTTGAACTCAGCATATATTCTATTACTCCTGCCGAAGTAACTGTCCGTCTCATATGTCTCTCCAAAATCGTTCGTGCGGGCTCGAATGTCACGCACGCTGTGAGTACATCTTCCGCATGTTCTATTTTGCCTTCGCAATACAAGTAGTATGGATGATTCACGTGCTTATATTTGTGCAAGGATTGCGGAAAGCATTCATGTCCTTATATTAGCTGAGTCAAGTGGTAATTCAGCTCGCCATGTTTTCTTTTCACCCATGTTTCTATATCAGGTTGTAGTAGACCTGGTAGTTGTTACTGGCCTCTCACGCGGTGGACGTCTGTCTTTTGGTAATTACGCCGCAGGGACGCACGTTCACCAATATTTCTGACACGATGTTGAGGGGGTACGACACCCTTATGTAACTGCAGGCACGCACCTAGTGTCAATGGTTCTTATTTCGAAAGTAAAACAACTAGACTCACTTGTGACACGGGTTTATTTTGAACTTAATTATTTGTTCTTTGAAAAATTACATTATCCGGTAACAATAGTGTTGACACTTCTTTACGTTAAACTAGCGCATAGAACATTTACTTAATATTTTAATTTGATGGCACGACCGTACGATGTGGCTACTAAAACTCGACTTCTTCTCTGTGTTTATTTAACGTGGAGGCCCGACTTGACTTCACGGAATCCAAATCGCGATTAACTACTGCCACCGAAGCGACAGAATTACCAAAAATTCCATCCATCGCTTCAGTGACCATATATGGTAACATTCTTGCATTTGATCCAGCAAGAATGGGGTGAAACACACACACGATGATCGTCTCTGCAGCTCATGGCGTGTGTGTGTCCACAAGCATGCGGGCCTTGGATCGATCCAATCTACTAGGTTGCAGCTGGTGCAAGTATCTCATCATAGGGGTTGAAGTGTTTGCACGATCAGCGACTGTGTAAAGTATTTATGCTGATCGTGCACATGTTGGTGGTATCTCCACGTAGTCGAATTATCGATGGTAATTTTCCATTTTGAGAACTCGACTTGCTTGGGCGATCAGCCATGTACCTTCATGTATTTGTCGGTCGGATGACCGATCGATGTAGGCATGTATGCAAAAGGGAAAAGCTAAAACATTTCCTGCATGTGTGCGGCTGGCGCGTAGGAGTATATCTCATTGATATAGTTCGGGCAATGTTGATTGCTAGGTGATGCAACCAAATTGCCTTTAAGTGTGGAAGATACCCGTTACATGGCGATAATAGAACCTTGACATGTTCAATGGACTGGTTCAGTTCATGTTGGTTGCATGGTGATGCAACCAAATTACCCATAAAGGACATGCCTGTTTGGTGCTGATGGATTTAGCATCGGCAAATATTGTGGTTTTATGCTTCAATTATAAACAGGTGAGTACTTGCTTTCCAGGTTTGTGTGCCCTAGGTGGGAGTTTTTACATGGGGTAATGGGAAGATGATTGGTGGCGTTCAAGGGAACCGCCACAAGGTATCATGGTGTGGGTCCATATACCTTTGGTGCAAGAATCCTACCTTCGTTACCATTCTCTTAGGCTCGAGAGCTCCAATTGTGACCGCATTCTCCGACTATTCTTTTGGGAGACTATAGCGTTTGAAATAATAGTGAAGAAGAACGTGTGATTCGAACTGACGCTATGACAGTTTGAATCACGAAAAATTGAACCTAAGCGTTACCCATCAGGCTACTGGCCGATTTTAGAATTTAATTTTTAAACTCGACTATACTCCACTGATGTGAATTGTTATGTTATCGCTAAGGTATACGGCTCTGATGTATTTTCTTATTCGATTTTTCGTTCGGTGCTCTTCACTATTTTGCTTGTGAATTGTGTGTGTATCTGTTAGAGTCGCCACAAGACCTCATGCAATGCAGCGTTTTCTTTAGCTGCAATGCCAGGTTACACCATCTTCGGATACCGTTCGGAGTGCACAGCGTACTCTTAGTGATGTCGGCATATGTGCTGAGTTCACTCCCCTCATGTACGACTTATACTGCGCGGCTCCTGTCCATATGTGAGCTGCATACATTATGATGGAGGTGTTGACACTGGTTACGAATTTCCTTATGTGGGGCCGGGGTCCTCCAACATTGGGTAGCAGTCTCGCTAAAACTTTGCATACTCTTGCCGTTTTTTCACTCGTTTTCATCAGGTGTTCCTTGAAGCTCACCCTGTTGTCGAGTATAACGCCAAGATATTTAATAGAGAGACCGGATCTGATTATTTGTCCTTCTATTTCCAAATCAAGGTGTTCAACTTTCTTGCGGCTGCTTATTAAAACTGCCTCCGCCTTATGTCCAGCCAGTTTCAGTCCGGCCATAGCTAGCCAGCATTTAAAATACAATATTAAATGTTAATTGAGCAAATATTGTACACCGAAAGGGAAAACAAAACAAAAAGACATATTGCACAATTTAGAGTGGTTGTGAAGAGCCAGTAAGTTAATATAAGAAAAATAAATTTTATTAGGGCTAAGCATTTAGTCTTAAGTAAAATCTGTGAATTTTTTTTGTATAATAAATGCAATTTGTGAACTAAAAAAATCTCCAGACTTAGTCATCAGGCCTTCCAAATTAGTATTGTCTTGTTGTTCCCTTCTTGTTGATTTTGCGGCTTGCCTGGTTGTATTTTGCTGTCTCTTACACGCGTTATATACTTCGTTGGAAATAATTCACGCGGCACTAGCCGATACTAGGTATGCGTAAAGTAATAGAACCCCAAATCTATCCCACAGATTCTATAGGAATCACTGGCTCGATATTGACTTATTTAGTACCAAAAGTCAACACCACCTCCTCATTGTAATAGCTAACCTTTGATATAACGATTAATTGTTGTGAGGTGAGAAGATGTCTCCTTGTTCTGAGAAGAATAAGGCTCTTCAGAGATTCTTCTCGATCTCTCGTTGCAATCACCTCCGTGCTTCCTCTATCTAGAGGGATGAGTGCGGGTAAGTGAAACGCAAACTGGATAACATTCGACTCGTTTCTAGATCTTAGATCTACCTCACCTAGGTAAAAACCTGGCCAATTGTGAATCCCACCATAGCACTCGATGCCTTAGGTGATATGAGTCGTACATGGGTAAACAGGGATTATTCATGTTCGTAGGAATACTGAATTTCAGTGAGGGTCGTGACGTCCTTGGTAAAATTTACTGATTTCCTACTTAATTAGTATTCGCTGATGACAAAGTGACAGCAATCAACCAACATCAGTGAACTTCAACGATACCACTTTATTGAATGTTTAAGATTCGGAAAGTGCATCTGATATCTCGGTTTGATTGTAAATTAATTTTGTCCACTCCAGTAAGCTTGCGACAGGAGCGCTCACCTGAAAAGCAATTTAATCTGCACTTGGTTACCGTGGCATACAGCAAGGACAAATGCAGTAAGCGTGCATACGTTGCTATAATGAGATTTCGTGGTTTACCGCCTACGGTATGGTGTGACCTTAAACTATTGATGCGCTGAGCCGTAATTTGATTCATTGGTAGAGCAGAAACGTCCATCACATCAATTTGGATTTATCTGCAGTACACGAGTGTGTAGTTGTTATGATACGCTCTGTGGAAGGCAATAATATGACGCTGATACAGAAAGGATACAATTGTCAATATTGTTCATGCGACACCCGAACAAATACTATCGTCCTACGATATAGTTCCATGTTTGGTAGGAAAAGTTTGTTGGTAATGAATCATGACGACTTTTTGTGCAACATAATGATGAAGCGTAGCAAAAAACTAGACTTTTATTTCATACCCTACTAACAGGACTAGGAAACAACTCGTGGACAAGGTTTTCATTTGTAATTAGTTGTGCCAACTTTTAAATGGAAAATTCAGAAACTACTGACATAATAGAACAATCAAAACAAAGGATTGCATTCGCGTCCGGAAGTTAGTTCCCTTTGTTCTACATTAACTTTATCTTGTCCCAGTAAACAATAATACAATAGTCTGCCCCAATTACGATATCATTTAAATGTGTTATTCATAGACGGAGTTTTTTGAGCAGAAGAGTTGAGGTTGAAGTCAAAGGAGGTGAGGTAAGAGTTAGCTTTCCATAGCATACGCGAGGTGGGTGTGCCATCATTTTTAAACATTTTTTATTTTTCTTTTTATATTCTTAGTTTCTAAATTAAAGGCTAGACAAAAAATGCTTAAATTCTAGCTTAAATATCTTATATAATAACTTACTGGTCCTTCGCAGACGCTCTAAGCTAAACATTACTTAATATTTGTATAATTTGCCTTTCGGCGACAGAACTTTGTGGCAATACTTATAATTATTTGAAAGACAAAGAAAAATTTGAAAAACTTTGTCAATTTTTTTGTTTTTTTTTTTTTTCTTAAAATCTAACTTACTTACTTACCTATCTTTTTTTTTTTTTTTTTTTTTTTTTTTTTTCTATTTTATGTAAAATCACAGCTTAACTTAACTTAAATCTTATACTACCCTAATTCTAGAAAAGCTAAGTCTATGCAAGCTAGCTGATGATAGTGTGATTCTATACCGACTTTGGTATCCAGGTCTTTATATGCCATTCAACCACCAGAACTGTTGACGCTGTCTAATACTATCGTCCCGGTCTCTGTGGGAGATAGTCCTACTGAAGCGCAGGAGCTCTTCTTCGGTGCGCGTTACTTCCCGGTCGTAGCACAATCGCCCGTCTACAGATGATCTACTTACATGATAGATCAGCGGAATTCCGGATCTATCCTGTATAAGCCCTTTCATGTCCAAGTCAAGGAACGCCTCTGGTGGAACTAAGCCGTTGCGACGCACGCTCTCATAGTACAGAGTGTTTGGATAATAGGCCCCGAAAATTAGGTCATTGGACGAGCTTACTGCTCTTGCAATATGTCCTCTGATTAATTTAATCATAAAATTATCCGCCCTATTTATGCAGGCTTCATTATATAAAGTCTCATTTGAGTATTACTTTTTGTATTCCGATTTCGGTGTTCGATATAATCTGAGACAGGTTCTCAGACACTTCCTTTCGAACTCCCGAATCTTTTCCATCAAATTTGGACCATACTGGACAGCCATATATGAGCATTGGCCTGATTAGCGTCATGTAGCATATGACTTTTACCCTGCTGTCAAGTTGGCTACTGTGAAATAGCCTCCTTGTCATAGCAAAAGTTTTCCTCGCTTTGAGCAAAGCAGCCTCTACATGTCTGTTGAAATACAGATGTTGGTCTAGCCAGATGCCCAGGTATTTAACTAAACTCTTGGTTTCCAGTTTATCTCCATGCGGTCCCACGATAACTAGCTTTCGCCAGTTTTTCCTTGTGTCGTTCGTGGCTTTATATAATGGGGTTCTAAATAGGATGGCTTCACATTTCTGGAAGTTGATCTTAAGTTTCCAGTTGTCGCAATAGCGCTGCACGTTGTTGAAATCTCGCTGTATTAAACTATTTATGATCGCAACTTTCGGAGCTGTTCTGTAAATTATGAGATCGCCTGCGTACGCAATAGCCTGCGGAAGTGCATCTAATAACTCGCTAATGTAAATGTTAAAAAGAATCGGAGAGAGTACCGCGCCCTGTTGCAAGCCATTCTTGATATTATACGTTTTATTAGAGGTCACATTACCACTTTTGACCACGAACCTCCTGTCCTTTGACATATCGTAAAGTACATATAGTATAGGCTTATGTATGCCATATCTGACCAGTTTGTAATACAACCCTTCGATCCAGACGGTATCAAAGGCTTTTTCCAAGTCGATCAGACAGGCACCTGTGCATTGGTTCCTACATTTATTCCATTGTATGTCGGAGACCAGTTTAGCTGCGGCATGTGTGGTTTCATGACCCGCCTTAAAGCCAAACTGGTTATTTGGAATAATGCTGTTGTCGTCTACCCATTTTAGCAGCGCTTTGTAAATGATTTTTTCAAATACTTTACTGATGCTTGGGAGTAAACTTATCGAACGCATGTTCATTGGGTTTGTACAGTCTTTGCCCCTTTTTGCGATGGGCTGAATGATTGCCGTTTTCCAACGCGCGGGATAATATGCATTATTCAACGCGTTGTTAAACAGGACCGTGTATATATCTATTGCCTTTGGGGGCAGGTTCTTGAGTACGATGGTAGGTACTCCATCTATTCCCACTGGCTTTTTGCTTCTTAATGAGTCGAAGATACTCTGGATTCCTTCCCTTGTGATTAAAAGGCTATTAGCCACTACACCATTGGCATTAATGTCAATTGACAGATTATCGTCACTGAATTCCGTAAAACCCGGATTCTCCGATTGCCAATGTGAAATTTCATTCCGGAGGTGCAGGTGATTCAGTCGAATTCTGTCCTCCAGGTCGTGATTCCGGTGAATGCTTTCATTCACCTTGTACATTTCCTGAAAGATAGCTCCCACAGCGTTCACCTTTTCCAAAGGATCTTCGATCACGAAGAGCTCACTATTGAGGATAGCGTTCTCTGTATCTATGCCATTGTTGGTTAGCAGCTGCTTGTTTACCTCAGTACGTGGAATTTGGAGACACTGAATCTCGTTTTGATTATTTCTCCTGAATATTTTATTTATTTGTGGGAACATATTCGGGTTATTAGTTTTTATAGCTCGAATTCTGTTGTTCCAATACAAATTTGTTGCTAATCTATAATTAGCTTTAAGTAATTGTTGGAGGTTTTTTAATCGGGATTTCAGTGATATTATCTCCTGGTCTTGTCTGTCTGTAAACTGTCTGTGTAATTGTTTTAGTTTCGATAGCAGTCTGCTCTTTTTCTTGTGGAGTGCGTTTATTGTTGTGTTTCTGTACATGTTTATGTGATCTGTAACTGTTGTTTTGGGAATTGTTTTGTCCATTGTTCGTTTTACGGTTTCGTCCATTTGTTGGATGTATTTGTCGATTTCGTCATTTGTCAGGTTTCTGTTTACTGGCAGATTAAAGTCATTCGAACGAAGTTCTCTTGTTAATGATCTGGTGAACCGCGGCCATCGCATTGCCCCGTAGTTATAGGGTTGCGGGATCACGAATTCCTCCAGATCTGCGAGCTCGTTCGGAAGCTCCATTACTGCCGTGAATGCACAGTGGTCACTATCGTATTCAATTGTCCGTAAACAGTTTGTGTTTCGTCTATTGGTGTTAAGTGATCTCAGTCGTGAGTCGATTAGCAAGATATCTAAGAACGATCTTCCTCTAGGGAACGATGGATATTCGGTAGCTAGCAGGTCAGTTCTATATTCAATATGAAACTGATCTAACCAGCCAGCCAACTGATTTCCTCTGGCATTAGATATATAATTTCCCCAATTTCTATGCTTGGCGTTCATATCTCCCCCTAGAATAAAGTAATTTTTGCCCAGGTGCAATTGTAAGCATCGGAAGAGAGTCTCGAGCTCTGCTATAAATAGATTATGTTGGTGCTCCTCAGGTGCGTAGACCTGAAGGGGTATGCGTACGATACAGGCTTCCAGCACCTGGAACCTGCGCACTTCTCCACTATATATAACTTTATGAGGGATCCCTTTTCTAATAAAGATTGCGACACCCCCCCCCCCCCCCACGACCGCTGCGATGTTACGGGCATTGTTGTAGTACGAGCTAGCTCTGTGTTTTTTTGCCGGGTCACACTTCTTGCCATTATTTCACGGAATTTAGGACATCCTCGATAGTTAGCGGGGTGTCCCTCATTCCGACACACTGCGCACTTTAGAAGGGCTTTGTCTTCTACCCTTTCTTTTCCCAGAGGGCATTCTTCTGCCTTATGGTCCTTTCCGCATTTTACGCAACGGCGCTGCATTTCACAGTTAGCCGCCGCGTGACCAAACCTTTGGCAACGGACACATTGCAGGATGTCTCTGCCTTTTTTTAATTTGTCCCATGTGACCATTTGATGATCCAAGACTGTAATTTTTCTTAGACCACCAATTCTACTGCTGGGTGTTAATTGCACCAAAAAAAAGGGTAGCTTGCGGTTTTCCCTTCTTGCCTTGGGTGTGGTGAATGGTTTTACCGCGGTAAACTCGAGATCTTCGTGCTTCAGGTTTTGAAGCATTTCGAGCAGAGCCTCCGGTTCCGTTTCAGGGTCGACACCCTTTAATAGAACCGTTACGCTCTTCGTTTGTTTCGGCGTGAACGAGTAAAATTCCGCGGTGGCTCTTTTTAATACCTCTTTAATTTTGTCGTGGTCTGCCACCGTATATGTTTGAATGGCGTGCCTGTTACCCGTCAGTCTTTTAACTGCAAAATTGTTACCTATGGCTAGCAGAGGTGGGTGTGCCATAAGAGATGAAGGTAGAAGAGAAGAGGGCTCCGCGAGTTACGGCGGTTGGGGTGATATGGGACCACAGAGAGCAGGCTTGGGCAATTAATCAAACCTGAGAGAAGATGGTAGTGAAAGGATTCTATGCTCGTCAAGTGTGTTAGAGTTAATTAGTTGGAGAGGGATTTTCCCAATTCAATCCTCGGAGGGCGAAACATATGAAGCGACGTTAAACGCTCTCGATCATGCGAATGTGAGACATATAATAAGGTGACTACGTCTGGTTAGTATAATCTAGCAGAGGGCGGACAAAGATTACGTAGAGCGATCGGGCAACGTAGGGATTAGGTTCTTTCGACCAGTGTTTTACAAAACTAAGAACAGAATTGGTTTGAAGGAAGGGTGTCAATATGTAGGAGAAAATTAAGCTCCTTGTCACATAAGATGCCCAGGACGCGAATCGATTGAGCAGCATTTATCGGCTGGTTAAGTAAGAACTAGGGACGCGGCTGTCGTGAGAAGGTGATTGATTGGCATTTGTCGATGTTGGGTTCGAAGCAGTTATTTCGGCACCAAACTAAAAAGTTATCGAGATCACTTTGAAGAAATGAAGAGTGTTACGCTCAAAACCACCCACCATTTCCATTTTTAAAACATTTTTTATTTTTCTTTTTATATTCTTAGTTTCTAGATTAAAGGCTAGACAAAAAATGCTTAAATTCTAGCTTAATTATCTTATATAATAACTTACTGGTCCTTCGCAGACGCTCTAAGCTAAACATTACTTAACATTTGTATAATTTGCCTTTCGGCGAGCAAAACCACCCACCCATTAATACATATGTGATAATTTATTTATTCCTAGGTGCGGTCTATATCACATCACCACGTCATTACTAAAGTAATTGAAAAACACTGTATAATATTTTGAGGATTACTTTATTGATGATTCTTGGTTCAAACGACGTACTACTTGAAAACTTAAAACGTAACAGTTAAGGTTCGAAACATATAACATAAATGTTTAGCATACTTCGCTAGTAAACGTTAAATAAAAAGTTACACATGTATAGTTTGTCTTAACACTAATTACTTTAACTTAAAAGGTGCACTTGTATAGTTGGTTTATCACTAATTAATTTGAACTGAAAGTTACAAAAGTATAGTTTGTCTTAACACTAAATTTTTAACTTAGTTCGATTCTTTAAACAAACTCCGTGTTCGGACTGTTGCGTTTAATAATTAATCGGCTCCAACAAACACCTGTGCATCGACCGAACTCCACAGAAAACAAATCTCGACGCCTTCTATGTGTTACGTGGCGGCACGACTTGCCTCCACGGAATCTGGTGAAGGTAGGATGTGCACGCACACAGATATGGTTGCTTCGCACGGTCATGCTGTGTGTCCATGAGCATGCCAACCATGGATATTCGAATTCCATAAAAGGAAATGTTACACGAAATGTTTGCATTTGGGCAAGTATCATGAAGACGATACTTGGGCTGTTTACCCGATCAGTAACTGCGTACAGCATTTACGCTGATCGTGCACATATCATGAAGACGATACTTGGGCTGTTTACCCGATCAGTAACTGCGTACAGCATTTACGCTGATCGTGCACATATCGCTGGCGTCTGCTGATATGATTTTCCCTCCACGTGTGTGGGGCAAATACTTTCTTCTCGTATGCATGGACAAGTTCGTGGATTTATGTCGGTTACGTAATGTCGTAAGCGAATTGGATTTTAGGAACATGATGCTAATGCTTGTCGATCGGTTTACCGACCGACGTGCTTTGTAGGAAAAAGGAAAAGAAGAAATATCTCCTGCATGTGTGCGGCGGAATTCGTTCGGGGATATGTGATCCGAAATGGTTCGAGTCATGTTGGTTGCTGGTGGTGCAACCAAATTGCTTTTAAGGAACATGGTGCGTTTGGTGTGATTATGCCCTTGTGGAAGATGTCTGTTTGGTGCGATGCTTTTTTGCCTTAACGCAGAACTATGGCTCAGGTGGTTTGGAGATATAGCGTTTGAAATAATAGTGAAGAAGACCGTGTGATTCGAACTCACGCTATGACAGCTCGAATCACGAAAAAAATTTTACCTAAGCGTTACACACCAGGCTACTAACCGTGTTTAGAATTTGATTTCCAAACTCGACTATAGTCCACTGGTGTGAATTATTTTTATTTTATCGCTTGGTATACGGTTCTGATGTATTTTTCTTATTCGATTTTTCCGTTCGTGTTATTCACTATTTTTGCTTGTGAATTTGTGTGTGTCTGTTAGAATCGCTACAGAGACATTTTAGGTGGATGGCAAAAGCTAAGTAAATGCTTCCCAGGGCTTCTGGATGATCTAGGGGGAAGTTTTTGTGTCGCTCCTGGAAAAGGCAAGCAGTGGCGTTAATGGAAACGCCACGCATACCTCTTTGGAGCCAGTCTCCACCAATTAATTGCGGTACACGCAAAACCATCCACTAAAAGGATCAAGCACTCCCCACGCCCTAGCATTGCCCCATACACTAAACGGGCCAATATCAAATCCAATATCAAACAAATTGAACTGCACGTACAATTTGCCCATATTGAGTTTAACATAAATCCAAGACGTGATATACGAACCAGATGTTCAACACGTAAATACCCCTGGATCCAAATCTGCGGACCAGATGACCAACTCTCAAGTAAAGTTGGTAAGAAGCATAAAATGCACGGCGGCACCTATTCAAGGAAACAATACCTATACGGAACAAGAGATGGTGAAAAAAAAAATAGTAAAAACATTCGCTGGACAACAATACCCATACGATACAAAAAATTCTTGGATCCGTTGTCCAGTAAAGAAGAAATTGCCAAGTCTGGGTACTGCTGGAAATCCCAGGTAATACTTAAGGGATTCTAGACGATTGCCGATCCAAGGTAAATTACCTAAGGATCAGACAAAGGATGCGCTGGCTCACAAAAGAGATCCTAATACAAAGGATGTTGTGTGCGATCATCGCACAAGAAACATAACACGATGCCTTGTGTAAACGACAAAGAAAAAAGATTTTCCTGCGATCAAACGATCCGAAAAGGACGGAGTTTATTGGGAACCAGTACCGAAGACGGTCACGGGAGTGTCAAAATAGTCTGAACTAAGTAAAATCATCTGATCTTGAGTTTCGGTGTGTGTGCTACTGAGTCCGGGATGTGAAATATTAGTTTGTAAAAACCGTAGTGAATTAAGTTGATTTGTAAACACAAGCCCACACACACTATATTGGGAGCGGACAAGATGTTTGACCTTATCTCAAAGACGGTCCCAGTGTTCTCCGGGAAAAAGGGTCCAAATGCAGCGAGAGAACTGCAAATGTTCATAGATGGTTGCAGAGGGACCCTTAACTGTTTAGAAAAGGAGGAGGAATCGACGTTCCTTAGATGGTTGCCCATGAGGCTAGATGGTGAAGCACACCGCCTGATAAGTGAGGCGATACCCGAAACGTTCCTAGAGTTTGAACAGCACCTAAAGAACGCTTTCCGACCGCAAAAGTCGTATGAAGAGTTGTGTTCACAACTCTCAAGAATGCGACAACTCCCTACGGAAAATGTCACCGGCTTTGTTTCCCGTGTGAAACAGGCCATTGTGCGTTGCAGGGAGGCAGCGGAACTTTGTTACGGACAGGCAAGCGGTGCCACATTCGCCATCCAAATCGAGAGAATGGCGAATTCCGTGATAATGAGTGGTGTTAGAGAGGACCACTACCGACATCGTAGATAGCCCCCTCGATGATATATTAACGCGGCTCACCCAAATGGAACACTCCCAGAAGGAGATGTTAAGACGATGTGATTTCTCTGCCATGGGAGGCTCAGCTGAGATTGGGGACTCCACGACACCCACGCACGTCTACACAGTTCCCAACCATAACCATTGGCTACCACAGACAACCACTCCACAAGACCACCAATCAGCCAAATTTATGGTAGGGTAATTGACACAACCACTTCACAAAATCACCAATCCAACCAAATTGATGGTAGCGTAATTGACTCAACGCACACACAGAGTAACCAATCACAGTATTCACAGGCAGCGCATTACAATTATCCCCCTCCTGTGAATGCGCCAGTAAGTATTTCCCCTCAATTTTGCAGAAGGCCGTTAGACAGAGCAATGACCGCTGAAAAACCAAACCAGCACTCACAGAATTTTCTTCACGGACAATACCCACCAATGAGTGCGGTGTGTCAATCCACTGGGGTCATTTATGGTAGGTTGATCGACGCTATCCAGCCAGCAGGTCAACCCCAGTATAGACTGGGAACACCTGTATGTCAGGTCCAAGGCGCTCGTCAGACGCACCCGCTGGTTGCACGCATGACGTGCAGCTTTTGTAACAAGAAGGGGCACATATACGATGAGTGCCTAAGAAGGCTCCGTTCTGCCAAAATTTCAGAGGATATGGGCACGACATAAGAGATTCCCGTGCGCATTATGCACCATCCGACGTTATCCCAGACCAATAGAAAAACATATCAGCGAATAGGAAAACATATCAGCAGAGGGTGTCCCAAAGGAAAACACATCCGGGAACCAACCAACACTCTACTTCCAAAACCCAGCAACATCAAACCACCGAGTGTATAGCATTCGAAGTTGCTGCGAGTTTTGTGGCCGTAACGGTCACACATGGGACAAGTGCGGATACAGGGCAAGGTGGGAAAAACCACGAATTTCCCCAACACGCACCCAAGTGGCCATGACTACATATCAACGCCAGAGCCCACAGGCCTATACGGTAAACTATGAGTGGCAGGAAGTTTCCAGGAAAAAACCCCGACGACAACACCGTCGGCGGAATAAAGGAAATAACGGCAATAGCTCTGGCGCACCTTCAGGCTCGGCGAGCCGCAAGCCCCGACCCCAGCACCGTCGGTCCAAGTCAGGCCGAAGCCGATCCATCTCTGCTAGTTCGGATTCTACAAAGGCTCCAAGGCAGAGAAGCCTTCCCAAGAAAAGTGGGAAAGGATGCAGATTTTGCGGTCGACGCAACCACACGGTGGCGGAATGTTCGAAAAAAGCAGAATGGGAGAGAACGGAAAACTCCCTGCGATCGGGTCGGGAAACCCCAACCCATCAGAACTAAACTCGGAAATCAGCAAAAGTCGCCCTCAGCTCTCACCGACACAAGTCCCAATTATCCAACTCCCTTTGGAAATTGGCCGTAGAAACACTACGCGCCTAATTGTGGACACCGGCGCTGAGATCAGTCTCTTAAAGCTGAAGGCACTCGACCCAAATTATGCGGTGGACGCCCAAAGAGCACCGACACTCCAGACGCTTTTTGGTAAAGGGAAGTCCAGAGGATGCTGTTACGGGAATTTCAGGTTGTACCGGGAGATTCCCTGTAGTTTCAAATAATGCTTCTTACCAACTTTACTTGAGAGTTGGTCATATGGTCCGCAGATTTGGATCCAGGGGAATTTATGTGTTGAACATCTGGTTCGTATATTGCGTCTTGGATTTAAGTTGAATTCAACATGGGGAAATTGAATTTGTTTGATATTGAATTTGATATGGGCAAATTGAACTTTCAGTTCAATTTGTTTGATATTGGATTTGATATTGGCCCATTTAGTGTATGGGGCAATGCTAGGGATTGGGGAGTGGTTCGTCCTTTTAGTGGGTGGTTTTGCGTGTACCACAATTAATTGGTGGAGACTGGCTCCAAAGAGGTATGTGTGGCGTTTCCACTAACCCCACTGCTTCCCTTTCCCAGGAGCGACACGAAAACTTCACCCTAGAACTTCTAGAAGCCCCGGGAAGCATTTATTTACCTTTTGTCATCCACCTAAAATGTCTCCAAACCACCTGAGCCATAGTTCTGCGTTAAGGCAAAAAACCATTGCACCAAACGGACATTTTCCACAAGGGCATAATCACACCAAACACACCATGTTCCTTAAAAGCAATTTGGTTGCACCACCAGCAACCAACATGACTCGAACCATTTCGGAGCACATATTCCCGAACGAATTCCGCCGCACACATGCAGGAGATATTTCTTCTTTTCCTTTTTCCCACAAGCACGTCGGTCGGTAAACCGATCGACAAGCATTAGCATCATGTTCTTAAAATCCAATTCGGTTACGACATTACGTAACCGACATAATCCTCGAACTTGTCCATGAGAAATACAAAGAGCTGAGAAGATCTGAAAAAAGACTTCACAGACAAAAGAAAAGTGCCTGGGAAAAAACCTTGTCTGTGAAATAGAGAAAAGTAGAGAGCGAGGCGCGGAAGTTCTACCAAATAATCTGCAGTATGACGCGGTACACACCACGCTGCACTTACTGCAAAGGTAAAGAGGGTAGTCGGATCACGAATCCTGAAGGCATTCTGGAGCGATGGGAAGTGCACTTCAATGAATTTCTAAATGGTCAGCTCACAGAAGAATTGGAGGCTCCACCAATGCAAGATCAAGGAGCTGATGGCATACCAGCTGAGCTGATCAAACAAGGAGGGACAGCGTTACATCACGCAATTCATGAGATCGTGGTGCACGTATGGGAGCAAGAGGAGATGCTGGAAGATTGGCGTCGCGGAATAATTTGCCCCATACATAAGAAGGGAGATATCACACTGTGCAGCAACTATAGGGGTATAACAATGCTGAGTACCGCCTTTAAGATACTCTCCACTATTCTACAAGACCGGATAGCCCCATTGGTCAATATCAGTGTGGCGTCATCCCAGGCAAATCAGCGATTGATCAGATATTCACACTTAGGCAGGCGATGGAAAAATGTCAGGAATTTAAGATTCCATTATATCATCTGTTTATAGACCTTAAGGCCGCCTACGATAGCATAGCCAGAGTAGAACTATATAATGCCATGAGAGAATTCGGCATTCCAAACAAATTGATACGACTTTGTAGGTTGACCATGACCAACGTAACTAGTCAAGTAAAAATAGCGGGATTGCTGTCCAAACCAATAAACATCTTTAATGGACTCCGACAAGGGGACGGTGTGGCATGCCTCCTCTTCAACCTGGCGTTGGAGAAAGCAAGCCGCGACTCTGGCGTTATAAATAGAGGGAAGATTGTCACCAAGTCCAGCTAGATACTTGCCTACGCAGATAACATAGACATCATCGGTAGAACCGAATCGGTGGTATAGGAATCCTCCACCCAGATCGAGCAGGCGGCACAAAAACTGGGACTGCACATTAATGAGGGAAAAACTAAGTACATGGTGGCAACTTCTACGAAGAGAAGACCTAACGTTGGTCAAACTATCAGGGTAGTAGAGCACGAATTTGAAGTAGTGCAATCCTTTAACTACCTTGGGTCAATAGTATCAGCCGATAACATAATGGAAGAAGAAATACGCGAACGGCTAATCTAATCCAACAACGCCTACTAGGGTCTATCAGGGCTCTTTAAATCACGGAATTTATGCAGAACATCCAAGCTACTACTGTACAAGACCATGGTCTTACCAGTACTCATGTATGGATCCGAGACCTGGGTGCTCAATAAAAGGCACTCTGAGCTCTTAGCCGCGTTGGAGAGGAAGGTCTTAAGGAGAATTGTTGGCCCCGTATGTGAGGGAAGACGATTCCGGAGACGTTACAACCATGAGTTGTACGCGATCTACCTTGAAGGTAATGTTGAAGGAAAAATCAAACCCCCCCCCCCCCCCCCCACCTCTCGGCCTTTAGTCGCTTCTTACGACAAGGCGGCCTAGCTGTGAGTATATTCTAACGCCCTACTGACAGGGCAAGGATTTAGTACAAAAATGTAGCGAGTAAAATAAGTTGCACTCAGAAGGATTGTCACGGAAATATTTGAAAAAGAAGGGAAGAAAAATGTAATAATAACAACAATAATAATAATGAAAAAGGTATAATAAAGGAAAGGGTAGAAAAAAGGAAGAAAAAGATAATAAAGCAAAGACTATAAATAACATGAAAAATATAAGAAAAAGAAACATAACGAAATCGGAAGTGATAAGTAGGGATACAAGTTCAAAAATAATACAAGCGAAACAAAGTGGGAGAAAAGAACAAATTTAAGTCGTGTTTTCTTTTTTCCCTTTCCTTCCCCTTTTTTCAAAGTTTCTGATGGTTTATTTCTTTGATTTTCTTTTGGTGGTGTTGTTACGTGGCGTGTCAATCAGGGTGCTACAGGGGCACAGGTTAACCACGTAACCCACTGGTTCCGTTCTGTATCTGACTCCACTAGATATGAAACGCCTTCTTAACCGAACTTATTATCCAAATAAAAGTCATACCAGGCTTAGGACGTATAGGTTACGCAAAACACCGTAGATATTTATTTTAGGTATTAGTTCTTATTTATACATTTTACAATTTTACACTATAGACGAGTAACAAAAGTGCGTTGTATTCTTAACATTCAATTTAATGTATAACACAGGAAAACTTTGTTACACAAAACACCGTGGATATTTATTTTATGTATAAGTTGTTATTTATACATTTTACACTATAGACGTGAACGCAGAAAGATACGCGACAATTCGGAGAGAGACAATGAGGCTCTTCAAACGCAAAAAACGCGAATGGGAGGAGACTCGGATAGAAAAATCCTAGAAAATTCTAGGGCAAAGAACATCAGAGGTATGTATGTCGGCATAAATTCAATTAGAAATGGCTACCGAAGAAGAGCCAAAATAATTCGAGACGTAAACGGCTGTCTGGCCACAGAAACAAACAATGTCGTGACAAGATGGAAGCAGTACTTTGAAAATCTGCTCAATGTACGCACCCATCAACCACAGATAAATGCACCAAGCGTACATACAGCCGAGCCTCAGATCCCAGAGCCGTCTCTCAATGAAGGTGTAGACGCAATAAAGCGATTGAAAAACAACAAGGCTCCCGGAGTCGACTGCATACCGGCAGAGCTTGTGAAGCATGGAGGAGAGGCAACCGCTCGAAAGATCCACCAGCTCATCCAAACAATATGGGATAAGGAAGTCACTCCGGAAGAATGGGAAACCTCAATAGTCATCCCCATTTTCAAAAAAGGTGACAGATCTGACTGCGAAAACTACAGAGGATTGTATCATTGCTCATTGATCATTGATCATTGCTCCCAACCGCATACAAAATATTAACAAATGTTATTCTGGCGAGAATCACACCGTACGCAGAAGAGATACTGGGAGACTACCAATGTGGATTCCGTAGGAACCGGTCAACAAGCGACCAAATGTTCACAGTAAGACAACTGCTGGAAAAGAAGTGGGAATACGGAGAGACGGTTCACCAAGTGTTCGTTGACTTCAAAAAAGCCTACGACTCAGTCGCAAGGCAGAGACTCTACCATATTCTAGTTGAGCTGGGAGTCACAAAAAAATATGCCGCCCTCATTCAAATTTGCATGAACGAAAACAAAGGGCGAGTCAGAATAGAAAACCACCTCTCAGAACCATTTGAGATCCGGGACGGACTAAAGCAGGGAGATGGTCTATCACCGTGTCTCTTTAACCTTGTGCTCGATTATGTCATCAGAAAGGTACAAGACGACAACATGGCCGAATCATCCCTGAACGGGGTCACACAAGTGCTCGCATATGCGGATGACATCGCCGTTCTGGGCGATAATCTAGAGACTGTTAGTAAAAACTGTGAAATCATCATGCAAGCGGCAGAAGAGGTGGGCCTAGATATAAATGAAGACAAAACAAAATACATGATTACGGCGAGAGCAGGTGGACCTCAGATAACACATATAAACGTCAGAGGTAAGATATTTGAAAAAGTTGAAGAATTTAAATATCTGGGAATGATACTGACGGCCAGTAATGAAATGTCGAAGGAAATTAACAAGAGACTGCATTCCGGCAACGCGAGTTGGCATGCAGTCAGTAAACTGCTGAAATCTAGACTGCTATCACGTAACATAAAGATCCGTGTCTATAGAACCATAATCATGCCGATTGTTCTATATGGATGCGAAACATGGGCTCTCACAAAACGGGAAGAAGACAAATTCCGCGTATTCGAGAATAAAGTTTTGAGGGGCGTCTTTGGAGGTAAATATGACGAGGAGGCAGGACAATGGAGGAAACTCCATAACCACGAATTGGAAGAGCTATATCGCAAACCTACACTAGGAGAGTAATCAAGTCGCGAAGATTAAGATGGGCCGGACACGTGGGGCGAATGGGGAACGATAGGACCGTGCATAGAAGTCTTGACGGTAGACCTACGGGAAAGAGACCGGTAGGACGGCCGCGACGGAGATGGGAGGACAATGTTAGGTTTGACCTTGAGGAGATCGGATCGAATAGTCAACCGTGGAAGGAGAGTGCCCAGGACAGGGAACGATGGCGAAGCCGAGTCGGTGAGGTTTTGGCGGATTTTCGTCTGTAGTCGTCGGAGTGTTCCGCCGAACACTGTTCAATACTTACACGGAGCGTAAAACTGCACACAAGTAAAACACTGAGATGTGAGTTTTGTCAGCGACAAGTAAGAACGTTTATTTTTCACTTTAAGTTTTACCTACTTAAGAATAGGACCAGCGACAATCTACACTCGAATATTTATATGCCACTCTAGCGTGGTTTATTTGCTGTTACTGTGTTCAATTCGTACTACTCGTATTCACATATACAAATATTTTCCTTTCCCTCGCACGACAACACACGATAATCCAGACACACGTCACTTTCGAATACTCTAGTTTCTTACGCACGACAACACACGTTAGTTTTTCTTTTCTAAATTTTGCTGCGCGGACCGACTACCTCGTGGGTTCCTCTCTGTTCGACCTCCTCGGTGGGGTTTGCTGTCCTGCTGCTCGATATAGACTGTCCGTCTGCCCACACAGATATCCAGATTCCCTTATTCCGGCTGCATCCACCAAAGGAAATCTCTCATCCTGTCTGCTAACAGATTTTCCCATCGTATCTGTTAGCAGCGTAAAACTTCCCTTTGCATCTCAAAGGGAGAATTTTCCATCGGATCTGGAAAGGGAGAAAGTCATTGACGCATACATCCTTATATCATTATCACCATGGTGGTGGTGATCGATGTTCGGATCGACGGTTGTCGATCGTGTGCCGCTTCTATTTGCATAGCACATCTGGCGCGCGGAACGGAGATGATTGTTCGGGCGTACAGCCCGTGGTTGTTGGCCTTTTGTAAACACAACCGAAATCCATTAGATCCTTCTAATGGGTGTGAAATTCTTACAAAGGAATCGTGGGATTATTTCCTTTGTTGGCGTTGGTCTTGTAAATCTTCCGAATTATCTTGTTGCGGTAATTACGGTTGTTTACAATTTTTGGCAGCGGATAGGCGATATGCTTTCTTGCATTTAGCTGCCAGCGTATGCATCCGTTGTTATCTATCTACCGAAAATGGTAATTCCTGGTAAACATCGTGCAGATGTTTAAGATGGGAGATCTGTATGCGATGCTTTAGCTGTTGGATTTTTGGGATCTGGCACGGAATTAGAGGTGCTAATTGCCTTTAGCTACCCGAGTATGCCTCCCTGGTTCGGTTACTTTACCGAAGATATAATTCCTTGGAAACATCGTGCAGATGTTTTGGATGGAAGATTTATGGCCTGTAATCTGGAATTGTTTTTGCATACTATGAATGGATGCGTTGACTCGATACTGAAAGTTTTTGAACGTTAAGTTCCTTGTTTTTTTTTAATTCGGGTTCAACATTGTTGCAGCTTCCTATGCCCTTGTTACAGGTCTGATTAGGAGCTTTGGGGACACGTGTCTGTGGGCCCGTGTAATGGATAAGGTAAGTAAGTTCCTTGAAGGTTTGGAACCTTACCTGGGCGGAATTGTGCGTTCGTAGGACGCTACAAGGTCATGAACTTCCGGGTTCTTACAGGCCAATAAATAATAAATAATAATAACACTATAGACGAGTAACAAAAGTGCGTTGTATTCTTAACATTCAATTGCGTGTATAACACAGGAAAACTTTGTTACACAAAACACGGTAAATATTTATTTTAAGCATATGGTGCACCACGACGGTTAACTGACACTTTTCAATTATTCCGCCCAAGAGGGATGTAAATTAACGTGAGGGCGCAACCTGCCCTCACGGAATCCGAACCGAGATTAACCTCGGCCATCGAAACGACAGAACACCAAAATTCCATCCATCGCTTCGATGGCCATATATGGTGCGATTTAGCTTTGGTTAAGCACAAGAAAAAAAAGAAAGGGTGAAAACATACACACGATAATCGCTTCTGTCGCTCACGTGTGTATCCCCTGGCATGCAGACATGGGATCATCGCAATCTACATGATTGCAAGTTCGTACAGGGGTTGAAATGTGTACACGATCACGACTGCGTAAAGCATTATTGCTGATCGTGCACATTTCGCTTGGTGAATCTTCCATAGGAACGATGAATGTTTATACGATCGCGACCACACTTAGGATCGCCGTAGATCGCATATCGATCGTTGTGCAATTGCTGCAGGTGGCTATTCCTTGTGTTGGTTTCTCTTGTAGGCAAGCATGTTATTACTTGCCTGTAGGTTGGTTTTTGCTACCGAAATGCCTGCCGTGTTTCGCCGATGAAGAGGGGGCAGGCTGCTTGTGTGTGACGGTGCTGGATCGAAGATATTCTTGTCCGCATATCTCGATTGATCCGTTGGTTTAGGATGCGACCGTTTTCTCCACTCAAGAAGGGGTGCATGTTGGCGGGAACCAAAATTGGAATATTTCCGTTGGCCATCGGCGTCGGTTGAAACTTCCCCGGTGGTGCTGCATGTTGGGCAAATTCTATCGGGTATTCATGTTGTGCTACGCACAAACAAGCGATTCATCCTTACAGGAAATTTTGCTCTTATTCCCAATAGAATTTGATGCTTTTCGACGACCAGGTTTTTGTTGTTTCCGCCCCCATGGTGTGGCACGAAAACCACGCTCCATAGCGTATCAACCGCACGCCCGATAAATTCGGAAAATGCACCGTCGCCTGGGTTCATGCCCTTCTTATGGGGTGCTCCTGTTGAAAATGTGAGGCGGACGGTGGCGTTAGAGAAAACCGCCACAGTGTTCTTCGTTACGGTTTGTGTATCGCATGTATCTGTTGGAGACGCCGCAGTTCAATTTATCGCGGTTTGTTTTTTCCTAAAGTAATAAAAGAGTCCTTCCCAGACCAGCCCTATACCGTGCAAGCTACAGGAGGTAAAAACTGTTGCTTCCATCAAGGTGGCCCAAGTTTTACTTTTGTACTATAACCAGCACCTTGTTGAAACTGAAGTATTTCGAAAGATCTGTTTTAAATAGTTGCTAAAGTTACTTGGTGTGCGTGTGTATCAGTTTTCAATCGCCCAAACAGGATATCTTACGATTATTTCACATATGGTTCCCATACACGACGTGTATAACGTGACACATATAACTCGACTAAATTCCGCCAAACATAAAATATGTAAGGCTTCAACAATTTGTTATCCGAATAAATTGAATAACGAAGACCCTGAGTTTGCTTCATAGACCTGGCGACGCACCAGAACTGTACTCTTAAATTCGTTGACAGGGGTATTTACAAAGAAACACTTTACAGAAAAATTTGACTCAAGGCACAATGAAGGTTTCCATTCAAATACGAGTACAATTGAGCACAATACCCACCTCTGAGGTTTGTTCTTATATGATTAGGTGAAACTGTAATTTAAAAACGGATTCACAAACCAATCGAGTGCGACCCTGAAATATAAAGTGCATTCAAAAGTAGCGCAGCTATAAATCGACTCTATCAAACGAAATACCCTTCGTGATAAATACAGGGTGTTTTGACGATTCTGAAATGCAAAAACTCACTACGTAATAGTTATAATGAAGTGAACATTTTATACAAGATACAAAATTTAATAAACCTTAATTATGAAATATGATATTGGATGACTAATGATCATCTGTGGCTACACAAAACTCGAGGCGATCCATCCAATTTTCGATAACTTTCTTCGTTACTATTGAAGGAGTTCTGCGAATACCCTCTTCCTTATTGGATTTGTTCTATGTTCAATTATTTCCCAGCATCATACTGCTTTAGGTGCCTTCGTATTTACCTAAGCCCAATATCCTAAATAAATACCTACAAAATGAAATTTAGGAGTTTTTATTGGGCACGCACAATCCTTTGTGGGTCCTATGTATGTTCTAAATCCACCCAACTAGTCGTTGTTGACCTAATACTAGTTTGGAGGCATTGTTTGCACCATATAAGAAAAAGAAGTGTACACAAATATATAGAGCAATGCGTGGGCATCCTTCGGACTTTTTAATTGATGTTTACTTTGATACCAGATATTACCAAGACTTTCTTATTAAATCGGTACTTGTAGTTAGTCTCAAGCGTTCCTGAATCCGGATCCAAAAGTTTACTTGATACACTGGTATTCAAATCCAAAAATGGAGTTTGTGTCTATGTCAACTGCCCATACACCGCTTGTTTGTTGATTTAATACATGAAATTTCAAAGGGTAATGTTTCGAAAGGAAATGAACGATGTAACGGATGTGGAGGCAGAACTACGACCGCTTAATTGTGATTTAACTAAGAAAACTTCGGGGAAAGAATGCAATATGGTAACATGCCAGCCCCGAGAATACCAAGCAATTCTCACATATTCAGGTGAACGTTACCTCAGTATGTGCAACCTTGCGAGATATTTGACTGGGGGACAAGAAGATAAAGTGGAATGCCTCCAAATAACCAATGCCGTGGAATATGTGAACCGAATTTCCACTAACCAAAGTAAAACAAAGAGCAATGTTTCCATCGCAGACTTTTTCCTTATTTATCCATGTCAGTGACTTTGTCATTCGGTTTCGGGACCCACTACTTGGATTACCCCGTCGGAATGTGAAAATAGATTTACGTCATTTCTAACTAAAGAATGGCAAGAGCTTTCCCCAACCTGGATGAAGATAAACGCTTCACCGATGGAATTTGACTCGAACAAATTTCTGAATAACATGACCCTTTTACATGAACATCCTTTTATGCTTTCACATTAACAGAGAAATTCTTAACCAAGTTAGCCTGCACGATACATCCACTAATCACTTGGTCGCAATCACTTAACAAAAGAGGGCCGGGTTGACATACCGTAAATAACTCATTTCAAAATCACTTAAAAACATAAACTTTCTTCTGTGCCGCAGGCTGAGGCAACTCTCAAAAATTTCTCTCAAGTGCATAATTAAAATGTTGTTAAATTTATTATTGAAATATTGTAGAATAGGGTGTGTATAGGGTGCGGCAGACGTGAGATTGATACCCTTTCATAAAGTATATTATAAATGGCAGTTGAGACCTGCGCAGCGGTTCAAATGATGGTTGAGTGATGAATTGATTTTTGAAATCCATTTTAGAATTATACATCAACGTATATCCAAAATAACAGCAACCAATTTTTTTTTTCATTATCGTTGAAGTGGAACTTACTGTCTGTTATACTTCTATCGATCTATCTTTCAGGTTGTGGCGGATATCACTTTCAATTTAGCCTACAAATTTGATATGACGTCATATGTTTTAGTATCTAACTCATTTCACTGGTGCAGTTGACGAAGAGATTGAGACAGCCTGGGGCTTCGTGTACACAGGTTCAATTGACTGATTTGCGCTTTTATGGCGATTAAGGAAAGTGTTATGTTATTCGATTTTTTAATTGTTTCTATTATTTTTATCCATCAACCTCAATGAAACTTACATAATTAGGCCCTTGACCTACTAATTGATTTGTGGTCCGCGTTCTCTTCTTGACTCGCATCATGGGAGCATAATTTAAGACATGGAATATATTCACCAACGGCTACGGTCAAACGGATGAAAAAAAACTAGGCTGGAAGCGTTGCTCTTATGTTATAAAGATGGAACGAACGAGCACCACCATCTATAGTATAATATGTCCCGCCACCACTAAACAGAGACGTAGGTGAAAATCTTCTACATTTCCCAAGCACAAAGAGTTGTACAGTTTATGCTTTTACGAAAAAGATCTACCAGCTGAACAATCCTTCTTAATACGTTACTGGATTGTTATATCCCGTTCATTGTCAACACATGCTTCATGAGTAAATAATCAACCGATACCGACAATATGTAAACTAAAAGGCCCGTAGTGAACTTTTCATCTGCGGTGTTTTTTTTAAAGGCCCCAATCAATAGAGAACTCAACATATAGCGGTGTCAGCCTATAAAACCACCAGTTCATAAAGGCGTCAACCTACACAGACATGAATTCAAAGAGGCTTCAGTCTAAAGGGGCTTCAGTCTGTAGAGGCATCAGTCTAAAACATCTTCAATATATAGAGGCTCCAGTCTATAGAGGCTTCAGTATATAGAGACTTCAGTCTATGGTGGCTTCAGTCGATAAAGGCTTTAGTTTATAGAGAATTCAGTCTAATACAGGCTCCAGTCTAAAAAAATTTCAGTCTAAAAAAGCTTCAACCTATACAGGCTTCATTCTAAGAGAGGTTCAATCTCTAGAGGCTTAGTCCATAGAGGCTTCAATTTATAGTGGCATCAGTGTATAAAGGTTTCAGTCTAAAAAAGCTTCAACCAATAGAGGCTTCATTCTATGGAGGCTTCAATCTATAGAGTCTTCAGTCTAAATAAGCTATAGTATCATCATCATCGGCACTACAACCGGGAACCGGCCTTGGCCTTATTTAGTAAGTCCTGAGGCTTGTTAAATTTTCCATAATGATTTATTTTTTCTGGGCAAGGTCATTAGCCTTGCGCCAGAGGCTCCCCGACGGGGAATCGAACCCCGGTCTCCCGGGTGACAGGCGGGTATACTAACCACTATACTATCGAGGAGCCTCTAAGCTATAGTATAAAGATGCTTAAATCAAAAAGGGCTTCAGTCTATCGAGGCTATCGTCTGTAACGAATTAAATCCATAGAGTCTTCAGTCAACACAGGTTTCAGTCTAAAGCAGCTTCAATATGTAGAAGGTCCTGTCTATAGAGGGTTCAGTTTATAGAGTCTTCAATCTATGGAGATTTCAGTCTATAAAGGCTTCAGTTTATAGAGGATTCAATCTAAAACAGGGTCCAGTCTAAAGAAGTTTCAGTCTATAAAGGTTTCAGTCTAAAGAAAGTTCAACCTATAGACGCTTCATTCTAGGGAGGGTTCAATCTCTAGAGGGTCAGCCTATAGAGGCTTCTGTCTAAAGGCGCCCCAGTCTATAGAGGCTTCAGTAGATAGAGACTTCAATCTATGGAGGCTTCAGTCTATCAAGGCCTCAGTTTATAGAGCATTCAATCTAATACAGGCTCAATTCTAAAGAAGTTTTAGTCTATACAGGTTTCAGTCTAAATAAGTCCCAACCTATAGAGGCTTCATTCTAAGGAGGGTTCAATCTCTAGAGGCTCAGTCTATAGAGGCTACTGCCTAAAGGGGCTTCTGTCTATAGAGGCTTCAGTCTATAGAGTCTTCAGACTATAGAGACTTCAATCTATGAAGGGTTAATTCTATAAAGGCTTCAGTTTATAGATGCTTCAATCTATACAGGCTCCAGTCTAAAAAAGGTTCAGTCGGTAGAGGTTTCAGTCCAAAGAAGTTTCGACCTATAGGGGTTCATTCTGAGATGGTTTCAATCTCTAGAGGCTCATTCTATAGAGGCTTCAATCTATAGAGGCTTCAGGCTAAAGAGGCTGCCGTCTATAGAGGTTTTAGTCTATAAATGATTCTATCTATAGAAGTCTATGAAGGATTCAATCTATGAAGGATTCAATCTGTGTTTAGAAAGGCTTCAGTCTAAAGGAGCTTCAGTCTATAGACATTTCAGTAAAAAGAAGTTTCAATCTATAGAGTCTTCAGTCTATATAGGCTTCAGTCTATAGAGGCTTCAGTCTATAAATGATTCAATCTATAGAGGCTTCAGTCTATAAATAATTCAATCTATAGAGGCTTCAGTCTATAAAGGAATCAATCTATAGAAGCTTCAGTCTAATGAAGCTTCAGACTATAAAGAGGTCAGTCTGAAGAGACTTCAGTCTACAGAGGTTTCAATCTATAGATGCGTCAGAGTATAGAGGCTTCAGTCTATAGAAGCTTCAGTCTAATGATGCTTCAGTTTATTCAAGCGTTTCAGCCTAAAGAAGCTTCACTGTATAGAGGCTTCAGGCTAAAGAGGCTGCCGTCTATAGAGGTTTTAGTCTATAAATGATTCTATCTATAGAAGTCTATGAAGGATTCAATCTATGAAGGATTCAATCTGTAGAGGCTTTAGTCTAAGGAAGCCTCAGTCTATAGACACTTCAGTCTGAAGAGACTTCAGTCTATAGAGGCTTCAGTCTACAGAAGCTTCAACCTATCGAGGCATTAGTCAATAGAGGTTTCAATCTACAGAGGTTTCAATCTGTAGAACCTTCATTCTATAGAGGTTTCAGTCAATAGAAGCTTCAGTCTAAAGAGGCTTCCATCTATAGAGGTATTAGTCTATATGTGATTCAATCTCTAGAGGCTTCAGTCTATTAAGAATTCAATCTATAGAGGTTCAGTCTAAAAGAGCTCCCGTCTATAGAGGCTTCAGCCTATACAGGTTTCAATCTATAGAGGTTTCAGTCTGTAGAAGCTTCAGTCTAAAGAGGTTTCAGTCTGAAGAAGCTTCTGTCTACAGAGGTTTCAGTCTGAAGAAGCTTCAATCTATAGAGGTTTCAGTCTGAAGAAGCTTCTGTCTATAGAGGTTTCAGTCTCAAAAATCTTCAACCTATAGAGGTTTCGGTGTATAAGAGCTTCAGTGTAAAGAGACTTCAGTCTAGAGAGGTTTCAGTCTAAAGAAGCTTTAACCTATAAAGGCTTAATTCTGAGGACGGTTCAATCTGTAGAGGCTCAGTCTATAGAGGCATCAATCTGTAGAGGCTCAGTCTATAGATGCGTCAGTCTATATAGGCTTCAGTCTAAAGAGGCTTCCGTCTATAGATGTTTTAGTCTATAAATGATTCAATCTATAAAGGCTTCAGTCTAAAGAAGCTATAATCTATAGAGGCTTAAGTCAAAAGGGGCTTCAGTCTATCGAGGCTTTCGCCTGTAAAAATTAAATCCATAGAAGCTTCAGTCAATAGTGGCTTCAGTCTAGAGAAGCTTCAGTCTATAGAGTTTTCAGTCTCAAAAATCTTCAACCTATAGAGGTTTCGGTCTATAAGAGCTTCAGTGTAAAGAAACTTCAGCCTATAAAGGGTTAAATCCATAGAGGCTTCAGTCTATAAAGATCTCCGTTTATAGAGGCTTCAATCTAATACAAGCTCCAGTCTAAAGAAGTTTCAGTCTATAGAGGTTTCAGTCTATAGAAGATTTAACCTATAGAGTCTTCATTCTTAGGAGGGTTCAATCAGTAGAGGCTTAGTCTATAGAGGCGTCAGTCTATATAGGCTTCAATCTTATGGGGCTTCAGTCTATAAAGGCTCTAGTTTATAGACGCTTCAATCTATACAGACTCCAGTCTAAAGAAGTTTCAGTCGATAGAGGTTTCAGTCTAAAGAAGGTTCAACCTATAGAGGCTTCATTCTAAGGAGGGTTCAATCTGTAGAGGCTCAGTCTTTAGAGGTTTCAATCTATAGAGGCTTCTATCTGTAAAGGCTTCAGTCTAAAGGGACGTCCGTCTATAAAGGCTTCAGTCTAAAAGGGCTTCAGTCAAGTGAAGCTTCAGTCTAATGCAACTTCAGTCTATAGAAGGTTTAGTTTAAGGAAGCTTCAACCTATAGAGGCTTCATTCTAAGGAGGGTGCAATCTCTAGAGGCTCAGTCTATAGAGGCTTCTGTCTAAAGGGGCTTCAGTCTATAGAGGCTTCAGTCTATAGAGGCTTCAGTCTATAGAGGCTTCAATCTATGAAGGCTTTAGTCTATAAAAGCTGCAGTTTATAGAGGCTTCAATCTATACAGACTCCAGCCTAAAAAAGATTCAGTCGATAGAGGTTTCAATCTAAAGAAGCTTCAACCTAAAGAAGGTTTATTCTAAGGAAGCTTCAATCTATAGAGACTTCACTCTAGAGAGGCTTCAATCTATAGAGTTTTCAGTCTAAAGAAGCTTTAACCCATAGAGGCTTCAGTCTATAAGGGTTTCAGTGTAAAGAGACTTTAGTCTATAGAGGTTTCAGTCTATAAAGGCTTAAATCTATAGAGGCTTCACCCTATGGAGGCTTCAGTCTATAGAGGCTTCAGTATAAAGAAGCTTCAACTTCTAGAGGCTTCAATCTATAGAGGCTTCAGTCTATATTGGTTGCAGTCTATAAAGGGTTAAATCCATAGAGGCCACAGCCTATGGAGGATTCAGTCTATAGAGGCCTTAGTCTAAAGAAGTTCAATCTATAGAGGCTTTAGTCTAAAGAAGCTTCAACTCATAGAAACTTCAATCTACAGAGGCCTCAGTCTATAGAGGCTTCAGTCAATAGTGGCTTCAGTCCTTAGAGAGGTCGGTCTATAGAGCCGTTAGCCTCTAGAGACTTCTAATTATACAGCCATCCTTCTTTAGAGCCCTTAGCCTATAGGTGTCAGTTTATAGAGGCCAAGGAGGTGTCAATCTGCAGAGAGCTTAGTCACTAGAAGGGTTAGTCTATAGAGAAATCAGTCCAAAGAGTCGTCGTTCTGTAGAGTCATTAATGTAATGAAGCGTTAGTCTATAGAGAGGTCGGTCTATAAAGATATTTGTCATTAAACCCAAAGGCCTATATCGGTATTACACTAACGAAACATCAGTCTATAGAGACCTCAACCTAGAGAGATATTGTGGGTACGAGATCGCGACGCCAGCATGAGCGAGAGTTGTACCTCGTCTTCCATCATAATTATCTGTTCGTTGGACACCACACGGAGAGAAGCAAAACTGTTCGAAAGCACGATCACCAAGACACTGAGGAAAACACTCTCAGGAACAGCACCACGGCAAATTAAAACACTGGTTTATTGATTAATTATTGTAATGAGGTTCTTTAATTGGATTACATTTGTGGAGACATCAGCAGCGACGATGGCGACCAGTGCAAACAGTGCACCGATCAACAGCAATCTACAGTTCATTGTTTTAAAATAAAGTTACGTTTCTCACTTATAAATTCTGTTTCACTATCTCAAACGAACTGCGGCACAAACTCGCCAAACAATTGGAAACCGACAACTTCAAAATACTTCTCACGACTCCGGGCATTATTGCGTGTCCGCAGCGATACGGACAGCGGGTGCGGCATGTGACCAGCGTGGTCAGCGGATGGAAAACCACTCAACGATATTCAATCGTTGTCGAAAGAAATTCAGCCAGTGAAACTAGCTCTCATAAATTAAGGAGGCATTTCCTGTTCCAAGAGAGACGTAAAGTCTCTCTTTGGGGTAACCAAACAGATCTCATATATAAGATCGCCACGGTACACATGTATGTGTGTACATTGGTTCTTTTATGGATCAAAACCATGGGAAAGAATCTAAACAAAGAAAGGGAAAATGTGCATTCATGGAATGCGAGTCCGGTAAAGCAAATAAAATCGAAACTCCGGATGCTAATTGGATCTTTGTTTGAGATGTGCGTCGCGGCTAAATAAATAGACGCGACGCATCGAAGAAATGGTGTTAATGTGTTTTGGCTAGATAACCGGGGAATAGTGTTTATGGCATCACTGGTAAGGGTAGGTATTGAATTCCTATTTGCATTTGCTTATGCTGTAGGATTTAATGGGTGCCAAGAGATGCGTACATTTGTTTTGGTCCCTTGGGTGTAGGTCGCCAGCCATTGTGTTTGTATGGGGATTTATGATACACATGATGAAGCTGGGATAAGCCAACTCAAGGGTAAGATTTCCTGATTATGCGGTTGTATTATATATGAACCGATGAATTTTCTTTCAGGGAATTTATGATAAGCTTGGAGAGACCTTTTATAGGGGATTTTAAATGCGAAGTTATGCATGCCGGTAAGAATTCTCTTCTCCAGGGGCTTTTTCGATTACAAATTTGTTCTCTTCAATGCGCGAAGCATTTAAGATGCTAATGCTATTGCATGAGCGAAAGCTTATGCAGACCGGGTTGTAGGGATGGGGGTTCTTTAGGTAAGTAGTCAGTGGGGTTTGGCGGAACCGCCACAATATCACCCTATAGGGGTTCCAGTCTATAGAGACTTTTGTCTATAGACTCATCACTGTAGTGACTTCGGCTTATAGAGGCATCAGCCCGAACCCTCAGCTTATAAAAACGTCAAGATAAAAAGGTTTGCGTCTATAGAAACGTTAGTCTGTAGAGAATTGATCTATAGAGTCATCAGCCCAAAGAGGCGTTCGACTTTAGAGAAGTTAGTCTATAGATACGTCGGAATCTAGAGGCAACAGTATATAGAGGCATAAATGCTACAAAGCATCTGTTAGTTCTGTGTTACGGTGTGTTGTTAGTGGACTATATTTCTTTGTCGATTAAGGATCTGAAGCTAACAAGATTTTATTACTTCGACGATAATTTACTACTTCTCTATATTCCTATACAATGACGGTGTTCGATTATTCGACGCAAATGCCGGTTTTTGTACGATGTTGATGTCAGGTTCCATGAGGCCTGTTGTTAGCCGGAGTGACCTTCCTGAATGTCGTTCCGCAAACGTAGTGGCTAGTTGTTTGTCCAGTTGCTCACGATGAAATCCACAAATAAACGTTGTCGTCCCATACTTGAAGCAAGTGGTCGCTGACTTGGTTGACAATACAACTTCTTCATGTAGAATCGATAACCACCACTTGAATCGATGAGTCCTACCCTGGTTCTAAGCGTAAGTAGAGCGTAATGATCCAGTGTCCGGCTCCTCTGGATGAGTTTAACGCCAACAACGTTATTGTCGCTCCTCTTCTCTCCCGGGCTTTTGTGGTGTTTTTCGATCAAGAGCACTACTATTGGACTGTTCTCTTGAATTTGCCCCATTAGTTGTTGTGTCACAGCTCGATGTAATCAGAACTAAGCTAATTGGTTATGACACAAGCTAACACCTCTAGTGTCTATAGGAATTTGAAACCATATAGACCAAAGTGACACCAGTCGTTAGAGGCATCATTCTATAGAAGCATCAATCTATAGAGACGTCGGGATAAAGCGACGTTACCCTTGTCAGAATCAGAATAGCAATCCTACAACTGTTTTTTTTTATACTAACCAGCGCACAAAAACAGAATTTTAGAGTGCCTTTAAATATCAGAGCACAGTGCGAGCGGACGGAGAGGATGTGGATAAGGAAAAGAGGTATCGATGTATATTGGTCTTAAATGCCTGGACATTACAACGATGAGGAAACACATGATCAGGTAGAGCATTACACATTCGTGTGGTTCGTAGTGATCAAAGACAATTCACCAAGTTCTGTGCGCGGCAATGATCTGATATGCTGAGACATTAGTTCCACCTTTTGCTGTGATCTAACGGTATCGCACCCTTTTCACTATCTAGAGCCTAGAAGACGTTAGCCTACATAGGGCCATCAGCCCAACGAGGCTTCAGTATAAATAAGCGCCAGTCTATAGGAACTTCAGTGTATAGAATCTTCAATCTATCGAGATTTCAGCCTATATGGAGGCGTTCATTTATGGAGGCTTCAATCTATAGAGGTGTGGCGTTTCCAAGAGATACACACACAATACACAAGCAATAAGTGAAGAACAACACAGAAAGAAAATTGAATAAGCAAAAAGCATCAGTCGTATGCCAAGCAATAACATAGCGATTCCACATCAGTTGAGTGTACTTTAGTTTAGAAATCGAATTCGTACACGCGGCAGTGGCCTGATGTGTTAAGTATTGGTTCAATCTTTTAGTGATTCTAAACGTCATAGCGTCGGTGCGAATCACACGTTCTTCACTATCGTTGCAAATGCTATAGAGCCATCAATCCAAAGAGGCCTCAGTGTGTAGAAGCGTCCGCCTATAGAGGCTTCACACTATAGAGGGTTACTTTTATTGAGGCAGCAGTCCATGGAGAAGTCAGTCTATAGAATGATTTGTCAATGGAGGCGACAATCTATAAAGGCGTCAGTTCGAAGAGGTTTCAGTGTATAGAGGCGTCAGCTTATGGAGGCGTCAACCCAAAGAGGCTTCAGTCTTTAGAGGCGTCAATCTATGGAAACGTCAACCTATAATGGCAGCAGTCCAAAGAGGCCTGAGTCTATGGAATCATCATTCCATGGAGGCGTTAGTCTATAAACGCATCACTTCAAAGAGGCGTCGGTGTATGGAGACGTCAGACTATGGAAGCGTAAAGGTAGCCATAGCCATTCGTGCTTAGAGATGTCATTCTATTTGGATATCATCCTATAAATACGTCAATCGTAGAGAAATCGCTCGATCTAATGAGCTATCAGTCAGAGACGTCAGTATAGACGCCTCAATCTATGAAAACATCTGTTTAAGGAGATGTCAGACTGTAGAGAGACATCAACCTATAGAGGCTTCAGTACATAGAGGTGTCACTCTATATAAGCAACACTTCAAAGAGGGGTCCCTTTAAAGAGTCATCCGTCTATATAGATTTCCGTTTATAGAGACGCCACTGCATATAAACAGCGGTTTTTAGAAACTCCAGTCCATAAAAGTGTCCGCCTATAGAGGCATCAGCCATACAAGCAAACTTCATCCTATAGACGCATCAGCCCAAAAAGAGGGGAGCAGCCCACAGAGGCCGCCTTCTCTAGAGGTGTCAGCTTAGAGAAGTGTCATAGAGGAGGAGCCGAGCTCCAAACATGAGAGCAATATTCGAGCGCGGGTCTAATTTGGGATTTATATAGGAGAAGAAGTTGGGCCGGAGTAAAATATTTCTTGGCTCTAAAAAGATAGCTCAGTTTTCCTGAGGCTGATCTGGCGATACCCGATACGTGTTTATGCCATGATACATTCCCACAGACCGTGACGCCGAGCAATCTCAAACCTTCCCCAGCCTCGAGGGCCCGGCCATTCATCATCAGCTGTGGAACCGATGATCCAGTTTTTTTTTGTGAATGTTGTATACTGGGTCTTCGTTGCGTTGAAGTCGACAAAATTGGCCTTTCCCCACTGCACGACTTTATCCAGATCCCGATTCAGAGAGTCAATCTGTTTACATCTCAGCTGGTGCGACGTAGATGCACCAATCGGCCGATCACTCGAAAAGGAGGAAACAAGCGTACTATCATCTGTAAAACTGAACACTTTGTTATCCGTTGTCTCCAACAAATCATTTATGTGAATCAAGAACAAGGTTGGAGCCAAAATAGAACCTTGGGGCACCCCCGAATCAACAGGATACAGATCCGAACACTCGCCGTCCACAACAACCCGGATCGATCGATTCTCGAGGAAGCTCCTCGTCCAGTCGCAAAGCTGTTGGGAAAGTCCATATGAACGAAGTTTGCTCAGCAATGCCCCGTGCCAGACGCGATCAAAACCCTTGGAGATATCCAATGCGACCGCCCTTGACTCACCATGCCGTTCAATCGCAGATGTCCATATATCGGTTATAAGTGTCAAAAGGTCTACTGTGGACCCCCTGCCACGGAATCCGTATTGACGATCATTCAGACGTCCGTTGCACTCCAAATACTTAACCAACTCAGCATTGATGACTTTTTCCATCACCTTAGATAAAATAGAGAGTAATGCTATCGGACGGTAATTTTGTGGGAGACACTTTTTTCCCGTCTTTGGGATTGGCTGAACTCGAGCGATTTTCCAGCAGGCAGGAAATGTCCTCCGTGCATTAGATAAGCAGAAGAGTCTGCCAAGAACCGGCGATAGTTCTGGAGCACAGTTCTTAAGGACTATTGCTAGTATTCCGTCCGGGCCGGTTGCCTTCCTACAATCCAGTTCACGTAGAATGCGTTGAATAGTGCGTGGACGAAATCTCACATCCCGCATGGAAAACCGTACCGGCGAGATCACAGGTGCCTCCAAAAGGCCGGGATCGAGGTTTGAATTCGCCGAAAATAAATTCGCGAACACATTAGCTTTATCCTTTGGATTCGTGACTAACGTCCCGCTGTCCGTCACCAACGGAAGGAAAGAGGAGGATGCGAAGTTACCGCTGACAACCTTTGCCATTGACCAGAAGGAGGGCGAACCAGTTGGGCACCGAAGGAGCTTATTGATCACCCTGCTCTTGTGAGCCTTCTTCGCGGTATCAATCGCCTGGTTGCACGCGTTTCTGATTCTAACAAAATGTGTTCTGTTAGCATCGGTGGGATTGGAGCGCCATTGTTTAAAATCTCTATTATTTGCCGCTGTAATCAGCTCGCATTTTTTATCAAACCAAGGTTTATCAGACGAACTTCGTTTCATGGAATGTGGAATATACATCTCCATCCCCAGAAGAATAATCTCTGATACCGACTCCGCGCAAGCGTTAACATCCGAGTTTCCGAAGCACACCTCCGACCATGGAAAGGATGCGAAGAAATCTCGCATATCGTCCCAGTTAGCAGCCCCATACTTCCATACATGGCGAAGCTGCCTAGGCCGGTTATTCGCTTGATATGCAAGTGCTTGCGCGACAGATACCAAGCAGTGATCTGAGTTTCCCAGTGGCGGAGAAATCTCTACAGTATAAATACTCGATTCGGATGTCAAAAACAGATCCAGGGTGTTCGCATAATCGCCTCGGGCATCCGGCACTCGCGTTGGCTCCCCCACGAGTTGAGTCAAGTTGTGGCTTACAGCAAACATCTCCGCCACCCTCCCAGCCTCGTCGGTTCTGTTAGAATGTAACAACCAGTCGGAATTGTGCACATTAAAATCGCCAAGGACAACAATTTCAGAAGCTGGGTGGTTGATCTGTATCCAGTCGACGGTATATGAAAGATGTTCGAAAAATGTCGCTGGTCGATCGTCATTCGGGGAGCGGTAAAGACAACAAAGAAATTTAACGGAATTCCGCAGCACGACCCTCAACCATATGATGTCCATATCATTGGGTTCCAACGCCTCCATCCTCTGGCAAGCCAGATTGGACCCCGCGAAAACGCAGACTCCGCCCTTAAAACGGAATCTCGAATGCAAGTCGTATCCTGAGCAACGAAGATATGTCGAATCAGTTGACAAATCGACCTGGGTCTCAGTTAGAGCAAGGATATCAGGTTTCGTTGTTTGCAAATATTGGTGGACGGCGTTTACATTGGTATGGGTGAAACCGATGCCCCTGATGTTACAAAATGCCGTCACCAGTCGAGCGTGGGCCGAGCCTCGAGAGCGAGCCCGGTTATGCGATGACGAACCTCTCAAAGTTCCATTATTTATCATGATATCTGCATGATGTTCCCCCTGACATAGTCCCCCCCCCCCCCCCCGGAGATCCGAATGGGAGACTAGTTTACCTCCGGAATTGTTTATATCAGAAGGCACCATAATGACTTATCCCCGTGTCAGTCCGGGCCATCAGCCACACGTCCGAAACACCGTCGAAGATTTCTCTCGGCGATATCGCGGAATGTACAGCGTGACGGGGTGGTATCTCACCTTGGGACCGACTACCACCTAACCAACCTTTTCTCGAACCGGTCCATCAGCCAAGCTCCGAAAGATGGTCAGGGATTTCTCCCGACCATTTCACGGAGCCTATAGCTTGATGGGGTGGTATTTCACCGGGCGCACAGGGCGTTGGGACCCCGGCTACCGCTCGGCCTTTAGTCGCCTCTTACGACAAGCTGGCCTAGCTGTGAGTATATTCTAACGCCCTACTCACAGGGTGTGAGTGCATTGATAATAAATACACCAAAGATACAAATGGATTAAGCCAACAACAAGATGTCACTACCTAAATATTCACAGACAAATCGTGTATAAATTGCAAGGCCAACTTTTGTATGTGATTAATTTATAGCTTCCACTCCTCATCATTCGTTAAATCGCAGGCAGGATATGTCGTAACACAAAAGAAAAACACATCCAATTGCCCTCTACACAGAACAGGGTTTTCACAATTTAATTTGAAGTAATCGCTCGATTAGAGTCAATAGCATTAGAACTAAAGAAGCCTGTATTCTAAGTGGTCCCATGTCGAACCGGAGTATGCAGAGGATATGAGGCAGCTCGCAGTGTTCATACTCCCACTCAACTCGTAAGACGAGGTAAAGTGCCCCGACGTGGGGCTATTTTGCAGACGCAACGTGATATATAGTAAGAAGGCACATATTTGCTTTAAATTATTAATATCCTTGCGTTCGTAATGACTGTCTTAAACGAGGATACTTTAATAAATTAAGTTAAACTTAAACATATTCATAAAGAAAATAAATAGTTGGAAAAAAGTACAGTAGCGTAGAGTATTAGCAGCTGAGATGATCCCACAATTAGTCTTGGGTGTTGTCACTAATCCAGTCGAGATACTGCGACACCCTCGTGTATACACCTGGGTATCCGGGTTCTCCGCACTTGTTTCCAAATGACACTATACCCAGTTGAATCCATCTCGAATCGAAGCGCATCATGAGAGGGCCACCAGAGTCACCCTACCAAAGAAATCGTAGATTAGTTAAATATTCTGTAGTATGTGGATAATGTACCTGGCAAGCATCAACGCCACCATCGGAATATCCAGCGCAGAGGAAGTTTTCGTTGATTGGCTGAAAGTATGAGCGATCACAATCTTCATTCCGCCATATTGGCAACTCTGCTTGACGCTGTGTTGTGGATTCTTTACCGCCATAGTAGGTTGTTCCCCAACCAACCACAGTAGCTCGTCGCCCGGGAAGCCTCTCTTTTGGTGGAGTGCGCCCTATTCTGGGCAGACACACTGGGATGACATATTTGGACTTGTACACAGGCCGATCAAGGACGAGGATGGCAATGTCATTGTAAAAGCCGATGCGGGAGAATCTGTAATGACGCATCGCATTTATGTGACATGTTCGAAGGTTTAGGTTTAAGTTTCGTGAGTATACTCACCTCTGATGTGCCCTCACTTCTCTAACAGCAAAAGTAGCTGGGGCTGATGGTTCATCATCTGTCGACAGATCAATATCACCTAAACGCACGGTGAATTGTCTCGCCGCAAACCTGGAACGTGTAAGGAATGTATTCAGTAGTAAAGTTTTGTCAAACAACCTTTACTCACGATTTCTGCCGCGAATCTCTGGTACAATGAGCGGCAGTCAATATATGTTTGGGGCCGATGAGGGACCCGCCACACCAAAATTCCGTGCGCTTCGGTCCATGTAGGAAAATCGCCGCCATCCACGGCCACTGACCATTCGGTGCCTCAATGCCACCGACTATCCTTCCCGAAGAATACTCTTGCTGTCCACATTCATTGGCATCTACAATTCCACTAACATCGTTTGCGCTTGATCCTGGAACAGGCGGTCGACTTGTGCTTGTGGAGGATGTCGTAGACGGCTTTAGCTGCGGGATCAGAATAAGATTAGGTGATGATGTCGGTCTGGGAGTAGTCGTAGTTGTTGTTGGGCGTGTAGTCAACCTATGTGGTCTATGCGTACTGGTAAGGGTGGGCTCATTGACTGGACAACACACCCCGGGCACAAACAGACTCTTGAAACATAGCGACTCTCTCAAGCTGCTAAGATTCAGTAGAAGAGCCGGGCAACTACTCAAGTCTTCACATCTGCCTGGTCTCCCACTCGGTGTCTTGCATCGATTTTCGCCATCCTTGGCAGATGTTTCGTCGATTATTGCTGGTATATATATTGGAGTTGATGTCGTTGGTGGTAGGGTCGTTACAATTGTACTTGTGATTGGTTTCAGTGTAGTTGGACCCTCCGGGGGCTTGGTCGGGATCGTAGTTAAATTCTGTACAACTTGAGTAGGCGCAGTGGTCGATTTTATAGCTGTTGTAGATGTTATTGGTGGCGAGGTTTGCTTCTTAATCTTGTTTTTCTTCTTCTTCTTTTTCTTAGTCTCAGTTAATTTCGAAATATTCGAGATCTGTGGTTGGCCAATACGACGAATGCCATTTCCATCACCTTCAGTACTATTAGCTAACAGGGAAATCACCTTTACAGGACCGTTCGTTGTCGTACTGGATACTGTAATAAGATCCTCTTCAGAATCTGTTTTAGAATCATGACCGCCACGAGTGATGTCAACAATGAAATGTCCGACTGTATTTAAAGCTCCTAAGGTTTCAGATATTCTGTGAAACGCCGACTGGGACAGGAGTCTCCCTTCAGATTCATTGCTGCCACTAGAACTTTCACTATCGTCGTCATAATAAATGTATTCACTGTCGTCTTCGTTTTCATTTTCATCCTCTATTGAATAACTCCGTGATATTCCTCGACTATCATCAGTGGCATATGAATCATAAGCGGCACTGTTATTCTGGGACTGCAAATAAGACGCTGTCTTAAAAGTAGGTATGAATCCTGCCTTACGGCCTTCAATAGTAACCAGTTCGAAATCGTTCCAGATACTTACCTCGACCGGAGTATGGTGTATCTCCTGCCACATCCATCGTCATATTCAACCCAAGCACAGCTGGAAGAGAGACAAATATTTCAAATCAGGCTTTTACCACAGATGTGTTGATTGATATGATGATCACATACTTAAAATCGCGAAAAGTGTGGCTAAATTTATAGAGTTTCTTAGAAGATGCAAGAAGTTATTGAGCGACTTAACGCATGACTCATCAACCATTATCACAACTATACTTGTGGGGGTTCTCTATACTACATGGAGAACCAACCCACTATTTCCGCCTTATTTCGACCGCCAACAGCGTGTCAAACCAACCCCAATTTCTCCTACTTAATTATTCACCTGAAAAGCATGTTGCAAAAACGGACGCATAGCAAAATTCATTATTCTATGCAAGTAATGCATAATTGAATTCAGCTACCTTTTTGCCATACGGCAACTCCAGTCCTCTAACCCATGAGATTTCCACCGGAATGCCAATTCATGTGCTTAGCAACAACCAAGTCGAGTCAAACGACGCGGTTGCATCATCATCCAATGGCTTGGGTAATTACCGCATTCCTTAGCGTTTTTCCCACGGCAATATTTCCCTAGCCGATGTAGCGTCACTTCGACTTTCCCCAGACACTCTATTCGCTGGGGATCAATGATCTCTTCTTACAGGTGAATAGCCATAGAACATTTTCCTCTCCTTCTCAATTTTACCTTCCTACAGTTCAATGCACTCTGAAGTCACCACATTTTCACCGAATTAGGTCATTGGGCTATTCTCAGAGCTGCATTGATACCGCACACAAAAAATCAAATCCATCCCGGGATCATTGCACATTGTGTTTCTGTTCTCACATTCTCCCTTGTTAGTCGACTATCCAAATTACCGAAGTGTTCACCACACCTCGACGGCGGGGAACATGCAAATCAAAAATCCAAATTTCATCCCTAATTGGGATCAGTCGCTTGTCATTTCTCATCGCTGTCGGTCACGCCGCCGCGCTAGTAGTCAATTACAAACACTCGCGGAGTAGAGTCGCTATTCAATCATCATCGCGGTCGGTACCGCCGCCGCTTAATAAGTCGAGTTTAAAATTTCATTACTGCGGTCACAGTGTCGAGAAAGAAGTGTTTCACTTGTATGATATTTATAAAGAAACTTTTTAATAATGGGGAGATGGGTGCGAATATACAGGGAAAAGTCTCTGATTGCCTTCAACCCGGCGAAGGCCAGGACGATCCTTGTCCCTGTTCAATCCAAGTTGACATGCAGTCTCCACGTGACACCCGTGGATAGCTACTTTGACACCCGCCAAGTAGTGAACCAATGCATGCAGCGACATTCTGAGAAAGGTTGGCGCAAGGCTAATAACCAGGCTCGTAAAAATGAATTATTATGGCAAATTTAACAAGCCTCGGATATGGACCGGATACACGACGACGACCACGGAAACGAAAATGGCTAAATGATTTAAGGATTTTTTCATGGAACATACGCTCACTATACAGAGCTCGAGCTGCACAGCGGCTAGCCGATGCCCTGTCCGAATATAAGGTTGACATAACAGCATTACAAAAAATAAGATGAACCGGGAGTGGTGTTATTCAAAGAAAAGTGTTTGACATTTATTACAGGTGTCATACAAAAGACCATGTGCTCGGGGTGGGCTTTCTAGTCAGCCAAAAACTGAAGCCTGCCATTATCGGCTTTAATGCAATAAACTCTTCGCGTGCGAGGCAAGTTTAAGAACATAAGCCTCATAAACGTTCACGGACCTACAGAGGAGTCCCCTGACGACGAAAAAGAAGAATACTATGAGAACGTCGAACGGGCCCTCAATGCCTGCCCAAGATACGATGTGAAAATCGTTCTTGGGGATTTGAATGCGAAAATAGGTCGGGAGCCGGTTTTCAGGCACTACACAGGTTCCCATAGTTTGCATGGGAACACTAATTACAATGGACTACGAGTCATCGAATTGGCAGCATCGAAAAACTTGGTCGTTGCCAGTACCAGGTTTCCGGGTAAAGATATCCACAAAGCCACCTGGGTATCACCTGATGGAGCCACTCGCAACCAAATTGACCACGTGCTGATAGATCGCCGCTACTCTTCGAGCCTGATGACGGTACGAACGTACCGAGGTGCCAACGTCGACTCGGATCACTATCTTGTTGGTACAGTTTTCCGAGCGCGGATTGCCTTACGGAGACGTATTGCATCCGCGGATCAGGTTCGAATCAACACGGCTGCCTTGCGCAATGAGAATACCAGCAACGCCTTTGGTCATGCGTTAAGACTCACCCTCGAAGAGCTCGACGGAGGGAAAGTAAGTCTTGGGGCCAGAATGCCGGGCGTAGAAGAGAAATGGCCACGCCTTAAGAATACTGTCATTAGTACTGACAACTCCATCTTAGGCAGTAGTCGTAGAGATCGGAACGACTGGTTTGATGATGAGTGCAAACTAGCGACTGAACGTAAGAATGATGCATACCGGGCAATGGAGCAGTCTCATAAGACGTGGGTACGCGAGGAGAAATACAAAGAGCTCAGAAGACCCGAAAAACGACTTCACAGACAAAAGAAAAGTGCCTGGGAAAAAAACCTTGTGCGTGAAATAGAGAAAAGTACAGAGCGAGGTCCGCACCAGGCGCGGAAGTTCTACCAAATAATCCGCAGTATGACGCGGTACACACCACGCTGCACTTACTGCAAGGATAAAGAGGGTAATCTGATCACCGATCCTGAAGGCAGTCTGGAGCGATGGGAAGTGCACTTCAATGAATTGCTAAATGGTCAGCTCACAGAAGAATTGCAGGCTCCACCAATGCAAGACCAAGACCAAATGCTGCCGCCACCAACCATTGAGGAAACATTAAAAGCCATTAGACAGCTAAAATCAAATATAGCCCCTGGAGCTGATGGCATACCAGCTGAGCTGATCAAACAAGGAGGGACAGCGCTACATCACGCAATTCACGAGATCGTGGTGCACATATGGGAGCAAGAGGAGATGCCGGAAGATTGGCGTCGTGGAATAATTTGCCCCATACATAAGAAAGGAGATATCCCACTGTGCAGCAACTATAGGGGTATAACATTGCTGAGTACCGCCTATAAGACACTCTCCTCAATCCTACAAGACCGGATATCCCCATACGCTAAAGCCATCATTGGTCAATATTAGTGTGGCTTCATCCCAGGCAAATCAGCAGTTGATCAGATATTCACCCTTAGGCAGGCGATGGAAAAATGTCTGGAATTCAAGATTCCACTATATCATCTGTTTATAGACTTCAAGGCCGCCTACGACAGCATAGCCAGGGTAGAACTATATAATGCCATGAGAGAATTCGGCATTCCAAACAAATTGATACGACTTTGTAGGTTGACCATGACCAACGTAACTAGTCAAGTAAAAGTAGCGGGATTGCTGTCCAAACCAATAAACATCTATAATGGACTCCGACAGGGGGACGGTCTGGCCTGCCTCCTCTTCAACCTGGCGTTGGAGAAATCAATCCGTGACTCTGGCGTTACAACAAGAGGGACTATTGTCACCAAGTCCAGCCAGATACTTCCCTACACAGATGACATCCACATCATCGGTAGAACCGAATCGGCGGTACAGGAATTCTTCACCCAGATCGAGCAGGCGGCACAAAAACTGGGACTGCACATTAATGAGGGAAAAACTAAGTACATGGTGGCAACTTCTGCGAAGAGAAGACCTAACGTTGGTCAAACTATCAGGGTAGTGGAGCACGAATTTGAAGTAGTGTAATCCTTTAACTACCTTGGGTCAATAGTATCAGCCGATAACAATATTGAAGAAGAAATACGCGAACGGCTGTTTAAATCCAACAAAGCCTACTATGGTCTATCAAGGCTCTTTAAATCCCGAAATTTATCCAGAACATCCAAGCTACTACTGTACAAGACCATGGTCTTACCAGTACTCATGTATGGATCCGAGACCTGGGTGCCTGGTAATAAAAAAACCTAAACTCTTAGCCGCGTTCGAGAGAAAGGTCTTAAGGGGAATTGTTAGCCCCGTGTGTGAGGGAAGACGATTCCGGAGACGCTACAACCATGAGTTGTACGCGATCTACCTTGAAGCTAATATTGTAAAAAAAAATCAAGCCCGGTAGACTCCGGTGGGCGGGACACCTAGCTCGAATGAGCGAAGAGGAGCCTGCCCGGAAAGTCCTTTGTGGCAGGGTGTATGGAAGGAGACAGCGCGACAGACCTTGTCTGCGATGGAGGGATGGCGTAGACCAGGACGCCCAGAGCCTGGGAGTGCTAAACTGGATGACATCGGCTCGAAATCGGGACCGGTGGAGAGATTTGTTAAATAAGGCCAAGATCAGATCCCGGTTGTAGTGGCGATGATGATGATGAATAATAAGTTCTGAGTTAAGTAAAGAAAAACAATACAATAAAAAAACGAACCACTAAATCAAACCAAGGATATTTTATTTCTCCTTCTCTTCTCTTGGATATTTTTGCGAAGTGTGTTCTGCGGAACAAGTGTCGGGGATGCAAGTGAATCCGTGCCATCTACATCGTACCCCACATACTTACCAACTATTATCACAAGACACAAGTGTACTTCGCTTATGCCTTAGAAATGGCCCTAACAAAGCCATCCCAAGATTATCTATTAACCACAGACAATCCAGAGGATGCTTATCTCACAACTTATTTCGTATAAATAGCCCTAAGCCACAAGCAAAACTGTTCATAATAAACCATACATTTAAAGTAATGTGACGTATCACAATAAAAAGGTACCGCCTCCTAAAAAATATATATTTTTATCTTCTACCTATATTATTAACTAGTGCATCTAACTGGACCAGAATTTTCAAGGTGTATATTCGTGCCAAAGTGGAATTCAATTCAAAAATTTGGTCATATAAAACAGTCCGCGTGCTTGATAGAATATCAGAATTGGCAGTGAAACTAAGGGGACTACGGAGACCTGGCACAAGTCATTTAATTCCGTCATTAGAATATAAGTGCAATGTATCTTGCCCATTTCTTATCTGTAGGTATTATCGCAGTCATTACTCGGTGAATATTTTGACCTCTTCAAGTATTATCCGACGATATTCATCTTTCAGGGTTTGGGCATCAGTTCACGTTAAAAATTAACCTAGAGTTATGAAACATTTTCTGTCAATTTCTTAAACGTATTGTCACAGTCATTCCTCAGCCAAACTTGGTGAATATGTTGGTATGTATATCTATACTACATGGAGAACCAACCCTCTGTTTCGGCCTTATTTCGACCGCTAACAGCGTGTCAAATCAATCCCAATCCCTCCTACTAACCTATTCACCTGTAAATCATGTTTTAAAAACGGACGCATAGCTGAATTCATTATTCTATGCAGGTAATGCATAATTGAATTCAGCTACATATTTGCCATACGGCAATTCCATTCCACTAACCCATGCGATTTCCACCGCAAATTCCAATTCATGTTGGTTAGCAACAACAAGTCGAATCAAACGACGCGGTTGCACCACTATCCAACGGCTTGGGTAATTATCGAATTCCTCAGCGTGTTTCCCACGATAATATTACCCTAGCCAAAGTAGCGTCACTTCGACTTTTCCCAGACACTCTATCCGCTGGGGATCAATGATCTCTTCTTACAGGTGACTAGCACAAGACACATTTTCCTCTCCTTCACGATTTTATCTTTTCATAGTTCAATACACTCTGAGATCACCACAGTCAGCGCACTAAGTCAGTGGCCCATCCTCAGAGCTGCATTGATACACGCACACCAAAGCCAGATCAACCCTGGGTTATTGTGCTTTCCTTTTGTTTGCTTCATCCTTTCTATGCCCATCGACGTCGAACGAATACACAAGTATTTTATCCACCTCGATGACCGTAGAGAATTGAAGCATGCAGAAGAGAGCGCGATTTCCATTGGCTTATCGTTGTGCAAATAAGAAATCCCAATTTTCATCCCTAATTCCAACCAGTCCCCCCGCTTGGTAGAAACCTTCACGTGGTGCGGGGGCTTAAAGTACAATGAATCACTCAGGGTATGCTGACGGAAACATATGCTTCCAGTAGGGTCACCCATGTCAGACAGGCTAGCGAGGAGTAACACACAAAGATCTACCACCCCTAATCCAGGGTGTTACGCGTCACCATGCCCATTGGATGGTTTGCAGCTAGGGGTATACCGGGTCGTATTATAACGGCGCCTCTCTGACACCGGGTCGAATCAGAGCAGTAAGCAGACCTTACCACATCAAAACGGGGCTCTGATCTGGCGGACTATTTGAAACCCCAAGTCTCGTGGGATCAAAAATGAATAACCAATATACAAAAAACAATCCCACGAAAAACCCGGTAGGCGTAGGTGTAATGAGCCGACACCACCATAAGGGAAAAAATCATCAAGAAAACACCGACTCGGCAAAAAGAAGACGTGGGGAAAAACTGAAAAAGCGGGATATACGTGTCGGCACGTGGAATGTTCGAACGTTATATAAACCAGGCGCGATACAGACGGTCGTAGAAAACGCGAAAAAATATATAATGGACATCGTCGCGCTTCAGGAAGTTCGACTCCCACATCAAGTAATCGAAACCAAGGGGTTTACACTAGCGTGTGGAGGTACCGATGCACATAACCTCGGAACTGGCTTCATCATAAGCAAGAAGATTACGTCCTATGCAAAAGATGTGCAATTTATTAATGACCGAATGTCGGTGCTCAAAATACAGGGCCCATGGTACAATTATGTATTTATAAACGTACACGCCCCAACAGAATCTACCGACGAAGAAACGAAGGACTCATTCTACGTGACCTAGAGGAAGTATTTGATGGGATCTCATCATTCGATGTTAAAATCCTCCTCGGCGACCTCAATGCGAAAATTGGAAAGGAAGATATCTTCCAACCAACAATAGGTAAAGAAAGCCTACATGACGTTTCAAATGATAATGGTATTCGAATTATCACGTTCGCAGCGTCAAAAGATCTGGTAGTGAAGAGCACGATGCAAGCACAAGCAAATCCATAAAGCCACATGGGTATCACCCGACGGCGTAACGCGAAACCAAATAGACCACTTCCTCATAGACAAAAGACACCACTCGAATATCCTTGACGTAAGATCATATAGAGGAGCAGATTGCGACTCCGATCACCTTCTAGTGATGGGCAAAATTAGAAGTCGGCTTGCAGCAAACCCGCATGGACAGTCACGGGAGACGAGCAAAAAGTTCGAGATTGATAAACTAAAAGACCTACGTAAAAGGGCGGAATATCAAGACGAACTAACGAATAGATTTAGCATCCTAGAGAATGACAGTAGTGAGGAAGAGGAAGCCAATAGTGTGGACACTAAATGGGCATCGATCAGAGACACAATCAAACAAACAGCCCAAGAGGTATTAGGATTTAAGAAAACAACTAAGTCCAAACCTTGGTTTGACGATGAGTGCAGGGCAAAGATCGAAGAACGTAAACGCCTCAGAATGATCCACTTAGAAGCATATGATGGAGTCAACGCAGTAAGATACGCGACAATTCGAAAAGAAACAACTATACTTTTCAAACGCAAAAAACGCGAATGGGAGAAGACTCGGATCGAAAAAATCATAGAAAATGCCAGAGCAAAGAACATCAGAGGTGTGTATGCCGGCATAAATTCAATTACAAATGGCTACCGAGGGAGAGCCAAAATAATCCGAGACACAAACGGCTGTCTGGTGACAGAAACAAAAAAATATCGTGACAAGATGGAAGCAGTACTTTGAAAACCTGCTCAATGTGCGCACCCATCAACCACAAATAAACGCACCAGACGTACATACAGCCGAGCCCCAGATCCCAGAGCCATCTTTCGACGAAGTTGTAGACGCGATAAATCGATTGAAAAACAACAAGGCCCCCGGAATCGATTGCATAGCAGCAGAGCTTGTGAAGCATGGAGGAGAGGCAACCGCTCGAAAGATCCACCAACTGGTTAAAATAATATGGGACAAGGAAGTCATTCCGGAAGAATGGAAAACCGCAATAGTCATCCCCATTTTCAAAAAAGGCGATAGATCTGAGTGCGAAAACTACAGAGGAATATCATTGCTCCAAATCACATACAAAATATTAACAAATGTCATACTGGCAAGAATCACACCGTACGCAGAAGAAATATTGGGAGACTACCAATGCGGATTCCGTCGGAACCGGTCAACAAGCGACCAGATGTTCACAATAAGGCAACTGCTGGAAAAGAAGTGGGAATACGGAGAGACGGTTCACCAACTGTTCGTGGACTTCAAAAAAGCCTACGACTCAGTCGCAAGGCAAGGACTCTACCATATTGTGGTTGAGCTGGGGATCCCCAAAAAATATGCCGCCCTCATTCAAATCTGCATGAACGAACACAAAGGGCGAGTTAGAATAGAAAACCACTTCTCAGAACCATTTGAAAACAAGGGGATGTCCTCTCACCATGCCTTTTTAACCTTGTCCTCGAGTATGTTATCAGAAAGGTACAAGACAACAACACGGCCGGATCATCCCTGAACGGGGTCACACAAGTGCTCGCGTATGCGGATGACATCGCCGTTCTGGGCGATAATCTCGAAACTGTAAGTAAAAACAGTGCAATCATGTGGTGGGCCTAGAAATAAACGAAGACAAAACGAAATACATGATTACGACGAGAGCAGAGAACACATATAAACGTCAGGGGAAAGATATTTGAAAATGTCAAAGAATTTAAATATCTGGGAACGATACTGACGACCAGAAACGAAACGTCAAAGGAAATTAACAAAAGACTACATTCCGGCAACGCTAGTTGGCATGCAGCGAGTAAACTATTAAAATCCAAACTGCTATCACGTAATATAAAGCTCCGTGTCTATAGAACCATAATCATGCCGATTGCTCTATACGGATGCGCAACATGGGCCTCACAAAACGGGAAGAGAACGAATTCCGCGTATTCGAGAATAAAGTTTTAAGGGGTATATTTGGCGGTAAATATGACGAGGAGTCAGGACAATGGAGGAAACTGCACAACCACGAATTGGAAGAGCTATACCGCAAACCTACAATAGTGAGAGTGATCAAGTCGCCAAGATTAAGATGGGCCGGACACGTGGCGCGAATGGGCGATGATAGGACCGTGCATAGAATTCTTGACGGTAAACTAACGGGGAAGAGACCGACAGGACGGCCGCGACGGAGATGGGAGGACAATGTTAGATTGGACCTCGAGGAGATCGGATCGGATAATCGAACGTGGAAGGAGAGCGCACAGGACAGGGAACAATGGCGAGCCGAGTCGGTGAGGTCATGAACTTCCGGGTTCCTACAGGCCAGTAAATAAAAAACAAAAAAAAAATTCCAACCAGTCGCTTTTCACACATCATTGCGGACGGTCACGCCACTTAACGAGTCGTCATTTATCTACAGTGTACACACACGTTTTTCTTTTCTGAGTCGAGTTCCAACGAATATAACTCCATGTTAAGATTTTGGTTTAAAGTTAATTTCGCGGCTTATCAACTAAATTTAAATATATAGTACGTCTAACTAATCAATAAATATAAATGAAGTTTAGTGCTCCTTTGTAAGTGAATTCAGTCGCTTCAAATATATGTCAAATCGGAAGGCATTTCTTCTGAACAGTAATAGTGCGGACAACAAATTAATAAAAGGTGTAAATAAAAGAACAGCGCTTTAATAAAAATCAAAAACAACGAACAACTAAACCAACGTTTGTTTCATTTCTCCTGTGAACAATTTTTCGGTGGACAAGTGTTGGGGGATTACTAAACTAAGTGCCCGTGTTCGGCATACAAACTTCGAACCCCCACAAATACATTCCACAAACATTTTCCGCCACTCAGATACCCGTCAGTTAGAGAGTGCGCATCAGTTCATTATGAAAGTCGAATTCAAACGTACGCATAAACACTAACTATCATTCTTGAGCCGAACCACACGCATGTGGAATGATAATTCTGTTGATGTATTTCTTGGTCGTACCTCTTAGTGTTCAATACCAATGTACATCGATACCTCTTTTCTTTACTCTCTTCCTACGTTCGCACCCTGCCTAGATATTTAAGGGTACTTCAAAATCCCCTTTTCTCGTGCGCTTCGTGCAAAAACAGAACCGGGTATTAGCCACCGTGATTACATACCTTAACCATAATTTGAATATTGTCTGGGCATCAGCTATCTTCTCTCCTGGGGAGCAGAGTAAACAAACTGTCTTTTTTGTTTAGATTAGATTGAGGCAATTTTTAACAGCAACCAAACTGATGAATACCGCCTTAGCTGCTTTAATAAGCAACGCTTATGTATGTATAACATTATATCTTTTTCCAGTGGAAAAGATACCGTTTGGACTCATTGTACGATAATTTCACTGATATACTAGTAGCGTACACAACCCACATAAGTACTTCCATACGTCAGTAGCACTACAATGTTTCATTGGTTTAGAAACAAAATTAATTCTCTTGAAAAACGTTGATGAAGCTTTCGCCTTTAAACTCTGCACAGTCGGTTTTGAAACCATCAATTCCAGTATTGAAGCGAACTAGCTTAAATATTGGGTTATTTTATAGAACACCAGTACTAAGGACCTGCTTTAGTTCGAAAACAAGATTGCTTCTCTTAAAAAACGTCACTCGAGCTTTCACTCGAAAACTTGGCATTGCCAATAAAAAATTGGTGAATGGGAGTAATAGAATCATCAATCGTCTGTCGCCAAGAAATTTCATGATTAATCAACCTAAGTTTCCTTCAAAAAACTGACTGTCTAGGGCAATACATCATGGAATGAGGAATTATAGAGGTTAGAGATATTCAGTTGTTTATAAATGCCATTGACAACTGAACTACTTGAAAGACAATCGTAAGCTCCATAGCTGTCACCAAAAAGGCTCGCAAGGACAGAGCTTAATTTCTTATCACAACTTCCCAAACTGCAGTATTAAAAGCGACATTTTTTTCAAGGCAACCTCTTCATTCTGTAGATCAATGGCTGAAAGTACACATAGCACATGAGTAGCACAGGTACTATGTAAGACGCTATTTTTATAAATATACTATTATCAAGAAAGCCGAATCTGTAACGCCAAATCAGCGCCTCGAGGTGCCATAATATGACTGTTGAAGTTCGTTTTAAGTAGGCATATGCCGTCATCAGTTAAAAGAAATTGAAGTACAACATCCCAGAAATGTTCTCTCGAAATTTGGAGGCGATTGGAGGAAAATGTAATGAGATAAAGTATTTTTAAGCACCATCTTTCCGACCGGCTCCTATCGTTATCGAAAACTTTAAACACGTTTACCTCAGAACATGATTCAAAGAATCGATTTGTTTTTAATGATTTTTATCAAAGTTCAACATATCAGAAAAATTCTCCCGAAATTTCAAATTAGTTCGAAGAAAATTGAATGAGATGGAGCATTTTGAAACGCTGCCTTTCGACCGACTCCTTATTTGATTCAAAACATTAAATGTATCTATTTCAAAATAACATTCAACAACTACTTTTTTTAATTCTGTTATGAAAGTTGTGGCGGTGCCGCCAAACCCCACGGTACACTTACCTAAAAACCCCCATTACCTCATCCCAAGACGCATAAGTTTTCCCCAATGCAATCGCATTAGGCACCTGAAAATGCTTCACGCATTAAAGAGATCAAATCTATGATCTTTAAGTCCCTGTAAAGAAAAATTACCTTGCATGCATTGTCTTCGCATACCAATTCTCTGTAAGATTTCTTTATTACCTTGTGGGGCTTTTCAGGGCCCGAAGACCCACGCATCGCTTGATCCCCACCATTACCAGCAATACAACTTACCTTAAAGTTGAAATTTCGGCAAGATTTTACAATCTTGCCAGGGCATTAACCGCCACCCAATTAGCTGGAATCAATTCGGTTATCCCTACGGATAACCGACATAAATACATATTAGGCAGCTTACATTTTTTGGGGGCTGTTCCAAGCCTCTTCTCCACGGTCATTCCTGAAAGCATAATTCATGGCAAGATTATCATCTTGCCATGACATCAATTCAGCATCAACCGAGCTTCCCCGACCGAACAATGGATGGCACATATCCCCGAACACACGCTAATCTTTCCGTGTGTTATCTTTGTACCCATCCATTGTCCTAGCAGTCATTTCGGGTTGCTCGCACATCTACAAGCCAGATTTTCAATGGCATGTTCTATGATCTATCTTTCCTAAAGTAGAGAAGATCAAATTAAACATTGGCCTTTCAGGCGCGCATATTTGCTTGGTTATCGTCTGATAAACCTTGGTTTGACAAAAAATGCGAGCTGATTACAGCGGCAAAAAATAGAGCTTTTAAGCAATGGCGCTCCAATCCCCCCGATGTTAACAGAACGAATTTTGTTAGAATCAGAAACACGCGCAACCAGGCGATTGATACCGCGAAGAAGGCTCACAACGACAGGGTGATCAATAAGCTCCTTCGGTGCCCAACTGGTTCGCGCTCCTTTTGGTCAGTGGCAAGGGCTGTCAGCAGTAACTTTGCTTACTCCTCTTTCGCTCCGTTGGTGACAGACAGCGGGACGTTAGTCACGAATCCAAAGGATAAAGCTAATGTGTTCGCGAATTTATTTTCCGCGAATTCAAACCTCGATCCCAGCCTTTTGGAGCCACCTGTGATCTCGCCGGTACAGTCTTGCATGCGGGATGTGAGATTTCGTCTGCGCACTATTCAACGCATTCTACGTGAACTGGATTGTAGGAAGGCAACCGGCCCGGACGGAATACCAGCAATAGTCCTTAAGAACTGTGCTCCAGAACTATCGCCGGTTCTTGGCAGACTCTTCCGCTTATCTTATGCACGGAGGACCTTTCCTGCGTGCTGGAAAATCGCTCGAGTTCAGCCAATCCCAAAGACGGGAAAAAAGTGTCTCCCACAAAATTACCGTCCGATAGCATTACTGTCTATTTTATCTAAGGTAATGGAAAAAGTCATCAATATTGAGTTAGTTAAGTATTTGGAGTGCAACGGATTTCTGAATGATCGTCAATACGGATTCCGTGGCAGGCGGTCCACAGTAGACCTTTTGACACTTATAACCGATATATGGACATCTGCGATTGAACGGCATGGTGAGTGAAGGGCGGTCGCATTAGATATCTCCAAGGCTTTTGACCGCGTCTGGCACGGGGCATTGCTGAGCAAACTTCGTTCATATGGACTTTCCCAACAGCTTTGCGACTGGACGAGGAGCTTCCTCGAGAATCGATCGATCCGGGTTGTTGTGGACGGCGAGTGTTCGGATCTGTATCCTGTTAATTCGGGGGTGCCCCAGGGTTCTAATTCTGATTTCTTTTCTGGTGGACACAATTGCTGCGGCTGAACTTTTGATCGATGGAGGAAGGAAGTGAACCGAGTGCCCGTGTCTTGGTACAATACTTCCTTCCCCACAGAAGTACAACGTTTCAGAAATGTTTTGCCGAAATTTCGACTCAGTTCGAAGAAATTTGAAGGAGATGCAATAATTTGAAGCCTCAACTTCCCGACCGGGTCTTATCCTTATTGAAAACCTTAAACACGTTTATCTCAAAACAGCACTTTCAAAGTCACTGGACATGATGTCCCAAAAACTAATGAACCGATCTTTCTAAAATTTTATACACTTCCTTCAGATAGCATTAACTTGGAGACGCACGAAGAATTTTTAGCTCCAAAGAGCAGAACTTGTTTTACAGAAAGAGATTTTACTTTTTCTTTTTAACGAAAAACGTGATTTTGAATTTGTAATTCTCAAAAAAATCCCAAATCTAATGTGTTGGCGATACATCACGTCGATACGAGTTCCCAGGAAAGGCAAGACAAGCGCCAGCACACAAGCTCCTGGGAAACAACGATCAGCGGCGCTCCGATTCCAGGAAGACACCGAGGAGAACAGCACCCAGGAAACGAGCGAACGAGAGGACGGCTGTGGCCTATATAACGGCAGAGCAGTCGTCCTGGTTTTCTGACCTTTTCCAGGAAGATAATACTACTAAATTTATAAACACGCATCTATCTTGTATCTCATAAAATATTGTTTGGAAAATGTATATATTATTATAATTACATGTAAGCAATTGTTACGAAATTAATTTTAAGTCACTGTATTACTTAAATGTACAAATTCTAATTATGATCAATAAATACAGTTTTGAAAAAAAAGCAGAGTAGTCGGAGTAGTTCGAATCAGCGAGTCATTATATTCAGTTAAGGTGTGATTCAGCTTAGTGAGTAGAAAAAAAAAAAAAAAACCCCTCTAATCTTGGAGACAGGGAGTATTTATTATAATTGAAATTATATTCTACTTTTCTTATATTCACACTTAAATTTCATCTTTAATTTCAATTTCATTACATTTCATATTCCTTTTCTTTTCATTGAAATCTCGTTTTTCTGATTTATATTGTCATTCCAACATTGCATATACTCTTTAAAAACATTAAACTGAAAAAAAAAGTTCTTTCTCTAAAATACCTTTTTATAATTTACATAGCAACCATTTATACTTCGGATTTGGGTTGAATTTAGGTTTCATCTGGCTTATCTCTTGTTTTCTTGTTCCCATCTTCTTTCCTTTGTTTTTCTGCACTCCTACTTGTTTTTATTCACCTGGTTCTTATCTGCCTGTTTCTCGCTCTTTGTGATTTCCCGCGCCCATCACTCTTCTTTCATCTATCATTCGCAAAATGGGCCCCTCTTCTCTTCAGAGCTTGGGGGATCAACCCCGTCGGGATTTGATGACTCTTCTTAAGAGATTGAGAAGCGAACTCGCTACCGCGGTAGCTAGGATTGCTGCTCTCGAGAGGGAGAATGCAGCATTGAAAGCTACTTCACCCCCGACCCCCTCCAACACAAACCTGGAAAGCCGTCATTCACAGATCGAACCTGAAATGACAAGCCTCGATAGCGACTTTGATGTCTCTGCCGACGAGAATGGTCTCCATGTCCCTACTCCTGATACTTCCCGCCCCACGTCCACCTCTCTTCGCGCGGAAAAGCGGAAAACACCTCGACCCGCGCTGAACTGCAAGGAAGGTCCCTCCAGTAAACGTGTTGCCACCGGCTGTACGGCAGTAATATCCCCAGCTTCGGCTAATGAAATCGTGGCAAACCCGTCGGTATACCCCACTGCACAAAAAGTCATTCCGTTGGAAAAATCGTGCACACCGAAGGTACCATCCTCGACAACCCCAAAACCAAAGACCGCTCCAACTCAAAAGGCCAACCAATCAGCGGCCGGGACAGACGTACCTGCTTTAAAAAAGAAGCAACAACCTGGGGTCTTTGCACGAGACCTTAACCTAAAGGAGTTCGTCGGTGATATGAACCGACAAGGAATATCCAACTTTAAGGCAAAGACCTTGAGTCCAAGTCTCAATCAAATCGTAACTTACGATCGACAAACGTTCTCTAAGGTTAACGATACCCTGAAGGCCAAGAAGGTGAATTATTACCCATTCACCCCGGCCGACGAAAAGTCGAGGACCATCCTCTTAAAACGAATCGCTGCCTGCTGGGAAAAGGACGACATCGTAACTGCCCTTGAAGCAACATTCCCCTACGTCAAATTCACCGACGTTAAAAAATTCTCTCCCCCACAACGGTTTGTGAACATCAGACCGCAAAAATACAGCAAAGTAAACATATGGCAGCTTCGCCCTGCCCCAGGAACCGACATAGACTCCATAATACGGACAAAGTCGCTTCCAACTCTCCATCAACAAGTTATCTTCGAGGTATTTCATAACAATGAAATACCTCAATGCCGACGTTGCCAAAGTTTCGGGCATGTCTCCTGCAACTACAACATGGATCGTCGTTGCGTCCGTTGTGGAAAATCCGACGACATTGGCAAGTGTGAACTCCCGGCAGCAAAATACGATCCCACAACAAATGTGCAGGATGAAATTACGTTGCCAATTTGCTGCAACTGCGGTAATAAAGGACATCCGGCCAGCTACAGGAACTGTCCCAAATATAAAGAGATAGTCCACAGAACCAAGGAGACTCGAGCTAAACAAGTAGCCAAGTCAAACTTCGGAAAACAGCCCACACAAAATTTCATCCAAAATGGATTTACATTCGCTGATAAGGTTAAAGGGAACCAAACAAAGAATATGAAAACCCCACCACCTCCCCCCCAAAAACATATTCAAGTTCCTAAGCGATCCGCTATAAATGCCACCACAATGCCACGAATCCAAGCGGCGGCACAAAAGCCTCCAAAGGGGCAACCCTCAATGCCGGAGAAACTACTTAGTCTCTCTCGCGTGATTGAGGATATTCGACCCCGATATGAAAAACTAACAACTGAGGCTGAGAGGGATGCACTCCTTTTCACGGCATATGTAAGACATACGCTTCAAAATGGATCCCAAAATTAAAGTTATCCTTATAAATGCCAACTCCCTTGTTTCGCTATCAAAGCGTGCGATAGTCTCTGACTTCATAAAGGATAACCGGGCGGACGTGGTTCTTGTAACCGAAACTAGGTTGCACCCATGTCACCGTCCCACTTTCCCAAACTTTTCAATGATCCGAAGAGATCGAACCCCCACTGGCGGCCCCACCATCAACGGAGGTGGCACCTGTATTCTAGTTAATAGCGAACTTCGCCATGAAGCTATTGACCTCCCACATTTCGAGTCCATAGAGGTCTACGGGGTTGAACTGCATCTAGCTAATAATGGTAGAGTGAACATATACTCCGTATACCACTCGCATAAAACCAATAATGGCCCCATTAATCCCGAAGATATCGGCCAATTAATAACGTCCTTGGGGCATAGACCCTTCATCATAGGCGGCGATTTCAACTCCAGGCATCCCCACTGGAACAACTCCGTCTCTTGCCCAAACGGCACAAAGTTGTTCCGATGGTACAGCGAAAACTGTCATGCCCTCAACTTCGAAATAGTCGCACCTACGGATGGTACCCGAGGTGGCTCCATCCTGGACATCTTTATTGTGTCCAAAGACTTACTTCCCCAAATCACTCCTCCCCAAGTATCGCCGGGTGTATCTGACCACAACGCTGTGACCATGTTCATTCGCGGCTATCGAGCATCCCGGGCTCATGTCAGATACATACCCGATTATGGACGCACAAATTGGGACAACTTCAATATTACATTGAACGGAAAACTCCACCAACTCTCTCTCCCCACTGACAGGAACCTAACGACGGTTGAGATAAATAACGCTGCAACTCGACTTCACGAGATTCTAGTTGAAACTTCTGAGACTCATGTCCCGAAGTACAAACTTGAAAAGACTTACCAGATTCCCCTTGACGACCTCACTCTTCGTCTCATCCGGGAGCGTAAAAAGCTCTGCAGAATGAGATATCGTCACCGCTTTACGCAAAGGGAGCCATTATTGCGAGCCATTATTCACAATATTGGCACACTGATAAAACAGAGAATCCAAAACAATCGTACCCGACAATTGGAAGACAAACTGAAGGGTATTCAGATGGACCAGAACATTTATAAAAATGTTAAAAAGATATGTGGCACCTCTCGTATCACTGGACCAATCATGCACAACGGCCTTGTTGTCAATAATGACACCAATAAAGCAAACATCATCGGAGAGACCTTTGAAAATAATCACAAGCTCACTCTCGAGGATGGCGACCCGGAATCAAATGCAATAATTAGTTCAGAGGTTCACAACAAATTAGACAACTTTAACGAGCCAATAGTTGTCTTTAACTCAGCTAACAGTGCATACTTCGACGACACACGTGATAATAGTCACGGCTTCGTCACACCAAATACCCTACAGAACCTAGTTAAATTTCGAAACCCCAAGAAGTCATCCGGTATCGACAATATGTCCTACCACTCGTTGCGAAGGCTTTCTGCTTTATTCTTTATAAAGCTCTCCATCCTGCTCAACCATGCCTACAACATGGGGTATTTTCCCCAAGCTTGGAAGCATGCTGTTGTCTGCCCAATAGCAAAAGTTGGGAAACCAAATTATCACCCCCCAAGCTTTCGTCCTATTTCGCTCCTCACCTGCATCAGCAAAATATATGAACAGTTCATATACGAGAAGCTAAATAAATTTATCAGTGTCAGGAACCTAATACCTGACTTCCAATTTGGATTCAGAAGAGCGCATAGCACCACTATGGCTCTCAATATATTTCAAAACCACATTTGCGTGCGCCTCTTTAATAAGGAACCCACCATTGCGGTGAGCTTGGACATTGAAAAGGCTTTTGACACAACCTGGATCGAAGGTCTCGTTTTTAAATTACTGAATACTGGCCTCAGTAAAACGCTGTGTAATATAATCTACCAGTTCGTTTTAAACAGAACCTTCCAAGTTCGAATGAATGGAAAGCTTTCCCGAACTTTCAACGCCGTCGCAGGCGTACCACAGGGCTCCATTCTAGGCCCCATCTTATTTAATATCTACACCTCAGATATTCCTCGCCCTGTGGATGGTAGAGTAAACCAGATTTGCTATGCGGATGACGTCCTAGTGTACACGTCATCTAAAAGCCCAAAACTCGCAACAAACCGACTCAACCGTCATCTGGACGAACTGTATCAGTATTACAGTCGGTGGAAAATTCGACTTAACCCATCTAAAGCAGTAGCTATAATTCTGAGTAGTAAACACTCCCAACCTACTTCTCGATATTCACAGAATATTCGAATAAAAATGGGAGATACTACGATTAGACCACAGGACAGGATGAAATATCTTGGGGTCATTTATACCCCAAAAATGAATTTCATCAAACATGTGACCCACATTCTCCAAAGGGGCCTCGGTCGGTCTAAGCAACTGCACAACATCTTCAAGTGGAGCAACAAAGTTGACACCAAAGTTAAGCTTCTCTGCTATAAGCCGCTAATCCGATCTGGAATATCGTACGCCTTTCCCATATGGTCCTGCATATCTTCGGCCCAAATGGAAAGACTTCGGGTTTTCGAAAGGAAACTCCTCAGAAGATGCACCAATCATTCTAGAAGGCCTGACGGTCGTCATTACCCCAACTCTCACCTATACGAAGGCGCCTCCATTACCCCTATCGACGAGTACTTGCTTCAATTAGCATATAAGTACCTCGAAAACATTCAGAACAGCGAGAACCCACTTGTACGGGACTCCTGCGTTCTTGACCCTTCTCTCTTTCGATCTCTTCGGATCAAACCCCCACAATTTCTTCTTCAGTACAAAACTGAAGAAAGCACCCTTCCCAACAACATTCCCCTCTATAATAGAGGATTCCTGGACCCATCCCATAGGGTCTACTATTAACAAACCACACACACGAACGCACAGTACAAGACGGCACAAACACAAACATATACACCGACCAAAGCGCAGATTATCAGACGCCAAAGACGTGATCTGCGTTCACTACCGCACCCAAGACCTACCGGTCTTGTACGATTTCTTTCCCACCATCCCTCTATAAAAGTAGTTAGAGAACACTCGGACTAACACTGTCCACACTATCCTTGGATACCCCCCCTTTTTCTCTTTTCTTTTCAGAGATCGCGAGACCGAGCCCAACATCCTCACGGATGTGGGTGATTCTGGTTATCGCAAGATGACCAGAAGTCAGAGACAAGATGAAGGACACATATGTCCTGTCTCGCTAAATTCGGCCTTCTCGCCACAACCATGCCTACAACATGGGGTACTTTCCCCTAGCTTGGAAGCATGTTGTTGTCTGCCCAATAGCAAAAGCTGGGAAACCAAATTATCACCCCTCAAGCTTTCGTCCTATTTCGCTCCTCACCTGCATCAGCAAAATATATGAAAAATTCATAAACGAGAAGCTAAATAAATTGATCAGTGCCAGGAACCTAATACTTGATTTCCAATTTGGATTCAGAAGAGCGCACAGCACCACTATGGCTCTCAACATATTTCAAAACCACGTCTGCGTGCGCCTCTTTAATAAGGAACCCACCATTGCGGTGAGCTTTGACATTGAAAACGCATTTGACACAAATGGATCGAAGGTCTCGGTTTTAAATTACTGAATACTGGCCTCAGTAAAACAGTGTGTAGGATCATCTACCAGTTCATTTTAAACAGAACCAACGTACCAAGAGGTAGACCAGAGGACCAACGTGTCCGAGTAGGACAGAACCCGGGCCAAGCGTGCTAAGATCGAAACGCGGCACGGAGCACGAGGCACATCCTCAAGAGGCAGCTCGGTAAGGTCGTGGAGGGGGGCCGAGATCGAGGCATGGTTGGAAGTCACCAAGCTGGAGCTGGAAATCGCCGAGACGAAGGCGAAAGTGGCACGAGCGAGACTCGAATTGGTGGGAGAAGTTCCGAGGACGAGACTAGCCGAGGCTACCGAAGAGGCATCCCAAAGAGGGCGCGACTCGGGAAGGAGAGCAATCCATGCCGTTCGAGAAAGTGGCGCACCGGCGAATGGAAGCAAATTAGAATGTCCAGTTTGCCTCAAAGAGCACGACATCTTCTGATGCCCCATGTTTAAGAAGGCCAGCATTAGCGAGAAATAGGACCTGGGACCTGAGATTACGTATGGTTTTGAAAATGATGTGGACATATACAGACAAGGATGGAGCTATATTCCTTTGGGACGTTAGACAGTAGTCGTAGAGATCGGAACGACTGGTTTGATGATGAGTGCAAACTAGCGACTGAACGTAAGAATATTGAATACCGGGCAATGCAGCAGTCTCCTAGGAAATACAAAGAGCTCAGAAGTTCTGAAAAAAGGCTTCACAGACAAAAGAAAAGTGCCTGGGAGAAAACCTTGTCTGTGAAATAGAGAAAAGTAGAGAGCGAGGTCCGCACCAGGCGCGGAAGTTCTACCAAATAATCCGCAGTATGACGCGGTACACACCACGCTGCACTTACTGCAAGGATAAAGAGGGTAATCTGATCACCGATCCTGAAGGTATTTTGAAGCGATGGGAAGTGCACTCCAATGAATTGCTAAATGGTCAACTCACAGAAGAATTGGAGGCTCCACCAATGCAAGATCAAGACCAAATGCTGCCGCCACCAAGCATTGAGGAAATATTAAAAGCCATTAGACAGCTCAAATCAAATAGACCCCGTGGTGCACGTATGAGAGCAAGAGGAGATGCCGGAAGATTGGCGTCGTGAAATAATTTGCGCCATACATAAGAAGGGAGATATCACGTTGTGCAGCAACTATAGGAGTATAACATTGCTGAGAACCGTCTATAAGATACTCTCCACTAAAGATCGGATAGCCCCATACGCTAAAGTCATTGTGGGGACGAGGTATGTTGCACCGGCGTACGGTGCTGGTTCACCTCGCTCCCCATCACTAACGTCACTTTATAAATCTCCAACAAGAAACATCGTCAGTCAGATGGAGGACAAAACACTGAGCAACACCGCCAAAGGGTTCATCAAGAATCAAGCTCCAAAGCACTGAGCGGACACCACACAGGAATAAAATACGGCATTATAGTTATTGGTTTATTTCGAATTAATTGTAGGTTCTTATGCCCAAAACTGATTCTCGTTTATGCACTAAACAAAGCTTTCGCTAACGACGATTTGTTAATTTACACTGGTGATATTAAGAACGAACTCGACTCCAAAATGACTATCCCCGACTCATTAATGATGACTCGTGGTGGAATTTCGCGTCCCCGTGTGCACTGGGGAGCGGGAGTGACATGGCAACGTCCTGCTCGGGCGGCGGGTGTAAAAGGACTCCTAGAGAACCCACCGTACCGGCGCCGGTACGGTGGATGGCGAGCGACCCGACCGCTTTGAAGATTGAATTACGACTCAACGATACCTTGCTCGTTCAGAGCTCACTCGCTCATCGTGATCATGGTGGTATGTGTGCCTAGAACAAAGAAAGACATAAAGTGCATTCCTAGGATACGATTTCGGTGAAGCAAATAAAACCGAAATCGTCGGATGCATGTGCGTAGCAGCTAAACAAAGAGACCACGATGCGATGTGGAAATGTGCTAATTAGTTTTAGCTAGGTTACTGGGAAATGGTGATGCCATAATCGCTAGTAAGGGTACGTATTGAATACCTATTTGCATTGTTTATGCTTGGATTTCAATTGATGCCAAGGGACGCGGAATGCGTATTTGCTTTGGGTTGCACATTGTGCGAGTCAGGGAATTTTATTGCTGGGAGAAAAACGTCGCCAGCCAATGTATACATATAGAAATTTATCGTATACATGAATGAAGGTAGTAATAGGCGACGCCATGATAATTATCTCCGGCTAGAATCGTTACATGATATGTGAACCGGGGTTTTTCTTTTCAGGATAATTTATGATAAGGATAGTAAGAGCTCTTACAGGGGATTTGTAAGCGAAGGAATGCTTGAAAAGGTAAGAATTCTCTTGCAGAAGCTTTACGACTATAGCTTTGCTCCAATTAATGCGTGTGGCATTTACAGGTGCCTAATGCGATTGCATTGGCGAAATTATATGGGAAGATGTTATGGGGGTTTTTAAGGAAAGCGTACCGTGGGGTTTGGCGGAACCGCCACATCATCATTGGTCAATATCAGAGTGGCTTCATCCCAGGCAAATCAGCGATTGGTCAGATATTCACACTTAGGCAGGTGATGGAAAAATCTCAGGAATTTAAGATTCGATTATATCGTCTATTCATAGACTTTAAGGCCGCCTACAACAGCATAACCAGAGTGGAACTATATAATGGCATGAAAAAGTTCGGCATTCCAAACAAATTGATATGACTTTGTAGGTTGACCATGACCAACATAAGTAGTCAAGTAAAAATAGCGGGATTGCCGTCCAAACCAATAAACATCTTGAACGGACTCCGACAAGGAGAAGGTCTGACCTGCCTCCTCTTCAACCTGGCATTGGAAAAAGCAATCCGTGACTCTTGCGTCACAACCAGAGGGACTATTATCACCAAGTCCAGCCAGATCGACATCATCGGTAGAACCGAATCGGCTGTACAGGATTCCTTCATCCAGATCGAGCAGGCGGCACAAAAACTGGGACTGCACATTAATGAGGAGAAAACTAAGTGCATGGTGGCAACTTCTGCAAAGAGAAGACTTAATGTTGGTCAAACTATCAGGGTAGTGGAGCACGAATTTGAAGTAATGGAATCATTTAACTACCTTGGGTCAATAGTATCAGCCGATAACGATATGGAAGAAGAAATACGCGAACGACTGTTCAAATCCAACAAAGCCTACTATGGTCTATCAAGGCTCTTTAAATCCCGAAATTTATCCAAAACATCCAAGCTGCTACTGTACAAGACCATGGTACTCATGTATGGATCCGAGACCTGGGTGTTCAATAAAAGGCACTCTTGTGACAGTATTTTTTGTCTTTGCCACAGAAAAGTTATTCTAATTTAATTTTACCTGTAATCTTGGTGTCAGGAATGGTCAGGAATGTACAGTGTTCCCGCTCTCGGCCAGATTAGTCCTTCCAATGGTGAATGATTTAGTTAGAATCCATAGATCAAATATTGAAGCTCCTCTATTTCCATGGGCACCATTGAAACAATTTGGTATTTTAGAAACAGCTCTCCAGGTCAGTGATCAGCATTTAATTGCAAATAGATGTTCGTGACACTGTACAAAAAATTATAGTTGATTGTTTTTGCACGTTCACACTCGGGTCATATCTGAGTTAGGATTTATATGAAGGGTAAATTTTGGCGACCGCATCAATTGAAAGAATCTGACACTGAGAACTTTAAGTAATTATGAGATATATTTAAAATTCTTCAAACAATTTTAACATTTTTGGGATTCTAGTGTGTTTTTGAAAACATTCCTTTTACTTTTTTAATTTTCTAGTTTTACTTTTTAATTTTAAAACAAAAAAGGGCACGGGCTTCTCTCCTTTCTTTCCTCTGCTCTCAAAAAAACTGCACCGGGACGACCAACAACCGTACTCTTTTCTGCTCTTTTTCAATCCAATCGAAAACGGAATTGCAAAACCGTATGTCAAAAACATTCACCTGTTCTCTCCCTCGCTCCCCATTCACGTCCACTTCGAAAACCGAATTCGAACTCGAAGAGCCGCACGATCCACACTCGAATCGGGGCGTGTTCGAAAACTCACTTGTGGATCGTGCAACTCCTCCACCACCTTACCATCAGACCACTTTAAAACAAATTATATTAAAATTACTAATTATCGAATGATTGTGGTGGCGGAAACCGCACGTAACGCTCTGAACTCTTAGCCGCGTTCGAGAGGAAGGTCTTAAGGAGAATTGTTGGCCCCGTATGTGAGGGAGGACGAATCCGGAGACGCTACAACCCTGAGTTGTACGCAATCTACCTTGAAGCTAATGTTGTAAGAAAAATCAAGCTCGGTAGACTCCGGTGGGCGGAACACCTAGCTCGAATGAGCGAAGAGGAGCCTACCCGGAAAGTCCTTTGTGCCAGGAAGGAGACAGCGGGGCAGACCTTGCCTGCGATGGCGTAGACCAGGACGCCCAGAGCCTGGGAGTGCCAAACTGGATGACATCGGCTCGAAATCGGGACCGGTGGAGAGATTTGTTAAATACGCCCGAGACCGGATCCCGGTTGTAGTGCCGATGATGATGATAACGATAGGAACACAACAATAAACGCACTTGACAGAAAAAAACAGACTGCTAACAAAACTAAAACAATTATACAGACAGTTTACTGGCAGACATGACCAGGAGATAATATCACTGAAATCCCGGTTAAAAAACCTCCAACAATTATTTAAAGTTAATTATAGATTAGCAACAAATTTGTATTGGAACAACAAAATACGGGCTAAAAAATCTAACAACCCGAGCATGTTCCCACAAATTAATAAGTTATTCAGGAGAAAGAATCAAAATGAGATTCAGTGTCTCCACTTACCACGTAATGACAAAAACAAACAAATGTTAATCAACATAGGCATAGATACAAAGAACGCTATCCTCAGTAATAAACTCTTCGTGATAGAAGATCCCTTAGAAAAGGCAAATTCTGTGGGAGCTGTTTTCTAGCAAATGTACAAGGTAAATGAAAGCATCCACCGAAACTACGACTTGGAAAACAGAGGTCTAGGGAATCACTTGCACCTTCGAAATGAAATTTAAAATTGGCAATCAGAGAATCTCAGTTTTACCGAATTCAATGACGATAATTTGGCAAATGCTATTAACGCCAATTTCGGGGCTAATAGCCTATTAATAACGAAGGAGGAGATCCAGGATATCTTCGGCTCATTAAGAAGCAAATAGTCTGTGCGAATAGATGGAGTACCAAATATCGTACTCAAGTATCTACCACCAGTAGCAATGGACATATACACAGTTCTATTTAATAACGCGTTAAATAATGCACACTATCCCACGCGTTGAAGAACAGCAATAATTCAGCCTATACCAAAAAAGGGCAAGGACTGTACAAACCCAATGAACATGCGTTTAATTAGCTTACTCCCAAGCATGAGTAAAGTATTCGAGAAAGTCATAAACACAGCTTTGCCTAAATGGGTTTATGACAACAAAATTATTCCAAATAACCAGTTCGGCTTTAGGGCCGGTCATGAAACCACACATGCCGCAGCTAAACTGGTTTCCGACATACAATGGAATAAATGCAAGAACCAATGCACGGGGGCCTGTCTGATTGACTTGGAAAAAGCCTTTGACACCGTTTGGCTTGAAGGATTCTATTACAAGATTGTCAGACAAGGCATGTGTAAACCTTTACTCTATATACTTTATGATATGTTAAATAACAGCAGGTTTCTGGTAAAAAATGGCAAAGTGACCTCCAGTACAACATCAAGTATAATATCAAGAATGGTTTACAACGGGGATTCTTTTTAACATTTAGCGACATATTAAGCGCACTTACCGACGCAATTGCATACCAAGACGATCTTATAATTTATAAAACAGCTCCGAAAATTGAAACCATAAACACTTTACTGCAAGGCGACTTCAATAAAGTGCAGCGATGTTACGACGACTGGAAACTTAAGATAATCTTCCAGAAATGTGAAGCTATTCTATTTAGAACCCCATTGCATAAAGCCACGAATGACACAAGAAAAAACTGGCGAAAGTTACTTACCATGGGACCCCATCAAGACAAACTGGAAACCAAGAGTTTAGTTAAATACCTTGGTATTTGGCTTGATCAATACCTGTATTTTAACAGACATGTGGAGGCAGTTTTGGTCAAGGCTAAGAAAACATTTGCTATGGCAAGGAGGCTATTTCAGAGTAGCAGGGTAAAAGTTATATGCTATATGGCCCTAATCGGGCCCATGATTATATATGGATGCCCAGTGTGGCTCAATATAGGTCCAAATATAATGGAAAAGATTCGGGTGTTCGAAAGAAAATGTCTTAGAACTTGTCTCAGATTATATCGAAGGCCGGAATCTGACTAGAAAAGGTATTATCCAAATGAGGCCTTATATAACGAAGCCTACATAAACTACTGTCTTATACAAGATGAATCCGCAGTTCCGCTGATTTATCATGTAGGTAGATCTTCCGTAGACGGGCGATTGTGCTACAATCGAGAAGTCACTCGCACCAAAGAAGAGCTTTTGCGGTTGAATATAGCTATTTCCCACAGAGACCGGGATGACATTATTAGACAGCACCAACAGTTTTGGTGGTTGAATGGCAACTGAAGACCTATGTACCAAAGTCGGTAAAATAACTCCAACAACAACCAGCTTACACAGGTTTAGCTTTTCTTGGATTAGGGTAAAGTAAAATTAAGTAAGTTTTATAAAAATTAGGTTCTAAGCAATTGAAAAACAATCAAACAAACAACCTAAAAAGTATTAGGATTTAAGAAAACTATTAAGTCCAAACCTTGGTTTGACGATGGGTGCAGGGCGAAAATCGGAGGTCGTAAACGCCTCAGAGTGATCCACTTAGAAAGATGGGATGAAGTCAACGCAGAAAGATACGCGACGATTCGAAAAGAGACAATGAGACTCTTCAAATGCAAAAAACGCGAATGGGAGAAGACTCGGATCGAAAAAATCCTAGAAAATGCCAGAGCAAAGAACATCAGAGATATGTATGCCGGCATAAATTCAACTGGAAACGGCTACCGAGGGAGAGCCAAAATAATACGAAACGCAAACGACTGTCTAGTCACAGAAACAAATAATATTGCGATGGAAGCAGTGCTTTGAAAACATGCTCAATGTGCGCACCCATCAACCACAAATAAACGCACCAGACCTAGATACAGCCGAGCCCCAGATCCTAGAGCCCTCTTTCGACGAAGTTGTAGACGCAATAAACCGATTAAAAAACAACAAGGCTCTTGGAGTTGACTGCATACCGGCAGAGCTTGTGAAGCATGGAGAAGAGGCAACTGCTCGAAAGATCCACCAACTCATCAAAACAATATGGGATAAGGAAGTCACTCCGGAAGAATGGAAAACCTCAATAGTCGTCCCCATCTTCAAAACAGGCGACAGATTTGACTGCGAAAACTATCGGGGAATATCATTGCTCCAAATCACATACAAAATACTAACAAATGTCATACCGGCGAGAATCCCACCATACGCAGAAGAAATACTGGGAGACCACCAGTGCGGATTCCGTGGGAACCGGTCAACAAGCGACCAAATTTTTTTTTTTTTTTTTTTTTTATTAGACTTCTCTCGGGAGAGGTGAACCTATAGCGCCGAGTGGGCGCCCCGAGATGCCATCAAATAACTGTTGCAGTTCTTTTTGAACACAATAAGGCAACTGCTGGAAAAGAAGTGGGAATACGAAGAGACGGTTCACCAACTGTTCGTTGACTTCAAAAAAGCCTACGACTCAGTCGCAAGGCAAAGACTCTACCATATTGTATATGTTGAGCTGGGAATCCCAAAAAATGTTGAGCTGGAAATCCCAAAAAAATATTCCGTCCTCATTCAAATTTCCATGAACGAAAACAACGGGCGAGTTAGAATAGAAAACCACCTCTCAGAACCATTTGAATTCCGTCACGGTCTAAAACAGGGGGATGGCCTCTCACCATGTCTTTTTAACCTTGTCCTCGAATATTTCATCAGAAAGGTACAAAACGACAACATGACCGGATCATCCGTGAACGGGGTCACACAAGTGCTCGCGTATGCGGGCGACATCGCCGTTTTGGGCGATAATCTCGAAACTATAAGTAAACACAGTGAAATCATCATGCAAGCAGCAGAAGAGGTGGGCCTAGAAATAAACAAAGATAAAACGAAATACATGATTACGACGAGAGCAGGTGGACCTCAGAGAACACATATAAACGTCAGGGGCAAGATATTTGAAAATGTCAAAGAATTTAAATATCTGGGAACGATACTGACGACCAGAAACGAAACGTCAAAGAAAATTAACAAAAGACTGCATTCCGGCAACGCTAGTTGGCACGCAGTCAGTAATCTGCTGAAATCCAAACTGCTATCACGTAACATAAAGCTCCGTGTCTATAGAACCATAATCATGCCGATTGTTCTATACGGATGTTACACGCAACGCGTGCCCCCCCCCCCCCCCCCCCCCCTAATACCCACTCTTTTTGGGGGCCATCCCCCACCATTAACAGGATTCATCTTCATGTGAAGCCCCATATGTTTATTAATCCAAATCAACATACCCAATCCAATGAGTACCTGTAAAAGTGCATTAGATACAAAATGCATATACGGGCGAATCATGGAATCCAGATACCACATCTGCGAAAAATTCATTACGGCACAAAAAAAATAATGTGCTACTCAAAACAAAGAACAATTCCATGGTAACGAAGCAATAAGGTATACAAAATATCTTTGCCATCGTTGACCATAAAAGAACACTTGTCTAAATACAAGGTTCTAAGAATTGTATACGCGCATCCACACAATTAGGTCTCGCAGATCATAAACATTTTCAATTTTTATGATTCTCAGGAAATGTACTGCGAAGCATAGCTCATATGTATCAAAAAAGATCTATTGTGTGTAAACGGTCTTGCAGACCGAAAGAGACATAAGGGTGTGTGTGTATGAACGTCGTCCGGTTTTGGAAATTCTATCGAGAGTCTGTGCGCAACCGTCAGTACGATCGGTCAATAAAAAAAAAGGAATTGTTACCCGTCATCGAAGACGGAAGATAAAGTCGCTACAAGTAACCTTTTGACGGTGGTTAAGAAAAGGAATATCGGTTTTTTGCGCTTACCGGCCGACTTCGTCGAGTTCCTTTCACAGAGAAATTCTATCGTCCCGGTAGATATTCTATATACAACCAGAGTGTCCGCAAAGGTGAAATAATAATTCGAATCTTCTGGATACGTGTGCAAAATCCAATTCAGTGTCAGTGTTGTGTTTCTCGTTTTACCCAAACATAAAGAAGACTGTTTTGGACAAACTTAACTTTGTTAATTGAATTCAAATCAAAAGCCAAAAACCGCATTTGTAAGAATAACTTGATTGTGTTCGCTATGACGATCATTCGGTGTATCCAATTTAAAAGGTTAAAAAACAGATTTCATTACGTAAATAAAGTGACTTTAAATTAAGAACAGACACCTGTGTTTTATTTAACTATTTGGGTGCTTATCTCTCTGTGTGTGCAGTGCATATATAGTGCAGTGCAAAAAATCTTTATAACACGGATGCGAAACATGGGGTCTCACAAAACGGGAAGAAAACAAATTCCGCATATTCGAGAATAAAGGTTTTAGGGGTATCTTTGGAGGTAAATATGACGAGGAGGCAGGACAATGGAGGAAACTCCATAACCACGAATTGGAAGAGCTATGCCGCAAACCTACAATAGTGAGAGTAATCAGGTCGCGAAGACTAAGATGGGCCGGACACGTGGCACGAATGGGCAACGATAGGACCGGGCGTAGAATTCTTGACGGTAGACCAACGGGAAAGTGATCGATAGGACGGCCGCGACGGAGATGGGAAGACAATGTTAGGTTTGACTTCGAGGAGATCGGATCAGATAGTCAAGCGTGGAAGGAGAATGCACAGGACAGGGAACGATGGCGGAGTCGAGTCGGTGAGGTCATGAACTTCCGGGTTCCTACAGGCCACTAAATAATAAAAATAATAATAAAGCACTTTAAAAAAAATGTATATATATAGATATAAGTTAATTTTAAGTTAAAAAAAAAAACAAAATTGCCACAAGGTTTTTTTATTTTTCTTTGTTATTAAAATTAACATAATTAAAAAACAAAGTTCTGTCGTCGAAAGGCAAATTGTACAATAGACATATAAAGTTTAGCTTAGAGCGTCTGCGTAGGACCAGTAGGTTATAACATAAGATAATTAAGCTAGAATTTAAGCATTTTTTGTCTAGCCCGTAATTTATAATCTAAGAAAAAAACGGAAATAAAAAATGTTGGAAAATGATTATGGCAGTGTAATTTTTTCAAAAAATTATTTTTTTATTGGCTTAGTTGATGGATAAACTATTCAAAAATGTAAAAAAAAATTGACAACATTTTATCAGTTCCATTAAATCATTTTATTGAACATAGTCACGGCGTATGACGTACGAGGGGGGTGAAAAGTTTCCGCCCTGATCTCTCAAATGTATACTAATAAAGCAATCGACCTGAAAATGTATATACAAGCTAATGAGAGATAGCACTGTAGAATGCCAGAATTAGACCTGTGGCGCTGTTCTGCTGTCGTGGGGGTTGTTCCTTGGGAAGCGCGTTTTCTTGTCCTGAAAAGGACGTTAGATATCTTTGTTGAATGTTCCTGACACAACATGCTCCAGCAGCAAGGGGTCGTTGCCGTGCTTCCTCTGACCCAGAGGGAAGAGCAACGTCCTGATTTCCGTAGGACGTAACTTAGGGGATAACGTCCTTGTATACCAACCTCAGTACCGGTTCCTGTACCAATTTTTGGAGTCGTCCTCGTACACAACAGAAAAGAATCGTCCAGCGTTGGTGACAACACACAATTTCCAAAGAAGTTAGCTTTAAATTTTGGTTAAGTTTTATTTGGATTTTATGTTAAAGTATTACAACAGAAGTAACACTAGAATTTGAAAAATCTCTGCTCTATGGCATGAGGATTTAGATCGGCCTCGAGATCGTTTTACTATCCCTTTATAAAGGAAAACACATCGGAAATTGTATCCCAAAGATACACATTTTCGTGCAACAATCTCGAGTTTTTGGATATTTCGAGCGAGATGTTGTATTTACTTAAGATAAGAATGAATTCTTACGAAACTATTGCGCAGATGTGGGAATGTATCTGCTTTTGGTATTTTGTTTGTTTTCCTGAATGGAAAATTTTCAGATAGAGATAATGATCTCTGAATTTTTGGATTTGGGTGATGCTGTGGGGCAAATGTGAAACGTAAACGAATATTAGATTCGTTTATTGTAACTTTTCATTTTAATTTGGATTTTGGGTTAATAATGCCGTGGGGGCAATTGTTAGGCTATAAACGAATGTTTGATTCGTTTATTGTGAATTTTGGATCATGTTTGGGTTTTTGTGGGTTTTGATGGGTTTTAGGTTTTAGCGTAAGATAGGGAAAAGGTAGTAGGGGTTTTTGGAGTACTACAGCGCCATCTATAGGTTACGCCGGAACCTTTTCCCCCGCCCTCGTATGAAATTAAACAGAATTTAAAAATGGATTGGATGGATGGATTTTTCGGTATAATTTTTTTTTTACACTAACGCGTCCGCAAAACGGGGTTGTAGCGATCCTAAATCGCTACCCCTATCCAAATCCCCAATAACATCAAATCATAACCCAAATCCCAGATTTTCTATTGCCTCATATTAAAATTCCATATTGAGTCACATGTACCACGAATTTAACCAAAAGTTAATTCATCATACATTGACTCAATTCCCAAAACCTCGACATCATGAAATGCTAAATTCAAAACGCATTTCATGATTCCCCTTCCCAGAATCTATCCAACAAAATCCTCAAACAATTCTCAGAACAAAATTCCAATCGAAGCATGGCAAGTCTTGCGTGTGCTTCTTGGAATTTTGACAATAAAATAGTTGACAAAAGTCAAGTACAAAAACTATAAAAGGGCAGTGCTTTTCAGTTTCGAAATCAGTAGCATTCCAGAGGCCGAACCGCTGGCCGTATGCAATCAGTATAATTTCGGAGGCCGAACCGCTGGCCGATCATAAATCATAAAGATCACTCTCACTTTTGGATTCAAATAAAAGAATAAAGCTTACTAAGATTGTTTTGACTAAACCTTTCGCGTCTTTTATTTTCACTATCGACACTCCGGGCTCTTCTCCCGCCGTTTTGGGAAAGCACGGCACGGGGTATAACAGGGTTTTGAAGTACCCTTAAATGTCAGAGCACAGTGCAAGCCGGTGGAGAGGAAGTGGATAAAGAAAGGAGGTGTCGATGTATATTGGTCTTGAATGTCTGGACATCACAACGGCTAGGAAACACATGATCAGGCAGAACATTCCACATTCGTGTGGTTCGGGTAAAGAATGACTCTCTATGTTTATTTGTGCGCCTAAAGTCCACTTTCAACGTGAACTGATGTCCATTCACAGATTGACGGGTATCGCGGGAAAATGTCTGAAGGGGCGGAACACACTCAGCAAGTTCAGTTGGGCAACGACCGTGGTAATACCTATAGAAAAGAGATAGGCATGATACGTTGCGCCTGTGTTCTAACGACGGAATTGATCGACTTACGGCTGGGCCCCCAATAAGTTTCACTGCTCGTTTTTGCACCCTGTCGAGCACGTGTAGTGCACTATTGGATGTGCTTGACCAAATATGGGAGTTGAACTCCATTTTGGGGCGAATATACGCCTTGTAAATAGTGGTAGTTGGATGGAGTGAAGTATCTTTTGCATCTCTTAAGGAACACTGTGGGGGGTAAGAAGTATTGCACCAAGCACGGACACACGATTCACTTCTTCCCCACTGCACCGTCACTGCGAAAACAATAGTTCGCCCGAAAGAAATGGAAAACGAAAACACTTTTAGTTTGTTGTTTTTCTTTTTATTTCAAATTTTTCTTGCAGCTCGAGTCTGTTTACAGGTATCCTTATTTAAATAGATGAATTCGAAACGCATGCAATATACTATTTTACACAAGTCGGTTTGCAAGTATCCTTATTTAAATAGTTGAATTCGAAACGCACACAATATACTATTTTACACTCTAAAGAAAGCTTCAAATTAATAACTTTTCGTTTTATTTCGTTAGTTTTTTTATTGATGAAATTTGCCCCAGTCTTCCGCTATATGCTCCAGCTTTTTTGGCAAGAAGTTTAACGCATGCGTAATATTTTGAGAAGAAATTCGAAATTGGTGTGACGACGGCGACGCGGCCTTCCACCGTGATTATTCAATAGTGACTAACCCTACTTAGGGGTGAAATTCATATTTCATTCCACACACAGGACAACCAAAAGAGACCACGCCTCTGCTCTCTCAACCCCACGCCCGTCAAAGCGTGAGTAACTTTTGTTAATAGAGTAATTGACGGACATGGAGAATGAGAGAACAGAAACATGATGTGCTGTGATCTCGGGGTAGCTTTGATTATGTGTGTTGGTATCAGATGCAGCTACTGACACGACCTACTGACCCAGTGGTACGGCTATGGTGTAGTTAGAGCGCATTGAATCGTGGAAAGACAGAAATACGAAGGAGAGGAGGACCTAGCTGATGTTATTCACCTGCAAAAAGAGATCATTGATCCCAAGCGAATGGGTGATCTGGGAAAAGTCAATAGGACGCCGCTGATGCTTGGGAAATAATCAGCGTGAGAACCAGACTCTAAGACTCTGAAATACCTCCAGCAGTTTTGCTATGATGCAACAGCGTCGTTCGTTTAGACTTGCTGTTGCTAACCGACATTATGAGATTTCCGATGGGAATCTCATGGTTAGCAAGAATAGAGTTGCCGTATGACAAGAATGTAGCTAAACTCAATTATGCATTATCTGCATAGGATATGTCCGTTTAACATGTTTTACAGGGGAATAATATATAAAGGAAAATGGATATGTATGACGCGCTGAAAGCGGTCGAAATTAGGTGGAATTGTGGTTTGGTTCTCATGTAGAATAGAGAAACCCCCACAACACCATACACTTGGCTGCACTTTTCGCAGCTTTAAATATGTGGTCATTCCAGTCAAGGGTCGAATTAATTCGAGTGCCGAGGATTGATAATTCTTTGGCTTCGTCGATGCAAGTGCCGTTCATAGGCAGTATATTTACTTTGGGGTTTACCTTTGACGACAAGAGATAGCACTGAGTTTTTTGGTCATTGAATTCTACTCGGTTAGATAATCCCCACTGATATACCTTGTTGAGGTCTGAATTCAATGTATCAAGCATAAGTTGCTGGTTGGTAGTGACGTTCGAAGAGTTTGGACGGGAGTGTTCGTATGAGTATGAGAAACTCAACGTGCTATCATCAGCAAACGAGTGAATTGGTTTGTGAGTAATTGACAAGAGATCATTTATAAAGATGGGGAAGAGAGTGGGTGAGAGTACCGAACCCTGGGGAACACCTGCATTAATTTGATGAGAGACATATTTGACACCATCAAGAACCACTTGGATTGAAGGGCCAGAAAGATAGTCTCTTATCCATTGGATCAGAGAATTGTCCACTCCACATGAATGCAATTTTGACAAAAGGGCTAGATGCCAAACTCTGTCGAAGGATTTTGAAATATCCAATGCGACTACCTTGCTTTCACCGCGGTAGTGGATGGAATGGCTCCACTTTTCGGTAAGGTACGCCATCAGATCTCCTGTGAACCTGTTGCTACGAAAGCCATATTGGCGGTCATTGAGGACGTCATTTGATTCCAGATATTTCGAAAGTTGAAGGTTGATAAGAGATTCCATTACCTTCGAGAGCATAGAAGTTAGTGCTATGGGTCGATAAGAAGAAAGGGATGATTTGTCACCCTTTTTGGGAACTGGCTGAATGTTCGCTGAATCTATTTGGGAACGGCCAGTAGAATAAGACAAATGGAAGAGTTTCCGCAGTGGTTTAGCGAGTGATGAGGAACATCTATTTAAGAGGATTGGGGGAATGCCATCCGGACCAGCATATTTGTGTGCGTTTAGCTCTTTGAATGCGCGGGCAACAGTACGCGTTCGCAAGCGAATCTGGCTCATGGTGTGCTGCTTATGCTCAAGTTAAGGTGGAACTGATGTGGTATCAGGCAGTGTTGAGTTGGCTGCAAAATGTGCTGCAAGTAGATTCGCTTTCTCTATTGCACTGGGGACTGGTTTGTCATCGGCTATAAGCGATGTAATGGGTGAAGAGACTGAGTTTTGAATGTTTTTCGCGAATGCCCAGAAGTTTCTACTACCTGTGGGAGAGTGTAGTATTTTTTGTCTCACTCTCTGGTCATGCAAGAGCTTTACGCGTTGAATATACGCATTGCAGTCATTTCTAGCTCTCTTAAATTTTTTCCGGTTTTCTTCAGTATTGTTTGATTTATACAACCGGAAGCTCAACTATTTAGCCTTAATGGCTTCTTTGCATCCGGAATCGAACCACATATTTCTCTTGGGTTTGATACTCTTTACTCTGTGTGGAATAAAGGTTTGCATGCCAAGTAGAATCGTGTCTGTCAACGTGTCCGCTATAGAGTTGACATCGTTATTGAGGAAAAATAACGACCAATTTAACCTCCCAAAAAAGTCGTTCAGACCTTCCCAGTTGGCTTTCTCGTAAAACCATACTGTTCTTTTGGGAGCTTTCTCATTAACGTTATTGTTGGTTAAAGGAAATTTAGCGGACACGACACAGTGGTCTGAAGTGCCCAAGGGCGAAGAGACTTCAATTATGTATTTATTTGGTTGCGAGGTGAGAAACAGGTCCAGGTCCAGCGTGTTGGCGAAATGACCATATATATATATATATATATATATATGTTGCTGCACAAGCAACAAACATTGAAGTCAATATATATATATATATATATGCATATACCATATATATATATATATATATATATATATATATATATATATATTATATTATTTATTGGCCTGTAGGAACCCGGAAGTTCATGACCTCACCGGCTCGACTCCGCCATCGATCCCTGTCCTGTGCAATCTCCTTCCACGCTGACCATTCGATCCGACCTCCTCAAGGTCAAACCTAACATTGTCCTCCCATCTCCGTCGCCGGTCTCTTTCCCGTTGGTCTACCGTCAAGAATTCTACACACAGTCCTATCGTTGCCCATTCGCGCCACCTGTCCATATATATATATATATATATATATATATATATATCATCATCATCATCATCATCGGCACTACAACCGGGAACCGGTCTTGGCCTTATTTAGCAAGTCCTGAGGCTTGTTAAATTTTCCATAATGATTTATTTTTTCTGGGCAAGGTCATTAGTCTTGCGCCAGGGGCTCCCCGACGGGGAATCGAACCCCGGTCTCCCAGGTGACAGGCGGGTATACTAACCACTATACTATCGAGGAGCCCTATGCACTATGGTCTATCACGGCTCTTTAAATCCCGAAATTTATCCAGAACATCCAAGCTACTACTGTACAAGACCATGGTCTTATATATATATATATACCAGGTACCCGTGTTGGCTCGTTGACAAGTTGAGTTAAGCTATTCGAATCAGCAAAAAGCTGGACATATTAACCTTGTGGTTGTGTCGTGTGTCCGGAGTGACGAAGCCACTGAGAGTTATGCACATTAAAATCACCCGCAATAACGATTTTCGTGTGCGGATATAGGGTCAAGATCCTATCGATGGAATCAGAGAGAGCATCAAATTCGTTAAAGGATGCATATCTATCCAAGTTTGGGCTTCTGTAGAGAATGCAGTAATGTATGATATGCTTATGAACGTGTAGTTTTAGCCACGAGAAATTAAATTCTGGGTTGGAACAGAGCCCATATTGTGGCAGAAGTTAATAAGCAATATCATTTCGTATGTATGTGGCTATACCACGATGTAGAAAGAACAGTGGCACTAAGTTATATCCAGGTAGATTAAAATCGAAAATATCTGTATTGGTTATTACCTGGGTTTCGCTAAGTGCAAGGATAGTTGGTTTCTGGTTAGAAACATGGGCAGACACAGAAGAGAGATTACATCTCAAGCCGCGAATGTTACACAAATCAACCCGAAATTCCCGCTCCATTCAAATCGCCCTACCCAGAAAACCAATACCGCCTCGGGAAAGGATGCAAGTCGGGTCCAGCAATAGATAAGCGAAAGCAACCACTACAGGTGTTATGCCCTTGTAGTAGGTGCCCCACTAGATCCGTGCCGAAATCCAGGTCACATCCTTCCATGATAAACATTATGCCACTCACACCACAAAAAACTCTCCAAAGATTATTAATCAATCGATAGTATCGATGCCTGAGGGACGCAAACAGGGGCGCGAAAACATGGTGCACTTCGAAGATTGTCTTTAAGCAGATTGTATAAACTTAACCAATTTTGTTTTCAAGTCTCTTTTATGTTATTAATAATTAAATTATATATGTAATATATCTTTTTATTACATAAACAAATTTTTTCAGGACGACAAAATACTTTTTGCACTCCGCTCGGAGACCATTTAGTCATTTGTGGACCCCTGATGGGCGCAAGACTAATGACCTTGTCCGGAAAAACAAATTATTATGGAAAAATGTAACAAGCCTCAGGACTTGCTAAATGAGGCCAATACCGGCTCCCGGTTGTAGTGCCGATAATGATAATGATGATGGGATCCATCCAATGTGAACCCGGTAGAAATTATTAATTAGAATTATTAAATAAATATAATGTATTATAATTTATATATCATAAAGATTACTTTAATCCTGTTTTTTTCTCTTTCTCTCTCTCTCTCTCTCTCTCTCTGTATCTTCTTTCTCTCTCTCAGACTCTTTCTCTCATTAACCTTCTACTTCAGAAAAAAAGTTGAAGAAAGTACTGCACTGTAGTGGTTGACATTTAGGCCAGCGAATGTACTAAGTAGACATTTCATCAAAGACCCCACCGACGAAATATTTGTTGCGCTCTTAAGTAATGCAATGTATAGAACAAACCCACTTATAGCCGTCACTATCCAACTCTTACTCTATTTATAACTTTAATTGTCGATTATCGAAAACATCTCGTGCAATTTCTTCCTCTTCCGCAACTTTTCACTCAAATTAACCCATTTAAATACCTCAACAAAGTGAATGATTCTTGAAATGGCGACACAATTTTCAGACCGGCAGCCGACAGTCATCCAACAAATTGACATACATATATAATTCTGAGGAGCATTTTAAGCGACAGATTTGAATTACCATCTGCGACGCTCTTGTCACGCCAATCTCCATTTCACTCGAAGGTATCTAAAAACAATACAAACTGAAGACAAAATAAACAACAAAAACCTGGATTGGGAAATGCTAAAAAAAATAATGAAATGCGACACCTGACGATAAGACGGAAAATCCAACCTTCCGGGAGCAAACACATGTTGGGTACTAAAAAACGCCATCATACATTGCATAATGATACTACAATAGTTACGACAGAAGACTTAGCGACCAGCTTATAGGCTAGCCACTGGCGCCACAGGGTTTCAAACCACCTGACGACATTTGTTGTCGGCAGTACAATGGACTCAACACCAGCTGTGCCTGTTTGCATCCAATGACGTCATATTAGAAAGTTACCCGTAAGATGAGTCCCCCAACAGGCGCTCTACTCACGAAGGCCTTGAACAATTGATTTTGCTAGGTAACGACGGGGGGCGAAGTATCGTTTCACTTTCTTTTCAACTCAGGGGAACCAGTTTGGGAACGCGTCTTTACCCTCTATTTATTGCTATTATATTTTTTCATTACTATTTTCTTGATGTGCCACTAACGATATGGATTGTAGGAAACGTGCGTGGTTCCATTCACCCCAGACAAGTTTTGCACGGTGCAGTAAATGGTGAGCTGGAGAGGACTTTTGGTTATGATCTCGTAATTGTTATTGTTGCTGTTGGAAAGCAAAACCAATTTCCGTTTCTAGCTCCATGAAGGAAGTTGATATGATTGGGGAAAGAGAAAGAGCGTGGCTTTTCATGGTAGGCGGCTAGAATGACTGTGTTCGGCCCGGCTGAACTGATGATTATATCAAAGGCAATACTGTCATGGAATTGTTAATGCAGCAACATACGAGCCAAGAATAAAGCAATTAAGAAATCACCTAATGGATAAATAAACGTTTTATTATACACATTCCCTTTTCGCTCAATAAATATCCCACTCGTCATTTTTTTTTTTGTTTGAAAGCCTTATTGCTACTTGCAATCTTCTTCGGGTACGTTTATTATAAAGTAGAAGTGTGTCAAACTTTATTGAGTCGTTTTAACTCAAATGTAAGAAATTATAACAATAAATCAGTAGAATACCAAAACAAGTAGAATAATTTATAATTCAACACAATAAAAAAGTAATTTATAGATTTTTTAAAAGATTTTTATAAGTAATATAATTTAAAAAATTTTCAAAACCAACTAAAGGTTTGTTCGGTGCACTGGATCAAAGTTAACCTAGAATCTGCCGCCGCCTATTCTTCTAGATAACACTAATTAGTAGTTTTATCTCTGAACGTTGACGTAATTTCAGATCCTGTCAACGAATTTATTGAAACTTATGTATTTATTATACATGAGCAGTAACTTATTCCATATGTCGAACACCGATGTTTCTAGGAAATTTGCCCGTTTACAACCGCTGTCGCATTTTACTCCTATTTGAAATGACAAGGATCACCGCACACGATTTATGTGCACTAACATAAGAATGCCAATAAGCTATTGTAAAATTTAACCCCCGCACCAACAGCAGAAACATGCAAAAATATCAATGAATATGAGCCCTAACCGCGCCCCTTATATATTTAGTTGGTCACTGACTAACCACACTGAACATGTATTATAGCCAAATTTGAACTATAATAACCTTCAAAATAAATAAAAATATGCAAGACACAACAGTGGACGAAAATACTAGTCAACAAGTATTTCTATCTAAGACAAACTTGTGGACGAAAACATTATTGTTTGCTTGGTCAGGGTCAGAAGCATGAATATTTTATCTACGCCGCCACTTAAAAACATTATAAAAAGTAAACAACAAAAACTTTTAAGCCACGTTAACAAAAATCGAGAGGGGAAAACATATAAATCTGACGACACTATTTTCCACTGGTCAAAACGACGAAACAAGATCACGGACCGTTTCATCGAGGCGAAAGTAAAAGAAGATAAGGGTAACTACATAATTTCAACACGAGGCAAGAAAATCCATAAAGACAACATAAGACATACACGAACAGAAGAGAATTAATAAAAAAGATAATTATACAAATCCATAATAACGATGTAACAATATTAGAATACATGACCTCTAACAAGGAAACTAAATTTACCAACATACAAGAATTTTGAACGATACTAATACCTATCGAAGAACGCCCCGTAATAACAGCAACATCAACATCAACAGCAACAATCAACACAAAATCGACCACAGCAAGCAACACAACAGCGGCAAAGCAACAATAACAACCAAAAAATAAAGATGCCACCAACAACACCATAGATATTGAGTGTAAGGAATTGGTAAGTCTTTGTAAGCTAGCTATAGGAAATAATTTTGTAGTTAAAAGACTGGCTGGTAATAGGCATGCCATTCAAACCTATGCGGTGGCAGACCACGAAAAAATTAAAGAGGTCTTAAAAGGGGCCACCGCGGAATTCTACTCGTCCACGCCGAAGCAAACAAAGAGGGTAACGGTTCTAATAAAGGGTGACGACCCTGAGGTGGAACCGGAGACTCTGCTCAAGATGCTTCAAAAGTTGAGGTACGACGATCTCGAGCTTATCTGCGTAAAACCGTTCCCCACAACCAAGGCAAGAAGGGAAAACCGCAAGCTACCCTTCTTTTTGGTTCAACTAACGCCCAGCAGCAGAATTGGTGGTCTAAGAAAGATTACAGTCTTGGATCATCAAAGTGTCACATGGGACAAATTAAAAAAAGGCAGAGACATCCTGCAATGTGTCCGCTGCCAAAGGTTTGGTCACGCGGCGGCGAACTGTGAAATGCAGCACCGTTGCGTAAAATGCGGAAAAGACCATAAGGCAGAAGAATGCCCTCTGGGAAAAGAAAGGGTAGAAGACAAAGCCCTTCTAAAGTGCGCAGTGTGCCAGAATGAGGGACACCCCGCTAATTATCGAGGATGTCCTAAATTCCGAGAAATAATGGCAAGAAGTGTGGCCCGGCAAAAAAAACACAGAGCCAGCTCATACTACAACAATGCCCGTAACATCGCAGCGGTCGTACGCACAAGTTGCGTCGGGTGGGAGACCACCAAACCAGGCTACAACATTGGTAGCCACAAATACTCCCACACAGACTGAAACAACATCGCAAGCAGACGTGGTCATGGTTCTGCTTAATCTGCAGAGACAGATGACACAGCTGCAAAATCAAATAAACGAGATCTACTCGTACTTGCCCAATCTAAACAAAAAGTCAATATAAACCCTCTAACCACAACATTAATAAAAGCTCTTGTCGTGAATGTAAATTCACTAATAAGAACTGAGAGAAGGGCCAATCTTTTCAACCTGTTGCAAGTTGAACAGCCTGATGTACTTCTGGCGGGGGAAACAAAGTTAAACCAGAGACACAAGATATGGCATAAAAACGACGATATTATACGAAGAGACCGACCTAACTCCTCGCAAGGGGGGGGGGGGGCGTCGCAATCTTTATTAGAAAAGGGATCCCTCATAAAGTTATATATAGTGGAGAAGTGTGCAGGTTCCGGGTGCTGGAAGCCTGTATCGTACGCATACCCCTTCAGCAAGGAAGGGGTTTGTATGCGATTGCGGTCTACGCACCTGAGGAGCACCAACATAATCTATTTATAGCAGAGCTCGAGACTCTCTTCCGATGCTTACAATTGCACCTGGGCAAAAATTACTTTATTCTAGGGGGAGATATGAACGCCAAGCATAGAAATTGGGGAAATTATATATCTAATGCCAGAGGAAATCAGTTGGCTGGCTGGTTAGATCAGTTTCATATTGAATATAGAACTGACCTGCTAGCTACCGAATATCCATCGTTCCCTAGAGGAAGATCGTTCTTAGATATCTTGCTAATCGACTCACGACTGAGATCACTTAACACCAATAGACGAAACACAAACTGTTTACGGACAATTGAATACGATAGTGACCACTGTGCATTCACGGCAGTAATAGAGCTTCCGAACGAGCTCGCAGATCTGGAGGAATTCGTGATCCCGCAACCCTACAACTACAGGGCAATGCGATGGCCGCGGTTCACCAGATCATTAACAAGAGAACTTTGTTCGAATGACTTTAATCTGCCAGTAAACAGAAACCTGACAAATGACGAAATCGACAAATACATCCAACAAATGGACGAAACCGTAAAACGAACAATGGACAAAACAATTCCCAAAACAACAGTTACAGATCACATAAACATGTACAGAAACACAACAATAAATGCACTCCACAAGAAAAAGAGCAGACTGCTATCGAAACTAAAACAATTACACAGACAGTTTACAGGCAGACAAGACCAGGAGATAATATCACTGAAATCCCGATTAAAAAACCTCCAACAATTACTTAAAGCTAATTATAGATTAGCAACAAATTTGTATTGGAACAACAGAATTCGAGCTATAAAAACTAATAACCCGAATTGTGTTCCCACAAATAAATAAAATGGAGAAATAAGGAGAAATAATCAAAACGAGATTCAGTGTCTCCAAATTCCACATACTGATGTAAACAAGCAGCTGCTAACCAACATTGGCATAGCTACAGAGAACGCTATCCTCAATAGTGAGATCATCGTGATCGAAGATCCTTTGGAAAAGGTAAACGCTGTGGGAGCTGTCTTTCAGGAAATGTACAAGGTGAATGAAAGCATTCAGCGGAATCACGACCTGGAGGACAGAGTTCTACTCAATCACCTGCACCTCCGGAATGAAATTTGACATTGGCAATCGGAGAATCCGGGTTTTACCGAATTCAGTGACGATAATCTGTCAATTGACATTAATGCCAATGGTGTAGTGACTAATAGCCTTTTAATAACAAGGGAAGGAATCCAGAGTATCTTCGACTCATTAAGAAGCAAAAAGTCAGTGGGAATAGATGGAGTACCTAACATCGTACTCAAGAACCTGCCCCCAATGGCAATAGATATATATACGGTCCTGTTTAACAACGCGTTGAATAATGCATATTATCCCGCGCGTTAGAAAACGGCTATCATTCAGCCCATCGCAAAAAAGGGCAAAAACTGCACAAACCCAATGAACATGCGTTCGATAAGTTTACTCCCAAGCATCAGTAAAGTATTTGAAAAAACCATCAACAAAGCTCTGGTAAAATGGGTAGACGACAACAGCATTATTCCAAATAACCAGTTTGGCTTTAAGGCGGGTCATGAAACCACACATGCCGCAGCTAAACTGGTCTCCGACATACAATGGAATAAATGTAGGAACCAATGCACAGGTGCCTGCCTGATCGACTTGGAAAAAGCCTTTGATACCGTCTGGATCGGAGGGTTCTATTACAAGTTGGTCAGACATGGCATACATAAGCCTTTACTATATGTACTTTACGATATGTTAACGGACAGGAGGTTCGTGGTCAAAAGTGGTAATGTGACCTCTAATAAAACGTATAATATCAAGAATGGCTTGCAGCAAGGCGCGGTACTGTAGCGTTTCCGCCAAACCCTACAGTCTACTTACCTGAAAAACCCCCATAACTACTACCCAACTCCCTTAAGTTTGCTAATGCAACGGTATTAGTACCTGTAAATGCTTCACGCATTATATAGATCACCATCTGTAATCATAAAATCCCTATAAAGAAAACTTACCTTCATGCATCCCTTCGCATACAATTTTCCGTAAGATTTCTTTGTTTGCTTATTTGGTATTCTGAACCAATTCGGTACCAGACAAATTCCAGTAAACAAAATAATTCGGATTGCATTCAATGTAACCGTCATGACAGGGACCATAAATATCGCGCCGTCTATTTTCCCAGCCGCGTCATATACCTTTTCATACACATTGCCTGGCAACCTTTTTTGTTTGTCTTACCAACAAACAACCCAAGCAGCTGCATATAATTAGCGCAATAGACGCTGAAACCAAATTCTCCAGCATTTCCTAATGCAAATATGAACCCGGTTTCTATTGCAGCCAGAGATGCCATAAACATCCAATTTGCTTTTAGCACCTTTTTCTCCTAACGTCGAAAATAGCGACGAGGCATCGTGTAAACAATGACCCGCATTACCAACGGGCATTTGGTCATTTTTCCCTATTGTCTTTGCCGCCTGCCTGTTTCGTCGTTCCACTGCACGTGTGAATCGCATCTATCTGAACGATCCCACACATACCACCATGACCTTTATTACGAGATCTGGTTTTCTTGTTCCCATAAGAGAGACTCTACGTTACACTTGTGGGAGATAAAACATATCCTTGGCAAGGATATATTCACACCCTTAAGAGAAGAGTTTTTCTCTCTCTTCATTTTTTTCCTTAGCGAAATCATCTCTGCATGAGATGACGATCGCTGAGTCTTATTCCATCCTCCGACCACGCTGGTCGCACGCGTGAAACTCCCGCTCTCCGCGCACGGCGGAGAAGCGTAGATAAGTAAGTCAAGTCGAGTAGTCACATTTATAATTAAAATCAGTGCGACGTCTTCTATGTTGTCGCTGTGCGTTCTGCTATCCTCGCGTAATTGTTCGGTTTAGTTAATCGAATTCAGTGTAATAGATTTACGGTCCGATAAGAAAAAAAATAAAATGACCAAGTTAACGAGTAACAACATACGACGTTGTTTTATTTGTCTAGTGACTACGAACAGTTTTCCTCTAGTGCCGCGGCGGAACTTCTAATCTGTGAGAACGAAGTAGAACCCTGCGCCCATGTCGGTGCCACGACTTCGCCCCCCACAGTACTCTCTCCGATTCTTTTTAACATTTACATTAGCGACTTATTAGATGCACTTCCGCAAGCTATTGCGTACGCAGACGATCTCATAATTTACAGAACAGCGCCGAAAGTTGAGATCATAAATAGTTTAATACAGCGAGATTTCAACAACGTGCAGCGCTATTGCGACGACTGGAAACTTAAGATCAACTTCCAGAAATGTGAAGCCATCCTATTTAGAACCCCATTATATAAAGCCACGAACGACACAAGGAAAAACTGGCGAAAGCTAGTTATCGTGGGACCGCATGGAGATAAACTGGAAACCAAGAGTTTAGTTAACTACCTGGGCATCTGGCTAGACCAATGTCTGTATTTCAACAGACATGTAGAGGCTGCTTTGCTCAAAGCGAGGAAAACTTTTGCTATGACAAGGAGGCTATTTCACAGTAGCCAACTTGACAGCAAGGTATAAGTCATATGCTACATGACGCTAATCAGGCCAATGCTCATATATGGTTGCCCAGTATGGTTTAACATAGGTCCAAATTTGATGGAAAAGATTCGGGTGTTCGAAAGAAAGTGTCTCAGAAGTTGTCTCAGATTATATCGGACACCGGAATCGGACTATAAAAAGTATTACTCAAATGAGACTTTATATAATGAAGCCTGCATAAATAGGGTGGATAATTTTATGATTAAATTAATCAGAGGACATATTGCGAGAGCAGTAAGCTCGTCCAATGACCTAATTTTCGGGGCCTATTATCCAAACACCTTGTACTATGAGAGCGTGCGTCGCAACGGCTTTGTTCCACCAGAGGCGTTCCTTGACTTGGATATGAAAGGGCTTATACAGGATAGATCCGGAATTCCACTGATCTATCATGTAAGTAGATCATCTGTAGACGGGCGATTGTGCTACGACCGGGAAGTAACGCGCACCGAAGAAGAGCTCCTGCGCTTCAGTAGGGCTATCTCCCACAGAGACCGGGACGATAGTATTAGACAGCGGCAGCAGTTCTGGTGGTTGAATGGCATATAATGACCTGGATACCAAAGTCGGTATAGAATCATAGTATCATCAGCTAGCTTACATAGACTTAGCTTTTCTAGAAATAGGGTAGTATAAGATTTAAGTTAAGTTAGGTTAAGTGCTTTTACATAAAATAAAAAAAAATTAAAAAAAATTAGGTAAGTTAAGTAAGTTAAATTTTAAGAAATAAAAAAAAAAAAAAAATGACAACGTTTTTCAAATTTTTCTTTGTCTTTCAAATAATTATAAGTACTGCCACAAAATTCCGTCGCCGAAAGGCAAATTATATAATGGTTAAGTAATGTTTAGCTAGGAGCGTCTGCGAAGGACCAGTAATTTATTATAGAAGATAATTAAGCTAGAATTTAAGCATTTTTTGTCTAGCCTTTAATTTAGAAACTAAGAATATAAATAGAAAATAAAAATGTTTTAAAAATGAAAATGAAATGACACCCCGTAATAATCTTTTTGTAACACTCCTGATAATTATACCACTCGGCCTAAGCATACGAGGGTTGCCTCTTATGTTTCGGGATTTGGCAACCCTAGTGTTGCAATCCGGCAATTGACAGCTCTGTCGTAAAGTTGGACATTTTTGAGGTTATACGCACTCAGAACGTTTTGACATACGAGCGCTATTTGTGTTGTTTACAGTAACTTAAAAGATTCATCTCGGCCCAAAAATGGAATTAAATCGTCAACATTTTCGTGCGATTATTTTTTACAACTTTCGGCGTGGATTAACTCAGCAACAATGCATGGATGAACTTAATTCAATTTTTGGCGATGAAGCTCCATCAAGGACCAGTGTTTATCGATGGTATGGTGAATTCAATCGCGGCCGTAGTTCACTCCAAGATGAATTTCGTGAAGGTCGTCCCAAATCAGTTGTTGTTCCGAAAACCATTGATGCTGTGCGCGAACTGATATTGGAAGATCGTCATGTGACCTATCGTGAGATTGAGACAACCTTAGGCGTTTGTGGGACCAGCATACATTCAATATTGCCTAAACATTTGACTGTCAAAAAAATTTGTTCGCGTTGGATCCCACACAATTTGTCAATCGCCCAAAAAAAGGCTCGTGTCAATTGGTCGAAAGAAATGCTAAAAAAATACGGTCGCGGTGCTTCGAAACACGTCTATGACATCGTGACAGATGATGAATCGTGGATTTACGCGTATGAGTCCGAAAGTAAACAGCAGTCGACTGTCTGGGTGTTTCAAGATGAGCCCAATCCAACAAAAGTTGTTCGCGCACGAAGCACTTCCAAGCAAATGGTCGCCTGTTTTTTCGGAAAAACTGGACATGTCGCAACCGTACCACTAGAACAACGCAGAACAGTCAATTCTGAGTGGTACACAACCATTTGTTTGCCAGTTGTCTTCCAAGAAATCAGCAAAAACCAACCGCCGAAGACGGATCACTCTTCACCACGACAATGCGAGCTCTCACACATCGGCTCCGACAACTGCATTTTTGAGCACCCAAAACATCGATTTGATGGGTCATCCGCCGTATAGTCCTGACTGGGCACCGAATGACTTCTTTTTATTCTCGTACGTAAAAAACAAACTGAGAGGTCAACGTTTTTCGACACCTGAAGAAGCGGTTGCTGCATTCAGAATGCATGTGTTGGAGATACCTCAATCAGAGTGGCAAAAGTGCTTCGACAATTGGTTCAAACGCATGCAATAGTGTATAGATCTTCATGGGGAATATTTTGAAAAACAATAAAGTGATTTTCGATGATCAATATTTGTTTTTGTTCTCTAATCCCGAAATATAAAAGGCAACCCTCGTATATGTAATAAAAACTGTTGAAATTAAAAACAGCATGGGTACACAGTACACGAAGGCTGCGGAAAAACTCAAAAGCGCTTTCATCTAACGGAGGGGGGAGTTAAGGATAGCCACATTATCATAATACCATGATACCACCACAAGAGTAATGACCTTGCCCGGAAAAACAAATTATCATGGAAAATTAAACTAAATAAGGCCAAGGCCGGTTTCCGGTTGTAGTGCCGATGATGATGATGATACCACCACAGTACACACGACGCCACGATTCAAATATCAAACAATCATCACGGCTCAACACCTAGCTTCGCAGACGGCACCATCCTCATAAATCAACGCCGAACACTTAACTATGACCCAGACACCACATAGACGGAAAAAAAGGATCATAGACCAACAACGACCTAGAACAAGTATCTACACACACAGCACCATTCTCATGATCAACACGAAACGCCCATCTGTGACCCAGCAGACAGATAAAATGTGAACAATCTGCACGGAGAGATGACATTCTTCTTCAGGACACCAATCGGCATAGCCGCAACCAATAATATTAAAATAACTAGTCCTAAGTTTTAAGAAATAATAAAAAAAACCCTATCGGACTTCTTAATTCGCGAGATATCGTGGCCTAATAAACATTGTAATTCTTAGTGTGTCAAAAGTACAATAAAGTCATTAACCAAAATCTTGATTGATTATTTCTACGTCACGTCAGGGTTACGTCCACCCACATGCTATAAAAACACTGCCAGTGTGCAAATTACAATGAACAATTTCCCATTTGGAATAGTCCTTGACCAACTAGTCCATCTTTAGTCAAGTATCACTTAATATGCAAAGAACGTCTTCAAAACTGAACTTACAACTATCGTCCGCCAGCCACTTATGGTTTGGATGCCAATTCTGAATTGAATTGAATCACAATAACTGGCTAACGCGATAAATGTTGACTTAAAATACCCCATTGCCATTATTCGATTACATAATGTTCCCTTCCCTCACAACACGAACAAATGACCATCGGATAGCCCACACGTTTTAAGACTGACTAACATATTTGTCAAATGGTTAAACACACATTGGGTTTCAGTTTGAGTCACTGAATACGTTGCGGAGTGTTGCATAACTAGATGTGCCGGATACAACAGCTGTGCCCTCAAAAACCATGTTAGATAGGTGGCTCTCTGAACGAAAGAGATGTACGCTAATTATATTCATCAAGAAAGGTATGGCCGTGTTACAAGTAAAAGCGTCATAACAAATTTTAATAAAAACAAAATAAAAATGAAAGTAAAAATATTATCAATTCACGAAATTAAATTTTTTAGCCATGAGTGGCCACGATGATCCACATTGTTATTTATTTATACTTTCCTGTTTAGCTTAGGATGGATATCAGATCAGTTTTTCTTACTCTTAAGGTTCTGACTTGAGTTTTGTGATTTCCAGTTTTAAAGTTAGTTTTATGTTTCTTTTTTTTCAGCAATTTTCTCACTTTATAGATCACATCATCATCATCGGCACTACAACCGGGATCCGGTCTTGGCCTTATTTAGCAAGTCTCCACCGGTATCCGAGGCTTGTTAAACTGTCCATAATAATTTGTATTCCCGGGCAAGGTTATTAGCCTTGCGCCAATTTATAGATCACACTTCAAATAAAAATCGGAGGGCTTGTCATTAAATATATTACTATTCAAACAATGCTTATCTATTTACTATTATACAGCAGTCTTTTTAGACTACATCATAAAAGTTCTGCGACAGAGTCCTCTGCTTAATGATACCTGTCAAACTAACGCACACTGCAGATTTCAGAAAGCATCCTGTTCGAAGGTGGTATAAATCATTTGTGTCGATCCGTTGCACTCGTACAAAAGTTTCGCTTCAACCACTGCAACATCTGTGGCTTAGCATGCAATTTTCTGCATATAACTAACTAATTATTTATATTATTATTTACTGGCCTGTAGGAACCCGGAAGTTCACGACCTCACCGACTCGGCTCCGCCATTGTTCCCTGTCCTGTGCGCTCTCCTTCCACGTTCGACTATCCAAACCGATCTCCTCGAGGTCCAATCTAACATTGTCCTCCCATCTCCGTCGCGGCCGTCCAGTCGGTGTCTTCCCCGTTAGTTCACCGTCAAGAATTCTATGCGCGGTCCTACCATCGCCCATTCGTGCTACGTGTCCAGCCCATCTTAATCTTCGCGACTAGATCACTCTCACTATTGTAGGTAGCTCTTCCAATTCGTGATTGTGGAGTTTCCTCCATTGTCCTGACTCCTCGTCATATTTACCGCCAAATATATCCCTTAAAACTTTATTCTCGAATACGCGGAATTTGTGCTCTTCCCGTTTTGTGAGGCCCATGTTGCGCATCCGTATAGAGCAATCGGCATGATTATGGTTCTATAGACACGGAGCTTTATGTTACGTGATAGCAGTTTGGATTTTAATAGTTTACTCGCTGCATGCCAACTAGCGTTGCCGGAATGCAGTCTTTTGTTAATTTCCTTTGACGTTTCGTTTCTGGTCGTCAGTATCGTTCCCAGATATTTAAATTCTTTGACATTTTCGAATATCTTGCCCCTGACGTTTATATGTGTTCTCTGAGGTCGACCTGCTCTCGTCGTAATCATGTATTTCGTTTTGTCTTTGTTTATTTCTAGGCCCACCTCTTCTGCTGCTTGCATGATGATTTCACTGTGTTTACTTATAGTTTCGAGATTATCGCCCAAAACGGCGATGTCATCCGCATACGCGAGCACTTGTGTGACCTCGTTCAGGGATGATCCGGCCGTGTTGTCGTCTTGTACCTTTCTGATAACATACTCGAGGACAAGGTTAAAAAGGCATGGTGAGAGGCCATCCCCCTTATTTAGTCCGTCCCGGTTTTCAAATGGTTCTGAGAAGTGGTTTTCTATTCTAACTCGCCCTTTGTTTTCGTTCATGCAGATTTGAATGAGGGCGGCATATTTTTTCGGGATCCCCAGCTCAACCACAATATGGTAGAGTCTTTGCCTTGCGACTGAGTCGTAGGCTTTTTTGAAGTCCACGAACAGTTGGTGAACCGTCTCTCCATATTTCCACTTCTTTTCCAGCAGTTGCCTTATTGTGAACATCTGGTCGCTTGTTGACCGGTTCCGACGGAATCCGCATTGGTAGTCTCCCAATATTTCTTCTGCGTACGGTGTGATTCTTGCCAGTATGACATTTGTTAATATTTTGTATGTGGTTGGAAGCAATGATATTCCTCTGTAATTTTGCAGTCAGATCTGTCGCCTTTTTTTGAAAATGGGGATGACTATTGAGGTTTTCCATTCTTCTGGAATGACTTCCTTGTCCCATATTATTTTAACCAGTTGGTGGATCTGTAGCGGTTCCGCCAAACCCTACGGTCTACTTACCTAAAGACCCCCATAACTACTACCCAACTCCCTTTAGTTTGCTAATGCAACAGTATTAGTACCTGTAAATGCTTCACGCATTATATAGATCACCATCTATAATCTTAAAATCCCTATAAAGAAAACTTACCTTTTCATGCATCCCTTCGCATACAACTTTCCGTAAGATTTCTTTGTTTGCTTATTTGGTATTCTAAACCAATTCGTTACCAGACAAATTCCTGAAAAGAAAAACCCTCGGTTCACATATCATGTAACCATTCCAGCCAGAGATAATTTTCATGGCGTCGCCTATTCCTACCTTCATTCATGTATACGATAAATTTCTTTATGTATACATTGGCTGGAGACGTTTTTCTCCCAGCAATAAAATTCCCTGACTCGCACAATGTGCAACCCAAAGCAAATACGCATTTCGCGTCCCTTGGCATCAATTGAAATCCAAGCATAATCAATGCGAATGGGTATTCAATACGTACCCTTTCTAGCGATGCCATAAACACCATTTCCCAGTAACCTAGCTAAAACCAACTAGCACATTTTCACATCGGATCATCGTCTCTTTGTTTAGCCGCACATGTTCCAACAAAGATTCCATTGCTATCCGACGATTTCGGTTTTATTTGCTTTACCGAAATCGTATACCAGGAATGCACTTTAGGTCTTTCTTTGTTTTAGGCACACATACCACCATGATCACGATGAGCGAGTGAGCTCTGAACGAGCAAGATATCGTTGAGTCGTAATTCAATCTTCAGAGCGGTCGGGTCGCTCGTCATCCACCGTGCCGGCGCCGGTACGGTGGGTTAAAACGTTTGTGCCCCAGTTCGTGTGTGTAATAGCTAAGAATGTATTAAAATAATTCAAAACTAATAATAAGTATATGTAAGGATTTTTTTTTGTTTACAATAAAAAATGTGTTTGCATAAATAGCATCGCCTAAGTGTTTTTGTTTCTGTGTTGTGTCCGCTCGGTCGCGAACGTCAACCATCGTTTTCTTCCCCCTTGCGTTGTGAGCAGTGTTCGCACGACCAATTTATGATGGAGGAGGAAGTGAACTGTGGGGCTTTTCAGGGCCCGAAGAGCCATGCATCGCTCGATCCCCACCATTCCCAGCGATGCGACTTACCTTGAAGTCGAATTTTCAGCAAGATTATGCAACCTTGCTACGGCATTAACCGCCAACCAATTCGCTGGAATTAATTCGGTTATCCCCAAGGATAACCTACATAAATATATATTAGGCAGCTTACCTTTTTTGGGGGTTTTTCCAAACCTCTTCCCCACGGTCATTCCTAAAAGCATAATTCACGGCAAGATTATCATCTTGCCATGACATCAATTCATCAACCGAGCTTCCGCGACCGAACAATGGATGGCACATATCCATCAACACACGCTGATCTTTCCGTGTGTTATTTTTGTACCCTTTCATTGACCTAGCATTATTTCGGGTTGCTTGCACATCTGCAAGCCAGATTTCCAACGGCATGTCTACGATCTATATTTCCTAAAGTAAAGAAGATCAAATCAAACATTAGCCTTTCAGGCGCGCATATTTTGCTTGGATCTAAGCATGACCGATTTTATGATCCGTTGCCGTTTCTTGGAACTATCACCAGCATCGGTCATGGCCACCAATTTTAGTTTACACAAAGTAAACATTCAAGCGGATACTTTCGCCTGACAGTGCCTTTCAACGGGATTAACACATCCCTAACATAACATGCATCGAATCATACGACCGAAATTTGTTTATGCTAGATGATCTAACAGCGGCCATGCCCAATGTTCGATACATTTTTCCAAAATAGATTTCTGCCTTCGGCAAGGGTTTTATTGACTCACGTCAATCAAGAATCTATCCCTTGCGTATGGCGGCAGTTTATCTTGCCCAAACTTGTAGCAGCCGATTCGATCTGCTACATGAGTTTTTCTCTTTTTTCCTTTTTTTGGACCTTCGCCATTGGCGGCGGATCCTTTAGTTTTTTTTTGATTTTCGTCGGATTTCTGTAAAGAGTCATCCAACGAAGAGTCTGATAATAACCTTTACGGTAGGCACTTCTTCTTGCTGCCAGATTAACACATCGTAAGAGTGCGCACGGATTCATTCGGTCGGAGTCTTGACTAACGTAGTCGAAGGGTCGGTGCCCAATTCGTCCTGCTAAAGTAACATCGTTAAAGCCAAGTCTAATTTAAAATAAAGTGGTCGCGACAATATTAATAATATATTAGTAAAGTTTGTTCAGAAACAAAGAGATTGTTAAATTCTCGACTAATACTGTAAATTATCAAGGAGCTTACGAAAATAAAAAAACTCCCAACAGGACAACTACATCGTGTTTTTATTTGACGTTTGTTTCGTAGTGCACAGAACCCAGGAACTTGAGTGCAGAGGCCAGTGTTCGTCAGCTTCATTTTGTTTTCGGTTTTCGAGTGACGTGGGTGTTTTGTCGAATCTGCATCCTTGACGATGCCATGGTCAGAACCACCACAGAACCTTGTGTCCCTGTTAGGCACATTACTTCCTCCCCACAGATCTTTCGAGCGGTTGCCCCTCCTCCATACTTCACAAGCTCTGCCGGTATGCAATCGATTCCGGGAGCCTTGTTGTTTTTCAGTCGATTTATCGCGTCTACAATTTCGTCGAAAGAGGGCTCTGGGATCTGGGGCTCGGCTGTATGTACGTCTGGTGCGTTTATTTGTGGTTGATGGGTGCGCGCATTGAGCAGGTTTTCAAAGTACTGCCTCCATCTTGTCACGATAAATTTTGTTTCTGTCACCAGACAGCCGTTTGTGTCTCGGATTATTTTGGCTCTCCCTCGGTAGCCATTTCTAATTGAATTTATGCCGGCATACATACCTCTGCTGTTCTTTGCTCTGGCATTTTCTATGATTTTTTCGATCCGAGTCTTCTCCCATTCGCGTTTTTTGCGTTTGAAAAGTCTAATTGTTTCTTTCCGAATTGTCGCGTATCTTACTGCGTTGACTCCATCATATGCTTCTAAGTGGATCATTCTGAGGCGTTTACGTTCTTCGATGTTTGCCCTGCACTCATCTTCAAACCAAGGTTTGGACTTAGTTGTTTTCTTAAATTCTAATACCTCTTGGGCTGTTTGTTTGATTGTGTCTCTGATCGATGCCCATTTAGTGTCCACACTATTGGCTTCCTCTTCCTCACTACTGTCATTCTCTAGGATGCCAAATCTATTCGTTAGTTCGTCTTGATATTCCGCCCTTTTACGTAGGTCTTTTAGTTTATCAATCTCGAACTTTTTGCTCGTCTCCCGTGACTGTCCATGTGGGTTTGCTGCAAGCCGACTTCCAATTTTGCCCATCACTAGAAGGTCATCGGAGTCGCAATCTGCTCCTCTTTATGATCTTACGTCAAGGATATTCCAGTGGTGTCTTTTGTCTATGAGGAAGTGGTCTATTTGGTTGCGCGTTAGGCCGTCGGGTGATATCCATGTGGCTTTATGGATTTGCTTGTGCTTGAACATCCTGCTCTTCACTACCAGATCTTTTGACGCTGCGAACGTGATAATTCGAATACCATTATCATTTGAAACGTCATGTAGGCTTTCTTTACCCATTGTTGGTTGGAAAATATCTTCCTTTCCAATTTTCGCATTGAGGTCGCCGAGGAGGATTTTAACATCGAATGATGAGATCCCATCAAATACTTCCTCCAGGGTCTCGTAGAATGTGTCCTTCGTTTTTTCGTCGGTAGATTCTGTTGGGGCGTGTACGTTTATAAATACATAATTGTACCATGGGCCCTGTATTTTTACCACCGACATTCGGTCATTAATAATTTGCACATCTATAACTAACTAAAGATTAGCAATTCTTGCACTAATCGAAATCCAGAATGACACAAACACCAACGTTTCAGAGACTTACTAATCCTCTCACATCGTGCTTGTTGCATATCAACTTTTGTGAAAATATCATCCCCTTTCCAATTCAGTATTTAACTTTTTCTGGATAAAGCTTCATTTCGGCGCACGCACCACTCGTTAGTGTTTCTTGTACTGAACTTGAAACAAAAACACATCCTTAAATGAACTCGACACTCTATCCGGTTTTATAGTTAGAAGTTTGGTCTTATACTCGGACATTGAAATCGTTATTGTAGTAGATTTCATTGGAAACACAGCTTTCAGTGACTTCGCTATTCTGTGCAGAGAAAACCTGAAGCAGAGTACATGCAGCTCTTCGCGGCACCAGATATAGACGGTCATCCCACAAATGTCGGATGATTTATTTGAAACAACTTGTTCCAGTAGGAATTTTCCGACAGATCATTTTATGACAGTTTCAACAAAGTCTTCCGTCAAGAATTCCACGTACGGGCCTGTCGTTGCCCATTCTCGCTACATGTCCGGCCCATCTTAATCTTCGCGACCTGATAATTTTCACTGATGATGAACGATGATTATATCTTACTTCAATAAATATACAATAGAATTTTATTCCTTTTAAATTCACTGTTTTTTTTCAGCTAAATTTTCGTTAAATAACTATAGAGTGGGGCATACATTTTTGCAAATGGCAACACTTGATTTCTTAAAACCCGTTACAGGGTGGGGCGCGCGAGTGGCGAGGGGACGAGGGGGCGATATCTATATCTTGATGATGAAACCCAGCCTTCTCTACCTCATGACAGCTTTTCCTACAACTTCCACAAAGCTAACTTCCGCCTCCTAAATTAGCATCTTAGCAAAACAGCGTTTCGCTTTGATCATCTGGGGGTAGAAGAAGCTACTGCCACTCTCTATAAGAAGATCTACTATGCCATCGCCCTATATGTCCCCTATTCTCGTCACAGGTTATCGGTTTCATCGCCGCCATGGTACAACCGCACACTCCGCACTCTTCGGAACAAGAGAAATAACTTGTGGAACCTACTCCAACTATCTCGGTTCCTTTTACAAATTTGCCGAGCCCTACAACTCCCTCTACTTCAACTACGTCACAAAAACAGAATCCAATTTGATCAATGATCCCAAATCTTTTTTCCACTTTATAAATTACAAACGTAAATCCGACGCCTATCCTAAATCCCTTTCTTATGGCGCGACTACTTCAACCGACCCCCTAACTATTGCCAATCTATTCGCTTCGTTCTTCAATAATTCCTTCACGGACATCTCCTCCGAGCCCAATCCGTCTTACTTCAAAGACTTACCCGAATTCTCCCTCGGCGCTTCACCGCTCAAATTATTCAGCATCACGTAGTTGAGGAGAAATTAAACTTACTCAAAGACGAGAAATGTTCCTCTTATCTTTCTCTCCCGTTATCAAAGATATTCAATCTATCCCTTTCACGAGGTATCTTCCCTAGTATTTGGAAATCCTCCTATGTCACCCCCGTACATAAAAAGGGACTTAAAAACGTTATAAGCAACTAACATTGCCAAACTGTCTCATATCCCTAAGCTGTTCGAAGGGATTCTTTATAACGCGTTATCTTTCCGTTGTAAATCCATCATCTCACCCAACTAGCATCGTTTCATTTTGGGTAAGTCGACCACAACCATTCTGATCGAGTTCTCATCCCATACTCTCCGTGCCTTAGAGAAAGGCAACGAAGTCGATGTAATCGCCACAGATTTCAGCAAGGTCTTTGACAACATTTCCCAGAATCTCATCCTTTTTAAGCTGTCCTCCCTGGGTTTCGAATCCCTATTGATCAAGTGGTTATCTTCTTATCTGAAAGATCGATCCTACGGTGTCAAATTCAGATCCTCCCTTTCCAATCCTTTTCTTCCCACGTCAGGGGTTCCGCAAGGCAGTCATCTAGGTCCCATCCTATTTACCTTACCATCAATGACGTTGACTCCATTATTAAATACTCATCCATCTCCCTCTATGCGGACGACGCCAAACTCTACAAAACGATCATCTCTCCTCTCGACTCTTCACTTCCCCAAACAGATCTCGACAGCTTCTCAACATGGTGCCGTAATAACTGCCTCGAACTCATCGTTGTCAAATGTCACTCCATCACCTTCTCCCGCAAACGCCCCCCCCCCCCCCCTCGCGTTCCTACTTCCTGCTAAACCAGCAGATATCATCTGTACCCTCGATTTGACAGGGAGCTTAGCTTCATCCCGCATATTGATGATTTTATTCTTAAGGCCAACTCTGCCCTTGGGTTTGTGAAACGCTGGTCTAAAGAGTTCTCTAATCCTTACGTTTCCCATTCTCTCTACATAGCCTTCGTCCGCCCCCTTCTTGAATACGTCAGTCAGGTCTGGTCTCCACACTAGTCGTCCCATATCCGCATAATCGAAGGCGTGCAACATCGTTTTCTGCGTTTTGCACTCCGCTGATTGAACTGGGTGAATCCTCGGATTCTCCCCCCACACACAAGCCGGCTCCACCTGATTAACCTCAACATATTTGAGGAGCGCAGAAGTCATGCCGATATCCTGTTCATCCACCGTCTCCTTTCAGGCACAATCAACTACCCAAGCTTGCTCTCCACCATTGCAATTCACACTAACCACCGTAACCTGCGAAACCCTCGTTTCTTCTATCTGCCCACTCACCAAACTTCTTAGCCATTTCGCGAATGCTGAGGGGGGCAAACTCCTACCCTACCTCCTTCGATTTCTACCTTACATCTACTGCACTCAAACTCCGTCTCCTCTCCGCGAAATAATTCACATCAGTGGAGTATAGTCGAGTTTAAAAATCAAATTCAAAACACGGTCAGTAGCCTGATGGGTAACGCTTAGGTTCGATTTTTTTCGTGATTCAAACTGTCATAGCGTCAGTTCGAATCACACGATCTTCTTCACTATTATTTCAAACGCTATAATACTGTGGCGGTTCCGCCAAGTCCCACGGTACGCCTTCCTGAAAAACCCCCATAATCATCACCCAAGACGCACAAGTCTTCGCCAATGCATTCACATTCGGCACCTAAAAATGCTGCACGCATTTAAGAGATCAAATCTATGATCTTTAAGTCCCTTTAAAGAAAACTTACCTTCGTGCATTCTCTTCGCATACCACTGCTCCTTAAGATTTCTTTATTAGCTTACCAGGAATTCACAATCAATTTCGGCATCTACGTCGCCAGTCAAATTTCCTTAGATGAATTCCGGTAAACAAAATAATTCGGTTTACATACATTGTAACCTTCATGACAGGGATCATAAATATCGTGCCGTCTATTTTCCCAGCCTCGATGGTGTACAAAAAACTATCTACACACACATCGGCTGGCGACCCCTTTCAGCCAGCGTTAAACGGTCTAACGCAGATGCATGTAAATAGCACCATCTGCGTTGAGACTAATCCCTTACCAATCACCAAAACGTATCGCAAATACGTCTACCATTTAATGAGTTGCAACTTGTTTACTCAGTTGAACTCCCAGGTCATAAATCTCTTTTATCCTACATAGTTCTGGATCCGTTTCCCAGTAACCTTCTCACATAAACAAACATCTCTACGATCCTTTCCCTTTCTTTGTGTTTCAGGTTATTCATCATGGCGTTGAGCTATGATAAGAACCGACGTACACACACACTTGTGTATCGTGAAGATCTCCTCTATGAGATCGGTTTGGTTACTCAAAAGAGAGAGAGTTTACATCTTTCTTGGTATAGGAGAACGCACCGCTAAATTAAGATAGCCTGTTTCACTGACCAAATTTCCCTTGATCAACGATTGAATATCGTTGAGTCCTTTTACATCCGCGGACCAGAATGGTCACGCGTCGCTCCCGCTCTCCGCCGGCAGCGCAAACGCGTGAATATACACCCTCGTAGTCGCTGATCTGCAACCCCGAGTCGCGAAAAATACTGTGCGTTAAAGTGAAAACATCACCAACGTTGAATCGAACAGTTTATCTCCGAAAATGTAGTCAGTATCAATCGTGTGTGTAGTATCGAGCAGTCAAATAAGAAAATAAATTCCGGTGCGTCGTATATGTTAAGTGTAAGAAAAAAAGTCGAATAGACAGTTCCGTATATGTTAAGTGCAACCATGTTTTTTGTGTATTGCCACCTCACTTATAATATATTAAAATAGGTTCCGACCTATCGGACGATAAACCTGTTGGTTCAAGCGACCCACAACAGGCTATTGGACCACGCCGCACACCCTTGCCCTTGACGGCATCAAGCGGTAATATTCGCGTCCACCACTTTTATCAACACAGGCCCAAGCAATAACTAGGAACTTGTCATCACGACAGTTCCCTTAAACAAATTGCAACGCCTTCCGAAGTCTGCAGGGCCACCTTGTTTTCCAAGCGCTCGGCCCTCCTCTCACCACGCACCACCCCTTCAGCCCTAACCCTTTTTTTCGAGACTTCGTCACCGGGGGGGTACAGTGCCGGTGCCGCCAAACCCCACGGTACACTTACCTAAAAACCCCCATAACCTCATCCCAATCGCATTAAGCAACTGAAAATACTTCACGCATTAATTAGATCAAATCTATGATCTTTAAGTCCTTGTTAAGAAAACTTACCTTTCATGCATTCTCTTTGCATACCAATTCTCTGTAAGATTTCTTTATTGGCTTATCAGGAATTCCAAACCAATTTCGGCATCTACGTTGCCAGACAAATTCCCCTAGACGAATTCCTGTAAACAAATGATTTGAATTACATACTTTGTAACATTCACCAGGGATCATAAATATTGCGCCGTCTATTTTCCAACTTCGCCATGTGTACGATAAATTTCTTTACGTACACATTGGCCGGCAACCTTTTTCTCCTAGCAATAAAATTATCTGACTCGCACAATGTGCAAACCAAAGCAAATACGCATTCCGCGTCTCTTGGCATCAATTGAATTCAAAGCATAAACAATGCAAATATAGAATCCGTTTACCACAAACGAATTTACCTGCATATACAAATGCAAGCAAGGGTTTTGTTTCGTCCACCAACCAATTAGCACATTTCCACATCGCATCATCACTCTTTGTTTAGCCGCACATGTTCCAACAAAGATCCCATTAGCATCCGACGATTTCGGTTTTATTTGCTATACCGAAATCGTATCCTATGAATACACTTTATGCCTTTCTTTGTTCTAGGCACACACACCACTGCACTGAAAGAGTGCATCTCTGTGGCGGCCACACCCTTAAGAGAAAAGTTTTTCTCGCTCTTCCCTTTCCTTAACCCTAACCTAGGATAGAATTCATGTCAGAGTTCTATCCTCGGGGAGTCCTATCACAACCACCGTTCGCGACGGTCGGTTCACTCCCGCTCTCCACCGGCAGCGGAGACGCGTAATTATATATCCGGTGTCGCGAATTTAACACCCTCGAATTTAGTTTGAATCGTGTGATTCGTCTGCACCATAATAGTTCAAGTGGAAGTTAATAATGTGTACCTGCTTACCTTAACTGGTTCCCCTTGTTGCGTGCATAAGTAAATTCAGTCAATCAATGTTCGTACCGTGTTTGTTTAAAGTAACTTAAATGATCTTATCTACAAAGAACCTGTAAACAATAACCACAATACTTGATTTTTAAACAGTTTAACTAAATAAAAGAACATTCAGTACAACAGACATACAGTGTATTTATTTCTCCGTTTTGTGCCCGCTCCACATTCCGCATTGGATTAACTGCCGCACTACTTCCCCGGGAAAAACAATAAACAATATGTGTGCTTCATTTCTTTTGTGTTGTGATCAGTATCTGCACGAACAATATATGATGGAGGAAGAAGAGAATCAGCGCCGTACGCCGGCGCAACATCCTTCTTCCCCACAAATACAGAAGTCAATTCACAGTAAGTTAATCTTAAGCCTGGATCAATGAATATACGAAATAATTTTAAATGAAGTTCGAATAAAGTTATATTCTTTGGACATCCCGCACTTCCTCCGCTCGGTAGAAATCTTGACGAAGTGCGGGTGCTTGAATTAAAATGAATCACCCAAGCTATGCTAACGAAAGCATACCCTTCCAGCGGGGCCACCCATGTCAGACAGAATAGCGACGAATAACATACAAATATATGCCACCCCTAATCCAGGAAAACACCAAATCGGCAAAACGAAAACTCGGGAAAAACCGAAAAAGTGGTATATCCGCGTCGGCATGTGGAGTGTTCGAACGACGCCACACAGACGGTCGTAGAGAACACGAAACAATTTAAATGGACATCAATTAATTACCTCCTCATTCGACGAACATCTCTAACCTCCGAGCGCAATTTTTAGATTAGGGAGCAAAAAGAAGTCGCTTGGGGCTAGATCTTGTGAGTAAGGCGGATGGTCAAGCAGTTCAAACCGTAATTCGTGGATTTTCGCCATGGCAACTGCTGAGGTGTAAGACGGCGTTTTTGTTCTAACGTAAGCAAACGTGGCACCCAACGCGCGGACAGCTTTCTTATGCCTAAATCTTAATTTAATATGTGACAAACACGTTATTTGGACATTTTCATGGCCTATGCTATCTCTCTCGCTTTAATTGGCCGGTCGTCTAGCACCATTTTGTGAACTTTAGCGATGTTATCGTCAGTTGTTGCAGTTTTTGGACGTACCGAACGTTCATCGTCTCCCAAGCTCTCACGGCCACATTTAAATTCAGCTGCCCAAAATTTCACTGTGGTAAATGATGGTGCAGAGTCCCCATACACAGAGTCCAACTCATCTTTGATTTGCGTACGCGTATTGCCTTTCAAAAACAAATATTTAATGACAGCTCGATACTCAATTTTGTCCATTTTCAAAAAAACACTCAAACACGCAAACACCCAGGACACTGTGGGACGGAGAGGAAACGAAGCTGTAGGAAATAAAACACACTGGTATAGTTATTCACGAATTGTTTAATTGTTCACTAGGTTTTATTAAAAGAAAGGGTTTGATTGCCTGCGTTTGACGACATCGTTTATTGTTCATGTTGTACGCCTTTTTTACACCTAATAAATTATTGCCGGTCCGCCGGACTTTAAGGGACACGGCTAAATGATTTTCGTTTAAGGGGCCAAGAACCTGACGCACCACTAAATTCTAAATAATAACTAAATTTTCGCTTAGAAATCAAGGGCCCGACCCCACTCGACATAAACACGGTAGACTTGATTGTACACTCGGGGGTTTGCATCCCCCGAGTGCACGTTACGGGGGGCTGAGTCTTGAACCGATGTGCGCGCGCCGATGGTAGAATGATGACAGACTCGGTAAAAGCAAGAAAAAAGTTCGTCGCGTCGTGGCAGTGGAGTCATAGCTAACTAAACTCACTGCCACTTTCCAGGAGCTTGAAAGGGGTTGCTATGCGTGCGTAGGGAATTTAGTTCCAGCGAATTACTGCCGCACAGGTCGAGCTAGATTCCTCGGTTGCTATGTGTACTGAGAAATTGGTTTTGGGAACACGACCGAGTATGGGCATGAATTGTCGGTTAGACAACGGAATGTGGGTCTTGGTCGTTGCGATGGTTGTTTCGCAGAAATGCAACGCATCGTGCTGGTGGCTTACCAGTAAGGAGAATTGGTATTGGGTAGGATGGGCGCCAAAATGATTTTCGGGGAACTAAGTGTTGCTTGGCCACAAGCGAGAAAATAGTTTAAGCAGGAAGTGAGCCGGAATGATTTTCGGGGGAAATTAGAGCTGCTTGGTTGCAAGCGAGAAATATAATTTAAGTAGGAAATTAACCGAAGTAGTTTTTGGGGAAAATGTATGCGGTTTGATGTAGTTGAGGGGGATGATTAATATTGCGTTGTAGGTTTGAAAATGCGTTTTATTACAGCTTGGGAAATGGGTTCTTGGTAAGTTTGGGGGATGTATGCGATTGCAGATTTGGGGACGGATGCTGTTGCATATTGGGAAGTGTGTTCTTTGCATGTTTGCAAATGTGTGCTATTGTAGGTTTCGGTTATGGTGACGCGCTGTTAGCGGTCGAAGTTAGGTAGGAATTGTCGGTTGGTTCTCCTTGTGATATAGAGAACCCCCACAACACCCCTTATCATAAGACAAATAATCAACACATGGCCCAGTACAGCAACTCAATACAATCAATCATAAGACAAACAATCAACCAATTCCCACAACGGACACATCAACAAATAGGCCGAACTTCACACACAGCCTTATCACAATTCGAGGCATAAATACCGCCACCGAAGAAGAACCGCAGTGATTGATTTCCCAGCCGTGAAGGACCACACGGAGCGTTATTTAGTAATAAATAAAATAGGTTAAAAAAGAATAATTTGTTTTAATTAAGTCGTGCGAGAGCTGGTCGAGGTCATTGGTTGCCTTTATGTTAAGCAAGTGGAAAATCGCTTAAAGAAGCCATATGCGCTGGCTGAAGCAAGCGGTGGAAACGTGCAAATCCAGCCAAAGCAAAACTCGCACACAGACGGAAGCAGGGTCGCGAGGCAGATCAATGATGAGTCATCCAATAATAATTGGTGTACAATTGACCAGAGGGTAAGGAAGAGGGATTTGAGGTTGGAGGGTGAAGAGGCTCCAAAAGGTGATACTGGGAAGGCCAACATTATGAAAAGAAGGAGACCACGCCCGGACGCTATAATAAAATCCAAAACCGGGGAAAAAACATATATGAATATACTGATGTCTATGAAGGAACAAGCCCGAGCTAAGTGAACTCGGAAATAGCGTAAATAAAGTTCGAAAGACAGCAAAAGGGGAATTGCTGCTAGAATTGAAACGCCGTCCAGAGGCCACGACTGAGACACTGAAAGTAAAAGTGCAACAAGTATTAAAGGAAGATGCTAATGTCAAAACAGTGTCACAGGAAATCACGGTTGAGTGTCGTGATTTAGATGAGATTACCACTGCGGAGGAAATCCTGACAGCGATCGCTATAGAGTTCCCAAAGGACGCGGTAAAGAGTCTTAGAAAGAAACCATATGACACGCAGGCTGCCATGATCCGCTTACCTAGATAAAAGGCTAGCATGTTGCTGGCTACAGGTTTCCTTCGGGTTGGATGGGTGAGATGCCGACTTCCAGAACACATGGCACCCACACGATGTTTCAGATGGTGGCAATACGGTCATGTGACGAAATCCTGCAAATTAGAAGAAGATCGTTCGGAAAACTGTTTGAAATGCGGTGAAAAAGGCAACAAAGCAATGGACTGTAATGCACAACCCAAATGCATGTTCTGTGAATCAGGATGCGAAGGCGGTAACCACCACTCAACAGGGAGTTACAAATGCCGAGCATTTAAAAACGCGATGCCCAATCTTCTCAATAAGAATGGACAGGTTTAAGTGCATTCAAATTAACTTAAACCATTGTGGAGCCGCACAAGATCTCCTTCCCCAAACGGTTAAGGGATATAGTGCCGACGTGGTACTCATCAATGAGCAGTACAGGTTGCGTTGTGAGCAGTGTTCGCGTGAACAATTTATGATGGAGGAGGAAGTGAACCTAGTGTCCGTGTTAGGCACTTTACTTCCTCCCCACAGTACTATTACATGAGAAGAAGACAACAGCGGAACAGCGTATTCACGATGAGTAAGGGAAAGCTGAACAATCTAATTGACGCGGTGCAAACGATCGAGCTAGAATTAGCGAACGATCGCAAGGCATATTTAGCTCTTGGGGGTGATAGTAAGTAATTCTTTATAAATGACGCACGTTTGTCCAATTTGAAAAAATCCTTTGACGAAGGTCGAAGACTGCATCAGAAATTTGTTGCATCTCCGAGAGAAGAGGCAAAGGTAAAGTATATGGAGTCCCTAACGTTCCACAATTTAAGAGTGGTACTACACGTACTCATCCGAGTTTAAGTCCAGTTAGCGACCACCAAGGGCATCAGCCAAACACTCAACAGTTCAGCAGTGGCATCTAAGGCTCCAGTAGTTGAATTGAAACTCCCCGCCATCAAAATTCTAATCTTTTCCGGCTCGTATCACCTATGGTCTGAATTTATAAGCCTTTTTGAAAGTCTGGTGGCAAAAAATTCATCCATTTCTGATGTTCAAAAGCTTCACTATTTGAAGGGTAATTTTATACCCCAAACCTACAATAGTGAGAATAATCAAGCCGCGAAGGTTAAGTTGGGCCGGACACGCGGCGCGAATGGGCAACGATAGGACCGCGCATAGAATTCTTGACGGTAAGCCAACGGGAAAGGGACCGACAGGGCGGCCGCGACGGAGATGGGAGGACAATGTTAGGTTGGACCCCGAGGAGATCGGAGCGAATAGTCGAACGTGGAAGGAGAGACTATGTTAATTTCCCCAGGGGCTTCACCCCAATAAAAAAGACAACAGGATCAATCGAAAACAATCGTCCCAATGGGTCCGTCCGGAAAAAAAACACCATTCAACGCCGAACCTCGTCAACCACGGCCCTCGGAGCCAAACCACTACTCCCAACGGAAACCATTTTGCGGGCGAGAGTTGCTGCGCATCGGCGACCTTCCAAAGACTACAGTGCACTCAGGGTGCCGCTTGACAGGCGAATTTGCCTCCTAATTAGATTTAAACTTCCCGCTCGGCGGGATATCGGGGGTGGGGGAGGTTACCACGTAACAGTCCATTTCTCTTCTACGCCCGGCATTGTGGCCCCAGGACTTACTCTTCCTCCGTCGAGCTCTTCGAAGGGCGAATCTTAACGTATGACCAAAGTTGTTACTGGTATTCTCATTTCGTAAGGCAGCCGTGTTGATCCGACCCTGATCCGCGGATGCAATACGTCTCCGTAAGGCAATCCGCGCTCGAAAAACTATACCAACAAGATAGTGATCCGAGTCGACGTTGGCACCTCGGTACGTTCGTACCGTCATCAGGCTCGAGGAGCGGGGGCGATCTATCAAGACGTATCAGGTGATACTCAGGTGGCTTTGTGAATATCTTTACGCGGAAACCTGGTAATCGCAACGAGCAAGTTTTTTGATGCTGCCAGTTCGATGACTCGTAGTCAATTTTCCGATAATGGCAGGATTCAGTTTTTCACTATAAAGCTTACCCCGGGCACATGGTGTTTTGCATGACAGCTGTAATAAATGTCCTACTCGTTTCTTTGAATAACACCACTCCCCGTCCATCTTATTTCTTGTAATGCTGTTATGTCATCGTTATATTCGGACAGGGCATCGGCTAGCTGCTGTGCAGCTCGAGCTCTGTATAGTGAGCGGACGTTCCATGAGAAAATTCTTAAATCGTTTAGCCATTTTCGTTACCGTGGTCGTCGTCGTGTATCCGGTCCTTATCCGACGCTTGTTAAATTTGCCATAATAACTTATTTTTACGGGCAAGGTTATTAGCCTTGCGCCAACCTTTCTCAGGATGTCGCTCCATGCATTGGTTCACTACTTGGCGGGTGCCAAAGTAGCTATCCAGGGGTGTCACATGGAGACTGCATGTCAACTTGGATTGAACAACTTGGATTGCCTTGTGTGTTCGCTCCCACCCCCTTGGTTTATATCAACTAGTCAAAAAATCTATACGGTCTTAAGAACAGCATCTATCACGAAACAGCCTAAATATCGGATAAAAATACCCTCAATGTGATGGAAAATGCCGAACAACGAATACATTATGCCATTCCAGCTCAGGGGGACCACTTGCGAGGTATTCAAAAAGTGAAGTGAACTCGGCGTTGACGTCGGGACTACAGTCGCTATCACATCGAAGGCGCGTAGCCGACCTCTGTTTGTTTGACAGATATTATCATGGGTACTGTTCTTCGGAGATTCTTGGTATTGTGCCACGCGATTCCGTTTATATGCGCTCCACAAGACAATCCGACGGATCGCACCCGTTTGTGGTTCATCGCCCGACGCGACGGCGCGAACATCCCTGCATCAGAACTCGTTCCGTTACAGAGCGGGGAAACTGTAGAACTCCCTTCCCACGCGAGTGTTCCCGGAGCGTTACAACCTGCAACTGTTCAAAAAGAACTGCAACAGTTATTTGATGGCATCTCGGGGCGCCCACTCGGCGCTATAGGTTCGCCTCTCCCGAGAGAAGTCTAATAATAAAAAAATAATAATAATAAAAATGTTCTTAGATCGAATTAAATGATTTTTACTTGAACTAGAAAAAAAGATATTTTTTTCAAAAACAAGTGCGCTTGCCTAAATTGGGACATCCTGTACATTTAGATGTATGGTGGCAATGGTGAATTCCCATGATGATATCTTTCAAAGAGGTTATAGTCCATCAAGGGCCTTTGACAATGAGTTTTTTAATGATTTTTTTTTCAGAAACAAATCAGCTGGCTTAAGTTGCGCCACCATGTATACCCATTTTTCATCCCCAGTCAGCACCCATTTAAGAAATGGGTCGATTTTGTTCAGTTTGCGAACGCTTCGCAGATGAAAATTCGATCCATCGTGCTTTTCTGTATCATGTATTGTGGTACCTAAACATCGATCGTCTTTTTCAATCCGACTTTATGCCGATGGTTTAAAACAGTTTTTTCGGCGATCTTTAGTTCCTGAGAAAAGCAGATACTGCTAACGTGCCGGAAAACTTCAATCACATTCATGATTTTATTGACAACGTCGACAATACAGAATTGACGAAATCAAAATTGTCCGTAACTAACTGTAACAGTATCGAGACACTTTCACCCACTTGGCTTGCGTCTTCACCTATATCAAATCAAAATCGTAAAATTACCGAGTTTTACCTTTCTCAACTTCCACATTTCACATTCTATTCCAACTTCCACAGTTCACACACTCTCAACCCCCTCCCTCCCACCAGGACACGCCCCACTCATCCACAGAACCCAACTCGGGCCCGCCTCTTGCACCACTCCTTCCCGCACCCAGATCTCGCTCCCGTCCATCTCGTCCCTCACCTAGACCTTTAATCGACCCACTCTTACCCCCGTCTGTCAAACTCACTCACCAAACCCTTAATTCTTCTGACAATAGGTATGCCTTGTCTAAATTTAGGAAGAAAATGATCTACGAAATTGTCCGCCTCTATCTTTCATACCTCCACGACAAACCCGACTCTGTCTGTTATAAAGGTAAAACGAAAACCAGCGTAATGGCATCCAGCAGGAAGGTCTACCCACCGCCTTTCATACCCTTCGCAGCCTGTTCGTCAAATTCCATAAAAATCTCAATATACTCCCTAATAAAGTGCTTGAAGATCTCTCGACATTTCGCCAATATATCGACAACAAAATGACCTATCCCAATAATGACAAGCACTTTTGACCCCAATCATTCGCCCTCTCGTCCCCCGCATCATCTCAATACGCTCAATATGCTCCCCCTAACCGTCTACTATCAGAATGATAGAGGTCTGCGCTCCAAAACACATTCGATACTGGAAAAGGCACATTCCCTCCCTTTCGACATATACGCTCTGACTGAGACCAACCTTATCCCCAGTATTAACAGTCTTGAACTATTTCCTCCCTCCTTCAATGTTTTTCGCGATGACAACGCTCATCGAGAAGGTCCCAATTTCCCATGCCGTGGAGTGCTGCTTGCCACTCATAATAGACTCGCTTCGTCTCTAATTGCCATCTCTTCTTCTCCGGATCTTGACTTCGTTGCAATAAAAATCGACAAGCGCCCTAAGTCTTCTTTCATTATCTCTTTCTATATACCTCCTTCACGACCCGTCGTGTCATACGAACTCGCAATAGAAGCGGTAGATAACCTAACCGAGTTGAGCACCTCCCTAGACGATATCGTCGTTCTTGGTGATTTTAACCTCCAGTGGACAGTGGCTGACGAACAAGCCTTCTACGTCTCAAACCATACTAGTTCCAAGGAAGGTATTTTTATAAACGGTCTCACCGACTCGTCATCATCATCATCGGCACTACAACCGGGAACCGGTCTTGGCCTTATTTAGCAAGTCCTGAGGCTTGTTAAATTTTCCATAATGATTTATTTTGTCTGGGCAAGGTCATTAGTCTTGCGCCAGGGGCTCCCCGACGGGGAATCGAACCCCGGTCTCCCGGGTGACAGGCGGGTATACTAACCACTATACTATCACCGACTCATGCCTCCATCAAATAAGCAATGTCCCAAATCATATGGGGAGACAACTGGACCTCGTGTTCACAACGGACCCACACAAGTCCTCAGTTGCCCCTAGTCCACACGCCCTGTCTACCATTGATAATTACCATCCCCCGCTGCTCTTATCACTATATCTTGATCATGAAACGCAGCCTTCTCTACCTCATGACAACTTTTCCTACAACTTCCACAAAACTAACTTCCGCCTCCTAAATTAGCATCTTAGCAAAACAGCGTTTCGCTTTGATCATATGGGGGTAGAAGAAGCTACTGCCACTCTCTACAAGGAGATCTACTATGCCATCGTCCTATATGTCCCCTATTCTCGTCACAGGTCATCGGTTTCATCACCGCCATGGTACAACCGCACACTCCGCACTCTTGGGAACAAGAGAAATAGCTTGTGGAACATTTCCCTCAAAACGCGTTACATCCAAAACTACTCCAACTATCTCGGTTCCTTTTATAAATTTTCCGAGCTCTACAACTCCCTCTACTTCAACTACCTCACAAAAACACAACACAACTTGATCAATGATCCCAAATCTTTCTTCCACTTTATAAATTACAAACGTAAATCCGACGCCTATCCTAACTCCCTTTCTTATGGCGCGAGTACTTCAACCGACCCCCTAACTATTGCCAATCTATTCGCTTCGTTTTTTCAATAAATCCCTCACAGACATATCCTTCGAGCCCAATCCGTCTTATTTCAAAGATTTGCCCGAATTCTCCCTCGGCCCCTTCACCGCTCATATTATTCAGCATCACGTAGTTGAGGAGAAATTAAACTTAGTCAAAGACGAGTTCAACCCAGCACCTGATGGACTCCCAGCTGTTTTTTTTTTAAAGAAATGTTCCTCTTCTCTTTCTCTCCCGATTTCAAAAATATTCAATGTATCCCTTTCACAAGGTATCTTCCCTAGTATCTGGAAATCCTCCTATGTCACCCCCATACATAAAAAGGGACCTAAAAGCGATATAGGCAACTACCGCCCAATCGCTAAACTGTCTCTAATCCCTAAACTGTGCGAAGGGATTTTTTACAACGCGTTATCTTTCCGTTGTAAATCCATCATCTCACCCAACCAGCATGGTTTCCTTGCAGGTAGGTCGACCACAACCAATCTGATCGAGTTATCATCCCATACTCTCCGTGCCTTAGAGAAAGGCAACGATGTCGATGCAATCACCACCGAATTCAGCAAGGTCTTTGACAAAATTTCCCATAATCTCATCCTTTTTAAGCTGTCCTCTCTTGGGTTCGAACCCCTACTGATCAAATGCTTATCTTCTTATCTGAAAGATCGATCCTACCGTGTCAAATTCAGATCCTCCCTTTCCAATCCTTTTCTTCCCACGTTAGGGGTTCCGCAAGGCAGTCATCTAGGTCCCATCCTATTTATCCTTTCCATCAATGACGTAGACTCCATTATTAAATACTCATCCATCTCCCTCTATGCGGACGACGCCAAACTCTACAAAACGATCATCTCTCCTCTCGACTCCTCACTTCTCCAAACGGATCTCGACAGCTTCTCAACTTGGTGCCGTAATAACTGCCTTGATCTCAACGTTGTCAAATGTCACTCCATCACCTTCTCCCGCAAACGCCTGTAGCGGTTCCGCCAAACCCTACGGTCTACTTACCTGAAAAAACCCCCATAACTACTACCCAACTCCCTTAAATTTGCTAATGCAACAGTATTAGTACCTGTAAATGCTTCACGCATTATATAGATCACCATCTATAATCTTAAAATCCCTATAAAGAAAACTTACCTTCATGCATTCTCTTCGCATACCACTGCTCCTTAAGATTTCTTTATTAGCTTACCAGGAATTTCCAATCAATTTCGGCATCTACATCGCCAGTCAAATTTCCTTAGATGAATTCCTGTAACCAAAATAATTCGGATTGCATTCAATGTAACCGTCATGACAGGGACCATAAATATTGCGCCGTCTATTTTCCCAGAGAGGATATCGGTTGAGTCGTTTTCCAACCTTCAAGGCGATCGCGTCACCGCCATCCACCGTACCGGCGCCGGTACGGTGTGGTTTCTAAGAGTCGTGTCGATGTGCTTAATCCGTATTAAAATTTATTAAAACTAAGTCCGCACCGTGCGTGCTTTAATTACCGATAAAATAAAAGTTATAAATTACGAACGACAAGCCGCAAGTGTTTTCATTTGGTTTTACCTCTGGTGGACGGTATGCTGAGACGATGTACTTGTTTTGTTTCTTTTGGTGGACAGTGCATTTGACTTTCTTTCACGCGGAACCTCAGTGACATTTTGCCGCATCGTACTTTTCGTTTCTGGGCGTCTATTGTTGTCAGTGTGTTGTGATTGTTATTTTCGGCGGACTTCCTAACAATCGTGAAATTGTATCGGTGGAACAACTATGATGGAGGAAGAAGGGAATCTCGTGCCCTTGTTAGGTACATACATACCCCCCCCCCCCCCCCCCCCTCCTCGGTCCTACTTCCTGCTAAACCAGGAGATATCATCTGTACCCTCGATACGTGACCTCGGGATCTTATTTGACAGGGAGCTTAGCTTCATCCTGCATATTGATGATATTATTCTTAAGGCCAACTCTGCCCTTGGATTTGTGAAACGCTGGTCTAAAGAATTCTCTAATCCTTACGTTTCCTGTTCTCTCTACATAGCCTTCGTCCGCCCCCTTCTTGAAGACGCCAATCAGGTCTGGTCTCCACACTATTCGTCCCATATCCGTAGAATCGAAAGCGTGCAACGTCGTTGTCTGCGCTTTGCCCTCCGCGGACTGAACTGGGAGAATCCTCGGATTCTCCCCCCATACATAAGCCGGCTCCGTCTGATGAACCTCAACACACTTGAGGAGCGCAGAACTCATGCCGATATCCTTTTCATCCACCGTCTCCTTTCAGGCGCTGTCAACTGCCCAAGCTTGCTCTCCATCATTGCACTTCACACTAACCCCCACAACCTGCGAAACCCTCGTCCCTTCTATCTGCCCACCCACCACACTTCTTACAGCTCTAACGAACCCATTTCGCGAATGCTGAGGTGGGCAAACTCTTACCCTACCTCCTTCGATTTCCACCTTACACCTACTGCACTCAAACTCCGTCTCCTCCCTTTCCCCTCCTGACCTTGCCCCGCCCACAGTCTATCTCCTCACAACCCGTACTTATTCGAAAGCATATGCCGTTCACTGTTCGCTGTCTCACAGATGCCACATTTCTCTTAGTTTTTTTTTTTTAATTATATGTTTTTTAAATTATATATATCATCATCATCATCGGCACTACAACCGGGATCCGGTCTTGGCCTTATTTAACAAATCTCTCCACCGGTCCCGATTTCGAGCCGATGTCATCCAGTTTAGCACTCCCAGGCTCTGGGCGTCCTGGTCTACGCCATCCCTTCATTGCAGACAAGGTCTGCCGCGCTGTCTCCTTCCATACACCCTGCCACAAAGGACTTTCCGGGCAGGCTCCTTTTCGCTCATTCGAGCTAGGTGTCCCGCCCACCGGAGTCTACCGAGCTTGATTTTTCTTACAATATTAGCTTCAAGGTAGATCGCGTACAACTCATGGTTGTAGCGTCTCCGGAATCGTCTTCCCTCACACACGGGGCTAACAATTCCCTTTAAGACCTTTCTCTCGAACGCGGCTAAGAGTTTAGTGTTTTTTATTACCAGGCACCCAGGTCTCGGATCCATACATGAGTACTGGTAAGACCATGGTCTTGGACAGTAGTAGCTTGGATGTTCTGGATAAATTTCGGGATTTAAAGAGCCTTGACAGACCATAGTAGGCTTTGTTGGATTTAATCAGTCGTTCGCGTATTTCTTCTTCCATATATTTATCGGCTGATACTATTGACGTAGTTAGGTAAGTAAGGTAGTTAATTACATAACATATATACCTTACATAATTTTCTTTTTCATTTTTTTCTCTTTTTGAATTACTACATTCGTTTTAAGTTAGTTTATAAGAAATATATTTATTGTTATTAGCTTGTATTAAGCCGAATAAATAAATAAATAAACTATAACCGACAACTGAATCGAGCAATCGAAAAACTGTCAAGGAATTTTTTTTTAATACGGAATATCACTTTTCCAACGAGCACAAGTCTGTTTTGTCTAATCAATGCTTTACAAAATATATACATCACTACAGCCATCTAGCCAAGAAATAATGGAGTGTTTTTCTTCAAACTGATATAGGGAAAACGAACGCAGTTTCAGAATCTTTTAAGTATTCCTTTCTCGCATAGAACGTCTGGAAGTATTCCGTTCGAACTCGACTAAGGCCACAGAACTCTTAATGGCTGATATGAGGATTGATACAACGTTTGCTTGGTTCAAAAGCAATCTGTAACCGTTCGAAGGCGACAGTTTGGTAACTGACTTTCACATCACAATTTTATACCCCCACATCAAGCTCTATATTAACCTTATGTTTTGATCTCACTTGCGATAGCTGGCTGAAAAAAGAGTGCAGTAATGGGATCACGTCTGTCGATGTATCAATACAAACCAATGATTACACTCCGATTCTCCAGTTCCACATACAGGTGAAGCCTAATGAATCCAAAACATAAAAGGTTATAAAGGTTCTCCAACACTCATCAATGTTATTTGTTCAGAAAAAACATTTTTTTTTTTTTTGAGTTTCAATGGCTACAAAAACGGGTATAGTGTGTTTTTACCCAAAATACCAAAGCAACCTTGTAATTTATGAAAGTTTAAGGTCCATAAAAGTTCCAGTGAAAGTTGCGGTAGGCAAGAGTAAACGCAAAAAACCAACAACAATCATTTGCATTCCACTACCGGTATACAGACGCAACCGAGATAAATTATTCCAAACAAACTATGCAAAATGAAATAAATTGCGTAATAACATTTCACGATGTGTAACCATCAGATGTCGGTGTCTTATTTCCAAGAGGGAAGTACATTCTTCTTTTACGACACATAATCGCAACGTAATGTTTGTGTTATCGGTAGATCGTAGGTGGTCTGATACTAGTAGTAAGATGGGCACCCACTTTAAGTTGAATCGAATGACACATAAGAACATATAAAAGGATCACATCTGATGACAGTAGTTCACGATCTCGACTGCTGTAAATCAATCAAAAACAGCAAGTTTGTTGGATGAAAAAATATCCAGGGTGATCGCTCACCACCTCATATAAGGAAAGACAAGGTAAGTAGGAAATTAAAACTCCAACATCGCCCAACCAGTGATCGCAGCGGGCATACTTGGTTAAAAAAAGAAGCTGCGACCTAGAGTCTTTGCATGAGACCTCAATCTCAACGAATTCATCGCTAACATGAACCGACTAGCATATTATAACTTTATGGCGAATACCTTACGCGCACCCCTGAACAAAATCGTAAACTTCGGTAGAGAGTCTTATCGCAAGGTTAAGGTCTTAAGGCCAAGGAGGTGAATTATTACACTTTCACCTCGGTCGAAGAAAGGTCAAGGATGATTCTCATGAATGGAGTCGCTGGCTGATGGCAGAAGAACGATATCGTCATTGCTCTTGATGTAAATTTTCCTAACGTGAAATTCACTACGTCAAAAAAATGCTCCGTTCCACAACGATTTGTGAAAATCAGACCAGAAAAATACGGAAAGGTGAATATATGAGAGAGCTGCACAGCAGCTAGCCGATGCCCTGTCCGCATATAAGGCTGACATAACAGCATTACAAGAAATAAGATGGACGGGGAGTGGTGTTTTTCAAAGAAAAGAGTATGACATTTATTACAGATGTCACGCAAAACACCATGTGCTCGGGGTAGGCTTTCTAGTCAGCAAAAAACTGAAGCCTGCCATTATCGGCTTTAATGCAATAAATGAAAGGCTATGCACTCTTCGCGTGCGAGGCAAGTTTAAGAACATAAGCCTCATAAACGTTCACGGACCTACAGAGGAGTCCCCTGACGACGAAAAAGAAGAATACTATGAGAACGTCCAACGGGCCCTCAATGCCTGCCCAAGATACGATGTGAAAATCGTTCTTGGGGATTTGAATGCAAAAATAGGTCGGGAGCCGGTTTTCAGGCACTACGCAGGTTCGCATCGTTTGCATGAGAACACTAATGACAATGGACTACGAGTCATCGAATTGCTAGCATCGAAAAACTTGGTCGTTGCGAGTACCAGGTTTCCGGGTAAAGATATCCACAAAGCCACCTGGGTATCACCTGATGGAGCCACTCGCAACCAAATTGACCACGTGCTGATAGATCGCCGCCACTTCTCAAGCCTGATGACGGTACGAACGTACCGAGGTGCCAACGTCGACTCGGATCATCTTGTTGGTACAGTTTTCCGAGCGCGGATTGCCTTACGGAGACGTATTGCATCCGCGGATCAGGTTTGAATCAACACGGCTGCCTTACGCAATGAGAATACCAGCAACACCTTTGGTCATGCGTTAAGACTCGCCCTCGACGAGCTCGACGGAGGGAGAGTAAGTCCTGGGGTCAGAATGCCGGGCGTAGAAGAGAAATGGACACGCCTTAAAAATACTGTCATTAGTACTGCCAACTCCATCTTAGGCGGTAGTCGTAGAGATCGGAACGACTGGTTTGATGATGAGTGCAAACTAGCGACTGAACATAAGAATGCTGCATACCGGGCAATGCAGCAGTCTCATAAGACGCGGGTACGCGAGGAGAAATACAAAGAGCTCAGAAGATCTGAAAAAAGATTTCACAGACAAAAGAAAAGTACCTGGGAAAAAACCTTGTCTGTGAAATAGACAAAAGTAGAGAGCGAGGTCCGCACCATGCGTACCAACTGATCCACAGTATGACGCGGTACACACCACGCTGCACTTACTGCAAGGATAAAGAGGGTAATCTGATCACCGATCCTGAAGGCATTCTGGAGCGATGGGAAGTGCACTTCAATGAATTGCTAAATGGTCAGCTCACAGAAGAATTGCAGGCTCCACCAATGCAAGACCAAGACCAAATGCTGCCGCCACCAAGCATTGAGAAAACGTTAAAAGCCATGACAGCTAAAATCAAATAAAGCCCCTGGAGCTGATGGTATACCAGCTGAGCTGATCAAACAAGGCGGGACAGCGTTACATCATGCAATTCACGAGATCGTGGTGCACGTATGGGAGCAAGAAGAGATGCCGGAAGATTGGCGTCGCGGTATAATTGGCCCCGTACATAAGAAAGGAGATATCACACTGTGCAGCAACTATAGGGGTATAACATTGCTGAGTACCGCCTATAAGATACTCTCCACTATCTTACAAGACCGGACAGCCCCATACGCTAAAGCCATCATTGGTCAATATCAGTGTGGCTTCATCCCAGGCAAATCAGCAATTGATCAGATATTCACCCTTAGGCAGGCGATGGAAAAATGTCAGGAATTTAAGATTCCATTATACCACCTATTTATAGACTTTAAGGCCGCCTACGACAGCATAGCCAGGGTAGAGCTATATAATGCCATGAGAGAATTCGGCATTCCAAAGAAATTGATACGACTATGTAGGTTGACCATGACCAACGTAACTAGTCAAGTAAAAGTAGCGGGATTGCTGTCCAAACCAATAAACATCTATAATGGACTCCGACAAGGGGACGGTCTGGCCTGCCTCCTCTTCAACCTGGCGTTGGAGAAAGCAATCCGTGACTCTGGCGTCACAACAAGAGGGACTATTGTCACCAAGTCCAGCCAGATACTTGCCTACGCAGATAACATCGACATCATCAGTAGAACCGAATCGGCGGTACACGAATCCTTCACCCAGATCGAGCAGGCGGCACAAAACCTGGGACTGCACATTAATGAGAGAAAAACTAAATACATGGTGGCAACTTCTGCGAAGAGAAGACCTAACGTTGGTCAAACTATCAGGGTAGTGGAACACGAATTTGAAGTAGTGCAATCCTTTAACTACCTTGGGTCAATAGTATCAGCCGATAACAATATGGAAGAAGAAATACGCGAATAGCTGATCTAATCCAACAACGCCTACTAGGGTCTATCAGGGCTCTTTAAATCTCGGAATGTATGCAGAACATCCAAGCTACTACTGTACAAGACCATGATCTTACCAGTACTCATGTATGGATCCGAGACCTGGGTGCTCAATAAAAGGCACTCTGAACTCTTAGCCGGGTTGGAGAGGAAGGTCTTAAGGAGAATTGTTGGTCCCGTATGTGAGGGAGGACGATTCCGGAGACGTTACAACCATGAGTTGTACGCGATCTACCTTGAAGCTAATGTTGTAAGAAAAATCAAGCTCGGTAGACCCCGGTGGGCGGGACACCTAGCTCGAATGAGCGAAGAGGAGCCTGCCCGGAAAGTCCTTTGTGGCAGGATGTATGGAAGGAGACAGCGCGGCAGACCTTGTCTGCAATGGAGGGATGGCGTAAACCCAGACGCGCAGAGCGTGGGAGTGCCAAACTGGATGACATCGGCTCGAAATCGGGACCGGTGGAGAGATTTGTTAAATAAGGCCAGGACCGGATCTCGGTTGTAGTGCCGATGATGATGATGAATATATGAGAGCTTCACTTTGCCCTGGGGACCGGCATAGACTCTATAATAAGAACAAGTCGCTATCAATCTTGCATCAGGAGGTTGTCTCAAGGTATTTCACAACGGGTAAATACCACAATGCAGACGCTGTCAGCGTTCCGGACACGACTCCAGAAATAGTAACATGATTCACCGGTACACTCGTTGTGGAAAAACGCACAATATTGGCAAGCGCCAACTGCCACCAAAAATGTGATACGACAACAAATGTGAAGGTGTAAAAATCTTTGCCGACTTTCTGAGATTGAAGCAAGAAACAGAAACTATTCAAAATAAAAAAAAATAGTCCACCGGTCCAAGGAGATTCGAGCAAAGTAAATTGGCAAAAATCGTTGCCGACTTTCTGGAATTGAGGCAAGAACGGCCATCCGTCCAGTTACAGAAACTATTCAAAATATAAAAAGATAGTCCACTGGTGCAAGGAGATTCGAGCAAAGCAATTCAGAGTTCAGTAAACAGGCGACACAGTGTTTTATACAAAGTGGATTTTTGGCGGATTTTGACAATGGTCGAATGTTTACGGCTGAGCTGTTCCGCCGAACACCGTTCACAAAAGAAAAACGACACACGAAGCGAATGCAGTCACCAATGAAACACAAAGGCTTTCCGTTTTTAGCAGCGTTCCTTTTATTTTATTTCTATTGTTTTTAAACAAATTGTTACAATATCCTTTTTTGTTTGTTTGAATATAACAGATAAATTAAAACGAATACAAAGGAAAGCCCTGTGAGTAGGTTGTTAGAATATACTCACAGCTAGGCCGACTTCTCGTAAGGGGCGACTAAAGGCCGAATGGTAGGTGGGGTCCCAACGAAATACCACCCCATCAAGCTATAGGCTCCGTGAAATGGTCGGGAGAAATCCCTGGCCATCTTTCGGAGCTTGGCTGATGGACCGGTTCGAGAAAAGGTTGGTGAGGTGGTAGTCGGTCCCAAGGTGAGATACCACACCGTCACGCTGTACATTCCGCGATATCCCCGAGAGAAATCTTCGACGGTGTTTGGGAAGTGTGGCTGATGGCCCGGACTGACACAGAGATAAGTCATGATGGTACCTTCTGATATAAAGAATTCCGGAGGTAAACTAGTCTCCCATTCGGATCTCCGGGGGTGACTATGTCAGGGGGAACATCATGCAGATATCATGATAAATAATGGAACTTTAAGAGGTTCGTCATTGCATAACCGGGCTATGCCCACGCTCGTTTGGTGACGACATTTTGTAACATCAGGGGCATCGGTTTCACCAATACGAATGTAAACGTGGTACACCAATATTTGCAAACAACGAAACCCGATATCCTTGCCCTAACTGAGGCCCAGGTCGATTCGTCAACTGATTCGACATATCTTCGTTGCTCAGGATACGACTTACATTCGAGATTCCGTTTTAACGGCGGAGTCTGCGTTTTCGAGGGGTCCGATCTGGCTTGCCAGAGAATGGAGGCATTGGAACCCAATAATATGGACATCATATGGTTGAGAGTCGTGCTGAGGAATTCCGTTAAATTTCTTGGTTGTCTTTACCGCTCCCCGAATGACGATCGACCAGCGACATTTTTCGAACATCTTTCACATACCGTCGACTGGATACAGATCAACCACCCAGCTTCTGAAATTGTTGTCCTTGGCGATTTTAATGTGCACAATTCCGGCTGGTTGTTACATTCTAACAGAACCGACGAGGCTGGGAGGCTGGCGGAGATGTTTGCTGTAAGCCACAACTTGACTCAACTCGTGGGAGAGCCAACGCGAGTGCCGGATGCCCGAGGCGATTATGCGTACACCCTGGATCTTTTTTTGACATCCGAACCGAGTATTTATACTGTAGAGGTTTCTGCGCCACTAGTAAACGCAGATCACTGCTTGGTATCTGTCGCGCAAGCACTTGCATTTCAAGCGAATAAACGCCCTGGGCAGCTTCGCAATGTGTGGAAGTATGGGGCTGCTAACTGGGACGATTTGTGAGATTTCTTCGCATCCTTTCCATGGTCCGAGGTATGCTTCGGAAACTCCGATGTTAACGCTTGCGCGGAGTCGGTATCAGAGATTATTCTTCTGGGGATGGAGATGTATATTCCACATTCCATCAAACGAAGTTCGTCTGATTAACCTAGGCTTGATAAAAAATGCGAGCTAATCACAGCGGCAAAAAATAGAGTTTTTAAGCAACGGCGCTCCAATCCCACCGATGTTAACAGAACGAATTTTGTTAGAATCAGAAACGCGTGCAACCAGGCGATTGATACCGCGAAGAAGGCTCACAACGACAGGGTGATCAATAAGCTCCTTCGGTGCCCAACTGGTTCGCGCTCCTTCTGGTCAATGGCAAAAGCTGTCAGCAGTAACTTCGCTTCCTCCTCTTTTCCTCCGTTAGTGACCGGCAGCGGGACGTTAGTCAGAAATTCAAAAAATAAAGCTATTGTGTTCGCAAATTCAAACCTCGATTCGGTCTTTTGGAGCCAACTGTGATTGCGCCGGTGCAGTCTTCGATGGCAGATGAGAAGTTATGCCCACGTGCTATTCAACGGATTCTAATCTAATGCTAATGTGTTCGCGAATTTATTTTCCGCGAATTCAAACCTCGATCCCGGCCTTTTGGAGCCACCTGTGATCTCACCGGTACGGTCTTCGATGCGGGATGTGAGATTTCGGCCGCGCACAATTCATCGCATTCTACGTGAACTGGATTGTAGGAAGGCATCCGGCCCGGACGGAATACCAGCAATAGTCCTTAAGAACTGTGCTCCAGAACTATCGCCGGTTCTTGGTAGACTCTTCCGCTTATCTTATGCACGGAGGACCTTTCCAGCCTGCTGGAAAATCGCTCGAGTTCAGCCAATCCCAAAGACGGGAAAAAAGTGTCTCCCACAAAATTACCGTTCGATAGCGTTACTGTCTATTTTATCTAATGTAATGAAAAAAGTCATCAATATTGAGTTAGTTAAGTATTTGGAGTGCAATGGACTTCTGAATGATCGTCAATACGGATTCCATGGCAGGCGGTCCACGGGAGACTTTTTGGCACTTATAACAGATATATAGACATCTGCGATTGAACGGCATGGTGAGCCAAGCGCGGTCGCATTGGATATCTCCAAGGCTTTTGATCGCGTCTGGCACGGGGCATTGCTGACCAAACGTCGTTCATATGGACTTTCCCAACAGCTTTGCGACTGGACGAGGAGTTTCCTCGAGAATCGATCGATCCGGGTTGTTGTGGACGGCGAGTGCTCTGTATCCTGTTAATTCCGGGGTGCCCCAGGGTTCTATTTTGACTCCAACCTTGTTCTTGCTTCACATAAATGATTTGTTGGAGACAACGGATAACAGTTTTGCGGATGATAGTACGCTTGTTTCCTCCTTTTCGAGTGTTCGGCCGATTGGTGCATCTGCGTCGCATCAGCTGAGATGTAAACAGATTGACCCTCTGAATCAGGATCTAGATAGGGTCCTGCAGTGGAGAAGGGCCAATTTCGTCGACTTCAATGGAGCGAAGATACAGTATACAACATTCACAAAGAAAAGTGGATCATCGGTTCCACAGCTGATGATGAATGGCCGGGCCCTCGGGGCTGGGGAAAGTTTGAAATTGCTCGGCGTCACGGTCTGTGGGAATGTATCATGGCATAAACACGTGTCGAGTATCGCCAGGTCAGCCTCAGGAAAACTGAGCTATCTTTTTAGAGCCAAGAAATATTTTACTCCGGCCCAACTTCTTTTCCTGTATAAATCCCAAATTAGACCCGCACCCGAATATTGCTCTCATCTTTGGAGCTCGGCTCCTAAACATACCCTCGACCTGCTTGAGAGCATACAGAGACGCCTGATCGGGGACTCGGCACTGACGTCGGGACTACAGACGCTATCACATCGAAGGGGCGTAGCCGCACTACTTCTCGTTTTGTCTTTATAGCTAATTTTCTTCTTTTTTTGATTACACACGCGCGGACCGACCTCCTCGTAGGGGTTCTCTAACTGGACTGTGTCTTTCTACGGGGATGATCATATTCACCCCATAGTTTTCTTTTTCCTCCTTTCACTTTCTTTGGGTGGTGACTTTCTCTCAATCGAGAATCTTTTCGCCAGAGAGAATCGCGATCACACATACAGACGCGGAGGTTATTGTCTGCATGCTGTAGATCACTCTGTGATCCGAATGTCACACCTCTAATGGATTGTTTACCTAAACAATCGGGTGAGGGTTTTTCTCTAGCCGATCATGGGATAATGTATTTATCGTTGTTTACATATCCCTATGGGAACAGCATTGGCTTATTGCTGATGCATCGCATTGGTCTTTGTTTAGACGAAGTGGTTTTCCAGCAATTAGCTTATCGCCGGAGATCTGATGTCTGTCGACATCTGGCGCAGCTGAGCCAACCGTTTGTGTATATCCAGTTAATGGATTGGTACACAATTTCTATGCTGTGTCGTATCCTTCGATCGCCGTGCAGGCGTAGGACAATTGGTCGGACTTGTGACCCACGTATCTGTAGATACGTGGGGTTGTTAACTCCCAGATGCATGTTACCTTTTGTTTCAGGTGCAAAGGAGGACTTTTGAGGACATGTGTCTGTGGGCATGTGTAATTTGTATATAAGTGAGTAGTTCCCTGGGGGAACGACGATATCTCAGCCTATAGTAGTTTGTGTAGTTCGTAGAACCGCCACAGATTCTCTTGCGAATAAGCTTAAAGAAATGGAGACTAAAAATATGAAAAATCTCTCAACACCTCTTCCCCAAAACGATATTTAATCCCTAAAGGCCACCACAACGGCACAGATCCAAGTGGTATCAAAGCGCCCAAGAAGGCGATCCTCAATGCCCGAGAAAGTGCTTAGTCACTCCGCCTTATTTGAGGATATTCAGCCCCGATATGAAAAGTTGGCAACGACAAAGTAACCAACAAACTACTGGAGTGCCTTTTTTTTACACTAACGCGCACACAAAAGGGGATTTTGAAATACCCTTAAATGTCAGAGCACAGTGCGAGCGGATGGAGAGGAAGTGGATAAGGAAAGGTGGTGTCGATGTACATTGGTCATGATCAGGCAAAACATTCCACATTCGTGTGGTTCGGCTAAAGAATGACTCTCTATGTTTATTTGTGCGCCTAAAGTCCACTTTCAACGTGAACTGATGCGCATTCACTGATTGACGAGTATCACGGGAAAATGTCTGAAGGGGCGGAGCACATTCCGCAAGTTCAGTTGAGCAACGACCGTTGTAATACCTATAGAAAATAGATAGGCATGATACGTTGCGCCTGTGTTCTAAGGGCGGAATTGATCGACTTACGGCTGGGTCCCCAATAAGTTTCACTGCTCGTTTTTGCATCCTGTCGGGCACGTGTAGTGCAGTTTTGGATGCGCCTGACCAAATATGGGAGTTGAACTCCATTTTGGGACGAATATACACGCCTTGTAAATAGTGGCCAGGTTGGATGGAGTGAAGTATTTTTTGCATCTCTTAGGGAACCCCATTCATTTAGACGCACTTTTCGCAGCTTCAAAAATGTGGTCATTCCAGTTAAGAGTCGAATTAATTCGAGTGCCGAGGATTGATAGTTCCTTGGCTTTATACAAGTGCCGTTCATCGACAGTGTATTTACTTTGGGGTTCGCCTTTGACGACAAGAGACAGCACTGAGTTTTTAAGCCACTGAACTCTACTCGGTTAGATAATCCCCATTGATATATCTTCTTGAGGTCGGAATTCAATGTATTAAGCATGACCTGCTGATTGGTATTGACGTTGGAAGAGTTTGGACGGGAGTGATCGTATGAGTATGAGAAACTCAACTTGCTATCATCAGCAAACGAGTGAATTGGGTTGTGAGTAATTGACAAAAGATCACTTATAAAGATGAGGAAGAGAGTGGGTGAGAGTACCGAACCCTGGGGAACACCTGCATTAATTTGATGGGAGACATATTTGACACCATCAAGAACCACTTGGATGGAACGACCAGAAAGATAGTCTCTTATCCAATAGGTCAGGGAATTGTCCACTCTATATGCATGTATTTTTGAAAAAAGGGCTGGATGCCAAACTCTGTCGAAGACTTTCGAAATATCCAGTGCAACAACCTTGCTTTTTCCGAAGTAGCGGATGGTATAGCTCCACTTTTCGGTAAGGTACGTCATCAGATCTCCAGTGGACCTGTTGTTACGAAAGCCATATTGGCGGTCATTGAGGAGGTCATTTGATTCCAGATATTTCGAAAGTTGACGGTTAATGAGCAGTCCCATTACCTTGGAGAGAATAGAAGTTAGTGCTATGGGTCGATAAGAAGAGAGAGATGATTTATCACCCTTTTTGGAAATTGGCTGAATATTCGCTGACTTCGATCAATTTGGGAAACGGCCAGTAGAATAAGACAAATGGAAGAGTTTCCGCAGTGGTTTAGCGAGTGATGAGGAACATCTCTTCAAGAGAATCGGGGGAAGGCCATCAGGACCAGCGGATTTGTATGCGTTTAGCTCATTGAATGCCCGGGCAACAGTACACGTTCGGAAGCGAATCTGGCTCATGGTGTGGTGCTTATGCTGAAGTTGAGGTGGAACTAATATGGTATCAGGCTGTGTTGAGTTGGCTGCAAAATGTGCAGCAAGTAGATTCGCTTTCTCTATTGCACTGGTGACTGGTCTGCCATCGACTATGAGCGAAGGAATGGATGAGGAGACTGAGTTTTGGATTTTCTTCACAAATGCCCAGAAGTTTCTACTACTTGTGGGAGAGTGTAGTATTTTTTGGCTCAATCTCTGGTCATGTAAGAACTTTGCGCGTTGATTATACGCATTGCAGTCGTTTCTAGCTCTCTTAAATCTTTTCCGGTTTTCCTCAGTATTGTTTGATTTATACAACCGAAAGCTCAACTATTTAGCCTTAATGGATTCTCTCCACCCGGAATCAAACCACATATTTCTCTTGGGTTTGATACTCTTTGCACTGTGTGAAATAAAGGTTCGCATGCCAAACAGAATCGTGTCTGTCAATGTGTCCGCTATAGAGTTAACATCATTATTGAGGAAAAATAATGAACAATTTAACTTCCCAAGAAAGTCGTTCAGACCTTCCCAGTTGGCTTTCTCGTAGAACCATACTGTTCTTTTGGGAGTTTTATCGTAAGCATTGCTGTTGGTTAAAGGAAATTTAGCTGACACGACACAGTGGTCTGAAGCGCCCAAGGGCGAAGAAACTTCAATTGTGTATTTGTTTGGGTGCGAGGTGAGAAACAGGTCCAGTGTTCTGGCGGAATCACTATCTATATTTGGTATCCGTGTTGGCTCACTGACGAGTTGAGCTAAATTGTTTGACTCAGCAAAAGAACATACTGATCCTCGGGTGTTGTGTGTCCGGAGTGGGGAAGCAGTTGAGTTATGCACATTCAAATCACCCGCAATAACGATTTCAGTGTGGGGATATAGGGTCAAGATCTTATCGATAGAATCAGATAGAGCGTCAAATTCGTTAAAGGATGCGTTTCTATCAAAGTTTGAGCTTCTATAAAGAAAGCGGTAATGTATGATATGCTTACGAACGTGAAGTTTTAGCCACGAGAAATTAAATGCTAGATTGGAGCAGAGCCTATATTGTGGCAGAAGCTGGTAAGCAATATCCTTTCGTATGTATGTGGATATACCACGATGTGGAAAGAACAGTGGCACTAAGTTATATCCAGGTAGATTAAAATCGGAAATATCTGTATAAGTTATTACCTGGGTTCCGCTAAGTGCAAGGATAGTTGGTTTCTGGTTAGAAACGTGGGCAGACACAGAAGAGAAATTGCATCTCAAGCCGCGAATGTTACACAAATCAACGCGAAATTCCCGCTCCATTGAAATGGCCCTACACAGAAAACCAATACCGCCTCAGAAAAGGAGGCAAGTTGGACCCGGCGGTAGATAAGCGAAAGCAACCACTACAAGTGTTATGCCCTTGCAGTAGGAGCCCCACTAGATCCGTGCCGAAATCCAGGTCACATCCCTTTCGTGACGAATATTACGCCACTTAAAACACCAAAAACCCTCCAAAGATTATAAATCAATCGAGAGTATCGATGCCTGAGGGACGCAACAGAGATACCCTAAACGGATTACACAATTGTTCCGATGGCACGGATCACGAGGCAGAAGCGCAAGTGCTGACTCGGCTGCGGTTACTTAACAACTTGAGCTTTAATGAGAGCAGCCTTAATAAGAATACTCTTAATAGGAACAGTGTTAGTAAGAACAGTCTTAATGAGAATAGTCTCAATAAGAATAGCTTTAATGTGTACAGCCTTAATAAATGGTCTGTTTAACAAGAACAGCCTTAAGTCGTATAATTGTAAGAAAAAAATGACGTGGTTTTAGTCAGTAAAAGTCCGGCATGTATCTGGACCGGTTCAGAGTTATCTTTTGAAAATTTGCACTTTTTTACCAAAAATAAGAAAACAAAACTTGTTTTTAGATACTGGTTTTCAAGATACATATTGCATCTTATTTTAAGTTTGTTTTCAGTTGTAACTCTGTTTAATAAGCAGTCTTTTACGCCCCAATGGCTGAACTGGAAAGAATGTTGTATCGTGGGTTTGATTGTGCACACATAGGTTCAGCTGGTGATTCTTCCTATTGTTGCAGCTTGTCACATTACTGAATGGTAGGTAACGTCCCCATTTTCAGCCGCGTGGGCACAATACCATCCCATTTAGCTATTGGAATAAATCCTCAACCATCTGTCGGGACTTGGCTGATTGACCCATTGAAAAAAAAATAGCAACTCAGTCGTTGATTCAGCACTATGGGTACGCCTTTCCTGAGAGATATAAAATAACAAAAAAGGACGCAATCACATGTATTGAAGGTTGGCTCGGATAACACAAATAGATCCAAGGTGTTCACAAAAACACTCTGATTACCGTGCACTCGCGTATGCGAGTTTCGCGAATAGACTTGATTCCCCGGAGACCAGATGGTAATCATTTGTTTTTGTATTAAATTACTTGTATATTGGTCGACCTAAAATAGTTAATTGAACCTTGACAGTGTTTTGTGAATAGACTCGATTTCTCATTAAGTTTCTTACATACCTTAACACAATTCTGTAGCAACTGTATTGTCTCTTACATATTGTATTCTTTAACACAATTCTGTAGCAACTGTACGAGACCCTCCTACAACCACAGTGAACTCTGAAATAAACCCTCCAGGAAAATCCGAATAGTGTTTCGGAATACTTTATCTCAGAGGGTACCATCGTGTCATCTGCCAAATCCGAAAAATGGTCAAAAAAGTCTCCCAATTACGAACCTATAGTGATGACGGAGATGGTATCTCACCGGAACACCACAGTTGGGAACAACTTACAACTTGTTTAAAAAATTTCAAACGGTCCCTGAGCCAAATTCTGAAATACGGTGATATTTTGCCGAGTGCCCGCGCCACGTGCCACCATATGACCTTTAGTCGCCTCTTACGACAAGCTGGCCTAGCTGTGAGTATGTTCTAGAGCCCTACTCACAGGGCATATAAAATAAGATCTAACATTTGGTCTTAACAAAAGTAACTTTAATATGAATAGCCTTAATAAGAATAGTCTTAATAGAACAGTAGTAATAAGGACAGTCTTAGCAAAAGCAGCCATTATAAAATCTATCTTAGTAAGAATAGTCTTAATAAGAAACGGTGTTACACAGAATAGACTTAGTAAAATCAGTCTTAATAAAAACAATCTCAATAAGAATAAACGTAATAAAAATAGTCTTGGTAAGAACGATCTTAAAAAAGATACTCTATAGAAATAATCTTTGTGAAAATAGTTTTAGTAAAACAGTCTCAATAAAGATAGTCTTAATGAGAATAGCGTTAAGAACAATCTTAAAGAAGGCAGTCGTAGTGAGAACAGCCTTAGCAAAAACAGCCTTAATGAGAACGGTCTTAGTAAGAATAATCTTAACAAAAAATTATGTTAGACAGAACAGTCTTAATAAAAACAATCTCAACAAAAAGCCTTAATAAAAATAGCCTTAGTAACGATGGTCTTATAAGGAACACTTTTAGTAAGAACAATCTGAATAAAAACAGTCTTAATAAGACGAGTGTTAGTAAGAACAATAATAATAGGAACTGTTTTAGAACAGTTATAATAAGAATAGTCTTAATAGGGACAGCCACAGTAAGAATTGTCTTGATAAGAACAGTCTTGGTAAGGACAGTCTTAATAAGAAATGCATTAGTAAGAATGGTTTTAATAAGAAAAGTTCGGATAGGAATATTCTTAGAAAGAACAGTCTTAGTAAGAACAAGCTCAATAAAGAGAAACTTAGTAAGAATAATCTGAATGATAATAATTATACAAAGAGCTGCATTAATGAGGACAACATTAACGGAAACAGTCGTAGTAAGAACAACCTTAGCAAAAACAGCCTTAGTAAAAGAAGTTTTATTAAGACAAATCTTAATAGATTTCAATCAAAACAGTCTTAATAAGAATGTTCATAATAATAACAGTCTTTAGAAGAATGGTATTAGTAAAAACAGTCTTTATAAGAATAGTCTTAGAAAAGACGGTGTTCATCAGAACAATCTTAATAATAATAGTCTTAGTAAAAACAGCTTTAGTAAGAGCAAAGTCAATAAAGACGGTCTTAATAAGAATATTATAGTAATAACAGTCTTAAGAGAAATGGCCTTAGTAAAAACAGTCTTAATAAGAATAGTCTCAGAAAGGACGGTCTTAATAAAACCAATCTTAATAAGAGTAGTCTTAGTAAAAACAGTTTTAGTAAGAGCAAACTCAATAGGGGCAGTCTTAATAAAAATATCCATAATAATAGCAGTCTTAAGAAGAATGGCCTTACTAACAGCAGTCTTAATAAGAATAGTCTTAGTAAAAACAGCTTTAGTAAGAGCAAACTCAATAAAAACAGTCTTAATAAGAAGATCCATAATAGTAGCAGTCTTAAGAAGAATGGTCTTAGTAACAACAATCTTAATAAGAATAGTCTTAGTAAAAACGGGTTTAGTAAGAGCAAACTCAATGACGACAGTCTTAACAAGAATATTATAGTAATAACACTCTTAAGAGAAATGGCCTTAGTAAAAACAGTCTTAATAAGACTAGTCTTAGAAAGGACGGTCTTAATAAGACCGATCTTAGTAAGAGTAGTCTTAGTAAAAACAGTTTTAGTAAGAGCAAACTCAATAAAGACAGTCTTAATAAAATATCCATAATAATAGCAGTCTGAAGAAGAATGGCCTTACTACAGCAGTCTTAATAAGAATAGTCTTAGAATGTACGGTCTGATTAAGAACAATCTTAAAATGAATAGTCTTAGTAAAAACAACTTTAGTACGAGCAAACTCAATAAAGACGGTCTTAATAAGAATATCCATAATAATAGCAGTCTTAAGAAGAATGGTCTTAGTAACAACAGTCTTAATAAGAACAATCTTAATAAGAGGAGTCTTAGTAAAAACTGCTTTAATAAGAGCAAAGTCAATGACGACAGTGTTAATAAGAATATTATAGTAATAAAGACTATAATGGCCTTAGTAACAACAGTCTTAATAAGAACAATCTTAATAAGAATAGTCTTAGTAAAAACTGCTTTAATAAGAGCAAAGTCAATGACGACAGTGTTAATAAGAATATTATAGTAATAAAGACTATAATGGCCTTAGTAACAACAGTCTTAATAAGAACAATCTTAATAAGAATAGTCTTAGTAAAAACAGCTTTAATAAGAGCAAACTCAATGGCGACAGTCTTAATACGAATATTATAGTAATAACACTCTTAAGAGAAATGGCCTTAGTAAAAACAGTCTTAATAAGAATAGTCTTAGAAAGGACGGTCTTAATAAGACCAATTTTAATAAGAGTAGACTTAGTAAAAACAGGTCTAGTAAGAGCAAAGTCAATGACGACAGTGTTAATAAGAATATTATAGTAATAAAGACTATAATGGCCTTAGTAACAACCGTCTTAATAAGAACAATCTTAATAAGAACAGTCTTAGTAAAAACAGCTTTAATAAGAGCAAACTCAATGGCGACAGTCTTAATACGAATATTATAGTAATAACACTCTTAAGAGAAATGGCCTTAGTAAAAACAGTCTTAATAAGAATAGTCTTAGAAAGGACGGTCTTAATAAGACCAATCTTAGTAAGAGTAGTCTTAGTAAAAACAGCTTTAGTAACAGCAAACTCAATAAAGACAATCTTAATAAAAATATCCATAATAATAGCCATCTTAAGAAGAATGGCCTTACTAACAGCAGTCTTAATAAGAATAGTCTTAGTAAAAACAGCTTTAATAAGAGCAACCTCAATGGCGACAGTCTTAATACGAATATTATAGTAATAACACTCTTAAGAGAAATGGCCTTAGTAAAAACAGTCTTAATAAGAATAGTCTTAGAAAGGACGGTCTTAATAAGACCAATCTTAGTAAGAGTAGTCTTAGTAAAAACAGCTTTAGTAACAGCAAACTCAATAAAGACAACCTTAATAAAAATATCCATAATAATAGCCATCTTAAGAAGAATGGCCTTACTAACAGCAGTCTTAATAAGAATAGTCTTAGAATATACAGTCTGATTAAGAACAATCTTAATAAGAATAGTCTTAGTAAAAACAACTTTAGTAAGAGCAAACTCAATAAAGACAGTCTTAATAAGAATATTCATAGTAATAACAGTCCTAACAAGAATGATCTTCGTGAAAACAGTCTTAATAAGAATAGTCTAAGAAAGAATGGTTTTCATAAGAACAATCTTAATAAAAATAGTCTTAGTAAAAACAGCTTTAGTAAGAGCAAACTCAATAAAGACAGTCTTAATAAGAATATCCATAATAATAGCAGTCTTAAGAAGAGTGGTCTTAGTAACAACAGTCTTAATAAGAATAATCTTAATAAGAATAGTCTTAGTAAAAACAGCTTTAATAAGTGCCAACTCAATAGCGGCAGTCTTAATAAGAATATTATAGCAATAGCAGTCTTAAGAAGAATGGTCTTAGTAAAGCAGTCTTAATAAGAATAGTCTTTGAAAGGACGGTTTTAATAAGAACAATCTTAATAAGAGTAGTCTTAGTAAAAACAGCTTTAGTAAGACCAAACTCAATAAAGACAGTCTTAATAAGAATATTCATAGTAATAACAGTCCTAACAAGAATGGTCTTAGTAAAAACTGTCTCAATAAAAAAAGTCTTAGAAAACGTGGTCTTAATAAGAACAATCATAACAAGAATAGTCTTAGTAAAAACACCTTTAGTAAGACTAAACTCAATAAAGACGGTCTTAATAAGAATATTCATAGTAATAGCAGTCTTAAGAAGAATGGTCGTGGTTAAAACAGTCTCAATAAGAATGGTCTTACAAAGAACGGTCTTAATAAGAACAATCTTAATAAGAATAGTCTTAGTAAAAACAGCTTTAGTAAGAGCAAACTCAATAAAGACAGTCTTAATAAGAATATTATAGTAATAACAGTTTTAAGAAGAATGGTCTTAGTAAAAACAGCGTTAATAAAGTTAGTCTTAGAAAGGACGATCTTAATAAGAACAACTTTAATAAAAATAGTTTTTGTAAAAACAGCTTTAGTAAGAGCAAACTCAAGAAGGAGAGTCTTAATAAAAATATCACAAGTAATAACATTCTTAAAAAGAATGGTCTTATACAAAACAATCTTAATAAGAATAGTCTTAGTAAAAACAGCTTTAGTAAAAGCAAACTGAATAAAGACACTCTTAATAAGAATATTCATAATAATAACAGACTTATGAAGAATGGTCTTAGTAAAAACAGTCTTAATAAGAATAGTCTTAGAAAAGACGATCATAATAAGTACAATCTTACTAAGAGTAGTCTTAGTAAAAACAGCTTTAATAAGAGCAAACTCAATAAGAGGAAAATCAATAAAGACAGTCTTAATAAGAATAGTCCCGGTAAGAACATTCTTAATAAAAACTGTCTTAGTAAGAATATGTTTAATAAGAATAGTCTAAACGAAATTCGCCATAATAACTTTTTGCCATTAAGAGTTTTAAGTTGTAAAATATATAAAACTAAATAAGATATTGAAGTTGTTTTAATCTGAAAAAATCCGGCATGTATCTGGAGCGGTCCAGAAGTGTCTCTTGAAAATTTCCACTTTCCTACCGAACACAAGAACCAAAACCTTCTTTTTAGAACCTGCTGTTCGGGATACTTTATCTATACATCTTACTTTAAGTTTAATCTCTGCTGTAACTCTGTTTAATAAGCAAATGCTTTTAAGCAACTCCTATGATAGCAAGAATGAAGAACAGGATAAAATACGTCTACCAAGAGTAACATTGGAGATTTAACAAGCAGTAGCTCAATGGTTAAAAAAGACAAACACTATGAGTAATAAACATGCATTAATTCAGGTGATTTTCACAAGGTATTTATTCCATGGCCGTACTACTTTTCAATTCTCGTGGTAATGAATTCTTGACCTTGCTAACCTTCCACACATCTCTGCGTGCGAATTCACTGCACTTGCTACGGCTCCTCATAAGTACTAAGTGTCACATTATTATCGTGACTGTTATGATGCGATAGAAAATTTCTTAGAATTCATATTAATATGTATTACTAATTAAATAACAAGCATCACTTTAGTGTCATCTGCCAGAGCACCAAGGTAACAGCAACAATAACATCGAAATAGCCACAAAAAAGAATTTGATTTCATTGCAGGCCAACAATATAAATTCCTAGATAAATTCAGTTCGCATCAAACTCTTTCGTTTTGAATAATACTCGTAAAACCAACGGTTAATATTTTTATCACACTTAGGAACAAAATAAATATATAAATTCTCACCAAAGCATACTGCAAATATCTTTAAAATCCCCATAGCACCAATTATAATCCAACTTTTGTACACCGCATCCGGAATTGATAGTCAGTGCGAAGAGCCCGATGCACATTAAACGCTCGTCCAAACGTTCAACTCTTCAAAGCACGTGGATGTGCAGCGTAAACAATCACCGTGTCACCGTGGGTAGTAAATAAAAACAAAAGTCCATGCGGCTCGTTAAATGATTGTGGTGATATTTTGAACTAAATTAAATACTTCAAACTTCAACGATCGTTGTGTCGTAATTAGAAGAAAAAGACATTACGAACTGAACACTGAATAGATCCCATAAACTACACTAAGATGTGTACGACCAGTACGACAGTTCAAGTAAATATGATTCAAATAATCGCCAAAGCGACCAACTCGTGAAATAACAGCGTAAAATGTTGAATTTTCACTTTTAAATAATAAACAACAAACCGCACAAGATTAGCGTACAAAATCAAAGACAAAAGGCGCTTGATATTAGTCTCAATTAAGTTCACAGTGCAATTGATGACATTAGTTAAAGTGTGTCTTGAGTGTTGTACCCCTTGGCAGTGAGTAGGAGAATACAGCATTGGTTTGGTCTTTAGACTGTTTTTGGAAAATTGACTTGGAACGGATCACTTCCAGATCCCCACCTCAAGTATCCCTTCCATAAGTGTTACACAGTAAAAGAAATACGATGCAGAGAGCCAATAAAAACTGTTGGTTAAGCATTTCTCTAAAGTATTTCATAGCCCACAAAAGTTGACTCATAATCACTTTTTCTTTTTAATGAACAAATCTTCGTCTGGGGGTTTTATAACAACATACTGAATGTGCGATGATGGCGCACAGGAGATGTGATTGATGCTGTAAATCCGTGTACCGCAGATAATTGATTCGTTACGTTCTCATTCATGATTGAGTGTTTGACGGAGGATTTTCCCATGTTACCATGACGATGTTACTTGACTTTAAATGATAAATTTTACTTCTTTATGCATTCTTATTGCCAAATATCGATTTATGATGGTACGCAAACCAAAGGCATCTTTAAAAGGGAAAGATATCAAATCGATGCTAATACAATCGGTTTTAGGACGTTGGAAGGATGAAATAATGCATCTATGTTTCAATAGCAATAAAAACCTCATTAGAGATCTTCATTATCTGATCATTAGAATGAAGTGGATCGTTAGGCTTACGACTCAAACCAAAAGCTTAGCGCGTTAACGAAGTCTTTTTTTCTTTTAAAACGTGCACCACATATCTAATTTATGATCCCTGATTTCAGTGGTTTAATTTCTACAACAATCACCTCACTTGAACCTGGTGCAGTCAATTATTTTATTTGCAATTAAATTACTAAAACAAAAAGTTTACTTGTGCTCGCTTTCTCTTACATTAGTTCACGCTTATGGAGCACGCAAATTTTACCAAGAGATTTGTGCTTATCATTATACACGGTTCAACATTCACAGCAGCATACACTCACAGGCACTTGTGCTGACCGGAAAAGAAGAAATACATCCGAAATTCGAATTGAGCATATAAGTCGTTTCACCCGAACTTAACCTTGTTGGGGAGTCAACTCGACCTACTGTCGGTTGGAAATTTACTTGACTCACCACAGCTTCGATGTTAGCTGGGAATTACCCCAAAGCCGTTCATCACGTCCTTGATCTGTAACATAACACCGAATGATTATGCATTTACAGTAATACTCGAACTTAAATCGCAATCTGAATAAAGTTTATAGTGGGTTTTTGGTTTCTAGTTTTGTCATTTTTGGTTTGAAATATAATTTTTTTTAAGATAGGCGAAGTAGCATGTAGTATGTAGTACATAAAAATAGGCATTAGCCTGTTCTATTCTGAGTTGGAGAAGGTGCTGTCGTGCACTGTCTGCAGTAAAACATGACGCCAAAAAATAAATAACATTATTTTAATACAATTGTAAAAATTACCTTTCAAGGCGTAATGGCCTTAACTACGAAAAGGGAAACATGGAATTTAGTCGGAATCTCGGTTACACAATAGAAAGCAGACGACCACTATGCAAATGCAAATGCTGTAATGAGTTATGGGTTTTCTCGTAAAAATCGCTTTTTCCATTCAGAGCTTGCCCTGCCCAGCAGTTGGCCCATACTCTGCCCGCACATAATGTTAACTTCACAACTATGTCAGACAATGTTTTTTTTACAATATTTTATATCTTTCCACAGAATTTCTAAAACAGGTGTCCTATGTAAATAGTTGCACGTATGCATTCATTTCCTTAGAATGAATACTCTTATTTGGGTCGCAATACTTATCTAGAGTTGAGCAATCACTTTGTTGTTGCCTCTTTTTGTATATCTTGTAGAAATCACTCCTTTCTTTTACACAAACGCGCCCACAAAAAGGGTTTTGAGGTACCCTGAAATATCATAACGCAATGCATGCAGAACTAAAGGGAAAGGAAAGAATGTATTGATGCTTCATTTGGAGATACTTTCCACAAAAGAGAAAATCTAACTGCAAATTGTCCTGGTATTTTTATTCAATATTGTTTAACATTTCATCATGAAGAGACTTACCTCGGTACAGAGGTTTGAAGTTATTCAACTGCTACAAAAATCGGTGTTCTCTGAGGAATGTATTTCATTCGCCTAAAACAATTTACGTATAACCCACATAATGAGCATACAGAACGTACAATTCGATATACCATCGACAAATTTGAGACGCTCTTTTCATTATTGAATAATACGCAACCAAATATACCACATCCAACACGTAGTTGGAAGTTTTCTCCTAAACACACCCTTGACCTGCTCGACAGCGTTTCGATTGACAACACAGCACTAACACCAACGCTGGAGTCACTACCATATTGAAGGATGGCGGGCCTTTGCCTTTTCTACAGATGTTACCACGGGGACTGATTACTATGAAGATCCGGGATATCTTTGGAGGCAAATCGGTTTATTTGCGCCCTATAAGGCAATCCGACGGATGTCATTTGTTGCTGAAAGGAAAACACTGAAAATTGCGGACGGCGCTTTTTCCAACGACGCCTCAGTTTTCCCCTTCCTTCGTTGATTGATGATTGGATTTCTAAATTAGTAGACTATACTTCCAGAGCCGGACTCTGCTCTAGACGAACGGGTGTTATTGTCTTGCCCAGTACAATGTCCTAAAATCCACAATTCCGCAAACAAGAAAGAAACGAAAACGAAACAAAACAACGCGGTACCATTAGCTTATTTACTATTCTTTCTTGATTTCCTATATCCATAAAAATTCCCTTCTTCTCTTTGTAATTAAGGTCTCGTTAAGACCGTTCAATGAGTTCCTGTGACGACTCCTGGTGTTTGGCTTTTTTTTTTTTTTTTTTTTATAAAACGCTGTCTTTATTGACCATTAAAAGTTTAGTTACATAAGTTTACAGCTAACTTAACTAAGTTGTGACAAATTTACTTACAATGTCTAGAACATTTTTCCAAGTAATATTTAATTTGAGGTCTTACGTCTAAGGAGATCTATACCAGTTACAATTTATTAGTAGGACTCCTGGAAAGGTCATGAAAACCAGGATGGATTGTCAATGTTTACAATAAATATTCTTAAAACTACTTATCTCTACTTAAATCTAGCTTATATCTAAGGTAGTTAAATAAATTCACATATAGTCATTTAGAACAATTTAGCCTCGTCTTAAGCTTAAGTTGAGATTTCGTACTGTACATACCCTAAGGAGGGAAGGGAGCGGCAGAGGGAGGTCTCTCCACCGACTGCTCGTTAAAGGAAAGAACCCGAGAAAAGGGTTGAATGTTTGAGTATTTGAAGTGGTTAAGATCGGTTACCCTGTTATGGTAGATGATTTCGTTCGCATCATTTACTAATCTTCCTGCGTAGAAGAGAGCCTTTAAATGGAGTGCATGAAGATAGGGATTTGATGCATTGTGGCTGGGGAGGCTAAGGGAATTGATGAGAGGGTTTGGATTGGCTGACAGGTTTTCAATGAATCTTATCGACAATTCCAGGAACCTTCTATCCAATCTCTCCAGGCCGACGGAGTGGTATAGCGTAAGGCTTCCGATATATTTGTGGGAGTCGCGCTGTCGACGTAGCCCTGTGATTAGTCTGAAACACTTCCTTTCGAAGATACGAAGTTTTTCCATTTGAGAGGGAGAGATATGGAACCAGATGGGACAAGCGTAAGTAAGTGTGGGCCTGATGATTTGTTTATAAAGTAGAAGTTTGACTTGTTGAGAGAGACCATCTGCCTTCCACATTACTTTCCGACAAAGGTTCAGCTGTATCCCCGCTTTGCGGATGACATTGTTTATGTGAGTCGTGAAAGAGAGATTATTTTCGAAAGTAATGCCCAAGTATTTTAGTGATTTAGATGGTTTTATGAGGGTGTTGCAGAGGTTGAGTTGGATTTTTGAATGGTTACGTATCGTGTTATTGGTACAGTGAACGTTTCTACCTTTAAATACAACCAGTTGAGTTTTGTTGGGGTTAAGGCGGATCTTCCATTTAAGGAAGTAGGAGGAAAGAATTTGGAGGAATTCATTTACGCGGTTTCTGGCAGATAATACGAGCCTGCTGCTGGAGTAGACAAGGGTATCGTCTGCGTAGTTGAGGATTCGAGTATTCGGTGAGAGGGGTTGAGGAATATCAGATGTGTATAGTAAGTATAAGAGGGGACCCAGAATGGATCCTTGGGGGACTCCTGCTGTTATTGAGTACGTCTGGGAAAGGGTGGAATTTATCTTGACCATGAATTTCCTATTTGATAGGTACGAGTAGAGAAACTTGGAAGTGTGATTGTTGAGACGATACGTGGAATGTAATTTGTACAGAAGACCCGCAGTCCACACGCAGTCGAAAGCCTTGGATATGTCAAGGGAGATACACACAGAGGGGCACTGGTCGTTAAGAGCCATAGTGATGTCGTGAGTAAACTTGAGGAGAGCGTGACATGTTGAGTGTTGTGCACGAAAACCGAATTGGAAATCAGGGAGTAATGAGTTAGTTTCCGCGAAGGAGAGTAGGTAATGGTGAATTTTTAATTCAAGTAATTTGCTTAAATTATTAAGTGGTGAGATGGGTCGAAAATTGGCCGCCATCAGGGATGCGCCTGATTTTTTAATGGGGATGACTATGGCAGTTTTCCAAGACTCCGGTATGTAACCAGCATTTATTATGTGGTTTAGCAGGGTCATGATGTATAGTCGATTTGAAGGGTTGAGGTTTTTGAAAAGCACATGTGGAATTTTGTCCAAGCCGGTTGAGTTTTTATTGCCACGAGAAGATATCATTTGGTTAAATTCCTGCGGTTGCAAAAAGAAGTTTGTATCGGCGGGTTGAGATGCTCTATTGTCATTATTAAATTCCGTTATGAAGGGAGTGAATGAGGAAATTAGTTCATGGGATGTATAGCGGTTGACCACTTCCTCAAACTCGGAGTTGCCTAGGCTATCATTTTGCCTATGCACTTGGGAGAAGTGTTCCGCTAAATAGTTTGCTATTTCAGAATCAGAGTACAGAATATTATTTCTGGGACCAATTAGTCTGTCTATTGAGGTGTGTATTTTTCGTCCTGTAAGGCGATTGATGTTTTTGTAAAGATTACGGTCGGGTCTGATACTATTTAAAGTGGAGATGTAGTTCTGCTCTACGAAAGCATTTAACTGCTGGTTAATGAGGGTAGACAATAATTGAACCTGTACTTTCAGGAGGGGACAAAATCTTCGAAATAGTTTTCGGCGGAGCTTTTTTTTTAATGAGATGAGTTTGAGGGTGAGATATGGAAGTGGTTTACCTACGAAGGAGTGTGGCATCCTTGAAGGGGTATTAGAATACAGGGCTTGCTGTAAGATCCCTTCCATCTTACAAGCTGCTTCTTCAATTTCGTTAGGATCCAAGTTATTCGTATCTGTGATGGGAAGCGTTTGAAACATATCGCCAACGGATTTGTTGACCTTTCTCCAGTTAGTTCTGGAGAAATTATGGACTGGGTTGAGAGATTGAAGCGGATTTAAGGGGCCAAGGTCAATTACCGAGTGGATGGAGGCATGGTCAGAGGGGAAGAAGTGCGACACAGTAGGGGGAGATACAGAGCGTAGGATCGCAGATTTTAAGAAGAAGTCTATAGTTGATTGAGTAGAGCTGGAGCAATGAGTAGGTTCCGTAGGGGAGTCGATATAGACGTAGGGGTGGAGAGGTAGGAAAGCAAGCAATTGTTTGCCAAATTTATTGCAAGCGGTGTCGTTGAAGGCGGTATGACGGGCATTCCAGTCGCCTCCGATGATGAATGAGTGGGGGTGGGATTGACGGAATATTTCATCGAAGTCTGAAGATGGGAAGTTAGGGTACCTCTTGGCTTGTAAATATATGGCTACTAGAACCAAGACTTTATTGTTGTCACAAAGCAGTTTGACAGCAGTGTATTCGACACAGGAGATGTTTCTAAATTTGACTTCACTGAATTGGAATCTTTTATGAATAAGGATACCGGTACCTCCTTTTGCACCGTCAATTCGAGGAGCTGAAACAAGTTGGTAATTTGGAATAGAAATGCGAGAGTTGGGTTTGAGCCAGGTTTCACAAAGAAGGAGGACGTCTGGAGAAAACTCCTTCACTAGCAGTCGGAGGTGATGCCTCCGTATGTTTGACGAAATGGAATCTACATTGAGGGCAACCACACTTAACTTAGACATTTTGGGATAATATATGTGAGGTTATAAGAGAAAGTATCTGACCTTTTTTTTCGAAGTTACTTAATCCATTTAGCGTCGGTAAGAGAGCTTGCAACTCTCGGATGTATCCCATGATGTCGAGTCCTAGGTTTGTTCCTGGTTGTGATGAGGGTGCGTTGTTTCCTCTGGTGATTTCCGCATAGGATTTCGATCTCGTTGTTGTAGTAACTGCTGCTGTTGGTTGCTTAAGTTGGCCAGTGTTGTTTTTGGTTGGAGGCACTCTCTGCTTCAGTAAGCGGAGCTTGTGCGGGCATTTTGTGAAGTTTGCAGGATGCGGTCCACCACAATTGCAGCATTCAACTGACAATTCCTTTACAGAAATGGAGCCATCCGGATTTTCCGTGTGTATACGTTCTGGTTCCTCACCCGGTGGCTTGACTTTGCATTGGTTCGGTTCATGCTCCTGCGCACATTTTACGCATCGTCGTGGTAGATGACACGAAGATGAAAGATGACCTGACTGCTGACAGTGCTTGCAGTGGAGAAGCTCCTGCTTGTGAGGTACCTCTATGCCAATTTTATGAGTGAAGAGGTATTTAATTTTTTTCAGGTTATTAATGTCTTCGTCTGGTGCCAGTTGGATGATCCGTAGGTTGAAAATGTTGTTGGATCTCATGTGTGGGGTTTGATAATAGTCGACTTTGGACGTTTTCAGGTTGGGACTTAATCTGGACAATTCCGCGCTTAATTCTTCGTTAGTCCAAGCAGGGTCGATGTGGCGAATTATGAATGTTTTCGGCTTGAGATCTGACCTTAGGAAGGTGAAGAAGTCCAGCTTATTCAGAATAAGCACTTTTTCGGCAAGAGCGTGGTCTTTTAAGGAAGATAGTGATACGGAAACGTTGTCACCCCTAGATCTGGTGGTAAAATTCCGGTGCCCCAAAGCGTTCTCCAGAAGCTGGATAACTTTTTTGATGTTGTTGACCTTTTTTATGTTGATTGGCGGGGGCCTCTCGTTCTTCGGAGCTCCTCCTTTGAAAGTGCCTTCATTCGTATGAGGTTTCGGCTCATGGGTTGTTTTGAAATTTGATATTGTTGGTGTTGCCTTGGCAGCTGGTGCTGGTAGCTGAGCAGGTTGGTCTTCCATGTCAGACTCATCTGATAAATCAGGAAGGTTTAAGTTGTTTTCCAGTTCGGCGATCTTTCTGGTTAGGTCGTTGATGATCTTCTCCTGGGCCTTGATGTGATCCAGGGCCTGCTGCAGTCTTTGATCAGGTGAAATTGACGCCATATTTTCGGGGATAGGGCTCAAGTAAATTGGGACGGTCGAATTTCTTTTAGGGGGGTTGCGAAGAAAGTCGATAGCCTTTCTTTTTCGCTTTATTAAATAGTCTTGGGCTGGTGCATTACTGCACAGCATATACGGCACTTTGAATTATATTTCGAATTTTATTTCGATTAACACTTTGAATTTACTTTGAATTGAATTTTCACTTTGAATTACACTTTCACAACTGTGCTCAGATACAGATGATAGGACCAACTGTGTTCAGGTACAGATGCAGATACCTTAACTCTGATATTGATGGTGTTTGGCCGGTGTGCTCGCCTTATATAGCCCCGCAGCTGTCCCCACGGTCGCCCGTTTCTTATGCTGTTCTTCTCTTTCACTCGTTTTCTCCTGAGTGATGTTCTCCTGTTGATGGCGCAAGGCTAATGACCTTGCCTGGAAAAACAAATTATTATGAATAATTTAACAAGTCTCAAATATGGACCGGATACCGGTGGAGACACTTGCTAAATAAGGCCAAGACCGGATCCTGGTTGTAGTGCCGATGATGATGATGATGTTCTCCTTTTGAGCTCGTTTCCTGAGCACTTTTTTCCTGGAGTGGTTTCCCGCAATCGGTGTACAGCTGATCGTCGTTGTACGAGTACTTGTGTGCTGGCGCTTTCCTTGCTCTTCTTGGAGGTTCGTGTCGGCGTGATTGCATCGCCAACAGTCTCCCCCGCAGTGCGCATCACTTCCTCTTGTGAGGGTGATGTCGACGCTGGAACCAGCACCACGACTCGGCGCGTTGGTCTTCGCAGCATTCCTCATGTCGTCCTCACGTCCAAGACTCTGATCCTTCCGTCGGGTCCGGGATGTACAGCTTGTACTCCCCGCGGGGACAGGTACTGCGGGGTAGTGAAGGATCTACCCCCAGAACTACATTTCCAACTTGTGGGTTGGTGGTATCTCGTTCTTGTCATCAGGGTTGGCAGGTATTCCGTTATCCTTCTTCCCCGGAAGATGGTCCATCGGCCGCTGCGCTGTTCTCCAGCTCGCCGTACCAACAAGGCCGTGCTCTGCGAATTCATCAGGTGCCATCGCACCGCAGGAACGCCCCGGCAGGAATTGGTTCAGCGTGAGGCTTTCTTCGTCGTTCGGATCCAAATCGAACCAATGTGCTGGCTTTGTGGTAGCCTTCCTTTTATCAGGTCCACTCTCTGCAGGTGCACTAGTTTTGCCCACTTCCTTTACCACCTTGTCTGGCGGTTTTATTTGTTTCTCTGTCAGGTGTCCCGCCGTTGGTGTCGTGTTGTCAATAAGGCCATAACTCATTTGATACCGTGCCATAAAGTCATCATCGATTTTTTGAAACCATGTTTTCCTTTCGGTGTCCCAAAGAATATAGCTCCATCCTTGTCTGTGTTTGTCAGTACACAATTTTCAAAACCATACGTAACACCGTTCACGGATGTCTGATTCTTCGGTATCCGCTGATTTTTGTTAATATCCCAACGATAATATTCAGTTTCGAATTGTTCAGCATTCGTTTCCACAGCTTTAGGAATCCATTGATTTGTATTCGTGCACCAGCGATAGTGTTCGTTTTCGTAAAGACTCATCAGTTGATTCGCACTGTCGTCGGGTTGACTATCATGTTCTTGCCAAGGCAGCCACTTCTCTTCGATATCACACCACTTGTATTTGCACGTGATTTTTGGCTCCCCCTCGGGGAGCCTCTGGCGCAAGACTAATGACCTTGCCCGGAAAAAACAAATCATTATGGAAAATTTAACAAGCCTTAGGACTTGCTAAATAAGGCCAAGACCGATTCCCGGTTGTAGTGCCGATGATGATGATGATGATGTTGGGTCGGTGTAAATAGCTTCTCCCTCAATGATGTAGGATACATTTTCAGCTTTGTTTCGCCAATTTGATGTTCAGGTGGAATGTACTGTACGCGGAGTTGTCAATTTTTTCTTTCTTCTTCCCCTTCCGGGCCTACCTGGAGCTCGTTCTGTTGGTGGCTTAGGTTTACTTCTTATTGCTTCGGTGACATCTAACAAGCAATTCCATCTCGTCTTTGCTGGTCCTGCCGTAGTTCACAAATCTCACTGGCGCGCTGTTCCTGACCTCACATCCGTGCAAGAGCCATCCCAGACTGGTAAGCGAAGCGACTGGTTCGGTGCGTCTCCCTTTCCTCAAATTCCTTGTGACTATTAGGCCCCAGTTGTCCTGACCGATGAGTAATTTTGGCTCCTGCTGGCTGTATGTCAACTGGTCTCCGAGGTCTCGTAGGCGCCTGCATCCTTCGACCGTTTCTTTCCTCACTTCCTGCTTTGAAAGTTTGAAATTAGGGACGGTTCTTATCTCGATCGATCTTCTATTTCGGCTGTGGGCTCCTTTTATTCGCACTTGGTTTGCTCGCGATCGTTGTTTGATGGGGAGATGTCATGGCGTGATCCTCCTTCTCTTGGTGTCATTCTCGGTGAAAATTCGTCTGGGTGGAGAGTGACGTGGTGCTCTTTTGCGCACTTATCACGCGGTGGTGCCTGGCAATCCGATCTTCAATGTTTGGAGGGAAGGCACTTAAAGCAAAGCCTTGCCAGATCCCACTTCTCGCTAATACTGGATCCCTCAAACATGGGCCATCTGAAGACGTCGTGTTCTTTGATGCAAACTGGACACTCTGACTTGCTTCGGTTCTCGGTTGCGCCATTCTCTCGGACGGGGTGGATTAGTCTCCTTCCCGGGTCGTGCCAGCCTTGGGCTGACGCGTGTGGGTGGTAGCCTCTTCTCGGCTTTCGGATAGGGCGAAATCGGCACACATGTCTGATACTAGTCTCGCGAAGTCGCTGAAAAACCTCAGTTCTGGCAGGTACTCCCTTCGATGGCTGTGGTGATACATGAACCACTTGTACCTCATGAATGACGGCATCTTGGCAGTCAGTTCTTTTACCGTCTCAGTTGAATTCAAGTACTGCTGCTTGCCCAGCGCCCTGTTTGTGGCCACGGAGTACGTCACACGGCCGGCAAAGATTCTTATTTCGTTCGGGTCTTCGGTGACCCGAGGCAGGCCTTTTAATTTTGTTAACTCTGCCAGGACCAACGCGCCAAAGGTGAGCCGAGGTCGAAGCAAGTTTGGAAGTCCCCAAGCGAGAGCTGGAAGTCGCCGAGGCAAAGGCGAAAATAGCCCGAGCGAAACTCGAGATGCTGAAAACAGGTTCCAAAGCGAGTCTCCAATCCTTCCATTACCTCCGGTGGGTCCTCGGTAATAAACAGGAGACTTCTAACGGCCTCTCTCGCTCTTTCCTGAAGAGTTCTCCGAAGACGCGCCAAGTTCTGCGCGTGTGTGAATCCGGCGGCGGTATCTTTAAACGATCTCCTGAAAGCTAGCCACTCCTCGCTGGTACCGTTGAAGTGAGGTAGTTCTACCATTTGCCTCGAGGTACTTGGTTCGGGGGGGTACTCGCGTGAGCCTAGCTATGGCTTGGGCCAGATCCTGGATGTCGCTCGTTCCCTCTTCGCGATGCGGCGACCTGTCACTGTGGGTTGGCTCCTCTCGCCTTTTTCCGGGCGGCCTCGGCAGATCGCCCCATGGATTGTGGGGGTTGTGCTCGTACTCGTCCTCGTCACGCTCTGGCTCGCCTCGTCTTCGGAACCTGTTTTCAGCATCTCGAGATTCGCTCAGGCTATTTTCGCCTTCGCCTCGGCGAATTCCAGCTCTCGCCTGGCGACTTCCAAACTTGCTTCGACCTCGGCTCGCCTCGACGACCTTACCGAGCTTCCTCTTGAGACTGTGCTCCGCGCCGCGCTTCCATGTTGGCACGGCTGTCCCGGTCTCTGTCCTCCCCGGCGGCGCTGGTCCTCTGGTCTGCCCTTTGGTTCGTTGGATCAGTCACCTGCCCGGGGGTGTGGGGTCCAGAGTGGGTCTCCTTTGCTTCCGTCACGTGTGCTGCTCTCCTTCTTATGTCAAGCGCTCCAACATGTCCGTCGTCATTTCCTCCAAGTGGTGTGGGAGATTCTATTCCTATGGCGCTTACACCCGGTCCGGTGCTGCCCACTCCAGGTTGAGTGGTCAATCCTCTCTTAGGCGATGGCAGCATCCTCCTAACTTTACTAGCTTTAGCCGATCTTCTTGTCGGCATTTTCGTTTTATCGCCAAGATCCTGCTCAAAGGACCAAAAATGTTGCTGAAAAGAAATGACTGAAATTGCGGACGGCACTTTCTCCAGCGACGTCTCAACTTCCCTTCGTGTGGACTGTTCCGGCACTTGGCCGGCCAAAACGATTTATTTAACTAATGGGACTGTACTTCCACATCCGGACTCTGCTCTAGAAAAACGGGCTTTGGTGTCTTGCCCAGTACAATTCTAAAATCTACAAAAATGCAAACAACGCTGCGGACAAGACAGAAACAACGCAGTACACTTATTTACTATTCTTTATTGATTTCCTATATCTATAAAAAGAAGAAGGGAATTCTTTTTGTAATTATGGTCTCGTTAAGACTATTCAATGAGGAGTTCCTGTGACGACCGCCGTTTTCTCATATTCGGAAACCGCTCACGAAAATTCGGATGCGTTTTACGAAACTTCAAAAGTAGCGTCACTCAAAAAGTAAACTTCGAAATATGCATGTGGCATAAATCAGAGCCACCGTATCACCGGTTTCATTCTTATTCTGTTGTGAGAAATCGTTGAGAAGAAACTTTGAAATGTGCAAGTGACATAAATGTGCATGTGACATAAATGAACGAAATGTTCGATTGTCGCACATTTGATTCAAATTCTCAAAATCCCAAATCAAAGTAAATGTGCGTCCACATGTTCACCCATAGACGCATCCTCAAAAAAATACTGTTTAGAATTATAAAATGTGCGTCTGCAATTTAAGAATAGTTTGCACAAATTAGTTCCCACAACACGACATCCATTTCTCAAAACGCAACTAATGCACAACAAAACGAACCACATGTTCATTTTATCGCACATCAACATCCTGGATCATAAATGCACATTTGCAGATCCTTTGTCTATTGTTTTCTCACCGAAGTGCATTCGTAACCTTTGTTCCTTTTCTTCTCCATGATCCCAAACCACAAAGTTAAATAAAATAAATGGATGGCGTCGAGTAATTGAAGTGAGTTGTGGTCGTCGCTCCGCTCGTGCAGTTTGCGAAAGAATTTTGAAGTGAGCCTCAACTGGCGTCCGATGTATAAGGACGCCAATTCAGGCTTCGAAATCAATAATTGTAACGTAAATAAATCAATCTTTTATTTAACAATCAACAATCGGTCGTCACCCCTCCCTCAGGTCTGAGGAAGCACGGCGGCGAACGCACCGAGTAAACTTTGGAAGGATGCAAAAAGAGACACTCTCTTAAGCATATGCTATTACAAGAATACCACTGCAGAAGAATAAAACATTAACTTCACCTCCATTAATTCAAGTGTATGATCTTGAAAACCATCACTGTCGTCCACTTACCAACACGGCAAAGTACTAAATCAGCTAAATGAATGAGGTCAGCTCCAGATCAGAACACCCGATCGGTATAAACCAAATCTCAAATCGTGATAGCAAGGTGAATGTTACGCACAAAACCTTCCACCCCTTAATACTTACCTCTTTGGAGCCAGCCTCCACCGTTAATTTGGGTACACACAGAACCATCCACTTAAAGGATGAAGTGATCTGCAAGCCCAATGCTAGGGCATACCATACAATTTGCACCTTCCATAAGATATCCCCAAATCGATATTAAAGCCAATGTCAAACAAATTGAAGTAAACGTTCAATTTTCGCACATTAAATTTAATTTATGAAATCCAACATGTGTAAAAACGAACCAAATATTCATTTGGTTCGCATACACCCAAAATTCCCTGGATCCAAATGTGCGGACCAAATGACCCACTCTCAAACAAATATTGTTGAGAATCATAAAATGCGCGTCGGCAATTTTATGATCCTCTAAAAATGTATTTGCACAAAACTCCGAAACCAATTGGAAAACAAACAACTTGCGCCATAAAACGAACCACATGTTAATTTAATACCCCACCAACATCGATGATCAAAAACGCTCGTCCGCAAGATTCTTTGTTGATTGTTCCTTTTTTGTTTTCCCTCTTGTGATCCCAATTCGGAAAAGGTAAAGAAAAATGAATGGCGGGCGGCAAAAGAAATAACAAAAACAAAAGAATGTACCCTTCGAACTGCATGATCGAAGGAGAGAGTTTTCGTTCGAGCAGACGAACACAAAAACGAGGAGTTACGGTCTATCACTGGGTCAAGACGTTCGTTGGGGGTAGATTATTGGAGTTGTCTGTGACTGTCAAATTGTAACTATCAGTCTGTGACTACTGGTTTGTAATTATCAGTCGGTGACTAACTAAATTGTGACGATCTAATTTGTAACTATCTAAACCCTGTGACTATCAATTTTTTTTTATTACACTTCTCTCAGGAGAAGCGAAGGTATAGCACCGACTCGGCGATCCGAGATGCCACCAGACAACTCCTGTGGTTCTCCTTAAACAGTTGCAGGTTGTAATGCTCTGGAAACACTCATGCGGAGACGGAATTCTACAGCTTTCCCGCTCTGTAACGGAACGAGTTCCGACGCACAGACGTTCGCGTCGGGAGATGAACCGCAAAGTGGTGCGATCCGTCGGATTGTCTCGTGCAGCGCATATAGACCAGACTGCGCGGAACAGGAATCTCCGAAGAACAATACGCATGATAATATCTCTCAGGCAGAGGTCAGCCATGCGCCTTCGTTGCGACAGCGACTGTAGTCCCGACGTCAGCGCCATGTCCGCGATCAGACGGATCGCTCGTCTCGATATGCTCTCAAACAGGTTGAGGGTATGTTTAGGAGGAGAGCTCCAAACATGAGAGCAATATTCGAGCGCAGGTCTAATTTGGGATTTATACAGGAGATTCAGTTGGGCCGGAGTAAAATATGTCTTGGCTCTAAAAAGATAACTCAGTTTTCCTGAAGCGGACCTGTAGATGTTCGACACGCATTTATGCCACGATACATTCCCACAGACCGTGACAGGCAATTTTATGTTTTCCCCAGATTCATGGGCCTGGACATTAATCAGCAGCTGTGGAACCGATGACCCACTTTTCTTTGTGAATGTTGTTTACTGTTTTTTTCTTCGGTTGGAAGGCGGAAATAATCAAAAGATACCTCTGGGTCTGATTGTTTGTCCTTCTATTACCAAATCAAGGTGTTCATCTTTCCTGCGGCTGCTTATTAAAACTGCATCCGTCTTATGTTCAGCTAGTTTCAGGCCGACCCTATCCAACCAGCATTTAATGCTCTGGATTGCTTGGAAGCAAATATTCTCCAGGTCATCTAGATGCTTAGCTACGACCACTATTGCCAAATCATCTGCGTACCCAATGATTTTAACCCCTTCTGGTACACGACCCTGAGCACACCACCATACATGATATTCCACAACAGCGGACCTAATACAGACCCTGGGGTACACCCGCTGTTATTTTATATTCCTGTCGTCCCTCATCTGTGTCATAGAGCAGTCTTCTATTCGAGAGATAGTTTGCTAGTACACGCACCAAGTAGGGTGAGACTCGTAGATCTCCCAACGCTTCTAGAATCCGATTCCAGTTCACCGAATTAAATGCATTTTTAACATCTAGTGTCGCCACTGCGCAATATTTGTTCGCACCACCTAGCCATCGTGCTCCAGCTATCGCACCAAGGATAGTGCCTTACCGGTTGACTACCTTTCCGAAACACATACTGCCATTCAGAGAGCCCCGATGTCCCCTCAGTGAATTGTTTCAAGCGAGTGGCAATTACTAGCTCAAGCAGTTTTCCTGTTGTGTCCAGCATGCACAACGGGCGATAGGACGACGGCGCTTCTGGATTCTTGACTCCTTTTGGTATAAGCACAAGTCGCAGTTTTTCCATCGTTGCGGAAAGTGTCTTGTTTGGAGGCAAGTCGTGAATAGACTGCTTTTTGTTAAAGCAGTCTTCACTACAGCCTTAGGTATACCATCCAGTCCCGGGGTCTTGCTTTTTACACAACCCTTGCGGCCAAGAGCACCTCTTCGGTGGTCACGGGAGGTATCTCTCCTTCAGCAATACTCCACTCCTTTTGCACTCTCAACACCTTATCACACTGCGAGAAGAGGACAGCAACGATTCTGACCATGTAACTTTTACTTTTTTGCATTTGACTACTATTGTTCTGTAGTCTTTTCATGACTATCCTGTAGGCGCTACCCCATGTGTTGTTATTTAATTCATCCCTTAGGGAGCATAACGCGTCATATTTACTTTTGCGGTTCACATTCCCCAACTCCTTCCGTTTGTTGACGAATTCCGCATGTAACTGTGGATAGGTGTTATGGTTGCTTTCTCTTTGTAGCAAATGTCGTAACCTGTTGCACTCCGATCGCACATGGACGATTTCTGGTCTCCACCAATACACTGGTTTGATTGCCCCTGCTGGTTGTCTTTGTCGTGGCATAGAAGCATCACATGCGGTAGTTAGACACTTCATGACTTTTCCAGCTTGACTGTTCGTATCGCCCTTTGCGTCAAACTGTTCGATTTGCTCTTCCAGTATATAATCGAGCAGTTCCGCATCGAGATCCTTCTCTTTCCACTCATTTTTTGGGGCTTTCTTCGCTAATTTGCTAGTGACGAATCCCCTGTGTGGTAATATTTCGTACATCACGGCTTGGTGGTCACTATGGGTGTAGGTGTCCAAAACTCGCCACTCCATATTTCTTGCCAACATAGAACTGTCAAATGTGTTGTCGATTTTGGGCCGGCCTCTCTCGTCTATGAAGGTGTCATCAACACCATCATTAAGTAACAGCACATCTAGGACTGTGAAAGCTTCGAGTAGTGCCTGCCCCCTACTGTTGGTCCTTGTGCTTCCTCATTCTACTGCTGAAGCGTTGAAATCGCTAGCAACTATAAGAGGGCTCTTATCTATAGCTTCTTGTATTACCCTGTCCAAAAAGCATTTGAATCCTTCTATTTCCCACCTTGGCGAAGCGTAACAACAATAGAAATGAATTCCTCTATTCTTAGCATAGGCGGATCCTTCCAGCCGCTGGACACTTCTGCTTTCGATGGGGGAATATCCAGTTGTCCAGATGGCCGCTGTTCCGTTGCTGTATTCTTCCCATGTAATGGTGCCAGTGCCAGGCACCCTCTACGGCTCAGTGATGAGTACCACGTCGGCACCGACCTTCACGAAATTCATCTTGGAGTGAACTACGACCACGATTGAATTCACCATACCATCGATAAACACTGGTCCTTGGTGGAGCTTCATCGCCAAAAATTGAAGTAAGTTCATCCATGCACTGTTGCTGAGTTAATCCACGCCGAAAGTTGTAAAAAATAATCGCACGAAAATGTTGACGATTTAATTCCATTTTTGGGCCGAGATGAATCTTTTAAGTTACTGTAAACAACACAAATAGCGCTCGTATGTCAAAACGTTCTGAGTGCGTATAACCTCAAAAATGTCCAACTTTACGACAGAGCTGTCAATTGCCGGATTGCAAAACTAGGGTTGCCAAATCCCGAAACATAAGAGGCAACCCTCGTATTCCTTAACCGTTTGGGAAAGGAGATCTTGTGCGGCTCAACAATGGTTTAGGTTAATTTGAATGCAGTTAAACCTGTCCATTTTTATTTAGGAGATTGGACAACGCGTTTTTAAATGCTCGGCATTTGTAACTCCCTGTTGAGTGGTGGTTACCGCCTTCGCCCTCTGATTCGCAGAACATGCATTTGGGTTGTGCTTTACAGTCCATTGCTTTGCTGCCTTTTTCACCGCATTTCAAACAGTTTTCCGCACGATCTTCTTCGGATTTGCAGGATTTCGCCACATGACCGTATTGCTAACATCTGAAACATCGTGTGGGTGCGATGTGTTCTCCAAGTCTGCATCTCACCCATCCGACCCGTAGGAAACCTATAGCCAGCAACATGCTGGGCTTTTCTCTTGGCAAGCCGATCATGGCTGCCTGTGTGCCATTTGATTTCCTTCTTAAACTCCTTACCGCTTCCTTTAGGATCGCGTTTAGTGCAGGGAACTCTATAGCGATCGCTATCAGGATTTCCTCCGCAGTGGTAATGTCATCTAAATCACGATACTCGGCCGTGATTTCCTGTGACACTGTTTTCACATTGGCATCTTCCTTTAATACTTGTTGTGCTTTTGCTTTCAGTGTCTCGGTGGTGGCCTCTGGACGGCGTTTCAGTTCTAGCAGCAATTCCCCTTTTGCTGTCTTTCGAACTTTATTCACGCTATTTCCGAGTTCATTTAACTCAGGCTTGACCTTCATGAACTTCAGTATATCCGCATATGTTTTTTCCCCGGTTTTGGATATTATCTTAGCGTCCGAGCGTGGCCTCGTTTTTTCATAATGTTGGACTCGCCGGTATCACCCTTTGGGGCCTCTTCATCCTCCAACCTCGCATTCCTCTTCCTTCGCCTCTCGGCAATTGTAAACCAATTATAATTGGCTGACTCATCATTGATCTGCCCCGGGACTCTTCTTACCGCCCTCGAATTACCGTGTCCCTACATCTCAGATGTCCATATATCGGTTATAAGGGTCAAAAGGTCTCCCGTGGACCGCCTGCCACGGAATCCATATTGACGATCATTCAGAAGACTGTTGCACTCCAATTAACTCGGCATTGATGACCTTTTCCATCACCTTAGATTACATAGACAGTAATGCTATCGGGCGGTAATTTTGTGGGAGACACTTTTTTCCCCTCTTTAGGATTGGCTGAACTCGAACGACTTTTCAGGAGGTAGGGAATGTCCTCCGTGCATAAGATAAGCGGAAGAGTCTCCCAAGAACGGGCGATTGTTCTGGAGCACAGTTCTTAAGGACTATTGCTGGTATTCCGTCCGGGCCGGTTGCCTTCCTACAGTCCAGTCCACGTAGAACGCGTTGAATAGTACGCGGGCGGAATCTCTCATCCCGCATCAAAGACCGTACCGGCGCGATCACGGGTGACTCCAAAAGACCGGCATCGAGGTTCAAATTCGCGGAAAATAAATTCGCGAACACATTAGCATTAGATTAGTATCCGTTGAATAGCGCGTGAGCACAACTTCTCATCTGCCATCGAAGACTGCACCGGCGCAATCACAGTTGGCTCCAAAAGACCGAATCGAGGTTTGAATTTGCGAACACAACAGCTTTATTTTTTGAATATTTAACTAATGTCCCGCTGCTGGTCACTAACGGAGGAAAAGAGGAGGAAGCGAAGTTACTGCTGACAGCCGTTGCCATTGTCCAGAAGGGACGCAAACCAGTTGGCCTAGAGTTTATTGTGCACTCTGTCGTTGTAAGCCTTCAATCGCCTGGTCGCACGCGTTTCTGATTCTAACAAAATTCGTTCTGTTAACCTCGGTGGGATTAACACGCGATTGCTTAAAAGCTCTATTTTTTCCATTGCAATCTGCTCGCATTTTTATCAAACCAAAGTTTGTCAGCTGAGCATCGTTTGATGGAATACGTAATGTGGATTTCCATCCCGAGAAGAAATCCCGCAAATCGTGCCAATTAGCAGCTCAATACTTCCACACATGGCGAAGCCGCTCTAGTGGTTGAGCGACCGATACCAAACATCGACACCTCCTTTCCTTATCCACTTCCTCTCCGTCCGCTCGCACTGTGCTCTGACATTTAAGGGTACTTCAAAATCCGCCTCTGTGCGCGCGTTAGTGTAAAAAAAAAAATTAAAAAAAAGTGCTCTGAGGTTCCCAGTGGCGAAGAAACCTCCATGGTATAAATGCTCGGCTCGGATGTCAAAAACAGATCCAGGGTGTTCGGATAATGAGCTCGGGTATACGTCACTCGCGTTGGTTCCCCCACGAGTTGAGTCACATTGCGGCTAACAGCGAACATCTCTGCCAGCCTTCCAGCATTGTCGGTTCTGTTAAAATGTACCAATCAGCCGGAATTGTGTACATTAAAATCGCCAAGGACGACAATTTTAGAAGCTGGGTGGTTGATCTGTATCGAGTGGACGGTACGTCAAATATGTTCGAAAAATATCGCTGGTCGATCGTCATTCGGCGACCGGTAAAGGCAACAAAGAAATTTAACAGAACTCCTCAGCACGACCTTCAACCATATGATATCCATATTATTGGGTTCCAACGCCTCCGTCCTCTGGTAAGACAGTTCGGGCCGCGTGAAGACACGGACTCCACCCTTAAAACGGAATCTCTAATGTAAGTCGTATCCTGAGCAACGAAGATATGTCGAATCAGTTGACGAATCGACCTGGGTCTCAGTTAGGACAAGGATATCAGGTTTCGTTGTTTGCAAATATTGGTGGACCGCGTTTGCATTTGTATTCGTGAAACCGATGTTACCTTGATGTTACAAAATGCCGTTACCTGTCGAGCGTGGGCAGAGCCTCGGCAGCGCGCCCGCTTATGTGACGAATTTCTTAAAGTTCAGTTATTTATCATAATATTTGCATGATGTTCCCCCTGACATATTCCCGCCCAAAGAGCCGAATGGGAAACTAGTTTACCTCCGGAATTCTTTATCTCATAAGGTAAAGGCGATCATCATCATCATCGGCACTACAACCGGGATCCGGTCTTGGTGTAGTGCTCCAAGAAGCCCTACCATTTTCCTCCCACATACATTTGTACCCACATCCATATCCCCAAACTAACAATCCAATGTTTGAATATCAAATCTTTCCTAAAAACTAAACACCACAATGCATATCTTCATATGCAAACAAAACCATATTAAAAGATATCCATTTTGCTCCCATACACACAATTCCAAAATCCTTATCTCCATCTGTACTCGTATTGCAGCCAGATGTGTGTATTCTAAAAATAGATATCCCATTCCTTTTCTCCAGTACTCGACTCCAGTCGAAGTACATTTCGGAATTCTTTCGATGCATCCGCGATACAAAATCCCAATAATATTTTGTATAAAAGGGCGATGAATGTTAGATTTGAGGATGCTCCCTAACCTATCAACATACTTTAATAAGTGGAAAATTCACCTTAACCCAAATAAAACGCAGCTCATAGTGTTCAAGGGCAAAAACGAGCACTGTACAAACAACACTAGATGCTGCCACAACAAAATTAAAATTAAACTAAACAACACTCTGATAAAACCCTGGGAATAACTTTTTCTAATAACTTTTCTTTTCCCCCCGCATTAAAAATTCCCTTCATAAAGCCACAATTCAGCTTAATCTCTGTAGAAGAGTCATGTGGAAACCTAATAGTCTCTCTCACAAAGTCAAACTGCTCATCTACAAACAAATTATCAGACCCACACTCAAGTACGCGTGCCCAATGTGGTACCATATCACTCCCTCCCAAATGGAGAAGCTGCGAGCATTCGAAAGAAAATGCCTTAGGTATGTCTCTGGATTACATCGTCATCCTAACTCCTATAAGTACTATAGTAACGTCCAACTCTACAATACCGCTGGTACAGAACGCCTCGATAGACGATTCCTCGAGCTGTCTATCAAATTTATCGAAAACCTACGAAATAATCCCAATCCCATAATAACCACACTCTTAGCGAACCCTCTAGATATCAGCACTAACTATCCCAACTGTCTCCACACAAGAGTTATGTTCACCTCAGGCAGACTGGTAAATGATTCAAACGAGATCATATACCACAACCTAGCCCTGTGAATAGGGCGTTAGAATATACTCACAGCTAGACCGGCTTGTCATAAGAGGCGACTAAAGGCCGAGTGGTAGCCGGGATCCCAACGCCCTGTGCGCCCGGTGAAATACCACCCCATCAAGCTTTAGGCTCCGTGAAATTGTCGGGAGAAATCCCCGGACATCTTTCGGAGCTTGGCTGATGGACCGGTTCGAGAAAAGGTTGGTTAGGTGGTGGTCGGTCCCAAGGTGATATACCATTCCGTCACGCTGCACATTCCGCGATATCGCCGAGAGAAATCTTTGACGGTGTTTCGGATGTGTGGCTGATGGCCCGGACTGACACGGGGATAAGTCATGATGGTGCCTTCTGATATAAAGAATTCCGGAGGTAAACTAGTCTCCCATTCGGATCTTCGGGGGGTACTATGTCAGGGGGAACATCATGCAGATATCATGATAAATAATGGAACTTTAAGAGGTTCGTCATCGCATAACCGGGCTCGCTCTCGAGGCTCTGCCCACGCTCGACTGGTGACGGCATTTTGTAACATCAGGGGCATCGGTTTCACCAATACGAATGTAAACACCGTCCACCAATATTTGCAAACAACGAAACCTGATATCCTTGCCCTAACAGAGACCCAGGTCGGTTCCTCAACAGATTCGAGATATCTTCGTTGCTCAGGATACGACTTGCATTCGAGATTCCGTTTTAAGGGCGGAGTCTGCGTTTTCGCGCGGTTCAAGCTGGCTTGCCAGAGGATGGAGGCGTTGGAACCCAGTAATATGGATATCATATGGTTGAGGGTCGTGCTGAAGAATTCCGTTAAATTTCTTTGTTGTCTTTACCGCTCCCCGAATGACGATCGACCGGCGACATTTTTCGAACATCTTTCATATACCGTCGACTCGATACAGATCAACCACCCAGCTTCTGAAATTGTTGTCCTTGGCGATTTTAATGTGCACAATTCCGACTGGTTGTTACATTCTAACAGAACCGACGAGGCCGGGAGTCTGGCTGAGATGTTTGCTGTAAGCCACAACTTGACTCAACTCGTTGGGGAGCCAACGCGAGTGCCGGATGCCCGAAGTGATTATGCGAACACCCTGGATCTGTTTTTGACATCCGAGCCGAGCATTTATACTATGGAGGTTTCTTCGCCAATGGAAGCTCAGAGTACTTTTTTTTACACTAACGCGCGCACAGAGGCGGATTTTGAAGTACCCTTAAATGTCAGAGCACAGTGCGAGCGGACGGAGAGGAAGTGGATAAGGAAAGGAGGTGTCGATGTTTGGTATCGGTCGCTCAACCACTAGAGCGGCTTCGCCATGTATGGAAGTATTGGGCTGCTAATTGGCACTATTTGCGGGATTTCTTCTCGGGATGGAAATCCACATTACGTATTCCATCAAACGAAGCTCAGCTGACAAACTTTGGTTTGATAAAAATGCGAGCAGATTGCAATGGAAAAAATAGAGCTTTTAAGCAATCGCGTGTTAATCCCACCGAGGTTAACAGAACGAATTTTGTTAGAATCAGAAACGCGTGCGACCAAGCGATTGAAGGCTTGCAACGACAGAGTGAACAATAAACTCTAGCCCAACTGGTTTGCGTCCCTTCTGGACAATGGCAACGGCTGTCAGCAGTAACTTCGCTTCCTCCTCTTTTCCTCCGTTAGTGACCAGCAGCGGGACGTTAGTTAAATATTCAAAAAATAAAGCTGTTGTGTTCGCAAATTCAAACCTCGATTCGGTCTTTTGGAGCCAACTGTGATTGCGCCGGTGCAGTCTTCGATGGCAGATGAGAAGTTGTGCTCACGCGCTATTCAACGGATACTAATCTAATGCTAATGTGTTCGCGAATTTATTTTCCGCGAATTTGAACCTCGATGCCGGTCTTTTGGAGTCACCTGTGATCGCGCCGGTACGGTCTTCCATGCGGAATGTGAGATTCCGCCCGCGTACTATTCAACGCATTCTACGTGGACTGGACTGTAGGAAGGCAACCGGCCCGGACGGAATACCAGCAATAGTCCTTAAGAACTGTGCTCCAGAACTATCGACGGTTCTTGGCAGACTCTTCCGCTTATCTTATGCACGGAGGACCTTTCCAGCCTGCTGGAAAATCGCCCGAGTTCAGCCAATCCCAAAGACGGGAAGTGTCTCCCACAAAATTACCGCCCGATAGCATTACTGTCTATGTTATCTAAGGTCATGGAAAAAGTCATCAATATTGGGTTTGTGTGTCCAACAAGCGTCCAACACACCTTCCACACACAGATGGTTCTTGATTTGGTGTGGCCAGCCGGATGGTTGCGTCAGGAACACGATGGTATCTCCTGGCGTTTGATGGTGAATCTAAAATAACTGGGATTTTATTATAACAAATCTCAACGAATACCTTTATTGAGAAACAATCCCGGATATACACGAATTCTCAGCAGAATTGTCTCCAACAAAATAATAGTCCACGCCGGTTGTTTTGGTATAACAATAATAGGTTTATTTTAAAAGATGCAATAAGTTTGCTTGGATTGAAAATAACTTGTGACTGGCGTCGACAGAAGATTAACGAAGAAGAAGTTAACATAGCAAAAACAAAAAATGGTTGCCATTTGACAACCAACAGACTTAATTTTAAAATGTCAGCTGATTGCTGACATTGTTTAGGGTGGTGCCACAGGTAGCATTTAATTGCGAATTCGCCGGTTGTGTCAAGGGCGAATCCGCAACAAGTTAATTAAGTATTTGGAGTGCAACGGACTTCTCAATGACCGTCAATACGGATTCCGTGGTAGGCGGTCCACGGGAGATCTTTTGACACTTATAACCGATATATGGACATCTGCGATTGAGCGGCATGGTGAGTCAATGGCGGTCGCATTAGATATCTCCAAGACTTTTGATGCCGTCTGGCACGGGGCATTGCTGGGCAAACGTCGTTCATGTGGACTTTCCCAACAGCTTTGCGACTGGACGAGGAGTTTCCTCGAGAGTCGATAGATCCGGGTTGTTGTGGACGGGGAATGTTCGGATCTGTATCCTGTTAATTCCGGGGTGCCCCAGGGTTCTATTTTGGCTCCAACCTTGTTCTTGCTTCACATAAATGATTTGTTGGAGACAACGGATAACAAAGTGTTCAGTTTTGCGGATGATAGTACGCTTGTTTCCTCCTGTTCGAGTGTTCGGCCGATTGGTGCATCTGCGTCGCATCAGCTGAGATGTAGACAGATTGACTCTCTGAATCAGGATCTAGATAGGGTCCTGCAGTGGGGAAAGGCCAATTTCGTGGACTTCAATGCAGCGAAGACACAATATACAATATTCACAAAGAAAAGGGGATCATCGGTTCCACAGCTGATGATGAATGGCCGGGCCCTCGAGGCTGGGGAAAGCTTGAAATTGCTCGGCGTCAGTCTGTGGGAATGTATCATGGCATAAACACGTGTCGAGTACGCTTGTTTCCTCCTTTTCGAGTGTTCGGCCGATTGATGCATCTGCGTCGCATCAGCTGAGATGTAGACAGATTGACTCTCTGAATCAGGATCTAGATAGGGTCCTGCAGTGGGGAAGGGCCAATCTCGTCGACTTCAATGCAGCGAAGACACGATATACAACATTCACAAAGAAAAGTGGCTCATCGGTTCCACAGCTGATGATGAATGGCCGGGCCCTCGAGGCTGGGGAAAGTTTCAAATTGCTCGGCGTCACGGTCTGTGGGAATGTATCATGGCATAAACACGTGTCGAGCATCGCCAGATCAGCCTCAGGAAAACTGAGCTATCTATTTAGAGCCAAGAAATATTTTACTCCAGCACAACTTCTTCTCCTATATAAATCCCAAATTATACCCGCGCTCGAATATTGCTCTCATGTTTGGAGCTCAGCTCCTAAACATACCCTCGACCTGCTTGAGAGCATACAGAGACGAGCGATCCGCCTGATCGGGGACTCGGCACTGACGTCGGGACTACAGACGCTATCACATCGAAGGGGCGTAGCCGACCTCTCTCTGTTTTAGAAATATTATCACGGGTACTGTTCTTCGGAGATTCGTGGTATTGTTCCACGCAATTCGGCTTATGTACGCTCCACAAGACAATCCGACGGATCGCACCAGTTTGCGGTTCATCCCCCGACGGCGCGAACATCCCTGCATCAGAACTCGTTCCGTTACAGAGCGGGGAAGCTGTGGAACTCCCTTCCCACGCGAGTGTTGCCGGAGCGTTACAACCTGCAACTGTTCAAAAAGAACTGCAACAGTTATTTGATGGCATCTCGGGGCGCCCAATGGGCGCTATAGGTTCGTCTCTCCCGAGAGAAGTCTAATAAAAAAATAAAAAAATAAAAAAGTAAAAAACAACAACACTGAACTTACCCCCAACCAGTTTAAATACTGTAACGTCCAACCATTTTCGAACATTCTATGTTTTTCTAACGAACAACCGGAAAGAAATACTCTACCTCTAACCCATAACTGACTTCACTTCACATCCTGTAATTCGTATATCCCCTTAATTATAAAACCTTGTTTTGTTTATAGCTCATTTATAATAAACACACTAAGTTAGGTTAACTTATATTTATAATTAGGGTTGGGTTGAGATTAAGTAAAGTAAAAATAAGAAATTCCTGGTTTTCTGACCTTTTCCAGGAAGAAGAAACACTACTAAATGTATAAACACACATCTATCCTGTAACTCTTGAAACATTGTTCGAAAAATGTACCGTAAATTCCAAGTTCTAATTGTGATACGTCTGTTGTCCGCAGTTTTTTGTTGTCTCTTTTGAAAAACACTTTTTATAAATTTTTACTATATTATATTATGTGGTAATTATACAAATAATGGTATTTAAAATAAGTAAACGTATTTTGTGCGGAATATACTGTCACTAAACAGAACAGCCACGTCTACGAAAGTCACATGTAGAATAAAAACAATTGTTTTATTTTCGAAAACTTAATCACTTCTTGATACACACTCTTTTTCATCTTCATCATTGTTTTCAATCCAGAAGCTGTCATTAATATTTTTTAATTACTTGACAGGCATAAAAAGTTGACTGCGTTATGCCGTTAATTTAACTAGTTGATACATATATATAAATTTATAATATGTGCAAAAGAGTCATAAATAAAATAAAAACTCCTGACACACGCACAGGCACACGCTTGCAACATATATCTTTTTTTTCAGTTTAATTAACTTGATAAATGGTTCTAAATTTGTTTCTAGTTCTCAAAAAAGCTCTTAATGTTTCTTAAAATTTTTTTTATAAATACTACATCTTCCCTTTTTCAATATATCACTTTTGTTAACGTAGATCCCTAAAAAGAGTTGTGTACATGATATAAGAATACGTTAATTTATTGTGAATATTCCTCACATACAATGAGCTATAATTTATGTATTACTACTTTAAAGTACAATAATATGCTCTTATTTAATTTTGTTTTTTTTAATACTCACAATGAAAAGGTAGATGTAAATAAAATACACAAATTCTTAACTAGTTGTATGTATATATGAATATGTTATTATTAAATCACAATTATTATTTTTGTTTTACAGATAGACACATAATTCACAGTTAATATTTATTGAATCTATTTTTACGTTTTCCTTCAATTTTTCCGAATTAGCATTTCGTGAAAATTGATTAATTTTATTATCATTACTGTATTTAATTTTAATTTATCTTGTTTGTGATGCTTGCCAAAAATGTTTCCAAAATTCATTTTAATTGGTTTTCCATAACGTAGGTTGCTATTTATATTTTAAAACGGCGGCATTAGGGTTTTTAAGCATCAGTATTTGACGCTTCCATTAATTGCTTTGATAATTTTGGTGATATTATTACTTGACACGAAATTCCTCGAAACATATTGTCAGTAAGTTCGTAGTCATTTGAAAACTAAGTGTATGAAGAATTCTGAAGTTAACACAATTTTTTTACAACTTGAAGCGTGGATTACCTCGAGAAAGATACATGTTATAAAACCTGCATGCACGAGTTACTTCCTCACCGCCAACTTCCATCTCATGCCGGAAGTGACGAAAGAAAAAATTCAGCAAAACATCATCGTCGCCGCAACAACAACAGGCGGCGCAAAATCAACCGGTGAATAACATACAACCGCTGGTGTTGTCGCTTAAACCGCATGGTTTCCTTTTGGGTAGGTCGATCACAACGAATCTGATCGAGTTCTCATCCCATACTCTCCGTGCCTTAGAGAACGGCAACGAAGTCGATGTAATGACCACCGATTTCAGCAAGACCTTCGACAAAATCTCCGATATTCCCAACCTTTGTAAGCTGTCCTCCCTAGGTTTCGAACCCCTATTGATCAACTGGTTATCTTCTTATGTGAAAGATCGATCCTACCGTGTCAAATTCACATCCTCCCACGTCCAATACTTTTCCTCCCACGTCAGGGGTTCCGCAAGGCAGCCACCTAGGTCCCCTCCTATTTATCATTACCACCAATGATGTTGACTCCATTATTAAATACTCATCCATCTCCCTCTATGCGGACGACACCAAACTCTACAAAACGATCATCTCTCCTCTCGACTCCTCACTTCTCCAAACGGACCTCGACAGCTTCTCAACTTGGTGTCGTAATAATTGCCTTGAACTCAATGTTGTCAAATGTCACTCCATCACCTTCTCCTGCAAACACCCCCCCCCCCCACCGCCACCTTCCTACTTCCCGCTAAAGCAGCAGATATCATCTGTACCCTCTATACGTGACCTCGGATCTTATTTGACAGGGAGCTTAGCTTCATCCGGCATATTGATGATATTATTCTTAAGGCCAACTCTATCCTTGGGTTTGTGAAACGCTGGTCTAAAGAACGTTTCCCGTTCTCTCCACATAGCCTTCGTCCGCCCCCCCTTCTTGAATACGCCAGTCAGGTTTGGTCTCCATACTACTCGTCCCATGTACGCAGAATCGAAAGCGTGCAACGTCGTTTTCTCCGTTTTGCCCTCCGCGGACTGAACTGGGATTCTCCCCCCATATACTAGCCGGTTCCATCTGATCAACTTCAACACACTTGAGGAACGCAGAAGTCATGCCCATATCCTTTTCGTCCACCGTCTCCTTTCACGCTCAAGCTTGCTCTCCGTCATTGCACTTCACACTAACCCCCGTAACCTGCGAAACCCTCATCTCTTCTATCAGCCCACCCACCACACTTCTTACGGCTCTAATGAACCCATTTCGCGAATGCCACGGCGGGCAAACTCCTACCCTACCTCCTTCCATTTCAACTTTACCTCTACTGCTCTCAAACTTCATCTCCCCCCCCCCCCCCCCCGCCCCCCCCTGACCACGCCCACTCCCCGTCTACACTCTTACACCCTCTACTAAGCGAAATAAATGAATGAGTAATAATTGATGGATAAACCCAGTAACCAACTCGCCAAACATACCCCCCCCCCCTCTTTTTTTTCTCTTTAACCATAGTTTATATTCTTATATATAGCTTTAAGATAGTTGTTAAGTTTTATCGCTTGTTCTAAGCTAAATACATGAGGGTTCTGCCCTCACTAAACTTAAGCTATCAACCTAAGCCTTAAACTCTTATAGCGTTTGAAATAATAGTGAAGAAGAACGTGTGATTCGAACTGACGCTATGACAGTTTGAATCACCAAAAATTTACCTAAGCGTTACCGATCAGGCTACTGACCGTGTTTTGAATTTGATTTTTAAACTCGACTATACTCCACTGATGTGAATTGTTATGTTATCGCTAAGGTATACGGTTCTGATGTATTTTCTTATTCGATTTTTCGTTCGGTGCTCTTCACTATTTTGCTTGTGAATTGTGTGTGTATCTGTTAGAGTCGCCACACTATCACCCAGTCTAACACCATATAAACGATCTTTATATTACGGCTTATCAATGCCTAACCAACGACACACATACATTCTAAACCACCACAACCGTCAAACTCCATCCCATAATTAAGGTATGCCTCCGCTAGCAATATACTCAACGACTGGTAATCCATACATAATACTTGGCACCAATGATGTGTTTATTCCAAATGACACCAGAATACACACGAAATCACCAGTCTTGATCGCGTCACACGCATCGAGTGGCTCAAATGCCTGCTGTCTTACTACGCGATACTGACAACCGAATGTGACCCTCATCAACCGGTCGCATGATCTCGTCGCTTCTAACCCCACGCAGACGTTTCGCTCCTTGGTCTGCATGTGAACATTTCATATCAAAGCACGGCGGTTCCTCAGTTTATGAATGGGAAACTTACTACAGCCGCGTTGTATCTTTTCTAAAATATCCACAGTACCCAATCCGATCACATCGAATCCAACAACAATTTACAGTCGTAAAGGATTCTAGCCGATACCCATGACTGAAGTTTCAGTAGGCAGTCGGCACCGCTGGTCGAAGTTGTTTAGTCAGAAAATATCTCGAAGAGGAGACGATTGTTTTGATGTTCCGCGTATAAGTCACGTGTTTGTTCCTTTTTTGTCATAAACAATGATAAATTGTTCGTTATAACGGAAGAAAGTTTAAATCAAAATTGTATTCCAATTCGTCGATGAATTAATCCCATTCCATCCAAAGTTTGTGTTCATTCCCCGGGGGGATTGGTTTCGAAGTTTTACAAAAAAGGATATAATCGGATGTTAGTCTCCGTAAAGCGGCGGAGATCATCCGACTTGACTATCTAATGACGACTTCTTTTGTCTTTTTATATTAAATTCATTGAAGCTAAAGTTGATAATCCTTGTAAAGTGCTGACAGATTGTGGTCGTCTACATGATCGTATGTCCGTGTATTCAAATCCACCGTGTTAAGTGTGACCGAAAGGCATAGCTGTGGACTTTTCAAGAGGAAATAAATTTGGGTCGTCAAGTTTAGAGGAATACCGACACTCGTCGCACATCGAGTAGCAGCTTGCTAGTGTTACCGGGGCCAGTAGTAATAGCTGAAGCAGAAATCTCAGTTTTAAAATGCTAGTTACTTCCGCGAAAAAAATTGAAGTGCTGGAACAACTATTTTACTATTATATTATTTTACTATTTATTGGCCTGTAGAAACCCGGAAGTTCATGACCTCACCGACTCGACTCCGCCATCGTGCCCTGTCCTGTGCCCTCTCCTTCCATGCTTGACCATCCGATCCGAATTCCTCAAGGTCAAACCTAACATTGTCCTCCCATCTCCGTCGCGGCCGTCCTGTCGTCTCTTTCCCGTTGGTCTACCGTCAAGAATTCTACGCACGGACCTATCGTTGTCCATTCGTGCCACATGTCCGGACCATCTTAATCTTCGCGACCTGATCACTCTCACTATTGTAGGTTTGCCGTATAGCTCTTCCAATTCGTGGTTGTAGTGTTTCCTCCATTGTCCTGCCCTCTCGTCATATTTACTCGTCATAAGTGCCTCCTCCTTACAGTTTGCTAGAAAAACAAAAAAAAAAGCAAGAAAACCCGAAATCAAAAGGAGCCCAACGTCAGCAACAAAACCAAAACTTAAAACAAAGTCCAGATGAACAAAAGGCAGCACATCAGCCAGAGCACAACAGCAGCAAACCAGCAAAAAAAACTTAATGCCACCAATCAACACGGTAGACATCTATTGTAAAGAATTGGTAAGTCTGTGTAAGTTAGCTGTAGGGAGTAATAATTTTGTGATCAAAAGACTGAGAGCCAATGGGCATACCATTCAAACATATAACGTAGGTGACAATGTTAAAATTAAAATTGTTTTGAAAAGAGCCACCGCGGAATTATTTTCTTACATGTCGAAAGAACTTAATAATATTAGAGTTCAATTAAAGAGCGTCGACCCAGAAACTAAACCAGAGGCTCTTCTTACATAATTAAAGCCCCCCGAATCAGTGAATCAATGAGCTGAATCGCATCCTGTTTGTATAAAAATAAAAACGATTTCTTAGATCCCAAATACCACTTTCCCTACCTAAAAACCAATATGCTGTTTAACAACAACATAGCATGGGTAGACGACGCTGTTTCTACATAGCGAAACTGTTTAGTCCATCCTCAAATTCCTTTTGCGCATTTCAATGCAAAAGTTTATTCAAAGCCAATGTTCCCCTTTGAGCTATATAAAGTACAGGCTATTCGCTTGGGAAAAGTTTCCATCCGATGAAAAGTGTACATGAGTATACTTTTCAACCCTCTCCATTTTCCCTTCTCGGAATGCACTTCGTAGTTCTGCATTTCGAGAATTACCCAAGCCTTTAAACGAGGTCATGCGATCGCCCTTTTGGCTTCGCTTTTCGTTGCAAGCCACCCCTAATCAAGCTGTTCTCCTTTGCAAATTTCCCATTCTCCCTGAATTCATTGACTAGTGAGTAAATTCGCGAGAGTTTATTCGCATTTAGTGGACGGGGAAATGGAAAAATAAGGATGAGTGTGCGGTCAGAAATGGGCGATCGGTATTAAAGGGCGCGAACTAAGTGAGCTCAGAAATAGCGTGAAGAAAGTTCTAAAGACAGCAAAAAGGGAATTGCTGCTAGGACCGAAACGCCGAACAGAGGCCACTGTGTTCTGACATTTAAGGGTACCTCAAAATCCCCTTTTGTGCGCGCGTTAATGTAAAAAAAAAACCGCTGAGACACTGAAAGCAAAAGTACAACACATTTTAAAGAAAGATGCCAGTGTGAAAACAGTGTCAGATGAAATCACGGTCGGGTATCGTGATTTAGATGAGGTTACCACTGTAAAGGAAATCCTGACAGCGGTCGCTGTAGAGTTCCCTGCACTGAACGCGATCCCAAAGGAAGTGGTAAAGACCTTAAGAAGGAAACCAGGTGGAACGCAGGCTGGCATGATCCGCTTCCAAAAGAAAAGCCTAGCTACAGGTTCCCTACGGGTCAGATGAGTGAGGTGCAGACTACGAGAACACTTCACACCCACACGATGTTTCAGATGTTGGCAATACGGATATGTGTCGAAATCCTGCAAATCCGAAGAAGATCGTTCGGAAAACTGTTTGAAATGCGGTGAAAATGGCCACAAAGTAATGGGCTGTAAAGCACAACCCAAATGCATGTTCTGCGAATCAGAGGGCGAAGGCGGTAACCACCACTCAACAGGGAGTTACAAATGCCGAGCATTTAAAAACGCGATGTCCAATCTCCTGAATAAAAATGGACAGGTTTAAGTCCATTCAAATTAACTTAAACTATTGTGGAGCCGCACAAGATCTCCTTTCCCAAACGGTTAAGGGATATGGTGCCGACGTAGTACTCATCAATGAGCAGTACAGGATGCCTGGCATTGGTACTATTACATGGGAGAAAGACAGTAGCGGAACAGCGGCCATCTGGACAACTGGAAATTCAGCCATGGAATGCAGAAGTGTCCAGTGGCCGAAAGGAATTGCATATGCTAAGATCAGAGGAATTCATTTCTACTGTTGTTACGCTCTCGCTGGGACTCTGCTTGGTAAACAAACAAAGTTGTCAGTTCAAATGATTGAGGGCTTACCTCTTCACCACCAAAAAGTCACTATTTGGTGTCGTGTTTGTGCTAATATGGTCTTTGGAACATTCGCCTATGCTAAGATTATAGGAATTCATTTCTACTGTTGTTATACTCCGCCAGGGTGGGGAATAGAAGAATTCAAATGCTTTTTAGACATGGTAATACAAGAAGCTAGAGATAAGAGCCCCTTATAGTTGCTGGAGATTTCAACGCTTGGGCAGTAGAATGGGGAAGCACAAGTACCAACAGTAGAGGCCAGGCACTACTCGAAGCCTTCGCAGTCCTAGATGTTGTGTTACTTAATGATGGTGTTGATGACACCTTCATAAACGAGAGAGCCCGGTCCAAAATCGACATCACATTTGACAGTTATATGTTGGCAAGAAGTATAGAGTGGCGTTTTGGACACCTACACCCATAGTGACCACCAAGCCGTGATGTACAAAATATTACTACACAGGGGATTCATCACTGGCAAATTAGCGAAGAAAGCCCAGAAAAATGAGTGGAAAGAGAAGGACCTCGATGCGGAACTGCTCGATTATATACTGGAAGAACAAATCGAACAGTTTGCCGCAAAGGGCGATACGAACAGTCAAGCTGGAAAAGTCATGAAGTGTCTAACTACCGCATGTGATGCTTCTATGACAAGGACAACCAGCAGGGTCTATCAAACCAGTGTATTGGTGGAACACAGAAATCGCCCATGTGCGATCGGAGTGCAGCAGGTTACGACGCTTGCAACAAAGACCAAGAAACCGTAACACCTACCCACAGTTGCATGCGGAATTCGTCAACAAACGGAAGGAGTTGGGGAATGTGAACCGCAAAAGTAAATATGACGCGTTCTACTCCCTAAGGGATGAATTAAATAACAACCCATGGGACAGCGCCTACAGGATAGTCATGAAAAGACTACAGAACAATAGTAGTCAAATGCAAAAAAGTAAAAGTTACAAGCTCCTCAATAGTATACTGGTTAGTATACCCGCCTGTCACGCGGGAGACCGGGGTTCGATTCCCCGTCGGGGAGCCTCTGGCGCAAGACTAATGACCTTGCCCGGAAAAAACAAATCATTATGGAAAATTTAACAAGCCTCAGGACTTGCTAAATAAGGCCAAGACCGGTTCCAGGTTTTAGTGCCGATGATGATGATGAAAAGTTACATGGTCAGAATCGTTGCTGTCCTCGTCCCGCAGTGTGATGAGGTGTTGAAAGTGCAAGTGGAGTGGAGTATCACTAAAGGACAGATACCTTCCGTGAGCACCGAAGAGGTGCTCTTGGCCGCAAGGGTTGTGTAAAAAGCATGACCCCGTGACTGGATGGTATACCTAACGCTGTAGTGAAGACTGCTTTAACAAAAAGCAGTCTATTCACGACTCGCCTCCAAACAAGATACTTTCCGCAACGATGGAAAAAACACCGACTTGTGCTTATACCAAAAGGATTCAAGGATCCAGAAGCTCCGTCGCCCTACCGTCCGTTGTGCATGCTGGACACAACAGGGAAACTGCCTGAGCGAGTAATTGCCACTAGCCTGGAACAATTCACTGAGAGGACATCGGGGCTCTCTGAATGGCAGTATATGTTCGGGAAAGGTAGATCAACCGGTAAGGCTAAACTGTGGTATGCGACATCGCTCGCCATGCGATAGCCGGAGCACGATGGGTAGGTGATACGAAAAAATATTGCGCCATGGTGACACTAGACGTTAAAAATGCATTTATCTCCGTGAATTGGAATCGAATTCTAGAAGCGTTGGGTGATCTAACAATCTTGTGGCGTTTCTAACAGATACACACACAATATATAAGCAAATAGTGAAGAACGCCGAAAGAAAATCGAAGAAAATGCATCAGCCGTATACCAAGCAATAACATAGCAATTCCACATCAGTTGAGTGTACTTGAGTTTAGAAATCGAATTCATACACGCAGCAGTGGCCTGATGTGTTGAGCATTGGTTCCATTTTTAGTGATTCTAACCGCCATAGCGTCAGTTCGAATCACACGTTCTTCACTATCGACACAAACGCTATAGTCTCACCCTACTTGGTGCGTATACTAGCAAACTATCACTCGGATAGAAGACTGCTCTATGACACAGATGAGGGACGACAGGAGTATAAAATAACACCGGGTGTATCCCAGGAGTTTGTATTAGGTCCGCTATTATAGAATATCATGTATGATCACTATCTGTGGTGTGCGACATCGTTGGGTGATCTACAAGACTCGCCCTACTTGGTCCGTATACTATCAAAATATCTCTCGGATAGAAGACTGCTCCATGACGCAGATGAGGGACCGCAAGAATGTAATATAATAGCGGGTGTACCCCAGGGCTCTGTATTAGGTCCGCTGTTATGGAATATCATATATGATGGTGCGCTCAGGTTCAATGTACCAGAAAGAGTTAGAATCATTGGGTTGGCAGATGATTTGGTGATAGTGGCCGTAGCTAAACGTCTAGATAGAATATTTGCTCCCAAGCAATCCAGAGCATTAAATGCTGGCTAGATATGGCCGGACTGAAACTATCCGGTTATAAGACGGAGGCAGTTTTAATAAGCACCCGCAAGAAAGTTGAACACCTTGATTTGGAAATAGAAGTGCAAACAATCAGATCCAGTCCCTATATTAAATATCTTGGTGTTGTATTCGACAACAGGTTGACCTTCAAGGAACACCTGAGGAAAACGAGTGAAAAAACGAAAAGAAAAGTTGTGGCGAGACTGGTACCCAATGTTGGTGGACTACGGCCCGCATAAGGAACTCATAACCAGTGTCAACACCTCCATTATAATGTATGCAGCTCACATATGGGCAGGAGCCGCACAGTATAAGTCGTACATGAGAGGAATGAAGTCAGCACATAGCCTGGCATCATTAAAATGCTGCGCAGTCCGAACGGTATTCGAAGATGTCATAAATGTCTTAGCCGGGAGAAAACCATTTGACATAGCAGCTAAGGAAAACGCTGCTTTGTATAAGGTCTCACAAGAGAATCGTCGGAGAAAATGCGGTCACAATTAGAGCTCTCAAACCTAAGAGATTGGCAACGAAGGTGGGATTCTTCCACCAAAGGAAGATGGACCCACACCATAATACCTTGTGGGGTAGGAAGTATGTGCCAGACACGGGCACTAGGTAGACTTCCATCTCCATCGTCTATTGTCCACGCGGACACTACTCACAACGTAAGGAGGAAGAAAACCATGGTTGACCTTCACGTCCCGGTGCCCACCGGGGAGCGGGAGCGGCACGGCCGTGGTGGTCGGCGGATGTAATTGGACTCAGCGATATTCGGCTCGTGCAGAGTTGACTCGCTAATGGAGTGAGTTCGGTCGTGTGGTAAAAAGAAAATGAAATTTCCTTTGACCAGCGACAAATGGAAGGCGATCTCTAGGGTGCGGTGGTGTACGTGTGTGTTCGTACACATCGCCGTGTTTATCGATGCGTTTAGCCAAGAATAAACGGAACCTACAACGAGGGAAAAAGAACAAAGGGGAAACGACCTAAGGCATCGTTCGGTAATGAGGGTCAGCTGTCTAAATAGCAGCCACTCATTAGATGCTAAAAGGAACTGCGATAATTTATACAATAGAGATCGTATATCGTATCTCTGCCGACTGGGAGAATCCGATTCTTTTGTTTGCATATGTTTATGCTATTGAATCCAATCCGGCGGCTAAGCGCAACGTCGGTGATTGTTTGAAGATTCAAACAAAGAAATATTTCCGAGAGAAGTACTGGCAGCTGAATCAATAGTTGCAAGTCTTCTGAAAATAATTTAGATGGATACACAATGACAGTTGTGTATACATCATAATCATCATAAATAATAGTAATAGTAATTAATAACTGAATTTATTTTAGTCTGGAGATTGTGAAATTGTACATCATCATCATCGGCACTACAACCGGGAACCAGTCTTGGCCTTATTTAGCAAGTCCTGAGGCTTGTTAAATTTTCCATGATAATTTGTTTTTCCGGGCAAGGTCATTAGTCTTGCGCCAGAGGTTCCCCGACGGGGAATCGAACCCCGGTCTCCCGCGTGACAGGCGGGCATACCACTATACTATCGAGGAGTCCGGTTGTGTATACCATCTGTGCCAATTATGCATGGCATCTATGGCGACGCCAGGATCGAACTATAGTGTGAATATCTACACTATTTGGAAATTCGGTTTTTGGTCGTTTATGCAGAGATGCATTGATACATGTATGAATGCCCTTGTAGGAAAAAATGTTTGCAGGCATTTCCAGTTAATGCATTGAAAGCATTAATTATCCTTGGGAAGGAAATGTTTTTTTACTGCGGGGAGATTGCGGTGCAGGTGTGGCAGGTTGGAATTTGCCTGGCAACCGAGGGTACCGAATAGGTTTTGGGATTCATGATAAGTTAGGAAAGAATTCTTATAAGAAATTTGTATGCGAAGAGATGCATGAAAGGTAAGAATTCTTTTACAGGGAATTTTAGGTTATACCTTAGATAACCTAGATGCGTAAAGCATTTAAGGTGCTAATGCGATTGCATTAGCGAAACTTATAAGGTTGGGTCGAAGTTATGGGGGTTCTTCAGGTAAGTAACAGTGGAGTTTGGCGGCACCGCCACAACCTGATATAGAAACATCGGTGAAAAGAAAACATGGCGAGCTGAATTACCACTTGACTCAACTATTACCAGGACATGGATGTTTTCGGCAATACTTGCACAAGTATAAGCATGTGAATTACCCATACTGCTTGTATTGCGAAGGCAAAATAGAAAATGCGGAACACGTCGTACCACAAGAACGATTTTGGAGAGACATATGAGACGGACAGTAACTCCGGCAGGAGTAATAGAATACATCATCATCATCATCGGCACTACAACCGGGAACCGGTCTTGGCCTTATTTAGCAAGGCCTGAGGCTTGTTAAATTTTCCATGATAATTTGTTTTTCCGGGGAAGGTCATTAGTCTTGCGCCAGAGACTCCCCGACGAGGAATCGAACCCCGGTCTCCCGTGTGACAGATGGGGATACTAACCTATCGAGGAGCCCAATAGAATACATGCTGAGTTCAAAACAGGCATGGTCCGTAACAAATGGTATTCTCTGTGAAATGATGTAGCAGTTGCGACACGACGAGCGGAGTAACAGGTAAACTCCGTCCAGCCCCCCGATGGAATGTCTGAAATAAAGTTCCGCGGGGATCAACAGGAATATGTGCCTGACGTGTGGTGGTTTTAGTCGGTAAAAATCCGACATGCCTCTGGATCGGCCCAGAGGTATCTTTTGTAGATTTCCGCTTCCTACCGAAACCAAAAAGAAAAAAGACCGCATTGCGATTCAAAGTGTAGAAAGGAATATAAGACTGTGTATTAATGAAGGTACAACCAGGTATATGCTGTTACCAACATTTATTCTACAAGTAATACAGAAAAGCCCGAATTTCAAACAGTGGAATCCTTTAATACCTTCGGTCAATTGTAGCAGCCATCGGTACATAAATGTAGATACAATCCAAAGCTACACGGAAGAACAATCAGAAATATGTTGCAAATTGGGGTTTTAATATAGGGGCACTTCCAGAAAATAGAATATGGAGTAGCTCGAGCACATAGCACGCAAGCAAACCCGGACCACCTCTATCTTTTGAAGATTACCACTATTGTCACAAAAAGACAACTACATCAAAGGTGTTCAAATGTTAAAACCCGACCGTAGTATCCAAACTGCGGCTATATATAATTTTTCCTTCTCCTGGCTTGTTCCATAATTTCATTTGGGTTTTTTTCTGTTAATGATGCGTCTTTTTTACAACACCTCCATATCTAGTGGCACTATCAGGTAACTGGAAAATGCTTTGGAAAGCTAACAGCGTTCTCTTTTACATACCACAGATGAAATCAATGATATTAGCTTTGTTCGCGCTACAACTCTGTGAATATAACAGAAAGTAACATAAGTTGCACTTTCGACATATTTATCTTTTATATTCCCAAAAAGGCAAGCAAGCTGCCTTTTGTCCTTTCGAAAAATATGTGGCGTATAATAGGACGATGTCTTGATAGGACACTCCACACAGAAATGGTTAACGAAGTTTTGTTCCGAAGACATAAGTCACGAAGATTTTTTTTTACACAAATGTGCGCAAGAAAGAGGACTTTGTAGTACCCTTAAATGTCAGAGCACAGTCCGAGCGGATGGAGGGGAAGTGGATAAGGAAAGGAGGTATCGATGTATATGGGTCTTGAATAGGTACAGCATTCCACATTCGTGTGGTTCGGCTAAAGAATGACTGGTACCGCAGGAAAATGCCTGAAGGGGCGCAACACTTTCAGCAAGTTCAGTTGAGCAACGACCGTGGTAATGCCTATAGAAAATAGATAGGTATGATAACTTGGGCCTATGTTCTAACATAGCTCCTCGATAGTATAATGGTTAGTATACCCGCCTGTCACGCGGGAGACCGGGGTTCGATTCCCCGTCGGGGAGCCTCTGGCGCAAGACTTAATGACCTTGCCCGGAAAAAACAAATCATTATGAAAAATTTAACAAGCCTCAGGACTTGCTAAATAAGGCCAAGACCGGTTCCCGGTTGAAGTGCCGATGATGGTGATGATGTTCTAACATAGGCATTGATATTTTTCGATATCTCTGTCTTGATGTTGGCCGTGTGCATCTGCTGGAAACACCAGACGCCAACTAGCAGTGCCCCGAATGGCACCCCGAAGATTGATCTTCGCCTGAAGAAGATTTTGCTACCCACGTGGTAGGATTGTCTGGTGTGATGCTTTACGAACTGCTTTCTCATCGAAAAACGATAGATCCAATATGTACACCACGCAATTAACGAAATCTAAACAATTATTAAAAGAAAACCACCAATGTAATAAATGCAAGAAGAACCAATGCAAGGTGCCTATCTGATTGAATTGGAAAGAACCTTCGACGCCGTTCAGCTTGAAGGATTATACTACAAGATTGTCAGACTAGGCAGCTGCGGTATACAAGCAATGGAGCAATGGAGTCCAAATAAGGATATCGATCACTGTTGCGGATTCGCACTGGATGCAACCAGCGAATTCGCAATTGAATGCGACCATCGCCACCATTCAACAACAGTCAGCAAACAGTTGTCATGACAACGTACAAACAACTGAATTGCTAGCTGTCAACCAACTTCTTTCAATTTACTACTTCTGCGTTAACCATTCAAGCGACCAAATTGGAGAAAATGAATCTGATTACAATCTACATAATCATCAAATAAAGTCAACCGTTAGTAAAACTAAATCACATAAGTTATCCTGAGGAATCGTTCTGGATGTTCATTTTGTGTCAACGGAAGGTATTAGGTTCCATTTGGCACTTTAATTAGCAATTGTTTTCAGATAGCAGAGTTGCTGACGCCATTGCTTTGGCCCACCATTTCTCACGTGTTATTGGATATTTCCGTGGTATTACATAACAGTTAATTCCAGCGGAGAGACCACCTGATTCTCGACGTCAGAAGTCATCACCCTTGCCCACAACAATCTCCATTGTTCGTGGAAGTTGCGTTCGACGCTTGCTCGAGCGCAAACAATCACTCAAAACCATTTTTTTTATTTAGTAAAAAGTAATTCAAAAACAAAATTGGATGATAAATTTTGCGCCACCTTGTATAAGCCTTTACTGTATATACTTTATGACATGCTAAATTGTAGGAGGTTCGTGGTCAAAAGTGGCAGTGACCTCCAACTTAACATAAAATATCAAAAATTGCTTGCAACAGGGGGCAATAATTCTTTCACTAATCATCGAACTGTCACTGTCGATTTATTCAGTAAACTCAACATTTTGGTTAAGTACACGAACGAACAATGTCTCAAATTACAAAAATTTACTACCGAAAAAAAGTTGTCATGTCCCTATTGGAAAACCCTATATAAAGCCACGATCGATACGAGAAAAAAACTGTCGAAAGTTAATTATCATGGGACAGCTTGAATGTAAATTGGAAACCAAGAATGAAGTTAAATAGCTTGGCATCTGGTTAGATCTGTATCTGTATTTTAACAGACAATAGAGGCTCCTTTAGCCAAAGCTAAGAAAGCTTTTACTGTGGGAAGAAGGCTATTTCACACCAACCAAGCGAACATACAGGGCAAAGCCATGGATTGCTTTCAACCCGACGAAGGCCAGGACGATCCTTGTCCCCGTTCAATTCAAGTTGACATGCAGTCTCCACGTGACGCCCCTCGATAGCTACTTTGCCACCCGCCAAGTAGTGAACCAATGCATGCAGCGACATTGGCAAAGGTCGAATAACCATGCCCAGAAAAACAAATTATTATGGACAATTTAACAAGCCTCGGATATGGACCGGATACATGACGACGACCCCGGAAACGAAAATGGGTAAACGATTTGAGAATTTTCTCATGGAACGTCCGCTCACTATACAGAGCTCGAGCTACACAGCAGCCAAAAACTGAAGCCTGCCATTATCTGCTTTAATGCAATAAACGAAAGAATTTTCTCTTGGAACGTCCGCTCACTATAAAGAGCTCGAGCTGCATAGCAGCTAGCCCGTGCCCTGCCCGAATATAAGGCTGACATAACAGCATTACAAGAAATAAGATGGACGGGGAGTAGTGTTATTCAAAGAAAGGAGTACGACATTTATTACAGCTGTTATGCAAAACACCATGTGCTCGGGGTAGGCTTTATAGTGAAAAACTGAAGCCTGCCATTGTCTGCTTTAATGCAATAAACGAAAGGCTATGCACACTTCGCGTGCGAGGCAAGTTTAAGAACATAAGCCTCATAAACGTTCATGGACCTACGAGTCCCCTGGCCACGAAAAATAACAATTCTACGAGAACGTCGAACGGGCCCTCAATGCCTGCCCAAGATACGATGTGAAAATCGTTCTTGGTGATTTGAATGCCAAAATAGGTCGGGAGCCGGTTTTCAGTCACTACGCAGATTCCCATAGTTTGCATGAGAACACTAATGACAATGGATTACGAGTCATCGAACTGGCAGCATAAAAAAACTTGGTCGTTGCAAGTACCAGGTTTCCGCGTAAAGATATCCACAAAGCCACCTTTGTATCACATGATGGAGCCACTCGCAACCAAATTGACCACGTGTTGATAGATCGCCGTCACTCCTCGAGCCTGATGACGGTACGAACGTACCGAGGTGCCAACGTGGACTCGGATCACTATCTTGTTGGTACAGTTTTCCAAGTGCGGGTTGCCTTACGGAGACGTATTGCATCCGCGGACCAGGTTCGAATCAATACGGCTGTCTTACGCAATGAAAATACCAGTAACACTTTGGGCATGCGCTTAGACTCGCCCTCGAATAACACGACGGAGAGAGAGAAAGTCCTGGGGCCAGAATGCCGCGCGTAAAAGAGCAATGGACACGCCTTAAGAATACTGTCATTAGTACTGCCAACTCCATCTTAGAAAGTAGCCGTAGAGATCGGAGCGACTGGTTTGATGATGAATGCAAACTAGCGACTGAACGTAAGAATGCTGCATACCGGGCAATGCAGCAATCTAATAGGACGCGGGTACCCGAGAAGAAATGCAGAGAGCTCAGAAGATCTGAAAGACTCCACACACAAAAGAAAAGTGTCTAGGAAAAAAACCTTGTCTGTGAAATAGAGAAAAGTAGAGAGCGAGGTCCGCACCAGGCGCGGAAGTTCTATGAAATAATCCACAGTATGACGCAGTACACACTACGCACCACTTACTGCAAGGATAAAGAAGGCAAACTGATCACCGATCCTGAAGGCATTCTGGAGCGGCCGGAAGTGCACTTTAATGAATTGGTAAATGATCAGCTCACAGAAGAATTGGAGCCTCCACCAATGCAAGATCAAGACCAAATGCTGCCGCCACCAAGCATTGAGAAAACATTAAAAGCCATTAGATAGCTCAAATCAAATAAAGCCCCCGGAGCTGATGGCATACCAGCTGAGCTGATCAAACAAGGAGGGACAGCGTTACATCACGTAATTCATGAGATCGCGGCGCACGTATGGGAGCAAGAGGAGATGCCGGAAGATTGGCGTCGCGGAATAATTTGCCCCATACATAAGAAGGGTGATGCCACACTGTGCAGCAACTATAGGGGTATAGCATTGCTGAGTACCGCCTATCAGATACTCTCCACTATCCTACAAGATCGGATAGCCCCATACGCTAAAGCCATCATTGGTCAATATTAGTGTGGCGTTATCCCAGGCAAATCAGCGATTGATTAGATATTCACCCGTAGACAGGCGATGGAAAAATGTCTGGAATTTAAGATTCCATTATATCATCTATTCATTGATTTTAAGGCCGCCCACGACAGCATGGCCAGGATAGAACTATATAATGGCATGAGAGAGTTCGGCATTCCAAACAAATTGATACCACTTTGTAGGTTGACCATGACCAACGTAACTAGTCAAGTAAAAATAGCGGGATTGCTGTCCAAACCAATAAACATATTTAATTGACTCCGACAAGGCGACTGTCTGGCCTGCCTCCTCTTCAACCTGGGGTTCGAGAAAGCAATCCGTGACTGGCGTTACAACTAGAGGGACTATTGTCACCAAGTCCAGCCCGATACTTGCCTACGCAGATGACATCGACATCATCGGTAGACCCGATTCGGCTGTACAAGACTCCTTCACCCAGATCAAACAGGCGGCAGAAAAACTGGGACTGCACATTAATGAGGGGAAAACTAAGTACATGGTGGCAACTTCTGCGCAGAGAAGACCTAACGTTGGTCAAATTATCAGAGTAGTGGCGCTCGAATTTGACTCCGGTGGGCTACACCTAGCTCGAATGGGCGAAGAGGAGCCTGCCCGGAAAGTCCTTTGTGGCAGGATGTATGAAAAGAGACAGCGCGGCAGACTTTGTCTGTGATGGAGGGATGGCGTAGACCAGGTCGCCCAGAGCCTGTAACTGCCAAACTGGATGACATCGGCTCGAAATCGGGACCGGTGGAGAGATTTGTTAAATAAGGCGAAGACCGGATCCCGGTTGTAGTGCCGATGATGATCATGATGAGAAATTGTTGCGTGCTTGTGCTCGAGTATGTTATCAGAAAGGTACAAGACGACAACATGGCCGGATCATTCTGCGAAGATAAGACCTAACGTTGGTCAAACTATCAGGGTAGTGGCGCTCGAATTTGAAGTAGTGCAATTCTTTAACTACATTGGGTCAATAGTATTAGCTGATAACAATATAAAAGAACACAAAATACGCGAACGGCTGATCAAATCCAACAAAGCCTACTATGGTCTATCATCATCATCATCATCATCGGCACTACAATCAGGAACCGGTCTTGGCCTTATTTAGCAAGTCCTGGGGCTTGTTAAATTTTCCATAATGATTTATTTTTTCTGGGCAAGGTCATTAGTCTTGCGCCAGGGGCTCCCCGATGGGGAATCGAACCCCGGTCTCCCGGGTGACAGGCGGGTATACTAACCACTATACTATCGAGGAGCCCTATGCACTATGGTCTATCACGGCTCTTTAAATCCCGAAATTTATCCAGAACATCCAAGCTACTACTGTACAAGACCATGGTCTTACCAGTACTCATGTATGGATCCGAGACGGGTGCTCAATAAAAGGCACTCTGAACTCTTAGCCGCGTTCGAGAGGAAGGTCTTAAGGAAAATTGTTGGCCCCGTATGTGAGGGAGGACGATTCCGGAGCCGCTACAACCGTGAGTTGTACGCGATTTACCTTCAAGCTAATATTGTAAGAAAAATCAAGCTCGGTAGAGTCCGGAGGGCGGGAAACCTAGCTCGAAATAGCGAAGAGGAGCCTGCCCGGAAAGTCCTTTGTAGCAGGATGTATAGGATACAGCGGGGCAGACCTTGTCTGTGATGGAGGGATGGCGTATACCGGGTCGCCCATAGCGTGGGAGCGCCAAACTAGATGACATCGGCTCGAAATCAGGACCGGTGGAGAGATTTATTAAATAAGGCCAAGACCAGATCCCGGTTGTAGTGCCGATGATGATCATGATGAGAAATTGTTGCGTGCTTGTGCTCGAGTATGTTATCAGAAAGGTACAAGACGACAACATGGCCGGATCATCCATAAACGGGTTCCCACAAGTGCTCGCATATGCGGATGACATCGCCGTTCTGGACGATAATCTAGAAACTGTTAGTAAAAACTGTGAAATCATCATGCAAGGGGCAGAAGGGGGTTGGTCTAGAAATCAATGAAGAGAAAACAAAATACAAAAAGTTAAAGAATTTAAATATCTGGGAATGATACTGACGGCCATTAACGAAATGTCGAAGGAAATTAACAAAAAACTGCATTCTGGCAACGCTAGTTGCTACACAGTCAGTAAATTGCTGAAATCGAAACTGCAGTCACGTATTTAGAGTATATAGTTCCATATTTATGGAACCATAATCATGCCGATTGTTCTATACGGATGCGAGACATGGGCGGTCACAAATTGGGTAGAAAACCGATTTCGTGTATTTGAGAGTGAAGTTTCAACAATGAGCGGTAAATATGATGTAAAGGCAAAACAATAGAGGAAACTCCACAACCCCGAATTGGAAGAGCTATACCCCAAATCTACAATAGTGAAAATAATTAGGTCGCGAAGATTAAGATGGGCCGGCCATGTAGCGAGAATGAGCAATGACGGACCGTACGTAGAAATCTTGACGGACGACCAATGGGAAAGAGGCCGGTGGGAAAGCAGACGGAGATGGGTAGACAATGTAAGGCGCGAGCTTGATGAGATCGGATCAGATGGCCAAGCGTGGAAGGAGAGCGCACATAACAGGAAACAATCTTGCAACCGAGTCAGTGAGGCCATGAACTTACGCGTTCCTATGATCAATAAATAGTAGTAATAGTAATTAATAACTGACTTTATTTTAGTTTGGAGATTGTGAAATTGTACATCATCATCATCGGCACTACAACCGGGAACCGGTCTTGGCCTTATTTAGCAAGTCCTGAGGCTTGTTAAATTTCCATAATGATGTTTTTTTTCCGGGCAAGGTCATTAGTCTTGCGCCAGAGGCTCACTGACGGTGAATCGAACCCCGATCTCCCGCGTGACAGGCGGGTATCATCATCATCATCGGCACTACAACCGGGAACTGGTCTTGGCCTTATTTAGCAAGTCCTGAGGCTTGTTAAATTTTCCATAATGATTTTTTTTTCCGGGCAAGGTCATTAGTCTTGCGCCAGAGGCTCCCCGACGGGGAATCGAACCCCGGTCTCCCACGTGACAGGCGGGTATACTAACCACTATACTATCGAGGAGCGTGAAATTGTGAAATCTGCACAATCTACAGTTCACATGTTACCCAAATACTCCCCGACTCTAAGTTCGCTAACTTCCGTCTGAACTCTTTCAACGCTTGGAATAGGGACATACTCTATCTACAGAGGTCAACGACAATCTAATGACGCTTGAAGAGGCTTCACCAACTGATCTCATGGAGACAGGTAATCCACTCAAGTACGAGGGTATTATCTAAGGTATTTCAAAGGTCAATGTAAAGAAGAAGAACATTTAAAGGAGCGAAGTCATACACAATGTTATTCTCAATTTTGATAAAATTTGGCACGAGTTAAATAAAAATTAAAAGATTCGTTTGTCGCTAACAAAATGCAGTCGCTTTATCACAAGGGTACGAGACACCTTTCAGTACATATAGGAAACTCACATTCGCTCAAGAAAACACACAATTCGCTTATAAAAAAAAACATAAATTAACTTGATTTGTTGTACTTTTTTTGTCTTTTTTGTAGTTATTTTCACAGTAATCTTTTAGAAATAAAATACACGTAAAAAGTAAAATATCGCAACTCAGTAAAGTGTGCTGTTAATAAATTATATATTTTGATCTTAAATAAATTAAATTGAGTTGAACTTAAGATTTTATGTAGAGAAAATACAGAAAGTATAAGGATATGAACAAAAGTTGTAATTTTTATTATAAAAATAAAGAATAAAGCTAAGCTTGTTGTATAACAGTCACTTAGAGTAACTCCTATAGAAAATATAGACATAAAAATATAAAATGTACCTTTTATGCAAAAATATAGATGTAAAGAAGAAAAATAATTACATCTGCAATTACTTTGTACAGAAAATAGTAAAAAATAGTTACACTTCTAAAAGTAATGGTAGATTATAGAGCACAAAATAATGTAATACGTTAAACATCAATAACCCCACCTTACTTAAAGATCTTTAAAAAAATGATTTTTTGAAAATCACTTATTTTATAAAATATCAGTAGTCAAAGTCACATCATATAGACACGAGAAATGATTTTGGCAAGACGCGATATCTTAGAAAATCACAAACAAGAGAAATACAATTAAGAGCAACTGATATCCAGATACACTATTCTATGTACCTAAAAGTAATACTTATCAATAATGATTGATAATTGTCAAATAGATAATGCTAATTAAAAAAAAATTGAAATGATAAAAATGAGAAACATTCACAGTTATCGCTACTTTATATGTTAATCTCCACCGACAGAACTTATAAAAGTTTTGAGCAGATCTCGAGTAATTATATTTATGTATTCTATTCCATTTATAATTTGTTGATTAATAAAAAGAAAATGTAGCTCTTTCAAGATTCATACTCTTGTATCTTAAATTCTATTCTTCCTTTTTTTATTATATTAATTTTTGCGTTTTAATCTTTTATTAATTTTTTTTTAAGTTTTCATGTCATCTTCTGTTTGAAGTCCTGTTGACGAAACTTCCTAGGGGGACATATTCCGCCATTACATAAAATTATGGAAGTTGTGTTCCTTTTTTTTCTTTTGGTTCTTTCTTCTTAGAATAATTCACATTATAGCATTATAATTAATATTAAAAACAAGAAAATAAAAGTAGAAACAAATAAAACTATATTTATAGACTTTTAACTTTAAATATGTAATTTTTTTTTGTTCATTAAATAATGTTTTGTACTGTTTAAAATTTTTTTTTTGTATTTTGAAAATTTTAAGATGTTTTTGAACTTTTCACGATTTTTTTGTTTTTCAAACATAAAATTACATTAATATAGTATATGAATTCATTTGCGTTTTCTTTTATGTCATGATTTTGTTAATGTTATTTATTTAATCATCTATTTTTCTTATGATAATATTTTATGTGACTTTTGTCAATTTATGATTTTTTTTCGATTTGCTTACATTAACTATATTAAATTTCGTCGCAAATGACTGCAAGGAAAATGTTTGCATGATTATGATCACCTGTGAAGAGTGAGCTCATTATTAATGAACTGCGTTTAAATGCTTGCTTTTTTTATCATGTATAATACTTTGTTTTTTGTATTACAATATAAAATTTTTAAATCTCCGTAGATAGGCAGTACAATTTTATTAATAAACATGAGCATAAGTTTTTAAAAAATTTTGCGATATTTTAGAAAATTTTATTGAAATTAATCTTTTTAATACTTCGCTATGGTTTAATAGATTTAAATTTTTTTATTACTTATTCATATTACTTTATTCGTATTACTTTATTCGTATTACTTTATTCGTATTACTTTATTCGTATTACTTTATTCGTATTACTTTATTATAAATTATATTTTCTTATGATATTACTTTATGTATTGTTTTTATATTAATTTATTCCATTATTTTATTTTTACTATATTAGTTTTTTATTGTATTAGCTTTTTATTATATTATTATTTTATTCCATTATTTTGTTTTTACTATTTTAGTTTTTTATTGTATTAGCTTTTTATATTTCTTCTTTATGTATAATTTTTTGTATAGGGCGGCGTAAAATCAATCATCCATTTTGTTTTTGAATTACTTCTTTACTAAATAAAAAAAAAAAGATTTTGATTGGTGGAAATCTTTATTTAGAGCTTTACAATTTGTGCTGTTAAGTTATGAGATAACTACAGCTGCTCAAATGTCAAATATGATTGACGTACGACGCCATTTGCAAAAATTATAACATCTTCCGATACCGTGATTAATTTTGCGCCAGTCTATATCATTTTTTTGGTTATTTTTTACATATTCATTATATTTTTTTATATTATTTTTTTATATTATTTTTTTATATTATTTTTTTATATTATTTTTTTATATTATTTTTTTATATTATTTTTTTATATTATTTTTTTATATTATTTTTTTATATTATTTTTTTATATTATTTTTTTATATTATTTTTTTATATTATTTTTTTATATTATTTTTTTATATTATTTTTTTATATTATTTTTTTATATTATTTTTTTATATTATTTTTTTATATTATTTTTTTATATTATTTTTTTATATTATTTTTTTATATTATTTTTTTATATTATTTTTTTATATTATTTTTTTATATTATTTTTTTATATTATTTTTTTATATTATTTTTTTATATTATTTTTTTATATTATTTTTTTATATTATTTTTTTATATTATTTTTTTATATTATTTTTTTATATTATTTTTTTATATTATTTTTTTATATTATTTTTTTATATTATTTTTTTATATTATTTTTTTATATTATTTTTTTATATTATTTTTTTATATTATTTTTTTATATTATTTTTTTATATTATTTTTTTATATTATTTTTTTATATTATTTTTTTATATTATTTTTTTATATTATTTTTTTATATTATTTTTTTATATTATTTTTTTATATTATTTTTTTATATTATTTTTTTATATTATTTTTTTATATTATTTTTTTATATTATTTTTTTATATTATTTTTTTATATTATTTTTTTATATTATTTTTTTATATTATTTTTTTATATTATTTTTTTATATTATTTTTTTATATTATTTTTTTATATTATTTTTTTATATTATTTTTTTATATTATTTTTTTATATTATTTTTTTATATTGTTTTTTTATATTATTTTTTTATATTATTTTTTTATATTATTTTTTTATATTATTTTTTTATATTATTTTTTTATATTATTTTTTTATATTATTTTTTTATATTATTTTTTTATATTATTTTTTTATATTATTTTTTTATATTATTTTTTTATATTATTTTTTTATATTATTTCTTTATATTATTTTTTTATATTATTTTTTTATATTATTTTTTTATATTATTTTTTTATATTATGTTTGTATATTATGTTTGTATATTATGTTTGTATATTATGTTTGTATATTATTTTTGTATATTATTTTTGTATATTATTTTTGTATATTATTTTTGTATATTATTTTTGTATATTATTTTTGTATATTATTTTTGTATATTATTTTTGTATATTATTTTTGTATATTATTTTTGTATATTATTTTTGTATATTATTTTTGTATATTATTTTTGTATATTATTTTTGTATATTATTTTTGTATATTATTTTTGTATATTATTTTTGTATATTATTTTTGTATATTATTTTTGTATATTATTTTTGTATATTATTTTTGTATATTATTTTTGTATATTATTTTTGTATATTATTTTTGTATATTATTTTTGTATATTATTTTTGTATATTATTTTTTTATATTATTTTTTTTATAATACCTTTTTATTACAATATTATTTTATGTAATATAGTATTATATTATAATTTAATTTCTTATACTATACTTAATGTATATTTTGACCATATTATTCTAATTTTATTTTTATTGCACTATTATATTTTTTTATTATAATGCTGAGTTTACATTTTTTTATATCATTACAATTATTATATTATAATTTGTTATATCCCTAAATTATTTTTACATTTTATTGTCATTTTCAAATTATTTTTATATTTCTTTATCATTTCTTAATTATTTTTATGTTTTGTTTCCATATATCGTAATCTCAAATAAATTTTCATTTTTCATTGCCATTTGACATTTATTGATCTAATTTTTAATTGAGATGTCCTTATGTAATTAGTGAAAGTTTAATGCTACTGGCTTATAAAAATCTCAAGAACTTGAACGTAAATTTGTAGAAAAGAAAGGTAACACCAATGTTTTCCTTGTATATAAAGTACCCATGTGGCTAGTCCTTTATGGCTAGTCCTTTATGGCAACAGTTAACTGGGATCACAGGCAAGAGCAATATTTGAAGACATTTTAATACAAAAATCCACATAATAAAACAGACCATACATGGAATTCCTTCTGCCGGATCGTAGTTTGAATGTCGTCTCAATAAAATATTATAACAAGAGTAAAGAAGATGGAACAAACGGCTTTGGAAAACTTCGAAGCCATATGGCATACATTACACACATCGAAATATATAAAAATTGATTCTACATACATTTCCAACGAATGTAACTTGTTTAACTTCAACTTGATATTACCAGAAAAATTCTATTCATTTTGGTGTATTTCGGATGAAGAAGGATTTGTTAATTTTTAATCCGACCCAAACATTCTTGGGTGATTAGAATTAAGTTTTAGAAAATAATTTGAGCAGACTTTGAAGACCGCATGTAATGATATCAGTCTGTTTCATGCAGAAGTCTACAAATTATAATAATACCACAAAAAAAATTGTGCCTTGTACCTTTTCAATGTAGATTACGACTTCTCTTTCTTGTTACAATGGAGTGAATATAGTAATGTATATTTGAAACCAGTCTTATATTAAAATACGTCCTCTTTTATAAAACCTTTGAGCAAACCATTTAACGACTTGTAAATTAAGCGCATGGATATTTTTTACTTCGGGCCACTCGAATGTAAGTTAAGTAAAGTAAAAAACAATTTGTCATCAGTAAACGTACCGTATCTGTATTGATTTGGTAAAAAGACATAAATAAAACTCCATTTTCAACAGAGCAACTTTAATACAGCAAAAATATGTTTTCATCGAACACATTTGCTCACCAAATATTCTACAACATAGCATGTGCTTCAATTGTTCATTGTTCGGTGGTTAAAAGTTCTACACTTTTGATTATAAGCAATTAAAGCGATGTGCTGCCGTCTATGTTGTCGCAACAATTGCTTTAACAAACGCAGCGCAATTATCATCATTACGATGATGGACATATTGCAAAATTGCTACGTAATTTTTTTTTTAAGGGGAAACGCGTGCCCCAATTTTGAGAGCTCCAAAAGATGTTCTATACGTAGGCTCCATAATTTGGGAGAGAAAGAGCCAATGAAATATAATCTTTAAACATAAATACGTCCATTTAATCTTAATCTACTGATTTTATTTTGACATCGGCAGCGAACTTACGCCGCCATACATCAATCCACTTAGCTTAGATAACCTCTTCAAGGGCATTGCCATATCAGCTTTTCTTTTTTAAATAACTCAACACGTGGTTATATATTACTATAATTTATATTTTTATTAAATAATTTTTGTTTCCAATAATGCGTCTAAAAATGGCCATTGCAGAATTACATAGAACATTTCAAAGGGAAAAATAAATAAAATTTCAACTTCTTCGTTCTTTTAATCGAAAAAAAGAAACAAAAAACAAATAAATAATAAATCCTTGAAATAAATAATAAATCCTTGAAGAGGTCAGTAACTGACAGATATAAAGCTGTTTCAAAATATTTATAACATTTAGCAATGATTATTACTTCACATCCAATGGAGACCAAGCTAGAACTTATCCTGTTTTCTTTTGTCAACAAAAAACAAATCACATATAAATTAATTGGACTGTGTAAAAAAAAAAATTGAAAAGTTATGTCGTTTCTTTTCCCAGACAATTCGAAATGTGATTTATAGCATTGTATTATAAAAGTATTAACTTTGAAATAGGAATAATTAAGAAAACATTTTAAATTACCTGGAATCATATATCGCAAAATTTTTTAAAGTACTTGTTTGTTCACTATTTGGTGTTTGAATGAATTTATATTGATAAAAGAAATATACAGATGGGGAAATTCGAAAATTTTACACAAAATAAGAAGAAACATCTAATTATGTTCTCGTACATAGAATTTAAGAATGATGTAGAACGTATTGATATCAAATATATGTAGTATTTTTTTTTTTTTTTTTTTGATAGGAAAATTCTGCTTCTGGATACGTACGGACGGGTACCAGGTCATTAACATTGTTCGAAAATTGGAATCACAAGGGAAGTAGGCCAATCTTCCCCTTCCTCAGAGCTCATGCTTTCAGTCCTGCAAAAAGATAAATGTTAGTTATTAGACATTATGTTATACAATTATACATATAGTTTCCTGTTTTGCGTTCTTGTTATTGGATATTTTAATATTATATACAAATACATTGCCATGTCCTGGCAGGTGATAGGAAATACTTAGTTTTGGGCGTTATAATGGAATGATTCAAAATAATGAATGGATTTTAAAAGAAATTCACGTTTGTCGGGTATTTTCATTAACACACACATATATAACATATTTCATCGCATACTAGAAACAAATTAAATAATCAATTTTGGATAAACGAGTGATGTGTTTTGTTCTTGTTAGAGTTAGTGGATTTTTTAGATCATTTTCGATTACATTGACGCATATTTGCCATCTGTATTCCACGTAATAACCCCACAGATATTGTTTTTTTAAATGCTCGCAAAATACCATTTTTTTATTTGTATCAATGCAACTTATTTTATTTGTTATTTGTATTTATTTACACTATATATATATATATAAATAAATCTATATTTAACTTACGTATATTTATTTTTTTATTTGTTTATTTCTATTATTTCATTTCTATTTTTTTTATATTTTTTATATTTTTTTATATTTTTTTATATTTTTTTATATTTGTTTATATTTTTTTATATTTTTTTATATTTTTTTATATTTATTTGTATTTTGTATTTATTTATTAAGATTTATTTATCAAGATTTATTTATCAAGATTTATTTATCAAGATTTATTTATCAAGATTTATTTATCAAGATTTATTTATCAAGATTTATTTATCAAGATTTATTTATCAAGATTTATTTATCAAGATTTATTTATCAAGATTTATTTATCAAGATTTATTTATCAAGATTTATTTATCAAGATTTATTTATCAAGATTTATTTATCAAGATTTATTTATCAAGATTTATTTATCAAGATTTATTTATCAAGATTTATTTATCAAGATTTATTTATCAAGATTTATTTATCAAGATTTATTTATCAAGATTTATTTATCAAGATTTATTTATCAAGATTTATTTATCAAGATTTATTTATCAAGATTTATTTATCAAGATTTATTTATCAAGATTTATTTATCAAGATTTATTTATCAAGATTTATTTATCAAGATTTATTTATCAAGATTTATTTATCAAGATTTATTTATCAAGATTTATTTATCAAGATTTATTTATCAAGATTTATTTATCAAGATTTATTTATCAAGATTTATTTATCAAGATTTATTTATCAAGATTTATTTATCAAGATTTATTTATCAAGATTTATTTATCAAGATTTATTTATCAAGATTTATTTATCAAGATTTATTTATCAAGATTTATTTATCAAGATTTATTTATCAAGATTTATTTATCAAGATTTATTTATCAAGATTTATTTATCAAGATTTATTTATCAAGATTTATTTATCAAGATTTATTTATCAAGATTTATTTATCAAGATTTATTTATCAAGATTTATTTATCAAGATTTATTTATCAAGATTTATTTATCAAGATTTATTTATCAAGATTTATTTATCAAGATTTATTTATCAAGATTTATTTATCAAGATTTATTTATCAAGATTTATTTATCAAGATTTATTTATCAAGATTTATTTATCAAGATTTATTTATCAAGATTTATTTATCAAGATTTATTTATCAAGATTTATTTATCAAGATTTATTTATCAAGATTTATTTATCAAGATTTATTTATCAAGATTTATTTATCAAGATTTATTTATCAAGATTTATTTATCAAGGTTTATTTATCAAGATTTATTTATTATATTTATATATTATATTTATTTATTATATTTATTTATTATATTTATTTATTATATTTATTTATTATATTTATTTACTATATTTATTTACTATATTTATTTATTATATTTATTTATTATATTTATTTATTATATTTATTTATTATATTTATTTATTATATTTATTCATTATATTTATTCATTATATTTATTTATTATATTTGTTTATTATATTTATTTATTATATTTATTTATTATATTTATTTATTATATTTATTTATTATATTTATTTATTATATTTATTTATTATATTTATTTATTATATTTATTTATTATATTTATTTATTATATTTATTTATTATATTTATTTATTATATTTATTTATTATATTTATTTATTATATTTATTTATTATATTTATTTATTATATTTATTTATTATATTTATTTATTATATTTATTTATTATATTTATTTATTATATTTATTTATTATATTTATTTATTATATTTATTTATTATATTTATTTATTATATTTATTTATTATATTTATTTATTATATTTATTTATTATATTTATTTATTATATTTATTTATTATATTTATTTATTATATTTATTTATTATATTTATTTATTATATTTATTTATTATATTTATTTATTATATTTATTTATTATATTTATTTATTATATTTATTTATTATATTTATTTATTATATTTATTTATTATATTTATTTATTATATTTATTTATTATATTTATTTATTATATTTATTTATTATATTTATTTATTATATTTATTTATTATATTTATTTATTATATTTATTTATTATATTTATTTATTATATTTATTTATTAATAATATACCAGCTGAGCTGATCGAACAAGGAGGGACGGCGTTACTTCACGTAATTCATGAGATCGTGGTGCACGTATGGGGGCAAGAAGAGATGCCGGAAGATTGTCGTCGTGGAATAATTTGCCCCATATACAAGAAGGCTGCTATTACAGTGTGCTGCAACTACAGGGGTATAGCATTGCTGAGTACCGCCTATGAGATACTCTCCACTATCCTACAAGATCAGATTGCCCCATACGCTAAAGACATCATTGGTCAATATCAGTGTGGCTTCATCCCAGGCAAATCAGCGAATGATCAGATATATACCCTTAGGCAGGCGATGGAATAAATGTCTGGAATTTAATATCGCATTATATCATCCTTTCATAGACTTTAAGGCCGCCTACGACAGCATAGCCAGGGTAGAACTGTATAATGCCATGAGAGAGTTCGGCATTCCAAACAAATTGATACGACTTTGTAGGTTGACCATGACCAACTAGTCAAGTAAAACAATAAACATCTTTAATGACAAGGGGACGGTCTGGCCTGCCTTCTCGTCAACCTGTGGTTGGAGAAAGCAATCCGTGACTCTGGCGTTACAACTAGAGGGACTATTGTCACCAAGTTCAGCCAGATACTTGCCTACGCAGATGACATCGACATCATCGGTAGATCCGATACGGCTGTACAGGACGCCTTCACCCAGATCGAACAACCGGCACAAAAACTGGTACTGCGCATTAATGAGGGGAAAACTAAGTACATGGTGGCAACTTCTGTGAAGAGAAAACCAAACGTTGGTCAAACTATCAGGGTAGTGGAGCACGAATTTGAAGTAGTGTAATCCTTTAACTACCTTGGGTCAATAGTATCAGCCGATAACAATATGGAAGAATAAATACGCGAACGGCTGATTAAATCCAACAAAGCCTACTATGGTCTATCAATGCTCTTTAAATCCCGAAACTTATCCAGAACATCCAAGCTACTACTGTCCAAGGCCATGGTCTTACCAGTACTCTTGTATGGATCCGAGACTTGGGTGCTCAATAAAAGGCACTCTGAACTCTTAGCCGCGTTCGAGAGGAAGGTCTTAAGGAGAATTGTTGGCCCTGTATGTGAGGGAGGACGATTCCGGAGACGCCATAACTATGAGTTGTACGCGATCTACCTTGAAGCTAATGTTGTAAAAGAAAAATCAAGCTCGGTAGACTCCGGTGGGTGGGACACCTAGCTCGAATAAGCGAAGAGGAGCCTGCCCGGAAAGTCCTTTGTGGCAGGATGTATGTAAGGAGACAGTGCGGCAGACCTTGTCTGCGATGGAGGGATGGCGTAGACCAGGTCGCCCAGAGCCTGGAAGTGCCAAACTGGATGACATTGGCTCGAAATCGGGACCGGTGGAGAGATTTGTTAACAAAGGCCAAGACCGGATCCCGGTTGTACTGCCGATGATGATGATGATGATTATATTTTACTTATATTTATTTTTAATTATTTATTTATTTGTTAATTATTTTTTATTTAACTATTGTTTATTTGTTAATTATTTATTTATTTGTTAATAATTTTTTTATTTGTTATTTATTTATTTATTTGTTATTTATTTATTTGTTAATTATTTATTTTTTTATTTGTTAATTATTTATTTATTTGATATTTATTTAGTTTTTAATTATTTATTTTTTAGTTACTTATTTATTTATTAGTTATTTATTTATATTTTAATTATTTATTTTCAATTATTTATTTTTAATAATTTATTTATTTTGAATCATTGATTTATTTTTAATTATTTACTTATTTTTAATTATGTATTTATTTTTATTTATTTATTTAATTTTAATTATTTATTTAATTTTAATTATTTATTTAATTTCAATTATTTATTTAGCTTTTAATTATTTATTTATTTTGTAGTTACTTATTTATTTATAGTTTAATTATTTTTTTCAATTATTTATTTTTAATAATTTATTTATTTTTAATTACTTATTTATTTTTAATTATTTGCTTATTTTTAATTAATTGCTTATTTTTAATTAGTTATTTATTTCTAATTATTTATTTATTTTTATTTATTTATTTTTATTTATTTATTTAATTTTAATGATTTATTGAATTTTAATTATTTATTTAATTTTAATTATTCATTTGTTTTTAATTATTTATTTGTTTTTAATTATTTATTTGTTTTTAATTATTTATTTGTTTTTATTAATTTATTTATTTTATTAATATTTTTTTACTATTCTTTATGATTTTTTTTTTACTATTTGATGTTTTATATATACATATATATCAATTATTTTATTTGTTTATTAATGATTTTATTTATTTACTTATTGACTTATTAACTTATTTATGCATTTATTGTTTGTTAATTTCCGAGGCTAAAATTTGATAATTCTGCATATGCCCCCTTAAATAAAAGAGTGGGTATTAAGTTTTATATCAAAGTCTGCGGTTGGATTAAAACAAATACAGTATTTTCAAGCATACAATATATTACGAACACCCTTAAAATATACACTCATAATGTAGTCGTAAAATAAGGCAACAGAGAGGAGAAAATCCAAACTTAATATATTAAAAAATGTTTTTCAACTCCTATCATTGACAGCCTGCAATTGCAAATTAAATTATACGTATTGAGTGGCGTCATATGCAACAAAAATCTCGCCAACTCATGCACGCATCCGCCTATGTTTTATAGCCAACATAGCTTGTACGGCGTGCTGTCCTGTTTCATTTTCAGCTTATTTTAACTTATAATTAGCGTATTAACTAAGATCTAGAAAGAGGTTTTAACATGCTTGAGAAGAAGGAACCTTCTCTGACCTGGTAAAACAACACTGTCAAAATATCAGGGGTTCTATTAAAACTTTACTTACTTACTTAACCGACGACCCACAAAACGCCTACCAAATACATTTCGGCTCTATGGGAAGCTTTTACCGCTAGATATTTTAAAGTATTATTTCTGGTACTTTTTTTTTTACTATTCTTCTACGTTTATTGGTAATAAATCCGGTGGCCTTATACGGGGGCAGTTTGATAAGTCGTTGACTTTTGGAATTTCTCGCACAGTAACTTTAAATGCAATACTTAAATTTCTTACAATTCGTGAGCGGTAGAGTAATAAAAGAAGAGCTCATAAAATGACATTTATGATCCGAACTGTGTCATTATATAATAGGAATAAGTAGGAAGTGTTCAATGGAGAATATTCAGCAATTGAACTCTTGTGCAATCTCGCATGTCTACTAAAGTGCATACCAGATACATCTCTCAGACGATTTAGGGGATAATTAAGAGATAAAAAGCGGATTGTTAATTGAGCTCGACATCTGCTTTGAACTACTCGGGCAGTTTGATAAGCCAGTAACTTTAAATGCAATACTGTCAAGTGCCATCTATCGATAGACTACTGTCAAAGTTTGAGCAACCTGCCTCATTTAGTTTGTATTTGACAGCTATTGAAAGCAAAGAATCTCGTGAAAATGGAAAAAAGTGAATTCCGTGTGCTGATTAAGCATAATCAAGCAAACCCCATTAATTGAGATACGAACTTCCTAACCCCATCCAGAGTATTCTCCGGCTTTAGCTCCCGCGACTATTTTCTGTTTCCAAACCTGAAGAAATGGCTGGGCGGTAAGAGATTTGGCTGGAACTGCCTATATGAGAGCCTTGAGGAAACCTATTATTTGGAAGGAATAAAAAAAAATTGGAAAAACGCTGGACTAAATGTATCGAGTTTGGATCACGTACTCAAAAAAAGGAATAGGTAATATTGAGTTGTCAATTTGTATGCCGAATACTTTTCCCTTAACCCAATATTATTCCTCCAGAAATGGTGGAACATAGTATATAACTTGCTCAAGATCGTCTATTACAATTCTCAAAGTTAGTCCACAAAATAATATCTCAGTCAAACGTTTAGATTAGTCATAAAAAACAAATAAACGACGAGTGTACTACAACAAATAAAAATTGATCTCCGACGAGATTTAAGAAGAAATGTAACTACTTGAGATAGACTGGGTTCGTTATAACACGCTTGACACTAAAGAAAAGTCAAAACGAAAAGAAAAAAACAATAACCAGAAAAGTAAGTACTGGTGTTGATTTTTTGGAAAGCAAAAGTAATCCAGTTGTCGATCATCTCCCAAAACGTGAAACTATCTACATTACTGCAAGAAAACAGAAACAAAAATTTCGCCAAGATCTCGCACGCCCACATGAGAAAAAAACTGTCTTATAACCTCATATTCATAAGTGACATTTGATTTGTTCCTAAAGTGAAAATATTTTTTGTGGAGCGCATTTTCCTACAAAACAAAAACGTCAAGTTGATGAGTGTTTTCAAAGTCCTGAGGAATACTATGTCCCCGTGAACCTAGCATGAGTATTGGGTATCCGTTGACAAGTATTCGTGCCGAGAATAAAATGATAATTGCCTCATCCTTTCCGCAACTCCATACCATTCAAAATGGTTCGACTCCCTCGAATGCTAGCCCACAATAGAACGTTTTCATTTCAACAGCATTCAAATATAAACAATTGGTAAAGAATAAATAAATAAGCTTGCATCCACTTACCGTGATCGACAACCATCCTCGGTGGCATATGAAATACCTTCCTCAATAGTCGGAAGGTCGGAGGAAAAGCTCTTAGTCGGGCGAAGATTACGTAAAGTGCGACTAGAAAGCCTCCACACCAAACGCTGCTTATATGGTTGCTTTTGTTGGCCATTATAGTGAGATAATATTCCAGAAACGATAGTGAAACCGTTAGTGAAAACACGATCGGGAATCTATAAAGCAAAATACGAAAAATAGATTTCAATAAAGTAAAATGGGTATATATTATCCTAAATGTTACATACCATCAAATATTGTTGAAGGAACAAAATAAATTCAAACACTTCTTTTAATGTGGGGCTTCCTCTCATATATGACTCTCTGATATGAAAGTCCAAATGCAAACAAAGCAATACTAACGACATAGTCGATGGTGTGATGACATTCGTTTTAACATCACACAGAAGGTTTTCCAAACGATTTTCTAACTCTTCTAATTTGATCATTTGCGTGTAAAAGTTAAAGAACTCTAAACTCAGCTCTTTGGCCATGTTGCGAAATAATGCATAAAATATACGTAAGAATTTTACTGCAGTTATGGGTTGGAAACCCATTTGAATGCCTAACTTGTTTTCAATGATACCAGCCATACGTTCCAAATCTCCAGGTGTACAACCGCACTGTGTAATAAAAAAGAAATAATAACACATAATAGATAAGTACCCTTAGTTACGAATGTCCTTAAATTATAATATGTTCGCCTGTGTAAATGAGTGTTGCAGAATATCTATCCATGTCAGTGAGACACAGCTGGACAAATCTACTATTTACTCCTGTAAAATGTTGGTAAACTGCCAAATCTTAACCATTTTTATGAAGTTACAGTCTCCTACATGTATTAGTGGTATCCTAAGTATGACGTTTGGAGAGACATAGCTGATTTAAGACCAGCTTGCTGGACCAGATCACCTTCAACTATATAATAGCGTAGCCCAGTAAAAAATACTGTTTAAATGAACCTATTTCAATTGACTTTGTTACGGTGTTAATGTTACAAGAGGTTAATCTCTGATTACGCCACCAAAATATTTACTGGGTCTTCCATTTCGAGATTGGGAGAATATAGCTCTGTAATTTTGATAACTGTTAGTTTTAAATGTCATCCAACTAATCTAACCAAGTTTCGTGCCTCATGAGCAGATTTTGGTCGGCATAATCGTCCATCAATTGGCCTCCGAGATCACGCAATTTGACGCCATTGAATTTTTTTTTCTGGATTACGAGGAAGTCCGAACAATAAAATTAAAACAAAAGTTCATCGGAATTTCAATTTTGTTCTTAATTTTCCGACGCTTAAACTGGATAACATTGTATTCCGTTATACCATGTCGGTCCAACCATTAACAATATTCGAAGAGAATATAAACATGCCGGAAGTCAACATTTTTCAATAAGCCAGTGCTCAGTTTTTTAAATATATGATCCGAGAGCATATAAGATCCTTAAATATCAATGCACATTGTGGGCGGAAGAACAAACAGAAGATTGGGAAAAGAGATGTCGAAACATTTTGGTCTTGAATGTCTGTACATTGCAATCGTAACGACGTTATACATTATTTGGGATGATAGAGAAGAAAGTGATTTAAACGCACGCTTTGAAAAGATTATAATAAAAGTAAGAAAGTGTTTAACTCAACTTGTCAATGAGCCAACACGGGTACCAGACATATATGGTTATTTCGCCAACACACTGGACCTGTGTTGCCCAATTCCCACCCAAACAAATACACAATTGAATTTTCTTCGCCCGTGGGCACTTCAGACCACTGTGTCGGGTCAGGTAAATTTCCTCTAACCAACGTTAATGAGAAAGCTCCCAAAAGAACAGTATGGTTCTACGAGAAAGCCAACTGGGAAGGCCTGAACGACTTTTTTGGGATGTTAAATTGGTCCGCATTTTTCCTCAATAACGATGTTGACTCTATAGCGGACACATTGACGGACACGATTCTGTTTGGCATGCGGGCCTTTATTCCACACAGAGTAAAGAGTATCAATCCCAAGAGAAATATGTGGTTCGATTCCGGGTGCAGAGAAGCCATTAAGGCTAAAAAGTTGAGCTTCCATTTGTATAAATCAAACAATACTGAGGAAAACAGGAAAAGATTTAAGAGAGCTAGAAATGACTGCAACGCGTATATTCAACGTACCAAGTTCTTGCATGACCAGAGATTGAGACAAAAAATACTACTCTCTCACAGGTAGTAGAAACTTCTGGGCATTCGTGAAAAAACATTCAAAACTCAGTCTCTTCATCCATTCCATCGCTTATAGTCGATGACAAACCAGTAACCACTGCAATAGAGAAGGCGAATCTACTTGCTGCACATTTTGCAGCCAACTCAACGCTGCCTGATACCACATCAGTTCCACCTCAACTTCAGCATAAGCAGCACACCATGAGGCAGATTCACTTCCGAACGCGTACTGTTACCCGCGCACTCAAAGAGCTAAACGCAAACAAATCCGCTGGTCCGGATGGCATTCCCTCAATCCTCTTGAAGAGATGTTCCTCTTCACTGGGTAAACCGATGCGGAAACTCTTCCATTAGTCTTATTCTACTTGCCGTTTCCCAAATAGATGGAAGTCAGCGCACATTCAGCCAATTCCCAAAAAGGGTGACAAATCATCCCTCTCTTCTTATCGACCCATAGCACTAACTTCTATTCTCTCCAAGGGAATGGAATCTCTTATCAACCGTAAACTTTCGAAATATCTGGAATCAAATGACCTCCTCAATGACCGACAATATGGCTTTCGTAGTAACAGGTCCACATGAGATCTGATGGCGTACCTTACCGAAAAGTGGAGCCATTCCATCCACTACCTCGGTGAAAGCAAGGTAGTCGCATTGGATATTTCAAAAGCCTTGACAGAGTTTGGCAGCCAGCCCTTTTGTTAAAATTACATTCATATGGAGTGGAAAATTCCCTGATCCAATGGATAAGAGACTATCTTTCTGGCCGTCCAATCCAAGTGGTTCTTGATGGTGTCAAATCTGTCTCCCATCAAATTAATGCAAGTGTCCCCCAGGGTTCGGTACTCTCACCCACTCTCTTTCTGATCTTTATAAATGATCTATTGTCAATTCATCATCATCATTATCGGCACTAAAACCGGAAACCGGTCTTGGCCTTATTTAGCAAGTCTTGTTAAATTTTCCATAATGATTTGTTTTTTCCGGGCAAGTTCATTAGTCTTGAGCCAGAGACTCCCCGACGGGGAATCGAACCCCGGTCTCCCGCGTGGCAGGCGGGTATACTAACCACTAAACTATCGAGGATATATACTATCCTATTGAGTTTCTCATACTCATACGAACACTCCCGTCCAAACTCTATGAACGTCACTACCAACCAGCAACTTATGCTTGATACATTGAATTCAGACCTCAACAAGATATTCCAGTTGGGATTATCTAACCGAATAGAATTCAATGCCCAAAAGACTCAGTGGTGGTGGTGTCTCTTGTCATCAAATGTGAGCCCCAAAGTAAATATTCTGTCTATGAACGGCACTTGCATCGACAAAGCCAAGGAACTATCAATCCTCGGCACTCGAATTAATTCGACTCTTAACTAGAATGACCACATATTAGTAGCTGCGAAAAGTACAGCCAAATGTATGGGGTTCCTTAAGAGATGCAAAACATACTTCACTCCATCCAACCTGGCCACTATTTACAAGACGAGTATATTCGTCCCAAAATGGAGTTCAACTCCCATATTTGGTCAGGCGGATCCAAAACTGCACTACACGTGCTCGACAGGATGCAAAAACGAGCAGTGAAACTTATTGGGGACTCAGCCGTAAGTCGATCAATTCCGTCGTTAGAACACAGGCGCAACGTATCATGCCTATCTCTTTTCTATAGGTATAGGTATTACCACGGTCGTTGCTCAACTGAACTTGCTGAATGTGTTCCGCCCCTTCAGACATTTTCCTGCGATACCCGTCAATCTGTGAATGCGCATCAGTTCACATTGAAAGTGGACTTTAAGCGCACAAATAAACATAGAGAGTCATTCTATAGCCGAACCACACGAATGTGGAATGTTCTGCCTGTACATGTGTTTCCTGGCCGTTGTGGTGTCCATACATTCAAGACCAATATACATCGACACCCCCTTTCCTTATCCACTTCCTCTCCATCTGCTCGCACTGTGCTCTGACATTTAAGGGTACTTCAAAAATCCCCTTTTGTGCTCTCGTTAGTGTAAAAAAACAACCGATAACATCAAACAATGGCTGCGTGTGTGCGAAGGTATGTCAGCTCGCTCCACACGCTGCGATTGCTACACTAATGCTCTGGCGCTGAAGATTTTTTCGATTATATTTTGAAGCTACGACTAACAATTCAACTCAAAAGAACAATCTGATTACGTGAGTCGGATGACCAGGAATGTCCATGTAGAAAATGTGCCTCGTGGTGGAAATGTAAGAGATCAGAAGCAAATCGCTTGACCATTCGAGCCCATGCCTTAATCTTGCAGAAGGGAAACTTGTCTCGCCTGCGTTCGGATCGTCGATCACCTGAAGAATCAGGTGAATTTGTGATTCAAAAGAAGGAGTTTGTCACTTGTGGGCTGTCTCCTCACTTCTATTTAACTTCTTCTCTTGTTATGCCTACGTCTGGTCGGCGTTTTCCAGTGACCCGTGTGAACACAACCTGCGAAGAATGCGGAACCCTTCGCTGACTTGATTATAGTGGCTTGGCGCCACCATGTTAGCGAAACTAATTCAGTTGTTTCACACGTGTGGCGCACGTCATCTAGTGAGTAACAAGCAGGCACTGATGCGACAGATAATACATGCCAGTCACTTAGTTCTCGCGAGTCTAGTAAGAAGCAAATCTATCTGAAAAATGTTGAATGGAAAGCTCGCGAGGAAGAAAGAAAGAGTAACACTTACTAGCGGAAGTGGGGAGATCTAAAAGATTGCGAAATAATATTGTCGGAACGTTCTTACTAAATATTCGCATTTCCAATTGCAAGATTCGCACATGTAGGAGATGATTGTGGGTCAGTGAAAGTTGCCTACATCTCCTGACATACGCTATATTGATGCGATATAAGCCGAGTGGTGGTGCGCCTGCCCGTAGTCACAACACCTCTGTGGAGGGGGTGCCTCGCTTATAAAACTGGATCCCGTCTGAGGCATGTCGTGGTTTCGAAAGAAAAAGATGCGAACAATCCCACGACGCATGGTCGTACAGTAAAAGTAAGTTGGGTTAAATGCGGCGATTTGACCCGCCGTGCAAAGTAGAGAGGAGTGGGACTTCTGTGGCTGCGGAAATCCGAGGGTTTGTGCACCTGCTTGTGAGAAAATTGTGACAACCCAATTGTAGACTACCTGAGAAGTACCAGTGGAAACGCTGGAGTTATAGCAACAAAGGAGGTATTTTTTGTAACGCCCAAGAAATCATGGAACAAAACACTCGGAAGCGTTGATAGTGTTGGATGAACACACCGCGGAGAATGATGCCAAGAGAAACGGTGAGAAACGCAACCGATGGAATGTCTGATTCCGCTTCACACAAGAATGTTGTTGACGACTACGAACAGAGCGATGAGAACCAGTGCGTCGAGACTGACGAAATAGATGTACCCAAGGCGAAGATGAACTCCGAATGGAAGTTTATTGTGAGGAATCTATGAATCAGTGTAGATACAGCTAAGTATCCTATGAACTTGGGTTGCCATCTCAACACATAAGTTAAAAGGTAAAACTCGACGGTCACGAGCCCCAGAGGTTCGAATTATACAAGGTGCCGGTGTGCCACAAAGGACATTGGATCTTTGAATGTCCCAAATTCAAGAAGGCCAACACCAGCGGAAAATAGGAGGTGGCAAACAAAGCCAGACTCTGCTTCAAATGCCTTCGCCAAAAACATATAAAGTCATGCTGCAAGGTAGGTAGGTAGCATGTAGGGAGTTTTCAAAATCTCCACCAACATATAACGTTATGCTGCAATGTAGGTAGCATGTAGAAAGTGCTTAAGATGGCATCACACTACTCTTTAGTCAGAAGAACTGAGGCGACGCGAAAGAAGGGCAAACATGGAATCGATCTACACCAAAATAATGGCAAAGGGGAGAATCAAGCAGACTGTGCGGAGCTGTGCTTGTCGTATACACGCATGTGATGCCCGCTATTGATGACGGTCTTCACGGGCGAATACTTGGGGAGGAGGAACGCAACCCTAGAATTAACTTGAACAACGTTTGATGAGTCTCGCGCGATAAACCCACTCCGAGTGTTGATGCTTTAGTGACGCAACTGAGGGAGGAAAAAAGTCGGAAACGGATACAATGAGACATGGGTTTTCCCACACTCCACTTCACAAATGTGTACATTATTTTTTTACCTTGCACTAAACGCATACACTTGGATGCGTGCGAGATTCATTTGTTAACTTCAGATTGCACAGAAAACTGGCCGCACAAATACGGTGCGAACGGGTAGCTTTTGTTTACTTGAGATACCTACGACATATTCATCATCATCATCGGCACTACAACCGGGGACCGGTCTTGGCCTTATTTAGCAAGTCCTGAGGCTTGTTAAATTTTCCATAATGATTTGTTTTTTCCGGGCAAGGTCATTAGTCTTGGGCCAGAGGCTCCCCGACGGGGAATCGAACCCCGGTCTCCCGCGTGGCAGGCGGGTATACTAACCACTAAACTATCGAGGAGCCACCTACGACATATTACACTACCGTAATCCGATAGTAAAGATTTCAAGACAGGAACGCACGTACTATCATCAACGGTTGTACTCGTACCTTCTTTATACCAGAGATAGAAAAACTGAGACAGTTTTAGGGATTTAATCTCAACTGAATACCTGTGTGGCAGTGACAAGCTTACATAGTTTTAGCCTCTCCAAATCAAGGATAGAAAAAGTTTCGATTTAAGCTTTACAAAAAAAGAGATCGCTGACTTCAGTCAATCCCGCATTCCGTTGATTTTCCAAATACGTCAATCGACTAAAGCCAACGCGTAATTACGATCGGGAAGTCACGCAGAGGCAAAGCGCATGCGGTTCAACGGCGCGACATTTTATAGAGACCGGAGAGACGTCAACAAATAACGCCAGAGGTTTTGGTTATTGAATGGCTACTAAAGAGATATCTCCCAAAATCAGCAACGTAAATTGCAAGACTACATAGGTTTAGCTTTTCTAAGTTTAGGTTAAGTAGATAGATTAAGTTAGTAATTAAAATTCAATTAAACTTAAGGTTGTCAATTAGTATAACAATTTTAAAAACGCTTCCTTTTCATCTTTCAATAATGTAAACCGTCAAGAATAACATTTCAAATTTCAAAGGTCGATATTAAATAGTTTTTAAACGGCAGCGCTCTGTAAAGCAGTGGTCTATTCGCGGAAGATGGGGAGATCGAGAGAGACGTATAAGTCTCTGAAAACTGATTATATTCATACAAAACAATTACTCCCCATAGACTATTTGTACACAAACGTATCCTGAAAATTTCAGACCACACTATGCAATGTGTTTCTTTTAGTCATCATCATCATCGGCACCACAACAGGGATCTGGTTTTGGCCTTATTTAGCAAGTCTCGAGGCTTGCTAAATTTTCCATAATAATTTATTTTTACGTGCAAGGTTATTAGCCATGTGCCATTTCTTTTAGTAAATACCCAAAAATCACTTTTTTGAAGTCACATAAGTTGTATCCCTTAAGACAAATGACAAAAGAGGCACGCTCTTGAATATCTGAGTTTTCTTTGTGGTAACAAGTGTGCAACGACGTGTAAGAAAAATGAGGAAAGGCAATAGTTTATCCGTAAAGTACGCCACGTTTAGCTTAGTGTCTATGTGGGACCAATAAGTTTTACCATGTAAAAGAGAAGAGGGCAGAAAAGCAACTGCTTGTGACATTAGTCACTATACTTAGCACACAGTGTCCGTATAGGACTAGTAAATTAGGATTCCACATATATGAGCTAGAGTTTAAGTATATTTTGTTAAGCTTGCAAGCCAATATTTAAAAAGGAATATTTAAAAAATCATAGAACGTTTACTTAGACTAACAGATCATCATTTGTTCTAGGTTTCTCAATTCGTAAATATCTGACTTCAACAGTTAGGACCTTATTAAATTACTTTCTGACTAACAAAATTGTCAATAAATGACCCCAATTCGTAAATCTCTGACTCCAAGTCAAGTACTTGTTTAAGTATTATATTTTCTAACTAACAAGACTGATAAAAAATAACTCCAATTCTGACTTCAACAGTTAGGACCTTATTTAATTACTTTCTGACGAACAAGATTGACACCAAAACTTCAATTCGTAAATCTTTGACTTCAACAGTCAGGACCTTATTTAATTACTTTCTGACTAACAACATTGTCAACAAACCCCAATTCGTAAAACTTAGACTTTAACAGTTAGGACCTTATTTAATTACTTTCTGACTAACAAGATTGTCAACAAATGATCCCAATTCTAAAATCTCTGACTCCTAGTCAAATACTTATTTAATTATTTTCTAACTAACAAGACTGATAACAGTTAACTCAATTCGTAAATACCTGACTTCAACAGTCAGGACCATATTTAGGCACTTTCTGACTAACAAGATTGTCAACAAACCCCAATTCGTAAATCTTTGACTTTAACAGTTAGGACCTTATTTAATTACTTCCTGACTAACAAGATTGTCAACAAATGACCCCAATTCGAAAATCTCTGACTCCAAGTCAAGTACTTGTTTAAGTATTATATTTTCTAACTAACAAGACTGACAAAAAATAACTCCAATTCTGACTTCAACAGTTAGGACCTTATTTAATTACTTTCTGACGAACAAGATTGACCCCAAAACTCCAATGCGTAAATCTTTGACTTCAACAGTCAGGGCCATATTTAGTTACTTTCTGACGAACAAGATTGACAACAAAACCCCAATTCGTAAAACTTTGACTTTAACAGTTAGGACCTTAGTTAATTACTTTCTGACTAACAAGATTGTCAACAAACCCCAATTCGTAAAAATTTGACTCTAACAGTTAGGACCTTATTTCATTACTTTCTGACTAACAAGATTGTCAACAAATGACCCCAATTCGAAAATCTCTGACTCCTAGTCAAGTACTTATTTAATTATTTTCTAACTAATAAGACTGATAACAAATAACTCAATTCGTAAATACCTGACTTCAACAGTCAGGACCATATTTAGGTATTTTCTGACTAACAAGATTTGTCAAAAAACCCCAATTCGTAAAACTTTGACTTTAACAGTCAGGACCTTATTTAATTACTTTCTGACTAACAAGATTGTCAACAAACCCCAATTCGTAAAACTTTGACTCTAACAGTTAGGACCTTATTTAATTACTTTCTGACTAACAAGATTGTCAACAAATGACCCCAATTCGAAAATCTCTGGCTCCGAGTCAAGTACTTATATAATTACTTACTAACTAACAACGTACTTAGCAAATTAAAGAACTTTTACTTACCTGTGATATTTTCACCAAATCTTCAGCTGGAATTGGTTTTAAGCCAAGTTGTTTAACGGCCAAGAAGAAAGACGCCACACTCATGCACGCCATGTGCTTGGGTCTGACTGTCATACGATCCAAAAAACGATCAACCATGCTCATAGCCGCAAAGAGTACATCTGACGGCAGCTCATACCACATTTTAAGGCATCGTAAAATATATGCCGAGCCATCCCGTCCACCCGCAGTTACCTCGCGCTAAATATAACAAAAGACAATATGGTACAATATGGAGATGTTGAATATACAAAGAGATTACTTACCTTCGATTCCTTTGGCAACATAAGAATAGTGTGGAACTTTTCTTGAAGGGCGTCGTACTCCTTGAGGATGTTGTATAATTCTTCTGATGATATCGAATGTAGTTCATTTTCCAACAACTCACGCATTTCTTGCTGAGTTGTCCCATTAACGATGGGTTGTTTCGAGGATGATGTCGATGGTAGATCGTCAGATGATGAAGTTGCATTTTCGCCATTATGTTCGTTATTATTTTCAATCAACGAAGGCCCGACTGCCGGGTGTTGCTGTAATAACTGGTGCTCGTCAGACATGCAACAGTTCTCGTTTTGATATTTACGTCTAGCAGCACCCGGTATTCCAAGCCGGCCCCCGTTTAACATCATCCACTCATCATCATCGTTACCGCTGATGCCGTCACCTGTAACTACTGCCGCCATTGATCCGTCATCATGTCCTTTATCAATATTATTCAACGATTCAGTCATCATCATCATTTCATTGTAACGATGATCCGATAATATTGGAGACGGATTACAAGATGAAGCGGTCGACGCCATCACAGATGACTGCAGCTGCTCCTGTTGCTGCTGTTGCATCAACAATTCACGGTGCTGTTGGTATCTAAACTCCTCATCGCTACTACAATCAAGCGCAAAGAATTGTTGTTGCTCCTGCTGGTATTGTTGCTGATGGTATAAGCTGTGCTGGTTATGGTATTGCTCTTCCTCTTGTAGATGCAATGGAAAACCACTATCAGCGGCAACAGAATAGCTTTCAGGGACAGACATTGTGAGGGCTGGCCTAGTACCTGTGATTTTATTTAGTCGTTCTTTAATATCAACAAACTTGTGTTTTTGTACAGGCAGAGGTTTAGTTTCGTAAATCTTCTTTGCACTCAATAAATGAGCCAATATTAGCTTTACAATTAAGAACGAAGACTAATGATTTGATATTCAATATACGCTTGGAGAGATCTTCGAAATGGAACCTCGTTTAATTTTTATTTCTTCAATATTTAATTTTTGATTGCTACTTGTTTTGCACACACCGGTTAAATAGATGCAAAGGCGAAACAACACACATGAAAATGTATTACGTATATAAACGAATTTTTATATAAACAATTATGTATTTATATGTAAATTGTATTGTTCTTCCTTGCTATGGATCTTCTATCAACCTTCGTGCAATTTTTTGGATTGCTTAATCTCAAAAACAATTTGCAAACAAAAATGAATATATGCCAACGGCCTCAATAAAATCCTTGAGGAATATAAAACAGGTACAAATATGTGCTTCAGAAGTCGGACCCCTATAGAACGAGCGTTGTCAGTTTACCGAATGTAACATTCATGACAATCGCCTTAGTTTACAACACAACAAATCGTTGAAGACTGTTTTGGTAATCTTCTTGAAATTTTCAATCTGTGTAAAAAGCTGCATGGAAGGAAGATAATGCCGATTAATTTATAATATAAACAATATGTAAAAAATATTAAAACAATTCGTCAAATTCCGTCAAAGTGAAAGTGACTTGATGCGTTAAGGGTCGCGTCCATAAACCAAGTAAGGCTCCTCTAGGGGTTATCACTCTGGTCGATTCGTAACAAACGCAATAAACAATGGGGACACCTATCTTCATTCTAGATCGGACCTTGATCGCACCCTCAATCACGAACCATTTTTCACACTTTACCAAACCGAACCATGTCTTCTGATTACGATTAGTAGAATGCAAAGAAAAATCAGAAAAATGTATCCTTATCAATATTATTAATTATTATACTCCTCAACACTTAAACGGTGAATCCTTTTCAGGCCAAGTACTAATTCCTGATACCACATATTCCAACACTTAACAAAGTAAATACCTTTCGAAATAATATCAATCGATATCACGACTGCAACCCAAGAGATTAGCCATCTCAGGGACGACTTCAAAAGACAAGACCTGTCGCTCTGCAATGCAAAAAACTAGCTATGTTTAATGCAAGTCTGCTTGTACCACAAACTCCCAGTTTGGGATGGTCTAAGCCTATTACTACGATTGAGCTCAATCAATTGAAATAAAACAAAGGCAAAATATTCGATCGTAAACTACAATATCTCTTACGATAACATCCACATTCATATTGAAATAATATCATACTCTTGTGTTTAATATTTATTCCTGTACTCAGATTTTAAATACCACACTAAGTGAACATTAACAAAAAATCATTTCCCAAGCCAAACACTCTACCCCGTACTAAAATAGCAGACAAATAGCAATTCAACACAGAGTCAGTTCAAAAAGCGATGCCCGACTGAAACACAAAACCCAAACATATCTGCTCCTTGAAAAAGATAGCCAGATGCAATTAAATCCACACTATCGAATATGGACTGCCCCATATAGGAGGCGCAAAAGCGTGGAATAAAAGACGACCAACTGCAATTTCTTGGCTTTCAGTTCCAATAAAGCAGAAACCTTCAGCGATGAGAAATATGAAATTTCAAAAGACTACGTGACTCAATGTAACCTAAAACCATCCACTGCTCTTTATTAGCCAAACACAGGCACATGATACCAACTATAAAAACTAGTTACACGCGCACTCGCCACATTATGTGGCTGAGGTGGCAGCTGCAGTTCATGACTAGTGATCAGTCAGTCAATTCGGCAGACTCATATGCAAAGCTATTGGAAAAAAAACAAAGGAAAACGAAGAAAAAACCGGAAGAAACCAAAATACATTTATGGCTAAACAACAGCTCATTGGGAGAAGCCAAACTGGTTGGACCGTCCGTGTGGAAACTTGATAACTTTCGACTATTGAAATCTCGCCTACGACCAAAAACACCAGGAAATGAAATGTGATAACCTTTATGGAATTCAAATCCTTCTTTAAAAAATTGGAAATAATTATCACTCCGATAGCCATACATGGTTAGTCAGCTAAGTAAACGCCTCGGGAGCGTCATGCAGCCCTGGTCCCATGATAAACGATGACCCACACACTTCAAGGCCAGCTAATACGATTATATGCTACCATTGAATACGCGTTTGAATAAGATGCCCGTACAGGAACTTTCACACTATACAACAAATTTTACACTACAATAGTACAGTGTTTATAAAAAAGTGGATGAAAAGGGATATCGGCATGAATTCTGCGCTCCTCATGTGTGTTGAGGTTAATCAGATGGAAACCTTGAGTAAGATTAATAAATGAAGGCAAAAAGAAGATCAATTTTTTAAAGAAATTCTTTTTCCAAATAGATCGTTTTTAAATAAACGTAAATTTTAATACTCTTAAGGGACTCAACGCGAAGTACAAAGGTAAAAGTAAGGAGGGCAAACGTTTAAAGCCCTCTTTTTAAAATGTGTATCTTATGTATAGCTAATGGTTCTTGAACTCGAGTCCCTTCTTTTGAAGGGTGGCGTGAAACACAATCCGGAAAAACATTAACTTTATGCAGTCACTCTCTATTATTCTTCCTCCATATTATCACGTTTTTTATAAATCTTGTACAATAAATTACTGCAACAGCAAACTTTATATAAATATTGTTGTATAAAAAACAATTAGTTAACCCTAAACCGGTAATATGAGCCTGGCGGGAGATGGTTTTAGTCGGTAAAAACCCGGCATGCCCCTGGATCGGTCTTGAGGTATCTTTTGAAGATTTCCACCTTCCTACCGAAAACAAAAAAATCCGGTAAAAACTGTGGGTTTTTATATATCTCCCACCGAAAGAACGATTTGCTTTTAAAACACGGGACCCTGATCATAATTCATTTTCATCATTAAAGAGCATGGAGACACACTTTTAGCTCCAGTCGCTCACGCATGCTAGAATTATCATCATCATCTCCGAGTAGTAGCCGGGGTCCCAACGGCCTGTGCGCCCATGTGAAATACCACCCCATGAAGCTTAAGGCTCGGTGAAATGGTCGGGAGAAATCTCTGGCCATCTTTCAGAGCTTGGCTGATGGACCTGTGGCGTTTCTACTAACACCACTGCTACCTTTTCAACCTGAGGACGTGGATTAGGTAACTCGCAAGGGAATCTTAGTCAACCCGTGCCAATGTCGGCACATAACTAAGATAAATCCTACAGACCGATTCGAGAAAAGGTTGGTTAGGTGGTAGTCGGTCCCAAGGTGAGATACCACCCCGTCACGCTGTACATTCCGCTATATCGCCGAGAGAAATCTTCGACGGAGTTTCGGATGTGTGGCTGATGGCCCGGACTGACACGGAGATAAGTCATGATGGTACCTTCTGATATAAAGAATTCCGGAAACCTGATATCCTTGCCCTAACAGAGACCCAGGTCGATTCGTCAACTGATTCGACATATCTTCGTTGCTCAGGATACGACTTACATTCGAGATTCCGTTTTAAGGGGGGAGTCTGCGTCTTCGCGCGGTCCGATCTGGCTTGCCAGAGGATGGAGGCGTTGGAACCCAATAATGTGGACATCATCCGGTTGTGGTTCGTACTGAGGAATTCTGTTAAATTTGTTTGTTGTCTTTACCGCTCCCCGAATGACGATCGACCGGCGACATTGAACATCTTTCACATCGTCGACTGGATACAGATCAACCACCCAGCTTCTGAAATTGTTGTCCTTGGCGATTTTAATGTGCACAATTCCGGCTTGTTGTTACATTCTAACAGAACCGATGAGGCTGGGAGGCTGGCGGAGGGGTTTGCTGTAAGCCACAACTTGACTCAACTCGTGGGGGAGCCAACGCGAGTGCCGGATGCCCGAGGCGATTATGCGAACACCCTGGATCTGTTCTTGACATCCGAACCGAGTATTTATACCGTAGAGGTTTCTACGCCACTGGGAAACTCAGATCACTGCTTGGTATCTGTCGCGCAAGCACTTGCATATCAAGCGAATAACCGGCCTAGGCAGCTTCGCCATGTATGGAAGTATGGGGCTGCTAACTGGGACAATTTGCGAGATTTCTTCGTATCCTTTCCATGGTCCGAGGTGTGCTTCAGAAACTCCGATGTTAACGCTTGATCGGAGTCGGTATCAGAGATTACTCTTCTGGGGATGGAGATGTATATTCCACATTCCATCAAACGAAGTTCGTCTGGTAAACCTTGGTTTGATAAAAAATGCGAGCTGATCACAGCGGCAAAAAACAGAGCTTTTAAGCAATGGCGCTCCAATCCCGCCGATGTTAACAAAACGAATTTTGTTAGAATCAGAAACGCATGCAACCAGGCGATTGATACCGCGAAGAAGGCTCACAACGACAGGGTGATCAATAAGCTCCTTCGGTGCCCAACTGGTTCGCGGTCCTTCTGGTCAATGGCAAAAGCTGTCAGCGGTAACTTCACAACCTCCTCTTTCCTGACAGACAGCGGGACGTTAGTCACGAATTCAAAGGATAAAGCTAATGTGTTCGCGAATTAATTTTCCACGAATTCAAACCTCGATCCCGGCCTTTTGTAGCCAACTGTGATCTCGCCGGTACGGTCTTCGATGCGGGATGTGAGATTTCGTCCGCGCACTATTCAACGCATTATACGTGAACTGGATTGTAGGAAGGCAACCGGCCCGGACGGAATACCAGCAATAGTCCTTAAGAACTGTGCTCCAGAACTATCGGCGGTTCTTGGCAGACTCTTCCGCTTATCTTATGCACGGAGGACCTTTCCTGCCTGCCAGAAAATCGCTCGAGTCCAGCCAATCCCAAAGAGGGGAAAAAAGTGTCTCCCACAAAATTACCGTCCGATAGCATTACTGTCTATTTTATCTAATGTAATGGAAAAAGTCATCAATATTGAGTTAGTTAAGTATTTGGAGTGCAACGGTCTCCTGAATGATCGTCAATACGGATTCCGTGGCAGGCGGTCCACGTGCGACCTATTGACACTTATAACCGATATATGGACATCTGCGATTGAACGGCATGGTGAGTCCAGGGCGGTCGCGTTGGATATCTCCAAGGCTTTTGACCGCGTCTGGCGTCTGGGGGATTGCTTAGCAAACTCCTCATCATCATCATCATCATCGGCACTACAACCGCGATTGAGTTGGAAAATGCAATTATTTTCCTTCAATCATTTAGGTGCCCCAAAAAAATTAAAGTCATTTTTACTTGTCGCATACTCTCTTAGTTTTTCAGTTTATGTCAAAGCAATTGTAAATGATGTTTCACGTAATTTGAACCACGGCATCCTGTGCGGAATTGCATTTTGCCAAATAGTGTGAGGAAACTTGTTAACGTCTATCAAGTTTGGAGAGACTTACAAAAAGGTGCACAGAAGTTCAAGCGGCACCAACAAGAATTGTTATGTAATTTATACAATTTGTTCGATTTTACACGTACTGATCGTCATCATCGGCACTACAACCGGGAACTGGTCTTGGCCTTATTTAGCAAGTCCTGAGGCTTGTTAAATTTTCCATGATAATTGGTTTTTCCGGGCAAGGTCATTAAATGCGCCAGAGACTCCCCGACGGGGAATCGAACCCCGGTCTGCCGCGTGACAGGCGGGGATACTCGATAGTACTGCTACCTCATCCGGCCGAAAAAGACCTCGTCCGCAAAGGGTTAATTATATGGTGTACAACTTGCTTCCGCCGTTTTTTTTTGTAAAAAATGAAATGAAATGGCTTGTTGCGTCACTCCCAATGATCCTGCCAATTCTTGTTGCGTTTGACACGAGTCTTGATCAAGTACTGCCTCCAATTCTGCATCTTCGAAAACCTTCTCTCTTCCACCGCCATGGGTCTTCGACGTTAAAATCGCCGTTCTTGAAGCGTTGAAACCGCTCTCGGCACGTTCTTTCACTAATAGCGGCCTCACCATAGGTATTTGAGAGCATTCGATGAGCCTCAGCCGCAGATTTCTTCATATTAAAGCAGAAAATTAAAACCTCCCGCAAATGACGAGAATTTGGTTCGTAAGCTGACATATTTAGTCGAGAATGACTTTATGATGCAGACACAAATCGACTAATATTTCGATGGCGTTATGTTTACAAATACCTAAGCTTATTGTATGACATCTATGATCTATTTATTTCAACCCCCGCTTGGTAGAAACCTTGACGCGGCGCGGGGGCTTAAAGTACAATGAATCACTCAGGCTGTGCTGACGGAAGCATATGCTTCCAGTAGGGTCACCCATGTCAGACAGGCTAGCGAGGAGTAACACACAAAGATCTACCACCCCTAATCCAGGGTGTTACGCGTCACCGTGCCCATTGGATGGTTTGCAGCCAGGGGTATACCGGCTGTATTATAACGGCGCCTCTCTGACACCGGGTCGAATCAGAGCAGTAAGCAGACTTTACCACATCAAAACGGGGCTCTGATATGGCGGACTATTTGAAACCCCAAATCTCGTGGGATCAATAATGAACAACCAATATACAAAAAACAATCCCACGAAAAATCCGGTAGGCGTAGGTGTGATGAGCCGACACTACCATAAGGGAAAAAATCATCAAGAAAACACCGACTTGGCAAAAAGAAGACGTAGGGAAAAACTGAAAAAGCGGGATATACGCGTCGGCACGTGGAATGTTCGAACGTTATATAAACCAGGCGCGATACAGACGGTCGTAGAAAACGCGAAAAAATATAAAATGGACATCGTCGCGCTTCAGGAAGTTCGACTCCCACATCAAGTAATCGAAACCAAGGGGTTTACACTGGCGTGTGGAGGTACCGATACACATAACCTCGGAACTGGCTTCATCATAAGCAAGAAGATTACGTCCTATGCAAAAGATGTGCAATTTATTAATGACCGAATGTCGGTGCTAAAAATACAGGGCCCATGGTACAATTATGTATTTATACACGTACACGCCCCAACAGAATCTACCGACGAAGAAACGAAGGACACATTCTACGAGACCCTAGAGGAAGTATTTGATGGGATCTCATCATTCGATGTTAAAATTCTCCTCGGCGACCTTAATGCGAAAATTGGAAAGGAAGATATCTTCCAACCAACAATAGGTAAAGAAAGCCTACATGACGTTTCAAATGATAATGGTATTTGAATTATCACGTTCGCAGCGTCAAAAGATCTGGTAGTGAAAAGCACGATGTTCAAGCACAAGCAAATCCATAAAGCCACATGGATATCACCCGACGGCGTAACACGTAACCAAATAGACCACTTCCTCATAGACAAAAGACACCACTCGAATATCCTTGACGTAAGATCATATAGAGGAGCAGATTGCGACTCCGATCACCTTCTAGTGATGGGCAAAATTAGAAGTCGGTTTGCAGCAAACCCACATGGACAGTCACGGAAGACGAGCAAAAAGTTCGAGATTGATAAACTAAAAGACCTACGTAAAAGGGCGGAATATCAAGACGAACTAACGAATAGATTTAGCATCCTAGAGAATGACAGTAGTGAGGAAGAGGAAGCCAATAGTGTGGACACTAAATGGGCATCGATCAGAGACACAATCAAACAAACAGCCCAAGAGGTATTAGGATTTAAGAAAACAACTAAGTCCAAACCTTGGTTTGAAGATGAGTGCAGGGCAAACATCGAAGAACGTAAACGCCTCAGAATGATCCACTTAGAAGCATATGATGGAGTCAACGCAGTAAGATACGCGACAATTCGGAAAGAAACAACTAGACTTTTCAAACGCAAAAAACGCGAATGGGAGAAGACTCGGATCGAAAAAATCATAGAAAATGCCAGAGCAAAGAACAGCAGAGGTATGTATGCCGACATAAATTCAATTAGAAATGGCTACCGAGGGAGAGCCAAAATAATCCGAGACACAAACGGCTGTCTGGTGACAGAAACAAAAAATATCGTGACAAGATGGAAGCAGTACTTTGAAAACCTGCTCAATGTGCGCACCCATCAACCACAAATAAACGCACCAGACGTACATACAGCCGAGCCCCAGATCCTAGAGCCCTCTTTCGACGAAGTTGTAGACGCGATAAATCGACTGAAAAACAAGAAGGCCCCCGGAATCGATCGCATACCGGCAGAGCTTGTGAAGCATGGAGGAGGGACAACCGCTCGAAAGATCCACTAACTGGTTAAAATAATATGGGACAAGGAAGTCATTCCGGAAGAATGGTAAACCGCAATAGTCATCCCCATTTTCAAAAAAGGCGATAGATCTGACTGCGAAAATTACAGAGGAATATGATTGCTCCCAATCACATACAAAATATTAACAAATGTCATACTGGCAAGAATCACACCGTACGCAGAAGAAATATTGGGAGACTACCAATGCGAATTCCGTCGGAACCGGTCAACAAGCGACCAGATGTTCACAATAAGGCAACTGCTGGAAAAGAAGTGGGAATACGTAGAGACAGTTCACCAACTGTTCGTGGACTTCAAAAAAGGCTACGACTCAGTCGCAAGGCAAAGACTTTACCATATTGTGGTTGAGCTGGGGATCCCGAAAAAATATGCCGCCCTCATTCAAATTTGCACGAACGAAAACAAAGGGCGAGTTAGAATAGAAAACCACCTCTCAGAACCATTTGAAATCCGGGACGGACTAAAACAAGGGGATGGCCTCTCACCATGCCTTTTTAACCTTGTCCTCGAGTATGTTATCAGAAAGGTACAAGACGACAACACGGCCGGATCATCCCTGAACGGGGTCACACAAGTGCTTGCGTATGCGGATGACATCGCCGTTCTGGGCGATAATTTCGAAACTATAAGTAAAAACTGTGAAATCATCATGCAAGCAGCAGAAGAGGTGGGCCTAGAAATAAATGAAGACAAAACGAAATACATAATTACGACGAGAGCAGGTGGACCTCAGAGAGCTCATATAAACGTCAGGGGCAAGATATTCGAGAATGTCAAAGAATTTAAATACCTGGGAACAATACTGACGGCCAGTAACGAAACGTCAAAGGAAATTAACAAAAGACTACATTCCGGCAACGCTAATTGGCATGCAGCCAGTAAACTATTAAAATCCAAACTGCTATCACCTAATATAAAGCTCCGTGTCTATAGAACCATAATCATGCCGATTGCTCTATACGGATGCGCAACATGGGCCTCACAAAACGGGAAGAGAACAAATTCCGCGTATTCGAGAATAAAGTTTTAAGGGGTATATTTGGCGGTAAATATGACGAGGACTCAGGACAATGGAGGAAACTCCACAACCACGAATTGGAAGAGCTATACCGCAAACCTACAATAGTGAGAGTGATCAAGTCGCGAAGATTAAGATGGGCCGGACACGTAGCGCGAATGGGCGATGATAGGACCGTGCATAGAATTCTTGACGGTGAACTAACGGGGAAGAGACCGACAGGACGGCCGCGACGGAGATGGGAGGACAATGTTAGATTGGACCTCGAGGAGATCGGATCGGATGATCGAACGTGGAAGGAGAGCGCACAGGACAGGGAACAATGGCGGAGCCGAGTCGGTGAGGTCATGAACTTCCAGGTTCCTACAGGCCAGTAAATAATAAAATAATTTATTTCAACTACCACTTACCGCTACAGGCATCTATTGCAAAACAGCGGAAGCAAAGTTGTACACCAAATACAAATAATTTGTGTATAAAAAACGATTTGAGTATATCGTAATAGCTAACTCGATTTTATATATGCTTGTAGCGATTCTAACAGATACACACAATTTATAGCGTTTGAAATAATAGTGAAGAAGATCGTGTGATTCGAACTGACGCTATGACAGCTCGAATCGCGAAAAAAATTTTACCTAAGCGTTACACACCAGGCTACTGACCGTGTTTAGAATTTGATTTCCAAACTCGAGTATACTCCACTGGTGTGAATTATTTTTATTTATCGCTTGGTATACGGTTCTGATATATTTTTCTTATTCGATTTTTTTTCGTTCGGTGTTCTTCACTATTTTTGCTTGTGAATTGTGTGTATCTGTTAGAATCGCTACACACTCCCGCCGCAGTAACTTCGTTACGATCAGATTCGTATGCGGACGACGGACGAACGAGAGAAACGAGGAAACATCGGAGGCTGTGCTCTATGCGGAAGTCGTGACCGTGTGTGAAGTTCTGCTTTTCTATGGGAAGTGTATGCTGTGTGTACAAAAACACGGTCAGTAGCCTGGTGTGTAACGCTTAGGTAAAAATTTTTTCGTGATTCGAGCTGTCATAGCGTCAGTTCGAATCACACGATCTTCTTCACTATTATTTCAAACGCTATAAGCTCACTTCACCAATTTCAAAATAAACTCTCCATATTGCAAATTAAAACACCCCGGAAACAAAGTTTATTGTCTTCAAAACAAATTAGCAATTTGTAGTATTTTTCAATGCAATAAAACCAGAGGGGTGCATCTAGTTTGGGGTGATAGCGCTTGATTAAATAATTTATTTACAATTTACTTAGAGAAGATTTTCGACGTCCCTCATAGGGTACATAACAGATTCAAAAAATAATAATAATAACTAGAGAATTATGTTTTTGGATAGTTTTTATAAATTTAAACATTACGCACTTATTTTGATCCACTGTATAATGCCAAGGATATCTCGTTCATGTCATCAATTTCCACACCTGCATTGATGAGATTGATTTACTTGATAGAATCTGAAGATAGAACCGAACACTCCGTTGCAGTATCTAAATATAAAGTCAATGAAATCGTGTTGCTGTTACAACCACTTGTCCATACTGGACGAATAAAGGTTATTCCGCCACTTAACGAATTAGTTATTCAGTTTCAAGGGAAGGAATTGAACTGAACCGAAATTGAAGTTTATGTATATGCGTATACTGAAAATCGATATAATTAATTAGTACACACTCAAGCAAAGGGGTAATTTATGATTTAGAACATGACGCACATAGGAATGGGACACCACTGTTTATTATTATGTATGTTTAAGGAACTATTTGTAACACATTTCCATTTACATACCTATCACTACATACTGTGCACTTCAGCAGGTAAAAACAAAACTTCCAGTTAAGAAATAATACGCAGCAAAACAATTATATAACCACTCCCTCCTTTTACGAGTATTATTAAAATTAGCAAAATTCAACAAGTTCACTGCCAAGAAACAAGTAAACAAATGTCTTATTATTATTTTTCTTTTCCACCCGACCGTTCAACTAGTCGATGTTGAATGAAACAGTGCCACCCGCGGGGCGAACTGCGTAGGGAACACAAAGCGAATACATTTCGTTTTCAAAACGCAAAATTGGCTGACGCAATCCTATAAAACCAGATTAGAATTTGTTGTTTTACATAAACTTGCCGTTGACTCTTCTTTTGTTGTTTGTTTGTGTGCTACTTTTGCTTTTGTTTTTCAATATTTAGGGAATTTATTATTTCTCTATCTGACTGAATTGTTTTGTGGAAAAAGAACACCACCACTAGGGTTGCATGGGGGTAAAATATTTTATTACAAATTCTATGAAACTAAACACAAACAAGAAAATCAAACCGAAGAACTTGTTGCCCATAAATATAGTATAGTGGGAGTGCACAATATAATTTTCTTAGAACGTTCCAAGGTACAAGGGGACACTTTTTGTAAACAACCACTTTATCTAACGTCAATAGTGGTCGCTTGTTGACCTAGATGTGCCTTCGTTTCCAACAACATTAGCTTCTGAGGAAGTTTGGAAGTGGTGCTGTCGCACTACCCGGCACGTATGCAATCATCGTTGCCTCTACTTTCATATTTCCAATTAAATTTAAGTTTTAATTTCCCAGAAAACTTGTTATATTCTTAAAATAAAACACGTTTATTGTTTGAACTACCTAGTACAAGAAATTTCCACTGGATGGTCGATGTTGAGAACGTATGCGTATCCTTTGGTGACAGGTTTGCCTGTCGTTGGCAGATGAAAATAAATATTGTATTTTGGTGACGATGTTTCATGATAAGTCGAAGTAGTATTGTTTGAATCATGGAGACTCCCCTTGTGACGGCAGTTGTTAAAGAACGTATCTGCATCGGAGCAAGGGGTACGCGCATCCTCTTGTCAATTTTTTTGATAGACGTAATAAAAAAAACGTAAGGGTAAAATTGAAGGGCGCAATTGGATAAAATGGTTGCGAGGAGTGCTCTGGAATGGAGACAAAGGTAGAAATCGATTTCATTACGCAAATTGGAATGTGGCTATAAATATGTTTTGTTAATTTCATTTTAAACACACATCCATAGGAGGTCATGGTACATGGTTGCTGACACATACTTCGACGAGCTTCAAAGGATCTGGAATAAGGATAAAAGATAAAAGACCAGAGAAGAGCAAGAAACCTGACAAAGAAGAATCTTTATCACGGACTGACGAATCTGGAATAAAGACAAAAGATAAAAGACCAGAGAAAAGCAAGAAACCTGACAAAGAAGAATCTTTATCACAGACTGACGAATCTGGAATAAAGACAAAAGATAAAAGACCAGAGAAAAGCAAGAAACCTGACAAAGAAGAATCTTTATCACGGACTGACGAATCTGGAATAAAGACAATAGATAAAAGACCAGAGAAAAGCAAGAAACCCGACAAAGAAGAATCTTTATCACGGACTGACGAATACCACATGACCAAATCCGCATGTATCTCCCAATTAAGACTTAAAACAATAAGTTCACCCTGAAAGCATTCAATGTTATCTCAAGATATAATGAATTTTAGAAGCATCCTATATGCTAATTGTTACATTTTTTTTTAAACACACCCATACGAGGTCATGGTACAGAATTTCAAACTTGGGAAAGTGAACGGTAACGCTTGTGTTGCCGACACATACCTCGACGAACTTCAAAGGATCTGATTTGCGAGTCAATGAAGCAGTAGCAGGCGAAAAGTTTTGAAATGAAACTGTTTTCTGGGCCATTTTCAGTCTCCTATTGCTTTTCCAACACACCATTTACATGGTCCCCTTTTTGCGTCCACGTAGAGAAACAAGCATCAAATCATATTTCAATTTTGAACCAGCATTTGACGTCAACCACTGCAGCTGAAACGCAACTAAAGTTTGTTTTTCGATTCCAATCTGTCCCCATTGCGTATGAGGTGTTTCCTTACTTTGTATGTTTCACTCGTACACTTATTTATTGCATCAGCAACGAGGAACTCGGCCTTACGTAGGAATAATATGTCTGATGCTGGCGCAAGGCTAATAACCTTGCCCGGAAAAACAAATTATTATGGAAAATATAACAAGCCTTCGACTTGTTAAATAAGGCCAAGACCGGATCCCGGTTGTAGTGCCGGTAATGATGATGATATGTCTGATGAGGACAAATAAAGGATTGGAATGAAAAGCAACAAGGGTAGTTACTTCCATTAACGTAGAACCAATTGAGTAGGATGTCAGGAACAATTTCGTAACGCCATAACAACATGAAACAATTACGTTCGTGCAATTATTGTATGTACATCGGTTTTGTGAGTCTCGTACACAACTTTATAAAAGGCTATTTGTAGCGATGCATATATTGCCATCGATCGCTTGCTTAAGAAACTACAAAAAATCGACGGAGGGAGGAGTTTTTATGTCATTAGGCCACATTCATGGTCTCTGCACACTGCGTTTTAGGGTCAAAAAGGTCGCTGCATGCATTGGTCCACTACTTGGCGGGTGTCAAAGTAGCTATCCAGGGGTGTCCCGTGGAGACTGCATGTCAACTTGGATTGAACAGGGACAAGGACCGTTCTGGCCTTCGCCGGGTTGAAAGCAATCAATGCCTTGTGTGTTCGCTTCTATTGCACAACAATACGGAATTATAATAGCTGATGAACTGAATGCGAAATACACTGCTTCGGGAGACTCTATAGCGTTTGAAATAATAGTGAAGAAGATCGTGTGAATCGAACTGACGCTATGACAGCTCGAATCACGAAAAAAATTTTACCTAAGCGTTACACACCAGGCTACTGACCGTGTTTAGAATTTGATTTCCAAACTCGACTGTATTCCACTGGTGTGAATTATTTTTATTTATCGCTTGGTATACGGTTCTGTTGCATTTTTCTTATTCGATTTTTCGTTCGGTGTTCTTCACTATTTTTGCTTGGGAATTGTGTGTGTATCTGTTAGAATCGCTACAACTCTTTTATAAGCCCCAACGGCAGGGTACTCTTGAACGAACTACGCATATAATACGAAATAGATGAGAGGCAGACGACGGATGATTATCAACTGAACTTTATTAAAGTATGTACTACTTACAATATTGGCGCAAAGCTCATAACCTTGCCCGGAAAAACAAATTATTATCGGAAAATTTAACAAGTCTCGGGACTTGCCAAAACAGGCCAAGACCGGATCCCGGTTGTAGTTTTTTTTTTATTTTTTTTATTAGACCTCTCGGGAGAGGCGAACTTATAGCGCCTAGTGGGCGCCCCGAGATGCCTACAAATAACTGTTGCAGTTCTTTTTGAACAGTTGCAGGTTGTAACGCTCCGGGAAGACTTGCGTGGGAAGGGAGTTCCACAGCTACCGCCCTCTGTAATGGAACGAGTTCTGATACAGGTATGTTCGCGCCGTTGGAAGATGAACCACAAACGGGTGCGATCCGTCGGATTGTATTGTGGAGCGCATATAAGCCGAATTGCGTTTTTTTTTTTTTTTTTTTTTTTTTTTTATTAGACTTCTCTCGGGAGAGGCGAACCTATAGCGCCGAGTGGGCGCCCCGAGATGCCATCAAATAACTGTTGCAGTTCTTTTTGAACAGTTGCAGGTTGTAACGCTCCGGGAACACTCGCGTGGGAAGGGAGTTCCACAGCTTCCCCGCTCTGTAGCGGAACGAGTTCTGATGTAGGGATGTTCGCGCCGTCGGGAGATGAACCACAAACGGGTGCGATCCGTCGGATTGTCTTGTGGAGCGCATATAAACCGAATTGCGTGAAACAATACCACGAATCTCCGAAGAACAGTACCCGTGATAATATCTGTAAAACAGACAGAGGTCGGCTACGCGCCTTCGATGTGATAGCAACTGTAGTCCCGACGTCAGCGCCGAGTCCCCGATCAGGCGGATCGCTCGTCTCTGTATGCTCTCAAGTCGGTCGAGGGTATGTTTAGGAGCCGAGCTCCAAACATGAGAGCAATATTCGAGCGCGGGTCTAATTTGGGATTTATATAGGAGAAGAAGTTGGGCCGGAGTAAAATATTTCTTGGCTCTTAAAAGATAGCTCAGTTTTCCTGAGGCTGACCTGGCGATACTCGACACGTGTTTATCCCATGATACATTCCCACAGACCGTGACCCAGAGCAATTTGAAACTTTCCCCAGTGCCGATGATGATGATGACTATACTTACAATAGAGTACATAGTAGTGTTACCATATCGCAAAATATAGTTCTAATCATCATCATCGGCACTACAACCGGGATCCGGTCTTGGCCTTATTTAGCAAGTCTCTCCGGTCCATACCCGAGACTTGTTAAATTGTCCATAATAATGTTTTTCCGGGCAAGGTTATTAGCCTTGCGCAAACTTTTATCAGAATGTCGCTGCATGTATTGGTTCACTACTTGGCGGGTATCAAAGTAGCTATCCAGAGGGGTCACGTGGAGACAGCATGTCAACTTGGATTGAACAGGGACAAGGATCGTCCTGGCCTTCGCCGGGTTGGAGGCAGAGACTTTAACCCTGTATGTTCGCTACCATCCTCCCTATCATCTATCCATTATCATCATCGGCACTACAACCGGGAACCGGTCTTGGGATTATTTAGCAAGTCCTGAGGCTTGTTAAATTTTCCATAATGATTTGTTTGTTCCGGGCAAGGTTATTAGTCTTGCGCCAGAGGCTCCCCAACGGGGAATCGAACCTCGGTCTCCCGCGTGACCGGCGGGTATACTAACCACTATACTATCATCTACCCACCTTACCCAAATACACCCACTACCCGGGGTCTCTCTCTCCCTCTTTGTTCACTTAGATAACAAGTTAGGTCGTAACTCAAGGAATTTCGTGCAAACTAAGCTAAATAAATAAGTAAATAAACTCAGTAACCAACTCGCCTGATACAATTCCTTAGTACTATTAGCCTGTGGCGGTTCCGCCAAACCCCACGGCCCGGTTACCTGAAAACCCCCATAACTTCATCCCAATCTGTATAAGTTTTCGCTAATGCAATTGCATTAGCACCTTAAATGCTTTACGCATCTAGGTTATCAAATTTGTAATCTAAAAGTCCCTGTTAAAGAATCCTTACCTTTCATGTATCTCTTCGCATACAAATTCCCTGTAAGAATTCTTTCCTAACTTATCATGAATCCCAAAACCTATTCGGCACCTTCGGTGCTAGGCAAATTTCATCCTTCCCACACCTGCACCGCAATCTCCCACTAGAGTACGACCCTGGCGTCGCCTTAGATGCCATACATAATTGACACAGATGGTATACACAACCGTCATTGTGTAACCATCTAAATTACTTTCCAAAGACTTGCAACTATTGTGCAAGTGCAAGCACTTCTCTCGGAAATACTTCTTTGTTTGAATCTTCAAACAATCACCAATGTCGCGCTTAGCCACCGGATTGGATTCAATGGCATAAACATATGCAAACAAAAGAATCCGATTCTCCCAGCCGGCAGAGATAGGATATACGATCTCCATTGTATAAAGTATCCCAAATGCATCTACTATCTAATGAGTTCCAACTTGTTTACTCAGTTGAACTCTCAGATCATAAATTTCCTATGTCCTACATATTCCTGGATCCGTTTACCATTGACCTTCTCACATAAGTAAACACAAACCCAATTAGCATCCAATGAGATTCGGCGACCCCATGGATGCACATTATGCCCTTTCTTTGTTCCAGTTTCGTTCTCATGGCTTTGTCCCATGAATGAGCCAATGTACACACATACATGTGTACCACCATGATCTTTATTACAAGATCTGGTTTTCTGTTCCGCAGAGAGAGACTTTACGTCTCTCTTGTGGTAAGTAAAACATATCCTTAGGGGAGAAGATATCTACCACCACACCAACAAACTCACCCCAAACGAGGGTTGAATCGTTGTCTTATTCCAACTACCGATCGCGACGGTAGATTTCCTTTCCCGCTCCCCGTGGCGTGCGGGGATGCATAATCCAAAGTCGAGTGCATTTTATCCCCCGAGGTGCGTGCCTTTATTTTAGTGTTGTGTCAAAACTATCCCTAAGTATTAACAAAGACCTTAGGTCAGTAATTCGTGGACGTTTAAAGTTTAAGTCGTTTTCCCGACTTTCGATATCTAACAGTAAAAATAAAAAAAGAACCTTTTATACAAATCCAAACAAGTGTTTAATTTTCCATGCTGCAGTTCCTGGGTGTGTTTTCTTCATTGTTGTCCCCTTGGTGCTCGTATTTTTGTATTCAGCGGTATTCGTGATGGGGTTGAGAAGTGAATCAGCGCCGTACGCCGGCGCACAATACTTCCACCCCACAAGCCTATAATCTTATCTTCTATCAACAAAAAGATCCCAAACGAGACACTTTCTCCCTTAAAGTATTATCCCTTAATAAAATGTTCATCATCATCATTGGCACTACAACCGGGATCCGATCTTGGCCTTATTTAACAAGTCTCGAGTCTTGTTAAATTTTCCATAATAATTTATTTTTACGGGCAAGGTTATTAGCCTTGCGCCATATAGTTGTATCCATCTCCTCAAATATTTGTTCTATTTTCTTAAGTACAGCATTTATCTCAATAGTTGTAAAACGTTTATGGCCATAAAAGCCCGATTCCGTTAGTATTCCAACAACTTCGTCCTACATTAACTAAGAGTAAAAAAAGAAACCTCGAGAAACAGAACAAATCGTAAGGAATTCCAAGAAGTCGGTAATTGGCCTGTAGTCATCCGGATTGAAGGCTAACATATAAATATATCTACATTAGACCACATAAAATGGTTGGGTGTTAAGAAAACAGATAACAAACAATGGCATCATGTTCCACCCGCATGCTTGCTTGGCATTTCAAGGGGATTTATAATCAATTTTTGTTACTGTAGTGTTAGAAAAAATTGCACTGCACTATCAGAACGGCCATGGACCTCTGAGGTTAAAACAGACGAATTGTAATAAAGATAAAAGACCAGAGAAAAGCATGAAACCTGACAAAGAAGAATCTTTATCACGGACTCACAAATACCACATGACCAAATCCGCCTGTATCTCCCAATTAGGACAATAAGTTCTCCCTGAAAGCATTCAATGTTATCTAAGAAATAATGAATTTTAGAAGCATCCGCATACAAGTGACTCATTCAATGATTTTTAACCAACAATTTGCAGACACTTCCAGATTCAATGGCTTTGTTTTTAGTTTTAAATGAGTCACGGCTGCCCTTGAGAGAGACGAACTATCGCAAATAATAGGAAGTTAAAACGCAGAAAGTGTAAACAGACGACACTCAATTCCATAACTGACGACTAGCATTAGAAATGTATCACAGTTCAATTTTTTATATTATTACATTAACCTTCAGTCAGAATGATAAATATTAAAAACTATCATTACATATAGCATTCAGACTTTCACAATAATCGACTTTGTATAGGGTGAATGTTACATTGAAACCCCACCCCACGTTTATAATAATTCTCTGAAGGCATTTTGAACAATGTAATGGGATAGAAAATAAAACAATGTAAATGGATGAGACAATGTAATGTAATAGAAAATAAAACAATGTAATGGATGAGACAATGTAATGGAATAGAATATAAAACAATGTAATGTATGAAACAATGTAATGGAATAGAAAATAAAACAATATAATTAATGGATGAAACAATGTAATGGTATAGAAAATAAAACAATATAATGGATGAGACAATGTAATGGAATAGAAAATTAGACAATAGGGAACAGTAAACAGATAAGCCGTTTGATTGAAAAACAAACAAAAGTGTGTGACTCACTGATTGGCAAAACATTGTATTTACATAAGTGCATAAACCCTTGCAAGCCGTGACACAATATGTCGGCAACCCACCAAACTCGGACTTTAAACTTATGGTTGCCCAATTCAATTTCTTCTTTTTATTTCTAGATTTCAGATTAGTGGGATTAATTGAATATTCGTGGACGACCTTTTTTTTGATATGTGTAATGTCGAATATCTCAAACATCTTTTACGCAGTGACATTTATTGAGCGAATTTTTAATTACTCAAAACGTCCATCACAAAGGAGGTTGAGAAGATGCCCCTCAAAATGAAAAGAGGATTTTGAGGTATATCATCACAACCGCGATCCGGTCTTTGCCTTTTTTTAGCAAGTCCTGAGGGTTGTTAAATTGTCCACAATAATTTGTTTTTTCGGGCAAGGTCATTAGAAGGTATATCAGGTCGGCTAAAAAGATCGTAGGCTGACACATATGATGATGTTACCAGGGTTAAATCCTTATGATTTTTAGTTAATTCCCCACTTGGTAGAAATGAATCACTCAGGCTATGCTGACAGAAACATAGGCTTCCAGTAGGGTTGTGGGGGTTCTTAAAGCTCACCTGAAGAACCCCCCATAATCGCAACCCACATTTGCACCTCAATCTCCCCGCATCAAAAACATTTCCTTTCTCAAGGATAATTAATGCTTTCAACGCATTACCTAGAAATTCCTGAAAAGAATTTCTCCCACAAGGGCATTCTCATAGGGATCTCAGCATTAGCAACCAAGAACTGAATCCTATATTGATGTATATATTCACACTGGAATTCGACCCTGAGTTGCCATAGATGCCATATACAATTGGCATAGATGTTATACACAACCGTCATTGTGTAACCACCTAATTTGCTTCTCAATGACTTGCAACTATTGATTCAGCTGCAAGCACTTCTCCCAGAAATGCTCCTTTGTTTGAATCTCCAAACAATCACCTACTTCGCGCTTAGCCGCCGGATACGAGTTCAATAGCATAAACAAATGCAAATAAAGAATCCGTTTCTTACAACGACCAAAGATACGATATACAAATTGTATGATGTATCCCACAAACCTATTAGCACCTAAGGAGTGGCAGCTTATTTATTTAGCTGACCTTATTACAGAACGATGCCTTAGGTCGCTTCTCCCTTTGTTCTTTTTCGCTTGTTTAGGTTTCGTTTATCCTTTGCCGAAATGCATCGATAAACACTGTGATCTACACGATCACACATACACATACATCACATCTTCCTTGTTTTCACCGCGAGAGAAACACTTTCTCTCTCGAGGAAACTCACCCCATTAGCGAATGTATATCGCTGAGTCTTAATCCAACCACTAAACATAGCGGTCGTCTTCCACCCTCTTTAGCGTGTGAACGGAGTGCACACGCCCCGGAGTCGTGAATTTAAACCCCCGAGAGTTTAGTAACAGTGTGTTTTGTCGATGTAGAGCCGGTTCTAAACGAAATCCGGGACATTTCCCGATACCATGCGCGAGTAATAGTTAAAGTGGAATAAAAATATCGTTTACATCAAATTAAAATATATAAATAATATGAACAATGTGAAAGTGCACTTCCCATTGACTAAACATTAAAAAATAAAAAAGGAACTTATATAAAACAGTATCATCATCATTGGCACTACAACCGGAAACCGGTCCTGGCCTTATTTAGCAAGTCCTGAGGCTTGTTAAATTTTCCATAATGATTTGTTTTTTCCGGGCAAGGTCATTAGTCTTGCGCCAGAGGCTCCCCGACGGGGAATCGAACTCCGGTCTCCCACGTGACAGGCGGGTATACTAACCACTATACTATCGAGGATATATACTATCCTATTGAGTTTCTCATACTCATACGAATACTCCCGTACACTATACTATCGAGGAGCCATAAAACAGTATACTGAGTGTTTTATTTTCACTTATGTGACTTGTATTGTGTCCGCTCCGCATTTTAGAGTTCGATTTTTTCTGTGCTGCAGCTTCCAGGGTGTGTTTATCCTTTTTCTTTGGTGTTCATCGGCGGACCTTCTAGCAGTAGTGAGTTGTGAAATTGTGTCGGTGGAACAATTTATGATGGAAGAAATAAGTGAATCCGTGCCGTACGCCGGCGCACCATACACCCACAGGGTCACCCATGTCAGACAGGTTAGCGAGGAGTAACGCACAAAGATCTGTGGGGGTTCCACGAACCGCACAAACCACCATAGGCTGAGATATCTTCGTTCCACCAAGGAACATACTCATCTATAACCAAGCTTCATGTGCCCACAGACACGTGTCCCCAAAGTCCACCTTTTCACCTGACCAAAGGTGACATCCATACTGGTGCCAACAACCCCACGTATCCACAGATACGTGGGCACCAAGTCCCGAACAATTTGCCTACGCCTGCGACCGAAGGACACGACCCAGTATAGAAATTGTGTACCGATCCATTAGCTGGACAAACACAAGTGGTTGGCACAGCTGCGCCAGATGTCGACAAACATCAAATCCCCGGCGAGTTGCCGTAAAACAATCCATCGGCAAAACCTTTGCCCCTGCCGCAATGTACTTCGGCTAAACAAAGGCCATTGCGGAGAAACAGCAATAAACGAAAACGCTGTACCCATAGGACAAAGCAAATACGATAATTACCACAATCCCAGGATCTCCAAGAATGAACCACACACCCGAATGTTTGCATAATATACGCAACAGAAGGCGTGAAGATTCTGGCGATCCCAGAATGATCTACAGCAAACAGACGGCATCCTCCGCGTCCACACATCTGGCCTGCGACGAAGCGGAAACCGCAAGACCAAAAAAAAGAGTGCGATCATCCCTAGTGGAGAGATTCTTGATTGGGAGAGAATCACCAGGAAAGAGAACGATGGGGTGAGCAGAATCATCCCCAGAAGAAAAATGAATCAAATGAATCAGTTGACATAGAGAACCCTAAGGTGGTGGAACTGCGCAACGCGATAAATCGTAAGTAAAACCTTTTAAAAATACGCGAGTCAACCTAAGTATATTGACCGAGCTGCCACCAAAGACAAACACCATAAACGTATATATTCGACGTTCAACGCACAGCAATGCAACGCGCGCAGGCCTGTGATCCTCGTTAGGGACATCGGAAATGTGTTTATCGGTTGATTAATTTGTTCTCTTAAAATAATTAAAGGAAGTGTGGACAGCATATACGGAGACTGTAACGGTTATCCTCGTCGTGACACTTTCGTGGTATCCTAACGTGTGCCGTTCTTATATTGTCAATTTTCGTGCTAAAAACAATAAGTGAAAGGCTATATGCGATAGACAGGAATAAATAACGATATTTTCAAAAATTAAGACGATTCGAGGTGTGGTGGAAGTTTGTTGTTTTTTTTTTTAATATTCGACGTACTAAAAATAAATGTAAAAACCTTTAAATAAAAAAAAAACAATAAAATAAAAGAGCGTTTCCAAAAAAAAAGAATTTGTATTTCATTTGGGACAGTGTTCTCCGTGTTACGGGTTGTTTCTGTTTGTGAAGTGTTCGGCGGAACACTTCCGACCAAAAGACCAGTGTCCGCCAAAGATCTACCACCCCTAATCCAGGGTGTTACGCGTCACCGTGGCCATTGGATAGTTTGCAGCCAGGGGTATACCGGCTGTATTATAACGGCGCCTCTCTGACACCGGGTCGAATCAGAGCAAAGCGAGGCTCTGACATAGCGGACTATTTGAAACCCCCAAGACTCGTGGGAACAAAAATAAATAACCAATCCACACAAAACAATCCCACGAAAAACCCGGTAGGCGTAGGTGTGATGAGCCGATACTACCATAACGCTTCAGGAAGTCCGACTCCCACATCAAGTAATCGAAACCAACGGGTTTACACTGGTGTACGGAGGTACTGACACACAATCTCGGAATCGACTTCATCATAAGCAAGAAAATGACGCCCCATGTAAAAGATGTGAAATTTATTAATGGCCGGATGTCAGTGCTAAAAATACAGGGCCTATGGTAATATTATGTTTATTTTTTTTTTAAATGACACCTCTCGGGAGAGCTGAAGAGTGGGCACCCCGAGATGCCACCAAATAACTGTTGCAGTTCTTTTTGAATAGTTGCAGGTTGTAACGCTCCGGGAACACTCGCGTGGGAAGCGAGTTCCACAACTTCCCCGCCTGTAACGGGACGAGTTCTGATGCAGGGATGTTCGCATCGTCGGGAGATGAACCGCAAACTGGTGCGATCCGTCGGATTGTCGTGTAGTTATGTGGTTATGTACTTATAAATGTACACGCCCCTCTCATCATTCAATGTTAAAATCGTCCTCGGGGACCTCAATGCGAAAATTGGAAATGAAGATATCTTCCGACCAACTATAGATAAAAAAGCCTACACGACATTTCAAATGATAATGGAATTCGAATTATCACGTTCGCAGCGTCAAAAGATCTGGTAGTGAAAAGCACGATGTTCAAGCACAAGCAAATCCATGAAGCCACTTGGATAACTCCCGACGGCGTAACGCGTAACCAAATAGACCACTTCCACACAGACAAAAGACACCACTCGAATATCCTTGACGTAAGATCATATAGAGGAGCGGATTGCGACCCCAATCATCCTCTAGTGATTGGCAAAATTATAAATCGGCTCGCTGCAAGCCCACATGGACAGTCACGGGAGACGAGAAAAAAGATCGACATTGATAAACTAAAAGACCTGCGCAAAAGGGCTGAATATCAAGACGAACTAACGAATAGATTTAGCATCCTAGAGAGTGGGAGTAGTGAGGAAGAGGAAACCAATAATGTAGACACTGAATGGCCATCAATCAGAGACGTAATCAAACAAACAGCCTGCGGCGATCCTGCGAACCGCACAAACCACTGTGGGGTTAAATACCTTTCGCCTAGCCAAAGGGGATATACATACCGCGTCCTCAACCCCACATGCCTACAGACACGCGGGCCCGATTTACCTTTCCGCCCAGCTAAAGGGGACATGCATACAAGCGTCCTCGACCCCACGTATCCACAGACTCGTGGGCCCAATTTCTCGACCGAGTCCTCATGCCTCCACGGCTATCGAAGGACACTTCCAAGAAAAGAAATTATTTGAAGACCCGTTAGCTGGGCAAACACAAGTGGCCGGCGCTGCAGCGCCAGATGCCGACAGCCAGAAAAATCCCAGACGATAAATGTATAGCGAAGGAATAAACAAATGTATGATCTTCCCTTGAGCCAACCGTAATTTGGTTTTCCTTATCGAAAGGACTATTGTGGGAACAGAGGTTAAACACTAAACCACACAACCGACACTGTTCCTACAAGGAAATAAAAACCATGTAAATATCGCAGCCGAAGATAATGACTTCGGCCGAGGAAATCACCAGAGCCATAAACCACACGCGGGTAATGTCCAAAAGTGATACCGCAACTGTGTGAAAAACCTGACGATCCTCGGCATATCTCCGGCCAAACGGACAGCAACGTTCGCGTCTGTATGTGTGGGGTGCATCCACACAGTGTCCCTACGAACAATACGAAATCGTAGGACAAGTGAGGGTGCGATCTTCTGGAAAGGAGAAATCCCTTGATAAAGAGAGGACACCAAGGGATAAGAGAACGGAAGAGAAAGGAAGAACAACCGGATGAGTTACTCATCCCTGGAGAAAATTTCGTTTCACTAGTCAAGTTACAACATCCGCAGGGAAAAGACCCGCAACCTTCGAGAAAACGGGCAAGTGTGTCGGCGCGAGTATTCGTCTAGAGAGAGTTTCAAATACAAAAATATAAAAATAAAAACAAAGTAAGAAGAAGCGTTTTGATTTTTATGGGCAGTGTTCGGCGGAACACAAGCCGCAATCAATAAAAATTCTCCAAAAGCCCAAAAGGTATTAGGATTTTAAGAAAACAATTAAGTCCAAAACCCGGTTTGACCGTGAGTGCAGGGCGAAGATCGAAGAACGTAAACGCCTCAAGAGTGATCCCCTTACAAAGATATGATGAAGTCAACGCAGAAAGATACGCGACAATTCGGAAAGAGACAATAAGACTTTTCAAACGCAAAAAACGCGAATGAGAGAAGGCTCGGATCGAAAAAAATCCTAGGAAATTCAAGAGCAATGACTATCAGAGGTATGTATGCCGAGATAAATTCAATTAGTAATGGCTACCGAAGGAGAGCTAAAATAATTCGAGACACAAACGGCTGTCTGGCCACAGAAACAAACAATATCGTGACAATATGGAAGCAGTACTTTGAAAACCTGCTCAATGTACGCACCCATCAACCACAAATAAACGCACCAGACGTACATACAGCCGAGCCCCAGATCCCAGAGCTCTCTTTCAACGAAATTATAGACGCAATAAATCGATTGAAAAACAACAAAGCTCCCGGAGTCGACTGCATACCGGCAGAGATTGTGAAGCATGGCAACCGCTCGAAAGATCCACCAACTCATCAAAACAATATGGGATAAGGAAGTCACTCCGGAAGAATGGAAAACTTCAATAGTCATCCCCATTTTCATAAAGGCGACAGATCTGAGTGCAAAAACTACAGAGGAATATCATTGCTACCAACCGCATACAAAATATTAACAATTGTCATACTGGCGAGAATCACACCGTGCGCAGAAGAAATACTGGGAGACTACCAATGCGGGTTCCGTAGGAACTGGTCAACAAGCGACCAAATGTTCACAATAAGGCAACTGCTGGAAAAGTAGTGGGAATACAGAGAAACGGATCACCAACTGTTCGTTGACTTCGAAAAAGGCCCCATTCAAATTTGCATGAACGAAAACAAAGAGCGAGTTAGAATAGAAAACCACCTCTCAGAACCATTTGAAATCCTGGACGGACTAAAACAGGGAGATGGTCTATCACCTTTTTTTTTTTAACCTTATGCTCGAGTATGTTATCAGAAAGGTTCAAGACGACAACACGACCGGATCATCCCTGAATGGGGTCACACAAGTGCTCGCATATGCGGATGACATCGCCGTTTTGGGCAATAATCTAGGAACTGCAAGTAAAAACTGTGAAATCATCACGGATGCAAGATTTCTTCGCATCCGTTCCATGGTCCGAGGTGTGCTTCGGAAACTCCCATGTTAACGCTTGCGCGGAGCCGGTATCGGATATTATTCTTCTAGAGATGGAGATGTATATTCCACATTCCATCAAACGAAGTTCGTCTGATAAACCTTGGTTTGATAAAAAATGCGAGCTGATTACAGCGACAAAAAATAGAGCTTTTACGCAATGGCGCTCCAATCCCACCGATGTTAACAGGACGAATTTTGTTAGAATCGGAAACGCGTGCAACCAGGCGATTGATACCGCGAAGAAGGCTCACAATGACAGGGTGATCAATAAACTCCTTCGGTGCCCAACTGGTTCGCGCTCTTTCTGGCCAATGGCAAAAGCTGTCAGCAGTAACTTGGCATCCTCCTCCTTCCCTCCGTTGGTGACAAATAATGGGACGTTAGTTACCAATTCAAAGGACAAAGCTAATGTGTTCGCGAATTTATTTTCCGCGAATTCAAACCTCGATCCCGGCCTTTTGGAACCACCTGTGATCTCGCCGGTACGGTCTTCGAAGCGGGATGTGAGATTTCGCCCGCGTACTATTCAACGCATTCTACGTGAACTGGATTGTAGGAAGGCAACTGGCCCGGACGGAATACCAGCAATAGTCCTTAAGAACTGTGCTCCAGAATTATCGCCGGTTCTTGGCAGACTCTTCCGCTTATCTTATGCACGGAGGACCTTTCCTGCCTGCTGGAAAATCGATGGAGTCCAGCCAATCCCAAAGAGGGGAAAAAAGTGTCTTCCACAAAATTACCGTCCGATAGCATTACTGTCTATTTTATCTAAGGTAATGGAAAAAGTCATCAATACAGAGTTAGTTAACTATTTGGAGTGCAACGGACTTCTGAATGATCGTCAATACGGATTCCGTGGCAGGCGGTCCACGTGAGACCTTTTGGCAGTTATAACTGATATATGGACATTTGCGATTGAACGACATGGTGAGTCAAGGGCGGTCGCATTGGATATCTCCAAGGCTTGTGACCGCGTCTGGCATGGGGCATTGGTGAGCAAACTTCGTTCATGTGGACTTCCCCAACAACTTTGTGACTGGGCGAGGAGCTTCCTCGAGAATCGATCGATCCGGGTTGTTGTGGACGGCGAGTGTTCGGATCTGTATCCTGTTAATTCAGGGGTGCTCCAGGGCTCTATTTTGACTCCAACCTTGTTCTTGCTTCACATAAATGATTTGTTGGAGACAACGGATAACAAAGTATTCAGTTTTGCGGATTATAGTACGCTTGTTTCCTCCTTTTCGAGTGTTCGGCCGATTGATGCATCTGCGTCGCATCAGCTGAGATGTAGACAGATTGACTCTCTGAATCAGGATCTAGATAGGGTCCTGCAGTGGGGAAGGGCCAATCTCGTCGACTTCAATGCAGCGAAGACACAATATACAACATTCACAAAGAAAAGTGGATCATCGGTTCCACAGCTGATGATGAATGGCCGGGCCCTCGAGGCTGGGGAAAGTTTGAAATTGCTCGGCGTCACGGTCTGTGGGAATGTATCATGGCATAAACACGTGTCGAGTATCGCCAGTCAGCCTCGGGAAAACTGAGCTATCTTTTTAGAGCCAAGAAATATTTTACTCCGGGACAACTTCTTCTCCTATATAAATCCCAAATTAGACCCGCACTCGAATATTGCTCTCATGTTTGGAGCTCGGCTCCTAAACATACCCTCGACCTACTTGAGAGCATACAGAGACGAACGATCCGCCTGATCGGGGACTGGGCGCTGACGTCGGGACTACAGTTGCTATCACATCGAAGGCGCGTAGCCGACCTCTGTCTGTTTTACAGATATTATCACGGGTACTGTTCTTCGGAGATTCGTGGTATTGTTCCACGCAATTCGGCTTATATGCGCTCCACAAGACAATCCGACGGATCGCACCCGTTTGTGGTTCATCTCCCGACGTCGCGAACAACCCTGTATCAGAACTCGTTCCGTTACAGAGCGGGGAAGCTGTGGAACTCTCTTCCCACGCGAGTGTTCCCGGAGCGTTACAACCTGCAACCGTTCAAAAAGAACTGCAACAGTTATTTGATGGCATCTCGGGGCGCCCACTTGGCGCTATAGGTTCGCCTCTCCCGAAGTCTAATAAAAAAAAAATATAAAAAAATGTGCTCGCATATGCGGATGACATAGCCGTTCAGGGCGATAATCTAGAAACTGTAGATAAAAACAGTGAAATCATCATGCAAGCGGCAGAAGATGTGGGCCTAAAAATAAATGAAGACAAAACAAAATACATGATTACGTTAAGAGCAGGTGGAACTCAGGGAACACATATAAACGTCAGAGGAAAGATATTTGAAAAAGTAAGGAAATGTCGAAGGAAATTAACAAAAGACTACACTACGGCAACGCTTGTTGGCACGCAGTCAGTAAACTGCTGAAATCCAAACTGCTGTCACGTAACATAAAGCTCCGTGTGTATAGAACCATAATCATGCCGATTGCTCTATACGGATGCGAAACATGGGCTCTTACAAAACGGGAGGAAAACAAATTCCACGTATTCGAGAATAAAGTTTTAAGGGGTATCTTTGGCGGCAAATAAGACGAGGCAGGACAATGGAGGAAACTCCACAACCACTAATTGGAAGAGCTATACCGCAAACCTACAATAGTGAGAGTAATCAGGTCGCAAAGATTAAGATGGGCCGGACATGTAGCGCGAATGGACAACGATAGGACCTGCGTAGAATTCTTGACGGTAGGCCAACGGGAAAGAGACCGGTGGGACGACCGCGACGAAGATGGGAGGACAATGTTAGGTTTGACCTTGAGGAGATCGGATCAGATGGTCAAGCGTGGAAGGAGAGTGCACATGACAGGGAACGATGGCAGAGTCGAGTCGGTGAGGTCATGAACTTTTGAGTTCCTACAGGCCAACAAATAATAATAATTACAATTCTTAAATACTATTCATATCCAATAAAGGATGTTATTAAAAATATATATATACAGTGGTGGAAAAAATAATAGAAACAAAGGTTTAGATAACGATCAACAATCAGTAACTGCGTACAATTTGGTTTTTCTTCGACATGGGAGTTTATGCAGGATAATGACCCTAAATAAAGCACACCTCAAAATTGGCTAAAGAATGGTTTCTTCAAAACAAAGTCGAGTGGCCATCGCAGTCCCCTGATCTTAACCCAATAGAACAGCTATGGGGCATTCTTAAGCGCAAGATCGGAGCCTGCAAAACCAAAAATAAGGAAGAACTTTGGTCCGAAATAAAAGATGAATGGTACTCTATACCACCCGCGACTTGTACAAAACTAGTCAATTCCATGGGACGAAGATGAGAAGCAGTCATTAAAAACAAAGGTGCAACAAGTAAGTATTAAAAGGGTATGAAACACTTTTATTGTAAATTATTTCTTCACAAAGCACAAACAAAAAACTAATTTGTTTCTATTATTTTTTCCAGGCAAATCCAACTAAAATCGGAATCAACATTTTTTTTTTATTAAAAATTTAGTATTTCTTTTATGTATCTCAGTGCACCAAATCTATTAGTATATTTTTAATTCTTATTTTTCCCCAAATACATTTTTTTTTAACGACTAATGCCGAAGAACAAGCTTGTTTCTATTATTTTTTGCACCACTGTATATATTCATCTTCTAATGGCGCCACCTATTGAAAAATCCCGGCTCATGTAGTAATTCATATTATCATCATCACCGGCACTACAACCGGGAGCCGGTCGTGGCCTCATTTAGCAAGTCCTAAGGCTTGTTAAATTTTCCATAATGATTTTTTTTTTCCGGGCAAGGTTATTAGTCTTGCGCCAGAGGCTCCCTGAAGGGGAATCGAACCCCGGTCTCCCGCGTGACAGGCGGGTATACTAACCACTATACTATCGAGGAGCCAATATTCATGTTATGCCTGGTTTTTTTTTCTATAATAGTTCTTTATAAACTTTTATTAGTTCTTTTTATTTCGACATGGCCTCAAAATATTACAAATTTCTTGGAGTTTACGAATTTATTTTAGTTTTAACAGAAATTGCAAAATGAACTACCGATGGTCACTACTCAAGAGTATACTCGTCATAACACAACATTTTACACTTTTTTCATGACGAATATCCTCGTCATAAACAATTAACTGGTTAAGAAATACAAAAGGCAAGCTATTGGCAAACAAATCTAATAGAGACGCTCAAAATCCAAAATGGTGTTCAGCCTATCAAACAAATTTAACAAAGGCCTTCCTAAGATCGCAGCTCAAATTACGACGCAAGATCACTTAGATCAGAGCAGAATTTATAAGATCAAGTTTTTTTTTATACTTCTCTCAGGATAGGGAGCTGTTTTGATATAACTCTCCTGTATCAGACAAGTGTTAGGAAGCAATTAGCTGAACCCCGAGTAGTTGGACTCCACAACAAATCAGCTAAAGGTAATAATCGGAAATATTGGCAGCGTTACTTTCGACCTCGACGTTCATGTGATAGAAATACATGCTATCAATTGGATCGGCCTCAGTTTATTAATTTGTACAACGACCTTTAAGCTAAATTTTTGTTTGGGAAAAAGAGAAAAGAGATCACAAAGAACACGCGACAATTAAGATAAAATTAATCCAAAGAAGGTCAGGTAAAGTGACAGAATGTAGTAAGAAATCAGACGAAAGCTAAGATAGCGTCAGAAAACCATATCAACCAAATATTCCCCATTAAAGATTCTAGATTTCCGGTGATGAACGGATTTATTCACTGCCAACATAGTTCGTCAAACTAATATTGAACGTGATAAATTCGAATCAAAACGACACTCTTCCATGGATTATGAAACTCCATTGTTTCGTAGCGGCAGCGTCTATCGAATACTTTCCATCGCTGGTGGGGAACTGATCCTCCGTACACCCAATATGGTAGATCACGAACGAGGAGGATGCTTCAGTCTGCCCAGCAGCTGCTACACAAGCAAATAACCAATTTTTACATTGAATAGAAGCACGGAATTGGACCAATGCTCCATTCTAGATACATTTAAACAATATCACATCCCTCCTCTATATTACACAAGGGGAGTAATAATTTTTCCATACATGTAAATATTCCCGGATAAATTTGAGAACTTACAAAACTGGATAAATGCAAAGCAGCAGCACCAAAATAAAACAAATTTTATAACACTACACCTAATCGGTCCGATTCCCATTGACCTTGGTATAGTCGCGATTAGTCACAAATATTTCTCGAAAGTTCATAACAAACTGAAGGAATAAAGGAGAAAAAAATCCATTCTCCAGGTAAACACAATATCTGTTTTCATCCTTTTATTTGCTAGGAATAGAATTTTCTGCAGATTGAACTTAGCTATAGGTTAAGATATATGGGAATTATTGTATTGAGCATAATGTAAATTGTAACAATATGCAATCCAATTAGAAATGAACTTTTGAGGTCAATTTTTTTTTAATGTTTGAAAACTATCTGCAATTCCTGGAAAATGTTTTAAATTGAAAACACAGAACTTACCCGGAAGCTTCTGTGGTGATGGCTCAGTTCCTAGTTTTCCTAATTTAATCTCTCCACGAAAGAAAACTCTAACACAATCTTGACAGAAACGGCGACAACGAATTTGTGAATATGGCTAGAATAATTGAGGCAAATATTTAAATGCGAAGTCGACTGCGATTGCTTCCGCCTAGGTGATGCCAGACTATTTTGTGATACGTAACGTAACGCCTGGCAATAATGAAGTATAAAAACAGACTACCTTTTTATAGTATGAAACACAGTGTATATCATTAATCACTACTTGGACTGAAATAAAAATTTATAAACTGGTGAACATTTTAATTTTGGCGCAAGGCTAATAACCTTGCTCGGAAAAATAAATTATTATGGAAAATTTAACAAGCCTGGAGACTTGCTAAATAAGGCCAAGACCGGATTGTAGTGCCAATGATGATGATGAACATTTTATTAAGGAATAATACTTTAAGGGAGAAAGTGTCTCTTGGGATCTTTTTGTTGATAGAAGATAAGATTATAGGCTAATAGTACTAAGGAATTTGATCAGGCATGTTTTAAAGTTTTACAGAATTCGAGGATATGTTTATATTGTGACGCATATGACAATCTGTACTGGAATCTTCGAGAAAGTCCGAAACAAAGTCCTAGATTATTTTAGGAAGTACTGGAAAACTGGAATAGAACATTCAAGACTATGGAACGGACGGAAACGAAACACCGAATCAGAATGAGGAAACGCTATAAATATGTCGCACGCAGAGTAAGAAAGAAGAAGTAAGCAGTCAAACTCGCGATAAGTACAGAAGCGATAAGTCAAGAAATCGTTATGTATACGGTAAAAGTAACTATTGTTATTAACGGACTATTAAAGTTTTGGGGGGGGTCCGATCCCCAAATCATCCTAGTCGTCGAGAGTTTGGTCGTTGAAGAGGCTGCAGTCGATGGAGTCCCTGGTGGCGGTTGATCTGCACGTTGGTGGGCTTCCGGTCACGGCGGCTGTCATCTCTTGCATTGTTACTGTTGTTGGTGGTTCGGCAATTTTACAGTCATCGATGACATTCGGTGTTTTGGTGCTTGATCGAGATAGGGAACTTTTTTTGATGCTCAACGACAATTACATATTTTTTTGGTGCTAAACAAAGCAATGTACATTTTATAAAAACCTAGTGAATTAAACAATTGTTCAAACATAAATATTGACTTTGGACAAAAACATAAGGAACACAAATGGAAACAAGTTCAGATTGAGATCTACAAAAGGTATTGCTGTGCCCTTCACTTAAATACAAAATTAATTTCAGGCATCGTTGGGTAGGACGCCATTGCGTCAATCCTCGTTTGGCAACGTGCTCACCGTCGCAATTCCCCGAACGACATTCCTCGTTCGGCGGAACAACACCATAGGATCTCGGCTGACGACATTCCTTGTCAGGGTCGAGATATACCACAATTTTCTGGTCCTTCGAGCCGGATCCAGTTCTCTGGATCGTCTCATCGCAGCTCAGTTCGCGGCGCAGCAACGAAAACAATTGCAATAGCAACGAATGCTGCAATTATCGAAACAAAGTGCAGTGCAGTGAATTACAACCGATAAAGGTTCAGCAACGCAGACGAAGATTCATCAATCAATCGAAAACGTTTCGCGTAGTCGTGCTCTCTGCACCGTAATTGCAACAATCCAGTTGTGTATCTGTACCTGGCAAAAAAAAAACCAAAAAAAGGTACACTATAATAGCGGAAGAGAACAATGGTCAAAGTAAACCTCGCAGTTGTGAAAATAATATTATGAATATTTGTTTTCAAAACAAGTGAAAAAGAGTTCCAAAATAAAAGTGTTCGATCAATTACGAAAGTGCAAATTTATAAATAATTGCATGTGATACCGACTTACGAAAAGTTAAACGAGAACAGTCTTTCATGGCATAACGAAATTATTGTATTCGTAATCTACTGCAATTTGTTTGGAGTGTAGTTTATCGAAATTTTTGCCCATTATGCAATTCTGCTCGTAATAGGATCAATTATTTCACTTAATTGTACAGCATTCAGTAAGGATACAAAATAGCCATTGCTCGTTGTGACCGTCCATCGGCGGCCAAGGGCGTGAAGTCCTCTAAAGGAATCAACACGAACAGAAATCTGAAAGACAGCTGACGTTTCACAATACTACAGATAGTGCACCAGAAGATTTAGCCACGGAAACTAAATCGACAATTGCCAAAGCTATTTCGAAGCGCAGTGATACTGGTAGCACCGAAGTGAACTAAAACGAAATGCCGGCATCAGCGGTCACCAAGGCTGCACTGGCCGAACGGCCAAGACTCGACAAAGCAGAACGTTCAGTTGAACAGAAACAGCACAAAGCTGAAAAACAGCGCAAAGCCGAAGAGGAACGTTTGCATCAAGCACAAGAGGAAGCAAACAGCAAAATAGAACAACAAAGTTCACCTCTAAAGCTGGCAAATACAGCGAAAAACCAAAACAACGGTTCCCCGACGATATTCATCGGTCGGCGGAACACCAATGATCTCGACCGACGACATTCCTCGCGCGGAAGAGATCATACGCTTTTTAACACTATGCGTAACGGAGCCGACAATGGTAACGACAGTGGTGACGGCGGCGACGGCGACAACGTTGACAACGGTTCCCCGACGACATTCGTCGGTCGGCAGAGATCATACACGTGTTCATCACCAACACGAGTCGGAACCACATGTAAATGCTACCAATCGCTCTGCAAAAACGGCAACTTCCATCCTCGAAGTTGAAGAGTTGGAAGACGAACTTTCGACCACGATTGAAGAACTCATCGCCGCTCAGTTCGCGGCACAGGAACGCATCTCTGGCACCTTCCTCAGCGCACAGGACAAGGGACAACTAAGTCCAACAATAATCGAGGCAACCAAATGCGCACTCCGCGCCGAATGGGAACCCTTCTCCAGGCGACACTACGACATCTTCGTCACGGTGACACCGGACTATCTACAACACGCGTACTTCGCGGAGGATTGTTTCGGTGAAACCGAAGAAATATACCTGGAGGAACAGACGAAGCTCCTCGAGGCTCATTACGCGCTTGGTTCAGCCTCCCCAACCATGGCCAACAGCGCCAATCGCCTCCACCCCAGCGAGCTGCCTCCAGTGCACCTGCCAACGGTTGACATGTTCCAGCAAAAGGAACCGCACCCCAGTGGGTAAGACCCAGCAGGCCGCCGACCAGAGTGCCACCTGCCGAAAGCCCAACCTACCCCAGGTCCCAGTGATCGACCAGCCGAAGCCCCCACAGAAGCCGATGCCGCGCACGCGTTGTGGGGCACCAGGTGACATGGCCGTTCCTCGTGGGTTGCGAACTTACAGCTCCAACCCAGAGGAACTGGTTCACTTCGCACCGCTTCCAGATAAAGCACCACAAAACCGCCTTCGACTGTTCCAGCAACAGTAGCCGGCCCGATACACAAAACACCGCCGGTACCTCTAAGGAAACAGGGCCCTTGCACATTCTGCAGGGCCTCACATACTATCTACGCTTGCGGGGGCTTCCGATCATTCACACCCGGTCGTCGGAAGTCCTTCGCACAACAAAGGAACTTGTGCACCAACTGTTTGGGTCGCCACCACCTACGCGACTGCCACTCCAGCAAGGCGTGCCGTCGATGCCAGCGGAGACATCACACCCTGCTGCATGTCCGGACTACCGCCGCAACGAGCCAAAGGATCCGCCATCCGGATCGATCGTCATGAAGGGGACTGCGCACATACAATCAGCACCCCTTCACAGCATTCCGCGTTGCTGCCAACAGCCAGAGTCATCGTGGCGTCGGAGAACAACCGGAAGATTGAAGTCCGTGCTCTGCTGGACCCCTGCTCCAGCGGCACCTTCATTTCATCGTCACTCGCCCGAAGATTAAACCTCCGGTGCCAAGCTTCATCCGTCCCCACCTACGGTGTTGGGGGCACTCGTAGCATTGCCACCAGGACTCAGGCCGCCATCAGCATCATTCCTCGCCTCCACGGCTCGAGCCAATGGACACTGAGGCCCTTCATCCTGTCAGGGCTCTCAGTGTATACACCACCACCACAATCGGCGTCGAGGGATCTCTCGTTTATAGCGGATCTGGAGCTTGCCGATCCGAACATCGCGTCCACTGACAAGGTGGACATCATCCTTGGGGCAGACATATACCCCAACATCATCGTCGAAGGTCTGAGGAAGGACCAACGTTCCGGCCTCGTCGCGCAGGCCACTGAACTGGGATGGGTGCTAACAGGCGCGGCACCCACCACGGCATCCAGCATAAAGGTGACAAGGCCTGTCACCAGCCATCATATGGCCATTCCTCGTGGGTTGCGAACTTACAACTCCGACCCAGAGGAACTGGTCGACCTTCCGACTGACGGTCGCAGCTCCTACCAGAAAACCAAACGGAGGTCTCGTCGGCATCGGCCCTAGGGGCAACATACGAGGCCCATGAAACCACCAGCCACCGATCATTTGGGTAGCCCAGCTACCAGACATGCCCCTCGCCCGCCAAACCTACGCAAGGGCGACAGGCAACCGAAGAACCAGCAGCCGGCCCACCCAAGGGATTCAAGGCACCACATCACAACATAGATAGGAGCGTGCAATGCCCCGCCTGGCGGGCGGCGCTCCCCAGCATGCAGGGATAAACAGATTCCCAGCGAGCCAGCACGCCTCTCTGTGCATCCACAGAGGCTGCATTCCGACGACCCCGGAGGCACTTGGCCCGCGACTGCCATTCCGCCAGGACACGCGGACAGTGCCAGGGACGACGCCGCACCCGACTCCACGCTAAAGCCTTACCAAACCACGGCCACATCCCGCCGGCCACTTACTCCAGACGGGCGCCAACGTGCGCAGTACCTGTATCCACCACCGGTCTCGATGCAGCGAGACACATCACAAGCCATCACGTGGTCATTGATCGTGGGTTGCGACTTTACAACTCCGACCCAGATCAATTGGCCAGTTCCGTGACCTCAAAGGTTAGCGGACTCCAGCGATGGAAAATACCATCCCGTCATCATTGACCCTCCAGCCGTCAGCGCTCCTCAGGGCGGGCGGCCCCCCCAGAACCGACCATCCACGTGAAAGTGGACAGCAGACCGCGACCAGCAGCGGACCGCACACCCCCTCCTTTGGGCCATCATCACATGGAGCCAGATGGTTCGCCACTGCTTGGCGAAGGCGGGCGGAATGTTTCGGATTCATGATTATATGCTCGGGGAGAATCTATTACATCGTCTAGTACTCTCCCCGACACATATTCACCACACCAGCCAGCAACACGATGACAGTGGAGAAACTGTCATCTCATGCACTGTTTACTGTTGTTGGTGCTCAACTTTTTACTGAATCTTTCTGTTTTTTGGTGCGGATCAATTGATCGATGTAAAACAAAGGAATTGAATTTTCTAGTGTTCAATAAATGAAGTCTATATTCGAGCGTTGTCTGGTGTACACTGAATTCTTTTCGTTCGTGAACTTATAAACCTAATGAATTAAACAATTGCTTAAACAAAACATAAGGAACACAAACGCAAACACGAACTTTTACGGAGGGACAACAATTTCAGCAGGAGTTACAAAAAGGTATTGCTGTGCCCTTCATTTAAATACACATTTGGTTTTAGGCATCGTTGGGTAGGACGCCATTGCGTCAATCCTTTTTTGGCAACGTGCTCACCGTCGCAATTTCCTGAACGACATTCCTCGTTCGGTGGAACAACACCATAGGATCTCGGCTGACGACATTCCTCGTCAGGATCGAGATAAACAACAATAAACCCAAATTAACATTTTACTTAAAAATAGAACTCAACCTTCACGCATTAAAAAACATTAAAAATTAAACTAAAACAAGAACTCAAAAAAAAAAGGGGGGGGGGGGGGGGGCCAAAAGAAAACTATGAAATAACTGGGTAACTAATAAAAACAAATAATATATAAATAAACCAATAGAGAAATGTGAAAAGGTGTACTTAAGTTAACATTGCCATTAAATTAATTGTTCTATTGAATAATAAGAATAAAATTAATATACACAAAAAAAAGGGAAAGAGAAGCTATGAAGATTTCAAAACCAAACAGTATTATAAAATATCTCTATAGTTATGTCAAATACGTGTATTACTATTATAAGATTTCTCTTTTAAAATAATTTTTATTGATTTCTATTACCTTATTTTTCTAGTGTTGTATAATTCTTTTATACAGCACTTATTATTTTGTTATTTGTATTTTCTTTGCTGGATTACTTACGGCTTGGTCGGCTTCGTGCCGCTGTCTGTAGGTAGCTTTAATAAGAACTTCTTTTTGTCTTTTTCTTTAATTGTTTTATTTATTTTTATTTAACTGATATCAACTGCTGATGATGTGCCCTTGTCGGCGTTTTGATTCTAACTCTCTCGGAACCAAAATGCGCCGCCCTTTTATACTCTACGTCATCGGGATTTGTCCACGGTGTTTAATCAATTCCAAGAGCCACAAACCCGATTTTTTGTGCTTCAATTGGAAATGGGTTTCGGTAATTTAATCAATGTGCGGCAAATTAACTTTTGGTTTAAATTGTCCCTCATATGATTCAATATGGGAAGTGGGTAATGATTTCCTATGGGACTTGGGTTATGTTGTACGTCCGACGCCGTGCTTCCTCGGTTGAGGGAAGAGCGGGGACCTTTTATTATTCCTTTTCTTCTTGAAAAATGCTGGTCCTGTTCTACATTTCGTCTTCTGGTTGAAACTTATCACGGGAATATTATGCAGATGGCTATGTCGAACTGTCACTAAAGATATATTACTTAACTCTCGCTTGGTGCCTTTCCTTCTTCTTAGATTTTTATTTGCAGCCGGCTATTTAAAAATGTCCATATCAGTTTTATTTTATGTCGGGCTTTTATTTGATCTCGTTGCAAAATATTTTTATAAACACAAATCTCTGGTTATTGTATCTTGGAGTGAATATTCTATTAAAAATTATTATTAAATCTATTTTCTCTAGAGTAGAAGTAAACGCCTCGAAGTATTCAAGGCAAATCGAAGTTATCAACTGAATTTTTTCTCTATTCTTTTCACATTCAATTCGGACGAAAATCCAAGTTGCTATGTTTTCAAAAATAAAAAGGTGCAGGTTATTAAGTGTGCTGTAACTGGTAATATTGTGAATGTTTATGAATGGTATGTATTAAGTGAGAATGTAATATATGTTAAGTGAAGTTTTTAAGGATGTGTTAGGAGATTCAGTGTTAAATTTAATAAGGGTAGTATTCTGGAATACAACATCCCACCCTTCTTCGAGAAAGAAAATTATCCTTGAAGAGAATAATTTTCTATTAACTATATATTAAATTAAGATTAATTAAAAACTTGGATTTTCGTTCAATTACATTACAGAGGTTTTCAAAATTAATCTTTCATCAAAGGTTACAATAATCAAAAAGTTCTTAATACTAGAAAATTAATCTATTTACATTATATATTAACTAAATTTTTCCAATACTCAAAAAGTTCTTAACACTAGAAAAATAGTCCAAAATAGTCTATTTACATTATATATTAACTAAATTTAAATATTTCTCCTTGGAACCTTTTGTTTTCTTATCCAAAAGTTATTATTACTTATTATATTAATTATATAATATTAATATTATTGTTTCAAAATTCTCATTTCCGTTCGAATATATATATTAATTCCAAAATTTCCAATACATATATTACCTCTAAAATTTCCTTTCTTTCCTTTTCCGTTCGAATATATATAAATTCTAAAATTTCCAATATATATTACCTCTAAAATTTTCTTTCTTTCGTCCCCCTCATTAACTTTTTTTTTTTTTTTTTTTTTTTTTTTTTTTCATTTCCGTCATTTCCTACAATTGTTAGATTATTTCATATATATTGAATAATAAAACAAAGGCCATTTGTTATGTGTTTATCTTTTCCTTAAATTTATGGAAAAGTTTCCAAAACCTTTCTGGGCCTATTACTATGATTGTTGAATAAAGATGATTATTACCAAAAATCTTCTTGAAAAATGATCTTAAATAATTTAAATGACGGTGTAACCTTTTATTTTTTTGTATTTTGCATTGGAATAAATTTTTATTGTTGAAAAAAAAGACTTGTAATGTATTTATATAGTTACTCTTTACAATACCTATTTTAGTTAAATTATTATTTTCATTTTTTATTATTTCGTGTTTGAGTAAGTGTTTGTGTTTGTTTTCGTTGTTTAAAATATTTTGTGTTTTAGGCTCATTGTCATCATTTTCTATAGCTTTAACTTCTTTAATTGAATTATTATTTTCAATTTTCATTACTTCGTGTTGCTGTTCAGTATCGTTATTTAAAATGTTTAGTGTCTTCGGCTCAATGTCATCATTTTCTATAGCTTTAACTTCTGTCGGAACGTTTACCTTTTCAGTCTTACTCACTGCTGATGAATCGTTTAGTTTCTCAGTCTCATTTACTGATTCGAATAGTTCTTCAGACTTATTAGCTGTTAGAACATCTTGGTTCCCAGTACTATTTGCTGTTTGAACTATTTCTTCAGTTATATCTGCTGTAGAAACATTCAATCCTTCAGTCTTTGCTGCAGAAAAGATTTGTTCATCAGTATTAGCTGCTGAACTGACTTGGGTTTCGACTTTTATTGCAACTATTGGGTTTTCAGTCTTTAACACTGCTGAATGTTCAGTCTTTGTTGCTGAAGTGCCGGGGATGTCTATTGGGATAGCCGAAATATTCGGGATTTCTGTTTGTATATTTTCTGCAGGATCCGAATTTTCAGTCTTTAATACTGCTGAGTTTTCAGTCTTGGTTGCTGAAGTGTCTGCGTTGTCAATAGGGATATCTGAGATATTAGCGATTTCAGTCTTTAATACTGCTGAAAATTTCAGATTTTCAGTCTGTGTTGCTGAATTGTTTTCCAGAATGGGAGTATGAATCGGAGTCTTTATATTAGGGACAGGGTTATCTTCGTTTATATGGCTTGGTTTATAGGAGTATGTGGGCTCAGGGTAAATTTGGCTAGGAGCTTCATTAAAATGGTCGTTATCTATTTCCAAAGATCTAATGCTGTAAATAGAAAACTTTGGTCTGTCTTCCATAAATTTTGGTTGGCGTCAGGCCTCGTTTTCCGACTCTTGCACCCGAGAAAAGTGAACATTTTGTCTATCGTTTTGTCTATTGGTGCTCCTAGAATTTTCACCAAAACGATTTTCAGAGTTTGTAGGATTATTTCGGAATGGGTTACGCGTTGTTGTACCTTGTTGGTAATTTGTTGAAGGCGCTCCATTCCTAGATATCTTGTATCTACACTCATTCTCTGTGTGATTATTTCGTCCACAGAAATTACATACAATGTTATATTCCCTTTTTATGGGTTGTCTATTCGGAAAAAAGTTGGATTGCATGTTCCGATAACATGTGTCCTGTGTATGCCCTGACTTACCACAGGTTTGGCAGACTATACGATTGCGTGTAGGTTTTTCGTTATATTGATATGACCTGGGAGAGTTGTCCATTCGAGCCGCATGTGACACTGCATGTGCAATCGACTGTTTTAAATTGTTTCCCCCATGGACTTTAGCTAGTATCTTTAGCTGTTCGTTGTTTAGTCCATCCTCAAATGTTTGTACGGCCAATTTTTTGTTTTCTTCCATTAAGAATTCCCTAACCACCGCGTCTGCTGTTATTTCACACGTGGCAGAGTTTAAAGTCCTTAGAGCATTCGCGACTCTATCACCGTATTCCCGGACGGTTTCTCTGTAGCGTTGTTTCAGAGAAATCAACTCATTGTGTGCCGTCGACCGAGATTGCTCCTCTTTATATTCCGATTCGAGTTTATCTTTTAAATCCTCCCACTTAGCGATTTTGCTATACCTGATCAGATCGTAAGCATGACCCTCTAGTCTATTTTTGACTAGATCTAAAAATGTCTCGTATATATCCGGGTCTGCCTTCTTTATGGATCTAAATAAAACGTCTCCCCCGGAAATAAATTTACCTAAGTCGCAGGGTTTCCCGTCAAAGGTAGGGACGATTCTGAAAACATCAGAAATTCCGACAGACAGAGCCATTTCAGGGGTTTTACTGAGTATCTGTTGATAGTGGAATTGTTCTTCCCCCTGCCTAGCCGCCTGTCTCGTGTAATATGGACTCGTAATAGTGAAAGTTTAAAATAATGTATGGCGAAAATTCAATTCTTAAAATATGGTTAACTTAAAAATATAGTTATGGAAAAATTGGCCTTTCTTTTTGTTATTCAATATATATATATATAGGAAAGAAAAATAAATTGGTCCCAAAACTGAAAAGAAAGAAAATTTTCGAAGAGAAAGAAAAGAAACGGAAATGTCGTCGAAAAACTGAAAAGAGAATTTTCAAAGAATATAGATAGAAATTTCTATCGAAAAAAATGTATGTTAGTAAAAAGGAAAGCTTCCAAGTAGAAAATAGTCCTAAAAAATTAGAGAGAAAAGTCGCAAAAAAAATTCTTACTCCACTAAATGTTGATTGCTGTCATACGTAATGTTGATAGAAGTCTTTGTCTTGAGTTTCTTATTGTTGTGTGTTCTTCGTTTTTTTATTTCTTTTCCACTTTTTTTTTTTTTTTTTTTCAATTATCGCCAGGCAGACTTCACGTCCTAGAAGTTGAATATCCTGGTCTTTTTTTTTCGTGGTTTATGTTTTTTTTTTTTTCGTTGTGGAGACGTTTTCATTTATCCTTTGGGTTTTTTTTTCTTCTCGTTTTTCTCTTTTTGTTTTAATACAAAACAAAAACCATATAATTTATTACAAATAAAAAATATGATTGTAATCTTGCTATGCAATAATAATAAATAATTTACTTCAAACTATTAAAGGAAATTCTTACTTCGGCCGTAATTTATATGTCGCTTAATATTTTTTTTTTTGTTGCGTTAAAGATTACTTTTTTTCTTTTCGTTGTTTTATGTTTAAAATTTTTTTTCTTGTTTTTTTTCCGTTGTTTTATGTTTAAATTTTTTTTTCTTGTTTTTTTTTTCTTCTTATTTTCTATTTATTTGGGATCCTTTGGTTGGATCATCCCACCGCTGCCACCAGTGTTGTACGTCCGACGCCGTGCTTCCTCGGTTGAGGGAAGAGCGGGGACCTTTTATTATTCCTTTTCTTCTTGAAAAATGCTGGTCCTGTTCTACATTTCGTCTTCTGGTTGAAACTTATCACGGGAATATTATGCAGATGGCTATGTCGAACTGTCACTAAAGATATATTACTTAACTCTCGCTTGGTGCCTTTCCTTCTTCTTAGATTTTTATTTGCAGCCGGCTATTTAAAAATGTCCATATCAGTTTTATTTTATGTCGGGCTTTTATTTGATCTCGTTGCAAAATATTTTTATAAACACAAATCTCTGGTTATTGTATCTTGGAGTGAATATTCTATTAAAAATTATTATTAAATCTATTTTCTCTAGAGTAGAAGTAAACGCCTCGAAGTATTCAAGGCAAATCGAAGTTATCAACTGAATTTTTTCTCTATTCTTTTCACATTCAATTCGGACGAAAATCCAAGTTGCTATGTTTTCAAAAATAAAAAGGTGCAGGTTATTAAGTGTGCTGTAACTGGTAATATTGTGAATGTTTATGAATGGTATGTATTAAGTGAGAATGTAATATATGTTAAGTGAAGTTTTTAAGGATGTGTTAGGAGATTCAGTGTTAAATTTAATAAGGGTAGTATTCTGGAATACAACAGTTAGGTTTTTAGGTAAATGGAAGAGGGTAGTGATTTAGGATCACCACACTAGCATTACATGCACAAAAACAAACAAAAAAAAATAAATATTAATGTATTATAGTCTTAAGTATATATTAGAAAAATAATTCTTTACTATTAATAGGACACTAAGTAAAATGAGAACATTTATTTTGGTTATTATTATTACCTTTTGTATATTAATTTGAAATCTATTTTTGCTACAATATTGTTGCGAGCTTAGGGTTCGCTGGAATAATTATTTTAATAAATAAGAGCAGTTAAATCGATTCTCTTTGCAAACACTTTATTAGTCTGTTAATAACAACCGTTCCTTGACACTTCGCTTCTTTACTTATCGCTTCGGTACTTATCGCTTCCTTACTGCTTACTTCTTACTTATCTTCTTGATGTGCGTGCGACGTATTTATACCGTTTCCTCATTCTAATTCGGCGTTTCGTTTTCGTCCGTTCCATAGCCTCGAATTTTCTACTGCTCATAGTCTCCAGTTTGCCAGTACTTTCTAGAATATTCTAGTACTTTGTTTTGGACTTTCTAGAATATTCTAGTACTGATTATCATATGCGTCACAATATTAAATTAATACAGTCTCCACCATCATTTATACCATCACCTCAACAATAATAATATAACTTTACAGTATGTAGAAAATGGAAATAGACTAAACAGAAAAAAATTAGATGAGATAAAAATAGGTCCATTCAGAATCATAGAAAAACTATCAAACCCCTTCTACGAAATTGATACAGGATACGAAAAGACAGAAGCTAATCTCTTCTACATCACTAAACTAATTCCAGCACCAGACACCATGTGAGATTCGGAATTGCACAAACAAACCTAAGTTTCTTCGATTTGCTAATAAGGGTTTTGCGTCCAGGGTTCTTTTGGGGGACGAGAGATGCATGCATCGCTTTGGAGACATTCATGTTGTGACACATATGACAATCAGTACTAGAATATTCTAGAAAGTACTGGAAAAGTGGAGACTATTAGCAGTAGAAAATTCGAGGCTATGGAACGGACGGAAACGAAACACCGAATCAGAATGAGGAAATGGTATAAATACGTCACACGCAGATCAATAAGGAAGAAGTCAGCAGTAAAAGACGCGATAAGTACGAAAGCGATAAGTCAAGAAATCGTTAAGTGTACGGTAAAAGTAACGGTTGTTATTAACGGACTAATATTAATTCAAAATCGATTCAACTGCTCTTATTTATTAAAAATAATTAATCCAGCGATCTCTAAGCTCGCTACAATATTTTGCCACGCAGTCATTCGCCCGATGTAAGACCTACATTAAAGTCAGAAGTGATTCGATGACACGTATAGCAGGAGCGTGGAATGGAAGTAGAGTGCAGGCGTGTGTAGAACTGAAAGTGAATGAGTGTGACACGGAACGATTGTAAAAAGAGAGAGGGGCAAAGTGACTTTAATTATTTCACCTCTTATTTCAGGTGAACATTGTGATTAGTATAATTAGTTTGTAAGTTAATAGTTGTTAAATCTATTAACAAATAAAACCCTCTTATTTCAGAGCAACTCAACTTCGTCATTCATACAATTATTCCGAAATAGGAAAATCACACGCATTGTATATATGGGCGTTGGCAGTAAAGAATTCGCACCTTAAGCCACGATCGTCGCATTGAACTCTTGTGTCACTGCAAAGACTCAGAGTAATGTCCTCTCAATAGAATCAGAAAGGCCATTGGATTCGTTCACTGATGAATTACCAGTCATGTTCGAGCTTCTATTTGGAGGTTTAGCATACTCATCCCCTGCAATTAAAATCAAAAAAAAAGTTCTAGTTCAAAAAATATTATTCTGCTTCAATGGTAGTTAGGTCATACCTGAATCCATGCCAGTTTTTGATGCGACGATTTCAATCTTGTAGTTTTTGGTGTTTCCTTTTGATTCGTAGTCTAACTGTAGCGGGATTTCTAGACGTTGCAGTTCTTCATTTCGTATTTGCAAGGAACAAACCTCGTCCATTAACTATTTATTGCACTTCATCTATTATGGCCATCATGTACCATCATTAACCCGAAACACCAAATCAAATCCACAACCCATTCCTATTGGTTTTCAATTTTTTCCTTTCGCAACAATCCAAAGCCGGATACGGTATAAAACAAGAATGCAACATTTTGAAAACCACAGAGAACAACGCGTATTTCAGTCAATACGTGCGAATTGTCTATGCCGAACACGAGTGTCTCTCCAGCAACCTGTAAAATTGCATAGGGCAAAAGGAAGCAGAATTGACTACAATTTTGGAGAGGTAGAGCTTACTGTTAAAAGGAGTACACTTCGCTTACCTGGACTGGTCTGAAGAGAAGCGGATTATGTAGTGATGCCAGGTATCTGGATTCACTACCATTAGGAAACTTGTTCAAACTATGTCCTGGGGTTCGGTGACTGCTCGGATGTCTCTGTAAAATAAACAAGTATAGTACCTGCGGTGCTGGTCACCGAATGGCATCACAATTTTTTCCCCGTAGCGATGGCGGTGCTGGTGGTGGATACACATCCGCAAGGTGCAAGATTTGAATCCGACTGTCGAAGTGGACTGCGAGGCTTCGACAAAATTACGGGTTCCAGATATTGAGCGATTGAGTGGTTGTTGGGTTTCGTTTTCATGGACTGCACTCTGGTGAGCCAGCGTCAATCACCCATGGAACAGGACACGATTTGATTAAAGCACGACACTTGTAAGCTTGTTCACTGAATAGAATTGCACTTCGTAAACGATCAGCCGCCACATTAAAACGACTACGTCTGAATTAAGAACCGATAAAGTCATTAAAATTGATGAACATAAACCGCACGGGTGACCGCTGTTGAAACACCCGCTGACGATCGCGAGGTTCCAAAACCCACTGCGGATCTGTATGGCAGCGATGAACGTTCTACAAAAGCCGATGATGGATCTGGAATTTCCCTTTTTCTTCATTTGAGAAACACCTGTTCGGGTAATTATCACTCAGGTATGAGATGCGGTGGCATACAACGATACACAGTGACCGATTGCGGGCGTGTTTTCAATTCGGCGATCGAGTTAAATGAAAAAAAAATGCTTTTATGAGTCGCGAGTGGTTGAAATATAAAGACTATTTATAAATAAATAAATTCCAGTGATAAAAACAGTCAAAACAAAGTTAATATATATAGATATAATCAAATAAAAGAGAACGAAGCCACGTGTTGTGATAGTCAAAACAAAGAACACAGTTTAGTACAAAAAGTGTGTGAGTAACACGTTATGTAAGAACGATGTTTACGTGTGAGCGCGCGAACATTATGAGTGTGTGCGCGAGGCCGCAATCCATTTGTCCTTCACGCAATAAAAAAAAAAAAAAAAAAAAAAAAAGTGAGAACACGTGGTCCATAATATGGACGTAGACCAAATGGATGCCAAAATGGTGCTTCGGAGAAGGCAAAATACAGACCCAAATCTAAAGGCTGAACGCTACAAAGCCAATAAAAACAAGCATACAGACACCTGGATTGACAGCAGCGACGACGAAGACAACACCCATGGTGCCCAGTAGTCAGGGGCTGGAAACCAATTCCAAGAATTGGCTGTTAACGAAACAAATGCAGACGGCAGCAATCAGGTCGAGGTCCTCAATAAACTCATTCATGAGATTGGACTTAAAAAACAAGAACTGGACAAACAAATGGAAGAAGTTCTTAAACTAATGAGCGGAAAACGAAAAAGGTAAAACAACAACAGCAAGAACAAGGACAACAGCAACCCGCGAAGACAAAGAAAACACGACAAGCTAAGGAAACTCAACAGCAGGAATCACATCAACAGCAGGAACCATCTCAGCAGGTGCCAGTCAAAAAAAAAAAAGGATAAAGTACCTCTGTGGGCTTTTTTGGTCTCACTATTTCTCTGAAATCTTCAATTGACAATAATGAGAAACACCCAACAGTTCACTTTCACCTCGTTTATTACTTTATCTAAATTCTGAACATGAAATATGCTATAAACTAGATGATTCAATTTAACAAACTGGTTTTAACTTAACAAAACTTATTTATAATTAGAGCAATTCGCTTTTGGGAGTCCTGTGTATTGGCTGATTTAATTTAACAAAACTGTTTTTAATTTTCACGAAGAGGCTGGTTTAATTTAGCCAAACTGGTTTTAATTTAACAAAACTTATTTATAGTTACAGCAATTAGTCTTTGGGAGTCCTATGTGTTGACTGATTTAATTTAACAGAACTGTGTTTAATTTTCACGAAGAAACTGATTTAATTCAACTAAACTGGTTTTATTTTTCACCAACAAAACTGCTTTAATTTCACTAAACTTATCTACAATGACAGCAATTGCGCTTGTGGAAGTCCTGTGTGTTGACTGATTTAATTTAACAGAACTGTTTTTAATTACACAAAAACTGCTTTAATTTAACAAAACGTATTTACAATGACAGCAATTGTGCTTTTGCGATTTTGTGGCACGATAGATGCTTCGTTCAGACTGTGTTTTGTTTAACGTGGAGGCCCGACTTGCCTCCACGGAATCCGTATTGCGATTAAAGATTGCCACCGAAACGACAGAATACCAAATTCTATCCATCGCTTCGGCGACCAATAAGGGATGATCTCAGATGCCCTGGACACGGTGAGGATGTGCACTCACACAGATGTGTTTACCTCGCACGCTCATGACGTGTGTCCATGAGCATGCGAACCGTGGATATTGTAATTCCATAAAAGGAAATGTTTACCCGATCGGCACTGCGTAAGGCATCTATGCTGATCGGGCGCACGTTGCTGGCGTCATCAGAGGGTCGAATTCTCGTGTGTGTATATACACTAACGAGAACTCGGTTCCCTTTTGTGGCTAGGTGCGAGTTACCTATTTCATGTCGATTGGTTTAGCGACCGATATGATTGCAGCATGGAAGTAAGGCAAGAGTATCTCCTGCTTGTGTGCCGCAAATTCGATGGGGGATATGTGCACCGCGGTGGTCGAGACATGTTGGTTGCTTGGTTGTGAAACCCAATTGCCTTTATGGAACATGGCCATGGATGCTAATTCTTTAGCTTGTCGATCGGTTTACCGATCGATGTTCTGTAGTAAAATAATGAAAGAGTATCCCCTGCACGTGTGTGGCAGGGTGAATATGTTTATACGTAGCACCAATGGTTTTCCTTGGTGTATGCCGCATGTTATACTTTCTTACTAGGAAATCTGATGATGCAACATACACCCGACGATTTGCTTTCTAGCACATGATGCCCGTGAAGAAAATGTCTCTTGTGGTTCGTGATATTGAATTAGCGAAAATATGGCTTAGGAGACACTTTAGGTGGGTGACAAAAAGGTAAGTAAATGCTTAATTGTTAGGCAAGCAATGGAACTGCCTCAGTGCTTGTTTTATCGGTTTTTAGGATGCCCTACATAGAAGTTTGGTGTCGTACCTGGAAAAGGCGAGCAGTGGCGTTAGTTGAAACCGCCACACCTCCTATCCACATCAGTTACATGAAGACAAAGGATCTCATAAAGTTGGGAGAGTTGATATGCAAAACTTTTAAAACAAAACGTATAAATAATTTTAAGACGAGTTTAACATGCGATGATTTAGAAGCTTATCGCAAACTTAAATCGGCACTGGGGAAATCGAAAAGCGAGTAATACACGTACACCCCTAAATCAGAGAAAACTGTCTCCATGCTCCTCAAAGGAGTTGATCCTTGCTTTACTCCCGAAGAGGTGCTCGAAGAACTAAAAAGCTTCGAAAGCGATAGCCTGAAATTTACAGGTGTGAAACCATTTTCTATAGCTAATTCTAGAAATCGCAACCGTAAGTTCCAATTAATGGACTTAGATATATTACATACATTAATCACCAAACAATAAGTTGGGAGAGAATAAGAAGGCCGACCGCGTATTGCAGTGTATGCGCTGTCAACGCTTCGGCCATGTGGCAGCGAATTGCAAAATGCATTTCAGATGCGTCAAATGCCTAAATAAGCATATCATTGGGGAATGCCCATTGGGCAAAGAACAGGTCCTGGATAGAAATAAACTATCCTGTATCCTCTGTAACAACACAGGTCACCCTGCTAACTTTAGAGGTTGCCCTAAGTCATCATCATTATCATCATCGTCACTACAACCGGGATCCGGTCTTGGCCTTATTTAGCAAGTCCCGAGGTTTGTTAAATTTTCGGTAATAGTTATGTTTTTCCGGGTAAGGTTATTAGCCTTGGGCCAAAGGTTGCCCAAAGTACCAACAACTAAAATCAAAGTTGGAAGCCAGAAAGAAGCAAGTTGAAGAAGAGAAACGGATGAAAACTCGCTCTTACAACAACTTCGTGGCACCAAGTGTGTCATACGCTCAAATGGCAGGTGGAGTAAAGCGGAAGAGAAAGAAGAGGCGTACGACCTGCGAAATGTACAAGTAGAAGTACTAGATGGGCGGACGAATGAGGCTATACGCGCAGCTCAACTTCAGGATGAAGATATGTCGGTAAATCTGGAACACACAGAAAAGAACGAGCGGCCAACTTGGAACAATATTTCCGACAAGAGTGGAATACTTAAGGCATATTGGGCACAATGGAATTCCTTGCTGGTGGAAGATGGAATTCTAAAGCGTAAATGGGAAGCCGCGGACGGAAAATCCCATCGAATGCAGATTCTAGTCCCACCATCAAAAGTGAAAGATGTTCTAACAGAAATGCACGACGGGGCCTCCGGTGGACATCTGGGAGTTAATAAGACTCTTTCAAAATTACGATCTCGATTTTACTGGCTTCACATGAGAGATGACGTCGAGTCTTGGTGTAGGAAGTGCACAACTTGCACTGCGACCAAAGGACCAACAGCAAAACCAAGGAGCGCTATGAAGCAGTACAACGTGGGTGCCCCTTTCGAGCGAATTGCGATTGATATCTCAGGACCATTTCCAAAAACGAACGACAACAACAAATACATGTTGGCCATCATGGATTACTTCAGCAAGTGGGTGGAAGTCCTTCCAATTCCAAACCAAGAAGCAACAACCGCCATTGAGCAGCTAATCAATAATTGGATCAGCAGATATGGAGTTCCCTGTGAGCTTCATTCGGATCAAGGCCGAAATTTCGAATCACAGATATTTCAAGGCATCTGTGCGGCACTGGGCGTAAGGAAAACCAGCACCAAACCCTTACATCCGCAGTCAGACGGAATGGTCGTAAGGTTCAACCGAACAATGAAAGAGTACTTATCGAAGGTCGTTAGTGATCACCAAAGAGATTGGGACAAATATGTACAAACCTTTTTCATGAGCTATAGATCGGCTAATCACGATACGACGGGCCATTCTCCAGCAAAAATTATATTTGGACGGGAGATACGATTACCAGCCGATCTGCGATTCGGAATACCTCCAGACGCCATAGACAAGACCGAAGACTACGTAGCCGAATGGAGAAATCGCCTCGATGAGATTCATCATTTGGTTCGAAAGCAAATCAAGGTATCCAGTGACAGGATGAAAACAAGGTACGACGTTCGAGCCAACGCATCCGGATTTAATGCAGGCGATAACGTATGGCTTTATAACCCTCATCGGTAAAAAGGAAGGTCTCCGAAGTTGCAGCAACATTGGGAAGGACCGTATAAGATTCTCACAAGAATTAACGACGTTGTCTATAGGATTCAGCGAAGGCCGAACGCCAAGATGAAAGTGGTACATCGTGACCGACTGGCGACTTTTGTTAACCCACGAGATCAGTGAACTTAGTTCGAGACGAACTAATCTAGGCGGAGGGTAGTGTGACGCATATGACAATCAGTACTGTAATCTTCGAGAAAGTCCGAAACAAAGTACTAGATTATTTAAGGAAGTACTGGAAAACTGGAATAGAACATTCAAGACTATGGAACGGACGGAAACGATACACCAAATCAGAATGAGGAAAAACGGTATAAATACGTCGCACGCAGATCGGGAGTTGAGTTATAAGTGAGAAAGTGAAGCAAGCGATAAGCGCGGAAGTAATATGTAATGAGTAAGAAGTAGAAAGTAATTAGTCTCGAGTGAGAAGCAAGCGATAAGTAAGAAGTAAAATACGCGATAAGTACGGAAGCGATAAGTCAAGAAATCGTTGTGTACGGTAAAAGTAACGGTTGTGGTTAACGGACTAATAAAGTGTTATATTAATTCAAAATCGATTTAACGGCTCTTATTTATTCAAAATAATTAATCCAGCGAACCCTAAGTTCGCTACAATATAAATGAAGCTGAAAATCTTACGGATAAAAAAGTAAAAGTTTTAAGATGAGATAACGGAACGGAATATATAAATGGTAAAATTTACAATTTTTGTAAAGGAAGAGGAATCAAAATTAATAACTGACCTGCTTACGTACACGAATTGAATGGAATCGCGGAACGATTTAATCGAGCAATAATGGATATGTCGCGATGTTTATTAGATGAAGCACAAGTTCATAGGAGATATTGGTCGGAAATTGTTTGCGCGGCTACTTACTTAAGAAATCGTACGTTATCAAATACGCTTGAAAGAAAGACTCCTTATGAGATATTCTTTGGTAAAAAACCGGACGTGTCTAATTTACGATTATATGGAAGAAAAGTTTTTGTTAGAAAACCGGAACAGAAAAGATCGTCTAAATGGGACAAAAAAGCTGATATGGGAATTTTGATCGGTTATGATGACGTTGGTTACCGTGGTTTATTATATAATCGAATCATGTCTGCAAGACATGTTGAATTCATTGAGGAAAATGTAAAATGTATTGGCTTAAATACGAATGATGTCAAATCTGAAAATGATGAAATTGATGATTTAAATAATGAAAACAATGAAAGTAATGTTTCAAGTGATGAAAATTCTGACAACAACTCTTTGAATCAAACTTTTAAAAGTACTAATGTAAGTATAAGAAGTGATGATGATAAACATGAATCTGAAAATGAGACGGTTGAAAACAAACCTCGAAGAGATAGAAAACCTCCAAAAAATTATATGACTATCAGGTGTATAACAGTAGAATTATTGCAAAATTTTGTAGAATTGATGTACCTAATACATTTGAGGAGGCGATTAATACGAGGGTTGCCTCTTATGTTTCGGGATTTGGCAACCCTAGCGTTGCAATCCGGCAATTGACAGCTCTGTCGTAAAGTAGGACCTTTTTGAGGTTATACCCACTCAGAACGTTTTGACATACGAGCGCTGTTTGTGTTGTTTACAGTAACTTAAAAGATTCATCTCGGTCCAAAAATGGAATTAAATCGTCAACATTTTCGTGCGATTATTTTTTACAACTTTCGGCGTGGATTAACTCAGCAACAGTGCATGGATGAACTTAATTCAATTTTTGGCGATGAAGCTCCATCAAGGACCAGTGTTTATCGATGGTATGGTGAATTCAATCGTGGTCGTAGTTCACTCCAAGATGAATTTCGTGAAGGTCGTCCAAAATCAGTTGTTGTTCCGAAAACCATTGATGCTGTGCGCGAACTGATATTGGAAGATCGTCATGTGACCTATCGTGAGATTGAGACAACCTTAGGCGTTAGTGGGACCAGCATACATTCAATATTGCATAAACATTTGACTGTCAAAAAAATTTGTTCGCGTTGGATCCCACACAACTTGTCAATCGCCCAAAAAAAGGCTCGTGTCAATTGGTCGAAAGAAATGCTCAAAAAATACGGTCGCGGTGCTTCGAAACACGTCTATGACATCGTGACAGGTGATGAATCGTGGATTTACGCGTATGAGCCCGAAAGTAAACAGCAGTCGACTGTCTGGGTGTTTCAAGATGAGCCAAATCCAACAAAAGTTGTTCGCGCACGAAGCACTTCCAAGCAAATGGTCGCCTGTTTTTTCGGAAAAACTGGACATGTCGCAACCGTACCACTAGAACAACGCAAAACAGTCAATTCTGAGTGGTACACAACCATTTGTTTGCCAGTTGTCTTCCAAGAAATCAGGAAAACTAACCGCCGAAGACGGATCACTCTTCACCACGACAATGCGAGCTCTCACACATCGGCTGCGACAACTGCATTTTTGAGCACCCAAAACATCGATTTGATGGGTCATCCGCCGTATAGTCCTGACTTGGCACCGAATGACTTCTTTTTATTCCCGTACGTAAAAAACAAACTGAGAGGTCAACGTTTTTCGACACCTGAAGAAGCGGTTGCTGCATTCAGAATGCATGTGTTGGAGATACCTCAATCAGAGTGGCAAAAGTGTATAGATCTTCATGGGGAATATTTTGAAAAACAATAAAGTGATTTCCGATGATCAATATTTGTTTTTGTTCTCTAATCCCGAAATATAAAAGGCAACCCTCGTATAACATTTTGTCTGACTCGTCCACACCTCCCATGTATTTGTTATAGTCATCAATCATACTTGGTTTCACATTTTCGTATTCAAATTTCCATTTCTTTTTCTTGATTGTCACATTCTTAGTATCTGCATTGGTTGAAATCAATATGACAGGATTTGGTTTGGACTTCTTGTCTCTAAAAGAACACATCAAAACATCTTCATGTGCTAGGGCTATTTGGCTTCTCCTACGTTTGCTTTCTTAGCTTCTGGAGGAATCTCTTTTCGATTGCGTCTTATTGTTCCAGTTAGGTATGTATTCTGTTTCAAAAGGGCTTTGGCTAGGCGTAAACTTGTGTAAAAGTTGTCTGTAAACAAATGATAGCCTTTGTTCAGATAATTTCCAAGTGAAAGCAATTTTTGCACTACTGCAAATCCAAGACCATATTTTTCTACTAAATCTCCGTCATCAGTGTTTTTAGCTCCTTTGTAGCAGAAAAACCCCAAACAATATTCAGAAATCGAGTCGCACAGCATCCAAAATTTGATCCCCCATTTATGATGTTTTTTGTTCGGTATGTATTGCTTTATGGCAGAGTGGCAGTGAGTACCAACTAACGACTCATCGATGGATAACTGTTGGTTCGGTATATAATGTCGCTGAAATACGGTGTTTGCGTGTTTGACAAGAATATCAAACCTGCCACATGGGTCATAATTTGGATGGCCTGGTTCAAATAATGACCCATTGTCAACTAAGTGAAAAAACTTCAAAATCAATTGAAACCTATCCTTTGAAAACATTTTTCTAAACCATGGTATACCTCGGGAAGTATTTATCCAATAACTGTTAATTGTTGGCCGTCTCGTAATTCCCATTTCGAGAATGACTGCAATAAAGGCTTTTATTTCGTGTACTCTACTCGGCGTCCACTTTTTTGCTCGAAAATTATCTGAAATAGCGTGTGAGGCCAAAAACTGGGAAGCATATCGATTCGTTTCCTTTACGATGATTTCAAGCCGTGATGTGGTAAAAAATAAATTGAAATAGGTTATAGGTGTGGCATCGGGAGAAGGCGCCCGCCTAGGTCCAGGAGTCTCAAAAAAATTATTTGTTGCTTTAGAAAACACTTTTGTCGGGGGAATATTGGCAAAAGTTGGTGTTTCGTCTATTTCTGAAGATGATGATGAAATAGAAGACTCACTTGCAATTCTCAATCTTTTTTTTCGATGCATTATAATACTGCTATTAATACTGCTTGTATCCGTTGTTTCACCGTCCGTACAAACATTAGAGACCGAATCAGCGTCCGAGGTAATAGCAAGTAACATGACTATTTTTGCTAAATAAAATATAAAAACTGTAAAAAGTTGTTTTTAAATGTATAAATATGCACTCTCGTAACAAATTATGTGCGAGATTAGAATACGTCCACTACCACGAAGCACCAAAAACACACTGATGCGCGCGGCAGTTTTGCGCTGCGGCGCAATTTTCGATTCAAACTATCGCATCACTTTTGCGCCGCTTAGCACTCTAACGGTTAAATATGCTTTGAGAATTTTGAAGTATTTATATTTAACAAAAGATATAAATTTGATTTATAAAAAAAATGAAAATTCTGAAATACTGGATTGTTATGTGGACGCAGATTGGGCAGGAGACCCCGTAAATAGAAAATCCACAACTGGCGATGTAATTAGATTATTTGGTAATGTAATTTATTGGAAATCAAGAAAACAAAAATCTGTAACAAAAGCTTCGACATTTGCGGAGTATGTAGCATTGTCACAAGCTGTAAGCGAAGTAAAGTTTATAAGAGAATTATTGAACACATTTAATGTTGCATTGACAAAGCCGATACATATGTACGAGGATAACTCAGGTGCGATTAATATAGCGAAATATGGAAATCTTACTGAAAATTCAAAGCATATCGACGTACATTATCACTATGTGAATGAAAGTGTAAAAGAAAATTTGATAAATGTAATTAAGATTGATTCGAATGAAAATGTTGCTGATGTATTTACAAAATCTCTGTATAGAGAAAAATTTAGAAATATGCTGAATTTGATTTAAAAATTGAACTTATATAAATTAAAATTATTATCTTAAAATTGTATACAACATAAATGTAAGGAGGCGCGTTAAGAATGTACATTTACATTGCCTACTGTATAGCACATGAGCGCGCTCTTATGAATGTATCTATGAACGCAGAGAGAGAGAGAGAGAGAGAGAGAGAGAGAGAGAGAGAGAGAGAGAGAGAGAGAGAGAAAGCGGCATGTGTGAAACGAGACATGCGAGGAGCATTGACAGTAGAGTATCATAAGACGCCGAGATGAACACACGTGTCATAAGCGCCGCGAAGTTATAGATTAATAAATGTATTGTATATTGTATAAAGAAAATCTCCGTTATTATTATTTATATCAACCGACTCAACACATCCAATGATGTTATGATATCAATTCCGGGCCAAAGCAACGACATCCCATATACATTTTCGATTCCCGCCACATCTAATCAACAAACGGTTGGTGAATCTCACAGGTCGCAAGCAGACATGCGATTACAATCTGGAAGTGTGGTTGATTTGAACAACACGGACGCAGGGCAAAATATTCTTTTAAAGGTCGATCAAAATGATGCGGCCCAACCATATACTATTTCAATTCCAAAACTTCACACGGCAGAAGAATTCCAACAACAGCAAGACAGCAATTACAACATTGGCGCCCAATAGTCAAACTCTGTCTTCTGCCAATGAATAAATTACCACACATACACACAAACGAGCCAAGACCCCATCTTTTTTTACAATCTGCAATGCATAATTGAAAATAATTAATTAAAAAAGTGAATTAATTCAATAACTATAACTCATTGTAGCCACACACCATAACCACGCCTGCATCTATTTCTTTTCACGTACACACGGCAACGAGACACGTCAGAACCAAGGCTCCAGAAGAAATGTCAACATCTCAACGAGCGGAGTCGCAGAGTTATCTCGCGACACATAGCGGTAGACCCTCCTGAGCCTGATATACCACACGAATGTGGAATGTTCTGCCTGATCATGTGTATCCTGGCCGTTGTGATGTCCAGACATTCAAGACCAATATACATCGACACCTCCTTTCCTTATCCACTTCCTTTCCATACGCTCGCACTGTGCTCTGACATTTAAGGGTACTTCAAAATCCCCTTTTGTGCGCGCGTTAGTGTAACAAAAAAAAGCCGACAATTTTCTTTAAAGCAGGAAACACTTGCAGAGCTTGAAATATATAACGAAGACAATTATGCTTACCACAAACACAATGCAGAACGGTCCACCGGCCATGTAATATCAGACAGCGGAGGGCGAAAAAAAAAAAAATAAATAAAAAAAGACAAAAAAACAACAAAAAATAGAAAGACGAGAGAACCAACCGGATACTTGGACCTGAATCCTCAAGCGCGACAACAGTGGGTGCACAAGCAAACATATGCCACCATTCCCTTGAATGAAGACCGCATCCTAATCTCAGCGCACTCCGGGACATAGCTGTCTCGGAAGATCAACAGGTTCGACTGCGAGCTTCAACCAGATCTCTCTTGCTAAGGACAACAAGGTCGACACGGGAAAGGGGTTCCTTGCAATGAAAGAAACGGCTGCAGTGCGTCTCAGAGTGATGGATGACAGCGCAGTCCCATTTCCTTGCGGCGGGCCCGCAGGATGTTGCATAATGCAACATGGTCCATCCACACATAAACGTATCACGTAAATTTCAATTAAGTAATCACGTAAAATTCGATTACGGAAGCCGGTAATTTGCGAAGATCTTAGGACAACCCTTCGATTAACCAGCCGCCGGCGGCATAATACTTGCAATGTCAAGTAAGGCGGAGACCGAAGGAACGTGTGAAGCAAATGGAAAAATTATGATCCAAAACATTCACATAGCTTCCACAAGCAACATCCAATAGAAAAGGCGAATTTACATCAATGAGAGAGATATGGGATGGAGAGTCATTATAGGGATTGCAGGTCAATGGACGAAATCAAGGCCAATCTGAAACTGTTTGATACGAGACAAAGAGTTGCAGTAAAGATTCTTCGTCTTGATTGCAGTAGTTTTCGGCGCGTCGTGAAAGGTTTTTCAAACTTGTCAGTTAATTGTATGAAAAAATCTTGAGTTTCGGTGCAGCAATATTCAAATAGTGAATACAATTTTAATCAGAGATAACTCGAGTTTCTTTTCTTTGTTTTTCGGTTCACACGAATAGGATTCCTGTCGCGCAGGTTTTTTTGTTGTTGATTTTATCTTATATTTAAATTTAAGATTGTGTTGTACCTCAGCGTACAAAGACCAAATCGCACAGTTTGAGGCAGAGGCCGCTGCGAACGCAGACTAGAAAAGTTGTGGCGTTTCTAACAGATACACACACAATACACAAGCAAATAGTGAAGAACACCGAACGAAAATCGAATAAGAAAATGATCAAAGCCGTACACCATAGGGATACCATAACAAATCCACATCAGTCGAATGTACTTGAGTTTAGAAATCGAATTCATACACGCGGTATTGGCCTGATGTGTTGTGCATTGGTTCCATTTTTTAGTGATTCTAACCGCCATAGCGTCAGTTCGAGTCACACGTGCTTCACTATCATCGCAAACGCAATAATTGGTGACTCGGACGTGTTCTGTGTACACATACACTTCCCCATAGTAAACAGAACTTTACGACTACGTTCACGACTTCCGCATAAAGCACCGACACACTCGCCTATTCCGACGTTCTCTCGCTTGCTCGTTCCTACCTCCGTCGTTCGCACACGAAGTTAATCGTAACAAAGTTACTGAGGAGGGAGTAGTGTGGCGTTTCTAACAGATACACACATAATACACAAGCAAATAGTGAAGAACACCGAACGAAAATCGAATAAGAAAATGCATCAGCCGTATACCAAGCAATAACATAGCAATTCCCCATCAGTTGAGTGTACTTGAGCTTACAAATCGAATTCATACACGCGGCAGTGGCCTGATGTGTTAGGCATTGGTTCCATTTTTTAGTGACACACACACGTTTTGCACTATCGTCGCAAACGCAATAAAGTCATGAAGTGGCTAACTACCGCATGTGATGCTTCTATGCTACGACCAAGACAACCAGCAGGGGCTATCAAACCAGTGTATTGGTGGAATCCAGAAATCGCCCATGTACGATCGGAGTGCAACAGGTTACGACGCTTGCTATAAAGAGCAAGCAACTATAACACCTACCCATAGTTGCATGCGGTATATTTCGCCTCGTCAGTTGTTCAGTTGACGTTTTCGAACTGATATAACGAGGGAGAGATTCTCTTAGATACTACACCGGGTATAAATATCTTCGTGATACGTGCTGTGGGTCCGAGGTGAGGCGACTGAATTCAATTAGAGAATAAATGAGAAGATCCGAGATGTCTTCTCAACCCCACAAGCAGACGTCGTCAAGAATACTACCCTTATGAGACCAACAGCAACGCAACCACAATAATTTCTTCCTTCATAAACTGATCCCCAGTGCCATGATCTAACATGTTTACATTGAGTGTGCGGCTGGTTCGAAATCGCAAGATTATGCGACCAGTTGACAAGGGTCGCATTCGGCCGTCAAGATCACTTTGTTGATAAGGCAAGGATCTAACTATTTATATTTGATACTCGAGACCGATGCCTTCGTGTATACTCTGCCGGTTGCACTTGATACCAACACGGTATACTGCTCCTCATATGATTAATGGCGACGCAGGAGGTCGAACTGATGCTTGGTACGAGTCGGTACTATATTGGTAGGCATTGGGAAAGGATGGGGGATCCGGCAATCAAGTGCGACTTCTATGCACACATGATTATGGTTCGTACATCTTATCTAGTTTGTTTATCCCTTATCTTGGAGTAAAGCATCTATGCCAAAAAAATAAATAAAGAAATGGAGCAAAGTGGATCAGTGAAAAAAAATAAAATAGTCAGAAGTCAAAGTGGATCCCATCATCATCATCATCATCATCGGCACTACAACCGGGAACCGCTCTTGGCCTTATTTAGCAAGTCCTGAGGCTTGTTAAATTTTCCATAATGATTTTTTTTTCCGGACAAGGTTATTAGTCTTGCGCCAGAGGCTCCCCGACGGGGAATCGAACCCTGGTCTCCGGCGTGACAGGCGGGTATATAGTGGATCCCATACGTGTTCTCAATTACCTCTTGGTGATTGTTTCAGTTGGCGCAAGGCTAATAACATTACCCGGATAAACAAATTATTATGGACAATTTAACAAGTCTCGGATAAGCACCGGATACCGGTGGAGAGACTTGCTAAATAAGGCCAAGACCGGATCCCGCTTGTAGTGCCGATGATGACGATGATGATGATTGTTTCAGTACGGTAAGTTTTGTCTTATCAAATTGGATTTTGGATTCTGGATTTTCAGAGACCAGTCATATAGAAGGGGCAATACCTGGTCTCCCGACAGAAACAGAGGGGCTTTTCACAGTTGTGCAAAGGAAGATTTTTTGCATAATTTATGGCGGCAACAAGCAGTGGCGATTTAGAGACGAGCGCGGGCCGGAACCGTGATGGAGGTGATGATGGTTCTTTGGTGTTCGGACAGCTCGGAGAACGGATCCCAGAATTGACAAGGACGATCAAAATTCAAAAGCAAAGGCATATTACTAATGCTGTGTGAGAGCTGGTCGAGGTCATTGGTTGCCTTTATCATAAGGAAGTGGAAAATCTCTTAAAGAAGCCATCTGCCCCGGCTGAAACAAGCGGTGGAAACGTGCAAACCAGCCAAAACAAAAACTGCACACAGACGTAATCAGGGTCCTGGGGCAGATCAATGATGAATCACCCAATTACAATTGGTTTACAATTGGCCAGAGGGGAAGGAAGAGGGATGCGAGGTTGGTGGGTGAAGAGGCTCCAAAAGATGATACTGGGAAGGCCAACATTATGAAAAAAGGAGACCACGCCCGGACGCTATAATAATATCCAAAACTGGGGAAAAACATATGCGGATATACTGAAGTTTATGAAGGGACAAGCTCGAGCTAAGTGAACTCGGAAATAGCGTAAATAAAGTTCGAAAGACAGCAAAAGGGGAATTGCTGCTAAAATTGAAACGCCGTCCAGAGGTCACCACCGAGAGACTGAAAGCAAGGTACAACAAGCACTAAAGGAAGATGCTAATGTCAAAACAGTGTCACAGGAAATCACGGTTGAGTGTCGTGATTTAGATGAGGTTACCACTGTGGAGGAAATCCTGCCAGCGATCGCTATAGAGTTCCCTGCACTGAACGCGATCCCAAAGAAACCGATAAGAAGGAAACCAGATGGGACACAGGCTTCCATGAACCGCTTACCAAGAGAAAAGGTTAGCATGTTGCTGGGTATAGGTTTCCTACGGGTTGGATGGGTGAGAAGCAGACTTCGAGAACACATCACGCCCACACGATGTTTCAGATGTTGGCAATACGGTCATGTGGCGAAATCCTGCAAATAAGAAGAAGATCGTTCGGAAAACTGTTTGAAATGCGGTGAAAAAGGTCACAAAGCAATGGGCTGTAAAGCACAACCCAAATGCATGTTCTGCGAATCAGGATCCGAAGGCGGTAACCACCACTGAACAGAGAGTTACAAATGCAGAGCATTTAAAAACGCGATGTCCCAACTCCTCAATAAAAATGGACAGGTTTAAGTGCATTCAAATTAACTTAAACCATTGTGGAGCCGCACAAGATCTCCTTCCCCAAACGGTTAAGGAATATAGTGCCGACGTGGTACTCATCAATGGGCAGTACAGGATGCCTGACACTGGTACTATTACATGAGAGGAAGACAGCAGCGGAACAGCGGCCATCTGGACAACTGGAAATTCCCCCAAAGAACACAGAATTGACCAGTGGCAGGAAGGAATTGCCTATGCAAAGATTAGAGGAATTCATTTCTACTGTTGTTATGCTCCGCCAAGGTGGGAAATAGAAGAATTCAAATGCTTTTTGAACTGGGTAACACAAGACGCTAGGGATAAAAGTCCCCTTATAGTTGCTGGGGACTTCAACACTTCGGCAGTAGAATGGGGAAGCACAAGGACCAACAATAGAGGCCAGGCACTACTACTTAATGATGGTGCTGATGACACCTTCATAAACGAGAGAGGTCGGTCCAAAATCGACATCGCATTTGACAGTTCTATGTTGGCAAGAAGTATGGGGTGGTGAGTTTTGGACACCTACACTCATAGTGGCCCCCAAGCCGTGATGTACCAAATATTACCACACAGGGCATTCATCACTGGCAAATTAGCGAAGAAAGCCCAGAAAAATGAGTGGAAAGAGAAGGACCTCGATGCGGAACTGCTCGATTATATACTGGAAGAGCAAATCGAACAGTTTGCCGCAAAGGCCGATACGAACAGTCAAACTGGAAAAGTCATGAAATGGCTAACTACCGCATGCGATGCTTCTATGCCACGACAAAGACAACCAGCAGAGGCTATCAAACCAGTGTATTGGTAGAACACAGAAATCGTTCATGTGCGATCGGCGTGCAAGAGGTTACGACGGTTGCAACAAAGAGCAAGAAACCGTAACACCTACCCACACTCGCATGCGGAATTCGTCAACAAACGGAAAGAGTTGAGGAATGTGATCCCCAAAAGTAAATATGACGCGTTCTGCTCCCTAAGGGATGAATGAAATAACAACCCATGGGGCAGCACCTACAGGATAGTCATGAAAAGACTACAGAACAACAGTAGTCAAATGCAAAAAAGTAAAACTGACATGGCCAGAATCGCTGTCCTCTTCCCGCAGCGTGATGAGGTCTTGAGAGTGCAAGGGGAGTGGAGTATCACTGAAGGAGGGATACCTCCCATGATCACCGAAGAGGTGCTCTTGGCTGCAAGGGTTGTCAAAAAAAAACAAGACCCCGGGACTGGATGGTATCCCTAATGCTGTAGTGAAGACTGCTTTAACAAAAAAGCCGGAAGTCTTCAGTCGTCTCTTCACAACCTGCCTTCAAACAGGACAATTTCCTAAACGATGGAAAAAGCAGCGGCTTGTGCTTATACTAAAAGGAGTCAAGAATTCAGGGGCGCCGTCGTCTTATCGCCCGTTGTGCATGCTGGACACAACAGGGAAACTGCTTGAGCGAGTAATTGCCACTAGCCTGGAAGAATTCACTGAGGGGACATTGGGGCTCTGTGAATGGCAGTATGTGTTCCGGAAAGGTAGATCAACCGGTAAGGCTAAGCTGTGGTGTACGACATCGCTCGCAATGCGATAGCCGGAGCACGATGGCTAGGAGACACGACAAAATATTGCACGGTGGTGACGCTAGATGTTAAAAATGCGTTTAACTCTGTGAATTGGAATCGAATTCTAGAAGCGTTGGGCGATCTAACACGCGTGTGGTGTTTCTAACAGATACACACACAATATACAAGCAAATAGTGAAGAACACCGAAAGAAAGTCGAATAAGAAAATGCATCAGCCGTGTACCAAGCAATAACATAGCAATTCCACATCAGTTGAGTGTACTTGAGCCTAGAAATCGAATTCATACCCGCGGCAGTGGCCTGATGTGTTAGGCATTGGTTCCATTTTTAGGGATTCTAGCCGCCATAGCGTCAGTTCGAATCACACGTTCTTCACTATCGTCGCAAACGCTATAGTCTCCCCCTACTTGGTGCGTATGCTAGCAAACCATCTGTCGGATAGAAGACTGCTTTATGACACAGATGAGGGACCGCAGGAATGTAAAATAAGAGCGGGTGTACCCCAGGGGCCTGTATTCGGTCCGCTGTTATGGAATATCATATATGATGGTGTGCTCAGGGCCACTGTACCAGAAGGGGTTAGAATCATTGGGTACACAGATGATTTGGCGATAGTGGCCGTAGCTAAACATTTAGATGACCTGGAGAATATTTGCTCCCAAGTAATCCAGAGCATTATATGCTGGCTAGATATGGCCTTGCGGCGCAAGGCTAATAACCTTCCTCGGAAAAACAAATTATTATGGAAAATTTAACAAGCCTCGGGACTTGTTAAATAAGGCCAAGACCGGACCCCCGTTGTAGTGCCGATGATGAGATATGGTCGGACTGAAACTAGCCGGACATAAGACGCAGGCAGTTTTAATAAGCAGCCGCAAGAAAGTTGAACACCTTGATTTGGATATAGAAGGACAAACAATCAGATCCAGTCCCTATATTAAATATCTTGGTGTTATACTCGACAACAGGTTGATCTTTAAAGAACACCTGAGGAAAACGAGTGAAAAAACGGCAAGAGTATGCAACGTTTTGGCGAGACTGCTACCCAATGTTGGAGGACCCCGGCCCCACACAAGGAAACTCATAACCAGTGTCAACACCACCATTATAATGTATGCAGCTCACATATGGGCGGAGCCGCACAGTATAAGTCGTACATGAGGGGAGTGAACTCAGCACATAGGCGGGCATCACTAAGAGTATGCTGTGGATTCCGAACGGTATCCGAAGATGCTATAATTATTTTGGCCGGAAGGACACCACGTGACATTGCAGCCAAAGTAAATGCTGCATTGCATGAGGTCTCCCAAGAGAATCGTCGGAGAATGCGGTCACCATTAGAACTCTCTGTAGTGATCCTAAATCACTACTCCCAACCAAATCCCCAATATTACCTACAATCCCATCCAAACCCCCAAATATTACCTAATCCAAATCCAAATTGCATATTGAATCATATGGGCGACAAGTTAAACCAAAAGTTAATTTGTCGCACATTGATTCAATTTCACATTAACTTACACCCCAATCCAATTGAATCATATGCACGATAAATTTAAACCAAAGTCCATTTGTCGTGCATTGATTCAATTCCTAATAATCCTAACATCATGAAATGGTTAACTCAAAATGCATTTCATGATTTCCCTTCCAGGAATTTATTCAAATAAATTCCTAGTCACTTCCCAGAACCCTATTCCAATTGAAGCACACAAAACCTTGTGGCCTGTAGCATAGAGAAGGTGTTTCAACACTTACATCATCATCGGCACCAGAACCGGGATCCGGTCTTGGCCTTATTTAGCAAGTCTCGAGGCTTGTTAATAAGGTTATTAGCCTTGCGCCATTCAACACTTACACTTTGTGTATTTTACACAACAGCGATACTTATCTCTTTTCCAGAAAATCCCTAGATCACATATGACCGCTGTTAGTAGCTTAAAACCAACCTGATTACCGCAACACTGAATATGATTGACAAAGTCAAGGGCACAGTAAAAAAATCTTATTTAAATGTAAGCATATATCGATATATATTGAACAAAGGACATCACATTCCAATGAAGCGTTCTTAAACGACCTTAAAGCACACTCGCACACACATCATACAATTCACACGTCCTTCCATTCACCAATGTTCTTAGAACATACAACAAAATCCTTTATTCATACACGCAATTGAAACTTTAAATTAATATTAATTGATGACATACAACTCAGAGTATATACATCGTTAGAAGAGGACTTAACTAAAATTACTTCATTATTCTTAGTGGTTTGTTTGGGTTTGTTGATCAACAGTGAGTGCGCCGGAACCTGATCGGTCCTTGAGATCAGTTCGCGGTCGACGGAACAGGATAACATGCGGCTCAGGATCATGCACCATGTAGTGTACCCATCCAGGACTCTGTTGAACGCCTAGATTTCTCCATTCACTTTCGGACATAAGGTGACACTTTGGGATAAGCCTAGTCAAATCTGGAGGCAGCATAACATGCCTAGAATCAGTTAGTACGTATCACTCACAACGCGAACTACATCGCACAAAACAGACAGTTTCAATTACCTGTACTCGTACATATCATCATAATACTTTTCAGAGTACTGTATTCGTTCCGATAACATATTAATAGATTTCCAATCGAATTCGGCAATCGTGAAAACAAAAAAATCAACAAATCCACACGAGAAACTTCGCGAATTAAACGACGCTACTTTGACTACAAGATGCAAACATTCACTGTTGATTATTGTTCTGCACGACAGTTTGACACTTGCTGTCACATTCCATTTCTTGGCAGTTGTACGGGTGCGATTACATTGCACCAACTTCAATAAAAAAATGCTATTTGTTTCTTTATCTAAAATGTCATTACTAGATAATAAGCAGGGGGTTTAATATTTTGCCATTTTTTGTTTGCGGTATATTATAACTGCTGTCTGACGTGGTTATTCTAAGTCTACTTTTCCCGTTGGTAAGAATTAGACATTTGATCTTAGGCAAGAGATGACCAGCCTTCTTGGAAGCAAAGGTACAAGAAAAAACTATTACATATTAAACTATACTATTAGTTTATAAGAACTATATATACTTTAGTTGTAGGTACTTATGTTGCTTGAATTAAGCCAATAAATGGGGTGATAACTCCACTAAACTCAACTAAGCTAAAACTAAACTAGAAATTTCTACGAAGGTTGTGGGCGCAAAAACATCTAGTGACATTGTACCAGGCGTACCGGTAGGAAGTTTTTTTTTTTTGAAATGAAACACTAATTTTAAATGGGAAAGTAAAAAACATTTTAATCGAAGTATTGGCCATTGCTTTCTACACATTTCGACCACCATCAAGCTTTAGGCTCCGTGAAGTGGTCGGGAGAAATCCCTGACCATCTTTCGGAGCTTGGCTGATGGACCGGTTCGAGAAAAGGTTGGTTAGGTGGTAGTCGGTCCCAAGGTGAGATACCACCTCGTCACGCTGTACATTCCGCGATATCGCCGAGTGAAATCTTCAACGGTGTTCGGATGTGTGGGCGACGGCCCGGACTGACACGGAGATAAGTCATGATGGTACCTTCTGATATAAAGAATTCCGGAGGTAAACTAGTTTTCCGTTCGGATCTCCGGGGCGACTATGTCGGGGGGAACATCATGCAGATATCATGATAAATAATGGAACTTTAAGAGGTTCGTCATCACATAACCGGGCTCGCTCTCGAGGCTCTGCCCACGCTCGACTGGTGACGGCATTCTGTAACATCAGGGGCATCGGTTTCACCAATACAAATGTAAACGCCGTCCACCAATATTTGCAAACAACGAAACCGGATATCCTTGCCCTAACTGAGACCCAGGTCGATTCGTCAACCGATTCGACATATCTTCGTTGCTCAGGATACGACTTTGTTGCGGATTCGCATTTGAAACAACCGGCGAATTCGCAATAATTAAATCTGTGGCACCACTTGAACAATATGTGGCATCACCTTTAACAATGTCAGCAATCAGCTGACATTTATGAATTCTGTTGGTTGTCACTTGACAACCATCTTTACTTTTTGTTATTCTTCTTCTTTTAACTACTGAGAGACACAGGCCACAGCAATTTAAATCCATTAAAAAATCTATCAATCTGTTACGGACCGACCTTGAGTCCAGGGCCCCCCAACATCCACTAATCCCCTTTCGTTAGTTTCCCCTCTTTACCTGTAAACGGAGAACAACTCGCCAAGTAGTTAATTTGCATAAACTACTTTATGCAAATTCTACTTGGCAGAGAAAATAGTAAAAATCGGCGTTGGCGTCGAATAATAAAATAAAACGTCAACGGCGAAAATAATAAATAAATCATTCGACGTAAATCTCCGAATCGCACGGTCGAAGTATACAAACCGAATTACTACAAAGCTACACAAATACCATAGGAACCATTAACTGAAGCTGAACAGGGGAGCAGCATCTCAACGCCCCCTGCAACGAGCCAGCAGCAACAACAACCATAGACCGTCAACGGTCAATCCAAGTAAGTCCCCTCCAACTTACCCAATATAACTTAAATACATTAAACTATATATTCTTAAAAAATATAAATTGTTAAATAGGGCATAACAAATCGAAATAAATAAATGTAATAATTGAACAACATTGAAACGAACACCGTGTTATTACCTTAGCTGGAGGAATATTTCTAGGATTGCGGCAGTCAATCACCTTAAGGTATTCCTTTCTCTTTTCTATTACTTTTAAGATTGCAGAACGACACCAATCAACATCACCCAACGTCAGGAGACACCATCGTGTTCCTGCCGCCACTATCCAGCCCACACCAAATTAACAACTTTCTGTGTGTGGAAGTTGTGTTCGACGCTTGTTGGACACATATTTTGGTCCTTCGAGCCGGATCCAGTCTGAGGATCCAGATTCACTGCTGCCAGCTCGTGGCATATAAGACGGTCGGGGGACATTCAAGTCCAGACGCAAAGTCCTCAACGATTGTGGTATATTGTGTTAGTGAAAAGTGTAGTGCAAGTGAAAAACAAAGGAAGAAAAGATTTGTCACGAAGTGCTGCAATTATCTCATCATTCAGGGACATCCTTCAATTATTGTGAGAGTAATAATTCATCCAAACTGAAACGTTCTGAGGGAATTCCATTGCGCTTCATTATTGCGACTAACATCTAACGGTGCTCTTGAATTTGCGTTTGGTCCAATTTAGCCATTGGACACGTGTCATCGTTGGAATTTGTCTTCACAAAAATACCTAAAATATTGTATCAAAGGGATCCATCTGTGGGTCATTTACCGCTGCTCCGAATGCAGCCCCTGTCCAGCCTAAGGACCTGAAGCCGCCAAATTAGTGGCGCATTAACCAGCTGCCCCAACGACAGCTACAACTACCGCTGCTCCGAATGCAGCCGCCATCCAGCCTAAGGACCTAAACTCAGCCAGCTTAGTGGCATCAACAAGCTGCCCAGTGTAGTTATAGAAAGCCGCCAGATTAGTGGCGCATCAGCAATCTGCCCAGTGCAGCTATAGACAACCGCCCAGGTTCTCAGGTAAGAGAATTTTCAATTTCCAACAAATTACCGCTTCCAAATTTGTGGCGCGAACAGACGCTGCCCCTAGCAGTTACTCACGACCAACCGTCGCCAAGTTCGTGGTATCCAAATCCCACGGAAATGTCGGCACCAATGTCAGAGAAGTATCGAATGACAAAGTCTACATTGGCGGAACAACTCATCAATGGCCAGTTAACAGCACAGGAAGAAATGATGGGAACTTTCACTAAGTTCATCAAGAGAGGGCCACCGACTTTGGCCACCGTGGAGGCGAAAGAACAAGACCTCCATAGGCGTTGGGACGAGATGCAGAATCGGCATGAAGATCTCATATGCCTGATCACTCCATCGACGGCCATCCGTCAGCAGTATTTTGAAGAGCGTTTCATCGACCAGGCCGAAGAAACATACCTCATTGAGGCCACGGAGCTTGCTGAGGTACGGCACGCACTGATCGCTAACCGCCCGACCAGTTATAAGACTGCGACGCACACCATGTATCCACCCAACAGTCGTTTACAGCCATTGATGTCACAACTATCTTGGTGGCCAGGAATTCCATCAACACCAGGCATGCATATGCCACCTGGCCATCCTGCCAAACTACCATCGCGGATGATTCCCCCGGAACCCGTAATCCATCTGACAAACAAACGTGTGACGACAGACACCGTAAAGCGAACCAAAAAAAAGTGATCAGTCCAGTTAACAGCCACTACATGACCGGTTCTTGGCGGTTGCGAATTTACAACTCCAACCCAGAAGAGCTGGTCGACCATACGACTGCTGACAGATCCCCGCAGAGGACAAATAGAAGACATTGTCGACGTCTACCCCGGAGACCAAATTCAGGGCACCATTCAACTACCACCATAGGCCAAGGAGCACACAATGCCCCGCTTGGCGGGCGGCGCTCCCCAGTATCCAGGGACCGACCGAGTCCCAACCGCTACATCCGAATGAACGCTGCGGCCTCAACCGCAAACGACCGCATTGTTCCGATCATTAACTCCGAAGAGGTACCAGTGGACGCAGCACTCGTCACCACCACTTGTCTCGAGGTAGTGAGACCAATCCCCAGCCATCACGTGGTTACCGATCGTGGGTTGCGAACTTACATCTCCAACCCAGATCGCGTGGCCAGGTCCATGACCAGCAAAGATCACGGCCTCCAGCACCGAAGGGGACCATCCCATAATCATCATCAACCCTCCGGGCCGTCCAAGACACCGCCGTCTTCAACACTTTTCAGAGCGGGCGGCTCTCCCATAATCGACCATCGACGTAACGGTGGACAGCGGCGGACCGCTACCAGTCCACTCACGAGTACCATCGCCAAAATCGGCATTCTTCCATTGGAGAAGATACCCTCTGGAGACAGACGATTCGCCAATGATTGGCGAAGGCGGGCGGAATGTTGCGGATTCGCATTTGAAACAACCGGCGAATTCGAAATAATTAAATCTGTGGCACCACTTGAACAATGTGTGGCATCACCTTTAACAATGTCAGCAATCAGCTGACATTTATGAATTCTGTTGGTTGTCACTTGACAACCATCTTTACTTTTTGTTATTCTTCTTCTTTTAACTACTGAGAGACACAGGTCACATCAATTTAAATCCATTATAATTGAACAGCATTGAAACGAACACCGTGTTATTACCTTAGCTGGAGGAATATTTCTAGGATTGCGGCAGTCAATCACCTTAAGGGGTTCCTTTCTCTTTTCTATTACTTTTAAGATTGCAGAACGACACCAATCAACATCACCCAACGTCAGGAGACACCATCGTGTTCCTGCCGCCACTATCCAGCCCACACCAAATTACCAACTTTCTGTGTGTGGAAGGTGTGTTCCACGCTTGTTGGACGCAGACTTATATTCGATATTCCGTTTTAAGGGCGGAGTCTGCGTCTTCGCACGGTCCGATCTGGCTTGCCAGAGGATGGAGGCGTTGGAACCCAATAATATGGACATCATATGGTTGAGGGCCGTACTAAGGAATTTTGTTAAATTTCTCTGTTATCTTTACCACTCCCCGAACAACGTTCTACCGGCGACACTTTTCGAACATCTCTCACGTAACGTCGACTGGATACAGATCCCGGATGCTGAAATTGTTGTCCTTGGCGATTTCAATGTGCACAATTCCGTCTGGTTGTTACATTCTAACAGAACCGACGAGGCTGGGAGGTTGGCGGAGATGTTTGCTGTAAGCCACAACTTGACTTAACTCGTGGGGGAGCCAACGCGAGTGCCGGATGCCCGAGGCTATTATGCGAACACCCTGGATCTGTTTTTGACATCCGAAGCGAATATTTATACCGTAGAGGTTTCTGCGCCACTGGGAAACTCAGATCACTGCTTGGTATCTGTCGCGCAAGCACTTGCATATCAAGCGAATAACCGGCCTAAGCAGCTTCGCCATGTATGGAAGTATGGGGCTGCTAACTGGGACGATTTGCGAGATTTCTTCGCATCCTTTTCATGGTCCGAGGTGTGCTCGGAAACTCCGATGTTAACGCTTGTGCGGAGTCGGTATCGGATATTATTCTTCTGGAGATGGAGATGTATATTCCACATTCCATCAAACGAAGTACGCCTGATAAACCTTGGTTTGATAAAAAATGCGAGCTGATTACAGCGACAAAAAATAGAGCTTTTAAGCAATGACGCTCCAGTCCCACCGATGTTAACAGAACGAATTTTGTTAGAATCAGAAACGCGTGCAACCAGGCGATTGATACCGCGAAGAAAGCTCACAACGACAGGGTGATCAATAAGCTCCTTCGGTGCCCAACTGTTTCGCGCTCCTTCAGGTCAATGGCAAAAGCTGCCAGCGGTAACCTCACAACCTCCTCTTTCCCTCCGTTGGTGACAGACAGCGGGACGTAAGCCACGAATTCAAATGATAAAGCTAATGTGTTCGCGAATTCAAACCTTGATCGCGGCCTTTTGGAGCCACCTGTGATCTCACCGGTACGGTCTTCGATGCGGGATGTGAGATTTCGTCAGCGCACCATTCAATGCATTCTACGTGAACTGGATTGTAGGAAGGCAATCGGCCCCGACGGAATACCAGAAATAGTGCTTAAGAACTATCGCTGGTTCTTGGCAGACTCTTCCGCTTATCTTATGCACGGAGGACCTTTCCTGCCTGCTGGAAAATCGCTCGAGTTCAGCCAATCCCAAAGACGGGAAAAAAGTGTCTCCCACAAAATTACCGTCCGATAGCATTACTGTCTATTTTATCTAAGGTAATGGAAAAAGTCATCAATACAGAGTTAGTTAAGTATTTGGAGTGCAAGGGACTTCTGAATGATCGTCAATACGGATTCCGTGGCAAGCGATCCACCGGAGACCGTTTGACACTTATTACCGATATATGGACATCTGCGATTGAACGGCATGGTGAGTCAAGGGCGGTCGCATTGGATATCTCCAAAGCTATTGACCGCGTCTGGCACGGGGCATTGCTGAGCAAACTTCGTTGATATGGACTTTCCCAACAGCTTTGCGACTGGACGAGGAGCTTCCTCGAGAATCGATTGATCCGGGTTGTTGTGGACGGCGAGTGTTCGGATCTGTATCCTGTTAATACGGGGGTGCCCCAGGGTTCTATTTTGGCTCCAACCTTGTTCTTGCTTCACATAAATGATTTGTTGGAGACAACGGATAACAAAGTGTTCAGTTTTGCGGATGATAGTACGCTTGTTTCCCCCTTTTCGAGTGTTCGGCCGATTGGTGCATCTGCGTCGCATCAGCGGAGATGGAAACAGATTGACTCTCTGAATCAGGATCTAGATAGAGTCCTGCAGTGGGGAAGGGCCGATCTCGTAGACTTCAATGCAGCGAAGACACAATATACAACATTCACAAAGAAAAGTGGATCATCTGTTCCACAGCTGATGATGAATGGCCGGGCCCTCGAGGCTGGTGAAAGTTTGAAATTGCTCGGCGTCACGGTCTGTGGGAATGTATCATGGCATAAACACGTGTCGAGTATCGCCAGGTTAGCCTCAGGAAAACTGAGCTATCTTTTTAGAGCCAAGAAATATTTTACTCCGGCCCAAATTCTTCTCCTATATAAATCCCAAATTCGACCCGCGCTCGAATATTGCTCTCATGTTTGGAGCTTGGCTCCTAAACATACCCTTGACCTACTTGAGAGCATACAGAGACGAGCGATCCGCCTGATCGGGGACTCGGCGCTGACGTCGGGACTACAGTCGCTATCCCATCATCCCATCGAAAGCGCGTAGCCGACCTCTGTCTGTTTTACAGATATTATCAAGGTTATTGTTCTTCGGAGATTCTTGGTATTGTTGGACGCAATCCGGTTTATGTGCGCTCCATGAGACAATCCGAGGGATCGCACCCGTTTGTGGTTAATCGACGGCGCGAACATCCCCCCATCAGAACTCGTTCCGTTACAGAGCGGGGAAGCTGTGGAACTCCCTTCCCACACGAGTGTTCCCGGAGTGTACAACTTGCAACTGTTCAAAAAAGAAGAACTGCAACAGTTATTTGATGGCATCTCGGGGCGCCCACTTGGCGCTATAGGTTCGCCTCTCCCGAGAGAAGTCTAATAAAAAAAAAAAAAAAAACGAATGTAGGATCGTGCATTCGCTTGCAACGAATGCCAATCCAAAATGTGGATCGTGGGCTATAGGTTTTCCCTTATCTCTGCACATCCTTAATGGTAGATCAACTTAAGTAAAATTTAATCTCCCTGCTCGGTGGGACAATGGGGATGGGGGAGGCTACCACGTAACACCGGGATCCGGTCTTGGCATTATTGAGCAAGTCTCTCCACCGATATCCGGTCCTTATCCGAGACTTGTTAATACATTTTCATTTCATTTCTTGCCTTGCGCCATAAGTTTGCAATAACTGCTTTTATTATAAACACACTTTTATGAATTGATTATTTAGATTTATTGAAATTACAAAGTTTAAGTATAAGAATCCCTGATGGGCCAAAAACGGAGAATGGGGATGAATGGTTAGCTGTAATGTCAAGTTCAAGTATATATGCCGTACATCAAATTCGAATGTGGCAAACTTCAGTAAGTTAAGGCTGGCTTCATACTCTACAGGGGTGATGCCTCCAAATTGGTCATGCGTCCCCTTAAGCCAGCTCAATGTACTGCTCCCAAGAGCCCTCAAGTGATGAGCATCATCGTGACCAATCTATTTACGAATGATGGGCATCTCTATAATGACGGATCAGCGAACTGCGGTTGGTTTAGTAATCCCAGGGCAGAAAAAAAAGAGAGCTGTGGGGAAGATCAAAGAGTCGAAATCTGCGGGACGGAGTGTCATACCGAACTTTCTTCCCAAGCTAGAGATATTCTGTACATTATATCCCAAGAGCCTAAAAGAAAAATATTTACTAGGCTGCTGGAAGGAACATAGGCTAGTTCTAATTCTAAAGCATAAAAACCACAGCAAGAACCGTCGTTATGTCGTCCTATTAATTTGTTAGGTACAGATGGTCATCGTGTCGTATTGCACGGAACAACCTTCATTCAAACCAACTCAGTACGCAGACTCACACTTAAACAAACCCATAGGGAAATGGAAGATTCTTAAAAGTAATTTATTGGGTTTTGTTTGAAGAGTAAATGTTGGAGGGACACACACACAACAATTACAATAAATAATCACAATAATTAAGGAATCAGGGAACTCGACGTTGTCTATGTACGTAGTCTCATATTTTTTATACGACAAACAGAAATCATGCAATATTAAAATCCAAGAGTATGGAAAGCGAGCGTAGCTACCTGTAGGGCTCAATCTACAATTCATCTCTAATATCCGGCAGTGGTTCGAACAGAGAGTCCATCAAGTCGACGATCCATTTTCCCACGTCAAGACGATACTCATCATTACCGTAAAGATAGCTATTCTTGAGTAGGAGCAGATTACTTCGGAGAGTGATGTCCTTTTTCCAAAACTCCTGGCAAATGTGTTTCATGGTGTTCATGGCTTGGACGAAGTACTCCAAATTCTCCGGCTGCTCCATGAGATCGTAACGCTTGCGTATCAAAGCAATGCTGATAGACTGACAAAACTGATTGTTGATTAGCCATTCTTCAAAGTTCAGGTCCAAGTATTGTGATGCGTTTTCTTGGACATCATTCTCCAATGCCAACTTCTTTTCGACTATCAAATCCGAAATCAAAGTGAGCGCTTTGGCCTTGATTTTAAGTTCACAATCCTTGCTAAGGACGGTAGCAATGGCCGTCAAACCAGCTCTTGGTAAAATGCTCCTCTGTGCTAGAGGGAACTTGCGCAGGAGACTGCCGAACGCATAGAGAGCCGTCGACAATTCCTCGGTTTTCTTAGACGATATCATAATCTGTATGAGATGACTGGCGAAATTCTTCTCAAAAACACTAACCTTTGCCTTTGGGTTGTTTTGCGTTAAAGCTCCGAGGACTCTCATGGAATGCGCCCGAATGGCGGAGTTTGTATTGTTTACGATCAATGGCAGCAGGACTCTCTCTAACCCGCCTTCGTCCACAAACCAGATCGCGTTGTCGATGTGATGCACGAGATAGTCGAAACTATCCAGTATTTTGATGATGTCGGAACTTTTGCCGTTGGGCTTAGTGTTGTTTTGAAATTCACTGATGAGTTCACTGATGATCTCCGCTTCTGTTTTAAAATCCAGATTAGCATTCTTTAAAGAGCGTTTGATCTCGTCCAGGTTCCTGTAGTTCTTCTTGAGTTTCATGAATTGTTCAAAGGTGCGCTCCAATCCAAGGCGGTCGTTATCCATCGATTTTAATGCTTCTTCTAGATTCAGGCTGATGGGCGTTTTTTTCGGCACTTCAGATCTACTTGCTAACGTCGAAGATCTGATTCCTCTGAACATTGTAACTGAAGCATTTTTTAAATGGTCCTCTACTAGTTTACCTTCTTTTTTTCCACTTGACAGATTAACTCGAATGTGTAACCCTTGCGGCACAGTTTGACCTAAAAGCAAAAAGGGCCAGGTACAGGATAATGACTACGATCTATTTGAAAAAAGCTTACCAGTTCGTATCTCTTGCCAATCTTTAGTCGGAGCGAATGTTTCATTTGCTGAATAACAAATTAATGTTAAACGAAATAATAATGCCAAGAAAAAATACCAATTCATCCCGTTTTTTTTTCTTGTTTCGAAACCGTCTAGGCAGGACTCGGATATAGGTACTTCGAGGTATCCGATTTCTCGACTCCTTGAGTATCTACATTACGTGTGTCATCCTGTCGGCAAGTTTGACACTTCGAATTTCTGTAAACAACTTTCCCCACTTAAAGCTTTCGAACTTACCAAGTACACTTGGAACAGAAATGATATTATAATCTAATTTAAATTTATCGGTGTGTAATTATTATTATCTGTGGTTGGTTAAATACCTGGGAACAATACTGACGGCCAGTAACGAAATGTCAAGGGAAATTAACAAAAGACAATGCTAGTTGGCATGCAGTCGGTAAACTGCTGAAATCCAAACTGCTATCACAGAATATAAAACTCCGTGTCTATAGAACCATAATCATGCCGATTGCTCTATACGGATGCGAAACATGGCCTCTCACAAAACGGGAAGAAGGCAAGTTCCGCGTAGTCCAGAATAAAGTCCTAAGGGGTATTTTTGGCGGAAAATCTGACGAGGAGGCAGGACAATGGAGGAAGCTCCACGAATTGGAAGAGCTATACCGCAAACCTACAATAGTGAGAGTAATGAAGTCGTGAAGATTAAGATGGGCCGGACACGTGGCGCGAATGGGCAACGATAGGACCGTGGAGAGGATTCTTGACGGTAAGCCAACGGGAAAGAGACCGACAGGGCAGCCGCGACGGAGATGGGAGGACAATGTTAGGTTGGACCGCGAGGAGATCGGATCGGATGGTCGAACTTGGAAGGAGAGCGCACGGGACAGGGAACAATGGCGCAGTCGAGACGGTGAGGTCATGAACTTTCGGGTTCCTGTGGCGGGGACTTATGGTGTGCCGGCGTACGGTTCACGGTCACCCACCAACGATGTTCCGTTGAAAATCGTTCACCAACGAAGAGTAGCTCAATCAAAAACTCGCTGAGGTAGTTTTATTGTTAACGTTTCTTTATCTAATTGGGTTTAATTTTAGTACATCTCGGCGTTAGCGTTTGCTTGACATAATGATTCTTTAATTTGATCTATTTGCATGTCAGAGTTTACTTGGTACAATGATCCTTTAATTTCAATGTTATAGTTTTTTTTTATTTTTCTTTTTTATTTTTTTTTATTAGACTTCTCTCGGGAGAGGCGAAACTATAGCGCCAAGTGGACGCCCCGAGATGCCATCAAATAACTTTTGCAGTTCTTTTTGAACAGTTGCAGGTTATAACGCCCCGGGAACACTCGCGTGGGAAGGGAGTTCCACAGCTTCGCCGCTCTGTAACGGAACGAGTTCTGATGCAGGGATGTTCGCGCCGTCGGGTGCGATCCGTCGGATTGTCTTGTGGAGCGCATATAAACCGAATTGCGTGGAACAATACGACGAATCTCCGAAGAACAGCACCCATGATAATATCTGTAAAACAGACAGAGGTCGGCTACGCGCCTTCGATGTGATAGCGACTGTAGTCCCGACGTCAGCGCCGAGTCCCCGATCAGCCGGATCGCTCGTCTCTGTATGCTGTCAAGTAGGTCGAGGGTATGTTTAGGAGCCGAGCTCCAAACATGAGAGCAATATTCGAGTGCGGGTATAATTTGGGATTTATATAGGAGAAGAAGTTGGGCCGGAGTAAAATATTTCTTTGCTCTACAAAGATAGCTCAGTTTTCCTGAGGCTGACCTGGCGATACTCGACACGTGTTTATGCCATGATACATTCCCACAGACCGTGACGCCGAGCAATTTCAAACTTTCCCCAGCCTCGAGGGCCCGGCCATTCATCATCAGCTGTGGAACCGATGATCCACTTTTCTTTGTGAATGTTGTATAATGTATCTTCGCTGCATTGAAGTCTACGAGATTGGCCCTTCCCCACTGCAGGACCCTATATAGATCCTGATTCAAAAAGTCAATATGTCTACATCTCAGCTGATGCGACGCAGATGCACCAATCGGCCGAACACTCTAAAAGGGGGAAACAAGCGTACTGTAGCGAGCTTAGGGTTCGCTGGATTAATTATTTTAAAATAAATAAGAGCCGTTAAATCGATTTGAATTAATATAACACTTTATTAGTCCGTAATACAACGGTTACTTATACCGTACACTTAATGATTTCTTTACTTATCGCTTCCGTACTTATCGCGTCTTTTACTGCTTACTTCTCACTCGAGACGTATCGCTTGCTTCACTGTCTTACTTATCTCTAACTTAACTTCCGCTCTGCGTGCGACGTATTTATACCGTTTTTCCTCATTCTGATTTGGTGTATCGTTTCCGTCCGTTCCATAGTCTTGAATGTTCTATTCCAGTTTTCCAGTACTTCCTAAAATAATCTAGTACTTTGTTTCGGACTTTCTCGAAGATTCCAGTACTGATTGTCATATGCGTCACAGTACTATCATCCGCAAAACTGAACACTTTGTTATCCGTTGTCTCCAACAAATCATTTATGTGAAGCAATAACAAGGTTGGAGCCAAAATAGAACCTTGGGGCACCCCCGTATTAACAGGATACAGATCCGAACACTCGCCGTCCACAACAACCCGGATCGATCGAGTCTCGAGGAAGCTCCTCGTCCAGTCGCAAAGCTGTTGGGAAAGTCCATATGAACGTAGTTTGCTAAGCAACGCCCCGTGCCAGACGCGGTCAAAAGCCTTGGAGATATCCAATGCGACCGCCCTTGACTCACCATGCCGTTCAATCGCAGATGTCCATATATCGGTAATAAGTGTCAAACGGTCTCCGGTGGACCGCTTGCCACGGAATCCGTATTGACGATCATTCAGAAATCCCTTGCACTCCAAATACTTAACTAACTTTGTATTGATGACTTTTTCCATTACCTTAGATAAAATAGACAGTAATGCTATCGGACGGTAATTTTGTGGGAGACACTTTTTTCCCGTCTTTGGGATGGGCTGAACTCGAGCGATTTTCCACCAGGCAAGAAAGGTCCTCCGTGCATAAGATAAGCGGAAGAGTCTGCCAAGAACCAGCGATAGTTCTGGAGCATAGTTCTTAAGGACTATTGCTGGTATTCCGTCGGGGCCGATTGCCTTCCTACAATCCAGTTCACGTAGAATGCATTGAATGGTGCGCGGACGAAATCTCACATCCCGCATCGAAGACCGTACCGGCGAGATCACAGGTGGCTCCAAAAGGCCGCGATCAAGGTTTGAATTCGCGAACACATTAGCTTTATCCTTTGAATTCGTGACTAACGTCCCGCTGTCTGTCACCAACGGAGGGAAAGAGGAGGAAGCGAAATTACCGCTGACAGCTTTTGCCATGGACCAGAAGGACCGCGAACCAGTTGGGCACCGAAGGAACTTATTGATCACCCTGTCGTTGTGAGCCTTCTTCGCGGTATCAATCGCCTGGTTGCACGCGTTTCTGATTCTAACAAAATTCGTTCTGTTAACATCAGTGGGATTGGAGCGCCATTGCTTAAAAGCTCTATTTTTTGTCGCTGTAATCAGCTCGCATTTTTTATCAAACCAAGGTTTATCAGACGAACTTCGTTTGATGGAATGTGGAATATACATCTCCATCCGCAAGCGTTAACATCGGAGTTGCCGAAGCACACCTCGGTCCATGGAAAGGATGCGAAGAAATCTCTCGTCCCAGTTAACAGCCCTATATCTCCATACATGGCGAAGCTGCTTAGGTCGGTTATTCGCTTGAAATGCAAGTGCTTGCGCTACAGATACCAAGCAGTGATCTGAGTTTCCCAGTGGCGCAGCAACCTCTACGGCATAAAAACTCGGTTCGGATGTCAAAAATAGATCCAGGGTGTTCGCGTAATCGCCTCGGGCATTCGGCACTCGCGTGGGCACCCACTCGAGTTGAGTCAAGAAAAAATCTCGGCCAGCCTCCCAGGCTCGTCCGTTCTGTTAGAATGTAACAACCAGCCGGAATTGTGCACATTAAAATCGCCAAGGACAACAATTTCAGAAGCTGGGTGGTTGATCTGTATCCAGTCGACGTTACGTGAAAGACGTTCGAAAAGAGTCGCCGGTAGATCGTCGTTCGGGGAGTGGCAAAGATAACAGAGAAATTTAACAGAATTCCTCAGTACGACCCTCAACCATATGATGTCCATATTATTGGGTTCCAACGCCTCCATCCTCTGGCAAGCCAGATTGGACCGCGCAAAGACGCAGACTCCGCCCTTAAAACGGAATCTCGAATATAAGTCGTATCCTGAGCAACGAATATATGTCGAATCAGTTGTCGAATCGACATGGGTCTCAGTTAGGGCAAGCATATCAGATTTCGTTGTTTGCAAATATTGGTGGACGGCGTTTACATTTGTATTGGCGAAATCGATGCCCATGATGTTACAAAATGCCGTTACTAATCGAGCGTGGGCAGAGCATCGAGAGCGAGCCCGATTATGCGATGACGAACCTCTTAAAGTTCGGTTATTTATCATAATATCTGCATGATGTTCCCCCTGACATAGCCCCCCCCCCCCCGCCGGAGATCCGAATGGGAGACTAGTTTACCTCCGGAATTCTTTATACCAGAAGGTACCATCATGACTTATCTCCGCGTCAGTCCGGGCTATCAGCCACACATCCGAAACACCGTCGAAGAATTCTCTCGGCTATATCGCGGAATGTACAACGTGACGGAGTGGTATCTCACCTTGGGACCGACTACCACCCAACCAACCTATTCTCGAACCGGTCCATCAGCCAAGCTCCGATGTATATTCTATACATGGGAATAGCCGGTGCTTTTTGTATCTGAAAAGGGGAACATTGGCTTGGGAAAACCTTTACATCGGAATGTACAAAGGAATTTGAGGATGGACTAAAGTGTTCTATATGGATGCGAAACATGGGCTCTCACAAAACGGGAAGAAAACAAATTCCGGGTATTCGAGAATAAAGTTTTGAGGGGCATCTTTGGAGGTAAATATGACGAGGGTGCAGGACAATGGAGGAGACTCCATAACCACGAAACCTACAATAGTGAGAGTAATCAAGTCGCGAAGATTAAGATGGGCCGGACACGTGGCGCGAATGGGGAACGATAGGACCGTGCGTAGAATTCTTGACGGTAGACCAACGGGAAAGAGACCGGTAGGACGGCCACGACGGAGATGGGAGGACAATGTTAGGTTTGACCTTGAGGAGATCGGATCGAATGGTCAAGCGTGGAAGGAGAGTGCCCAGGACAGGGAACGATGGCGAAGCCGAGTCGGTGAGGTCATGAACTTCCAGGTTCCTACAGGCCAATAAATAATAATAACTAAAGTGTTTCGCTATATAGAAACAGCGTCGTCTGCCAATGTTTTGCTGTTGTTAAACAGCATAATGAATGGTGGTGGTAACATTTGGGGAACTGGTATGTGGGATTTAGGAAATCGGTTTTTTTAGACAAAAGGACGCGAGTCAGCTCAATGATTCGATGGATTTTAATTATGTAACAGGTCCATCTAGCAATTTCATCATAATCATCATCAACATCATCGGCACTACAACCGGGATCCGGTCTTGGCCTTATTTAGCAAGTCTCGAGGCTTGTTAAGGGGGTATTCTGGTCTAGACGCACGAATTTAACGCAACTTTGAAGTGCTGTAAAAAAAGGCAATCAATATTTTTACTATTCAGTATAGTAGAATACAGTAAAAATAATTAAGAGTAAAAAATTCAAAATTCAAAAAGTTAGCAGCTGATGAAGTGGGGGATCTCAAAAAGTTGGCACGCGACCATACCCACGATTCAACCCTCCTAGCAATCTGAAAAAAAAAGATTATTAATTTACAGGAATGCATCTATCGTTGGAGCTCCTCAATAGTATACTGGTTAGTATGCCCGCCTGTCATGCGGGAGACCGGGGTTCGATTCCCCGTCGGGGAGCCTCTGGCGCAAGACTAATGACCTTGCCCGGAAAAAACAAATCATTATGGAAAATTTAACAAGCCTCAGGACTTGCTAAATAAGGCCAAGACCGGTTCCAGGTTGTAGTGCCGATGATGATGATGATGATCTATCGTTGGAACTAAAAAAAGTTGAAAAAAAAATATTTTTGTACCATTTTTTAAGTTTTTCGAATTTTTTAAAAATAGTTAACATTGAAATTTGGGGAGGAGGATAGTTCATGCAATAGAAAAGCCTATAAAGAAGATATATACTAAATTTGAAGTAAATCGGTTGAGTGGAACTTGAAAAATTGTGGTTATTGTTTTAAAAAAGACAGTTTCGAGAAAAACGTGTTTAAATTTTCACGTAAAGTTTCTCGCGTTCTAAGTCATGAAATGATATTGTGACGCATATGACAATCAGTACTGGAATCTTCGAGAAAGTCCGAAACCAAGTACTAGATTATTTTAGGAAGTACTGGAAAACTAGAATAGAAAAGTCGAGATTATGGAACGGACGGAAACGAAACGCCAAATCAGAATGAGAAAACGGTATAAATACGTCGCACGCAGATCGAGGAGCAATAAGTAGAAAGTGAAGTAAGCGATAAGTGCGGAAGTAGAAAGTAATAAGTAAGAGAAGCAAGCGATAAGTAATAAGTAAGAAGTAATAAGTAAGAAGTAATAAGTGTGGAAGCGATAAGTCAAGTAATCGTTAAGTGTACGGTATAAGTAACGGTTGTTATTAACGGACTAATAAAGTGTTATATTAATTCAAAATCGGTTTAACGGCTCTTATTTATTCAAAATAATTAATCCAGCGAACCCTAAGCTCGCTATAATTGGTGCCAAAAGTGGGATTAATTATTGGTGAAGTGAATCAGTCAGATCGACATTTGGAGGGTCTTCGCGTTCCTGAGTTGAAGAAGGAACTTGAGGACCGGAATCTGGATAGCAGAGGACAGAAGCAAATTCTTCGACAGCGTCTACAAGCAGCAATGGAGGAAGAGGGTATTGATGTTAACACATATGTTTTTGCGATTGGGCCAGACTGTCCGGATGGAGAAGAACCAGCGAGTCAAGATGGTGCCAATGTAACGGAGAAGAGTTTGCCACAGTTGGACATTTCGTGGATGCTCAGGATGATGATGATAAAATTGGAAGCACAAGCTACAGACATTAACACAAAATTCGACGCCGCAAATTCAAAATTCGACGCCCAAAATTTAAAATTGGACGCGCAAGCCGCAGATGTTAATGCAATGTTGGATGTCCAAAATTCAAAATTCGACGCACAAGCTGCAGATCTGAATGAAAAATTGGATGCCCAAACGCAGTGGATGAAATGTAATTTTCAACACTTTAAGGAAGAAATTCAGTCAAAAATTCGAAACGAAGTGGAAAATCTAGATCTAAAAAACGAAACTGAATTTAAGAAGGTCATCGATGAAATAACGCGAATCGAAAAGAGACTTGAGTGTGTTGAGAGAAATAAGACATCGCCTAGCAATCAACATGACTACAAAGATACACGGATGCAACCGCCAACCTTCGATGGAACGGGACCCTTCTCCGTATTTATACGTCAGTTTGACGCCGCGGCCAATTATAATAACTGGTCGGATGAGCAAAAGTCAACATCACTAATCTTGTCACTCCGCGGGGCGGCTGCAGAATTGCTACAAACCATACCAGCAGAGAAGCAAACAGATTTCCAAGCGGTAAGAGACGGCCTTGAAGCTAGGTATGGAGACAACCACATGCAGCAGGTCTACCGCATGCAACTGCGGAGCAGAACTCAGAAGCCTGGAGAAAATCTTTAACAGTTGCAGGCAGACATTGTGCGATTGGCAAACTTGTCTTATTCAAATATGACTAAGGAATTTCTGAACGAGGTAGCAATGGATGCATTTATAAACGCACTCCAAGATCGGGACTTGCAACAGGCCGTTCGTTTGGCGGGAAAGAAGACGACTAATGAAATACTGGCGTTCGCATTGGCATATGAATCTGCTAAACTGGCTACCAGGAGTACATATAGAGTCCGAGAAACGTCCGTCGAGGAATGTTCCTGCCAAAGAATCGGGCATGTACAACGGAGAACCTCGAGACCTGATATGAAGTGTTGGACATGCGGCGAAGTCGGCCACATCTCTGTTGACTGTAGGAAACGTCGACGAACGAATGAAACATCAAGTGAGAATTGTTGTTCATGCGCTAATCATAAGAGGAGACTATCAACGGACCAACCTGAGGCCAATAGCTCGGGAAACTTGTAAGGGCAGACTTTACGGGGCGAAAGTCGCCTGGTGGAATGTGCAGCCACAGCATCGTAACTGTATCACAACTCGAACGGGATAACTAAAGTTTGGTTATAACTACGATCGTTAATGTAAGGACAACAACAGTGACAATCGACACTGGAGCAACGAGATCCATTTTTTTTTTAACATACTGTATTTATTTGACCAATAATCAATGTTTACATTAAGTACTACAGCTAACTTATAATTCTAGTGATACAACTGTTTACATGCATACATTACACATTTTTCAAACATAACTGAATGTGTGAATAACTATTCGAGTATTATAGGTTTTAATATTAACAGTTTTCCTGGAAAAGGTCAGAAAACCAGGATTTTTATTTTTTAATTTAATCTAATTTAATACTAAACTTAACTCTAACTTTTTCTAGCTTAACCTAATTTATTTTATAATAAGTTAAATATGTAATGTGAATTGGGGAATATAGGGATTGATGGTTAAGGAAGTAGGTTGGCGTGGGATATGGTCAGTTAGTGGCCTCAGGTGCGGTAACACTTTCCGGTTGTTCGTTAAAACGCAGAATGTTGGAGAATGGTTGTATGTTACAGTATTTGAACTGATTGGGTGCCAGCTCGTTGTTATGGTACACTACCTCTTTGGAGTCATTAACCAATCTTCCAGAGGTGAAGAGACTTCTAGTATGGAGACAATTCAGATAGTGAGCCCTGTTATCTAGAGGAGTTGGTAGTAGTGAAGTTATTATGGGGTTGGGATTAATTGGGAGGTTTTCAATAAATTTGATAGACAGCTCTAGGAAGCGTCTGTCGAGACGGTCAATATTAGCGGCATTGTATAGCAAGCTGTTATTGCAATACTTGTAAGAGTTGGGTTGTTGGTTGAGACCAGTGACCAGCCTGAAGCATTTCCTTTCGAAAGTGCGTAGCTTCTCCATTTGGGCTGGTGTTATATGATACCACAGTGGACACGCATATATCAGTGTAGGTCTGATTATTTGTTTATAGATGAGCAGTTTGACTTTGTGAGAGAGACCGTTGGGTTTCCACATCACTCTTCTACAGAGATTCAGTTGTATTGTGGCTTTACGTAAAGTATTTTTAATGTGGGTGGAGAATGAAAGGTCATTGGAAAAGGTTATTCCCAGATTGTTGCTGAAACGAAACAACAAAAAAGGCTAAACCTAATCCCGGACGGCGCTTTCTTCAGCGACGTCCAAAACAGTTTTGCCTTAGCGGACTGTATTTGTCCGGCACTGGCCGGCCAACGATGTTTTCTTCATTATCGGTAGGATAGCACCTCCAGAGCCGGACTCTTCCCTGGATAAACGGGCGTTAGAGTCTTGCCCGGTGCGGATCCCTGATAACAACGGTAAATACGACGCGTCCAACGAAGAAGACAATCCAAATACACGAATACAATTAGCCAATTTATTTTCTATTATATATTATATTATCCAATCTGTACTTTCGATGTCTTGCGGCTGGTCTTGAACAAGACCTTTTCGTTAGGAGTTCCTTCGACGACTCCTGCTGCTCCAAAAAAAAAAAAAAAAAAAAAAAAAATGTGACGAGAAGGCCGAATTTGGCGAGACAGGACATATGTGTCCTTCATCTTGTCTCTGACTTCTGGTCATCTTGCGATAACCAGAATCACCCACATCCGTGAGGATGTTGGGCTCGGTCTCGCGGCATCTGAAAAGAGAAGAAAAAAGGAGGGGTATCCAAGGATAGTGTGGACAGTGTTAGTCCAAGTGTTTTCTAACTACTTTTATAGAGGGATGGTGGGAAAGAAATCTTACAAGACCGGTGGGTCTTGGGTGCGGTAGTAAACGCAGATCACGTCTTTGGCGTCTGATAATCTGCTCTTTGGTCGGTGTGTATGTTTGTGTTTGTGCCGTCTTGTACTGTGCGTTCGTGTGTTTGGTTTGTTAATTGTAGACCCTATGGGATGGGTCCAGAAATCCTCTATTATAGAGGGGAATGTTGTTGGGAAGGGTGCTTTCTTCAGTTTTATACTGAAGAAGAAATTGTGGGGGTTTGATCCGAAGAGATCGAGAGAGAGAAGGGTCAAGAACGCAAGAGTCCCGTACAAGTAGGTTCTCGCTGTTCTGAATGTTTTCGAGGTACTTATATGCTAATTGAAGCAAGTACTCGTCGATAGGGGTAATGGAGGCGCCTTCGTATAGGTGAGAGTTGGGGTAATGACGACCGTCAGGCCTTCTAGAATGATTGGTGCATCTTCTGAGGAGTTTCCTTTCGAAAACCCGAAGTCTTTCCATTTGAGCCGAAGATATGCAGGACCATATGGGAAAGGCGTACGATATTCCAGATCGGATTAGCTGCTTATAGCAGAGAAGCTTAACTTTGGTGTCAACTTTGTTCCTCCACTTCAGGATGTTGTGCAGTTGCTTAGACCGACCAAGGCCCCTTTGGAGAATGTGGGTCACATGTTTGATGAAATTCATTTTTGGGGTATAAGTGACCCCGAGATATTTCATCTTGTCCTGTGGTCTAATCGTAGTATCTCCCATTTTTATTCGAATATTCTGTGAATATCGAGAAGTAGGTTGGGAGTGTTTACTACTCAGAATTATGGCTACTGCTTTGGATGGATTAAGTCGGATTTTCCATCGACTGTAATACTGATACAGTTCGTCCAAGTGACGGTTGAGTCGTTTTGTTGCGAGGTTAGGGCCTTTGGTTGACGTGTACACCAGGACGTCATCCGCATAGCATATTTGGTTTACTCTCCCGTCCACAGGGCGGGGAATATCGGAGGTGTAAATATTGAATAAGATGGGGCCTAGAATGGAGCCCTGTGGTACGCCTGCAGCGGCGTGAAAAATTCGGGAAAGCTTTCCATTCATTCTAACTTGGAAGGTTCTGTTTAGAACGAACTGGTAGATGATGCTACATAGCGTTCTACTGAGGCCAGTATTCAGTAGTTTAAAAGCGAGACCTTCGATCCAAGTCGTATCAAAAGCTTTTTCAATGTCTAGGCTTACCGCAACGGTGGGTTCCTTATTAAAGAGCCGCACGCAGACGTGGTTTTGAAATAAATTGAGAGCCATACTCCTGCTGCTCCATCGAAAGTGCCCGCCTTATATAGGCCCGCAGTCGTCCCCTCCTTTGCTCGTTTCCTGGGATCTGCTTTTCTTAGTGGCTTCCCGGAATCGGTGCGCCGCTGATCGTCGTTTCCCTGGAAGTGGTATGTTAGCGCTTGCCTTGCCTTTCCTGGGAATTCGTGATCCATCGCCAACAGTCTCCCCCGCAGTGCGAAGCACTTCCTCATGTGGCGGCGATGTTGTCGCTGGAACCAGCACTTCGGCGAGTTGGTCTTCGTAGTGTCCCCCATGTCGTCCTCACGTCCAGGACTCTGATCCTTCCATCGGGCCCGGGATACACCGCTTGCACTTCTCCACGGGGCCAGGTACTACGAGGCAGCGATGAATCAGCCACCAGGACTATATCTCCAACTTGTGGGTCGGTGGTATCTCGGCCGGAGATCCTTCTTGGCATCAGTGTCGGCAGGTATTCTTTACCCTTCTTCTCTGGAAGATTGTCCGTCAGCCGCTGCGCTGTTCTCCAGCTCGTCCTATCAACAAGTTCATGGTCATCGAAGTCATTGGGTGCCGTCGCACGGCAAGAGCGCCCCAGCAGGGAGTGGTTCGACGTGAAGCATTCTTCGTCGTTCGATTCCAAATCGAACCATTGTGGTGGCTCTGTAGCAGGCTTTCCTTCACCAGCTCCAATCTCTGCAGGTGCAATCGTTTTTACCGCTCCCTTCACCACCTGGTCTGGCGGTTTTGTTCGTTTCGTTGTCTGCTGTCCCGCCGTTGGTGTCGTGTTGTCAATACGGCCATAACTGTTTTGATACCTTGCCATAACGTCATCATCGATTTTCGGAAACCATGCTTTCTTCGCGGTGTCCCAAAGGAATATAGCTCCATTCTCGTCTGTGTATGTCCGTTCACCATTTTCAAAACCATACCTATCCTCATTCACGGATATCTGATTTTTCGGTATCCACTGATTCTTGTTAACATCCCAACGATAATGTTCAGTTTCAAATTGTTCACCATTCGTCTCAAGACCTTTTGGGATCCATTGATTTGTTTTCCCGCACCAGCGATAGTGTTCGTTTTCGTAAAGACTATTTGCACTGTCGTCGGGTTGACCATCATCTTCTCGCCAAGGCAGCCATTTCTCTTCGATACCGCACCCCTTGTATTTGTACTTGGTTGTTGGGTCGGCGTAAATGGCTTCTCCCTCACTGATGTAGGGTACATTTTCAACGTTGTTTCGCCAATTTGATGTTCCGGTGGAATGTACTGTCCGCGGAGTTGTCAATTCCCTCTTTCTTCTTCTCCTTCTGGGTCTACCTGGGGCTCGTTCTGTTGGTGGTTTACTTCTCGTTTCTTGGATTGCGAAGTTACGTCTAACGAGCAATTTCGCCTCGTCTTCCTCCGCCCTGCCGTAGTTAACAGATCTCGCCGGCGCGCTGTTCCTGGTCTCACCCCCGTACAAGACCCATCCCAAACTGGTAAGTGAAGCAACTGGTTCGGTGCTTCTCCCTTTCCTCAGACTCCTTGTGACTATCAGGCCCCAGTTGTCCTGGCCGATGAGCAATTTAGGTTCCTGTTGGGTGTAGGTCAGTTGGTTTCCGAGGTCTCGTAGATGCTCGCATCTCTCATCCGTCTCCTTCTTCACCTCCTGCTTCGAAAGTTTAAAGTTAGGAAGGGTTCTTACCTCGATCGAGTATCCGGTCGGGCCATGGGCTCCTTTGACTCGCACATGGACTTTTTGCGAGTCGTTCCTCCTGATGCCCAGTTCCCCGACTGTCTCCAAAACGAGCGTTTCCCGCCTGCCTTTCGCGCCGATCTTCTCGGCGACCGACGAGTCCAGTAACGAAATAGTGGATCCCTCGTCAAGCAGAGCCAATACCCGAGCCGACCCCTTGGGTCCGTAAAGGTCCACTGGAACCATCTTCAGGTAGGCTTTGGTGCTACTGATTGTGCGCATGGAGGTGACCACCTCTCCTCTAGTTTGCTCGTGGTCGTGGCCTGATGGCGAGGTGTTCTGGTGTGACCTTCTTCCTCTTCTGGGTGCCGTTCCTGGTGGAAGTTCGTCTGGGTGGAGGATGACGTGGTGTTCCCTTGAACATCTATCGCACGGTGGTGCCCTGCAGTCTGCCTTTCGGTGCTTGGAGCAAAGGCATTTAAAACAAAGCTTTGCCGTTTTTGCCAGATTCCATTTTTCCCGATTACTGGCCTTCTTGAACGTGGGGCATCTGGGGGTGTCGTGGTCCTTCAGACAAACCGGACACTCTGGTTTGATTCCGTTCCCGGATGCGCCATTCTCTCGAACGGCATGGATCGATCTCCTTGCCGAATCTCGTCGTCCTTGGGATGATGCTCGTTGATGGTAGCCTCCTCTCGGCTCCCATGATACTTCTGGTGGGGCGAAATTGGCACACATGTCTGCCTCTACCTTCATGAAGACGCTGAAAACCCGCAGCTCCGGCTGGTCCTCTCCTCCATGGCTGTTGTAGTACGCGAACCACTTGCACCTCATGGATGACGGTATCTTTGTCGCCAGTTCTCTTACCGCCTCGGGTGCATTTAGAAACTGCTGCTTGCCCAGCGCTCTGATGGTGGCCACGGAGTTCATAACCCGGCTGGCGAAGACTCCAATATCGCTCGGGTCTTCGGTGACCCGAGGCAGGGCTCTCAGCTTTGTCAACTCCGCTACGGTCAACGCTCCCAGCCTTCCAAAGCGAGCCTCCAGTCCTCCCATTACCTCCTGGGGGTCCTCGGCAATAAACAGGAGGCTTCTAACTGCCTCTCTTGCTCTTCCCTTTAGAGCTCTCCGGATACGCGCCAAGTTCTGCGCGTGTGTGAATCCGACGGAGGTATCCACGAACGATCTCCTGAAAGCCAGCCACTCCTCGCTGGCACCATTGAAGTCAGGTAGTTCCACAATTTGCCTCGAGGTACTTGCTCCGGGTGGTGCTCGCAAGAGCGTGGCTATGGTCTGGGTCAGATCCTGGATCTCGCTCCTTCCTTGTTCGCGATGTGGTGACCTGTCTTCTTGGGCTAGCTCCTCCTGCCTTTCTCCTGTATTTGTCTTCGTCTTCGTCAGCCTCGCTCTGGCTCGCCTCGTCCTCGGAGTCTATCCTCAGCAATTCGAGCTTCTCTCGGGCCACCTTCGCTTTCGCTTGGGCCACCTTCGCCTTCGCCTCTTCCGCCTTCGCCTTCACCTCGGTCGCCTCCAGTTCTCGCATGGAAACTTCTAAACTGGCTGCGGCATCAGCTCGCCTCGATGACTTTATCGAGCTTCCTCTGGAGACGGTGCCTCGTGTTTCGCGCCGCGCTTGGATCTTGGCACGGTTTTCTTGGGTACTGTCTTCTCCTGCTACGCTGGTCTTCTGTGTTAACGCTTCGTACGTTAACTCGGTTACCCGCCTGGGGGTGTGGGTTCGGATTGGGTCCCCCTTGCTTCCGTCGCATGTGTTGCTCTCCCTCTTCTGTCAAGCGCTCTGACAGGTCCATCGTCATCTTCAAATCGTGTGGGAGATACTTCTCCTGTGGCGCTTGATCCTTGTCCTCCCGTAGGGAACGGCAGCGTCCTCTTTGCCTTAGCCGATCTCGCTACCGGCATCGTCGTTCTATCGCCGAGATCCGGCTCAAAGGACCAAAACTGTTGCTGAAACGAAACAACAAAAAAGGCTAAACCTAATCGCGGACGGCGCTTTCTTCAGCGACGTTCAAAACAGTTTTGCCTTAGCGGACTGTATTTTTCCGGCACTGGCCGGCCAACGATGTTTTCTTAATTATCGGTAGGATTGCACCTCCAGAGCCGGACTCTTCTCTGGATAAACGGGCGTTAGAGTCTTGCCCGATGCGGATCCCTGATCACAACGGTAAATACGACGCGTCCAACGAAGAAGACAATCCAAATACACGAATACAATTAGCCAATTTATTTTCTATCATATATTATATTATCCAATCTGTACTTTCGATCTCTTGTGGCTGGTCTTGAACAAGACCTTTTCGTTAGGAGTTCCTTCGACGACTCCTGCTGCTCCAAAAAAAAAAAAAAAAAAAAAAAAAAAAAAATTGTGGCGAGAAGGCCGAATTTAGCGAGACAAGGACATATGTGTCCTTCATCTTGTCTCTGACTTCTGGTCATCTTGCGATAACCAGAATCACCCATATCCGTGAGGATGTTGGGCTCGGTCTCGCGATCTCTGAAAAGAAAAGAGAAAGGGGGGGGGGGGGGGTATCCAAGGATAGTGTGGACAGTGTTAGTCCGGGTGTTCTCTAACTACTTTTATAGAGGGATGGTGGGAAAGAAATCTTACAAGACCGGTAGGTCTTGGGTGCGGTAGTGAACGCAGATCACGTCTTTGGCGTCTGATAATCTGCGCTTTGGTCGGTGTGTATGTTTGTATTTGTGCCGTCTTGTACTGTGCGTTCGTGTGTGCGGTTTGTTAATAGTAGACCCTATGGGATGGGTCCAGGAATCCTCTATTATAGAGGGGAATGTTGTTGGGAAGGGTGCTTTCTTCAGTTTTGTACTGAAGAAGAAATTGTGGGGGTTTGATCCGAAGATGTCGGGAGAGAGAAGGGTCAAGACGCAGGAGTCCCGTACAAGTAGGTTCTCGCTGTTCTGAATGTTTTCGAGGTACTTATATGCTAATTGAAGCAAGTACTCGTCGATAGGGGTAATGAAGGCGCCTTCGTACCCTGCTGGTCCATCGAAAGTGCCCGCCTTATATAGGCCCGCAGTCGTCCCCTCCTTTGCTCGTTTCCTGGGATCTGCTTTTCTTAGTGGCTTCCCGGAATCGGTGCGCCGCTGATCGTCGTTTCCCTGGAAGTGGTATGTTAGCGCTTGCCTTGCCTTTCCTGGGAATTCGTGATCCATCGCCAACACAGATATTTTAAAGTTTTAGAAGGTTTTATCTGGGTGTTATTTAGTTTGAGTCTAATTTTGTTGTGGGTGCGCCTTGTGTTGTTTGTGCAGTGCTCATTTTTACCCTTAAACACTATAGGTTGGGTTTTATCAGGATTTAGGCGAATTTTCCATTTATTGAAGTATGTTGATAGATTTGGGAGGAAGTTATTAATGCGGTTTCTTGCCTCTTTTACAAACTTGCTGCTGGAGTAGACTATGGTATCATCAGCGTAATTCAACATTACGGTATTGGGTAATTGAGGCTGCGGTATGTCTGAAGTATAAAGGAGGTATAATAGTGGTCCAAGAATTGAACCCTGCGGAACCCCTGCGGTTATATTATACGATTGGGAGATAGAAGAATTTATTTTCACCATGAATTTTCTACCAGAGAAGTAGGAAGTAAGAAGTTTGGTAGTATTGGTGTTTAATCCAAATATGTAGTGCAGCTTGTAAAGCAGTCCTGAGATCCAAACACAGTCGAATGCTTTAGATATGTCGAGAGAGATACAGACCGTCGGGCTTTGGTTTTGAAGATTAGTTGTTACATCGTGCGTTAGTTTTAACAGAGCATGACAGGTGGAGTGTTGTGAGCGAAAGCCAAACTGGGAATTTGGGATAATAGCGTTGTCATTAGCAAATGAAAGGAGATTTCGATATATCTTGCATTCCAATATCTTGCTTAATGTGTTTAATAACGAAATCGGACGATAGTTGCTGGGGTTGTTGGAAGGACTGGACTTACTGATAGGGACTATAACCGTGGTTTTCCAGTTATCTGGGAAATGTGATCCGTTAATTATATGGTTGAGAAGAACGAGAATAGGGACTAGATTTGACGGGAGAAGTCTTTTGTAAAGAAGGTTTGGAATTCCATCTAAGCCTGTCGACTTCTTGTTATTGCGTGATGTTATAAATTCAGATAATTCGTCTGCTGTTAGGAAGGTCGCATTATCCAGAGGATGAGACGCTTTGTTTGTTTCGTTGAATTCCGCGATGAAAGGGGTGAAGGATGGGATCATTGTGCGTGAGATGTAGTCGTTTACAGTGTCTTGAAAATTGGAGACTGAGAGGGAGTCGTTTTGTTGATGGATTTGATAAAAGTGATTAGCTAGACAGTTTGCTATGTCAATATCTGATTGGACTGGGTGATTGTTAGTAGGGTTGATAATATAATCGATTCGAGGTTTGTATTTTCGACCCGTTAGTCTGTTGATATTTTTGAATAAATCACGATTGGGTTTAATATTTTTAAGTATAGACGTGTAAGCCTGGTCGGCAAATTGTTTTAGTTGTCCATTTATCAGGGTAGTCAAGAGTTGGATTTGATTTTTAATAAAAGGGGAGTAACTGCTATGTAGTTTTCGTCTAAGCTGTTTTTTTACGCGTAACAGTTTTGTAAGGATGTTGGGTAAAGGTTTTCCTAGATGATTATGAGGGATGGATGTAGGTGTGTGGCTAAAGAGCAGGGAGTAGATTTGAAGTCTCTGGCAAAGTATAGTCTGTAAAACTGGCAGCAATGTCCCTATTGACTCTTTTCCAGTTTGTCCTGGAGAAATTCGGGATCGGATTGAATGAGTAACATGGTTCGAGGGCTGGGATTTGGACAGTGGTGTGGACGGACCCATGATCGGAAGGAAATTCGAAGGATACTGTAGGGAGGTTAGGTGAGTGGACGTCTACGGATTTTAGGAAAAAATCTATTGTTGATTTAGTAGTATTGGAGATACGTGTTGGCTGTAATGGACAGTCGGCACAGATATATGGATGGAGTTGAAGGAGTGCTAGAAGTTGGCAACCGTATTTATTGCACTTAGTGTCGTTAAATGAAGTATGCCGAGCATTCCAGTCTCCTCCTGTTATGAAAGGTGCAGGTAGAGACTGTTGGATTATCTCAGTGATGTCGGAACTAGGGAAGTTTGGTTCCCGAGAAGGGTGAATGTATACGGACGACAATACAAGCACTTTGTTGCTTTTGCAAAAGATTTTAATTGCCGTGTACTCAATATTATTTATATTGGTGAACCTAATTTCGGAAAATTGGAATTTCTTGTGTATTAGAATTCCAGTACCTCCACGAGGTCCAGTGGTTCGTGGATTAGAAACAAGTGTATAATTCGGGATAGATACTCGGGAGTTTGGCTTAAGCCAAGTTTCTGAGAGAAGAAGGATATATGGAGAAAACTTTTCAACGAACAATCGGAGGTGTTGTCTGCGAATATTGGAATATATGGACTCTGCGTTGAGGGAAATTATGGTTAAATTAGCCTTAAGGGAGAGGATATGTGAAGTTATAAGAGATAAAATCTGACCTTTTTTTTCTATTTCTGAGCTGTGCTTCAACGTGGGCAGCATCTTCTGTAAGCTACTTATGTATCCTGTGATGTCCAGATTCAGATCGTTACTGTTGGATTGGTGATTTCTTGTCATGTTAAGGGAATCCTTGACAATCTTAGCGTATGACATTCCTGGACTTGTAGGATTTATTGATTGATGTGATGTTGTTTTGGTTGGTGAAGGTTTGCTCGTTGCCATGGGTGTTGTTCGCCTTTCTAGAATCCTCAGCTTATGAGGACATTGGAGAAGTTGGCAGGGTGGGGTCCTCCACAGTTACAGCATGTCACTGTGATTTTCTTCGTTGTAATGGATCCATCGGGGTTTGTTGTTTGGATTGTTCCTGGTTCCATCCCAGGCGGGCTGACCTTACATTCTCCAGGTTGATGTTGCTTGATGTGTTTGGAAGTAGTCCAACCTGTTTATTTTCAGTTCCGGACAGATCCTGACTATTTCTGCTGCAAGTTCCTCATTAGTCCATGCTGGATCGATATGCCTTAAGATAAAAGTTGCTGGTTTCAACTGTCCATGTTGAAAAGTGAAAAATTCAAGCTTATGGTGCGCAAGTTTTTCTACCGCCTTGTTGTGATCCGTTAAAGTTGTTGTTGTGATGGAAGTCGAAGCTCCTCTTGTGTTTGTGGTGAAATTGCGGAGGCCTAAGGTACTTTCAAGCATTCTAATTAGTTCTTTGATGCTTGTTATATTTTTAATATAGATGGGTGGTGGTCTTGTATTTTTGTCGTGCGTGTTAGGCATTCGATTCTCGGCTGTCTTCTTTTGTTGGGGCGAACGAGATCCAAAATTCGGCCGGATGTCGTGGGCAAAATTGCCCTTAATAAAAATAGAAGATACGCTTTGAGGACTGCTACAGGAGAATGCTCTACAGTCTACGGCGAAGTCGAGAGCATAATAGTGCTGGGCAATATTGCCATCTCCCACCAATTTTTGGTTGCCGATATTACGGACGAATGCATTCTTGGAATGGATTTCATGAAGAAGCATCAAGTTGTTCTAGATATCGGGCAAAGAACACTGCGAATTGGTAACTTGGAGGTTGCTATTACATTGCAGGACGAACAATTGCGAAGACTGAAATGTTATGTGCGTGAGGAGGATGAGATCCCACCTCGTTCAGACTCGGTAATTTGGACCAGTCTCGAGAGTGATCCCGGTGACAATCGATTTTACATCACCGAAGCTGTACAAAATCAGCGTAAGGGGAACATCCTTGTTGGAAAAGCCCTTATTGATGCGAAGAAGCACATCGTACCTGTCAGAGTACTAAATGCGTCAAAGGAGCCGGTCCCAATAAGAAAAAGGAGAGGTAATCGCAGAATGTGCACCTGTATCAATGATAAACTCAATTCAGACAAGGGGAGAGGACCATTCAATTCAACAGCCCTCTGGTGCATCCCCGGTGGTTAATAAGTTGATGCCCCAGAAAATCGGATTAACAGACGGAGAAAAGACAAGCGTTGAATCACTCCTGAACGATTTTTCTGATATTTTTGTGACAGAAAATGATAAATTTGGACGCACCGGTATAGTTAAACATCGCATTGACACGGGTGAGTCAAGACCTATAAGACAGCCACCTCGTCGACTACCGTTGGCCAAACAATCAGAAGTAGGCAACATGATTCGAGATATGGAAGAGCAAGGAGTCATTGAGAAGTCATCGAGCCCATGGGCTTCCCCGGTAGTGCTCGTCAAGAAGAAGGATGGGACAACTAGATTTTGTGTCGACTACCGCCGGTTAAACGACGTTACGAAGAAAGACAGTTACCCACTTCCTCGAATCGACGACACACTAGATACCCTTTCTGGAGCTCAATGGTTCTCAACATTGCCCTAAAAAGCGGTTACTGGCAAGTGGAAGTGAAGGAGGAGGACAAGGAGAAGACAGCGTTTACTACCGGAAACGGACTTTATCAATTCAACGTGATGCCTTTTGGATTGTGTAATGCTCCAGCAACGTTTGAACGATTAATGGAAAGTGTTCTACGGGGACTTACATGGAAGACGTGTCTTGTGTACTTGGACGATATCATCGTTGTTGGAAGGAATTTACCAGAACACATCAATAATCTGCGCTCCGTCTTCGAACGACTAAAACAGGTCAACTTAAAGCTCAATTCGAAGAAATGTGAACTCTTTCAAAGGAGAGTAAAATTCCTGGGACACATCGTTTCATCTGCAGGAGTCCAAACGGATCCTGATAAGATAGCAGCTGTCCAAGAGTGGCCTACTCCAGAAGATAAGCAACAGTTGAGAAGCTTTATGGGACTAGCCAAGTATTACCGACGGTTTGTTAAAGGTTTCGCCAATGTGGCTAAACCCCTACACGAACTAACGGGTAAAGACAAGAAATTCAATTGGACAGACAAATGTGAGGCAGCATTCAACACATTGAAGGCCGAGTTATGTAACACTCCAACATTGGCATTCCCAAGATAGGATCGCCCGTTTATATTGGATACTGATGGAAGTAACACAGGAATTGGAGCAGTGTTGTCACAGGAAGTCGATGGTAAAGAGAGAGTTGTCGCATATTATAGTCGAGTTCTATCTAAGCCAGAGAGAAACTACTGCGCAACAAGAAAGGAACTGCTGGCTGTCGTAGAAGCCGTTAAGAATTTCCATAAATACCTCTACGGACGTCGATTCCACCTTCGGACGGAACATGCCGCCCTGAAATGGTTGTTAAATTTTAAGAATCCGGAAGGACAAATAGCTCGATGGATCGAACGACTTCAAACGTACGATTTCCAAATTTCCCACCGTCAAGGGAAGGTGCATAATAACGCTGATGCTCTATCAAGAAGACCATGTAAGCCAGATTGTAAACATTGTCATAGAGCGGAAGAGAAAGAAGAGGCGCACGACCTGCGAAATGTACAAGTAGAAGTACGAGGGTTGCCTCTTATGTTTCGGGATTTGGCAACCCTAGTGTTGCAATCCGGCAATTGACAGCTCTGTCGTAAAATTGGACATTTTTGAGGTTATACGCACTCAGAACGTTTTGACATACGAGCGCTATTTGTGTTGTTTACAGTAACTTAAAAGATTCATCTCGGCCCAAAAATGGAATTAAATCGTCAACATTTTTGTGCGATTATTTTTTACAACTTTCGGCGTGGATTAACTCAGCAACAGTGCATGGATGAACTTAATTCAATTTTTGGCGATGAAGCTCCATCAAAGACCAGTGTTTATCGATGGTATGGTGAATTCAATCGTGGTCGTAGTTCACTCCAAGATGAATTTCGTGAAGGTCGTCCAAAATCAGTTGTTGTTCCGAAAACCATTGATGCTGTGCGCGAACTGATATTGGAAGATCGTCATGTGACCTATCGTGAGATTGAGACAACCTTAGGCGTTAGTGGGACCAGCATACATTCAATATTGCATAAACATTTGACTGTCAAAAAAATTTGTTCGCGTTGGATCCCACACAATTTGTCAATCGCCCAAAAAAAGGCTCGTGTCAATTGGTCGAAAGAAATGCTCAAAAAATACGGTCGCGGTGCTTCAAAACACGTCTATGACATCGTGACAGGTGATGAATCGTGGATTTACGCGTATGAGCCCGAAAGTAAACAGCAGTCGACTGTCTGGATGTTTCAAGATGAGCCAAATCCAACAAAAGTTGTTCGCGCACGAAGCACTTCCAAGCAAATGGTCGCCTGTTTTTTTCGGAAAAACTGGACATGTCGCAACCGTACCACTAGAACAACGCAGAACAGTCAATTCTGAGTGGTACACAACCATTTGTTTGCCAGTTGTCTTCCAAGAAATCAGGAAAACCAACCGCCGAAGACGGATCACTCTTCACCACGACAATGCGAGCTCTCACACATCGGCTGCGACAACTGCATTTTTGAGCACCCAAAACATCGATTTGATGGGTCATCCGCCGTATAGTCCTGACTTGGCACCGAATGACTTCTTTTTATTCCCGTACGTAAAAAACAAACTGAGAGGTCAACGTTTTTCGACACCTGAAGAAGCGGTTGCGGCATTCAGAATGCATGTGTTGGAGATACCTCAATCAGAGTGGCAAAAGTGCTTCGACAATTGGTTCAAACGCATGCAAAAGTGTATAGATCTTCATGGGGAATATTTTGAAAAACAATAAAGTGATTTTCGATGATCAATATTTGTTTTTGTTCTCTAATCCCGAAATATAAAAGGCAACCCTCGTACTAGATGGGTGGACGAGTGATGCTATACGCGCAGCTCAACTTCAGGATGAAGATATGTCGCAAATCCTGGAATACAAAGAAAAGAACGAGCGGCCAACTTGGAACAATATTTCCGACAAGAGTGGAACATTTAGGGCATATTGGGCACAATGGAATTCCTTGCTGGTGGAAGATGGTATTCTTAAGCGTAAATGGGAAGCCGCGGACGGAAAATCCCATCGAATGCAGATTCTAGTCCCATCATCAAAAGTGAAAGATGTTCTAACAGAAATCCACAACGGGGCCTCCGGTGGACATCTGGGAGTTAATAAGACACTTTCAAAATTACGATCTCGATTTTACTGGCTTCACATGAGAGATGACGTCGAGTCTTGGCGTAGGAAGTGCACAACTTGCACTGCGACGAAAGGACCAACAGCAAAACCAAGGAGCGCTATGAAGCAGTACAACGTGGGTGCCCCTTTCGAGCGAATTGCGATTGATATCTCAGGACCATTTCCAAAAACCAACGACAACAACAAATACATGTTGGTCATCATGGATTACTTCAGCAATTGGGTGGAAGTCCTTCCAATTCCAAACTAAGAAGCAACAACCGTCATTGAGCAGCTTATCAATAATTGGATCAGCAGATATGGAGTTCCCTGTGAGTGGCATTCCGATCAAGGCTGAAATTTCGAATCACAGATATTTCAAGGCATCTGTGCGGCACTGGGCGTAAGGAAAACCAGGACCACACCCTTACATCCGCAGTCAGACGGAATGGTCGAAAGGTTCAACCGAACAATGACAGAGCACTTATCGAAGGTCGTTAGTGATCACCAACGAGATTGGGACAAATATGTACAAACCTTTCTCATGAGCTATAGATCGGCTATTCACGATACGACGGGCCATTCTCCAGCAAGAATTATATTTGGACGAGAGATACGATTACCAGCCGATCTGCGATTCGGAATACCTCCAGACGCCATAGATAACAGGGCAATTGAAAAGTCCCCGGCCTACCATAGTAAAACACATTTTTTTGGCAAAATTCGTTTTTTTTATTCAACATAATTCCCTTCGAGGGTGATACACTGATTATAGCGACCCTCCAACTTTTCGATACCTTTTTTGTAGTACGATTTGTCCTATGCTTCAAAATAGGCCTCAGTTTCGGCGATCACCTCTTCATTCGACGAAAATTTCCTCCCAGCGAGCATTCTTTTGAGATCTGAGAACAGGAAATAGTCGCTGGGGGCCAGATCTGGAGAATACGGTGGATGCGGAAGCAATTCGAAGCCCAATTCATGGATTTTTGCCATCGTTTTCACTGACTTGTGACACGGTGCATTGTCTTGGTGAAGCAGCACTTTCTTTTTCTTCAAATGCGGTCGTTTTTCGGCGATTTCGTCTTTCAAACGGTCCAATAACGCAGTGTAATAGTCGCTGTTGATGGTCCTTCCTTTTTCAAGATAGTCAATGAAAATTATTCCGCGCGCATCCCAAAATACAAACGCCATAACCTTGCCAGCCGACTGTTGCGTTTTTCCACGCTTTGGGGCGGGTTCATTGTGTGCAGTCCACTCGGATGACTGTCGATTGGACTTCGGAGTGAAATGATGGAGCCATGTTTCATCCATTGTTACATATCGACGCAAAAACTCTGGTTTATTACGCTTGATCATCTCCAAACACTGCTCCGAATCACCAACTCGTCGTTGTTTTTGGTCAAAAGTGAGCTCGCGCGGCACCCACTTTGCACAAAGCTTTCTCATACCCGAATATTCGTGAATGATATGATGTAAACGTTCAGTTGATATCTTTAGAGTGCCTGCTATTTCATTCAATTTCAATTTACGGTCATTCAAAATCATTTTGTGGATTTTTCTAATGTTTTCGTCGGTAACAACCTCTTTTGGGCGTCCACTGCGTTCACCGTCTTCGGTGCTCACTTCACCACGTCTAAACTTAGCATACCAATCCTTGATGGTTGATTTTCCTGGGGCGGTGTCTGGAAACTCGTCATCAAGCCAAGTTTTTGCTTCAACTGTATTTTTTCCCTTCAAAAAGCAATATTTTATCAACACGCGAAATTCCTTTTTATCCATTTTTTTTCACAATAACAGAAGTTGCTTCACTCAAAATACTATAATTCACAAATTAATGATCCGACATCTGTCAAATTTATACACGCGTCTTTTGAAGGTTATGGCTATCTAAAAATCATATGGATTTAATTCTAGTGCCGCCATCTATGTGTCGGGCCGGGGACTTTTCAATTGACCCGTTAAGACCGAACACTACGTAGCCGAATGGAGAAATCGCCTCGACGAGATTCATCATTTGGTTCGGAAGCAAATCAAGGTATCAAGTGACAGGATGAAAATAAGGTACGACGTTCGAGCCAACGCAACCGGATTTAATGCAGGCGATAACGTGTGGCTTTATAATCCTCATCGACAAAAAGGAAGGTCTCCGAAGTTGCAGCAACATTGGGAAGGACCGTATAAGATTCTCACAAGAATTAACGACGTTGTCTATAGGATTCAGCGAAGGCCGAACGCCAAGATGAAAGTGGTACATCGTGACCGATTGGCGACTTTTGATAACCCAGGAGATCAGTGAACTTAGTTCGGGACGAACTAATCTAGGCGGAGGGTAATGTGACACATATGACAATCAGTACTGGAATCTTCGAGAAAGTCCGAAACAAAGTACTAGATTTTTTTAGGAAGTACTGGAAAACTAGAATAGAAAAGTCGAGATTATGGAACGGACGGAAACGAAACGCCAAATCAGAATGAGAAAACGGTATAAATACGTCGCACGCAGATCGAGGAGCAATAAGTAGAAAGTGAAGCAAGCGATAAGTGCGGAAGTAGAAAGTAATAAGTAAGAGAAGCAAGCGATAAGTAATAAGTAAGAAGTAATAAGTGTGGAAGCGATAAGTCAAGTAATCGTTAAGTGTACGGTATAAGTAACGGTTATTATTAACGGACTAATAAACTGAACTAATAAATTGAAAATAGTTTCAGACCCCGGCAAATATTATATCATTTCAAAAAACTTTTTGTTGCATGATTAAGACGATTGCAAACAGCGCTACGATGGAGGTCGGGAGAACGATTGGGTACCTTTTTCGCGAATCGTCAGACTGCGCCATCTATTAAATTGACAATATTTAATATTTTTCACAAAAAATTTTTTTTATGTATACCTATATACCTAATGTGCTCCTCAATAGTAAAGTAGTTAGTATACCCGCCTGTCACGTGGGAGACCGGGGTTCGATTCCCCGTCGGGGAGCCTTTGGCGCAAGACTAATGACCTTACCCGGAAAAAAACAAATCATTATGGAAAATTTAACAAGCCTCGGGACTTGCTAAATAAGGCCAAGACCGGTTCCCGGTTGTAGTGCCGATGATGATGATGAATAAACTGTTATATTAATTCAAAATCGGTTTAACGGCTCTTATTTATTCAAAATAATTAATCCAGCGAACCCTAAGCTCGCTACAATATTTTAGACTTACGTTTATTCAATCTGCCATTCCTGCTGCATATATTGGACCTTCCTCGACTTCGAAATAAGCATTTTTCGCGCTACTCTCTTTAAACCGAGCAGTTCTGGCCTCCTTTGATACGTTAGACGCTCGTATCTCTAAGCGGTCAACCCGGGCATTGTCTCTCGGCGCGTCAGCAAAACAGCCATACCTCCGAAAATAATTTGAATTTTCTAAAATCCTCTTAAAGACATATTCTTAGAGGGTTAAGCTTTGAAAATATGAAAAAAAATGATTTTTTCAAATTTCTAGACCAGAATACCCCCTTAAATTTTCCATAATCATTTATTTTTACGGGCAAGGTTATTAGCCTTGCGCTTTTGGCCACAATTTACAAGGCGTATATTCATCCTAAAAAGGAATTTAAGTCTCATATTTGGTCAGGCGCATTGAAAACTACACACAGACATTATATAGGTATTATTACAGTCGTTGTTCAACAGAACTTGGTGAATGTATTCCACCTCTCCAAATATGTTGTCGTGATATATGTCAATCAGGGAGTGTGCATCAGTTCACGTCAAAACTGAACTTTATATGTTCCGATAAATACAGACAATCGTTCTTTAGCCGAACTGCATAAATGTGAAATGTTCTATCTGATCATGTGTTTCTTTGTCATTGTATTGTAATTTGCAGGCATTCAAAACCATTGTACATCAATTGTCCTGTCCTTATTCTCTCCCTATCCTTGCACTCGTACTGTTGGTTGACATTTAAGGCGGTTTCTCATCAAGAAAATTAAAAAAAAAATCGATTTTTTTCATTTTTTATAGCTTATAGTGTGGAGAATAATTGGGGAGTTAACCCTTTTTGCGAAAATAATTTTATAAAGAAGTTACAGCATAAAAAGGTGACCCACTGTTTTCAACGTTATCAAAACTTTAAACGTGTTCATCTCGAAACCACGTTTACCACATTGGTCTCCACGATATCCCAAAAACTACTCGATGGATCGGCTTTTTTGTAATCTTAAAGTAAATTGAATTTACTGGAGTCTGAATCTAAATGTAGATGTTTTTTTCATACTTTTTTTTCTATTCAACGTTAAAGAGCAAAAAAAATATGCGAAAATCGGTACCTAAAGTTTGCATGTCCGCCATTTTGTTCATTTTCGATTTTTTTCTTGAAAATAGTTTCAGACTCCGGCAAATATTATATCATTTCAAAAAACTTTTTGTTGCATGATTAAGACGATTGCAAACAGCGCTACGATGGAGGTCGGGAGAACGATTGGGTACCTTTTTCGCGAATCGTCAGTGACAATATTTAATATTTTTCACAAAAAATTTTTTTTATGTATACCTATATACTTAATGGGCTCCTCAATAGTAAAGTAGTTAGTATACCCGCCTGTCACGCGGGAGACCGGGGTTCAATTCCCCGTCGGGGAGCCTCTGGCGCAAGACTAATGACCTTGCCTGGAAAAAACAAATCATTATGAAAAATTTAACAAGCCTCAGAACTTTCTAAATAAGGCCAATCCCGGTTCCCGGTTCTAGTGCCGATGATGATAATGATATACTTAATAAATATGTGTACACAATTTGACATTGATATTTGCTTCCGTCTTTGAGAAAAAACTTCAAGAAAAACACGTCATTTTTGGGTCTTTAGATGAGAACGTCCTCTTAAGGACCTCAGAACTCCTCTGCAAAAACAATACCCCACGACATTAAGAACACCAGTCGAGTTTAGCACACGTTTCAAAATTGAATGCGTGTATTGTTCAGTCTATTTAAAACCGCACCACTCGAAATTATCTCCAGGTACCGCGACAATTCGTTGGATGCGATTCACCTCTCAATACCAGATACATCCCTTCATTAAAACATTTTTTTTTGCAGAACTTGGATCTCCGGCGGGAGTGTTTCCCGAGTGTTACAACTTGCAACTGTTGCGAAAGAACTCCAACAGTTATCTAATAGGGTCTCAGGGCGCTAATCTAGCGCCATAGGTTCACTATTCTTGAAAGAATAAAAGAAAATATTCGCTATCGCTTCATTGGTATAATCATCAATTGAACCGCTACATCACAGCCTCATCTACTGCCGCAGACTCTAATATTGATTAACGGATTTGATTGCCATTAAAACCAACTTCCGACAAGAAAAGATTCCCCACATACACTCCGTTACTTCAATTACAAAATCTCCGAATTATCGTGGGACTTATAAATATCAAACAACCTAAAATCACCCACAATAAATGACTGGCAAGGGATACGATGCCAGCCAACAAACAATACTCCGCAATTGCCAAGAACGTGAATAGCACCTTGACCATAGAGTAAACGATCATCTGCTCCCACAATCGTTCGTCCGATGGCATATTTTGCGCGCACACATATTCTTTTGCACTCCAAATCTTCAGGACATTAATCTTTAATGATCGAAGGATCTCCATTAAAATTTATTGTGTAATCTACACCCCTGTTTGACCCACAAGAAACCTTCGTACACTTTCATTCATTGGCGCGAGCAGACTGCCCGACCGAAAGCATTTAGAGACAAAAAAGGAACAACTACACTATGAAAGGAAGGAACTGAGCATCGGCAGGACATTTTCATTGTTATGAATTTCCAACAACACTAATATAAAAAGATGAAACTCTAAAAAGAAGGTCAAACGGCTGCAAGTCGTAGATGCCCTCTATTTTCATCCAGTATTTCAGGAGCCTAATTCAGTTACTTCGAGGGGTAAATTCCAAGAGTAGATTTTGGAAAAAAAAAACCTAGTAAGTAGTTGAATATCCTTTTTCTGATCCTCCACATATACATAGAATATGTTCATTTGATTGCTGGGAGCAAAGATACCGGATAAACGATGACTGAGATTGTCCTTTGGTAAGTAAATTGACCCCTAAGTCCCCTAGATCCATGTCCAGTGTATTTTCCATTCCTAAAGGACAACTTACACACACAGTATCCGGATTTATGCTCCTAGGTGTCGCATGGACACTCGGTTTCTATTATTTTCCAACTGCAGGCACATTTCATAGTAATCAATAGACCGACGAGAGCGCGTTCACTTTTTTACCTTGTCCTGCCATGTCCTTAAAAAACGTACGTCAACTTAGATTTTCGTCTTTTTTTGCTCGTTTTTTATGCCTTCCTTCGACAGTGATCCTTTGATCAAATAAAATGACACAATAGTGATTGTTTTCGTGTTGGTTTTGTTCTGTCCTATCTTACATAATTGATAGTAATCGAAAGATGTCCTGTGTGCTCTGTGCAATCCTTGCTATCCTTGTTTTTTGGTCAATTAGATCAAAGACCCAGGAACTCGGAAGAAACATCTTGTTCTTCCCAAAATTCCTCATAAATATCCTTCAATGAACACCTTGCATGTGTCACTGAGGATTTCTATTTTCGGTTGTGTCACATTCACACACGCCGACCTTTGAGGACCTCCAGGACGAGACCAGTCGCCCCGAGTGACTTATGTAACATCTGCAATTAAAAAATCGTTTTAAATATTTGTTCAGACATCAAATTAACACACAATGATGCAAATGAAGAACATGCACTAAAAATGTCGTGTCCTATGTTTGTTGGAGGTGGAAAGGATATCCACAGGGACTGATTTGTGTGCGCGTGGATGGCATGCAGTCGGAAGACAGTTTCAAGAACCAGATACAGCTGCACTCATCAATTATAACATTATTCCTGCATGTTTTTCATCAAGGAATTTAGGTGGAATGTGGAAATGTTGTCATCCACATAAAGGATATTGCTTCAAATAGAAATTGTTGGCTGACATTCAATTTCTTCCTTCGCGGAGTAAGATGTAACTAATATGCGAGCGTATGTTAAGAAGACATGTAATTCGTATTCGCCAATGTAAGGGGTGTCCCAAAATTTATGCAAAATTGGAATTGTTTACCATTTCTGCGGTAAAGTGCTGGCAAGCCAAAAAAACAGTTTGATAGATGGACATTTTTGGGGTTTTAGAAATGGAGTGTCACACCAAATGACGCGTTTTCATTGTTGAATGTTATATAAATAAATTATGAAGGTTTGACTCAGGTCTCAGTTCGCAATTTTACCACAAAATGTGGTGGTAATAGTGACTTAAGGGAGCACGGAGAAGCACGAGAAAAAGACAATAATTGCGATTTTTCTTTAATGAAAAACTATATGAATTATCGGGTTGTCATTTTTTGTTAGATCACATTATACATTTTTAGAAATTGTTTAATTTTTTTCATCAAAGGGTAACACCGCATGGGACTTCTTTTACGGGTTTTTCCTCTATTGGCTTATTAGTAAGAGGATGTTAATTTTTTACCCTTTAATACTACCTTACGACTTGCTTCAAGTTTTTCTTTTATTGGCTTAAATATTTCCTAAACTGTCTAAGAATAATATATATAGTTGAGAGAAGGAGAAATAATTGTAAATATCTTACTTCAATAGTCGGGACCATATATAGGAACTTTCTGACTAACAAGATTGACAACAAAACCCCAATTCGTAAAAATTTGACGCTAACAGTTAGGACCTTATTTAATTACTTTCGCCCTGTGAGTAGGGCGTTAGAATATACTCACAGCTAGGCCAGCTTGTCGTAAGAGGCGACTAAAGGCCGAATGGTAGGTGGGGTCCCAACGCCCTGCCGCCCGGTGAAATACCGCCCCATCAAGCTATAAGCTCCGTGAAATGGTCGGGAGAAATCCCTGGCTATCTTTCGGAGCCTGTCAGATGGACTGGTTCGAAAAAAGGTTGGTTTAGGTGGTGGTCGGACCCAAGGTGGGATACCTGTCACGCTCTACATTCCGCGATACCGTCGGGAGAAATATTCGACTATGTTTCAGATGTGTGGCTGATGGCCCGGACTGACACGGAGATAAGTTATGATGGTACTATAGCGTTTGGGATGACAGTGAAGAACGTGTGTTTCGAACTGACGCTATGACAGTTAGAATCACAAAAAATTGAACCAATGCGCAACACATCAGGCTACTGGCCGTTTGTACGAATTCGATGTCTAAACTCAAGTACATTCGACTGGTGTGGATTTGTTATATTATCGCTATGTTATACGGCTCTGCTGCATTTTCTTATTCGATTTTCGTTCCGCGTTCTTCACTATTTGCTTGTGTATTGTGTGTGTATCTGCTAGAAACGCCACCCTACTCCCTCCTCAGTAACTTTGTTACGATCAGCTTCGTGTGCGAACGACGGAGCGAGGAACGAGCTAGCGAGAGATTGTCGGAGCAGGCGAGTGTGCCGGTGCTCTATGCGGAAGTCGTGATCGTGTCGTGAAGAACTGTTTTACTACGGGAAAGTGTTTGCTGTGTGTACACAGATCACATCGGGTTCACCAATTAAAGCGTTTGCGATGATAGTGAAGAACGTGTGATTCGAAATGACGCTATGACAGTTAGAATCACAAAAAATTGAACCAAAGAGCAACCGATTAGGCCACCGCCGTGTGTACGAATTCGATTTCTAAACTCAAGTACATTCGACTGATATGGATTTATGTTATCGCTATGGTACACGGCTTTGATGCATTTTCTTATTCGATTTTCGTTCGGTGTTCTTCACTATTTGCTTGTGTATTGTGTGTGTATCTGTTAGAAACGCCACAGTACTGTGGGGGTTGAAGTTCGTATGCCAACGTATGGCACGTATTCACTTTAATCCCCGACACTTGTTCCGCCGAAAGCCGATCACGAAAGGAAAATAAAACACAATGATTTTGTCGGTGATTAGTTTGTTTATTGTTAACTTAAGGACTGGTGAAATTTGGTTTTAACAAATGGATTGATATTACAATTGTTACTTTCACGAGTTGTTTTATAAAACACTAATTGACATTGTAGTGGGCACTACGACAATCGCATGAGTTCAGTCTTGAAAATCGTTTACATTTAACACCATGTTCGGTTAGAATTGTTTAAAATCTGTATGATTCACTTGTGGCTAATAACAATATAAATTTTGTGCAAAAAAAAACAAACAATGGGATCAAAACTATCTGCCCGTTCTTTTATTCCATAAAACATTTGTTAATTTACGCGAATTTGGTATCAACACAAGAATTAAGCTGCACAGTAGTTCACATCTATTGCTTAATATATTTCTACAAAGGTACTAACTCCACGAATTCTTTCCGCGTTACTTTTGACGACTTTTGATGCAGGTTAACACTCGACGGAGGTAATGGAACGCTACCTGACTGCGTTGGTTGGTGAATTTCGACTCATTAAGCGGCGTAGCGTGTGTACGCTGCTGTGGTTGGATAGTGATTGATTTAATTAGGGGTTAAAATTGGGATTTCTGTATTCGCACAGCTATTAGCCAATCATCACCACGCTCTTTCCATGTATATTCTCATTGGCATGCCTCAGTGAGGTGGATAATACTCGCGCATCATTCGACAGTCGCTGGACATGCGAAGGATAAAGATAACAAGAGAAAGAGCGCAATAACTTCGGTGTTGGCTTAGCTTGTGCGCCGGTATCAAATGAAGTTTCTAAGAATCACCTAGTGCCCTAGTGTTACGGCTGTGGTGATCTCAGAGTGCATTGAACCGTAGGAAGACAGAATTATGAAGGAGAGGAAAATTTAGCTGGTGCTATTCACCTGCGAAAAGAGATCATTGATCCCAAGCGAATGGATGATCTGCGGAAAAACGATAGGACGCTACATCGGCTAGGGAAATAATACCGTGGGAAAAACGCTAAGGAATGCGGTAATTACCCAAGCCATTGAATGATGATGCAACCGCGTCGTTTGATTCGACTTGGTTGTTGCTAACCAACATGAATGGAATTTCCGGTGGAAACCTTATGGTTACAGGAATGGAGTTGCCGTATGGCAGAAAGGGTAGCTAAACTCAATTATGCATTATCTGCATAGGATAATGAGGTTAGCTATGCGTCCTTTGGGAAAACATGATATTTCAGGTGAATAGTGGAATAGGGGATAATATGACACGCTGAAAGCGGTCGAATTAAGGCGGATGTTGTGGTTGGAATTGTGGGTTGGTTCTCCATGTAATATAGAGAACCCCTACAGTACCTCCGGAGATAAAGAATTCCGGAGGTAAACTAGTTTCCCATTCGAATCTTCGGGGGTCTATGTCAGGGGGAACATCATGCAAATATTATGATAAATAACCAAACTTTAAGAAATTCGTCATTGCATAATCGGGCTCGCGTTCGAAGCTTTGTCGACGCTCGGCTGATAACGGCATTTTGTAACATCAGGGGCATCGGTTTTACCAATACGAATATAAACGCCGTCCACCAATATTTGCAAACAGTGACACCTGATATCCTTGCCCTAACTGAGACCCAGGTCGATTCGTCAACTGATTTGACATATCTTCGTTGTACAGGATACGACTTTCACGCGAGATTCCGTTTTAAGGGCAGAGTTCGAGAAATCGCTGAAGTGCTGCTCTGCGAGCGCGTACTCCATTGATGCGAAGAGGTGGTAGTCAGATGGCGCAAAGTCTGCGGAGTACGGCGGGTGCAGGAGGATGTCCCATCCAAGAGATTTCAAGGTGCTTTTCACTCGTTTTGCCGTGTACTGCGTACTTTTCGCTGGCGTCATCTCTTAGTTAAACCAGATAAAACTTATGCATACACCTGGTATTGATCTTCCCCATTGATCGTAAACGTCTGCTGATTGTTTCTTGTGACACATGTAATACTTCTAAGTGTCGTTGAGTTTGAGTTGGGTCATCATCCAATAACTCCTGCAATTGCTCGTCTTCATATTTTTGTGGTCTGCCAAAGTGCTCACTGTCTTTCACATTGAAATCACCACTTTTAAATTGTCGAAACCATGTCTCGTTTGTTCTAATTGATGGAGCGTGTTCACCAGCAAACAATGACTTTTAACTGCCTTTTTCTTTTGATTAAATAAAAAAAGCAATGCGTGCCGCAAGTGTTCTTTTTCAGGCACAAAACTCGACATTACCACTGAACGATAAATGAACACGTTAGTTTTTGGCGGACTCAACTTGTGTGTGTTTGTAGTTAAATCTTAGACGAACAAAATGACGTATGTGCCAAATTAATACGCTGCGTAATTTTCGCTGGCGCTATCTCTTAGTTAAACCCGAAAAAAACGTATCCATACACCTGGTACATGAATACAAAACCATGGTAGAGATGTGGCGTAAATGCGGACCTCAAACTGAAAGCAGTGGGGAAGGCTGTATTCAGAATCCGGAGAAGCCGGAAAGGTGGTCTGCTTCTCCAGCTGGGAAAAACAAGTGGAGACGAAGCAACCACGAGAAGCCTGACACATCGAATTTAAATCGAGGTTAAAGATGTATATGAGATCAGCACAAATACGAAGCAGTAGGATCCCAGTTTGGTATCTGCGGCATGTCACCCGCAGATATACGAATGTAAACGCTGTCCACTAATATTTGCAAACTGCGACACCTGATATCCTTGCCCTAACTGAGACCGAGGTCGATTCGTCATCTGATTTGACACATCCTCGTCGTACAGGATACGATTTATATTCGAGATTCCGTTTTAAGGGTGGAGTCTGCGTTTTCGCGCGGTCCTATCTGGCTTGGCAAAGAATGGAGGCGTTAGAACCCAATAACATGGACATCATGTGGTTGAAAGTTGTGCTGAGGAACTCTGTTAAATTTCTTTGTTGTCTTTACCGCTCCCCGAATGACGATCGACACGGCGACACTTTTCGAACATCTTTAACGTACCGTCGACTGGATACAGATCAACCACCCGGCTTCTGAAATGATTGTCCTTGGCGATTTTAATGTACGCAATTCCGGCTGGTTGGTGCATTCTAACAGAATCGACAAGGCTGGGAGGCTAGCGGAGATGTTCGCTGTTAGCTACAACTTGACTCAGCTCGGGGAGGAACCTACGCGAGTGGCAGATACCCGAGGTGATTATGCGAATACCATGGATCTGTTTTTGACATGCGAACAGAGCATTTATACCGTGGAGGTTTCGCGCAACCACTTGCATTTCAGACGAATAACCGACCTTAGCAGGTTCGCCATGTATGGAGGTATGGGGCTGCTAACTGGGACGATTTACGAGATTTCTTCGCATCCTTTTCATGGTCCGAGGTGTGCCTCGGAAACTCCGATGTTAACACTTGCGCGGAGTCGGTTACAGAGATTATTCTTCACGGGGTGGAGATCTACATTCCGGATTCCATTGAACGAAGTTCATCTGATAAACCTTGGTTTAGTAAAAAATGCGAATAGATTACAGTGGCAAAAAATGTAGTTTTCGTCTGACTCATACTGTACACACAAGTCAGTGTGGCGGATCAACCTGATGTCTAAGAAGACATTGATGCAAGAAGTGGGCCTACGCGGTGGAACAAAACGACATTGGCAGAAAGACGAGGGGCGAGACGAAAATCGCTACGTTCCAAGGATTCGTGTGCGACTTCTGCTTTGAGCAAAAAAGATAGAAAACGGAAGGTAGTAGGTCGCTGCGTGTCTTCACGCAAAGAAAGGAAAAAGTGGGACAAACTTGCAGTCCGGAACTGTGTTTCAGAGTCAGGGCACAGAGAGAGCGACGGATGTGTTGTATCCCACTACATAAACCCCATTCCACAATCAATTAACATAATTCATTCCACAATAAATTAACTCATTTCAATTCAATTAACATAATATCGCACACAACGCAATCCCTCGTTAATTGCGCACCCAATGACGCAAACCCAGTCCACAATCAATTAACATAATTCATTCCACAATAAATTAACTCATTTCAATCCAATTAACATAATATCGCACACGATGCAATTCCTGCAAGGCCGCTGCACTTTAAGCGGATCAATTAAGTGGTGATAGCAACTAAGCAATGCGAATGACTCGTGTCGGACAGTTGCACTCAGTATGGGCCAAACCCGAAAGTGTGAAACTGCGGCGGGACAATTGATTTGCGTTTGGAGTCTGAAGAATTAGTTGCATCGTTTGCGATTCTGCCCCAATAATTTGGGTATACAAAGAGTGGTTGCAAATAGATTAGAATCAGAGTTAGGTAGCCAAACAAAGGGCTGTGGCCTTGCTACGGAACAGCGGGCCCTTTGCTTTAAGATAAAATAATAAGTAAAAATAAAATAAACTAATAAGAATTGCAATAAACAAGAGAAAAAACGCTTTCACCTCTCCGTCTTCCTGTTCCTGCCTCGGGTTCGTTATAACATCTTGCCTTATAACATTTCGGCGCAGCCGGTAGGATACTGCCGGTGCCAGATAATTAACCTTAACATTTTCATAATAATGTTTAAGTAACCTAACGTAACCTAACACTAACGGCGAGGTAGGTACGAGAGTGGCCTGAAAAGTTTCCGACCCCAACGTGAAGATAGCAGCACTCGTCAATAAAAGAGACTCTCCGTCGATGCTTGCAACTGCACCTGGAAAAAAACTATTTTATCATAGGTGAAGATATGAACGCCAAGCATAAAGATTGGGGAAATTATATATCTAATAAAAAAAGGAAATCAGTTGGCTAGTTGGTTAGATCTGTAACATGTAGAATAGAAAACTGATCTAATGGTTACGGAGTACGAATTGTTGCCTAGAGGTAGATCGTACTTAGATAGGTTGCTTATAAACTCACGACTGAGACTACTGTGGCGGTTCTTTAAAGCATTTCCAAAGAACCATCCATTTCCTTAAATCAACCTGCTTATCCCTCACTCTACAAACCACTATACTTACCTGCATTCGAGCAACGTAAGCTGTCTTTCCGTAGCTTCCACCTGAAAGTTAAACCTCACCGATGGCAAGCATAACATCGAATTTTTCTGAATCATAATATATGAACCATTCTATACCCCCTATCGGCTCAGCTCGTCATCAATTATAATCGATAAAGACTCGCTGGCCAGCGTAATTGTTGACACAGCTGCAGCCGATATTCTTACTACGGTTCATAATTAAATATTGTTCCAATTCCGAGGTTCGCAACACTTGCGACAATTCCCTTTCATCGGTTATCAACCGATCATGGTTTTTGGGCATGGAAATGATCATTGTTTAGATAATCTTACTCATGCCGTGGCCTATGATGACCCACAGCAAAGCAAAGCAAACACACAGTACCTCATAGCGTTTGTTTTGTTTACTTTCCGCTGGTCCATGGTGCCCCTGGGTGAGACGCTAGCCTGCACATCTGCAGGTAAAATTCCTCACCACCATATCCATGTACCAGCATATTAACCAAACCTAAAAAAAAGATAACATCCAACGTGACCCTTGGCCACCGTCGGCAGGATTTCTGTTGACAAAATTTCTCTCTTTCAAGAGCACGAAAGCCATACGGGTAAAACAAATAAACCCCAATCGTCGGTCGACCTATCGTCACAGAACAATGTATTGCCTACAACGGGATTGCATAAACACAATGCCTGCAGTTCAATATGCCCGTCCATGTTTATTCAGGTGCAGTTTCGTCGTTGCCGATATGTAGGCTAAGGGGCATTGTACTTGCCCTATACGGACACATAGGCAATCCTCCCATTCGATTCTTTTGTAATCGCCCATTGGACGTCACCAAGTTGAGCCTACTCGCTCCTCCCACATCGATGTGAACCATCACCGTTGAATCTGACGGATGTGGATTGCATCGTGGAGTCAGATTTTATCACCAGTCGGGTGCGAACCTATTTTTTTCAAGTGCGAGTTATATAACGAGGTCGTGTGTTGGTCGAAGTCGAAAAATATAGAAGTGTCCGATTCTCGCGTATTAATACATCTCTTGTGAGGAGATTGAACTGAATAATGCGTTTTACACTATAAACCGCTGTAAAGTAACTTCGCGGGTTTTTGTGGTAATGAATCTACTCAGTGAGCGTACAATTTTAATATAATAAACCACAACAAAGAAAACGCAGTGAAGTGTAATAAGACGTTCAAGTCATGTTAAATTTATCGAAGCCGTTTAACTCACCCAATTAACATTAAGCCGTTTAACTCAATAAAGAAACATTGCAGCCAATTGAATTCTGTGTAGAGGATTAACTCAATAAAGAAACATTGCAGCCAATTTATCGTGTTTTTATTCGATGCGTCCTCTCTTGGTGTTTGGTGATTTGACTTTCAGCAGTGGGTATTTTACTGAATCCGCGCCCGTGCAGGTGCACACGTGAAATATTCGCCACACTACTTTACCCCAACAGACGAAACAGAAACTGCTTACGGACAATTGAATACGATAGTGACCACTGTGCACCCACTGCAATAATAAAGCTTCCGAATGAACTGGCAGATCAAGAGGAATTCGTGGTCACACAACCTTACAACTGTTGCAATATTATGTTGGACACAAATACGAGGGTGGATTGAAAAGTTTCCCACCGTGGAGAAACGTGAAGATAGCAGCACTCGTCAATCAAAGCTAGTGAATGTAGTCGTGCATCTTTTGACAGCCACTCACCAAAATTTCAGCCATTTTGGACGCGTAGTTTTTATTTGACAGTCGTTTGAGTGAGTCGATGTGAATGTTTTTGTGAAAATGGACAAAATTGAATATCGAGCTGTCATTAAATTTTTGTTTTTGAAAGGCAATACGGCTACGCAAATCAAAGCTGAGTTGGACTCTGTATATGGGGACTCTGCACCATCATTTAAAACAATGAAATTTTGGGGTGCTGAATTTAAACATGGCCGTGAGAGCTTGGGATACAATGGACGTTCGGGACGTCCAAAAACTGCAACAACTGACGATAACATCGCTAAAGTTCACCAAATGGTGCAAGACGACCGCCGAATTAAAGTGAGACAGATAGCAGAGGCTATAAAAATGTCCATAGGACGTGTTTGTCACATATTAAATAAAGATTTAGGCATGAGAAAGCTGTCCGCGCGTTGGGTGACGCGTTTGCTCACGTTAGACCAAAAACGTGTTCGAATGAACATTTCCAATGCTCTGTTGGTGCAGTTTAGGCGCAATAAATCCGAGTTTTGGTGCCGATTAATTACTGTCGATGAAGCTTGGATACACCATTATACGCCCCAAACAAAAATACAGTCAAAACAGTGGACTGCAAAAGGGGGAATCGACTCCAAAAAAAAGGAAAAAACTATTTTTTTCGGCTGGGAAAATGATGGCGACTGTTTTTTGGGAGAGTCTTGGAGTTATCTTAATCCATGATCTTCAAAAAGAAAAAAACCATTACAGGAGCATACTACCCATCATTACTTGACCAATTGGAGGCAGAAATTACGGAAAAACGGCCACATTTGCAGAAAAAGAAAATCCTGTTACACCAAGACAACGCGACGTGTCACACATCAGCGGTTGCCATGGCGAAAATCCACGAATTACGGTTTGAACTGCTTGACCATCCGCCTTACTTACCAGATCTAGTCCTAAGCGACTTCTTTTTGTTCCCTAATCTAAAAATTGCGCTCGGAGGACAGATTTTCGTCAAATGAGGAGGCAATCACCTTCGTGGACAGTTATTTTGCAGAGAAAACCACCCAGTACTATTTGGACGGGTTAGGGAGATGGGAGCATCGCTGGGAGAAGTGTGTAGAGTTGCAAGGAGACTATGTAGAAAAATAAAAATACGTTTTAAGAAAAAATGTCTTGTATCTTTGATAGGTCGGAAACTTTTCAGGCCGCCCATGTATCTTTAACAGATGCTATTCACGGAGTCGTTTTGTTTCGGCACTTAGAAGGAGCGTATAACATTTTTTCCTAAACCATTCTCAACACCAACCGTAAGCGAAGCTTTCTACACTTTCCTCTCTAACCTGCACCCAAGCTTGCCATCATAACATGCCTTGATTACCTTAGGTTAAACTTAGTTACGTTTTTTTCTCACGCTCTTTAGTTTGTAAAGTTATATATACTATAGCTTATAAGCACTTATATTGCTTGAAATAATCCAATAAATAGGATGGTCGCCCCGCTGAACTGTTGAGTCTAAGATTTGTTTTACAATAATTATTTTGTTCTTGTTTTTGTTTTGTTTTGGTTAGGACGCAACCCTCATTTATTTCGCTTACAACAAGCTTTATATAGCTACAAAAAACTAACTTAAAACATTAGGTTAAGTTGATAGTCAAAGTAATCCAGCAAACAGATCAAACAAGCAGTTTTCCGTGGCACGAGATCCCCACCAAAGAGACGGCTCCGGTGAACGATGAAAACGGCTTGTCTAAAAAAATTAAGCACTTTTCACTTTTGTATGGATTTTTCACCGTGCGGGTCAGCGTGCTTACAATATAATTACTTTAATATATTAAAATAAACTTTCAGTACGTGCAGCAATATCATAAAACTGCTTCACTCTGGTACCTGCTAGAAAATCCGTTAACCTCACCTGAAAAAAGTTTACTCAAAAATCCCTGTGTCCTTTGAAGCCATAAAAGCTCGGCCTTTGTGGAGCCTCCTATGAGCACCTAACTAAAAGTATAGCCAGAGATTCACACCAAACATATTCAAAATATCCCAATTAGTGGACTTCCGCTTCGATCACCTCAACTCAGAAGTACATCTGGATATTGCGCGGTATTCGTAATTGTTCCTGTGCCTTATGTTTAGTGGCACGAGACACACATCAATATAAAACGCCTGCATTTATCAAGCGGTATATTCTTATTCAATCTGTGGTGCATTCAGATGGCAGTCGTGCGCTCAAATTCTGTCCTTCTGTGTATCCTGCGTAAATAGAATCGCATTGGTTTCCTATTTTGAGTGTGTTCCCATTTGTCTGCGCATCCGGCTGCCTTCAACTTTGGCACATTTGATCGGACACAAAGGTGCAAACAGGCGACGCATGATAGCAATAAGCGTGACATATTCATTTGGGTGGTGATGTCCAGGTCCTTGTTCGGCCAGGGTATAGATTTTCTGTATTGAACAGGATTATTATACGCTGTGACTACTTGTGACAGGATTAAATTTTTTTGCTCGATTGATCGTCGCATCCTTGACGTAGTTGCTCGGTCATTGTCACAATTCCAATCTCTTTGATTGAGATATGCTTGTCGATTAGGTTTAAGGATCACTCAAAGGTTTCTCAAAAACATTTTGATTTAGAATTTTACGCGTTGAGATTATAGGTGGAGGCGGGTTGTCCATGTATGGTATGAAATTAGTTACAAATTGGATTACATGGAGTTTATTTTCAGTATTTCTGGGAGTTTTCATCCGAATTCTTATTACGAATTCTAGTCTGTTTGTCAAAATTCATGTTAGGATTATTTTGATGCGATCAAATTTTGGTGACGTAAATTGCAAATTGACAGTAATATGAAATACGGCTAAGCGGAAAAAGTTTCCTGAAAACATATGTGAAAATCTGTCACAGCTTTTTGCCAATTGGGATGATGGTTTCTATGAGAGAGGCATAGTGAAATTACCTGTTATATCGCACAAACATCAGAGGCCTCTGTGCTGATGATATGATGTTCCTGTGCGGTGCTTCCAGCAGCTGGTCTCACCACACCTACTTAGGCATGACGTTACTGTGAAGACGAGAGCTGCTTTCTTGAACCACCATGAATATCTAACTACATATATATATATATATATATATATATATATATATATATATATATATATATATATATATATATATATATATGTGTGTGTGTATATATATATATATATCTGTATATATATATATATCTGTATATATATATCTCTATATATATATATATGTATATATATCTGGCGCAAGACTAATGACCTTGCCCGGAAACAAGCAAATCATTATGGAAAATTTAACAAGCCTCAGGACTTGCTAAATAAGGCCAAGACCGGTTCCCGGTTGTAGTGCCGATGATGATGATGATACATATATATCTATATATATATATATATATATACATATCATCATCATCATCGGCACTACAACCGGGAACCGGTCTTGGCCTTATTTAGCAAGTCCTGAGGCTTGTTAAATTTTTAAATTTTCCATAATGATTTGTTTTTTCTGGCCAAGGTCATTAGTCTTGCGCCAGAGGCTCCTCGACAGGGAATCGAACCCCGGTCTCCCGGGTGACAGGCGGGTATACTTACCACTATACTATCGAGGAGCCCAGATATATATGTATAGATATGTATATTAGGTGTACAACTTTTCCGGTGGACAACTTTGCTTCCGCCATTTTGCAATAGATGACGTTAGCGGTAATTTGTGTCTGCATCATAAAGTATATATATATATATATATATATATATATATATATATATATATATATATATATATATATTTTTTTTTTTTTTTTTTTTTTTTATCACACTTATCTCGGGAGAGGCGGACCTATCGCGCCGTCACGGCGCTCTGAGATACCACCAAATAGCTGTTGCAGTTCTTTTTGAACAGTTGCAGGTTGTAACACTCCGGGAAGACTCGCGTGGGAAGGGAGTTCCACAGCTTCCCCACTCTGTAACGGAGTGAGTTCTGATGAAGGAATGTTCGTGCCGTCGGGAGATGAACCGCAAACTGGTGCGGTCCTTCGGGTTGTCTTGTGGAGCGCATTTAAGCCGAATTACGCGGAACAATACCACGAATCTCCGAAGAACAGTACCCGTGATAATATCTGTAAAACAGACAGAGGTCGGCTACGCGCCTTCGATGTGATAGTGGCTGTAGTCACGAGGTCAGCACTGAGTCCCCGATCAGGCTGATCGGTCGTCTCGGTATGCTCTCAAGTAGGTCGAGGGTATGTTTAGGAACTGAGCTCCAAACATGAGAGCAATATTCGAGCGCGAGTCTAATTTGGGATTTATATAGGAGAAGGAGTTGGGCCGGAGTAAAATATTTCTTGGCTCTAAAAAGATATCCCAGTTTTCCTGAGGCTAACCTGGCGATGCTCGACACATGTTTATCCCACGATATATTCCCACAGATCGTGACCCCTAGCAATTTCAATCTTTCCCCAGCCTCGAGGGCCTGGCCATTCATCATCAGCTGTGGAACCGATGATCCACTTTTCTTTGTGCATCTTGTATATTGTGTTTTCGTTGCATTGAAATCGACGAGATTGGCCCTTCCCCACTGCAGGACCTTATCCAGATCCCGATTCAGAGAGTCGATCTGGTTACATCTAAGCTGGTGCGACGTTGATGCACTAATCAACCTCAATCGATCACTCGAAAAAGAGGAAACAAGCGTACTATCATCCACAAAACTGAACACTTTGTTATCCGTTGTCTCCAACAAATCATTTATGTGAAGCAAAAACAAGGTTGGAGCCAAAATAGAACCTTGAGGCATCCCCGAATTAACAGGATACAGATCCGAACACTCGCCGTCCACAACAAACGCAATTGATCGACTTTCAAGGAAGCTCTTCCTCCAGTCGCAAAGCTGCTGCGAAAGTCCATATGAACGAAGTTTGCTCAGAAATGCCTCGAGCTATGGCGACCGCCCTTGACCCACCATGCCTCTCAATCGCAGATGTCCATATATCGGTTATAAGTGTCAAAAGGTCTCCCGTGGACCGCCTGCCAAGGAACCCGTATTGACGATCATTCAGAAGTCCGCTGCACTCCAAATACTTAATTAACTCAGTATTGATGACTTTTTCCACCACCTTAGATAACATAACATAACAGTAATGCTATCGGACGGTAATTTTGTGGGATACACCTTTTTCTCCTCTTTGGGATTGGTTGAACTCGAGCCATCTTCCAGCAGGTAGGAAATATCCTCCGTTCATGAGATAAGCGGACGAGACTGCCAAGAACCGGCGATAGTTCTGGAGCACAGGTCCTAAGGACTATTTCTGGTATTCCGTCCGGGCCGGTTGCCTTTCTACAGTCCAGTCCTCGTAGAATGGGTTGAATAGTACTCGGGAGGAACCTCACATCCCGCATGGAAGACCGTACCGCCGCGATCACAGGTGGCTCCAAAAGGCCGGGATCAGGGTTTGAATTCGCGGAAAATAAATTCGCGAACACATCAGCTGTATTCCTTGAATTTGTGACTAATGTCCCGCTCCCTGTCACCAACGGAGGGAAAGAGGAGGAAGCGAAGTTACTGCTGACAGCCATTGCCATTGACCAGAAGGAGCGGCAGCCAGTCGGGCACCGAAGGAGTTTATTGGTTACTTTGTCGTTGTGAGCTTTCCTCGCGGTATCAATCGCGTGGTTGCACGCGTTTCTGATTCTGATAAAATCCGTTCTGTTGACTTCGGCGGGATTGGAGCGCCACTGCTTAAAAGCTCTATTTTTTGCCGCTGTAATCTGCTCGCATTTTTGTCAAACCACGGTTTATCAGATGAACTTCGTTTGATGGAATATGGAATGTAGATCTCCATCCCGAGAAGAATAATCTCTGTTACCCACTCCGCGCAAGCGTTAACATCAGACTTTCCAAAGCACACCTCGGACCATGGAAAGGATGCGAAGAAATCTCCCAAATCGTCCCAGTTAGCAGCACCGTACTTCCATACATGGCGAAGCTGCCTAGGCTGGTTTTTCGCTTGAAATGCAAGTGCTTGCGCGACAGATACCAAGCAGTGATCTGCGTTTCCCAGTGGCACAGACACCTCTACGGTACAGATACTCGGTTTGGTTGCCAAAAACAGATCCAGGGTGTTCGCATAATCGCCTCGGGCATCCGGCACTCGCGTTGGTTCCTCCACGAGTAGAGTCAAGTTGTGGCTAACAGCAAACATCTCCGCCAACCTCCCAGCCTCCGCTGTTCTGTTAGAATGTACTAACCAGCCTGAGTTGTGTACATTAAAATCGCTAAGGAAGAAAATTTCAGCATCCAGGTGGTTGATCGGTATCCAGTCGACGGTATGTGAAAGATGATTGGAAAAATGTCGCTGGTCGATTGCCATTCGGGGAACGTTAAAGACAATAAAGAAATTTAACAGAATTCCTCAGCACGACCCTAAACCATATGATGTCCATATTATTGGGTTCCAACGCCTCCATCCTCTGGCAAGCCAGATCGGACCGCGCGAAGACGCAAGCTCCCCCCTTAAAACGGAATCTCGCATGTAAGTCGTATCCTGTACAACGAAGATGTGTCACATCAGATGACGAATCGACCTCGGTCTCAGCTAGGGCAAGGATATCAGGTTTCGTGGTTTCCAAATATTGGTGGACGGCGTTTACATTTGTATTGGCGAAACCGATGCCCCCGATGTTACAAAATGCCGTTACCAGTCGAGCGTGGCCAGTTAATCGTATATCCGTCTGGCGTCGCGCGCAACAATTGAAGCAACATGGTTAGAAGCGTAGGCGCAAGAAATCCCAGCAACAGCTGATTCGATTCGGTCGCTCACGACCCCCAGAGGTTCGACTCAAGGAAGGAGCATTGGTGCTCTTTTTCGAAATTGGTCCCGCTTATACGGCCCAATGGAAACTTTATAATCCACAGAAGATCATACTTGAAATTCTAAGGAGCAGACCGGAAACGTTGCAGCTGTATTCTGAACTATGGATTTGTTTATTCACCAAAGGCAACGATCGTACAAACACAAACTCATCGTCGCTCGCTCCTGGTAAGGTCACGTGGATTCAACATGCTCCCGATCTTACAAACATAAACTTCGCCTTTCCGCGAAAGGAGGAGAAGCAAATATCAGCCGTACATGTATGTCAGCGTACAACTACAACATTGTTTTCGTTTGGCTATCCTAAATATGCGCCTGGTGAACAAGGTGTCATCCTCGGCATCTTGGCCTTCCTTCGTCCAAATCCCCTCCTGTACGTTTACTGCGTGATTTCTTCAATGGGACCAAATCACCAACAGTGCTGCGCAATTTGAGGTGATACGAGATTCGTAGCTGCGAAAGATTGTTGCCTGCGTTATCAGAGGCGAGCGAGGCAAACGGAATTTACTCCCAGCAATTATCCTGCCGAAGACGAAGGCTCCACAATCAAGTTGAACCTGATGCTTCAAGGCGGGGTGTATGTCGCGTCGTGCATGAAGAAACCTTTGTTATTAATTAGCATATTTAGATTATTCGCATTATTTAGATTTATTCGTATTGTTAGTATTTTCTGTTATCATATTATGTTACTAATTAGTATAGTTATTTTATTCGCATTGTTAGTTTTATTCATTGTTGTTATAATTTACAGTTCACTGGCATGTTTGGCAGCACTTGCCCTTTTTGTTATCGTTTGTTATCAGTTTTATTGTCGTTTGTCAGTTTTTTTATTATATGTAGATTAGATTTTCGTTTGCATTGATTCGTTTCGTTTTTATCGTTAATAATAATGTGTCGTTTGCATAATAAACCTTTTTCGTATCTTGTATTCCTATTGCACGGTAAACGCACCGTGCCGAACAGAGGGTTCGATTTTGAACTGCCGACGGCATGGTAAACAATTGCTAGAAAAAAAAATAACTGCACTTGTAACGAAGCCTAAAATTCTCACGCACACGTACCACTTTACTTTATAAAAAAAGGAAATTTAACGTTCTGGCACAGATGTCGGACATTTCGTGTGGTACGACCCAATAAATAAGTTATTTCATAAGTTTTATTTGAATGTATCTTTATAAGAAATTTGTGCTTGTACAATACTAATAGAATATATGTAGTAGTATACCCACTAAATTAAAATGAATTTAAAATTAAACCAGATATGGAAACACTTCATCAACGACTAGTGTACTTAGACAAAGGATTAATGTCAATTGATGCTGTTGTTGTTGTTTTTAACGGTATGCTTTGTACTTCTTTTACTTTTTCCTTCATATTATCTCTCAGACAACACACGTGTGTTCACGATGACTCTTGGAAGCCAACTGACTATAAACGTTTTTACGAGACAATAAAGTAGTAATCAGTACCTGGCTGACTTTCAAACAGACAACTTGTCTCACAGTTTTGCTCGTGCTATTTATCTTAATCAACCGTTATTTTCACAATAATTTTCACAATTTAATTATCATTATCTTGTTTTCTTTGCCTCGTTTTCCGCATACAAAAATTTGAACAAGTGTTATAACCGTTAAGTTATGGCCCCTGGGCCACGTGTGTTAAATAAAATCAAGCGCAAACGGTTGCGTTACGACCCCGTTATTGGAGGCCAAACTCCTCCCGATAAACTTTCAACAGTGAACAATAAAGTTCTAAAAAAATCTAAAATGTGTTCAAACACTAACTTTTTTCAACCACTTCAAAGTCTGATGGAAGACTCTCCTGAAATGGATCCGACCAATGACGAACAGTGCGCAGAACTTCCTAAAGAAACCGTTCCGCCAATTGTGGTATTAAAAACATCTAGTGCTCAAGTGCGTGATATTTTGAGCAACATTAAGATAGACAAATACTTAATCAAAAACATTTCGCTTGAGCAAAAAATATGTGCCCCAACAATGGACATATATAATAAAATCAGAACCGAACTCTTACGGTTAAAAGGTGAGTTTTTTACCCACTCGCGTAAGGAAAATCGTCCATTAAAGGTAGTGTTATCCGGACTAGACTTAATTAGCAACGATGAAGTGAAAAATGAACTAATTGCACTCGGGATAAAGTGCCTAGATGTTAAAACCATCACATTAAATCCGTCAACAAAAGCCCTGTACAAACACTACTTGTACATCGTCTATATTCAACGCGGTACTGTTAAATTAAACGAACTAAAACGGAACTACTCAACCTTGTTCAAAACCATCGTTCGCTGGGACTTTAAAAAACATAATCCAGGTAAGGTCACACAATGTCACAATTGCCAGCTTTACGGTCACGGCTCGATGCGTTGTCATATAAATAGCTTCTGTGCAATATGTTCGGGAAACCATAAAACATCCGACTGCAAAACGAATGAGGTCATCAAGTGTGCAAATTATAGTGGGCCACATAATTCCACCGATCCAGAATGCATTAGCCGAAAGCAGTACATAGATATTCGCCGCAAATTATCCCCACGCGGACGTGGTACAGGAAATACAACCTTCCTACAGCCTCCGAGTGACAAACAGCAGCCACTGCCCGACCGATTATCCATTGATAATTTTCCTCCACTACCGCGATCTGTGCGTCAACCTTCACTTCCTTCATCCACCTGGGCTTCTGGCCTCCATCAAACCCAGCAACCTTCCAACAGTGATACGACACACACGAAGAAAAATCCGTCAGAAACTTTAACTAATGATAACTTGTTCTCATTTAGCGACATAAACTCTCTTCTTAATGAAGTTGTAACCAAGCTTAGTGCTTGTCAAACTAAACTTGACCAATTTAACGTCATTACCTCATTAGCTATTAAGTATCTATATTCGGAAAAATCATGTTAAGAAACTCTCTTAACATCATAACTTGGAATGCGAGAAGCATCAAAAACAAAAAGCATGCATTTTTTTGTTTCTTGATAAATTTTAATATTGACATTGCACTTGTTTCAGAAACCTGGCTCAAACAAGACATTTCTTTCTCACATCAAAATTACATATGTTATCGCCTAGACAGGGTGCATGCTAGTGGTGGAGGTGTCGCCATTGTTGTGAAAAAATGTATAGAACATTCCTTGCGTCCTTCATTGCACCTTAAGGTAATTGAGGAAATTAGTATAGATGTAACATTAAGTGACAACTCCAAGGTGAGTCTTTTTTCGGTCTATTTCCCTGGAGGAAATAGAAACATTGAGAAATCTACTTACTTTAAGCGGGATCTGCAAAAATTGTATAGAGTCAACACTCGAAACAAGGTAATTATTGGTGGTGATCTAAACTGCAGACATCAGTCTGGGAATTGTCTTAGGGCAAACAGCTGGGGTAACATTTTACTAGATGTTGCTGAATGCAGCCCAAGTTTTTCCATACTTTATCCACTTCTCCCCACCTTTATCCCAGCGAGTGCTAACAAGAACCCCTCAAGTCTTGATCTATATATCACTAATATTCCAAATTCTGCACAGTACCATTAACTCTAAATGCGTTAAGTTCAGACCACCTTCCGATCAGCCTCACAGTGAATCATACAGTAGTTGTAAATCGTACCAGTTTATACCACAACTATTCCGCCGCCAACTGGAATTGTTATAAATCATATATAAACACGAACTTGGTTCTAGGTGATACCAGCCTAAATTCTATAACCTGCAGCGAGCACATTGATATCCTATGTAACAATTTTGTTTCTGTTATCAATAGAGCGGCCGATCTTGCGATACCTAAATGTTCCACTGCTCCAGTTGATAAGGCACCGCTTCCTGAAAATATTTTACATCTGATTAGGCTACGAAACTCTGAAAGAAGAAAATGGCTGCGTTATAGAATCGATTGTTTTCGAGTTAATGTTAAAGTCTTAAATAATATCATTAAAAACGAAATCTGAACATATAGGAACAAGTGTTGGAATAAACACCTTTCCTCTCTTGACAAAGCAAGCAAACCGTTCTGGAAAATATCAAAAATTATGAAAAAGAGAGGGTCAAGTATTCCTCCGTTTAAAGTTCACGACAGGTTGTTTATTTCTTCAGTGGAGAAATCGAACCTACTTGCTAACACGTTTAGTAAGAACCACTCCATATCTATGCATCTAAGCGACGCGTATACTGAAGCTGAAGTTGCTAACACTATCCATGTACTTTCTCAAAGACCAGCTGAAAGTACTTACGCAACTAATATCAGCAAAGTTAAAGAATTGATAAAAAAATCGAAATCTAAAAAGGCTGCGGGTCTGGATAATATTAACAACAAATTAATAAAAGCACTTCCACCTGCTGCAAGTAACTATTTAACGTTCATTTTCAACGCTTGTCTTAAGAATTGTTATTTTCCGGACTGTTGGAAAACAGCAAAAGTAATACCTATCCCGAAACCCGGTAAACCGAAGAACAGCCCCGAAAGCTACGGACCTATTAGTCTACTTAGCTGTCTAAGTAAGCTCTTAGAAAAAATCATTAAGGAAAGGATTGATCGTTTTGTGGAAGACAGTAACATCTTACCAAACTTTCAGTTCGGTTTCCGTAGTGGTCACAGCACAATCCACCAAGTCTTGCGCATTAAAAACCACATAGCTGGTAAATTTATCGACAAGGAGTCAACGGGACTGGTTCTTCTAGACATCGAAAAAGCTTTTGATACGGTATGGCACGATGCCTTGATTTATAAGCTACTAAAACTTAAGCTGCCAATACCGCTTATCAAAATTATCCAGAGCTTTCTTCGTTCGAGAAAATATGTTGTGAGTTTAGGAACCGACATATCCTCTACTCACCAAATCCACCATGGTGTACCCCAAGGCTCGGCCCTTGGTCCCATATTATTCACGTTGTTTGTCGCAGATTTACCAGGTCTAGGTGAAAACATTCAGGTAGCTATGTTTGCCGATGATACGGTCATTTTCTCTTCGGGTGCCTTATTCACTAATGTCTACAACTCTTTGCAAGCAGCTCTTGACAACCTAGCAGTATATTACAGGAAATGGAAAATAAATATAAATGGTAATAAAACACAAGCTGTCTGGTTTTCGAGATGTAGGAAACACTGCTACCTACCAAATGGCACTAAACTCAGTATGTATGCAGTTGATATTGATTGGTCCGAAGACTGTAGATATCTAGGTATTATTCTAGATAAAAAACTCATCTTTCAAAAACACATCACTACCACAATTGACAAAATAAACAAAGTCGTAAGAGTTATGTATCCATTAGTGTGTAGAAAATCAAAGCTTAGCATCGAAAATAAAATTATAATATTTAAAACCATTTTTCAAGCTATACTCTTGTACGGGGCCCCTGTATGGTGTAATTGTGCTCGCACACACAAAATAAAATTGCAAAGGTGTCAAAATAAAATATTGAAAATGTTGCTGAATTTGCCATGGCATTATTCGACACATGAACTACATGAAAAAGCTAACGTTAAACCGGTAGAGTTCCTTATTGACAAAATCAATCGAAACTTCTTCGTCAATTGTTCTTTTTCTGACAATGTTCTCGTTTCCCGTCTTGCGTTATCCTAAATCACTACATATGTACTCTGTCTATGAAAATTATATCGAGGTTATTATTATATAAAATAACCGGAAGCTCGTGCAATATTAGTCTTAAGATTCAAATAAGGGTTTTTTCTTGTAGTTTTCCCTTAATTTATTATTTGTTATTCATTAAAATTGTGCTATTGTCGTTATATAGATTTAAGATTATAGTTGTAAAGGAATTGCTATCCTAAATCTCTAAGTACTAGTTGTAAAATATACCATAAATGTAATTATCTACTAAATAAAAAAAATTGAATTGAATAAAGTAGTAATAATTGTCTTATGGTGTCTTCCAAAAATTGGCCCGACTCTCTTTGGTGCCGCAAGAACATCCTATATTCCTATATTTTTATTAACGGACGTGCATCAGTACGTGTGCTCCTCGATAGTATAGTGGTTAGTATACCCACCTGTCACGCGGGAGACCGGGGTTCGATTCCCCGTCGGGGAGCCTCTGGCGCAAGACTAATGACCTTGCCCGCAAAAAACAAATCATTATGGAAAATTTAACAGTCCTCGGGACTTGCTAAATAAGGCCAAGACCGGTTCCCGGTTGTAGTGCCGATGATGATGATGACGATCAGTACGTCTAAAATCGAACAAATTGTCTAAATTACTTAACAATTCTTGTTGGTGCCGCTTGAACTTCTGTGCACCTTTTTGTAAGTCTCTCCAAACTTGATAGATGTTAACAAGTTTCCTCACACTATTTGGCAACAATGCGACTCCGCACAGGATGCCGTGGTTCAAATTACGTGAAACATCATTTACAAGTGCTTTAACATAAACTGAAAAAATAAGAGAGTATGCGACAAGTAAAAATGACTTTAATTTTTTAGGGCACCTAAATGAAGTATTTACACTTGAATAGACAAAAAATGTAAATTGAAGGAAAGTAATTGCATTTTCCAACTCAATCGAAATTCCAAAGCAAAAGATTTATTCGCGTTTAACGTAACTGCAATTGATATCAAACTTAATATTTATTAGAGCAAGTCTGATGCAAGTCGAGGAATCAGGAATCATTTGCAGATGCTAGTTATCTTGTGCAAGCTGCAATGCCACAGATTTCTTCAATGCCTACAGGTAATTATGTTACTTGAATTAAGTCAACAAATGGGGTGGTAGCTATAATAATATAACTATAGCCACAGGACAAGTTAGGTAGCTTTCAATATAAGCCACCTTCGCCTACTTAATTCCGCTTGGTACGATTATTCCGCAAACCAAACTACTCTTGAGTTTTAGTCATATCCGTTGTTTCATCAGATGGTGGTTTTAACATTTTACAAGCCTGCTGTTCCCTCAATCTAAAATGCTCCACTATTTACTTCTTTAATGTGACCTTAATGCCAGACATCTCTGGCACATGCACCCGCCGGCGAAGTAGAACGAAAGAAAAACACAAAACTTTTGTCAGGATCATAAACTCTTCCGCATTTCGAATTAACGACTGAATGAACGATCCATGGCATGACATCCACGGCAGCGAAACACATTACACATTAGGTCGCGCCATTTGACATGTTCCCTGCTTGATGACCTAACTGCTCGTTGAGGATCGTGCAAGAGCCCGCTGCCGTATCCTATTTTTGGTCACCCGAGTCCTTATGGTAATTCGATGATCGGAGTTTTTACGTCCTTCATTCCATGTGCATCCTGGCTGATGTTATTAAGTGTTTTGGCGAGCGTTCGGTGCCAGCCGTGTCACACTTCTAACATCTTAGGTAGCTGTTTGTATATCTAGGGATGTATGTAAATCTAAAGGAAAATAGGACCCAAGAGAATTTTAAATCCCCGAGGAGCAAAGGTCGCACGAAGGGTAAACTGTAGTTCACGACGTTGAATTGTTGTGAGAATAATGAAAAAATAAAATTTTAAAGACCAAGAGGACCAGCGGCAAAGGATGTCCTCGGAAGAATTCTTGTTTCCTCATTTTTTTTCTTCCTCTTCGTATTATTTTCTTCTTGGGTTTTCCGGGTCATGCTTTTATTCGATGTCAATTTTGTATGTTACGTATTGGAATGGAAGTGATCCTTATCCGAGGCAGAATGTTGAATTGCATAATAGTGTTGATTGCGAGCGTGTGTTGCACACGCGCCAGGATTTCAGAGGTAATATAAATTGGAAGTATGTGCATTATATTAGGCTTGATCGCGGTTTAGCTTTTGACCTAAATTCGTGGACGTGTTTCCCGGATGCAAGTGGCAGAATTGAGATGTGGCACTCCAATAGGAAAAAAAAACGGTGGGTTTTGAAAGGACTAGACAGTTTCAGGAAAATTATTTGAATTCCTTTGTGTTTGCCATCTATTTTGGCTAGAAGTTTCCATACATTCTGTGATGCTGTAGAGTATGAGCGGCAGCCAGGCGTCTGTTTAATTGACATTTGTGGGTTTTAATATGCGGGGAATAAATTTACAATATATTCCTAGGAATTTGTGTAAAAAAAAAAGAAAATTTTAAGGACTAAGAGATGTCATCTAGAATTTACTGAAGGATTTTTGGTCTCATCTAGAATTTATTGCAGGATTTTTATATGATTTGATTTTACTTTTAATCAAAGAGACCAAATTTAGTACGAAGGCCGTACATATTGAAGTAGTAAGCGATTTATCCATAGACGCGTTTATTGGTGCGTTAAAGAGGTTTATTGGTCACCGAGGGCATTGTAAAAATCTTTATTGTGATAATACCAACGACTTCGTCACCGCAAGGAATCAATTGACTGAACTACATCATCATCATCATCATCATCGGCACTACAACCGGGATCCGGTCTTGGCCTTATTTAACAAATCTCTCCACCGGTCCCGATTTCGAGCCGATGTCATCCAGTTTAGCACTCCCAGGCTCTGGGCGTCCTGGTCTACGCCATCCCTCCATCGCAGACAAGGTCTGCCGCACTGTCTCCTTCCATACATCCTGCCACAAAGGACTTTCCGGGCAGGCTCCTCTTCGCTCATTCGAGCTAGGTGTCCCGCCCACCGGAGTCTACCGAGCTTGATTTTTCTTACAATATGAGCTTCAAGGTAGGTATACAACTCATGGTTGTAGCGTCTCCGGAATCGTCCTCCCTCACATACGGGGCCAACAATTCTCCTTAAGACCTTTCTCACGAACGCGGCCAAGAGTTCAGAGTGCCTTTTATTAAGCACCAAGGTCTCGGATCCATACATAAGTACTGGCAAGACCATGGTCTTGTACAGTAGTAGCTTGGATGTTCTGGATACATTTCGGGATTTAAAGAGCCTTGATAGACCATAGTAGGCTTTGTTGGATTTGATCAGCCGTTCGCGTATTTCTTCTTCCATATTGTTATCGGCTGATACTATTGACCCAAGGTAGTTGAAGGATTGCACTACTTCAAATTCGTGCGCCACTACCCTGATAGTTTGACCAACGTTAGGTCTTCTCTTCGCAGAAGTTGCCACCATGTACTTGGTTTTTCCCTCATTAATGTGCAGTCCCAGTTTTTGTGCCGCCTGCTCGATCTGGGTGAGGGATTCCTGTACCGCCGATTCGGTTCTACCGATGATGTCGATGTCATCTGCGTAGGCAAGTATCTGGCTGGACTTGGTGACAATAGTCCCTCTTGTTGTAACGCCAGAGTCACGGATTGCTTTCTCCAACGCCAGGTTGAAGAGGAGGCAGGCCAGACCGTCCTCTTGTCGGAGTCCATTATAGATGTTTATTGGTTTGGACAGCAATCCCGCTACTTATTTTACTTGACTAGTTACGTTGGTCATGGTCAACCTACAAAGTCGTATCAATTTGTTTGGAATGCCGAATTCTCTCATGGCATTATATAGTTCTACCCTGGCTATGCTGTCGTAGGCGGCCTTGAAGTCTATAAACAGATGATATAGTGGAATCTTAAATTCCAGACATTTTTCCATCGCCTGCCTAAGGGTGAATATCTGAACAATTGCTGATTTGCCTGGAATGAAGCCACACTGATATTGACCAATGATGGCTTTAGCGTATGGGGATATCCGGTCTTGTAGGATAGTGGAGAGTATCTTATAGGCGGTACTCAGCAATGTTATACCCCTATAGTTGCTGCACAGTGTGATATCTCCTTTCTTATGTATGGGGCAAATTATACCACGACGCCAATCTTCCGGCATCTCCTCTTGCTCCCATACGTGCACCACGTTCTCGTGAATTGCGTGATGTAACGCTGTCCCTCCTTGTTTGATCAGCTCAGCTGGTATGCCATCAGCTCCCTGGGCTTTATTTGATTTTAGCTGTCTAATGGCTTTTAATGTTTCCTCAATGCTTGGTGGCGGCAGCATTTGGTCTTGGTCTTGCATTGGTGGAGCCTCCAATTCTTCTGTGAGCTGACCATTTAGCAATTCATTAAAGTGCACTTCCCATCGCTCCAGAATGCCTTCAGGATCGGTGATCAGATTACCCTCTTTATCCTTGCAGTAAGTGCAGCGTGGTGTGTACCGCATCATACTGCGGATTATTTGGTAGAACTTCCGCGCCTGGTGCGGACCTCGCTCTCTACTTTTCTCTATTTCACAGACAAGGTTTTTTTCCCAGGCACTTTTCTTCTGTCTGTGAAGTCTTTTTCAGATCTTCTGAGCTCTTTGTATTTCTCCTCGCGTACCCGCGTCCTATGAGACTGCTGCATTGCCCGGTATGCAGCATTCTTACGTTCAGTCGCTAGTTTGCACTCATCATCAAACCAGTCGTTCCGATCTCTACGACTACTACCTAAGATGGAGTTGGCAGTACTAATGACAGTATTCTTAAGACGTGCACATTTCTCTTCTACGCCCGGCATTCTGGCCCCAGGACTTACTCTCCCTCCGTCGAGCTCTTCGAGGGCGAGTCTTAACGCATGACCAAATGTGTTGCTGGTGTTCTCATTGCGTAAGGCAGCCGTGTTGATTGGAACCTGATCCGCGGATGCAATACGTCTCCGTAAAGCAATCCGCGCTCGGAAAACTGTACCAACAAGATAGTGATCCGAGTCGACGTTGGCACCTCGGTACGTTCGTACCGTCATCAGGCTCGAAGAGTGGCGGCGAACTATCAGCACGTGGTCAATTTGGTTGCGACTGGCTCCATCAGGTGATACCCGGGTGGCTTTGTGGATATCTTTACGCGGAAACCTGGTACTCGCAACGACCAAGTTTTTCGATGCTGCCAATTCGATGACTCGTAGTCCATTGTCATTAGTGTTCTCATGCAAACTATGGGAACCTGCGTAGTGCCTGAAAACCGGCTCCCGACCCATTTTCGCATTCAAATCCCCAAGAACGATTTTCACATCGTATCTTGGGCAGGCATTGAGGGCCCGTTCGACGTTCTCATAGTATTCTTCTTTTTCGTCGTCAGGGGACTCCTCTGTAGGTGCGTGAACGTTTATGAGGCTTATGTTTTTAAATTTGCCTCGCACGACTGAACTACAATCAACCATATATTCAACCCAGGCTCAAGACCAGATATCATCCACTTGCGGCTCGGCGGGAATAGAGTTCCATTTTATGCCTCCAAGATCTCCTCATTTAGGAGCTCAATGGGAAGCGTCAGTTAAGTCGGCAAAGTATCTGCTCCATCAAAAGATCGCATAAGCTTCATTAGAGCAATTGTGTACTTTAAGTGTAGACGCAGAAGCTATTCTAAACTCAAGGCCACTGCAACATCAGAGTGGTAATCTCTGATATTAGCATTTAATATTTGGTTATAGGGCAGCTAATGGCCAAAATGTTGTATTATTGTTGTTAGTATTTTATTATAGGCCCCCACTTTGGGCGCCAAAATGTTGTATTTTGGATTGGTACAACATTTAATATTTGGTTATCGGAGAGTGGTTGTTTATTAATATTTTCTTTTATTATTGCCCCACGCCGGGTGTCAAAAGGTTATATAGGTTTTTATTGATCATACCACATTTAGCTTTAACATTTATTCATGTGAATGCTTAGTTTTAGTTTTGATATATATTCATGTGAATGTTGTGTCTTGGGTCAGTGGGCTTCCTTCCGAGTTGTCTGTTACTCAAATGGGGACTTGCCTTTCTTGGTTGTGTTTTCTTCGACTATCTCCTTGCTTCCCTCTGGTTTGGTAATTAAAACAGCACGTTTTCTTTACTCGTACTTAAACTTTATTGTTAAAACCAACACTTCTAGTCTTTACAAAAGTCTTCTTTACTTTCATTTAAAGTTTACCAACACTTCTAGTCTTTACAAAAGTCTTCTTTACTTTCATTTAAACTTTAATGTTAAAACCAACACTTCTAGTCAAAGCAAGAGGCCCGCTGTACATACGCGAAGGCCGCGACCTCTTGCTTGGAATAATTTACTGTACACTGCACTGCGAGTTTTGCCCATTCGCAACTACTCTTTTATACCGAAATTGATGGTGAGAAATTCCAGCCATTTTGAGCTAATTGCCTGTTACAAGTCATTCGCATTTCGTAATTATCATTAACGTTCACTTGGATGCAACGGCATCGGATTAAGCATTCATTCAATTTGTTGTGGCAATGACCGAACCACGCTCTATGTACAAATTGTATCGTTCAAATCGTATCATCCGATCGATTTGCGTTTCGTTGCTGTGTCTGTTCTTTCGCAGAACTCAGCGTTTTGACTGACGCTCAATTATATCGTCGTTAATAGCCTTTGAAAAACACCGGTCGTATCATATAACTTGTATGACACTTGTCTTTGGGCATGAAACAAAAAATATGCATTCGAAATATGAGGCCCTGTAGGTCCGCGGACAGGTGCTCGCTTTGTTTTTGAAATGTGAAGCAGAAAGCAGTTAGCGAGCGGCCTTGGGGAGTGGGTCAAGCGTTTGATTACATCGATATATGATAATTGTTTTGGCTTTGGAAGGTGGGTATGAATGGGTAATTATCGCAACGTATGCGATATGAATTAATTGCCCGTGGAAAAGGCGGCAGCACTTTGCTTTGGAATTAATGAGTAATCATATGCGAATTTTAATTGCCCGTGGGTAAAAGGCGAGTATTGTATTCTATGCTGAATGATTATTGGATGTGAGGATGCTTGAATATTAATTGTTTAAGGGGGGGTGCAAAGCGAGGTGTAACACCACTAACCGCTATGTTCACCGATCCAAATGAACTAACTGCGTTAATTCCCGGTCATTTTCTTATAGGGGAACCACTATGGGGTTATAGGTGATCCTCATGCAGAACAATTACGAGGAAGTCTTAGTAGCAGATGGAAGCTATTATCCCATATCAAAGAGGAGTTCTGAAAACGTTGGTGGTCTCAGGAGTATCTAAATGGCCTACAACACCGTAACAAGTGGAAGACTTCATCGACAAATGTTGGTGTGATGGTGGTCATCATCAAAGACGACAATGTCACGAAGTGGCCATTTGGCAGAATTGTTAAGGTATATGCCGGGTGATGATGATGAATAACGCATTTATTGTACAATAATTTAACGAATTTTGACTTAGGACTAAATGCTAAATCCTATTTTACAAACTTTTCTTATTCGTAATAATTTACCGGCTCTACACGAGCACTTTAAATTACACGATACAAGTTTGTATCGGCGTACGAGGTATATGCCGGGGCTGACAGTCACATTACAGTGGCGGATGTCCGCACACAACCGGGAATTTCAGATAAACCAAATGAATCATGGCATAAGAAGGCCCGTAAGTTGAGTTGAACATTGCTAACTACTCTTCTGGTATGCTTGCTAGTTCCAATCGTAAGAGGAAATAATGGGGTGGAAATCACTAAATTTGGACCAACTCCAGGGATACACTTCTTTAATTAAATTTTTTATATCCTTCTCTCAGGAGCGGCGGACCTATACCACCGACACGGCGCCCCGAGATGCCACCAAATAACTGTTGCAGTTCTTCTTGAACAGTTGCAGGTTGTAACGTTCCGGAAACACTCGCTCGGGGTGGGAATTTGTAGGGATCGAAGTCGTTGTGCTGGCGTACGACACGGGGTTCTGCTTCGTCCCACGAACTGTTCACTGGACACAACTCTGAGCGACGCCGCAAAAATGCTCAAGTTTCAAAATACGGAGCGGACGATCACCATAAGAAGAATACAAATACTAAATGATTTTAATTTTGTTTATTAATCTTATTTTATTGGTAAAAGAATGTTTATATTTATTTTAATATCGTAGCTACAATAACCACGAACTGGAGCACGACCGGTCAAAAATTAAATGTTGAAGATTAGCACACACTCGACTCCGGGTATAAACGCATCTCCGCGTGCACCGGAGAGCAGAAGTTAGCGCGACCAGCGTGCTCGGCAGATGGAAAAGGACTCCTCCAGTGAAACTGGCTCTCTTAATTAAGTGGCGCATTTTCCTATTCGAAGAGAGACGTAAAGTCTCTCTTTGGGGTAACCAAACGGATCTCATAGAGAAGATCGTCACGGTACACATATAGGTGTGTACATTAGTTCCTTTATGAATCAAAGCCATGGGAACGAATCGACAACAAAGAAGGGGCATAAGTGCATTCATGAGAGTTCGGTAAAGCAAACAAAACCGAAACTCGTCGGATGCTAATTGGATCTTTGTTTGAGATGTGCGTCGCGGCTAAATAAATAGATGCGACGCATCGAAGAAATGGTGTTAATGAGCTGGCGACCGAACGAATCCCTTGCTTGCATTTGTATATGCAGGATAATTCGTTGCGGCAGAGAAAGGAATTGGAGATTGTTTGTTAGTGGGAAAACAAATCATTGGTTGGATATTATGCATGTTTACATGCGTAGCAATTCGGTTTTATGGCACTAGACGCTAGACGCGCGTATTTGCTTTTGTCCCTTGGACAAAGGGTCTGCAAGATACGTGCATGTGGGAAGATAAGGGTGCACATGTGGAACAAAATTGCTTGGCAAACAATGGTGCCGGAATAGTTTTCCTACTTATAATACATATATGCAGACGAATTATTTTTCAGCGAATTCGAATGATGCATTAGATATGTGAACAGAATCTTTCAGGAATTTTCATGTAATGCGTTGAAAGCATTAATGTCCCTGTAGTAGGAAATGTTTATGCTGAGTGGAGATTGCGGTGCAGGTGTGGGAAAGTTGGAATTTGCCTGGCAACCGAAGGTACCGAATAGGTTTTGGGATTCCAGAAAAGGTAGAAAAGAATTTTTACAGGGAATTTGTATGGGAAGAGATGCATGAAAGGTAAGTTTTCTTTTACAGGGACTTTTAGATTATAAATTTGATAACCTAGATGCGTAAAGCACTTAAGGTGCTAATGCGCTTGCATTAGCGAAAACTTATGCCGCTTGAGATGTAGTAATGGGGGTTGTTCAGGTAAGTGTGCCGTGGGATTTGGCGGAACCGCCACAAATTCCACAGCTTTCCCGCCTTGTAACGGAACGAGTTCGGATGCAGGGATATTCGCGCCGTCGGGAGATGAACTAGAAATTGGTGCGATTCTTCAGATTGTCTTGTGGAGCGCATATAAAACGAATTGCGAGGTACAATACCACGAATCTCCGAAGAACAGTACACGTGATAATACCTGTAAAACAGATAGAGGACAGCTACGCGCCTTCGATGTGATAGATACTGTAGTCCCGAAGTTAGCGCCGTGTCCCCGATCAGGCGGATCAAGTATGTTGAGGGTATGTTTAGGAGCAGAACATGAGAGCAATATTCGAGCGCGGGTCTAATTTGGGATTGATACAGGATCATTATCTTCATCATCGGCACTACAAGCGGGATCCGGTCTTGGCCTTATTTAACAAGTCTGAGGCTTGTTAAATTTTCCATAATAATTTGTTTTTCTGGGCAAGGTTATTAGCCTTGCGCGAGGAGAAGAATAATAGAAGGTTAATAACCTTGCCCAGAAAAACAAATTATTTTGGAAAATTTAACAAGCCTCAGACTTGTTAAATAAGGCCAAGACCGGATCCCGGTTGTAGTGCCAATGATGATGATGCTGATGACAGGAGAAGAAGTTGGGCCGGAGTATTTCTTTGTTTTAAAAAGATAACTAAGTTTTCCAGAGGCGGACCTGGCGATTATCGACATGTGTTTATGCCACGATACATTCCCACAGACCGTGACGCCGAGCAATTTCATGCTTACCCCAGATTGGAGGGAAGTAGGTCGAGGGCATGTTTAGGAGCCGAGCTCCAAACATGAGACCAATATTCGAACGCGGGTCTAATTTGGGATTTATATAGGAGATGAAGTTGGGCCGGAGTAAAATATTTATTGGCTCTAAAAAGATAGCTCAGTTTTTTTGAGGCTGACCCAACGATACTCGGCACGTGTTTATGCCATGATACATTCCCACAGACCGTGACGCCGAGCAATTTCAAACTTTCCCCATATTCGAGGGCCTGGCCATTCATCATCAGCTGTGGAACCGACGATCCACTTTTTTGTGTGAATGTTGTATATCGCGCCTTCGTTGCATTGAAATCGACGAGATTGACTTATCCCCACTGCAGAGCCTTATCCAGATCCCGATTTAGAGAGTCGATCTGGCTACATCTCAGCTGGTGCGACGTTGATGCACTAATCGGCCCGGTGTTTTGTCTTGTGTTGTGGCGTGGAGTAGTGGACTATATTTCTGGTTTATCTCCAAACGAAATAAAACTCGATAATGTTTTTTTTTGGTAATTGAATTTATCATCATCATCATCATCATCATCATCATCATCATCATTATCATTATCATCATCATCGGCACTACAACCGGGATCCGGTCTTGGCCTTATTTAGCAAGTAAAATTTGTTAAATTTTCCATAATAATTTATTTTTCCGAGCAAGGTTATTAGCCTTACGTCGACTAATTCAATTACTTAGTTTGATTGTAAAATCTAACTTTACACTTGATTGTTGCTTCCTTCTTGTATGTTTCAATTATCCACCTTATATCGACGAATTTTCTTCCATGCGGTATGTCGAATTCATCTTCTTATCGTTGTCCTTATCCACAAATCGTTATTCTTGATGTTGCATTCGCCTTGGTCGGATTTTGATCTATTGTAGAATCGCCTTCTTGATTTGACCTCCTTGTGGTGATCCAATGCAAACGGTTGAAACTCATTACCATGCACATACAGATCAGTAATGGTTATGGAATTCGAAATAGTTATTTCAAGGTAATTTTACGCGTGATTTGAATAACCGAAAAGTCCTTCACACTCGGTTTCAGTTCGTCTTCATCATCATCATCATCGGCACTACAACCGGGATCCGGTCATTGCCTTATTTAGCAAGTCTCGAGGCTTGTTAAATTTTCCATAGTAATTTATTTTTACGGGCAAGATTGTTAGCGTTGCGCCAAATTGGCTTGTATAGGGTGGCGCAAAATTAATCATCCATTTTGTTTTTGAATTACTTTTGCACTAAATAAAAAAAAATGATTTTGAGTGATGAAATGTTTATTTGGACCTTTACAATTTTTTCTGTTAGGTTAAGAGATGACTGCAGCTGTCTAGTTCACAAATGTCAAATATGATTGACGTACGACACCATTTGCTAATATTATAAGATCTTCCGATAGGGTGATTAATTTTGCGCCACCCTATATATTGCGCGTGTGACTGTTAGAAACGCCACAAGGCCCTGGCGCTCGGTGAAATTCACCCCATCAAGCCATAGGCTTCTTGAAATGGTCACGAGAAATCCCTGACCTTCTTTCGGAGCTTAGCTGATGGACTGGTTCGAGAGAAGATTGGTTTAGGTGGTAAGTAGGTGAGATACCACCCCGTCACGCTGTACATTCCGCGATATCGTCGAGACAAATCTTCGACGGTATTTCGGATGTGTGGCTGATGGCCCGGACTGACACGGAGATAAGTCATGATGGTACCTTCTTCGTTTTCGTTTTTCCTTTTGTATTAACGCACCAATCACTTGTTGTTGGATAACCGAAAATACCGCGCCCTCGATTTCAGTTCGTCTTCGTTTTTCCTTTGATATTAACGCACCAATCATTTGTATTGGTGTTGGATAACCGAAAATACCTCGCTCTCGATGTCAGTTCGTCTTCGTTTTTCCTTTTATGTTAGCGGACCAATCATTTGTATTGTCGTTGGATAACCGAAGTTACCTCGCCCTCTAGTTCAGTTCGTCTTTGTTTCTTATCGCTTTCGTTTTCTTTTTGTACGTTATCGATTCCTTTAAGAATCCATCGCACGAGAACTCACGATTATCGAATGTCTTCTCTCCTTCGTTTTCTTTTTATATCCGATAAATACTTTACACTTGATTTTAATTCGCGTCTTCGTTGATGTCGATGTTCATTCGAAAAATCTTCCCAGTTAGCAGCCCTGTGGCGTCTCTAACAGATACACACACAATTCACAAGCAAAATAGTGAAAACACCGAACGAAAATCGAATAGGAAAATACATCAGAGCCGTATACCATAGAGATAACATAACAATTCACATCAGTGGAGTATAGTCGAGTTTAAAAATCAAATTCAAGCCTGATGTGTTACGCTTCGGTTCAATTTTTGGTGATTCTAACTGTCATAGCGTCAGTTCGAATCACACGTTCTTCTTCACTATTATTTCAAACGCTATAGCCCCATACTTCAATATATGGCGAAGCTGCTTAGGTCGGTCATTCGTCTGAAATGCAAGTGGCTGCGCGACCGATACCAAGCAGTGATCCGAGTTTCCCAGTGGTGTAGCAACCACCACGGTGTAATGCTCGGCTCGGATGTCAAAAACGGATCCAGGGTGTTCGCATAATCACCTCGGGTACACGCCACTCACGTAGATTCCTCCACAAGTTGAGTTGACAGCGAACATCTCCCCCATTCCCCAGCCTCGTCGGTTCTGTTAGAATGTACCAATCAGCCGGAATTGTGTACATTAAAATCGCCATGGACGACAGTTTTAGCATCCGGGTGGTTGATCTGTATCCAGTCGACGGTATGTGAAAGATGTTCGAAAAATGTCGCCGGTCAATCGTCATTCGGGGAGCGGTAAAGACAACAAAGAAATTTAACGGAATTCCTCAGCATGACCCTCAACCGATATTATTGGGTTCCAACGCCTCCATCCTTTGGCAAACCAGATCGGACCGCGCGAATATGCAGACTCCTTCCTTAAAACGGAATCTCCAATGTATGTCGTATCTTGTACAACGAAGATATGTGGAATCAGTTGACGAATCGACCTTGGTCTCAGTTAGGGCAAGGATATTAGGTTTCACTGCTAGCAAATATTGGTGGACAGCGTTTACTTTCGTATTGGCGAAACCGATGCACCTGATGCTGTAAAATGCCGTCTATTACCATATTCCAAGCTATATTGGTATATTGGAACACAAGCTTAAGAGGTGGAAGGACCTTTGAACTCATCCCATCCTAAGAAGTTTGGATAAATTGCACACATGGAAACTACAAACCTCCCACAATTCCTATCAAGGCATACCGGCGATCGTAAGTACCTGAATCATTTCGGACACGATAGGTGACTTCTCTATTAACATGCGGAGAGCGAGAAGAGGACGCGAAACACGCTGTGCTTGTGAGTAGGTGTTTTGCTTAATGGAGAAGCGACCTCTCGAGTCTAAGGCATCTCGTAGACCTAATGCTGTGATCAGAGAAGTGTTGTATCGAAAACTGCACTAAAGTAACTCTAGTGGAGAATAAATTACACGAACTAGGAGGAGTACCACAAGAAATCACCACAAGCAATAGGAGATCAGCTTAAACGTCTTCTTAAACCCCCCCCCCCCCCCCGGCCGTGCCCTGAACAAACCAAAGGTAGTGCCTCGGGGAGAGCGGTAAGAGGGGTAAGTATGTATTATAGTATGTGGGTGCAGGGTTGTTACATAACATACAACTCTGTGAATCTTACATGCCGGAGGCTTGGGCCCATGTACCTTTAGAAGATTATTTATCCTCTGGTACAACCATAAAAAATTAAATAAATAAAACACAATGCAACGAATCGTGAATTTTGGAGGTCGCCATCATATCGCGATGGAAATGCAAACACACTTCCTACAGAGATACCTTAAGTGACTTAACCTTGTTACGCCAATATTCAAATGGAGTTCTGTTCGCATTTGACAAGATAAGTTGACATACCTTTACTTGTCCTTCTCCATCGTTGCTACCAAAAGTGCGGTTGCAGACTTCCGTTCATTTTCTTAGAGGATATCTTAACCGCACTTCGATAGAACACAACAAAGAACATTTTCATTCAACTTCTCCCACCCATTTCATATCCTGTAACCGAAGATCACTTAGCAATTCTTTGGTGACAATGACATTCGGTCCGGAATCATCTCAGTTTCAAGACAGAAACTCTCGACAGCGACACATGACAACGTTTTTATTCTTTTCTCTTCGCTGTTTTGTTTTGTTTTCTTTTTTTTATTGTTTCCATATTTTCAAAAAGATTTATCACCTGTTTTTTACGCTCGTATTACGGCTACGAAAATCATCGATCAGCAACCGATCGACAAGTAAAACAGACTGATCCTCGTCCATTTGTTACCTGACAACCCACCTGAACCATGAAATCTAATCCATTTCGAATCCGCACACAAAGCAGGGTGCAAATAAAAAAATGATCGATATGGAAAAAAATCCCTTAAACCTCAAGCAGGATCAGTGGATATCCTTTGCAATAAAGGTTCGGTTTCGTACGTTCCTTTTTTGTGTGTTTTTTTTCCTGTTGCTTTCTGTTTTATGCGCAAACCTCAGATTAGCCACTTTTTATGGGGTGTCGAGGTTATGGGGTGAATAAAAAATATCCATCCCTTAGCTATAGGCTTTTTATTGATGTCAGCGATTGACACCGCAATTGATGTTACATAAGGGTGCGATTATGCGCAATTGACTCTGTCGATTGTGTGCGCATTTTTTGGGGTTCCCCGAGGGGTCGGTTTTAACATTTTTTGTTCTTTTTTTTAGAGGAAAAATCGTTAAAAAAAACGAACCCTCCGTGGCCTTGGGCGTGGAAAATAATTGAATGCTATCCAGGGTGATCAACATGTCGTCACCGCGATCACTGGTAATTAAGTGGGGTTAATCACATTATTGAGGCTTATTATGCGTTTTTTAAGAGGTTCAAGGGAGAGAGAACCCTCGGGTATGTGTGTTATTTTTTGTGTGCCCGGTTGATCGCACATCCCCTCGCGGCGGCATACAAGCATATTATTAGGTTGCTCGTGACTAATTGACTTGTTGATCCTTCGTCCCTCTTGTGTTATGTAATTCATTCTTTTTTTGTGATGTTTCGCTGTGTTCTTTTTTGTGGCACATCCTTTTTTCTTGTTTGTTTTTTTTTGTCAGTTAATTTCTCATTAGATAAGGTGACAAGGGTTGATGTGATAGGATTACGTGTTGAAGAAGGGAAGGGTTTTTAGGGAAGTACGATGGTTTATTAAAAGTACCGATTGGCAGGAGCGACCCTTCTCTTTTGAAGTATGATGAATGTGTTGACTACTAAACAAGGAAGAGGTTTCAATTACGTAACACGTCTCTTTTGAAGCCGACAAAAAAGGGGTGCGTCTTTGAATTTCATTTATCATCGTGCGTGCGCCGTGTGCGTGTGTATCCAATCAAATAATGCCCTGGAATGTCTTTTCGTTGGCCTCTGTTGTAAGAAAGGATTTTTAGAATCGTGCGGGAAGTTGTTTTATGTCGTTAAGTGGTCTTTTAGTATTTCAAGATGATTCAGATGAAGGTAAAAGGGGCGGTTTTATATTTTTACAGGCACCCTAATAAAAACGTAATTTAGTACGGTAAAGTGTTGAGTTTTGAAGTGGTTGCTGTGAATGGTGTGGACGGCATCGATTTACGTTTGCTCTTTCTGCATCGCTGTCATCGCTGTCGTCTTTGTTATGCGTTAAAAGGGTCGCATGGAAGTGTGCCTTTGGGGAATCCGTTGCTATTCTTAGCCTATCATTTCAGAGATGGTTATTTTCATGGAAATATACAAAATGGTGGGCGTTCAATCGTTCATACATAAATCATATGTGAGGTGTAGATATTTACTGGTACGAAATTTAAATTGAAAAAATTATAATTATATATTATAAGTTCTTTGATTCGTGGTATATACATGTGAAATAAGACGTATCTGTGGGGCAGCTGGTAGGAGAATTAAAAATTGATCTTACAGTGAGAAGCTTCACAATAACCACTATAGGTTCAAGGTAGAAAAGTTGAGGGCGTGGGAAATGATGACCTTCCTTGGACTCTGGTGACAGGAACCCACACGTGCCATAGTTCCAGTCGAATGCAAGCTTAAGCGCTCCGCATGTGAGTATAACTATATGCTTCTATAGGTATAAATAAATACACTGGTTTGCAATATAATAATAATGTAAATATTGGGGTCAGCTATCTCTACAATTAACCTCCCTCCATTGACTGAATTGTTAAGGATGTATGCCGGAGTTGTGCGTACATACGTCCAATTGTCGGCTCTATGCTATTATGGCAGTAAAGCTTGTTTCTGTAAATTGTTGCAAGTTAGAGAAACTTATATTCCAGGAGGTTTGGGATTTACCAATTGGTATTTCTCTTTTATAATCGCCTCAGTGGTGTAGTTGATGAAGCGATTGAGATACTCAAACGGTTGTCACGAGGTTCAATTGAAGAATTTTGGAATTTTATTTGCTTTAGTTGATGATGGCTGCTAAAACTTATTTATTTAGATTTAGGCTGCACCAGAGTTTGAACGATCGATACCACCTTTCCCCATCCACTTCCTCTCCTTCCGCTAGCACTGTGCTCTGACATCTAAGGATTCTCAAAAATCCCCCTTTGTGCGCGCGTTAGTGTAAAAAAAACGAACAGTCGTCGTCCCTGTTCTCTCCAATTCCGCTGCACACGTTTTGTTGTTTTGTTTCTTGTTTAACTTCTTTATCATTATACATGTCTGCAATAGTAGAGTTGGCGCAAGGCTAATAACCTTGCCCAGAAAAAACAAATCATTATGGAAAAGTTAACAAGCCTCGGGACTTACTAAATAAGACCAAGACCGGATCCCGGTTGTAGTGCCGATGATGATGATGACAATAGTAGAGTTGGAGCGAACATACAGGGTAAAATCTGTGCTTTCAACCCGGCGAATGCCAGGACGACCCTTGTCCCTGTTCAATCCAAGTTGACATGCCATCTCCACGTGACACCCCTGGATAGCTACGGTGGCATACGCCAAGTAGTGAACCAATGCATGCAGCGACATCCTGAGAAAGGTTGGCGCAAGGCTAAAAACCTTGCCCGGAAAAACAAATTATTATGGATAATTTAACAAGTCTCGGATATTGACCGGATACCGGCGGAGAGACTTGCTAAATAAGGCCAAGATCGGTTCCCGGTTGTAGTGCCAATGATGATGATGATGATGACAATACATTCTGTCAAAATAGTACCGGGAATTAAACATTTAAAATGCTGGAAGGCGCCATTCCGAAGCTTGTTGAAAAGTTTGCATGTCAAACTCGTAAGCCCGTGTCTTATCACCAGATAATTTTTTTATGGATGCGGGGTCGGAGTTGAGTCGTTCTAGCATGTCTTCAGCTTCCTTTACGTGATTGAGGTTTTGAAGATATTCTGGAAAAATTGCAAAACACACTTGAGATGAACTGACACAATGAAGCACTATAAACAAAATGAATGACAGATTGCGCTCAAACTTCATGTCAGGATATACGACAGTTGTGTCAACATAACGACAAAAAGATTTTTGACAATCCATATAATCGGCCTTTTTGACTTTACAGCATTTTTTTGACAGAATATATAGTTTAGTGACGGCAGAACCCTCATACAAGCGGTAACTTAACAACAAAGTTAAAACTAAAGTATAAAAAGTATGGATAAAAAACAAGAAGATGATGGGAGGGCGGGGGGGGGGGGGGGGGGGGGGGGGGGTGTTTGGCGAGTTGGTTAGTGAATTTATTTACTTATTATTTACTTATTTATTTAGCTTAGTTTGCACGAAATTCCTTGCGTTACGACCTAACTTGTTATCTAAGTAAACAAAGAGGGAGAGAGAGACCCCGGGTAGTGGGCGTATTTGGTTAAGGTGGATAGATGGTAGGGAGGATGGGAGCGAACGTACAGGGTAAAGTCTGTGCTTTCAACCCGGCGAATGCCAGGACGATCCTTGTCCCTGTTCAATCCAAGTTGACATGCAGTCTCCACGCGACCCCTCTGGATAGCCACTTTGGCACCCGCCAAGTAGTGAACCGATGCATGCAGCGACATCCTGAGAAAGGTTGGGGCAAGGCTAATAACCTTGCCCGGAAAAACAAATTATTATGGACAATTTAACTAGCCTCGGATATTGACCGGATACCGGTGGAGAGACTTGCTAAATAAGGCCAAGACCGGATCCCGGTTGATGATGAAGGATAGATGGTAGTGTAAGTGGTGTGGTGGTGAAGGATAGGGTGGTAGGATAGAAGGGTGGTAGGATAGGTGGTAGGATAGAAGGGTAGGCTATTGGAATGTGTGCGGGTTGTAAGAATGTGACGGTGGGCAGGGCGTGGTCAGGAGAGGAAAGAGAGGAGACAAAGTTTGAGAGCAGTAGATGTGAAATTGAAATCGAAGGAAGTAGGGCAAGAGTTTGCCCACCGCAGCATTCGCGAAATGGGTTCATTAGAGGCGTAAGAAGTGTTATGGGCGAGCAGATTGAAGAGACGAGGGTTTCGCAGGTTACGGGGGTTAGTGTGGAGTGTGATGGAGGAGAGCATGCTTGGATGCTTGGGTAGTTGATTGAGGCTGAGGGGAGACGGTGGATGAAAAGGATGTCGGCATGAATTCTGCGTTCTTCAAGTGTGTTAAGGTTTATCATATGGACTGGCATTACTTATCAACCGTTAACTTTCGAAATATCTGGAATCAAATGACCTCCTCAATGACCGACAATATGGCTTTCGTAGCAGCAGGTCCACAGGAGATCTGATGGCGTACCTCACCGAAAAGTGGAGCCATTCTATCCCCTACCTGGGCGAAAGCAAGGTAGTCGCATTGGATATTTCAAACGCCTTCGATAGAGTTTGGCATTCAGCCCTTTTGTCAAAATTGCATTCCTATGGAGTGGACAATTCCCTGATCCAATGGATAAGAGACTACACACTCCATTCCAGTGGAGCCATTCCATCCACTACCTCGGTGAAAGCAAGGTAGTCGTGTGGGGGGTGAAGTCATGGCACCGACATGGGTGCAGAGTTCTACTTCGTCCCCACAACTTCCACTAATTGTTCCACCGATTGTTACGCCTAACACTGTCCACCGAGGAGAGTAAAATGAAACTCACTGTTATATTTTTGAAAAACTAGGTTTATTGTTGGTGATCACCGTTTTAGTTGAATTTTATCTTAATGCGAAAATGTTTATATTATATTTATTTAACACTGACTTTATTCATAACATAAGTCATTGAGTTACATAAAACAGATTCTGGTTTCACCGACGCTGCAACTGACGCACAAAATATTAGGATGCAACTAACGCACTAGAAAAACTACTTTTAATTAAATGCGCGCGCTTACTCCACTCGACTTGAGATAACTACGTCCCCGTGCGCGAACGGGGAGCGGGAGACGGACCGTCCGACCGGCTCGGTCTGGTGATGAAAAACGACTCAATCGAGGGTTGGAATCTGTTTCTTGATTCACCCTCGATTCGGTGGTGGTGAATATCCTCTCGACTAAGGATATGTTTACCTACCACAAGAGAAACGTAAAGTCTCTCTTTGTGGAATGGAAAATCAGATCTCGTAATGAAGATCATGCTGTATGCATGTATGAATGCCCTTGTGGGAGAAATTCTTTACTGCAATTCCTAGATAATGCGTTGAAAGCATTATTTGCCCTTGAAAAGGGAAATGTTTCAGGTATGCTGGTGATTGGGATTTATGTTTGGAACAGAATTCCTATAGGGAATTTTGGATTCGAATAAATGAATGAAGGTAAGAATTCTCTTCCAGAAGCTTTTAGTTAAATACATTTGAACAATTTGTTGCGTGAAGCATTTACAGGTGCTAATGCAATTGCATTAGCAGAAATTTATGAAGGCTGGGTTGTAGTTATGGGAGGTCTTCGGGTAAGTAGACAGTGGGGATTGTCGGTACCGCCACAGTCGCATTGGATATTTCAAAAGCCTTCAGCAGAGGTTGGCATCCAGCCCTTCTGTCAAAATTACACTCATATGGGGTGGACAATTCCCTGATCCAATGGATAAGAGACTATCTTTCTAGCCGTTCAATTCAAGTGGTTCTTGATGGTGTCAAATCTCCCTCCCATCAAATTAATGCAAGTGTTCCCCAAAGTTCGGTACTCTCACCGACTCTCTACCTCATCTTTATAAATTATCTCTTTTCAATTACTCACAACCCAATTCACTCGTTTGCTGATGATAGCACGTTGAGTTTCTCATACTCATATGAACACTTCCGTCCAAACTCTTCGAACGTCACTACCAACCAGCAACTTATGCTTGATATATTGAATTCAGACCTCAACAAGGTATATCAGTGGGGATTATCTAACCGAGTAGAATTCAAAGCCTCAAAAACACAATGCTGCCTCTTCTTGTCAAAGGCGAACCCCAAAGTAAATATGCTGTCGATGAACGGCACTTGCATCGACGAAGCCAAGGAACTATCAATCCTCCCCCCGAATTAATTCGACTCTTAATTGAAGCGACCACATTGTGAAGCTGCGAAAAGTGCGGTTAAATGTATGGGGTTCCTTAAGAGATGCAAAGGATACTTCACTCCATTCAACCTGGCCACTATTTACAAGGCGTATATTCGTCCAAAAATCGAGTTCAACTCACATATTTGGTCAGGCGCATCCAAAACTGCACTACACGTGCTCGACAGGATGCAAAAGCGAGCAGTGAAACTTATTGAGGACTCAGTCGTAAGCCGATCAAATCCGTCGTTAGAACACAGGCGCAACGTACCGTGTCTATCTCTCTTCTATAGGCATTATCACGGTCGTTGCTCAACTGAACTTGGGGGATGTATTCCGCCTCCTCGGACATTTTCCCGCGATACCCGTCAATCTGAGAATACGCATCAATTCACCTTGAAAATAAACTTCAGGCGCACAAATAAACATAGAGTCATTCTTTAGCCGAACCTCACGAATGTGGAATACTCTACCTGATCATGTGTTTCCTCGTCGTTGTGATGTCCAGACATTCAAGACCAATATACATCGAGACCTCCTTTCCTTATCCACTTCCTCTCCATCTGTTCGCACTGTGCTCTGACATTTAAGGGTACTTCAAAATCCCCTTTTGTGCGCGCTTGAGTGTAAAAAAACAAAAAAGATGGTGACGGCCTGTGTATGGGGGGACAGTCCGAGGATTTTCCATAGGTCAGTCCACGGAGGGCAAAACGCAGAAAACGACGTTGCACGCTTTCGATCCTGCGAATATGAGACGAGTAGTAAGGTTACCAGACCCGACTGGCGTATTCTAGAAGGGTGCGGACGTAGGCTATGTAGAGTGAACGGGAAACGTAGGGATTAGAGAATTCTTTCGACCAGCGTTTCTCAAATCCAAGGGCGGGGTTGACCTTAAGGATAATGTCATCAATATGTGGGGTGAAGTGAAGTTCCCTGTCACATAACATTCCAAGGTCACGTATCGAAGGTACAGATATCTGCTGGTTTAGTAGGAAATAGGAACGTGGCAGAGAAGGGGGACGTTTACGGGAGAAGGTGATAGAGTGACATTTGACACCGTTGAGTTCCGAGGCAGTTGTTAAGGCACCAAGTTGAGAAGCTGTCGAGATCCAATTGGAGAAGTGAGGAGTCGAGGGGAGAGCGGAGAGCAGACCATTTTGTAGAGTTTAGTGTCATCCGCGTAGATAGAGATGGATGAGTATTTGATATTGTAGTCTATGTCGTTAATGGTAAGGATAAATAGGAGGGGTCCCAAATCGTTGCCCTGGGGAACCACTGACGTGGGAAGAAATGGACTGGAAAGAGAAGATCTGACACGGTAGGTTCGAGCAATCAGATTGGAAGATAACCACTTAATCAATAGGGGTTCTAACCCAAGGGAGGACAGCTTAATAAGGATAAGATAATGGAAGATTTTGTCAAAGGCCTTGCTGAAATCGGTGGTGATTACATCGACTTCGTTGCCATTCTCTAAGGGATGGAGAGTATGGGATGGGAACTCAAATATATTGGTGGTGGTCGACCTACCTGAACGGAAACCATGCTGGTTGGGTGAGATAATGGATTCACATCGGAAAGATAACGCGTTGTAAAGAATCCCTACGAACAGTTTTGGGACGTGAGACAGTTTGGTGATAGGACGGTAGTTGCTTATATAGTTTTTAGGTCCCTTTTTATGTATGGGGGTGACATAGGAGGATTTCCAAATACTAGGGAAGACATCTTGTGTAAGGGATAGATTGAAGATCTTTCAAAGTGGGAGAGAAAGAGAAGAGGAACATTTTTTTAAAAGGACAGCCGGAAGTCCATTAGGTCTGGGGCTGAATTCGTCTTTAAGTAAATATACATTTTCCTCAACTAGGTGATGCTGAATAATTTGAGAAATGAAGGGGCCAAGGGAGAATTCAGGCAGGACTTTGAAATAAGCTCGAAAGAGATGTCCGTGAGGGTTTTGAAGAAAGAAGCGAATAGATTGGCAATAGTTTGGGGGTAGGTTGAAGTAATCTTGCCATAGGAAAGGGAGTTAGGATAGGCGTCGGTTTTCCGTTGGTAATTTATAAAGCGGAAAAAAGATAGTTGGAGTAGAGGGAGTTGTATAGCTCTGTACATTTATAAAAGGAACCGAGATAGTTGGAGTCGTATTGAGAGGAACGCCTATTTAGGAAAATGTTCCACAAATTATTCCTCTTGTTCCGAAGAGTACGGAGTTTGCGGCTGTACCATGGAGGCGATGAAACTGATGTCCTGTGTCGAGAATAGGGGACATATGGGGCGATGGCGTAGTAGATCTTCTTATAGAGAGTGGCAGTAGCTTCTTCTATCCCCAGATGATCAAAGCGAAATGCTATTTTGCTAAGATGCTCATTTAGAAGGCAAAAGTTAGCTTTGTGGAAGTTGTAGGAAAAGCAGTCATGAGTTGGAGAGGGCTGGGCTATGTGATCTCGATATAGGGATAAGAGAAGCGGGGGTGGTAATTGCCAATGGTAGAGAGGGTGTGTGCACTAGGGGCAATTGAGGAATTATAGGGTTTCGTTGTAAACATAGTTGTCTCTCCATATGATTTGGGACATTGCTTATTTGACGGAGGCTTAAGTCGGTGAAACCGTTTATAAAAATTCGTTTCTTGGAACTTGTGGGGTTTGAGAAATAAGAGGATTGATAGTCTGCTGGTGACTATTGGAGATGAGGGAGTTTAAAATCGTCAAGAATGGCGATACCGTCTAGGGAGGAGCTTAACTCCGTTAGGTGATCAATCGCTTCTATTGCGAGTTCGCATGACACGATAGGACGTGAAGGGGGTATATAGAAGCAAATAACACATAAAAAGGGTTGGCCATTATTGGGAGAGGTCATTTTTTGTCAATATAAAATTGAAATTTTTCTGGAATTGAATAAACAAATTGCAAAGGTTAGGAAAGTCGGTAGGTAAACCTTCCTGCTGAATGGAAATAAAGACGTTGGTTTTCGTTTTACCTTCATAACAGACGGAATCAGTTTTTTCATGAAAGTATGAAAGATAGAGGCGGACATTCTCGTAGGTTATTTTGGTTCTAAATTTCGACAGGGCATACCGATTATCAGATGAATTTATGGTTTGCTGTGTGAGTTTGACAGATAGGGGTAAGAGCGGAACGATTAAGGGGCTAGGGGGAAGATGAGATGGGCGGGATCTGGATGCGGGATGGGGTGGTGCGAGATTCGGACCCAAGTTGGTTTCTGTGGATGAGTTGCGCGTATCTAGGGGGGGGGGGGGGGGGGGGGGGGGTTAGAGTGTACGCCCTGTGGAAGTTGGAATACATCGCTCCGATTTTGAGGTCGAAAACGGGGAAGGGATTAAATATACAGGCAGGGTGTGGTGTGGGGCCAACAGTTTCATTATGGTTAAGAGGGACTTTATTACGGGCGGATGAGGAAGGGATAGAGTGAAAGGGGCAGTTGGATTAGGTTGTCAAGATAAAAAGGACCACGTTGAGAGCGTGCACCAGCCAGTTCGTGAAACTTCCACTCTCGTTCGCAAACTGTTTTGGGGTGAATTTGGAGTGATATGTGGCGATGATCAACAACTTTTCCACACCAGCTTTACATGGGTTTGTTGGTTTTAATCGAAACATGTTGTTTTAGCAAGAAACGCGTTGACTCTGTAGCCGCAGAGCCACCCCATTGATGAGAGTTGGAGTTGTAAGGTCGCAACTCGGAATCAGTGATGATATGATGGCTGTTGAGAGGTTTCGTTCCCCCCGAAACCGGATGATTTTGAGGGACCTGTTAGCACCCATTCCAAGTGGATAGCCTGAGCGATGAGGTCGGAGCACGCGATTTTCCTCAACCCTTTGAGAATAAGTGTAGTGTAGAGATCAGCTCCGATGATGAGATCCACCTTGTCGTTCGATTAAGGTTCGGATCTGCTATTTCCAGATCCACCATAAATGAGAGATTCTAAGCCAACGTTCGTAGTGGCGGCACATATTCCGAAAGATGGGACAAGTTATAGCGTTTGATTCGAACTGAAGCTATGACGGTTAGAATCACTAAATATTGAACCAATGCTCAACACATCAGGCCACTGCCGCGTGTGCGTATTCGATTTCTAATTTCAAATACACTTAATTGATGTGGAATTGCTATGCTATTGCTTGGTATACGGCTGATGATTTTACTTATTCGATTTTCTTTCGGTGCTCTTCACTATTTGCTCGTGTATTGCGGGTGTATCTGTTAGAAACGTCACAAAGTCCTTCAGAGTCCAGTGTTGGAAGCTGTTGAAATGAGGCAAGATAGTGACTGGCGCCTGTGTCTTTGCAGTTAGGCAGCTAGCACCCCCCACACAGTATATTGGAACTGAAGATGTTTGTCGTCGGAGGCGTAACCCCGGAGCGAGTGATTTGGAGATTAAGGCGGCCCGGGAACTTGGGTCCACCGGAGCCTATATTGGAGTTGCGATTGAACAATCGCTCGAGTAGTAGCAGTTGTTGAGGAGATGCGTGGACTGTGTATGAGCAGACCCCTGGATTCGGTTCGTCTGGAGAAGAAGGTCTTGTACTCACTTTTCCATGAGGTGACGTTGTGATCAAGGCAGTCCCTTGTATGTTGCAGGGTGTGATCATCATCATCATCATCATCATCGGCACTACAACCTTGTTAAATTTTACATAATTATTTTTTTTCCGGGCAAGGTTATTAACAGGGTGTGATATCGTCCTTGGCTCCTTGATAGTATAGTAGTTAGTATACCCGCCTGTCACGCGGGAGAACGGGGTTCGATTCCCCGTCGGGGAGCCTCTGGCGCAAGACTAATGACCTTGCCCGGAAAAACAAATCATTATGGAAAATTTAACAAGCCTCAGGACTTGCTAAATAAGGCCAAGAGCAGTTCCCGGTTCTAGTGCCGATGATGATGATGATATCGTCCTTAAAATTGCCTGCGGACCTTGATCCAGTGGTAGTTGTGGAGGAGGTGTAGACCCAACAGTTGAAATACCAACTCATTTGATCTGCAAAGAATTGTTGTCGTTCAACTGTAAGTGATTTAAAACCTTTATCGCGTGATGTTCCACAGAACGTGCAGGGAGCCTGTTGCTTCATAGATTCCAGTGATGTTGTAGCCTCTGAGATGTGCGACACGGCTGCAACCGACTTCGAGTTAGAGATGTAACTGATAGCCCCCTAGTGGACTTGTGGCGGTTCTTTAAAGCTTTCCCAAAGAACCATCCATATCTTTAAATCAACAGCTTTTCCCTCACTCTATAAACCACTATACTTACCTGCATTCGAGCAGCGTAAGCTGCCTTTCAAATAACTTTCACCTGAAAGTTAAACCTCATCAAGGCATGCATCACATTGAATTTTTCCGTTTCATATTATATGAACCATACCATATCTCCATCGGCTCGGCTCGTCAGCAATTATAATAGATAAGCACTCGCTGGCCAGCGTAATTGTTGACACAGCTGTAGCCGATGGGTTTGCTACGGTTCATAACCATTTATTGCCCCAATCCCGAGGTTCGCAACACTTGCGACCAATTTCCTTTATCGGTTATCTACCGATCATGGGATTTGGGCACTAATATGATTGACGTTAGACAATCATACACTAGATCATGCCTAACGATGCTCCGGCCTGTTAAACAAACAAACACACAGTAGCATCACTGTGTTTATCCTATTAACCAACCGCTGGTCCAAGGCCACCCCGGGCGAGACGCACGCTTGCACATCTGCAAGGCTAATTCCTTGCCATTATACTCATGTACCGGCACCGTCTTGTAAACAAGACCCAAATTTTCGGCTGACCTATCGTCACCAGAATGTATAGCCTACAACGGCATTATCATGAGCGCCTGAGTAAACACGATGTGCATATCATCGAGACCCTCGAAATAGCGTTTTTGTGTATCTTAAAGCAAAAACCTATTTCGTTCTCAGGCGCAGGTCATCAAAGATTTGTGGGCCTCAAAATAATGTTTCTGTTTATTTAAGACACAGAAACCTATTTCTCCCTTCGGCGATTTTCGCTATCGCTCATCTTAATAATGCCTGCTGTTCCTTATGTTCGTCTCTTTGTTGATTCAGGTGTAGTATCGTTCGTGGTCGACGCTTCGAGCGAAAGGGGCATCATACTTGACCGTATGGTCATACGAAAACCCTCCCATTCGATCCTTTTGCGATCACCCATTGGCTGTCGCCAAGTTGAGCCTACTCGCTCCTCCCACACCGATGTAATCCACCACCGTTGAATCTGACGGACGTGGATTGCATCGGTGAGTCAGATTTTAGCTACTGAGTCGGATGCGCGTGTCGTGGACGTCGTGTGAAAAAGTCGAGTTTCAGCAATCAATCGCGAAGAGCCGAAATACACCATCGAGGAAGTCGGTGTAACAAATTCGTTAAATAACGTGTTGTGTAAAAGTTATTCTGTCGAAGGTTTAAATTGCCTCAAGTAGGTCTTACGGTGTCTACTTACATGTAAATTCGTGTGGACAAAGAAAAACAAAAAGACAAATAGATAAATAGAATTTAAAGATTAGACTCGTTCTCCTGGTAATGTGCCAATCAATGTGTAATTTATCCGCAGAATTTTAAAACAATAAACATCTACACTCAAATCAAGTGTCTTTTATTTTCCGCTTCGAGTAGTGCATTTTGTTTTTTTTTTTTCTTTGCTGGACATCGGAGTTTTGTGGACAATTTCTACGCAATTGTCGTGGATATTGGTGAATCCATGTCGTACGTCGGCATACATAGCTTTACCCCACAGGCTCCTTGATCCTGTTTAGTTGCAACTTTGGGCAGTTCGAAGAACTCCAGGGCCTCGATGCTGGTCTTCAGGAAAGTGTCGATCGGTATTGTATTCAGGGGGTTCAGTAGTATCGTCCTGCGATGTTTTTCCAATCACAAGCGGTTGCGCCGTCAAGCATACTAGTATGTCGCCCCAGTCATTTACAGGCCGACCTAGCGCATCCAGATTCTTGATAGCGTCGTTCGTAGTATTGCGGAGCTGACGTAAGCCCACGACAGACTCTTTCGTTACTGTAGGAATGTGAAACAGAGCGGTCAGAGTAAAATGACACAGAGCACGAATATTATCGTAATGCTCGTCTAGTCTGTCCCAAGCCCGCTTATAGTTCTCCTCCGTGACGGGAGTGTTCTTGGTGATCTTCGCAGCATTGTTACCGAGGCTAAATTTAAATAATACAGGGTATTATCCCAGTGCTCCACTAGTCTATCCCAAGCCCGCTTATAGTTCTCAATTTTATGCTTTCCCTAGATTCGAGGGCCTGGCCATCCATCCTCAGCTGTGGAACCAATGATCCACTTTTCTTTGTTAATGGCGTATATCGTGTAGCCATCAGTTAGGTTGAGCGTAACATTTTATATAAGCCACTGATTTATCAAATGACCTACATGTAGGGCTTGACGCAGATTAAATTTGCCATCATTTTTGAGGAATCGTAATGAATTTATTTAGTTGACACACCGAATTTCAGCTGCCTTGAATATTTGAAGACTGTAGAAGCACCAAAACGGCTGAACATACCGCATGACGAACAGTCCTTGTCGAACTTGCATGACCGGGTAATAATAAGATTTAGCTTGACCAAAATCATTGCAACAATTAAATCAGTTATGCTTTGTGGACGAAGAAAGGATCACACGTATTTGTGTACATGCATGCCCACCGGCTTCTACTGTGTCTCCTGAATAGAACACATTAAGCAACTGGCTCTTAAAAAAAACAAAAAAAAAAAACAGAAACATAAAAAAATAATTGAATAAAAAAATATAAACAAAACTAAAAAGAACGAAAACATCAAGGAATTTCACCGGGAAAATATGCTGCTGTCATGAGCAATTTAATCGCTAGAAATTTATGGCTTCATCTCTCTTAATGATTCTCTCCGGTTGGTCAGCAATACATCATGTTAAACGGGCGAACATTTTCACAACAAATCATAAGCGCCGGCCATATGACGTTGGCTATCCACCGGCACACTCAGAATCCAGGCATTTACGCGGGTTTCCATCACAATTCTCACCCCAGACCCACAGGATATACAATACACTTTTCCTATGTTTTCTTTATCTTTCATTGTTCAATTAAAAGTGAAGGCGCAGGAGCGGGAGTTAGAAAGTGGTCAAGTCTAAATGTGCTAAAGAAACGTCTAAATTTTCTTCCATCCCCGCATTGAAACGGACACAGCCGGGGCACTCGAATTAAAATGCTTATGATGTTTATGTAGAATTTTTGAGATTCAACGACTGAGGGGGTGAGACCTCATGTAAAGGGATCGCACATTTTCGTACATACTAGATTTATATACGTGATGTATTATATATACTTTTTTAATTAATCCGAACACGAAATCCACCCACGAGATGGCGATGGGAGACCGAAACCCACCCTCTACAGTTGATTCGAGGAAGGGATGCCTCTCATATTTGGTCGAGGTCTGTATTATGCATTATCCTTGCAACATGGCCACATCTCGTTAGCGGACATTAGACTCGTGGTGCGATTCAATTAAAATCAGATATTTTCCCTTTCTCCAGCAGCGAAGGGTTGTCGAAGGAAGTGCGACCGACCATTTTCCTTTCTTTCATTTTTCGCATTTTTTTCCTTAAGTCTGCAACCCCCTTCATTGACAGCAGGACTCTTTTTTCAGAATGCCGAAAAAATATATGGATGTGTGCGTTAACGAATGTTTTGATGCTGTTTTTATTCCTGTTTTTTTTTTTATTGAGAGGGTGAAAATGTTGCAGTTGCTGCGAGACTGGCCACCATTATTTATTTAACAAATGGATATCCTTTAATGAGAAATTTGGCTATTTCGTATCGGTGTTTTTTTTTTTGACTGGGTTGCTGATAGGCCTTTGCGTGCGGGCAGGATTCACATGTGTGTGGAAAACAGATGTACGTGGGTCCATGGAGGACGGTGATATGAATATATTTGAATTGCATGCAAAGAGAGGATGCTGAAAGTGTTGTTATTATGAAAGAAAGTCGTAAAAGGAGTAAACCACAAAGGACATATGCGCTTGAGACCAGAGTACTTGGTTGTTAGTTGTGTCGAAATCAAATTGATGATTTGCTCGGGTCGAATTATGGAACTAGATTCTCGATCTAGCATATCGTTGCTGATGCTGTTTGATCTGAAGGGTTGATTGATATCACCTGCTTATAAGGGAAAGTATTGTATATCACGACAATGGTCGGCTATGGGACTGAAATGTTGCCACCAGGTGATTTTGTAGTCTTCCTTTCATTGTAAGGAACTCTTTAAAGGATTGAACAAAGGAGAAAATATTGCGAATGTGGCTTAAAATTGGTGGATTTTCACACATATTTCTTGAAGAGAAGAAGTGGTGTTTGTACTGTTCTTTGTTGATCGAAGGCAAATGGAAATGCCAGCGAAAATACGGAGACAACACACCGGATGTTGATGTTTTCCTTTGAATAATAATTCTTGCAATCATATCAGTTTTGTACAAAAATGCTATCGTTTGTGTTTGAAATCAACGAGGGTAGTCTGCCTATGGGTAGAGTCTTAGAATATAATCACAGATAGGCTGGCTTGCCCTAAAAGGCGGGTGGAAGTTGAATGGTTGGTGGAGGCTCAATTTTTTTTTTTATTAGACTTCTCTCGGGAGAGGCGAACCTAAAGCACCGAGTGGGCGCTCCGAGATGCCACCAAGTAACTGTTGCAGTTCTTTTTGAACAGTTGCAGGTTGTGACGCTCCGGGAACACTCGCGTGGGAAGGGAGTTCCACAGCTTCCCCGCTCTGTAACGGAACGAGTTCTGAAGCAGGGATGTTCGCGCCGTCGGGAGATGAACCACAAACGGGTGCGATCCGTTGGATTGTCTTGTGGAGCGCATATAAGCCGAATTGCGTGGAACAATACCACGAATCTCCGAAGAACAGTACCCGTGATAATATCTGCAAAACGCCTTCGATGTGATAGCGACTGTAGTCCCGAAGTTAACGCCGAGTCCCCGATCAGGCGGATCGCTCGTCTCTGTATGCTCTCAAGTAGATCGAGGGTATGTTTAGGAGCCGAGCTCCAAACATGAGAGCAATATTCGAGCGCGGGTCTAATTTGGGATTTATATAGGAGAAGAAGTTGGGCCGGAGTAAAATATGTCTTGGCTCTAAAAAGATAGCTCAGTTTTCCTGAGGCTGACCTGGCGATGCTCGACACGTGTTTATGCCATGATACATTCCTACTGACCGTGACGCCGAGCAATTTCATGCTTTCTCCGGCCTCGAGGGTCCGGCCATTCATCATCAGCTGTGGAACCGATGATCCACTTTTCTTTGTGAATGTTGTATCTTGTGTTTTCGTTGCATTGAAGTCGACGAGATTGGCCCTTCCCCACTGCAGAACCCTATCTAGATCCTGATTCAGAGAGTCAATCTGTCTACATCTCAGCTGATGCGACGCAGATGCACCAATCGTCCGATCACTCGAAAAGGAGGAAACAAGCGTACTATCATCCGCAAAACTGAACACTTTGTTATCCGTTGTCTCCAACAAATCATTTATGTGAAACAAAAACAAGGTTGGAGCCAAAATAGAACCTGCGGTATTAACAGAATACAGATCCGAACACTCGCCGTTCACAACAACCCGGATCGATCGATTCTCAAAGAAGCTTTTCGTCCAGTCGCAAAGCTGTTGGGAAAGTCCATATGAACGGAGTTTGCTCAGCAATGCCCCGTGCCAGACGCGGTCGAAAGCCTTAGAATTTTCCAATACGACTGCCCTTGACTCACCATGCTGTTCAATCGCAGATGTACATATATCGGTTATAAGTGCCAAAAGGTCTCCCGTGGACTGCCTGCCACGGAATCCGTATTGACGATCATTCAGAAGTCCGTTGCACTCCAAATACTTAACTAAATACTAACTCTGTATTGAAGACTTTTTCCATCACCTCAGATAAAATAGACAGTAATGCTATCGGACGGGGCTCCTCGATAGTATAGTGGTTAGTATACCCGCCTGTCACGCTGGAGACCGGGGTTTGGTTCCCCGTCGGGGAGCCTCTGGCGCAAGACTAATGACCTTGCCAAAAAAAAAAAACAAATCATTATGGAAAATTTAACAAGCCCCAGAAGTTGCCAAATAAGGCCAAGACCGGTTCGCGGTTATAGTGCCGATGATGCTATCGGACGGTAATTTTGTGGGAGACCCTTTTTTCCCGCCTTTGGGATTGGCTGAACTCGAGCGAATTTCCAGCAGGCAGGAAAGGTCCTCCGTGCATAAGATAAGCGGAAGAGTCTGCCAAGAACCGGCGATAGTTCTGGGGCACAGTTCTTAAGGATTATAGCTGGTATTCCGCTCGGGCCGGTTGCCTGCCTACAATCCAGTTCACGTAGAATGCATTGAATGGTGCGCGGACGAAATCTCACATCCCGCATCGAAGACCGTACCGACGAGATCACAGGTGGCTCCAAAAAGCCGGGATCAAGGTTTGAATTCGCGGAAAATAAATTCGCGAACACATTAGCTTTATCCTTTGAATTCGTGGCTAACGTCCCGCTGTCTGTCGCCAACGGAGGGAAAGAGGAGGATGCGAAATTACCGCTGACAGCTTTTGCCATGGACCAGAAGGAGCGCGAACTAGTTGGGCACCGAAGGAACTTATTGATCACCCTGTCGTTGTGAGCCTTCTTCGCGGTATCAATCGCCTGGTTGCACGCGTTTCTGATTCTAACAAAATTCGTTCTGTTAACATCGGTGGGATTGGAGCGCCATTGCTTAAAGGCTCTATTTTTTGCCGCTGTAATAAGCTCGCATTTTTTATCAAACCAAGGTTTATCAGACGAACTTCGTTTGATGGAATGTGGAATATACATCTCCATCCCCAGAAGAATAATCTCATGCGGAATCTGTTAGAATGTAACAACCAGCCGGAATTGTGCACAGTAAACCGCCAAGGACAACAATTTCAGAAGCAGGGTGGTTGATCTGTATCCAGTCGACGGTATGTGAAAGATGTTCGAAAAATGTCGCCGGTCGATCGTCATTCGGGGAGCGGTAAAGACAACAAAGAAATTTAACAGAATTCTCCAGCACGACCCTCAACCATATGATGTCCATATTATTGGGTTCAAACGCCTCCATCCTCTGGCAAGCCAGATCGGACCGCGCGAAGACGGAGACTCCACCCTTAAAACGGAATCTCGAATGTAAGTCGTATCCTGAGCAACAAAGATATGTCGAATCAGTTGACGAATCGACCTGGGTCTCAGTTAGGGCAAGGATGACAGGTTTCGTTGTTTGCAAATATTGGTGGACGGCGTTTACATTGATATTGGTGAAACCGATTCCCCTGATGTTACAAAATGCCGTCACCAGTCAAGCGTGGACAGAGCCTCGAGAGCGAGCCCGGTTATGCGATGACGAACCTTTTAAAGTTCCATTATTTATCATGACGGCTCCTCGATAGTATAGTGGTTAGTATACCCGCCTGTCACCCGGGAGACCGGGGTTCGATTCCCCGTCGGGGAGCCTCTGGCACAAGACTAATGACCTTGCCCAGAAAAAATAAATCATTATGGAAAATTTAACAAGCCTTAGGACTTGCTAAATAAGGCCAAGACCGGTCCCCGGTTGTAGTGCCGATGATGATGATGATGATTTATCATGATATCTGCATGATGTTCCCCCTGACATATTCCCCCCCGGAGATCCGAATGGGAGACTGGTTTACCTCCGGAATTCTTTATATGAAAAGGCACCATCATAACTTATCTCCGTGTCAGTCCGGGCCATCGCCACACATCCGAAAGACCGTTGAAGATTTCTCTCGGCGATATCGCGAAATGCACAGCTGACGGGGTGGTATCTCACCTTGCGACCGACTACCACCTAACCAACCTTTTCTCGAACCGGTCCATCAGCTAAGCTCCGAAAGATAGCCAGGGATTTCTCCCGACCATTTCACAGAGCCTAAAGCTTGATGGGGTGGTATTTCACCGGGCGCACAGGGCGTTGGGACCCCGGCTATCACTCGGCCTTTAGTCGCCTCTTACGACAAGCCGGCCTAGCTGTGAGTATATTCTAACGCCACTACTACTCTAGTACAATGCCCTGCCTACTCACAGGCCAATGCCCTGCCATCTGAAATACTACCACCCCATTAAGCTATAGACTCCGCGAAATATTCAGGAGAGATCCTTGGCCATCTGTTGGACCCTGGCTGATGAGCCTGATCAAAAAAATAAGTTAGAATAGATCGTCATCATCATCATCATCGGCACCACAACCGGGATTCAGTATTGGCCTCATTTAGCAGGTCTCGAGGCTTGTTACATTTTCCATAATAATTTATTTTTACGGGCAAGGTTATTAGCCTTGCGCCAAGAATAGATTGTGGATCGGTCCTAATGGAAGATAAAAACTCATAAGTTTCGCGATATAGTCTGGAGAAATCTTTTATTATGTTCTGGACATATGGTTGATAATCTAGATGGGAGTTGAGAAAATGACAACTCTAAGGTAAAAAATTACTAAGGTCAACTGGTCCCGCTTTCGAATCTCCAAGGGACTATCTCTAATATAGGGTATTTCATTTCGAAGTATATATCTTTAAGGTAACACACATTTTTTCAGAGGCAGCCGATTTAACAGCTGATGGTTTACTTTTGGTTAGTTTTGTTTACCATACAATGATAATAGACTCACACCAGGGCAACGTTTACAAATTGTTCAAATTTACTTTGAAAACTATGGTTCGATTCGTGAAACTAAACATCATCATCATCCATTTTATGGCCAACATAATCGTCCATCAGAGCAGTCAATTCGATTATCTATGCAGACGATGGCTGTAGTATCTAGTACTTAAGAGAATCTAAGTAAATCGATTCGTCATCATGCGCAATAATCGGAATTGATCCAACATCTATATGGAAGATTTTGCGAAAGGATCTTGTTTTACATGGTTACAAGATTCAACATGTGCATGAATTAAAACCATATAACCATCGTTTGCGCCGTCAATTCGGTAATTGAACCAAAACCAATCTGGATATCGATGCAAATTTCCCTTACAAAAGTTTCTTCAGTAGCAAAACTTATTTTTGCTTGGATGGTGACATAAACGAGTAGGATTTCCCAAATTGGAGAGAAGATAATCGACCAGCTGTTGTTGAAAATCCATTGCATCCAAAGTTATCCTTTGGTGTGTGTAGGAATCCTCGGATCATTTTTTTTTTCTTCAAAAATGATGTTGAGGAAATCATTACTGTCAACGGAGACCGGTATAGAGACATGATTACTTATTCTTTTCTGCCTCAATTGGATGGTATTGACATTAGACCAATGTGGTTCCAAGGAGCCACATGCCATACAGCCCGATACAATTAAAATACTGTAAAAAACGTTTGATGAACGAATAATATCGAGAAATGGATCTGTCAATTGGCCCCCGCGTTCGTGTGATTGACCACCGCTGTATTGTATTTTTTTTTTTTGGAAATATCTGAGGTCACATTTCTCCCAAGCTATAGATAAACAGGATATGTCAACTGGCCCCACCGTTCGTGTCATTTAATATCAGTGTACTGTATTTTCTTTGGGAATATCTGAGGTCACTTGTCTGATAAGCCAGAGACTATTGAGCACTTGGAAGCCAACATTTGATGCATTATTGCCGAAATAAGACCAGAAGTGCAGTACCAAATTGACCATCATCCGGTAAAGACGTGTTAACAACAGACAAACGATAATTAACAAATCGCAATTAAAAGTTTACCTCAACAATATAAACCATTGAAGAGTATCTCACCGAAAGGCATACAATGTCTGCAAAGCACAGCGTGGCCTTCTGTCGTCATAGAGAAACTCCGGCGAAGTCTGTTTCTCTATTAATTGCACTTGCGTCATTGAACCTAGAGAAAAAAACTCATACAAGACCTAAGCGCTATAAGTTATATTCTGTTATATGCATGCTTTTCCTTAACCTACCGAAATGGCATTGCTCAAGTGAACTCAAAGGCCGTGTTCTTCCTTCCCAAGCACACCTATGAGATCAATTCAACGGTTCACGCTGAAGATCAATTTTAGACAGGCAGATAAACCCAGGGCATTGTTCTCCAGTCGAACTACACAAGCGTGGAACGCTCTGGCCGATCATGTGTTCTCCAGCGACTACCATCTTCCGGTGTTCGAGAAAAATGTTCATCGACACCTTTTTTCCCAACCGCCGTCCTCTTCCGACCGCACTATGTACCGTCTTTTAAAATTCCCTTTATCCGTGTGAATTATAAACATACTTATTCATGACAATAGTGCTACTGTGTGGCAGGATAAATAAATAAGGCCCTAATGATCAAGCCTCGTCGAGGCAATACTTCCGCTCCCCTCCCACCTCGATTAACCCACTGGATATATAAAACCTCACCAGAGTGGACTTTATTTATATTAGAATTGTTGACCATTCAATCATATCTTCGTCCCAAGGGCAATCGCCTAGCTCGCATGCCTGAGTGATGAATCAACAACCGTCAGCAACCAATTATTCTGCCGAATCGCGGGAATAGTAAACATCCACTTGAAATCATCACTCTCATCAATTAGATGGTAATTTGATAGAACTGATATTTTTCTACGACCGTCGGTTTGAGACAATCAGCAAGGCGCTATTCCCGGAGTAAGAATCTCGAATTGAGGATGCTGGGCAACAACGCTGAGTTGCCACCATACCCAAGAGCGCCTACACCAAAATCTGACCATTTTCGAGTCAGTCTTCTTTTCTTTGCTGACTTTTTTATTTTCAATTTTTTTGCTCCTTGAAAAAATCGGATGAAAACAATTGCCAATGCGGTAGATAAAAACTACCAATTGATTCTGAGACCTTCCTTTGTATGTCCGCAGCCGTATCACCTCGCCGTCAGGCACATGCCAATTATTTCATATAAATCACCTTTCCACCGGGTAAACGCATTTTCACTGCCCGGTCAGATGGACAAAACAAAAACAAGAGATATCCTCATTGAGGCTTGAGTTTATTTGGCAACCATGTACCGAGGAGGATCCCGACATCCTTAAAATGCATCCAACAACTGTCCGAACAACAACAACCATAGAGTCACAGATTTCTTTGTTTTCTCTTCGGGTAGATTTTTTTCCTTCCATTTACTGTGGATGGACATAAGGATTCGTCACAGGGAAAAGGACAGAACCAACAGCAACAAAACTAAAAAAAAGAAGAGAGAATTCGTCCTTAAACAGAGACTTGGAGATGGAAAAAACTGCATCTCTGACCCTTGTGCACAAGGACTCGCTCACATAACAACGAAAAAATCCTTAGTTTCTGCGATACCCATGTATCGCATAGTAGATGGATAATGAGCCGTTAAAAGGACACCGCACAAGTCACATACTGCTGGACGAGTGAGGCGAGGGCGCTAAACAGATATTCAGTGGTTTGATCAGGATTAGGGGCAGATGTTTCCCTCTTTCAAGTTCCTCTTCACCTCATTCGCTTGCATTGAGCCCACGATTGGGGTGTTTCAATGGCTGCAAGTAGTATATGCAAAACTGGAAGCAGGACCTTTATAAAAAAAAAGTCGAGTGAATCGCAGAAATTTTCCGGATTATCGGGATCGTGGTCAATAGTTTCTCTCGTTTTTTCTTCTCCTTTCTTTTTGTTGTTTTTTGTGGAATGCTACTGGGGGTAGGTGAAGTGGTTACTGGTGGAGGATTAGTCAGAGTTACTCGGGCATGAATTTCTCCGATGCAATCATGAACGAATTAAGGAGTAGACGAGGACGATTCAGTGGTACGATACGAACCAATGAGTAGAGATCTTTAATCGGCTAATGCCTTTGAATTGGATAATCTGAGGATAGACGAAAAGAATTAAAGATTCGCAGCTTGGAGCATGAATTGGAAAGAAATGTTTTCTTATGTAAAGCAATGCAACATTTTAAAGGATGTTTTATGACTAAGGATAATCAACAGTGCTGCAAGCAAATATTGGATACTATTTAACCCTTTACGATTTGGTATCATCAAATTGATTATTCCTAAGGGGTTAGACCGGTGAGATGAGCGTCGAAACGAGCTGTTTGTAGGAACTCAACTTCTGACCATATATTGAAGATTTTTGAACAACTTTTTTTTATTAAGTTTTAAACATGTTTCCGAGCAACAGGCGTTGGACGCAACTTCCACCAACAATGTACTTTGGTGGGATGGGCCGTGGGGATGATGCCAGGAACAATGCTGTCTCCTGGCGTGCACTGATGTTGGCCGTTGTCTAAAACAATTGGCAATTGAAAACTGTGAAAGAGAAAATGATTACCTCTATTCGTTGAGTGATGATAATCCTGAAAATCCTCCTCCTATTAAATTCTTTACTTTATTGAAACGATTCCTTTGATCATTGTGGATTACAAAATGTTGCGATCTGTGGTGGCCCATCAGTTTACGAAGAATGTGGATGTCAGCAATGACAGCAGACGATTTACACAAAGTTTGTTTACTTTGTCACCTTGACAACCACAAATATAATAATGTCAGCTAGTTCCTGATATTGTTGCGTTCACTGCGAATTCGCTGGATGCATCCAGTGAATCCGCAACATTCCGCCCGCCTTCGTCAATCATTTGCGAACCCTTTTGTTTCAGGGGACGGAGGCCCAAGGCCGTAGTCTTGTGGTGATGCGGAGGTTTGGATAGAGCCGTCCGCTCTGAATTGGTTGTCTACGGATTTAATGGAACTGGCCATGTAATCTGGGATGGACTTGTAGCGATTCTAACAGATACACACAATTCACAAGCAAAAATAGTGAAGAACACCGAACGAAAAAAAAATCGAATAAGAAAAATACATCAGAACCGTATACCAAGCGATAAAATAAAAATAATTCATACCAGTGGAATATAGTCGAGTTTGGAAATGAACTTCTAAACACGGTTAGTAGCCTGGTGTGTAACGCTTAGGTCAAATTTTTTTCGTGATTCGAGCTGTCATAGCGTCAGTTCGAATCACACGATCTTCTTCACTATTATTTCAAACGCTATAATTGGTGACCCCGACGTGATCTGAACACGCAGCATCCACTTCCCATAGTAAAGCAGAACTTCACACACGGTCACGACTTCTGCATAGAGCCCAGCCTCCGACGTTTTCTCGTTTCTCTCTCGTTCGTCCGTCGTCCGCATACGAATCTGATCGTAACGAAGTTACTGCGGCGGGAGTGTGTAGCGATTCTAACAGATACACACAATTCACAAGCAAAAATAGTGACGAACACCGAACGAAAAAAAAATCGAATAAGAAAAATACATCAGAACCGTATACCAAGCGATAAAATAAAAATAATTCATACCAGTGGAATATAGTCGAGTTTGGAAATGAAATTCTAAACACGGTTAGTAGCCTGGTGTGTAACGCTTAGGTAAAATTTTTTTCGTGATTCGAGCTGTCATAGCGTCAGTTCGAATCACACGATCTTCTTCACTATTATTTCAAACGCTATAGACTTGTAAGGTCGCAACCCACGACCAGTGACCACGTGATGGCTGGTGATTGGTCTCACTCCATTGAGACCAGTGGTGATGACGAGTGCTGCGTCTATTGGCGCCCGCCCGAAGGTAGCGGCCGTTGGCGCGTGAGGCCGCAGAGTTTAGTTGGTTGTGTCGGTTTTCATGGCACTGTCCGCGGGTCCTGGCGAACTGGCAGGCGCGGACCAAGTGCTTCCCGGGCTCATTCGCATACTGCATCTGGTGCTTCACTGCAATGCGCGCTGGTTGATTGGGACTCTGTCGGTCCCTGGATACTGGGGAGCGCCGCCCGCCAAGCGAGGTCTTGCGCTCTCCTTGGTCTTTTGTCATAGCTGCTTTTGGTAGCGGTCGGTTTCGATGATTCTCATCCTTGACCGTAACTTCGCCACCCGGTGTCTCTGGTGTGGAGTGGTGTTTTTTTTTTTTTTTTTGGTTTCGGTAGGAAGGTGGAAATCTTCAAAAGATACCTCTTGACCGATCCAGAGGCATGCCGGGTTTTTACCGACTAAAACCACCTCCCATCATCATCGGCACTACAACCTAGAACCGGTCTTTGCCTTTTTTAGCAAGTCCTGAGGCTTGTTAAATTTTCCATAATGATTTGTTTTTTTCCGGGCAAGGTCATTAGTCTTGCGCCAGAGGCTCCCCGACGAGAAATCGAACCCCGGTCTCCCGCGTGACAGGCGGGTATACTAACCAGTATACTATTGAGGAGCCCGTCCGTCTCATATGTCTCTCCAAAATCATTCGTGCGGTCTCGAATCTCACGCACTCTGTGAGTACGTGCTCGGCATTTTCTATTTTGTCTTCACAATACAAGCAGTATGGGTGATTCACATGCTTATACCTGTGCAAGTATTGCCGCAAGCATCCATGTCCTGATATTAGCTGCATATTCAGCTCGCCATGTTTTCTTTTCACCCATGTTTCTATATCAGGTATCATGGTGTTGGTCCACCTTCTTTTGGTGGAAGAATCCCCCCTTCGTTGCCATTCTCTTAGGCTTGAGAGCTCTAATTGTGACCACCTCCCGCCAGGCTCATATTCCCGTTGATCCCCGCGGAACTTTCATTTAGATATTCCATCGCGGGGCGGGACGGAGTTTACCTGTTACTCCGCTCGTCGCGTCGCAACTGCTGCATCATTTCACAGAGAATACCATTTGTTAAGGACTATGCTTGTTTTGAACTAAGCATGTATTCTATTACTCCTCCCGGAGTAACTGTCCGTCTTATCATCATCATCATCGGCACTACAACCGGGAACTGGTCTTGGCCTTATTTAGCAAGCCCTGAGGCTTGTTAAATTTTCCATAATGATTTATTTTTTCTGGGCAATGTCATTAGTCTTGCGCCAGAGGCTCCCCGACGGGGAATCGAACCCCGGTCTCCCGAATGACAGGCGGGTATACTAACCACTATACTATCGAGGAGCCCGTCCGTCTCATATGTCTCTCCAAAATCATTCGTGCGGTCTCGAATCTCACGCACTCTGTGAGTACGTGCTCGGCATTTTCTATTTTGTCTTCACAATACAAGCAGTATGGGTGATTCACATGCTTATACCTGTGCAAGTATTGCCGCAAGCATCCATGTCCTGATATTAGCTGCATATTCAGCTCGCCATATTTTCTTTTCACCCATGTTTCTATATCAGGTATCATGGTGTTGGTCCACCTTCTTTTGGTGGAAGAATCCCCCCTTCGTTGCCATTCTCTTAGGCTTGAGAGCTCTAATTGTGACCGCATTTTCCGATGATTCTCTTGAGAGACCTTATGCAATGCACCGTTTTCTTTAGCTGCAATGTCAGGTGGTGTCCTCTCGGCCAAAATATTTATAGCTTCTTCGGATACCGTTCGGAATGCACAACATACTCTTAGTGACGCCAGTCTATATGCGGAGTTCACTCCCCTCATGTACGACTTATACTGTGTGGCTCCTGCCCATATGTGAGCTGCATACATTATAATGGAGGTGTTGACACTGGTTATGAGTTTCATTGTGTGGGGCCGGGGTCCTCCAACATTGGGTAGCAGTCTCGCTAAAACTTTGCATATTCTTGCCGTTTTTTCACTCGTTTTCCTCAGGTGTTCCTTGAAGTTCAACCTGTTGTCGAGTATCACACCAAGATATTCAATATAAGGACTGGATCTGATTATTTGTCCTTCTATTTCCAAATCAAGGTGTTCAGCTTTCTTGCGGCTGCTTATTAAAACTGCCTCCGTCTTATGTCCAGCTAGTTTCAGTCCGGCCACATCTAGCCATTTAATGCTCTGGATTGCTTGGGAGCAAACATTCTCCAGGTCAGCTAGATGTTTAGCTACGGCCACTATTGCCAAATCATCTGCGTATCCAATGATTCTAACCCCCTCCGGTACATTGACCCCGAGCACACCATCATACATTATATTCCATAACAGTGGATCTAATACAGATCTCTGAGGTGCATCCGCTGTTATTTGATATTCCTGTGGTCCCTCATCTGTATCATACAGCAGTCTTCTATCCGAGAGATACTTTGCTAGTTTACGCACCAAGTAGGGTGAGACTTATAGATCGCGCAACGCTAGAATCCGATTCCAATTCACTGAGTTAAACGCGTGGGGAGTGGTGTCTTGAAACCTTTGTGTGCGCAGGCTTCTGGCTCGTCAATTGCCCGTTGTTCATGTGGCGGTTCAACGGGCGAGGGGCATGTTCTATGATTTGTCCAGGGCGGAGGTCTGCGGTAGTTGGCTGCATCTACAGCTTTTTGGTCGTCTTATGTGAGCTGTCATCCAGGGGGATATGCTCGACTAGGTCCTCTGGGTTGGAGTTGTAAAGTCGCAACCCCCGAGGACCGGCCAATTGGTGGTGTGCCACACAGATCAAGCATGGCGATTGTCTCCGTGGGGGCTCCGGCGCTGATCCATGCATCAGGACATGGGTCGGGTCAATCTCTGGGCAGGCGGTACTTCGGTCAGCGGCATGTTGATGCTCACTTTCTGGAATAGGATGCGGTTCCTTTTCCGTTGACTTGGTGGTGACTGCTCGCAGCTGCATTCGCCAATCATTGGCGAAGCCGTTTGTTCCAGGGGACGGAGGCCCAGTGCCTTGGACTTCTATTGATGTGGAGGCCTGGAGAGAGCCGCCCGCCCCGAATTGGTGATGGATGTATTGATGACGACGAGTGTTCCGTCGCTGGACGGTATCTTCCGATGGGGTGCGGCCTATGGCATGTGAGGCCGCAACGCTGAGTCTGGTGAGACTTCTTCCATGGCACCGTCCGCGGGTCCTGGCGGAATGACAGGTGCGGATCCAGTGCTTACTGGGCTGAGTAACAGACCGCCTCTTCTGGATTATAAGTCGTGCTTGTTGGCTGGGATGCGGTTGATCCCTTGATGCTGGGGAGCGCCGCCCGCCAAGCGGGGCATTGCTCTCTTAACGCGTGCATACGCGGTTCTTGTTCGGTGCGCATTGTTCCTGGTGGACCAGTTCCTCTGAGTTGGAGTTGTAAATTCGCAACCCACGAGGAACGGCCATGTATTCCTGCGTTGGTCCGAACATCGGGACATGGGCCGATTTGATCGGTTGGCAAGCGGCACTCTGGTCGGCGACCTGCTGATGCATACCCACTTGGAGTGTGTGCGGTTCTCTAACCGCTTGTTCGATGGCGACTTCTGGTAACTGCACTGAGGGCAACTCCCTAGTTGGTCGGCGTGGTCCACAGTAGTTGGGGAGACTGGGTCGAGCGCAAACTGGGCCTCGAGCAGCTCCGGTAGAATGTTGCGGATTCGCCCTGGACACAACCAGATAATTCGCAACCGAATGCTACCCGTGGCACCAACCTAACAAATGTCAACAATCAGCTGACATTAAAATTAAATCGTCTGCTGTCATTGCTGACATTTCCTCTTCTTCGTAAAACATTTGACCAAGGAAGTTCACTTCCTCAGATAATCGTATAAAATCTCATTCATCAATTGAATAAAGTTCACAGTTAATAAACATAAACAACCGAGTTTTTAAGGAGGATTCGCTTTGGAGATTTCAGACCACGTGTGTGTTACCACATCTGTTCGATTGCAAACATAAATCTTGTGAGGTGTTCAAATCGTGTTGAACACACACATATTTTTGCCCACAACAATCTCCATTGTTCGTGAAAGTTGCGTTCAACGCCTGTTGTTCGCAAATATGTTGGTCCTCCAACAAGCGTTGAACGCACCTTCCACTACCAATGGGTCTTGTCTCGGTGTGGGCCTGGCGTCAGGATCAGGAAGGTCTCCTGACGTGTACTTGTAGTGGGCAGGGTCGACACGTATTTGGAAAAACTGTTTGCGAACAACAGGCGTTGAACGCAACTTCCACCAACAATGTAGTTTGGTGGGCCGTGGGGACGATGCCAGGAACAATGTTGTCTCCTGACGTGCAATGATGTTGGCCGTTGTCTAAAACAATTGGCAATTGAAAACTGTAAAAGAGAAAATGATTACCTCTATTCGTTGAGTGATGATAATCCTGAAAATCCTCCTCCAAGGAATGGAAACGATATCTCAATAATGCGGGTTGGGTTTATGCTATTAAATTCTTTACTTTATTGAAACGATTCCTTTGATTATTGTGGATTACAAAATGTTGGGATCCGTGGTCGCCAATCAGTTTACGAAGAATGTGGATGTCAGACGATTTATACAAAGTTTGTTTACTTTGTCACCTTGACAACCAGAAATATAATAATGTCAGCTAATTCCTGACATTGTTGCGTTCACTGCGAATTCGCTAGATGCATCCAGTGAATCCGCAACAAAACACCATAACAAATTTTTTTAAAAAAACTTTAGCGCAAACAAAAAGGTGAAAGTTGCAGTTTTTTCTGTGTCCTTGCTTATTTCCGTGATTGTTAGGATAGTTCAGGTGGTGTCTCTTCCTTTTTCTCTTTTCCTTCTTTCGTTTTTCCTTAGTCGTGAATACTCCTTTATAGTTGACGTCTACGCTTTGAGGGAAGGCTGCGGCAAACGGGAGTGCATTGCCACAGACACCGGTGCAAACCTACTTCCTTGCTGGGGATTATGTGGTAAATCCTTTCAACCTCAGTGCACTGGTCTTGGGAAACGAGCCGCTTCGTATATGAATGAGTACTCCCGTACCTATACTTTTTATTGTGACGAATGCAATGTCATCTCCCTATCACACGTCCTGCTTACTATAAAATGCCTCAACGAAAGTCTCACCCAGACGTCTGCAGATTTTAAGCTCTACCACAAAAAGAGCTTATAGCGTTTGCGACGATAATGAAGACCGTGTGATTCGAACCAACGCTATGACGGTTAGAATCACTAATGATGTAACTAATGCTGAACACATCAGGCCATTGCCGCGTGTACGGATTCGACTTCTAAACTCAAGTACATTTAATTGATGTGGAATTATTATGTTATCGCTATGGCATACTGGTCTGATGCTTTGCTTATTCAAATTTCTTTCGGTGTTCTGCTGAAGAGGTAAACACAGCCTTAGAACTCTGCGCCAACTTGTTAAAATTCCACATATAACGCTTCAAAGATAATTTGAATCTAACTGCGAGTCTTTAAAAGTCTACGTAGATGATCGCAATAACCACATGTTTCGGATATATGTACCCAACCCAAGGCCTGCGACCATTCCACGGACATCACCGAAAGTATCAATTCCGTAAAAACGAATATCGATCTTTTTCTCCAAAGCTCTTCCTCCAAATCTCCACCCCGCCCCTGCCAAGTCGAACCCGAACTCTTAGATCGAATGATGGATATAGGGAACGATCTTGCTCTGATGAGGGTACTCATTAGCGACCAAACTGACGACATAAAAGCTATATCAAACCATACAGCCGAAGTTCAACATGAGGCCCCGCGGTGTTTTTTTTTTTATATATATACTTCTTTCGGGAGAGGCGAACCTATAGCGCCGACATGGCGCCCTGAGATGCCACCAAATAACTGTTGCAGTTCTTTTTGAACAGTTGCAGGTTGTAACTCTTCTGGTATGATTGCTAGTACCAATCGTGAGAGGAAATAATGGTGTGGAAATCATGAAATTCGGATCAACTCTACAAATACACTTCTTTCATCAAGGCACAGTAAACTTATTTTTTTATTTACTTCTCTCGGGAGAGTCGGACCTATACCGCCGACGCGACATGGCGCCCCGAGATAGCACCAAATAACTGTTGCGGTTCTTCTTGAACAGTTGCAGGTTGTAACGTTCCGAAAACATTCGCTCGGGGAGGGAATTCCACAGCTTCCCCGCTCTGTGCCGGAGCGAGTTCTGATACAAGGATGTTCGCGTCGTTGGGAGATGAACGGCGAACTGGTGCGATCCGTCGGATTGTCTCGTAAGCCGCATATAAGCCGAATTGTGCGGAACAATACCACGACTCTCCTAAGAACAGTACCCGTGATAATATCTGTAAAACAGACAGATTTCAGCTACGCGCCTTAAGGCGGATAGCTCGACTCTGTATGCTCTCAAGTAGGTTGAGGGTAAGTTTAGGAACAGAGCTTCAAACATGAAACCAATATTCGAACGCGTGTCTAATTTGGGATTTATCTAGGAGAGGAAGTTGGGCCGGAGTAAAATATTTCTTGGCTCTAAAGACAGAGGTCAGCTACGCGCACTTCGATGTGATAGCGACTGTAGTCCCGACGTCAACCCGTGTCCCCGATCAGGCAGATCACTCGTCTCTGAATGCTGTCAAGTAGATCGAGGGTATGTTTAGGAGCAGAGTCCAAATATGAGAGCAATATTCGAGCGCGGGTCTAATTTGGGATTTATACAGGAGAAGAAGTTGGGTCAGAGTAAAATATTTCTGGGCTCTAAAAAGATAGTTCAATTTTCCTGAGGCGCATCTGGCGATGGTCGACACCTGTTTATGCCACGATTCATTCGCACACACCGTGACGCCGAGCAATTTCATCATCATCATCATCATCGGCACTACAACCAGGAACCGGTCTTGGCCTTATTTAGCATGGCCTGAGGCTTATTAAATTTTCCATAATGATTTGTTTTTTCTGGGCAAGGTAATTAGTCTTGCGCCAGAGGCTCCCCGACGGGGAATCGAATCCCGGACTCCCGCGTGAGAGGCAGGTACACTAACCACTATACTATCGAGGAGCTCGAGCAATTCCATGCTTTCCCCAGATTCGAGGGTCTGTCCATTCATCATCAGCTGTGGAACCGATGATCCACTTTTCCTTGTGAATGTTGTATATTGTGTCTTTGTTGCATTGGTCGACGAGATTGGCCTTACCCTACTGCAGGACCTTATCCTGATCCCGATTCAGAGAGTCGATCTGGCTACATCTCAGCTGGTCCGACGTTGATGCACTAATCGACCCCAATCGATCACTCGAAAAAGAGGAAACATCCGCAAAACTGAACAGTCTGTTATCTGTGACTCCGACAAATCATTTATGTGAAGCAAAAACAAGGTTGGAGTCAAAATGGCACCTTGAGGCACCCTGGCATTAACAGGATACAGATCCGAACACTCACTGTCTACAACAACCCGGATCGATCGATTTTCGAGGAAGCTATTAGTCCAGTCGCAAAGTTGCTGGGAAAGTCCGTATGAACGAAGTTTGCTCACCAATGATCCGTGCCAGACGCGGCCTTGGAGATACCTAATGCGACCGCCCTTGACACACCATGCTGCTCAATCGCAGATGTCCATATATCGTTTATAAGGATCAAAAGGTCTAACGTGGAACGCCCACCACGGAACCCATATTGACGATCATTCAGAAGTCCGTTGCACTCCAAATACTTAATTAACTCAGTATTGATGGCTTTTTCCATCACCTTAAATAACATAGACAGTAATGCTATCAGCCGGTAATTTTGTGAGGGACACTTTTTTCCCGTCTTTGTGATTGGCTCAAATCGAGCGATTTCCCAGCAGGTAGGAAAGGTCCTCCGTGTATAAGATAAGCGGAAGAGCCTGGCGAAAACCGGCGACAGTTCTGGACTTCAGTTCTTAAGGACTATTGCTGGTTGCCTTCCTAGAGTCCAATTCACGTAGAATGCGTTGAAAAGCACGCGGGCCGAACCTCACATCCCGCATCGACGACCGTACCGGCGCGATCACAGGTGACTCCAAAAGACCGTCATCGAGGTCTGAATTCGCTGAAAATAAATTCGTGAACTCATTAGCATTATCTTTAGAATTTGTTACTCGCTGTCCGCCATTAGCGAAGGAAAAGAGGAGGAAACGAAGTTATTGCTGACAGCCCTTGCCAATAACCAGAAGGAGTGTGAACCAGTGGGCCACTCAAGGAGTTTATTGGTCTCTCTGTCGTTGTAAGCCATTTTCGCGGTATTAATCGCCAGGCCGCACGTGTTTATGATTCCAACAAAATTCGTTCTGTTGGCCTCGGCGGGATTGGAGCGCCATAATTTAAAAGTTCTATTTTTACCGCTGTAATCTGCTCGCATTTTTTTATTGAACCAGGGTTTATCAGATGAATTTCTTTTGCTGAAATGTGGAATGTAGATTGATCCTGCGCACGGGACAGGGAGCAATGGCCCAGTCGATTCGGTGAGGTCATGAACTTTCGGGTTCCTACAGGTCAATAAAGAGTAGTAGTAGATTGATCCCGAAAAGAATAAACTAACTTCGCAGTCTTCAAAGCACACCTCCGACCACGGAAAGGATGCGAACAAAAAATGCATCTCGTCCCAGTTAGCAGTCCCATACCTCAATACATGGCGAAGCTGCTTAGGTCGGTTATTCGTTTGAAATGCAAATGGTTGTGCGATACCGATACCAAACAGTAATCTGAGTTTCCCAGTGGGGCAGGAACCTCCACGGTAAAAATGCTCGACTCGGATGTCAAAAACAGATCCAGGGTGTTAGCATAATCACCTCAGGTATCCGGTACTAGCGCAGGTTCCTCCATGAGTTGAGTCAAATTGCGTCTAACAGCGAACATCTCCGTCAGACCCCCAGCCTCGTCGGTTCTGTTAGAATGTAGCAACCAGCCGGAGTTGTGTACATTAAAATCGCCAAGGACAACAATTCCAGAAGCTGGGTGGTTAATCTGTATCCAGTCGACGGTACGTGAAAGATGTTCGAAAAGTGTCGCCGTGTCGATCATCATTCGGGGAGCGGTAAGGAGAACAAAGAAATTTAACATAATTCCCCAGGGCGATCCGTAACCATATGATGTCCATATTATTGGATTCTAACGCTTCCATCTTCTGGCAAGCCAGATCGGACAGCACGAAAACGTAGACTCTGCCCTTAAAACGGAATCTCGAATGTAAGTCGTATCCTGAGCAACTAAGATATGTCGAATCAGTTGACGAATCGACCTTGGCCCCAGTTAGGGCAAGGATATAAGGTTTCGTTGTTTGCAAATATTGGTTGACGCCGTTTACATTCGTATTGGTGAAACCGATGCCTCTGATGTTACAAAATACTGTTATCAGTCGAACGTCGACAGAGTTTCGAGAACGCACCCGATTACGCGATGACGAATTTCTTAAAGTTCGGTTGTTTATCAGAATATTGGCATGATGTTCCCCTTAACATAGCCACCCCCGGAGATCCGAAAAGGGAAACTAGTGTACCTCCGGAATTCTTTATCTCAGAAAGTACCATCATGACTTATCTCCATGTCAGTCCGGGGCATCAGCCATACATCCGAAATATAGTCGATAATTCCTCCCAAAGATATCGCGGAATGTACAGCGTGACGGGTTGGTATCTAACGTTGGGTCCGACTACCACCTAAACCAACCTTTTCTCGAACCGGTCCATCAGCCAAGCTCCGAAAGATGGCCAAGGATTTCTGCCGACCATTTCACAGCGTCTATAGTTTGATGGGGTGGTATTTTACAGAGCGACAAGGCGTTGAGACTCCACCCACCACTCGGCCTTTAGTGGCCTTGTGGCGTTTCTTACAGTTACACGCACAATATATAGGGTGGCGCAAAATTAATCACCCTATCGGAAGATCTTAAAAATTTTGCAAATGGGATCGTACGTCAATCATATTTGACATTTGTGAACTAGACAGCTGCAGTCGTCTCTTAACTTAACAGAAAAAATTGTAAAGCCCCAAATAAAGATTTCCGTCACTCAAAATCATTTTTTTTATTTAGTAAAAAAAGTTGTTCAAAAACAAAATGGATGATTAATTTTGTGCCACCCTATACAAGCCAAAGTGGCACAAGGCTAATAACTTTGCCCGGAAAAAACAAATTATAATGGAAAATTTAACAAGCCTCGGGACTTGCTAACTACGGCCAAGACCGGACCCCGGTTGTAGTGTCGATGATGATGATGATGAAGACGAACTGAAACCGAGTGTGAAGGACTTTTCGGTTATTCAAATCACGCGTAAAATTACCTTGAAGTAAGTATTTCGAATGCCATAACCATTACTGATTTGTCGCTGCATGGTAATGAGTTTCAAGCATTTGCATTGGAGCACCACATCGAAGACAAGACCTGTAGTGCCAATGATGATGATGATACAAGCCAATAGTGGAGAAAACCGAAGGAAATTCGAATAAGTAAAGCATCAGAGCGATAACATAACAATTCCAAATCAGTTGGGTGTACTTGAGTTTAGAAATCGAATTCGTACACGCAGCAATGGCCTGATGTGTTGAGCATTGGTTCAATTTTCAGTGATTCTAACCGTCATAGTGTCAGTTCACACGTTCTTCACTATCGTCGCAAAACGCTATAGCCCCTTACGACAAGCCCGCCTAGCTCTGAGTATGTTCTAACGCCCTACTCACAAGGCAATATGCTGTCAAACACGAAAAACGCCCACATAATCACACCAACGTATCACCTAATCAGGTCTTGGATATTACCTGAGAATTGAGAAGGCTAAAACGGACGAAACCTGATGAAATAACATGTTAAAATCTAACATACTAAATCGACTTGCGAGCTGAACACTGGTCCAGTAAACCGTCACACATTTTACTTAATTAAACTAAATTAACTACAATTCAAGAATAGTATTAAATCATATTGTTAAGATTGTACTATTCATATCCAATAAAGGATGTTATTAAAAAAATTATGTGTTTAGTTTTCCATTGCAAAATTCTACAGACTATAGACCCAACCTCTAAAGCACTTTATTCTAAAGATACTGATCTTTCAAATGCCTCAAAGCGTTTGCAAGTCTGTTTTGAAGAACTGGAGAAGGATCGATATTAATTTGAAGATTTAAAAAATGAATCAATGTAGCAGAAAAATGCTCCATCAACCCTGGAGTTCCTAAAACTCGTCAGGGGAAGGTGAACCGTCATTTTGATGAAATTTGCGAGGATGATCGGCTCCAAGATCGCGAAAGCTTGTTTAAAGGGAATGTATTCGTGTAATAAACTGCAATCGCGTTTCCTTCCAATGAAAGAAATCGTTTACAATTTCAGTGCGTTGCAACCTGTCACTTTGCAAAGTTTACGTGACACCGATTTATTGGAGAAAGCTTTGAAATTTGTTGATTTATATAAGAAAGACATATCTGCCTAATTTGTCAAGGAAACTCTCAAGTTTTGAGCCACTTTCAGACACTTTAGAAAAGTCAACATGTATCGGGTTTGCCAATAGGGACTTGAAAACTTTTTTTTAAAAATAAAACGCAAACCATTTGAGATATTTCAAAAACTTTATTATCGGCTTGAAGTACAATCAAAACATTTATGAATGGAACTTCACATTTATGAAATCGACTTCGTTCATTGGCCACCGCGGGCACGTTTGCAGCGGTCGATTCGTTAAACCCAATTTTCGATGAGTCCGCCACACATTTCGGCCGAAACGGCAGCTATTTCGCGTCCAATGTTGGCTCTGAGCTCTTCCAACGTCGTCGACTTGTTGGTTTAGACCAATGACTTGACGTAGCCCCAAAGAAAATAGTCTAGGGGCGTTAAATCGTACGAACGAGGCGGCCAACCGACTGGCCCATTTCTTGAGATAACACGCCCATCAAACTTACTCTTTAATAAATCGATTGTATCGTGTGCTGTGGGGCTTGTGGCACCGTCCTGTTGAAACCACATGCCGCCCAAGTCCATATCTTCCAATTCGGGCCAACAATAATCGGTAATCATGGCGTGATAACGATATCCATTCACAATAGCGTGACGATCGTTATCGTCGACGAAAAAATATGGCCCAATGACGCCGTTGGCGTGCAAACCGCACCAAACAGTTTTTTTGTGGATGAAGTGGTGATTCATGAAGCACATGTGGATTTTCACCCGACCAATAACGCATGTTTTGCTTATTGACGAACCCATTGAGCCAAAAATCAGCTTCGTCACTGAAGATGATTTTGCGATGAAATTCATCATCTTGGCGCATCTTTTCCAGAGCCCAATCGGAGAACGTACGCCGCTTCAAATGGTCTATCGGCTTCAATTCTTAAGTCAGCTTGATCTTGTATGGGTGTAAACCAAGATCCTTACGCAAAATTAGCCATAAAGTGGTCTGAGCGATGCCCAATTCTTGAAAACGGCGTGGAATTCACTGATTTAGATCGTTTGCTACAGACGCAGCGATATTTTCGACCCTTCTACCAACGCGTTGTCTCACTGGCACGGCAACATCACACAACGAATATGTAGATTCAAATTTTTGCACTAAACTTGTTATTGCCTGTCTACTAGGGCGAGAATTACGACCGAACATTGAAGTTAACGCTGTTAAAGTTGCGGTCATCATCATCGGCACTACTACCGGGATCCGGTCTTGGCCTTATTTAACAAATCTCTCCACTGGTCCCGATTTCGAGCCGATGTCATCCAGTTTGGCACTCCCAGGCTATGGGCGCCCTGGTCTACGCCATCCCTCCATCGCAGACAAGGTCTGCCGCGCTGTCTCCTTCCATACATCCTGCCACAAAGGACTTTCCGGGCAGACTCCTCTTCGCTCATTCGAGCTAGGTGTCCCGTCCACCGGAGTCTACCGAGCTTGATTTTTCTTACAACATTAGCTTCAAAGTAGATTGCGTAAAACTCATGGTTGTAGCGTCTCCGGAATCGTTCCCCTCACATACGGGGCCAACAATTCTCCTTAAGACCTTTCTCTCGAACGCGGCCAAGAGTTCAGAGTGCCTTTTATTAAGCACCCAGGTCTCAGATCCATACATGAGTACTGGTAAGACCATGGTCTTGTACAGTAGTAGCTTGGATGTTCTGGATAAATTTCGGGATTTAAAGAGCCTTGATAGACCATAGTAGGCTTTGTTGGATTTAATCAGCCATTCGCGTATTTCTTCTTCCATATTGTTATCGGCTGATACTATTGACCCAAGGTAGTTAAAGGATTGCACTACTTCAAATTCGTGCTCCACTACCCTGATAGTTTGACCAACGTTAGGTCTTCTCTTCGCAGAAGTTGCCACCATGTACTTGGTTTTTCCCTCATTAATGTGCAGTCCCAGTTTTTGTGCCGCCTGCTCGATCTGGGTGAAGGATTCCTGTACCACCGATTCGGTTCTACCGATGATGTCGATGTCATCTGCGTAGGCACGTATCTGGCTGGACTTGGTGACAATAGTCCCTCTTGTTGTAACGCCAGAGTCACAGATTGCTTTCTCCAACGCCAGGTTGAAGAGGAGGCAGGCCAGACCGTCCCCTTGTCGGAGTCCATTAAAGATGTTTACTGGTTTGGACAGCATTCCCCCTATTTTTACTTGACTAGTTTTGTTGGTCATGGTCAACCTACAAAGTCACATCAATTTTTTTGGAATGCCGAACTCTCTCATGGCATTATATAGTTCCACTCTGGCTATGCTGTCGTAGGCGGCTTTAAAGTCTATAAACAGATGATATAATGGAATCTTAAATTCCTGACATTTTTCCATCGCCTGCCTAAGGGTGAATATCTGATCAGTTGCTGATTTGCCTGGGATAAAGCCACACTAATATTGACCAATGATGACTTTAGCGTATGGGGCTATCCGATCTTGTATGATAGTGGAAAGTATCTTATAGTCGGTACTCAGCAATGTTATACACTTATAGTTGCTGCACACTGTGATATCTCCCTTCTTATGTATGGGGCAAATTATTCCACGACACCAATCTTCCGGCATCTCCTCTTGCTCCCATACGTGCACCACGATCTCATGAATTTCGTGGTGTAACGCTGTACCTCTTTGTTTGATCAGTTCAGCTGGTATGCCATCAGCTCCAGGGGCTTTATTTGATTTGAGCTATCTTATGGATATTACTGTTTCCTCAATGCTTGGTGGCGGCAGCATTTGGTATTGATTTAGCATTGGTGGAGCCTCTAATTCTTCTGTGAGCTGAACATTTAGCAATTCATTGAAGTGCACTTCCCATCGCTCCAGAATGCCTTCAGGATCGGCGATCAGATTACCCTCTTTATTCTTGCAGTAAGTGCAGCGTGGTGTGTACCGCTTCATACTGCAGATTATTTGGTAGAACTTCCGCGCCTGGTGGGGCCTCGCTCTACACTTTTCTCTATTTCACCGACAACGTTTTTTTCCCAGGCACTTTTCTTTTGTCTGTGGTCTTTTTTCAAATCTTCTGAGCTCTTTGTATTTCTCCTTGCGCACCCGCGTCCTATGAGACTTTTGCATTGCCCGGTATGCAGCATTCTTACGTTCAGTCGCTAGTTTGCACTCATCATCAAATCAGTCGTTCCGATCTCTACGACTACTGCCTAAGATGGAGTTGGCAGTACTAATGACAGTATTCTTAAGACGTGCACATTTCTCTTCTACGCCCGGCATTCTGGCCCCAGGACTTACTCTCCCACCGTCGGGCTCTTCGAGGGCGAGTCTTAACGTATGACCAAAGAGGTGTTGCTGGTGTTCTCATTGCGTAAGGCAGCCGTGTTGATTCGAACCTGATCCGCGGATGCAATACGTCTCCGTAAAGCAATCCGCGCTCGGAAAACTGTACCAACAAGATAGTGATCCGAGTCGACGTTGGCACCTCGGTACGTTCGTACCGTCATCAGGCTCGAAGAGTGGCGGCGATCTATCAGCACGTGGTCAATTTGGTTGCGAATGGCTCCATCAGGTGATACCCAGGTGGATATCTTTACGCGGAAACCTGGTACTCACAACGACCAAGTTTTTCGATGCTGCCGATTCGATGACTCGTAGTCCATTGTCATTAGTGTTCTCATGCAAACTATGGGAACCTGCGTAGTGCCTGAAAACCGGCTCCCGACCTATTTTCGCATTCAAATCACCAAGAACGATTTTCACATCGTATCTTGGGCAGGCATTGAGGGCCCGTTCGACGTTCTCATAGTATTCTTCTTTTTCGTCGTCAGGGGACTCCTTTGTAGGTCCGTGTACGTTTATGAGGATTATGTTCTTAAACTTGCCTCGCACGCGAAGAATGCATAGCCTCTCATTTATTGCATTAAAGCCGATGATGGCAGGCTTCAGTTTTTGGTTGACTAGAAAGCCTACCCCAAGCACATGGGGTTTTGCGTGACAGCTGTAATAAATGTCATATTCTTTTCTTTGAATAACACCACTTCCCGCCCATCTTATTTCTTGCAATGCTGTTATGTCAGCCTTATATTCGGACAGGGCATCGGCTAGCTGCTGTGCAGCTCGAGCTCTGTATAGTGAGCGTACGGTCTATGTAAAAATTCTTAAATCATTTAGCCATTTTCGTTTCCGTGGTCGTCGTCGTGTATCCGGTCCATATCCGAGGCTTGTTAAATTTGCCATAATAATTCATTTTTACCAGCCTGGTTATTAGCCTTGCACCAACCTTTCTCAGGATGGTTTACTACTTGGCGGGTGTCAAAGTAGCTATCCAGGGGTGTCACGTGGAGACTGCATGTTGCGGTCACCGACTCCAAGTTGCGGTCACCGACTCCAAATTTCGGTAGTAAATTTTTATAATTTGCAGACGTTGTTCGTTCGTGTACTTAACCATGATGAAAATGGTAAGATTACTGAATAAACTGACAGTGACAGTTCGATGATTAGTGAATAATGAATGAAAATTAAATTCAAAGTTGTCAAGTCCCTATTGGAAAACCCTTTATATGAGAACTTGCCGATTTCTTAATCATAAGAATCATTTTATGTCTTGTAGCTTTCCTGAAGTGTGTACTGCATTTAAGTTTTTTCTAAAAATTCCGGTGACCACGGGTAGTGCCGAGCGATCATTTTCAAAATTAAAATCAAAAAACTTATTTAAGAAATTCTGTGGAACAAGAAAGACTACGCAACTTGTCATCATCATCATCATTCGCACTACAACCGGGATCCGGTCTTGGCTTTATTTAACAAGTCTGAGGCTTGTCAAATTTTCCATAATAATTTGTTTTTCCGGGCAAGGTTATTAGCCTTGCTCCAACTTGGCTATTGTATCCATAGAAAATCCTATGGCTAGTAATTTGAACTTTGATGTTGACGTTGACACTTTCGCCGCTCGGAAAGCCCGAAAAAAGGAATTTTAATAATAAATATTTTGCTAGACAAATTTTTTTTCTCTCAATATAATACCTACGCTCTTTTAATTTAAATTTACTAGATAGATAATTAACCAAAAATGCACACAATAATTATATCAGAGTTGGTAAGTATACAATCTACTATACTTCGTGATCTATAGAGTGAAGCTCTGTGAAGCTTTTTTATTATAAGGGACGACCCAAATCCTTACGCCAATCCCTTGAACTTAGATACCAAAAATGTCAGCAATAATGTATTAAATAAGATTTTACTTTTAAGAACGTTCTTTTATATAGTTCACCTGCGGTAAACGACTTGTGATAATTGTTGACGTTAGCAGACCTAAAAAAGTGCTCGTTTTTTTAATTAGTCAAAAAAATAATAATAATAAATAAATTTTAGAATAAAATAAATTTATGTCAAAATACAACCTTTGTTAGACAACTCCTTCCAAGGGCATTGTTCTTTCAGTCGGCGCTACAATCCCTTTCATTTTAAGTCATTGTGGGACAAAAATAGCCCCCCATGGCATCTACCTCAACGTTTTCAGGGGAAACCCTTTTCCCATTTGGGTCGTGGAGATTAAGATAGACCCCAAAACATAAGCTGCATTGCGTGTAGCACATTACCCGCAGGAATGGATTTTCAAAAATAAATTCTTTAGATGATTTTTATTTATTCCGCTCATCGCCTTAACCGCACTCGCCCGACGGATCGGGATATCCTCCATTTTCTCCAATCATCAAACGTGTTTTCGTCTCCCTTATGTAAGACTCATTTATTGATTGGACACGAGTCGTGTCTAGGAATCCCTACATCACCACACGGATTGTCTTATTTACTCGTGCCGGGAAAAAAATGAAAGGGAATTAAATCTTCCAATCGCAGGCATATGGGGGGACTTCGGCACGCGTTAGCTGACTAAACGTTCGCGGCAGCGCCCCTGTTATAGGGTGTCACGAATCTACACGGATATAGTTTGTTCTGTTTTTTTTTTTTCCTTTTCCTCCCATTTTTTAATCTCTAACGTTCTCGTGTTGTAATTGAATACTTTTACCGACGGCTGCAACGGTGGATCGACGGCATAGAATCTTGGGCTCGTATGGGATGCCGGGGGCGGATCTTTTGAGGTATCCCTGGTGATCAGTGAAGACATTGGCCTACACTTCATCCTGTGTTGCTACTGTTGCTGTTGCTTAATAATGAGGGTCGCTCCTGCACAGGAACCGTGAAAATACGAGGGAAATTGAAAGTATTTGTTCAGACATTTGTTTTGAACCGCCAGCATATCAATTCATATTTCAAGGCACACTTTTTGTAGGGCCAGACAAACAGCATCATCGTACAGGGTGGAGGTCCTCTGTACAAATAATTATGATCGTTGTGTGATGGAGCACTTTTTCTGTGCACACTGTGACGGTATTGATTGCATGTGCACCCGAGGATGAATGTTAAGGATCAATAAATCATGCGTTTGGTGACATTTGGCATCAGGCGATTGTGTATAGCAGGGTCTTACGCGAGCCATGGCGATTGCTTAATGATATACAAAGCGACAAGAATGGCCTTTGTTATGGTTAAGGATCACAAATCGGAGGGTTCTACGTGATAAAGAATGATGATAATTCTCAAGTGAATTGGGAGGATACTAAATTACATTTTAATTACAATTGATTTCAGTTTTGGATCACCGGATTTCTTTGGATTTCGATTGATGGACATTTAAATAAAAGACTTGAGTGCAAGAGTATCAAGTTCCAGAGGTGCTTTCGACATTGAATGGGAATAAGTTTTCATGTCATTTGTAATCCCCTTGATCATTTTGAGGTTTTTGAAGAAACTACCAACCAAACGGTCGATGTTAAAAGTAATACAATATTTTTTTCCAAAAGAAGAGCATATGCATATACGATCCTTTTGTTATGTGGCCAAGAGGTGCGAATCCTCTAGCGTATGCAAATCCAGTTAAATCGCGCGTTTATCCCCAGAAGTGTGTATGCTTCATATTTGTCCTAAATTTGTCACTTAATCGTGTTCATCCCACAGGGGCATTTTATATGTAGAGGTCTTTCTCCAATTTTTTTTAAATCTACCAAACTTACGGATGTATGGGTGTGGGTGTTTTCTATCTGTCCCTGTTCATGACTCTATGCAAGAAGAGCTCGCTCTACTCATAAAATCGGATGTCCTTCATTAAAATGTATTTTGCTAATTCTATGCTTGGGTGCCGGAGGGGCTAGTGTTGGTTTCTTGGTATATATCGGGTTTTCCAATATGTACTTGACAACTTTGAATTTAATTTGTGAACGCACCCTTTCACTAATCATCGAACTGTCACTGTCAATTTATTCAGTAAGCTCAACATTTTAATGGTTAAGTACATGAACGAACAACGTCTGCAAATTATAAAAATTTACTACCGAAAAAAAGTTGTCAAGTCCCTATTGGAAAACCCTATACTATTTTGAATATAGAGCTTCCCAATTGAATTTTCCCTTTGGCTTCTCAAGAAAAGGTGGGTTTTTAGCACAGGGGTTTCTTTTTTGATTTCACTACTCTCGAGAGAGTCGAACCTATAGCACTATAGCTTTTAATGTTTCTTACCACTTTTTCTTTCACAATTATGAATGTTTAGATTGTTAATGCATTATCCCCTTACCGAACCCGCAAACAAATTCAGCATATACGACCTTATACACACATTTTTTCATTACACTAACGCGCACACAAAAGGGGATTTTGGAGTACCCTTAAATGTCAGAGCACAGTGTGAGCGGACGGAGAAGGAGTGGATAAGGAAAGGAGGTGTCGATCGGCCTTGATGATTGACGCTACCAAGATGGTCGGTGATGATAAATATTTAGTGTAAATACCAGATTGTTTTTACACTAACTCGCGCACAAAAGTTGATTTGGTAGTACCCTTAAAATTCAGAACACAGTGTGAGCGGAAGGAGAGGAAGTATATAAAGAAAGGAGGTATCGATCTACATCGCCCTTAAATACACACATTCGTGTGTGGAATCATAACTCAAACGGGAATACTGCTAGTGACAACTCGTGAACCGCCACTCTTTGTTTTTTATTATTTATTAGGGTCCTCGCCCCTACTCGCCTGGTTGATTAACCCCACGATCAGTTATGAAATTTACCGTCATCAACTAGACAAGTTGAATAATTCATCCAAACAGGAAAGGCCGGAATCGAAATTGTATAGAATTGGGACAATGTGAGACCCCATATAAGTTTTGTAACCCACGAAAAGCTTTTACAGCTTGGTTCAGTGTGGGCCACGTATTTATTTTTATTTTTTTATTACACTTCTCTAGGGAGACGCGAACCTATAGCGCCGAGTGGGAGCCCCGAGATGCCATCAAATAACTGTTCCAGTTCTTTTTGAACAGTTGCAGGTTGTAACGCTCAGGGAACCCTTGCGCAGGGAGGGAATTCTAGAGCTTCCCCGCTCTGTACCGGAACGAGTTCTGATACAGGGATGTTCGCGTCGTTGGGAGATAAACCGCAAACTGGTGGGATCCGATTGTCTTGCGGAGCGCGTATAAGCCGAATTGCACGGAACAATACCACCAATCTCCGAAGAACAGTACCCGTGATAATATCTGTAAAACAGACAGATTTCAGCTACGCGCCTTCGATGTGATAGCGATTGAAGTCCCGCCGTTAGCGCCGAGTCCCCGATCAGGCAAATCGCTTGTCTCTGTATGCTCTTAAGTATGTCGAGGGTATGTTTCGTATCAGAGCTCCAAATATGAGAGCAATATTCGAGCGCGGGTCTAATTTGGGATTTATATAGGAGAAGAAGTTGGGCCGGAGTAAATTATTTCTTGGCTCTAAAAAGATAGCTCAGTTTTCCTGAGGCTGACCTGGCGATGCACGAGAGACGTGTTTATGCCACGATACATTCCCACAGACCGTGAAGTCGAGCAATTTCAAGCTTTCCCTAGATTCGAGGGCCTAGCCATTCATCATCGGCTGTGGAACCGATGATCCACTTTTCTTTGTGTCTTCGCTGCATTGAAGTCGACGAGATTGGCCTTTTGCCACTGTAGGACATTTTCTAGATCCTGATTTAGAGAGTCAATCTGTCTACATCTCAGCTGGTGCGGCGTAGATGCACCAATCGCCCGAACACTCGAAAAGGAGGAAACAAGTGTACTATCATCCGCAAAACTGAACACTTTGTTATCCGTTGTCTCCCACAAATCATTTATGTGAAGCAAAAACAAGGTTGGAGCCAAAATAGAACCCTGTGGCACCCCTGAATTAACAGGATACAGATCCGAACACTCGCCGTCCACAATAACCCGGATCGATCGATTTTCGAGGAAGCTCTTCGTTCAGTCGCAAAGCTGCTGCGAAAGTCCATATGAACGAGGTTTGCTCAGCAATGCCCCGTGCCAGACGCGGTCAAAATCCTTGGAGATATCTAATGCGACCGTCCTTGACTCACCATGCCGCTCAATCGCAGATGTCCATATATCGGTTTTAAGGATCAATAGGTCTCCCGTGGACCGCCTGCCACGGAACCCGTATTGACGATCATTCAGAAGTCCGTTGCACTCCAAATACTTAATTAACTCTGTATTGATGGCTTTTTCCATCACCTTAGATAACATAGACAGTAATGGTATCGGGCGGTAATTTTGTGGGAGACACTTTTTTCCCGTTTTTGGGATTGGCTGAACTCGAGCGATTTTCCAGCAGGTAAGAAAGGTCCTCCGTAGATAACATAAGCGAAAGAGTCTGCCAAGAACCTGCGATAGTTCTGGAGCACAGTTCTTAAGGACTATTGGTGGTATTCCGTCCGGGCCGGTTGCCTTCCTACAATCCAGTTCATATAGAATGCGTTGAATAGTACGCGGACAAAATCTCGCATCCCGCATGGAAGACCGTACCGGCGTGATCACAGGTGGCTCCAAAAGACCGGGATCGAGGTTTGAATTCGCGGAAAATAAATTCACGAACATATCAGCTTTATCCTTTGAATTTGTGACTAACGCCCCGCTGTCTGTCACCAACGGAGGGAAAGAGGAGGAAGCGAAGTTACTGCTAACAGATTTTGCCATTGACCAGAAGGAGCGCGAACCAGTTGGGCACCGAAGGAACTTATTGATCACCCTGTCGTTGTGAGCTTTCTTCGCGGTATCAATCGCCTGGTTGCACGCGTTTCTGATTCTAACAAAATTCGTTCTGTTAACATCGGTGGGATTGGAGCGCCATTGCTTAAAAGCTCTATTTTTTGCCGCTGTAATCAGCTCGCATTTTTTATCAAACCACGATTTACCAGATGAACTTCGTTTGATGCAATGAGGAGATTAGATCTCCATCCCGAGAAGAATAATCTCTGTGGCCGACTCCGCGCTAGCGTAAACATAGGAGTCACCGAAGCATACCTCAGACCATGGAAAGGATGCGAAGAAATCTCCCAAATCGTGCCAGTAAGCAGCCCCATACTTCCATGTATGGCGAAGCTGCCTAGACCGGTTATTTGCTTGAAATGCAAGTGTTTGCGCGACAGATACTAAGCAGTGATCTAAGTTTCCCAGTGGCACAGAAACCTGTACGGTATAAATACTCGGTTTGGATGTCAAAAACTGATCCAGGGTGTTCGCATAATCGCCTCGGGCATCCGGCACTCGCGTTGGTTCCTCCACGAGTTGAGTCAAGTTGTAGCTAATAGCGAACATCTCCGCCACCCCCCCAGCCTCGTCGGTTCTGTTAGAATGTACCAACCAGCTGGAGTTGTGTACATTAAAATCGCCAAAGATAACAATTTCAGAAGCAGGGTGGTTGATCCGTACCCAGTTGACGGCATGTGAAATGTGTTCAAAAAGTGTCACCGTGTCCATCATTGATTGGGTTCCAACGCCTCCAACCTTTGGCAAGCCAAAGCGGGTCGCGTGAAAACGCAGAGATCACCCCTAAAACGGAATCTCGAATGTAAGTCGTATCCCGAGCAACGAAGATATGTCGAATCAGTTGACGAATCGACCTGGGTCTCAGTTAGGGCAAGGATATCAGGTTTCGTTGTTTGCAAATATTGGTGGACGGCGTTTGCATTCGTATTGGTGAAACCGATGCCCCTGATGTTACAAAATGCCGTCACCAGGCGAGCGTGGGCAGAGCCTCGAGAGCGAGCCCGGTTATGCGACGACGAACCTCTCAAAGTTCCATTATTTATCATGATATCTGCATGATGTTTCTCCCGACATAGACCCCCTGGAGATCCGAAGAGGGAAACTAGTTTACTTCCGGAATTCTTTATATCAGAAGGCAGCGTCATGACTCATCTCCGTGTCAGTCCGGGCCATCGCCACACATCCCAATCACCGTCGAAGATTTCTCTCGACGATATCGCGGAATGTACAGCGTGACGGGGTGGTATCTCACCTTGGGATCAACTACCACCTAAACCAACCTTTTCTCGAACCGGTCCATCAGCCAAGCTCCGAAAGATGTCCAGGGATTTTTCCCGACCATTTCACAGAGCATATAGCTTGATGGGGTGGTATTTCACCGGGCGACAGGGCGTAGGGATCCCACCTACCACACCTGAACGATTTTTTTGGGAGGTTAAATTGGTCGTTTCTGGCGCAAGACTAATGACTTTGCCCGGAAAAAAACAAATCATTATGGAAAATTTAACAAGCCTCAGGACGTGCTAAATAAGGCCAAGACCGGATCCCGGTTGTAGTGCCGATGATGATGATGATGACCACCAGACCATAATAGTGGAAATTAGCGGAAGTGACAAGAACCACCTCAACGTACCTACAGGTCTTAAATGGAAGGATAACGTGTTCGACGAAAGTTCATTTGAACTCGTTGTGAGATCCTGCGACGCAACAATCGAAGGAAGTGCAGCGAAAATGGTCCGCCAGTTAATAGAGATGGTGAACACAGCATGTGACGCAGCAATGTCTAGCCGGATGCCCATGGATGGAAGAAAACCATACCACTGATGGATGAACGAATTTAGGTCACTAAGAACCCAGTGCTTATAATTTTGCCATAATATGCACAGACCAAGAGGAAGAGCTGACTTCTAAGATAATCTTGACACCTTAAAAAAGTCAAAGCGGAACTTAAAGGCGGCTATTAAAAATTGCAAGGGGAGGTACTTCAGAAACATGTGCGCAGAGGTGGACATAAACCGCTGGTGCACCGCCTACAGAATGGTTATGGCAATACTAAAGGAATACAAAATCCCACACATAACATTTGCTGCGCTCAATAGTAGAGCATCTCTTTCCTCGGAAACCCAACACGGAGTGGAACGTTATAATAAACTTTGACACCGAGGCCAAACCAGCGCTGTCAACAGAGAGAGATGCAGGAAACATGCAAAAGAATACGCGATAAAAAGCTCCTGGACCTGCCAAGATCCCAAACAAAGCTACAAAAACGGCACTTAAAACGAGACCGGAGGATTCCAAGTTTTGATACAGAAATATGCCTCGAAGAATTTCCCGAGGCATGGAAAATTCAATACCTAGTACTTTTGCCAAAAGGAAACTATAAACCACCAGATAGCCTATCGTCCTCTCACCCCATATGCCTACTAGGTACAATGCGAAAAATCCAGGATAAATATATGGTCAATTGCTCGCCATAGTAGACAACAACGACACGCTATCGGCTCATCAATATGGCTTCAGGAAGTCGCGATCGACCTTCGCCGCTATAAAAACATTGGCCGATATGGCAGCCGTAGTAGTAAAAGGTAAAAGATGGAAAGGAAGAACAAGAAAATACTGCGCCGTGGTAACATTCCACAAAAAAAAAACGCCTTTATCTCGGCCAACTGGTTGTCCATTAGGAGAGTCCTTAGTCGAACGGGCACTCTGCCATATCTCTTAAAAATTGCATTGATCTGCTTCACCAAGAGAAAGCTAATGTACGATATGGATGAGTGCAGAAAAATCGATGGCGTCTCAGAAGGAGTTTCTTAAGGATCAGTACTTGGTCCGCGCTCCTGTGGAATACTTTGTACGGTGGAATTTTACAAATAAAACTACCATAAGGAATGGAAATTATTGGCTTCGCTGACGACACTGCGGTTGTAACAATCGCTCAATATATAAAAGTTCTCTTGCCTACAGTTCATAGTATGTCTCAGAAAATCACGCGAAATTTAGTGAACACAAAGTGATATTATCCCTTCTCAAATTATCATTCATCAAATTTTTTTTTTTTTTTTATTAAACTTCTCTCGGGAGAGGCGAACCTATAGCGCCGAGTGTCCGCTCCGAGATGCCATCAAATAACTGTTGCAGTTCTTTTTGAACAGTTGCAGGTTGTAGCGTTCCGGGAACACTCGCGTGGGAAGGGTGTTCCCCAGCTTCCCCGCTCTGTAGCGGAACGAGTTCTGATACAGGGATGTTCGCGCCATCGGGAGATAAACCACAAACGGGTGCGATCGGTCGGATTGTCTTGTGGAGCGCATATAAACCGAATTGCGTGGAACAATGCCAAGAATCTCCGAAGAACAGCACCCGTGATAATATCTGTAAAGCAGACAGAGGTCGGCTACGCGCCTTCGATGTGATAGCGACTGTAGTCCCGACATCAGCGCTGAGTCCCCGATCAGGCGGATCGCACGTCTCTGTACGCCCTCAAGTAGGTCGAGGGTATGTTTAGGAGCCGAGCTCCAAACATGAGAGCAATATTCGAGCGCGGGTCTAATTTGGGATTTATATAGGAGAAGAAGTTGGGCCGGAGTAAATTATTTCTTGGCTCTAAAAAGATAGCTCAGTTTTCCTGAGGCTGACCTGGCGATATTCGACACGTGTTTATGCCATGATGCATTCCCACAGACTGTGACGCCGAGCAATCTCAAACTTTCCCCAGCCTCGAGGGCCCGGCCCTTCATCATCAACTGTGGACTCGATGATCCACTTTTCTTTGTCAATGTTGTATATTGTGTCTTCGCTGCATTGAAATCGACGAGATGGGCCCTTCCCCACTGCAGGACCCTATCTAGATCCTTATTCAGAGAGTCAATCTGTCTACATCTCAGCTGATGGGACGCAGATGCACCAATCGTCCGAGCACTCGAAAAGGAGGAAACAAGTGTACTGTCATCCGCAAAACTGAACACTTTGTTATCCGTTGTCTCCCACAAATCATTTATGTGAAGCATGAACGAGGTTGGAGCCAAAATAGAACCCTGGGGCACCCCTGAATTAACAGGATACAGATCCGAACACTCGCCGTCCACAACAACCCGGATCGATCGATTCTCGAGGAAGCTGCCCATCCAGTCGCAAAGCTGTTGGGAAAGTCCATATGAACGAATCTTGCTCAGCAATGCCCAATGCCAGATGCGGTCAAAAGCCTGGGAGATATCCAATGCGACCGCCCTTGATTCACAATCGCAGATGTCCATATATCGGTTATAAGTGTCAAAAGGTCTCCCGTGGACCGCCTGCCACGGAATCCGTATTGACGATCATTCAGAAGTTCGTTGCACTCCAAATACTTAACTAACTCTGTATTGATGACTTTTTCCATTACCTTAGATAAAATAGACAGTAATGCTATCGGACGGTAATTTTGTGGGACACACTTTTTTCCCGTCTTTGGGATTGGCTGAACTCGAGCGATTTTCCACTAGGCAGGAAAGGTCCCCCGTGCATAAGATAAGCGGAAGAGTCTGCCAAGAATCGGCGATAATTCTGGAGCACAGTTCTTAAGGACTATTGCTGGTATTCCGTCCGAGCCGGTTGCCTTCCTACAATCCAGTTCACGTAGAATGCGTTGAATAGTGCGCGGACGAAATTTGCTGCACTTCCATCTGGAATAAAGTCATCATCGACTTGGATCATTTTCAAGTGTGTTTCTCATTTGTTTTTCCATTTAATGATTGTGTTTGATTCTCAATTTGCTATGCAAAATTTCGGCATATAAAACCTTCATATAAACATGCAACAAGGAAATGTTTATATTCAAAGACATTTTTCTCAAATCGACATTTACAAACTTGTTGCAATTCCACCTGGGATATAAGCCATCCAATCGACTGGAATCTTTTTGAAGCATGTTTCGCATTTATTTTTCCATATCATGATCCTCCGGTTTTTAATTGGATGATAAATGTGATTTTGCCATGCGAAACTTTTCCTGATTTTTAAGCGTAACTTTTTCCTTTTTCAAACCACCATTTTGTCGGATTTTACTTCCATGATCTTACGTCATTATACGGGAAATACTTTCTAGTTTAACGGAGATTTTATCTTTTGATTTCAGGCATTTTGAAGGCTGCACTCACTGCAGCAGTGGGAGAAGTTTTTTTTGGAGATGTGGAAGACGGCGCATGATTCGCTAAAAATTGATTATTTTTATACAAAAATTCCTGCACATAGAAGATTTATACACAAATTCAACCTCAACTTTCGATGAAACCCTTTTTTAATTAAACTCCCCAAAACCCTTTATAAATAAACTCCCCAAAATTGTTTAAGTAGTCACACAACTCTTGAATAAAATATCAAATGGGTGTTGTGAATTTTTTTAAATAAACGGTCTGTGGTCCTTCGCAAGTAACCACCATTTTGAAAATACCCAAAGCCATTTAAACAATTAATTACGTTTAACACAACCACTATCTGTGTTTAATTTAACTTATAAACTTCCAGTTTCAGAGTTTTAAAAACAAATATCTCACCAATATTTCATCATATTCAAAATTGTGAAACCCAGAAAAAAAATTCTTCGAAAAATGTAACTTACCAATGGAATTCTTCATAAAACAAAAAAAAAAAACTGTAGATTCAATGGCAGTTTTAACTTGAAAGAAAAATACTATTTCAATATGTAAATATATTTTTATTTATTAGAAAATTTTTTCAATCCCTTAAATCCCACCAACATTTGTTTGATTTCTTATTTGTAAATTCATTCACTTTTAGATTATATTCTTAAATTTAAAAATTAATCTACACAGAAACAGGTTTAATACAAAAATTCCTTTAAAAAGACCTTTGAACAGACAGAATTTTCAGTTAAAACCCTATGCAAAAATAAAAAGGACATGTATGTAATATAATATACATAATACAATATATTATATTTATGTAATATATCATAATATATAACACTATATAATATATACACAATGTAATCCTTATTTATATAATATAAAGTTAAGTTTTCATCGAAAAACTGTTTAATTTTCGTAATAATTCGCTTGCATTTGCTAATTATTTATTATTTATTATTGTTTTTTTTTTTTTTTTTTTTAATTGAATCCAGTTTTTATACTAAAGTATCAATTTATATATTTGTATATTAATATTAAGATGTTTGTACCGAAGTATTGTCAATAGTGTTTTCATTTTCACTTTGGTTTCCTTACAATGCACAGCTATGCAAATTTTAACAAACAAAAATCATTATTGTACAACATCTCTGACTAGAAGATTTTATACATAAGAAACTAAGAACATAAGTTTAATTTATACAACGTCATTCTATATAATCCGTGTTTAATTGTTCTTTTGTTTTAATATATAGTTAATTTATATTTCAAACGTTACAAAACTTAATTCAAAAAATGATAACTCGGAAATTTGATACAATTTGTTTCAAAGTTGTTTGTTTCTCCGTACCGGCAATTACTACCTTTCCGCAGATAAGGAATTTAAGGTTGTTCTAAATATGCTCATCATCATTAGCTGGGGACTAGTCACCTCAGTTATAGAACCACATATGTATTTTGTAAGAATCTACTTAGCTGCTCCGAATTCGAAATTTAGATTACTTTAAATATATTGCGAACATTTATTTATATTTTGAAGGCATTCAAGGGACTGCAACGAAATAATATTTCATATAATCTTATATTTGCATTAAAACTAATTTTACAAGGAACAAAATCAACTGTAATCAATTCCTTTCAATAGCGAACGAGGTTTGTTCTTTACAACGAGTTAGTATAAAAAAAGTAATACTAAAACATTGTTTAAAAGCAAAAAAAAAACTTAAACAATCTTTTATAGTTGGCTTCTGATTTGGTTTAAATAAGTACTGACATATCATAAGAAAATGACTGAGATAAATTAACTTGCTTATAGTGTAGGCCACGTATATATCTTAATATAATGTTGTTACCGCCGATGTGTTTCTTTTGTTTCTTTTAAAAATAATGCATTAAGTTAAATTACAGACATCGATAGGCGAACTTTCAGAAGCCTATTTGGTTTATGTTTTTAATTTTAACAAATTTACATTTCTTATATTTACATTGTACAAGGGCATACAAACTTATGCCTAAATGTATCTACAAGACTATTCAAAATCGATTCACAAGATTATTTTTAAAGAATCTGTTAAAAAATAGAATAAATTTATATTCTGTATCAAATGAAATAAGGAAAAAAGTCTGAACAGCAGGATAGTATACACAAAGTCACTGTTAGAATTTCAAGTGAAATAAAAACCGATTGATTTGTAATGGGTGCCGGGTTAAGGGCCAATCTAAGGTTATTCTTGACCGTTGCTCAGTTTACAAAATTATTCGATCATTATATAGCACTTGTATTGAAAGTAATACTAATTAACAACTGCTCTGAATTGTCAGCAATATTTACAGAAACAAAAAGATCCGGAACACTTTCTATTTACAAAACCTTGATTCAGCTTTTGCTTCTTTAGCCATTAGTGACGATTCGTCTGAAGAACAGTGTTTCTGCTAGCTTGTCCGCTTGAATCTATGCAATTCTAAAACACTCATCTATCTCAGCGATCGTTAACCGGTATCTATAGCAAACGTTTGATTAAAACTTCGATTGTCGATTAAGCTCAAATTTCATTCATCTATAGCGAATAAATTCCGTTGAAGGGAAATCTTGTTTAATGAATATACAATCAAAGTTTTTCTGTGCACCTTGTGCCTATTGGGTTATTCAGAAAGTCAATGGAAATTTCTAGCAGTAGACTAAAATGTATCATTCGAATAAGTGCGATCTTTTTTTAAATTTAAAAAATTATATAAATATTATATACATATATATATATATATATATATATATATATATATATATATATATATATATATATATATACATATATATATATATATTTATATATATACATATATATATATATATATATTTATATATACATATATATATATATATATATATTTATATATATACATATATATATATTTATATATATACATATATATATATATTTATATATATATATATATATATATATATATATATACTATAATATTATATATATATATTACATAATATTATATAATATTACATATTATATAATATTAAAAATATATATTATATATATGTATATATATGTATATTATATATGTATATATATGTATATTATATATGTATATATATATATATTATATATATGTATATATGTATATTATATATGTATATATATATATATTATATATGTATACATATTTATATATATTATATATATTATATATGCATACATATTTATATATATTATATATATTATATATGCATACATATTTATATATATTATATACATGTATATATATATATATTATATATATGTATATATATATATATTATATCTATGTATATATATATATATTATATCTATGTATATATATTTATATTATATCTATGTATATATGTATATATACATGTATATATATATATTATATATATGTATATATATATATATATTATATCTATGTATATATATATATTATATCTACGTATATATATATATATATATATATATATATATAATATATTATATATATTATATATATTATATATATTATATATATTATATATATAATATATATTATATATATTATATATATTATATATAATATATATTATATATATTATATATATTATATATATTATATATATTATATATTATATATATTATTATATATTATATATATTATTATATATTATATATATTATTATATATTATATATATTATTATATATTATTATATATTATATATATTATTAAATATATGTATATGAACGATATATTTACGACACAGCCATCGGAAAATTACCAAACAGGAAGATGGACCATTACACCACTAGTCCGAGTATAATTTCAATGGCAGACATAAATTCTACAACATGAAAGACTGTCTTCAAAAAACTGCCCTCAGACTACCCTGAGCAGATTACCTTCAGATGACTTCAAATACTGACTCCATAAAACTGGTGTATAAAAGACTGGTGTCAAAACCCGATGTCGTTAGACACCCTATGGTTTGTTGTTTTAAGTTGGCTCTTTGTACATGACTACTGTTAGATGGCTGAATTCTGAGGCCTGCCTTTACAAACATAACTCTAAAATACGGTCTTTAATCTGACTACTTCGACAACTTAAATTACTGATTTTAGGTGACTGCCTTCAAATGACAGTTTCAAAAGACACACTTCTGAGGTTTGGGTTCAGAAGACTAGCTTCACAATTGATTTTTTTTTATTTTTTGCAGTAACGCGCGCACAAAAGTGTAGTTTGAAGTACCGTTAAATGTCTTGATATGACAATTTCCTTTATATGACTGTCTTTAGAAGCCCGTCTTGAAAAGTTAACCTTTAGAAGACTGTTTTTATAAAGCTGTTTCATAAATCTGTTTCAGACAATGTTTTTTTAGACGATTTTGTCTACATTATTGTTGTTAGATGAGGGACTTCTCAGGACTGACTTTACTCGATTGGCTCCAAAATACACTCTTTCAAGGATTGTATTCAAATAACTCTTTCTAGGTGGCTGCCTTTGGGGTAACTGGGTTCAAAAGATTTACTTCTGATGTCTAGCTTTTGAAGATTAACTTCACAGTGACATTTTTAAATGACCGTATTTAGATAACCTCCCTTAGATGACTGCCTTCAGATGCCTGACTTGAAAAGTCTAACTTTATAAGATTACTTTCAGAAGACAGCGTTTTGCGATGCACTCAAGTATGTTATTTGAGTGTACGGTATGAAAAAATAAGGAATAGACGCATCAGACAACGGTCATGTATTCGTGTATCCATTGGAATCGTCACAAGTTTTAGATGATTGCCTTTTGATGAGACTATTTAGATGGGTACTTTGGAATGACTGCTGTAGACGACGGTGTCAGAACTAACTTTTTTGGGGTGATTGGTTTTAGGTAACCATTTTCAGTTAACTGTTTTTAGTTGACATCAAATTCCGACTTTAAATTCAGACTTCAAATTTAGACTCAAACTTGGGCTCAAATTCAGTCTCAAATTCAGACTTCAAATTCAAACTTCAAATTCGGAATTTAAATTCTGACTTCAAAATACTGACTTCAAGTACTGATTTCAAGTAGTGACTTCAAGTTCTGACTTCAAATACTGACTTCAAATACTGACTTCAAATACTGACTTTAAATTCTAACTTCAAATTCTGACTTTGAATGCTGACTTTAAATACTGACTTGAAATACTGACTTTAAATTCTAACTTCAAATTCTGACTTTGAATGCTGACTTCAAATTGTGACTTCAGATTCTGACTTGAAATTCTGACTTCAAATACTAACATCAAATACTAACTTCAAATTCTATCTTCAAATTCCATCTTCAAATCCTAACTTCATATTCTAGCTTCAAGTTCTAACCTCAAATTCTGAATCCAAATAGTGGCGTCAAATACTGACTTCAAATTCTAACTTCAATGTCCAACTTCAATGTCCAACATCAAATACTGACTTCAACTACTGACTTCAAATACTGACTGACTTCAAATACTGACTTCAAATACTGACTTCAAATACTGACATCAAATTCTAACGTCAAATTCTAACTTCAAATTTTGACTTGAAATTCTGACTTCAAATTGTGACTTCAAATTCTAACTTCAAATACTGACATCAAATACTGACATCAAATTCTGACTGCAAATTCTGACTGCAAATTCTGACTTCAAATACAGACTTCGAATTCTGACATCAAATACTGACATCAAATTCTGACTTCAAATTCTGACATCAAATACTGACATCAAATTCTGACTTCAAATTCTAACTTCAATGTCCAACTTCAAATACTGACTTCAACTACTGACTTCAAATACTGACTGACTTCAAATACTGACTTCAAATACTGACTTCAAATACTGACTTCAAATACTGACTACAAATACTGACATCAAATACTGACATCAAATACTGACTTCAAATTCTAACGTCAAATTATAACTTCAAATTTTGACTTGAAATTCTGACTTCAAATTGTGACTTCAAATTCTAACTTCAAATACTGACATCATATACTGACATCAAATTCTGACTTCAAATTCTGACTGCAAATTCGGACTGCAAATTCGGACTGCAAATTCTGACTTCAAATTCTGACTTCAAATTCAGACTTCAAATTCAGACTTCGAATTCTGACTCCAAATTCTGACCTCAAATTGTGACTCCAAATTCAGACTTCGAATTCTGACTGCAAATTCTGACTACAAATTCTGACCTCAAATTGTGACTCCAAATTCTGACTTCAAATTCAGACTTCGAATTCTGACTGCAAATTCTGACTGCAAATTCTGACTGCAAATTCTGACTGCAAATTCTGACTGCAAATTCTGACTCCAAATTCTGACCTCAAATTCTGACTTCAAATTCTGACTTCAAATACTAACTGCAAATATTGACTTCAGTAGACTGGCGTCAAAACATAGGTGTCGGAAGATATTTATTCTTGTTAGATGACTGACTTCAAAAGATTTTTGAACTTTCTAAAAGACTGTCATCAGAAGGACGGCTTTAAATGAGAGCATTTTTGACATATTTTATATGACTATTTTTGCATGACTGCATTAGGTAGCTATATCATAATTCTAACCCTAGTAGGTCATTTTTAGTTAATCATTATTGTAGATAAATGTTTTGTCAATGTCTCTTATCAGAAGATCGTCGTTAGAAGACTGTTCTCAGAGGACTGTCTTCAGAAGACTGTCCTCAGAAGACTGTACTCAGAGGGCCGTCATCAAAATACAGTCCTCCGAAAACCATCCTCTGAAAACCATCCCCGTAGACTGTCCCCCGCAGACCGTTCTCCGAAGACAGTCCTACGAAGACTGTCCTCAGAAAACCGCCCTCAGAAGATCGTCTTCAGAAGACCGTCCTCAGAAAACCGTCCTCAGAAGATGGTCCCCCGTAGACTGTCCTCCGTAGACTGTCCTCCGAAGACAGTCCTCAGAAAATCGTCTTCAGTAGAAGGTCGTCAGAAGACCATCCTCAGAAGAGCGTCCTCAGAAGAACGTGATCGAAAGACCGTCCTCGGAACACCGTCCCCAGAAAGCGATCCTCAGATGACCGTGCTCAGAAGAGCGTCCCCAGAAGACCCCCACAGAACAGCGTCCGCCGAAGACCGTCTTCAGAAAACCGTTCTCAAAAGACCGCCCACAGAGGACCATCCGTATAAGATTGGCCTGATAACACATCGGGAGGCTGTCCTCTAAACCTGTCCGCGGAAGTCTGCTCTCAGAAGTCTGACTTCAGATGATTGACTATAGATGACTCGATTTAGGTGACTGACTTTAGAAAACGGTTCTAGATAAAAGCTGCCTACAGAGGAGGTCATAAGGAGCCTGTCCTAAGAAGACTGTTTTCCAAACCTGTCCGCAGAAGTCTGACCTCAGAAGACTGACTTAAGATGACTGCATTTAGCTGACTGACTTTAGAAAAGTTTTAGATAAAAACTGCCTATAGAAGGGGTCATCAGGAGGCCGTCCTCAGAAGACTGGTTTTAGATAATTGTCTTAAAATATGTTTCTTGATGTCTTGAGGTGACTGACTTTAGACGACTAGAATTAGCTGACTGACTTTAGAAAATAGTTTTAGATAAAAACTGTCTACAGAAAAGGTCATCAGAAGACTGAGTTTGGATGACTGACTTTAGATGACTGACTTTAGATGACTAACTTTAGATGACAAACTTTAGATGACTGACTTTAGATGACTGACTTTAGATGACTGACTTTAGATGACTGACTTTAGATGACTGCCTTAAGATAACTGCCTTAATGTCTTGAGAAGACTGACTTTAGATGACCGGCTTTGGAAGAATGTTTTAAGAAAAAGCTGTCTACAAAGAGGTTTTCAGCTTTCACAGACAAATATCGAATGAATGATTTTAAAATGAGAAAGAATTGGTATATTTTGAGCAGACAACCGAGAAGTAAATCAGTCATTTTTTGAAACCACTCGTTTGTATTATAAACTAACCCCTTACCTCAAGGAATCAGCAAGAAAAGTCAGCAAGACGCAGACATTTTTGTTCTCGTGGAATCGGTCTAAATTGTGTATTGCGCGATTTTATGTACCGGGTGGGCCAACTTAGGTGAGTGTATTGGACAGTATTATAACTTTGACATTTTTTGCCTGCCACCCGTCATAGAGCATGTGTTTGAAAATTCAGTCTTAGGAGATTTTGGATATGGAGTAGTAGAGACCAATCAAAAGTACTGAGATTGTTCAACTTCAAAATAACTTCTTAATTATGAAACTGAGAATAAAAAGATAAAATGAAAAGTGCCTCTTCAACAGACACCATAAAACGATTGCATGGCAGATTTTTGTCCTCTGTTACTGTTGCTATGTTCCTATCCCCAGGCGTGAAAATAGACTTCGTTCTAACCAATTGCGAATTTTGTCGCCCAAAACCAAGGGGAATTTTTGACAGAAAAATTGGGCGCTTTTCATGCTAAACAGGACGGTTAACAAATTGTCGATTCTATACCATCAGAAGAGAAATGATTGAGGTGTTACCTCTTCACGTCCAAAAAGTTACTGTTTGGTAGTATCGGGTTTTCCAATAGGGACTTGACAACTTTGAATTTAATTTGTGAACGCACCCTTTCACTAATCATCGAACTGTCACTGTCAATTTATTCAGTAAACTCAACATTTTCATCGTGGTTAAGTACATGGACGAACAACGTTCGCAAATTATAAAAATTTACTACCACAAAAAAGTAGTCAAGTCCCTATTGGAAAACCCGATATATTTGTGTTGATGGGAATCTTCGAAGATGAACACAGTCAACCAACAACTCCGCTCGCACGGTGCTCTGAGATTTAAGGCTACTCCAAAATACCCTTTTATGCGCGCGTTATTGTAAAAAAAAAAAAAACAGATGACAGTTTTGTCTACCTATGATAACTGATTTTTTGCTGTCGATGTGAAAGTGGCATGGATCACTTCGGGTTTCTACAAGGCGGTGCTCCACCACACATAGCTAAAAATACGATCGCCTTTTTGAAGCCAATTCCCGGTTGTTTGATATAAAAAATGGGGATTTTGACTGGCTACTAGCGTTCACCCGATTTGACGGCGGCACACTTCTTCCCATGAGGATATTTGAAATCAGAGGTTTATATCAGCAAGTCAAGGATCCTAGACGAACTTATAGATGTTTTCATATGGCCTATAGGCATGAACTGTTATACTAGAACTTGATTTGCTTTTTATCCAAGAATACTTTTAAAGGAGCTAATCTTGTCATTTTCGGAAGAGGTGAACTTTCGTTATTCGATTATTTGCCATTAAAACGCACAGGGCTCAACTTTGCAGTTGCGACGGGACACGATCCTGGTGTGAAATGTTTGTGTTCGTTCTATGTTTTAGTCCGCATTTACATTTTTAATAAGTTAATTATATACATAAAATAAATAAATAAATAAATAATAATCGTGAAATACAACGAACATGGAACAACTGCAACCTGAATCTGAGCTCCATACAATTGTAGAAAGGATGTCAGTCGAATAAGGTACGAATAGGCTAATATTAGTTTAGGTTACTCTACCGTTCGAATTTAGATTAGATTAGTTTGCCCCGATAGATTCATTTCCATTCCGCAATACTATTCGATTCCTATCACTTGCCGAACCTAAGGTAGGTGACACTCTCCTTTTTACTACAACAGAAGGACATGAAATCTTGGAAAAAAATAGTGGACGGCATTTGCGCACAGACAGCCACGAAACAAGTGACGAAAGGAACAGAAGCATTAAGGATAATAAACAAATGAAAACGTGGTGGTGACTTGTGTTATGGTTTTTTATTTTACATACTTTCCGAAGCTGAAATTGTATTATGTATCAAAGTTTACGCAAAAATAATCTGTACAGAATCAATTTTATATGTACACTGAAAACATGGATAAACTTTCTGAATAACCCGACACGGTGAATAGTTTTTGTAATCTTTTTACTGACCTTGCGGGGGTTACGATTTCCGGTACGGGAAAGGTGATAAGGAGATTACAGATTTTCATGAGAAGATTATTCGCATGCGAAGGTGTTTATTGTTGTGTACGTGTTAAAGCAGAAACATATGCGTGCATCGTTTTTCCTTAAGAATGTGGTTGTCTGGCCATGTGAACGAAGAGGCCTACGGCACCATTGCACTTCTCCCCGCACATGTTGCACCTGAAGATGTCATCACAACTGTGATAACCCATGTGGATGGTGTAGATGACAGCGTCTCCAAAGTAGATATCACAGTATTTACATTCGTAGAAGGTTCCCATCGGCAGCGTGGTGGTGCCGGTGGATGTGATAAGCGGCATATTACTCAGATGACTGTGTAAGGCGACGAGGTCCTCCTGCAGCAAATTTTTACTCCTGACATATTGTTCGAACAGGGGGGAGGTTAATATATCGTTGAGTGGCGAACGTGTGCTGGTTTTCTGGGAGTGTGGAGGTGTAGAAACGCATTTTTGATAGTCTAGGTGCAGGATGCGTCCTTTTCGGCGAGATTGGGTTGACGAACTCATTAACGGAGTGACATGTTGATCCGGGTCCTTGATTTTAAAATTCATAACGGTATTATCGCTTGTTCTGGCAGTTTTGGTTGGTGTTGTTGCAGAAAGGTCTATAGCGGACGCAGTATCTGTTCCATCGTCGGCATCTTCATCGCAATCAATGCTGGTATTGGTGATACTTTTTTGTTTGGCAGCTAACTCCTGTTGTTTAAGGTGCAGACCTTGTAAGGCAGACTCTCGGACACTTGGTGAAAGTTGGGCCAATGCAGCCGCCTGTTGTTGCGCTGCAAGCATTTGAATATTCAAATTCCAATATGGAAGGAAGGGATTGTTTCCTTGTTGGAGAAGAGCCGGCAGCAGACTAGAGAGCTGCTGTTGTGCGTGTTCTTGTGCGGGATTAACTTGTGGTGTTTGATTTACCAGTGGTGGGGTGCTCCTCTCAGTTTGGGGGCTCTTCATTGTAGGAGAGACTGGTGTCTGACGGCTATTGCCTGGTTGGTTGAGAGGAAATCCTTTTAGGGCCGAACTCAACTGTGGCATTGCGACCGTAGCGGACGTGACTGAATCCTTTCGGGATGATTTGGCTTTTGGTCCGCGTCGAGTTCCATAGACATCGATCACAACTGATGGATTTGGAGCTCCGTCTTCGTCGAGAACCATTCCGGGTTTATGATCATATTTCCGCAGGTGCAACTTGAATGAATGACAATATTTAGTAGCATAATCACAGTCGGCACAACGATATTGATAAATCGAGGAGTGCGACTTCCGATGAGAGTTGAGCATGGATTTGTTGACGCATGTATAGTTACATTTCTCACATTGGAATGGCTTTAGGTTCTTGTGTTTGCGAATGTGGTATTCCAAGTGATGTTTTAATTCAGTAACAAACGGGCACTTGGAACACATCAAGGTTTTCTCTGGCTTCATATGCGAACGAGCATGCTGCCAAAAGGACACTTTTGTGATAGCGCGAAAACCGCACGTTTTGCATTTGTAATTCTTCATTTTGCCATGAGAATTATATATTGGCATTCGGATGCTGTCGTCATCCTCACTTTCGCCGAATTTCATGTCTTCGCTGGAATTCGACATCACATCTTGATCGATATCCTTAGACGACTGTTTCGGTGATTTGGGTGGTGTTACATCCATTGGAGGTGTATTCCGTGGAGTCAGGGAATTATTAGATGGATGTTCTAGTTTTGCCATTGGTTCCATGGAATTACCAACGATCGAATTTTTCTGTTGTTGGTGTGAATAAAAGTGTGCTATCGATGGCAGAACAGCATTCGGTAGCCCGGGTGGCGTAAGGGGGTTGAAACCAAGAGGATGATTATTATTTTGCTGCTGTTGCATTGCCGACAGTGCTGGTGAATTGCTATCGTAGAACAATTGCGAAGCATTTTCCCCAGACACCATCGTCATATTTTGATTCGCATTTGAATCAGTAACAGTAGGGGATGGCGTCAGCGTAGATGAAGCTAGCTCTTGTTGCTTCATGTTGAAGAAATTTTCTAATTGATTAATTCCAGGCGATTGCTGCTGACTATTCGGTTCTTGTTTAATAGTCTGATGGAACATGTTGTTATACCAATTATGCTCATAATTGACGGTTTGTAAAGAGTCCCAGTTCTGCATCGTGAATGACCTTTTTTCTTGTTTTTATCAGCCAGAGAACTGTAAAGAGAAATAAAAAATAAAAATGCTAGAGTAAAGGGCGGATACAAAAATTTGCGTTCATTTTGTTTCAGTTTTTTATTGTCATTTTTTATAGGGGTTTTTATTCCAACCTATGTGTTTCTTTTTCTGCCCTTTTTTAAGGGGACGACGCCATTTTTTAACATACCACCCCTTGTTGTATGGCAAGCTTGCTTTTCATACATTTTTTGTTTTTGCATTCATGTGGCACACGATATGCGCGTGCTCGATAAAGGGAGAATTTCTCACCCCTCGATTAATGTTTTCTGATATAAGGGTGATGGTGGTGGTTCACATAGATACCTTCCTCTGTACTCAATTTTTAGGGTGGTTTTTTCGTTACGTACATAAGTACTGGCGAAGAATACATATTTGGTACTGCTTCCTAGGTGAATTGGACTTCACCCCGCTTTGTACTGCTTGTGGGGTTTTTTTCGTTTTTCGTTTTTTTTACTACCCTCCTTTATTTGCTGTGAGGGCATGAGGCGACATTTTATTGCACGCTTTTCCCTCTGTTGCAAAAAGTAAGGAAAATGAATTTATTGTGAAGGAAAGGTAATGAAACTGTCCATGCGTGTAAGATGTCCCCTGTGTGTCATGTCTTACTGCTCGAGACGATTAGAAAAAAAAGGATTTATAAGAAAAAAAAGCGACACCATACAATGAAAGGCAGGATGATAATGATGAAGGGGACATCGCTAATTGAAGGAGACATTCGTCCAGACAGTGTGTGCAAAAAGGATTGTGTGGGTTGTGGTATTAATTGGATAGCTTTGAATCTTCTCGTCATGTTTTTCTAGTACTGATGGAATTGATTCTAGGAATAGATTAGGGCTATTACACACCCCGTCCAATAACAAAGCAAAAAATCATTGGAAATATTAAACTTAATTGTTAAGCAGAATTGGTGTTACTTTGCAAAACGGATATATGAAAGTGATTCGTCAGTCTACTAAATCTAAAATAATATTGTTTATATGATAATGCATCGTTTACTGAAATAGAGTCGACCATATTATCTTTGTTTGTTTTTTGAATACCTGTCTTCGGACGTTGTTTACAATATGAAGACACAGCAGAATCGATTACTTGTTTCTTAGACAGTTGACAATGCTTTCTTAGGTGGTAAAGAAGAAGAAGTTATTAAATTAGGTATGAAGCCGAAAACCAGCATGTATGTGGTAGATTTAAAAAGTAATGAGACTGCTAAGGTATTAAATAAAAAATGAAACTGAAAACTAGGTATGAGGTAGATTAGAAAAGTAATGAGACTACTAACACTGTATATAAATCACCAGCACTGTCGCCACCCGCTTCTCACGGCAGGTTGGTTGAACCGTGTCCTTGGCTTAGTACTAATTGGAATTTGCTGTAGTCACTACGTGAGTATTGAGAACGTCTGAAGTGAAGAAGTGTTTCGTGAATGCGTTTTAATCATGGACTGGGAAAAGTATGAGTAACGGTGCGCCATCAAATTCCATGGCAAACTGCATCCACGTTTTTTTTTTCCAAACCATCATTAGAAGGAATACGGGTGGAACTTTGATTGTCTTTCTTTCTTGTTCTTAGGATTTTACTACAAACTTAGATCGAACGAACTCAGACTGGTTGCCGGCGAAGGCCTCAAATCATAATTTTCACATCCACATTAAGGGTCTGTTTTAACCAGTTTACTGTTTCGATCTTGTTTGAAAATGTGTATACATTTTTATTAGTTCTTCTTATTTCGACATGGCCTTGTTGCATACATATGTGACATTAACCACCACAAATTAAATCAAAATCCACAATTGATTTATGTTGCATTAAAGTTTTAAGAACTTTCAAACCGAAGGAATTCTTTCGGTGTAGTATTAAAATTAATTTCCTGTTACAACCGACGGAATTCTTTCGGTGTATCTGCAAAACTTTATCACATGCCTACCTGTTGCTAAAGGCAAATCCCTATCATACATTTTCCGTTTCCACAACTAAACTTGAAATTCTGCAATTCCCACGTTCCATCTATGCCCATGCACCTGCATGCTATTTGCTACAAGCAAACACGAAAATTCTCATCACCTTGATGATTACCCAACATCCCATCACCTTCAAGGAAATTCCACCCATGCACATGCACGCGCAATTTTATTTGCTATGGGCAAATCAGATTCGCATCACCTTGAATCGAAATTTTCCCATGGCCTTGGAGTGGAGCTGCAGCCAGAGTCAGCGTAAGGTTGCCGCCTCAGTGTGAATGGCGGCAAAATTGCAACGTTGCAGTTCCCATCGTCGTTGGCATGGCCTTCGACTGGGCTGTCATCAGAAGGCTGTCTCAAGGTGAGAAATCAATCGTGCTAAGGAATGTGAAATTTTGATTTGATTTTGGGTATAAATAGGGAGTTCCGTTGTAGGTAAGAATGAATTAGGAGCAGACAGCCCAAGCATGCGCAATTAACAGTGTTAAATAAATCAACATGAACAGAAAACAAATAGAAGGCCTCTCTTTCAAAAATTCACACGAAAGTAATAAATATAAATAAATAAAAATAAATGTTGTATAGCAATATACCAGGTGTACCGGTATGTAGTGAGCGTTTTTTTTAGTAAAGTAAAAGTAAAACAGGCTCCTCGTGTGGTTAGTATACCCGTCTGTCACGCGGTAGACCGGGGTTCGATTCCCCGTCGGGGAGCCTCTGGCGCAATCATCAATCATCATTGGCACTACAACCGGGAACGGGTCTTGGCCTTATTTAGCAAGTCCTGAGGCTTGTTAAATTTTCCATAACGATTTTTTTTCCGGGCAAGGTCATTAGTCTTGCGCCAGAGGCTCCCCGACGGGGAATAGAACCCCGGTCTCCCGCGTGACAGGCGGGTATACTAACCACTATACTATCGAGGAGCTATTGATCACTATGAATATATTCGTCATAACACACATTTTTACAATTTTTTCATTACGTATATCTCCGTCATAAACAGTTAACTGGAGGAACTACAAACGTAGAGGATTGGTCTTCAGTCGAAGAACACGGGCGTAGAACGCTTTGATGAACATTCCATGCTGGTTACAACCTACAAGCAAATCAATGTAAAAAAAACCATTACTTATGATTACGATTCGATCTCATGGTCTAGGATGAGAAAACCCTTTAACCCTGCCCCTTTACGTAACCGTCTCATATTAATCGACCTAAAACCCCTTCAGAAGTGTAGAGCCCCAGCCGACGTTGTGTTCATTTATTGACTCCTCTCCAACTTGGTCGACTGCATGTCCTGAGTTTAATTCTTTTCAATGCAAACCCTCAAAACATACGAAATTCCCGTCTTCCCTACATTCCTGCCCATCGCACCACGCGGATTTTTTTTTTTACTCTAACGTGCGCACAAAAGGGGATTTTGAAGTACCCTTAAGTGTCAGAGCACAAGGAGAGCGGATGGAGACGAAGTGGATAAGGAAAAGAGGTGTCGATGTATATTGGTCTTGAATGTCTGGACATCACATTCGTGTGGTTCGGCTAAAGAATGACTCTCTATGTTTATTTGTGCGCCTAAAGTCCACTTTCAACGTGAACTGATGCGCATTCACAGATTGACGGGTATCGCGGGAAAATGTCTGATGGGGTGGAACACATTCAACAAGTTCAGTTGAGCAACGACAGAGGTAATACCTACAGAAAAGAGACAGGCATGATACGTTGCGCCTGTGTTCTAACGACGGAATTGATCGACTTACGGCTGGGTCCTCAATAAGTTTCACTGCTCGTTTTTGTATCCTGTCGAGCACGTGTAGTGCAGTTTTGGATGCTCCTGGCCAAATATGTGAGTTGAACTCCATTTTTGGACGAATATACGCCTTGTAAATAGTGGCAAGGTTGGATGGAGTGAAGTATCTTTTGCATCTCTTAAGGAACCTCATACATTTGGCTGCACTCTTCGCAGCTTCAAATATGTGGTCATTCCAGTTAAGAGTCGAATTAATTCGATGCTGGGAAATATGAACACTAACTCCACCATGTTTGATTTTAACATCACTACTCCCACTCTTAAACACCGCCTCGTAAACCGTTTCTCTCCATCATCATCATCATCGGCACTACAACCGGGATCCGGTCTTGGCCTTATTTAACAAGTCTGAGGCTTGTTAAATTTTCCATTAGAATTTGTTTTTCCGGGCAAGGTTATTAGCCTTGCGCCAAGGTCTTTCAACCACACCCCCAATATTAAGCGCCGCTTTCTGTACCGTTCTCACTAACCTAACACAATCTCCCACCCCTCCTCGTGCTCACATAGGTAAGTTTCTACTTTAGTCGAAGTTTAGATAAGGTATTTCGTAAGTTAGATTGTAGGAATTTTTTTGTAAAGTGTGGGCCATACATTTTTGCAAATGGCAACACTTGATGTCTTAAAAATGGTTAGGGGGTGGGGGGGGGTGGCGTGGAATTGTGCGTCGCTTCATGCGATTTTAGTCGCAATGGAGCGCTTCACGGGACAACAGCGTGCTTTTTGTGTAAAACAATTTTACAAAAACAACGATTCCTACGTTACTGTATAATGCCTATATAAAATTGAATACGGATTACGCTGTGTAAGTGAGTGTCCAAGTGTTAATTTAATTAAAGCTTGGGTCAAGAAGTTCAAGCAAACGGGATCGACAACGAATATTAAACAAACAGGGCGGCCACGTTCAAGAAGAAGCGATGAGAACATTCGAGAAGTTGAAATTTCCGTAAGGTACGATCCAAAATCATCGAGTTTTCCAAGGTTTGCGTAGTCGATTGGAGGAGTGGCTCCAAAGAGACGGGGCGCATCTCGACGATGCCATTTAAAAAAAATAAATTTCAATAAACGTTTATTACGTTAAATAAATGATCAACAAAATAACATTTGTTGTTTTATTTCTATTCATGTTTCAAATGTGCAAAAGTTTATGGCCCACCCTATATAAGCTTGTAGTAAGCTGGGGCGGTGGCCCTATAGCGTTTGGAATGATAGTGAAGAACCTGTGATTCGAACTGACGCTATGACAGAATCACCAAAAATTGAACCAAAGCGCAACCCATCAGGCCACCGCCGTGTGTACGAATTCGATTTCTAAACTCAAGTACATTCGACTGGTGTGGATTTTGTTATGTTATCGCTATGGTATACGGCTCTAATGCATTTTCTTATTCGATTTTCTTTCGGTGTTCTTCACTATTTGCTTGTGTATTGTGTGTGTATCTGTTACAAACGCCACAGCCCCACTCAAGTAAAACACTAAGGATATTGTGACGCATATGACAATCAGTATTAGAACATTCTAGAGATTCCGAAACAGAGTACTAGAATATTCTATAAAGTAATGGAAAACTGGAGACTAGGAACAATAGAACATTCAAGGCAATGGAACGGACGGAAACGAAACGCTGAAACAGTATAAATACGTCGCACACAGAGCATAATGAGGAGTTATAAGAAGTAGAAAGTGAAGCAAGCGATAACTGTGGTAGTAAGAAGTAATAAGTAGAAAGTAAGAAGTAAGCAGTGAAGCAAGCGATAATTAAGGAAGCGATAAGTCAAGAAATCGTTATGTGTACGGTAAAAGTAACGGTTGTTATTAACGGACTAATAAAGTGTTAGATTAATTCAAAATCGATTTAACGGCTCTTATTTATTTTAAATAATTGATACAGCGAACCCTAAGCTCGCTACAATATCTATATACCAGAGGGTTTCGCACCCTTTAACTATCACTCTCCAGCACCCTGCAATGGTCAAATGACTTTTTTAAAGAACTCATTTTGAATACTCTTCACTGAAATTTTAAAATTTCTAAACTAAACTCTTGACTCCAGTTAATGGGAAGACGTTGTAATGGAACTAGGTACACTCCTCCATTTCGTTCCCACATACGCCATCACTTTCGATCTTTCACAATGTGTTCCCGTGATATGTATCACAACATTTTTATAATTCAAAGTTTGCTGACAGAAAGTGTGTGACAAATGACAATGATGGCGCACTCCAACTCTGCCGTAGAATGGACAGATTTTTGTCGCCCGGAGAAAATTTTTTTTATATTATATTATAGATAGATATGAATATTCCATAATCATAATGATAGTTTCATTGAAAATTCGCTCAATTCAGTTGAGCAATATAAACCGACTTTTCTAATTTGTACAATTGCAAAGACTCACGACGTTTTCAATCAATGGAAGGAAATTCTGTGGCTATATGAGAGGTTATTCAATTTTTGTTGATTGATATGTGATTGTGATTAATAAGTTGTCCTCGTTCTAAATGTTCTTGAAGTCACTTTATTCTAAGAAGATGATCATATTTAAGGTGTTAAAGTGAAAGAAAGTGACTTACCCCCAAAACTTCCTGACACGACACTTGACAAGGACTAAGGTAGCAAGAGATACTTGTATGGAAATAGTCAAAACACAGGTCACACATACATCTATTGGACTTTGTAAAATTACATGTAGCGAATTAAATCCACGAAAGAAGGAAGCAGGAAAATAACGTGACGTTAGAGTGAAGCTCATTAAAAGCGGTCAACTCGGGGTAGATCCTTTTGTCTATGGTGCACTGGCAAATCTAATTCAAAGGCAAGGAAGACATCGTCTGTGGAATGTTCTCCTTGTTTTTCTTAACTGTACCCGTAAATTATATTTAGAGTTAATACTGTCCAAATGGAATTCAGACTAGTTACCACAAAGTATACAAATGAAATGAAAGAAAATGCGTCCCAAAACAAGCAAACAGGGAAACAAGCTTCACATTTTCAAGTTATTGCTCATAGACGACATACTAATACAAAAATAACGAAAAGTGAAGAATCTAAATTTTTCAGTGGTCGTCTACGCTTTCTTTGTATCATATTTCGTTATTTGCGAATATAATGTTATACAATACTTTGATTCATATGTTTATCTGCGGGTGTTGATAAAACATGAGCGTAAATAAATAAATAACTGCAGCGAGTTCAAAAAGGGTATTTTACAATCAGACATTTGATCGTTACCACTTCGAAGTTAGTTACTAGGAAATCATGAATATGTTGATTTGCATTGTTTTGATATATTGTACATAATATGGATGAACTGAAGGGGTTATTAATATCACAAAATCGAGGGTTGTACAAAATGAACAAACAAAAGAATTATTTTCTTTTTCTGAATGGCAAGTAAATCGTTTTACTTATTTTTTTGTAAGTTATACAGCTTTCATCCTGATAGGAATATATAAAAATACATTCGTGAAATATAAATAAGTAATATACTAATGTATGCATAATAATATATACACACCAATAAATATATATGTAATATAATAAATTCATGATAATATATGTATATACGAACAAATGTATAAATGACATACTAATAAATTGAGTTGTTAAATTAATTTTCCTTTTGATTTACATTAACTGTTTAGTGTCCGAGAAGAGGAAATTAATGTTGCAGGTAACGTGTGTAAAAGAAAGATTTATTGAAGAATAGTTTTTGGTACGATGAATTTGCCAATAGATATTCCACAATAATGATTGGTACTTCTGTCGACTTATGGCACTATGTTCAAAAAGTGAACCAAATCATGCAAGGATATCGCAAGTCAACAAAAATTTGTTTTCTAAATTTGTAGCACTATGATAGACATCTGTGTCAAATTTGATATCATACATGTCCTTACTGCTTCACCTGCGCTTGATTTGGCGCGAGACAAGTGTTTTTTCTTAAATTTTTACAATTTCAAATGAGTGATTTTGTTAAGCAAAGCAGTTTTGACCGCGAAATGAAATTGCTTGTGCAGAAACATTAGGATATTGCAGAGAGCCTTCGGTAACTAGACTTTGTTGAAAAGAAATGCTTATAGGTGATATAAATAGTCCAAAGAACGCCAGGAACGAGTTGCAGGGAAATAACACCCCGCACAAACACCAACGTCTACAGATAAAAGTCACCTCAATTATATTAAAAGTTCAGTGCTCAAAACGTGTCTATAAACAATTAGAAACCTTACTGATGCTGTTCGCATTTCGAAAGGATAAGTCAACATTATTTTAAAACATATTTTGGGCCTGAATGCGGTCAACTCTCGAATGGTACAAAAAACACTTACTGTCTTTGAAAAAGCGCGTCGCGTTAAAATCTGTGGAGAAGATCTCTGGGTATCCTGGTGTAGCGGCTTCAAAAACTCGATTTCTTTTTTGATTTAAGGGGACATTCCAGTTTGTCGGGTAAAAAAATAGGTTATTTTCATGATTTTTTTTAAGAGAAAGTATTAAAGATATAACAAAAAATTTTTTTTTAACATTTTATTCATCTTTCGACTACGTTTGTAAATTTTGTCGAGTCACTCCGGAACCGGAACCGAAAACTTAACCAAAAATTAAAACTAACTTCTTTTAAATGCTTTGGAAATTGTGTGGTCACCAACGCTGGATGATTCTTTTCTTTTGTGTACGAGGACGACTCCAAAAATTGGTACAGGAACCGGTACTGAGGTTACAGAATATAAGGACGTTATCCCCGAAGTTACGTCCTACGAACAATTAGGACGTTGCTCTTCCCTCTGGGTCAGAGGAAGCACGGCAACGACCCCTGTGGAGGGTGTTGTGTCAGGAACTATCAAAAAAGAGATTTAACGTCCTTTTCAGGACAAGAAAACGCGCTTCCTGAGGAACAACCCCCACAACAGCAGAGCAGTGGCGGACTATTGAAAAAAAAAATTGATTTTTCGGCCCTTTTTAAATCTATTTTTTAGTTATAACTAAAGCGTATATACAGCTGAGCCTCAGATCCCAGAGCCGTCTCTCAACGAAGTTGTAGACGCAATAAATCGATTGAAAATCAACAAGGCTCCCGGAGTCGACTGCATACCGGCAGAGCTTGTGAAGCATGGAGGAGAGGCAACCGCTCGAAAGATCCACCAGCTCATCCAAACAATATGGGATAAGGAAGTCACTCCGGAAGAATGGAAAACCTCAATAGTCATCCCCATTTTCAAAAAAGGCGACAGATCTGACTGTGAAAACTACAGAGGAATATCATTGCTCCCAACCGCATACAAAATATTAACAAATGTCATTCTGGCGAGAATCACACCTTACGCAGAAGAGATACTGGGAGACTACCAATGTGGATTCCGTAGGAACCGGTCAACAAGCGACCAAATGTTCACAATAAGACAACTGCTGGAAAAGAAGTGGGAATACGGAGAGACGGTTCACCAACTGTTCGTTGACTTCAAAAAAGCCTACGACTCAGTCGCAAGGCAGAGACTCTACCATATTCTAGTTGAGCTGGGAGTCCCAAAAAAATATGCCGCGCTCATTCAAATTTGCATGAACGAAAACAAAGGGCGAGTTAGAATAGAAAACCACCTCTCAGAACCATTTGAAATCCGGGACGGACTAAAGCAGGGAGATGGTCTATCACCGTGTCTCTTTAACCTTGTGCTCGAGTATGTCATCAGAAAGGTACAAGACGACAACATGGCCGGATCATCCCTGAACGGGGTCACACAAGTGCTCGCATATGCGGATGACATCGCCGTTCTGGGCGATAATCTAGAGACTGTTGGTAGAAACTGTGAAATCATCATGCAAGCGGCAGAAGAGGTGGGCCTAGAAATAAATGAAGACAAAACAAAATACATGATTACGGCGAGAGCAGGTGGGTCTCAGAGAACACATATAAACGTCAGAGGTAAGATCTTTGAAAAAGTTAAAGAATTTAAATATCTGGGAACGATACTGACGGCCAGTAACGAAATGTCGAAGGAAATTAACAAGAGACTGCATTCCGGCAACGCGAGTTGGCACGCAGTCAGTAAACTGCTGAAATCCAGACTGCTATCACGTAACATAAAGCTCCGTGTCTATAGAACCATAATCATGCCAATTGTTCTATATGGATGCGAAACATGGGCTCTCACAAAACGGGAAGAAAACAAATTCCGTCTATTCGAGAATAAAGTTTTGAGAGGCATCTTTGGAGGTAAATATGACGAGGAGGCAGGACAATGGAGGAGACTCCATAACCACGAATTGGAAGAGCTATATCGCAAACCTACAATAGTGAGAGTAATCAAGTCGCGAAGATTAAGATGGGCCGGACACGTGGCGCGAATGGGGAACGATAGGACCGTGCATAGAATTCTTGACGGTAGACCAACGGGAAAGAGACCGGTAGGACGGCCGCGACGGAGATGGGAGGACAATGTTAGGTTTGACCTTGAGGAGATCGGATCGAATGGTGAAGCGTGGAAGGAGAGTGCCCAGGACAGGGAAGGATGGCGAAGCCGAGTCGGTGAGGTCATGAACTTCCGGGTTCCTACAGGCCAATAAATAATAATAATAATAATAACTAAAAAAATAAATAAATAAATAAAAAAGTAATTCACTCACAATTTGCGTGTTAAAAATATGTGTGCGAACTTTCATAAGAATCGCATGCACCGTTTTCATATTATCGCTTACACCGCACTCAAAAAAGTCGTTTCGAGAAAAACGCATTAAACGTTTGGAGATAAATTAGACAAAGATAAAAGTGATTTTTTTCATGAAATCATCGGGATTTTTTATACTAACAGCTAGACATCTATTCCTGGTCCATAAACAATTCCTTCCACGACTTCGAATTGGTCCTCCAGTTGCATTTTCGCCTTTTTCCTCGCTGTTCGTGCCTCGTGCGAGTTGTATACTAGGCTGCGGTCAGCGTCTTGCAGCCGATCTCTGTCCCTCTAGTTTGTAAACGCTCTCGCAGCGTACCCAATTTTGATGCCCATGACTTGCATTATTAGCAATACGGTTAAAAACCCCTCATTAAACATACAAGCTGCGGTAAGAGCCGCAACTTCAATGATTTTCTTACCACTGTATGTGTGTTTTGGCGCCATTTGCCAGATAGTAGCATTGAAACTTTCGTTGTTATTTTGCGTGAAACCTCCCTCGCATATTTTTAACGAATCGGGATCTGTCAGTTTTACGTAAGCTGGGTAAATAGCTGTTCGTACTTTAGGATCCAAGGGAGGTTTGTCGTGGTGGAACTTTGACAGCTCATTCGCAGCTTCCGCGCGTTTCCATTTGCACCATGACTCCGGGCCCTCTGGACAGTTTTCATGTTGCGGATTTTCATCATCATCAACGGCACTACAACCGGGAACCGGTCTTGGCCTTATTTAGCAAGTCCTGAGGCTTGTTAAATTTTCCATAATGATTTGTTTTTTTTTTTCCGGGCAAGGTCATTAGTCGTGCGCCCGATTTTCATCGGTTGATATTTTGTGGTAGTATGTTGCCCAAATTTCTTTCCCCATTCCTTCAGCAGAGTGAGCATTGCGTCTAATCGCAAGTTCATAATAAGTCGTCAGTTCTGTTATCCTGTTTCCCGTAAGTTTGCCAGGACCAGCTCCTCCTAATTGGTCTGTTTTTTTTGTTGCTTTTTTTGACACCGCGTAATTGCGAACCGATTCGCTTTCCCACGCGATTGATACACTCGGCCTTTACAACATTTGGAAATGTTTTCTGCAACGCATTCAATAATTTTACATCCCCGTCTCCAACGTACCTTTCGTAAATGCGGCCGTGCAGATCAAAAGCGCGCTCGAACATCTCTAACATTCCGTCAGGCTCCATTTTACCCGAACTTTCATTGTGATCCAATGTGCAAACTGGTTCGTGTTCATCCCACCAAGTATCATATTCAGGGGTGCCTTTCTTTGTTTTCATAAGGTTCCACCCTTGGCAATGACGCGATTTCACAGTAAGATCGAGAACTTTGTTTGTTTTGTTGCCGATCAATGTCATAACGCCATAATTAGCAGTAAGACCCCTTTTGCTCCAACTACCATCTCCAGAAGCAGTAAATTTTTTATCTTTACTTTCATCGGTTTTTTCTTTTTCTTCTTTGCTAGCCTTTTTTATCACGGAAGAAAAAACGCCGATACAAGCGGTGTGTGCATTATCGAGACCAGCGTAGTAGACGTGTTTCGTAAATTCGCCAATATCCATCAGTGAAACAATGTAATTCCTTTAACCCGACACCCAAGATGCGCATTACGAATACTATTCTACGACTAATTTCGTAAGCTTTGTTGGCGATTCGTGGACAGGACTCGATGATCCTCTCACCACAGTTGCATTCGACGATCAGTGTGAATCCTAGGCCTTTCTCATTTTTTTTTGAAAAGTTTATCGAACCGTCACAGTTTTTACACTTTATAATGTTTGAAAGTTCGGAAAAAACTGGAAAAAAAATGTAACATCACGCATGCTGCCGTCACTGTGACCGTTGGAGCGAAGTCGGGCGATATAGCCACATTTTGTGCCGATGTAGTCGCATACTCCGTTTCCAGTTCATTTACACTTCCCATAAATCCTTTTCGTTTTTTATATCGACTCCCTGGACGCACCCCTGACTTACGCGAACCTTTAACGTTTTTAAACATTATGTTAGAAAATTTTATTTACGAGCACTCCACGCTCTGAGACCACGTTTACACTAAATACTTTTTCCTCCTCATGAAAAAGAAACAAAGAAACATCAAAAATACCTACCCCGCGACGTCACCGGTAGGAACTTCTTCCATAGTCACCAAACAAGAAAAAACCACCAGCACCGTGCAACGGGCAAGTTAGTTTCATATATATGAAACTAACTAAAATTCAGGGAATCACAGGCCACCCGCAGTACGCCCGAATGTAAAAACAACATACGCAGGAGCGACTATCCATTGCCGCTTATGAATATGTTCTTCAGTCGCACAAGATTGCGACATATTCAAAGAAGTGGCAGTTGGCCCAAGCCAACAGCGAAGCAAATTAATGCCCATAAATGGGTAGTCTGCATCTTTCTAAATACACGGTAGTTGCCACCTATGATACGAATTTGTATCCGCGGGAGACCAGACCCTTTAATGACCTATAACTTTGGAACCGCCTAAGATTTCGTTTCCAAATTTTAACATATTATTTTTGAAGGATAAAACTATCGATTAAGCAAAAAAAATTGATTTTTTGAACCGAACAAACCGGAATGTCCCCTTAATCGATAGTATGCCACTTGTAGAATATGCTCTCAAAGCCCCAAATATGAATTTGTATTTTCATCATCATCATCATCATCATCATCATCGGCACTACAACCGGGATGCGGTCTTGGTCTTATTTAGCAAGTCCCGAGGCTTGTTAAATTTTCCATAAAACTTGTTTTTCTGGGCAAGGTTATTAGCCTTGCGCCATGTGTTTGTATTTTAGCGGGTCAAAATGACCTCGAAAACTACGCATGGTCGATCACACTGTACAGTGATCGGAAACTTTAAGGGGGTATTCTGGTCTAGAAATTTGAAAAAATCATTTTTTTTTCGTATTTTCAAAGCTTAACCCTCTAAGAATATGTCTTTAAGAGGATTTTAGAAAATTCAAATTATTTTCGGAGGTATGGCTGTTTTTCTGACGCGCCACGATTATTTATTCGCTGGGAAACGAGACAATGCCCGGATTGACCGCTCAGAGATACGAGCGTCTAACGCATCAAAGGAGGCCAGAACTGCTCGGTTGGAAGAGAGAAGCGCGAAAGATGCTTATTTCGAAATCGAGGAAGGTCCAATGTATGCAGCAGGAATGGCAGATTGAATGAACGTAAGCCAAAAATATCATTTCATGACTTAGACCGCGAGAAACTTTACGTGAAACTTTAAACTCGCTTTTCTGGAAACAGTCTTTTTTAAAACAATACCCACGATTTTTTAAGTTCTACTGAACCGATTTACTTCAAATTTAGTATATGTCTTCTTTATAGACTTTTCTATTTCATGAACTATCCTCATCCCCAAATTTCAATGTTCACTATTTTTAAAAAACTCGAAAAACTTAAAAAATGGTACAAAAATAATTTTTTTTCAAGCAGTCGCAATTTAAAAAAAATTTTTTTTTTTAACTTTTTTTTAGTTCCAACGATAGGGGCATTTCTGTAAATTAATAATCTTTTTTTTTCAGATTGCTAGGAGGGTTGAACCGCGGGTATGGTCGCGTGCCAACTTTTTGAGATCCCCCAACTCATCAGCTGCTAACTTTTTGAGTTTTGGATTTTTTACTTTCAATTTTTTTTACTATATTCTTGAAATATTAATAAACATCCTGTAAAAATGAATACTAAAAATATTGATTGTTTATTTTTTTACAGCACTTCAAAAATTGCGTTAAATTCGTGCGTCTAGACCAGAATACCCCTTTAAATACATTTTCCTTCACACCATGTTTTTGAAACGATTGTGGAAGATAACACATAATCTCTCCCTAACTGAGACCGAGGTCGATTCGTCAACTGATTCGGCATATCTTCGTTGTTCAGGATACGACTTACATTCGAGATTCTGTTTTGAGGGTGGAGTCTGCTTGCCAAAGGATAGAGGTGTTCGAGCACAATAACTTGGACATCATATGGTTGAAAGTCGTGCTGGGAAATTCCGTTAAATTTTTTTTTTTACCGCTCCCCGAATGTGGATCGACCATCGACACATTCGAACATCTTTCACGTACCGTTGACTGGATACAGATCAACCAGCCGGCTTCTGAGATGGTCGTCCTTGGCGATTGTAATGGACACAACTCCGCCTGGTTGGTGCATTCTAACAGAACCGACGAGGCTGGGAGGCTGACGAAGATGTTCGCTGTTGGCCGCAATTTGACTCAACTCGTGGAGGAACCTACGCGAGTTCCAGATGCCGGGGTGATTATGGGAACACCCCGGATCTGTTTGTGATATCCGAGCTGAGGAGGTTGCTGCACCACTGGAAAACTCAGATCACTGCCTTGTATCGGTCGCGCAAGCACTTGCATTTCAAACGAATAACCGACCTAGGCTAACTAAGAAGATAAAAAGAAAATAAAAAAAATGTTGTAAACATGAAAAAAGCCGACCTAGGCAGCTTTGCCAAATATGGAGGTTGGGACTGCCAATTGGGACGATTTGCGAGATTTCTTCGCGTCCTTTCCGTGGTCGGAGATGTGCTTTGGAGACTCCGAAGTTAACACATGTGCGGAGTCGGTCACGGAGATTATTCTACTTGGGATAGAGATTTACATTCCGCATTCCATCGAACGAAATTCATGTGATAAGCTTTGATTTGATAAAAAATGCGAGCAGATTACGTTGGCAAAAAATAAAGCTTTTAAACAATGGCGCCCCAGTCCCACCGATGTTAACAGAACGAATTTTGTTAGAATCAGAAACGCGTGCAACCAGCCGATTGATGCCACGAAGAAGGCCTAAAACAACGGAGTGACCAATAAACTCCTTGGGAGCCTAACTGACTCGCGTCGCTACTGGTCAATGGGAAGGGCTGTCAGCAGTAATTTCGCTTCCTCCTCTTTTCCGCCATTGTTCACGGGAAGCGGGACGTTAGCCACAAATTATAGAGATAGAGCTAATGTGTTCGCGAATATATTTTCCGCGAATAAATTATAGAGATAGAGCTAATGTGTTCGCGAATTTATTTTCCGCGAATTCAAACCTCGATGCCGATCTTTTGGAGCCACCTGTTATCGCGCCAGTACGACCATAGATGCGGGATGTGAGGTTCCGCCCACGTACTATTCAAGAGACAACCAGACTTTTCAAACGCAAAAAACGCGAATAGGAGAAGACTCGGATCGAAAAAATCATAGAAAATGCCAGAGCAAAGAACAGCAGAGGTATGTATGCCGGCATAAATTCAATTAGAAATGGCTACCGAGGGAGAGCCAAAATAATTCGACACATAAACGGCTGTCTGGTCACAGAAACAAACAATATCATGACAAGATGGAAGCAGTACTTTGAAAACCTGCTCAATGTGCGCACCCATCAACCACAAATAAACGCACCAGACGTACGTACAGCCGAGCCCCAGATCCCAGAGCCCTCTTTCAACGAAGTTGTAGACGCGATAAATCGACTGAAAAACAACAAGGCTCCCGGAGTCGACTGCATACCGGCAGAGCTTGTGAAGCATGGAGGAGAGGCAACCGCTCGAAAGATCCACCAACTGATTAAAACAATACGGGACAAGGAAGTCATTCCGGAAGAATGGAAAACCTCAATAGTCATCCCCACTTTCAAAAAAGGCGACAGATCTGACTGGGAAAATTACAGAGGAATGTCATTGCTCCCAACCACATACAAAATATTAACAAATGTCATACTGGCAAGAATCACACCGTACGCAGAAGAAATACTGGGAGACTACCAATGCGGATTCCGTAGGAACCGGTCAACAAGCGACCAGATGTTCACAATAAGACAACTGCTGGAAAAGAAGTGGGAATACGGAGAGACGGTTCACCAACTGTTCGTTGACTTAAAAAAAGCCTACGACTCAGTCGCAAGGCAAAGACTCTACCATATTGTGGTTGAGCTGGGAATCCCGAAAAAATATGCCGCCCTCATACAAATTTGCATAAACGAAAACAAAGGGCGAGTTAGAATAGAAAACCACCTCTGAGAACCATTTGAAATCCGGGACGGACTAAAACAGGGGGATGGCCTCTCACCATGCCTTTTTAACCTTGTCCTCGAGTATGTTATCAGAAAGGTACAAGACGACAACATGGCCGGATCATCCCTGAACGGGGTCACACAAGTGCTCGCATATGCGGATGACATCGCCGTTCTGGGCGATAATCTCGAAACTGTAAGTAAAAACTGTGAAATCATCATGCAAGCAGCAGAAGAGGTGGGCTTCGAAGTAAATGAAGACAAAACAAAATACATTATTACGGCGAGAGCAGGTGGACCTCAAAGAACACATATAAACGTCAGGGGCAATATATTTGAAATTGTCAAAGAATTTAAATATCTGGGAACGATACTGACGACCAGAAACGAAACGTCGAAGGATATTAACAAAAGACTACACTCCGGCAACGCTAGTTGGCATGCAGCCAGTAAACTGTTGAAACCCAAACTGCTATCACGTTATATAAAGCTCCGTGTCTATAGAACCATAATCATGCCGATTGCTCTATACGGATGCGAAACATGGGCTCTCGCAAAACGGGAAAGAATAAATTCCGCGTATTCGAGAATAAAGTTTTAAGGGGTATATTTGGCGGTAAATATGACGAGGAGTCAGGACAATGGAGGAAACTCTACAACCACGAATTGGAAGAGCTATACCGCAAACCTACAATAGTGAGAGTAATCAAGTCGCGAAGATTAAGATGGGCCGGACCTGTAGCGCGAATGGGTGATGATAGGACCGTGCATAGAATTCTTGACGGTAAACTAACGGGGAAGAGACCGACAGGACGGCCGCGACGGAGATGGAAGGGCAATGTTAGATTGGACCTCGAGGAGATCGAATCGGATGGTCGAACGTGGAAGGAGAGCGCACAGGACAGGGAACAATGGCGGAGCCGAGTCGGTGAGGTCGTGAGCTTCCGGGTTCCTACAGGCCAATAAATAATAATAATAATATATCTATTAGTTTCTATACCGCAAACCTGCAATAGCGAGAGTAATCAGGTCGCGAAGATTAAGATGGGCCGGACATGTGGCGCGAATGGACAACGATAGGACCGTGCGTAGAATTCTTGACGGTAGACCAACGGGAAAGAGACCGACAGGACGGCCGCGACGGAGGTGGGAGGACAATGTTGGGTTTGACCTGGAGGAGATCAGATCGTCATGTGTGGAAGGAGAGCGCACAAGACGGTGAACGATGGCGGAGTCAAGTAGACGAGGTCGTGAACTTCCGGGTTCCTACAGGCGAATGAATAGAATAGGTATAGGGGGCCATTTATATCTTCGAGGCCTTTTTTATATTAATAAAAATAAACAAATAATGTGTTCTTAAGTGGTTTTTCGTTTATTTTGAACTGTACACATTTATTATAATCAATTATTGAGTATACGTGAGCTACAGGGTTTCCAAACTCGAAGGCTCACCCTACAACACTGCAACAGATGTCCTAGATTTTTATGGACCGCCCACACCAAACCCCTCGTGCAGTGAAGAGTCTTGGCAAGCACCTAGCCCACAAAGACACAACACGACACAGAAAAGGGATAAGAACAGGTCCCAAGGTGAGCGAGCAGAAATGATGAAGAAAAACGAGCTGTTTATGAAACAGAGAGATATTTTCCAAAGAACAATGCCGGAAAGTTGTAAGGGTTAAAATAGCCCAAAATCACAATTTACATGGTTAATTATTTAAAAAAAAAAGTATTGAAAACTACTTATCGACATTTTTTATATATACTTCGAAAGACATTCATAGAAAGCCGATATTACATTTAGATAGCTCGTATTTAATTAAAGCTCATTTAATTATAAATCAATTTTGCTAAACCTCAACTTGGCGTTTAGAAATGTGAAATATTGTTTGCATTAAATTTTTTAAATGCGTAATTAAACTAAAATAATTACAACGTATATATTTATCTTTGAGATCCCGCAAACGGTAATCAAATTGAGTTTCTTTTGAAATGAAGTGAAACATATTAAAATCAGTGAGGGCTATTATACAGTGACAACATGGAACCCAATTCGATAGAAGGGTTTTTTATCTACGCCACCTTCGTCCTTCCGATGTCCAAAGGAATAAACACATTCGTCAACACTCAACAGATATTAGAAACTAACTGCCTCTACGTGAGCACATTACTCATCGAAACGTAAAGAAAATCGAAATATTTCATCAATCCATTGTAAACATATTTCGGTCAAGGACAACTTTAAAATGTTGTCCCTTCGCAGTAATTGGTTCAAGAGTCATAGAAGACTCATTATGTTTACTATTGTACAAAAAAGGAAAAGAAAACGAATATTTAACGCAAACCCAAGCACTGGAAATTCAATATCCTAAGGAAATTTGCATATGCCCATCAGACATGCATATCCATATAAAACAAAACCGTTCAAAATTGATTTGTGCCAATGAAGGATTAGAAAACGAAACAACAGAAAAAAAATCTGGAATACAAAATAGCAGGTAGACTGGGTGTAGAGTGAAAACACATGAAAGGGGATATTATACTCCTCCGAAAACTATGAAATGCCTTGTTCGTATTTTAGGACCTACCAGACATGTAGGCTCTTACAATAAAATAATTTTCAAACGATCGAAATTATCTTGTAAGCTGCCATTGGGGTTAGTTTATTGAAGTATGGCCTTGTATTGATGTGTGCCAGCAACCTATTTTCGAAAACACAGTGCAAATACATTCATTGAAAATAAGCAGGCATCGTACAGAATCGATGTAAAATAACACTTTTTGAAAAACATCAAATCAACGATAATAGTCGAAAAACTCATCATATCTTTGGAAACTATTGATTGAAAGATCGAGGTGAAATACGTGGAAAACAACTTGAAAAGTGATTCTATCTAAAGATATTGCAAAACGAATGCACTGAGTAAAGTTCAAAAGGACTTTATTTTCTCTCGCTGTGATTATCTATCGCTTTTTGAAATGCAATAAAAAAAATATTGGACGTCATCCGGGTCTATCTGCATTATCGGTGGGGGCGGTATACGGTCAGTGAAAAGATTTCTCAAAAGCATCTTAGTTCTAACATGCTCTGTATTTCATCTCATCTTATAAAGGCCAAGTGTAGATTTAATATCTTTTCAGAAAACAAAGCAAGAAAAGCAACAACAAAAAATCGAACAAAACAACAAAAATCGAGACAAACAAAAAACAGAAATCTATAGAAAAGTATCAGCAGCGCACAAGTTTCGAACGTTAAATAGCGTTTCTAACTTATCTGCAGCCATAGAGACGTGCTAAAACTAAAAATGCATCAGCCGGTGCATTAAAAAAAATATCGAGAAAAAAATAGTTTTTTTTTTGTATGTGTTTTACTTCTCTGTATGATTTTCAGATTTTTAAACTTTGTGCTGTTGCAATTATTTCTATTCGTTTGTTTGTTCTATTTTTTTTTGAACTATTTCTGTGGGAATCTTCTCTTTCATCGGTTCTAGTCGGCTGCGTTCCGGTCAAGTTCTTGGTGGGTGGGTGGGTAAGGAGCAGCAACAAAATCCACAACAAAAAGAACAATAATAATAATAATAAGATGCATATTCATCCCAAGTATCTGCGTACATTAGCAGGATTGCTGTTTTGTTCGAAAACTAGACACGACGAGAACACTTATATTATTCAGTTCGTGTTGCTCTCTTTATGCAGTTTTCAAAAACGAAAAATAAGACAAAAAATATATATAAAAAGACAATAAGGCAAAAAACAAACAGTAAACAAGGAAAAAGAAAACAAACAAACAAAAAAAATAACGACTCGTGCATTTAGATCTTTTTTAAATACTGCACGGTTTTGATGTTTTGAAATTTACCACCGGAATGAATGGGGCACAAAAGGTGTCCACACGAAGTGCAGTAGGCTGTGTGTAAACCGTCGCCGGAGACCGTTTTCAAGCTGATCGTGATGATCGTGATGATCATCTATAGATGATGACGATGACGACGACGATTGTCTTTTGACTTGCCCCTGCCAGGTTTTTTAGTGACTTGTAAGTTATGAGCGAACACGTTTCTAAATTCGTTTACAAAAACGCAACTTTTTTGCGCACCAACAAAAAAATGATCGATGCCGATCTATGTATATGCATTTTGTCACTGTGCACTGCAGCGTTGCACTTGTTCTTGGGTAATGGCTTTAAATATATTATCCAAGCATGAAAGATAAAAAATTCAATGCGCTCCACATTGAGGGGGAACATTTTTTAAGTACGGATTATTTTTGATGCTTTTCTAGATGTTTACCCTTTTTCCTGCTTTTTGACAGCATACATTTTTGGTTTGTATAAAAATTCGCACAACACTATTTTGATGTCGTTGTTTGTTTTTATTTTTGTCTTTGTTTTTTTTTTTTTTTAAATCGAGGTGCATTTTGAAAAGGATTAGATCATCATTCTATTTAATGCAGACGACTTTTATACATAGTTTTTTATTTTCACGCAATCAATCTAGAATTTCTTCTGAGCAACTATTGCAAAAGCTATTCGAGTTTACTCTCCTATGGTACCATCAGCATAACAGAGTAAACAGTAGGTGCAACATTTTATTTCAAGGAGTCGCAACAATCGATCGCAGTATTCTGTGCCATCATTATTCGTTCGTCGTGTGTATTAAGGACGTTTTCTCTGGTTGCGAACTGTATTAAAATTAAGAGAGTGGTTTTTTTACAGCCTCTGTACCTTCATTACGGTTTGGGTTATATTCCAGATTCTCGGTCTTCCGATCGAACTGGAAATGCCTTACAATCCAATGAACCAATAAAATTCCAGTGAACTACTAAAAAACGTCGGCGCAAGGCTAATAACCTTGCCCGTAAAAATAAATTATTATGGAAAATTTAACAAGTCTCGAAACTTGCTAAATAAGGCCAAGACCGGATCCCGGTTGTAGTGCCGATGATGATGATGATGAACTACTAAAAATCCTTATCAATACTTGTGAGATTATTCAAATTATATTATATATATATATATATATCCTTATCGTAATAGCCATATAAGAGGTTTTAAATACTATTGTTTTATTAATTAAAATCCGTACCAGTTACCTGATGGAGCAGGGCTAATAACCTTGCCCGTAAAAATAAATTATTATGGAAAATTTCACAAGCCTCGAGATTTGCTAAATAAGGCCAAGACCGGATCCCGATTATAGTGCCGATGATGACGATGACCAGTTACCTGAACATAGGAAGCATAGAAATCAAAAATCATATTAGTCAAATAGCCCAATTGTTCTTGCAACCAGGATTCGTCTTTTTACGAGACTAAATTTCTGCTTCCAAACTTTTCTTTCAAATAGAACACACAAAAATTAAAAAACGAGCATCAATCAACAATCTTCCTTTGTTTGTTTTTACTTACATTCCTTTCGTCGTTTTTTTTTTTCAACGAAAACAGTACACTCTCAATTAGTGGCCGTCCTTTCTATACGACACAACTTGTATTCCTTTAAGTTAAAGCGACTTTGAAAAGTAAACATGCAATTGCTCGTGGTCACAGTTAATGTGAATGTTGAGCGGAATGTTTTTTTTATTTTATAATACTTCTCCCAGGAAAGGCCAACCAATAGCGCTGAGGCAGTGCCCTGAGATGCTATGTCATCATGATGTTCAAGGATTTCTCCCCACCATTTCACGTTTCCGAACCCTCATATATTTAGCTAAGTACAAGCTATTTGGCGCAACGCTAATAACCTTGCCCGTGAAAATAAATTATTATGGAAAATTTAACAAGCCTCGAAACTTGCTAAATATGGCTAAGACCGGATCCCGGTTGTTGTCCGATGATGATGACAAGCCATATATAAACGATATATAATGTGATTATCTTAACAACTAACTTAAAACCAAGGTATACTAGTAGGCATTCTTTATCAGCTACGCATTTGATGGATCCCATCATTGATCTCCGGGCAGAGTGCAAATCGTTTTATTGCCCGGAGAAAATGATTTTAATAAAAAGCTTGTAAATACATATTTTTTATTTTACTTCTCCCAGGAATGGATAACCTATAGTGGTGAGTCAGCGCTCAGAGAGGCTATTTGTTTTTTCGGCCGGGTCCATCAGCCAAGCTCCGAAAGATGCTCAAGGATTTCTCCCAACCATTTCACGAAGTCTAGAGTTTAATGGGCTCCTCGACAATATAGTGGTTAGTATACCCGCCTGTCACGCGGGAGACCGGGTTTCGATTCCCCGTCGGGGGCCCCTGGCGCAAGACTAATGACCTTGCCCGGAAAAAACAAATCATTATGGAAAATTTAACAAGCCCCAGGACTTGCTAAATAAAGCCAAGACCGGTTCCCGGCTGTAGTGCCGATGATGATGATGATAGTTTAATGGGGTGGTATTTCACCAGGGGCTTTGGAACCCTACCTACCACTCAGTAATAGTACCGAACTGCACAATAGCAAGTCGTCAGTTGAATCTAGGTTTGCATAATCAAACACAAAACACAACCTTCTTACCAACTCAGCCATTAAGGCAGTATGTGTCAATATCTCAAAGTCAATCTTGAAAGAATGAATAATTTTTCAGAGCTAAAAGGTATATTCCTTCAGACAATATTCTCATTCTCTAGAAATGTCAAACTAGACCTGCGCTTACATACTGTTCACATGTTCGAAGCTTCCTATACACACCCGTGATCCACTCGAGAGCTTGCAGAACAATCCGGTCAGTTGAGAACACAAAACTGCCATCTACATCACTTCGAAGGCACGTTGGGGAGCATTGCCTTTTTTTAGAGATATTTCCAAATGAGATTTGTAATATCATTCCAGGGAAGTCGGTTCATTTGCGCCTCAAAAGACAATCCGATGGAACCCATGAATTTGCAATCCACGACAGGTGAGTGTTGTACGATGATAATCGGAACAAATCGCCCTAAGGCAAGTGATAGTACATTGTCCCTGTTACAGACATTACTAAGGGAACTGTTCCCTGAAAACGCGTGATATTATTCAAAGGAGTTCGTTTTGTTTGCACTCGACAAGGCAATCCGATAGATACCATTATAGCGTTTGGGATGATAGTGAAGAACTGATTCATATATCAAAGTTCACAGAAAGAACTGTCAATCGGAAAACATTTCAAAAGAAAAAAAATCCATTATTTTCAAAGGGATTTATTCATCATCGGCACCACAACTGGGATCCGGTCTTGGCCTTATTTAACTAATCTCTCGGTCCCAATTTCGAGCCGATGTCCGAGGGATTTACTATAAAAGTATTTAAAGAAAAAGTTGAATTCGAAAATGTCAGTAAAAATAGAAATTGTAAAACGGCCTGAGGAAGAAAGGGGACCTTCTTCCAAAAAAGAAAAATCAAAGAATTAAACTTAAATTTAAAAGAAATGCAGCGAGAATTAAATTTAAAAAAAGGTACTTTTTTTAATGAATTTCAATTTCAAAATTTTTAAAAATGAATTTCAATTAAAAACAAGATTTTCCTAAACTACGTTAATGCTCTGGTACACGGCGCTAATAATTTGCTCGACTCCCTTCTAGTGCTGTGATTTTCACCATGATTGCTTGTTTGTTGGGATCGCTACAGAAGAACTTAAGAAAAAAGGATGCAATTAAAGCCAACAAAATCATGTAAAGCCGGAGCGAAAATGTTGTTAAGAATCGCCGCATATCGCCCCGAAGTCACAGTGACTGCGCGAGCTCTTTTTTAAAATACGAGTAAAAAGAAAACGGCCTTTTTATTCCTCTTTGCCTTTCTTGTTCTTGACGACCTAAGTCCGTGGTTTTTCCATTATCTAACTAGTTACCTCAAACCAATATTTTGATATATGTGCTGGATGCTTCTTAAGCTTAGTTAAGTTAGTGTTACGTTCTTTAGTTTGTAAAGTTATGTATACTTTAGCTTGTAAATACTTATATTGCTTGGATCAAGCCTATAAATAGGGCGACAGCTTCCCTATACTTCAAACTTCTCTAACGTGAACATTGTAAATATTTAATTTAAACAACCTTCTATAGAAAGGACTTTCTAGGCTTCGCAGATTTTTCTATGTAAAGAAAATTTTATATGTGCTAACTGAATAAAATGAACGAATGCACCAATGAACGAATGAACGAATGAACGAATGAACGAATGAACGAATGAATGAATGAACGAATGAACGAATGGACGAATGAAGGAATGGACGAATGAATAAATGAATAAATGAATAAATGAATAAATGAATAAATGAATGAATGAATGAATGAATAAATGAATGAATAAATGAATGAATGAATGAATGAATGAATGAATGAATGAATGAATGAATGAATGAACGAATGAACGAGCGAACGAATGAATGAATGAATTCATGAATTCATGAATTAATGAATGAATGAATGAATGAATGAATGAATGAACGAATGAACGAATGAACGAATGAAGGAATGAAGGAATGAAGGAATGAAGGAATGAAGGAATGAAGGAATGAACGAATGAACGAATGAAGGAATGAAGGAATGAACGAATGAATGAATGGACGAATGAATGAATGAATAAATGAATAAATGAATAAATGAATAAATGAATAAATGAATAAATGAATGAATAAATGAATGAATAAATGAGTGAATGAATGAATGAAGAATTTGGTACCGATAGCAAAATTTCCCCTGTTCAAAACCAGCACATTTATTGTTATTGTAAAACTCGCCCACGCACCACGCACCACGCACATCACGTTCAATAGCAACTGAATCCCGGTTAACTAGCGATATATCTCCCACACCTCTCCCAGCGTTCAATTCATACAAGTAATAAAAAAAATGAGAATGACCTTTGGTATGTATTGTATTTTCGGAGCGTGATTTGTGAACACAATTTTAATAACCCTAATCCGTTCATTGTCTCGGCACGACCCTTGAAGTAACCAATCAATTCACGAACATTTTCCACATAAAATGGGATGGTTTATATTTATATTGTTTTTTTTTTTACACTAACGCGCGAACAAAAGGGGATTTTGAAGTACCCTTAAATGTCAGAGCACAGCGTATAGACAGTCCCTACAAGTCCCTCAATCTGCACGTGACGTTAGTCCTATATCATTTTCCTTGCAGATTTTTTTTGTATGGTTATATAAACTGGGGCAGGGAAAGTTGCTGAATTGGGCGTTCTGAAGCGAAGCTTGCTCAGAAGATTGTGTAGATAGCCAGGCTCAAAAAAGTGACACATAAACTTTACTTTTCGTGTAGTTTAGTCGTTACCACAAATTGAATGAAAGTGGTGTACGTTTTCGCCGTCGTCGTACTTTTCTTAAAGTGGGGCAGGGAAAGTTGCTGAATTGGGCGTTCTGAAGCGAGGTTTGTTCCGAGGATTGTGTAGGTAGGCAGACTCAAAAAAGTGGCGCATAAACTTTTCGATTCGTGTGGTTTAGTCATTATCAAAAACTGAATGAAAGTGCTGCCCGTTTTCGCCGTCGAGTCGTACTTTTCTTTCGGTTGCCTCATCTTGAGGAGAGATCTGCAGTTATCGACATCGTCGCCTGACTTAGCTTTTTTATGAGGCTATCTTTTGTTTTCTTGTTTTTACACAAACGCGCGCACAAAAGGGGATTTTGGAGTACCCTTAAATGTCAGAACACAGTGCGAGCGGAATCTCAAATCACTTGCTAACAATGATCATTCTAGGAGCCTGGTTCATCTAAAAAACAATATCGATCGGCAATATAACTATCAATATGTTGGGAAAAGTTGAACGACCTCGATTGGCAATAATGAATGCTATTTGGCTAATGCCATTGTTAATAATATGTAAACTTAATTTTTAAAAAATTAAATAAACTTTTAATGCCGTATTTGATGGTGGGAAAAATATTAAATCATATCTGCATTCCATTTTTGTGAAATGAATTTTTAAATCAACAAGTTCCTCTGCCCCGCTTTGTATATTGGGTCATTTCAATTTCCTCCGGTCACAATTTTTTTATATTTCAGTCTTTTACCCAGCAAGATATCCAAGATGGATACTGCCTATGCATTATCATCATCATCATCATCGGCACTACAGCCGGGATCCGGCCTTGTCCTTATTTAGCAAGTCTTTCCACCGGCCCATATCCGAGACTTGTTAAATTGTCCGTAATAATTTGTTTTTCCGGGCAAGGTTTTTTTTTTTTACACTAACGCGCGCACAAAAGAGGATTTTGAAGTACCCTTGAAGATTATTAGCCTTGCGCCAAAACTGCACCTAATTAATCATACTATACTTACTTTTCATCCGAGTTTAAGGTATACCGACTTCAAATGACTCGTAAGTTTATTCTCTTGCTACCAGTAGTACTGCAGTACCAACACTTTTAGTCTTTAACCAGTACCGCAGTATATAAACCCTTAGTCTTTGGGCTATCTCGGAAAGATTCAATATTGCAACAAACTGACGTTTTTAAACGTCTATACAATGGAGATGCACAGAGCGTATTACTGGAGTTAGTAGCTTGTCTTCGTTAGCCCCTTGAGGTCAAAGTTCAAAGCATATCCTCGAAGGCTGCAAAGTAAAGCTTAAACTAATCTAACTTAACTAACTATCATAAATGGGGCGTAAGTCTTATCAAATTAAAAATTTAAAGGGTTTCTCAATAAGGGTGACATGCTGATAAAATTAAATAAAGGGTTTCCTAATAGGAACGATATTTTTAAAACGTCATGGCAGCCATATTTAAAATGTTAAATATGTCACTAGGTGCCATTTGTCTTTAGTATAGTATGAGTATAAAATGATTAAATTAAATTAAAAAAAATAACAAGCTTTGTTTTTATCTCAACTGTTCTGCATTTAATTTAATTTTAAAAACATATTATTATTATTATTATTATTATTATTATTATTATTATTATTATTATTATTATTATTATTATTATTATTATTATTATTATTATTATTATTATTATTATTATTATTATTATTATTATTATTATTATTATTATTATTATTATTATTATTATTATTATTATTATTATTATTATTATTATTATTATTATTATTATTATTATTATTATTATTATTATTATTATTATTATTATTATTTTATTATTACTTATTAGTCTATAGGAACCCGGAAGCTCATGATCTCACTGACTCGGCTGGGCCATTGCTTCCTGTCCTGTGCACTCTCCTTCCATGCTTGACCATCTGATCCGATCTTCTCAAGGTCAATTTTAGAAACATAATGGTCCAGCCGTCATTTGAAATTATTATTTCTTGCACCTTCCTGCTATTTTTTAATACGAGGTGGGCCAAAAATATGTCCATAACTTTATGATATTGATTGAATTTAATACAATTTTGTGGGTGACTAAAAAAGCAGCACTAAACAGTCATTCCAAGGTAAAGTAAATATATAAAACTAAAATCATACTGTGTATTTGCAATTGAAAAATGTATCTGAGATTATTCAGGGAACGATGGCGTAGCTGAGTGTTCGGGTTCCTACGGGCCAATAAATAGAATAGACTAGAATAGTATTTGTGACTATTGTTATAACCAGTCCGTCCCAGAATATCAATTAACAGCATATTCTCGACTCATTCAATTCCAAATTCAACAGGATATACCAAAGGGGATTATCCAACCGGCTGGGTTTTGGGACCCTACCTACCACTACAATATATTTACAACCTCATAGAAATAGTTAAGATAAATCAAGGTACGTCAATATGGTCTAGTCGAAGTAGTTTTCAAGTTTTGTAAATATTTTTTTATTTTGTCTATATGACAAAAACAATAAAAAATACTGCTGCCTTTGGCAGAGAAATCTTTTTAGAAAACTGAACTTTATTAAAAAAAATGTTGATCTATATGTGAAAATATCAGCAATAAGATTCTAACTTCCGCACTAACTGCAGATATGCAAACATCACAATAAGTACAGCCCCTAACGGCGTCCCTTATATATTTAGTTGCTCCCCCTTCCTCAGAAGGTAATAGCAACGACGTCGAAGATTACTGTAAAAGTGCTCGTCTTCAATAAGCTATCCATGACAAGCACCAGCATTTATTTTTATAAATTCCCCAAAAATAGTATCCCTATGATCGGTGGACAGCTATTAGAAGTACGAACATTTCTACGGGATGACGAATTTCTTTATTCAATGAGTAGAACCAGATGAAAAAAAATTGTAGATTTTTTTTTTTACAAAAATCGTGATTTTGAATTTAATAGTCTCCAAAAAAGTTTTAAATGAAAATCGTGATTTTGAATTTGATCACTTTTTAGAAAACTGTACATTATTAAAAAAAATTTGATCTATATGTGAAAACATCAGTAACAAAAACGCTCGGTCCTCTATATACGATAAACTAATTTTATTTGTAATTACTTGTTACTAATAAATAATTAAATCAATTTTATTTGATAACTAAATCTTCAGGTATCAAAAAAAAAAACGAACAGGAGGAAACTAGTATCTGACCGACGATGAGAGAATAAAGTAATTACTCAGGACAATAGAATTACTCGGTTCTCATTAAACTCTGATTAACATGCAGGCGCCATTCGAAAATGAAATACCTGCTTTCAGCCTGAGCAAATCTTTTGGTAATAAAGTCATAATTTGCATCCGTCCTGTATTCGTGGAAGGCAGCAAATAACAAAGTATTTCATAAAAAAGACGGAGGTTTACTACGCTTACCAGCATAATAAAAAAGATATTTAATGCAGTCAAATATAGAACAGTTAAAGCACATGGCTAAAGGACATGGTATGCACGTGGGTTAACGTAATTGAAAACTAGACCGTTTATTTAAAAAACAGCCTGGCCGCCTCGATGCGAGGCAAATGTTGTAAGGAATACAATGGTGTAGGTAAAAAAGTCGCGAAATGCACGAGTTTGTACATAAGTGGGACGTATCACTCATTCGAAATTCGTTCAGGTTTGTTTTCCATCTAGGTTAGAGATACTAAAAATTGTCATTGTTGAAACGTAACATTTGTAGTGAAAAGTGAAAAGATTAATGGTTCTATACAGGATCAGGACCTGATTTGGAACCTAGAATTACAGTAGTTGCAAGTGGTTCCTGTTCTGTTATATGCATCTTAATCTCCTTCCTTCCAAAGTTAATGAAGGATATGGCAATGATTGGGAGCGAAAGTAGTCTCCCACTGTTCGAAGTAATAAATATCTATTTGCGTCCTTTTTTAACATTACCGGTTATCAGCAAAATCTTTTAGTTAATTTGTTCTAAAACCAAGGTATAGTTATTCCTTGTAAAACGAGAGGAACTTAAACATTGAACATCCGATATATTATTAAAAATCAGCAAGACCCTAAATATGTGCACACCAAGTACTATTGACGGCTAAGATACTGTCGGAACGTCCGATAGTGAATATTTTGTCTTAGATTTATTTACAACAATTCACACAGCCTGCATGGTGGGACAATTATGATGGCCGAATTAAGGAGTAAACGCTCTTATAGTTGCGATCACTCAGAACCTCGGAAGTATTTTTAAATAATTTCCAAATGTTACTTGTTCGTAAACTTAGCTATGCTAAAGATGTGAGCCTTGACTGATGTTTTCGTAACGACTGATCTCGAAAAATTATAAAGGTGGGTTGGTATTGAATACAAAACTATTATGTCCGTCTGGAAAAATCCTTTATGTATAAATGTTCTTTGTGCAAACATGTTTTTCTATGAAAGTAATTACCTTTCAGCGACTTATACGCTATTACCTTACATCCTACTATCCTTCCATCTCCCGCCATCTGGTCGCTGCTCTTCAAAAACTATTTAACGTGAATCTTAAATAGTTTTTAGTTTAAAATTTACGTACGTTATTCTTGAAAATATAGACTATCGAAGAATGCAATAGTGATTCAAGCAAGAAATAATTAATTATAAATTTCTTGAACACTGTAAAACTTGTCGGAATCGTTTAGTTAGGAAATTTCGAGTAAAATTAATGAAACTAGTAAATAGGTTCTGATATGAAAGGCGACAAAAGATTAGAATAAGCTTTAACCATTTGAATTTGAACCAGAAACTTGTCTTCACAGATCAAGCCAAACAATCCAAAATGTATAAATATTTGGAGTTCAAAGTTTCTATTCGTAAGCCTGCACTAAGCTAATGGGGTGGTAGCCCCACTAAACTTACACGTAGACAGGTAGAATCAGAGTTGAACTAACTTTTCCAAATAAATTGACATGCGTATGAAGGTTGACCTGGGGGGTGGGAGCGAACATACAGGGCAAAGTCTCTGCTTTCAACACGGCGAAGGCCAGGATTATCCTTGCCCCTGTTCAATCCAAGTTGACATGCAGTCTCCACGCGACACTTCGTCCGGCCCCGCAGTGGAATATCTAAAAGAAAGTTCCGCGGGGATCAACGGGAATATGAGCCTGGTGGAAGATGGTTTTAGTCGGAAAAACCAGGCATGCCTCTGGATCGGTCCAGAGGTATCTTTTGAAGATTTCCAGCTAGCGAAACCAAAAAAATAAATAAAAAAAGCTCTGTACGTTCCGGGATATGGTTCTGAGAAATCTTCGACTATCTTTCGGACGTCTGGCTGAACTTGAGATAAGACAGAACGGTGTGGATCGGTCCAGAGGTATCTTTTGACGATTTCCATCTTCCTACCGAAACCAAAAAAAAAAAAAAACCCCTGGATAGCTACTTTGGCACCCACCAAGTAGTGAACCAATGCATGCAGCGACATCCTGAGAAAGGTTGGCGCAATGCTAATAACCTTGCCTGGAAAAACAAATTATTATGGGCAATTTAACAAGTCTTGGATATGAAGCGGATACCGGTGGAGAGAGTTGATAAATAAGGCCAAGACCGTATCCCGATTGTAGTGCCGCCGATGATGATGATGATGATGATGATGAAGGTTGACCATGACCAATGTAACAATCCAAGTGAAGACATCCAGAATACTGTTCCAAAATATAAACACCTTTAAGGAACTTCGACAAGAGGATAAACGGAAGTATCTCCATTCTCACTTGGGGTTAGAGAAAGTTAACCTGAGGGTGATGATGTCGAGCCAAAACCTTGCATAAGTCCATCGAAAAACTCACATACGCAAATGACATTGATCGGAAGAACATCAAGGACATTAATAGAAGTTTTCAGTTAAATTGAGCACGTGGTGCGAAAACAGGGACTGGACATTAATGAGGGTAAACCTGCATACCCTTCATGGGTTCATAATCACAGATGTGTGCCTGATATGGCTCGAGTAGATCCAAATCGGATGTAAAATATTCTGGTTTTCGACAGACAATTGTCTCACCTTACGTCGGGCTCTAAATCCCCACTAAATAATTTTATCTCAATAAAACTTTATACAATGTGACCAATACAAAATAGGATGGATACCATTTTGATCAAATTGATTCCGCAACATATTGCCAGAACGACGAAGATGGGAGGACAATGTAAGGCGCAATCTTGAGGTTATCGGATCAGAGGGCAAAGCCTGAAAAGAGAATGCGCAGGACAGGAAACGATGGTGTAGCCGAGTCAGTGAGGTCATGAATATCCGAGCTCCTACAGGCCAATAAATAATAAAAATAATAAAATAAAATAAATTGCCGGAGCAATGATTTCCCCCAATGGTCTCATTTGCGGATCCTCTTCCCCAAATACAATGTATTATCAGAGAGTGGTTCGATACGGCTTGTTTCACAAGAGGCATTCCTCGATATACCAGGTGTACGGGTGTGAAGTGAGCGTCAAGATACAAATGTATCGATAGGGAACGTTTGTTGTGAACGAGTCCATATATTTTTTTTATTTGGTTGTTATGACATCTGTCAAACATATTTAGTATGCATCAAGTCATTGTACAAACAACATCATTATTTTTAATCCTGTTATGTCGAATTTTATACCAGAAAATGATGATTTGCAGAAAGCATTTAGTTTTTGTTTTCATTTGAAGAAAAGTGCTGCAGAGTCGCATCGAATGCTTGTCGAGGCTTATGGTGATCATGCTCTATCGGAAGCAACATGCAAAAGATGGTTTAAGCGGTTCAGAGATAATGATTTTGATGTGCGAAATGAAGAACGTGGAAGACGTTTGAAGACGCCGAATTGCAAACAATATTGGATCCAGATGACACTTTAAGCCAAAAACAAATGGGACAAATGTTAAATGTTGCACAACAAACAATTTCTGACCGCTTAAAAGCTATGGGAAAGATCCAAAAGTGTGGAAACGGGGTGCCACATGAATTGAATGACAGTTAGATGGAAAAGCGAAACACCACATGTGAAACGTTGCTTCTACGACACGAAAGGAAGTCAGTATTGCATCGAATTGTGACTGGTGATAAAAATGGATTTATTTTAAAAATCCTAAACGCAAAAAATCATGGGTACATCTAGGAGAAGCGCCATCATCGACTGCTAAGCCCGATCGGTTCGGAAAAAAGACAATGCTCTGTGTTTGGTGGGACCAGAAGGGGGTGGTGTATCATGAACTTCTAAAACTTGGCGAAACTGTTGATGCGCAACGCTACCGACAACAAATGATCAATTTGAACCATGTATTGATCGAAAAACGACCAGAATGGGCCACAAGACACGGAAAGGTAATTTTCTTGCATGATAATGCTCCGAGTCATACAGCAAAACCCGTCAAAGAAACAATAAAAGCTCTCGGCCGGAAAGTGTTACCCCACCCGCCGTATTCACCAGACTTGGCTCCTTCCGACTACCATTTGTTTTCATCGTTGGGACACGCATTGGCTGAGCAGCATTTCAATTCCTGCGAAGAAGTCGAAATTTGGGTCTCCGAATGGTTTGCCTCAAAAGACGACCGATTTTATTGGCATGATATCCACAAATTGCCAGAAAGGTGGTCGAAATGTGTAGAAAGCAATGGCCAATACTTCGAACAAAATGTTTTTTCCTTTTTTTTTTACTTTTACTTTACTAAAAAAAACGTTCACTTCATACTGGTACACCTGGTAGACAATACGGGGTGTTACATAGTGACCTCCCCACCGCCTTTATCCCATTGAGACAACCATTCATTTGAACATACAAGATATAAAACGTTTAATTAATTTAAAATATTAAACATGAAGCTAAATACAAAACATAAGCTGAAATACAAACCACAATTTACATTACTATACAGCAGGGACGGGCAACCCCGTGTTGTGGCATTTCTAACCGATGCACACACAGTAGGCAGGGTCCCGAAGCCCAGCCAGCTCAAAAACAAGGAAAACGACTGAGAAAAAACGACATCGAATATTTAGCGAAGACACAAAACAACTAATATAAAGACACAGTGAACTCATAGATTAACTACCTTGGGTCAATAGTATTAGCCGATAACAATATGGAAGAAGAAATACGCGAACGGCTGATTAAATCCAACAAAGCCTACTATGGTCTATCAAGGCTCTTTAAATCCCGAAATTTATCCAGAACATCCAAGCTACTACTGTACAAGACCATGGTCTTACCAGTACTCATGTATGGATCCGAGACCTGGGTGCTTAATAAAAGGCACTCTGAACTCTTGGCCGCGTTCGAGAGAAAGGTCTTAAGGAGAATTGTTGGCCCCGTATGTGAGGGAGGACGATTCCGGAGACGCTACAACCACGAGTTGTACGCAATCTACCTTGAAGCTCATATTGTAAGAAAAATCAAGCTCGGCAGACTCCGGTGGGCGGGACACCTAGCTCGAATGAGCGAAGAGGAGCCTGCCCGGAAAGTCCTTTGTGGCAGGATGTATGGAAGGAGACAGCGCGGCAGACCTTGTCTGCGATGGAGGGATGGCGTAGACCAGGACGCCCAGAGCCTGGGAGTGCTAAACTGGATGACATCGGCTCGAAATCAGGACGGGTGGAGAGATTTGTTAAATAAGGCCAAGACCGGATCCCGGTTGTAGTGCCGATGATGATGATAAACTCATAGATACAAAAAATAAGAACATAGATATCAAAAAAGAAGTAGGAAGGGTATACAAATAAACGAGTAAATCAATATTCGGAAAGACTGAAAAACACATAGACAAAAAGTAATAACAAGAAACTTAAATAAACACAGGAGTACAAAAAGAGCGTTTAAGGAGCTAACCATTCATAAATCATGGATATAAAAACTTAAACAACAATCAGAGGAAACCAAAACAAGGAAAGATGTAATCAACCATGCAACTAACTTCTATAAAGATTTGTACCGAAGAAGAAACAACGACCGGCGACTTGAACTTACAAACAATAATTGGGAACCCAAATTAAACTCTGTTAGCCCAATAAAAAAAGGAGGTGTACGAACAAATAAAAGAACTAAAGAATAAAAAAAACCCTGGCCCAAATAAGCTCAGCAACGAAGTTAAACTAGGAGCACCAATTCTAACTCATTACCTTCCGCAAATATAAACTATGGCTCCTCGATAGTACAGTGGTTAGTATACCCGCCTGTCACGCGGGAGGCCGGGGTTCGATTCCCCGTCGGGGAGCCTCTGGCGAAAAAAAAAAACAAATCATTATGGAAAATTTAACAAGCCTTAGGACTTGCTAAATAAGGCCGAGACCAGTTCCTGGTTGTAGTGCCGATGATGATGATGATGATGAATAAACACAGAGACTGTACCGCTACAATGGTGTAAATCCGACATCATACTCGTGTTTAAGAAGGGCCATCCACCGGATATAGGAAATTACAGGCCAATCAGCCCACTAACAACCTATAGAACAAGCAGGCTTCCGCTCAGGCTTCGGTGCTACTGATCACAATCAGGCAATAGAACAAATTATAGAGAAATACCATGAGTTTAACAGACCACTGTACTTGGCGTTAGGCTTTCGTTAGTATTAGTCACCATTCAATTTGAAATGCCTTGAAATTGTTCGGATTAGACCAAAAATATATAAACATATTAACATATAATATATTTACGAGAATAGTCAAACCTATGTAAAACTTGAACCTAGAGGAAACCCCATTGACATAGGAAGAGGTGTTGGACAAGGCGACCCATTATCACCGAAATTATTTATCGCCGTCCACAGGAACTTTTTTTCCGGAATATAGACTGGTCACCACAAGGTATAAAAATATATGGTCGTTACTTAAACCTAAGGGTCTCTAAGTTTCGCCGACGATATTGTAATACTAGGTGAAACACCTAAAGATTTAGAGGACATGATGCAATCACTTGACCAGGAAAGTGCGAAAATTGACTTAGAAATGATACCAGTAAGACTAAAGCAATGACCAACAGTGACAAAGAACGTATTAAAGTAATGTACGCCGAAAGGCATTACACAAACTTGTATCGTGTAATTTAGAGTGCTCGTGTAGAGCCAGTAAATTATTTTAAGAATAATAAAAGTTTGTAAAATAGGATTTAGCATTTAGTCCTATGTCAAGATTTGTTAAATTATTGTACAATAAATGCGTTATTGGCGTCCCGAGATGCCACCAAATAACTGTTGCAGTTCCTTTTGAACAGTTGCAGGTGGACTATAGAAGTTACACAATGGAAGGGGCCAACGTTTGGAAAAAGAGAGGTAAGAAGATCAATAAAACGGTGGACTGCTGATATAAGAAAAATATCAGGAAAACGATGGATGAAGAGGGGCAAAGATAGAACGACGTGGAAGGAGTTGGAGGAGGCCAATAGGGGCCAATACTCAAATAGGGCTCCACATCTCGGAACTAGTAAAAAAGAATAATCATACTAACAACCTAGATTAAGCAAATACGAGGGTTGCCTCTTATGTTTCGGGATTTGGCAAGCCTAGCGTTGCAATCCGGCAATTGACAGCTCTGTCGTAAAGTTGGACATTTTTGAGGTTATACGCACTCAGAACGTTTTGACATACGAGCGCTATTTGTGTTGTTTACAGTAACTTAAAAGATTCATCTCGGCCCAAAAATGGAATTAAATCGTCAACATTTTCGTGAGATTATTTTTTACAACTTTCGGCGTGGATTAACTCAGCAACAGTGCATGGATGAACTTAATTCAATTTTTGGCGATGAAGCTCCATCAAGGACCAGTGTTTATCGATTGTATGGTGAATTCAATCGTGGTCGTAGTTCACTCCAAGATGAATTTCGTGAAGGTCGTCCAAAATCAGTTGTTGTTCCGAAAACCATTGATGCTGTGCGCGAACTGATATTGGAAGATCGTCATGTGACCTATCGTGAGATTGAGACAACCTTAGGCGTTAGTGGGACCAGCATACATTCAATATTGCATAAACATTTGACTGTCAAAAAAATTTGTTCGCGTTGGATCCCACACAATTTGTCAATCGCCCAAAAAAAGGCTCGTGTCAATTGGTCGAAAGAAATGCTCAAAAAATACGGTCGCGGTGCTTCGAAACACGTTTATGACATCGTGACAGGTGATGAGTCGTGGATTTACGCGTATGAGCCCGAAAGTAAACAGCAGACGACTGTCTGGGTGTTTCAAGATGAGCCAAATCCAACAAAAGTTGTTCGCGCACGAAGCACTTCCAAGCAAATGGTCGCCTGTTTTTTCGGAAAAACTGGACATGTCACAACCGTACCACTAGAACAACGCAGAACAGTCAATTCTGAGTGGTACACAACCATTTGTTTGCCAGTTGTCTTCCAAGAAATCAGGAAAACCAACCGCCGAAGACGGATCACTCTTCACCACGACAATGCGAGCTCTCACACATCGGCTGCGACAACTGCATTTTTGAGCACCCAAAACATCGATTTGATGGGTCATCCGCCGTATAGTCCTGACTTGGCACCGAATGACTTCTTTTTATTCCCGTACGTAAAAAACAAACTGAGAGGTCAACGTTTTTCGACACCTGAAGAAGCGGTTGCTGCATTCAGAATGCATGTGTTGGAGATACCTCAATCAGAGTGGCAAAAGTGCTTCGACAATTGGTTCAAACGCATGCAAAAGTGTATAGATCTTCATGGGGAATATTTTGAAAAACAATAAAGTGATTTTCGATGATCAATATTTGTTTTTGTTCTCTAATCCCGAAATATAAAAGGCAACCCTCGTATAGACCCCATTATATAAAGCCACGAACTAGTTATCGTGGGACCGCATGGAGATAAACTGGAAACCAAGAGTTTAGTTAAATACCTGGGCATCTGGCTAGATCTATATCTGTATTTCAACAGACATGTAGAGGCTGATTTGGTCAAAGCTAGAAAAACTTTTGCTATGACAAGGAGGCTATTTAACAGTAGCCAACTTGACAGTAGGGTAAAAGTCATATGCTACATGACGCTAATCAGGCCAATGCTTATATACGGTTGTCCAGTATGGTTTAACATAGGTCCAAATTTGATGGAAAAGATTCGGGTGTTCGAAAGGAAGTGTCTCAGAACCTGTCTCAGATTATATCGAAATCGGATTACAAAAAGTACTACTCAAATAAGACTTTATATAATGAAGTCTGCATAAATAGGGTGGATAATTTTATGATCAAATTAATCAGAGGACATATTGCGAGAGCAATAAGCTCGTCCTAGGTCATTTTCCATGAGAACGTGCGTCGCAACGGTTTTGTTCCATCAGAGGCGATCCTTGATTTTGACATGAAAGGGCTCATACAGGATAATTCCGGAATTCCGCTGATGTATCATGTAAGCAGATCATCTGTAGACGGGCGATTGTGCTACGACCGGGAAGTAAAGCGCACCGAAGAAGAGCTCTTGCGCTTCAGTAGGGCTGTCTCCCACAGAGACCGGGACGATAGTATTGGACAGCGTCAACAGTTCTGGTGGTTGAATGGCATATAAAGACCTGGATACCAAAGTGGATATAGAATAACAGTATCATCAGCCAGCTTACATAGACTTAGCTTTTCTAGAATTAGGGTAGTATAAGATTTAAGTTAAGTTAAATTAAGTTCTTTTAAATAAAATATTTATTAAAAAAAAAATTCGACACAAAGTTTTCAAAATTTTTCTTTGTCATTTAAATAATTATAAGTATTGCCACAAACAAAGTTCTGTCGCCGAAAGGCAAATTATACAATAGTTATGTAATGTTTAGCTTAGAGCGTCTGCGTAGGACCAGTGAGTTATAATATATGATAATTAAGCTAGAATTTAAGCATTTTTTGTCGAGCATGTAATTCAGAAACTAAGAATATAAAAAGAAAATTAAAAAAAAAAAAGTTTTAAAAATGAAATGATATAAATATACTAACAACATTATATTATATTAACTTAAGCTTGGATTAAGCCTAAATGAAATAAACATAAATAAACATAATAATTAACAACATTTCAAATGTAACTTTTTTAAAGACGTGGAATTAATGGCCTAATTATTATTACTATTATTATTATATACAAAATGACTTATATATAATGTTTAAATAAGTAATGTCGAGATACGTTTTCCTATTTTTGTAAGATAAATAACATTTCACTGTATTTCTATACACAACATAACATAATAATTTATACATAAATAATATAACACTAAGGCATTTATGTCCAAACATATTATAAAATATATTATACACTCCCAGTCACTTGGATGAGGCCACAAATTTTGCAATTGATTTTGGCTCTTTTTAACTGTTGGAAATTTTGTACCCGGAAACATATACTACTTGTTTTCCCAAAGAAATTAAAGGGTAATTAAGAAACGACCGTTGGAATTTCCTAAGATCAAATAATAAACTACTTAAAAAGGGTATATTATAAAAAAGGGCTTCACTTGGATGAGGCCATTGCGAATATTTCCTCACAGAAGTTTACATGAGCGATTTTTTTAAAACTTTTGTTTAGAATATTTAAAAAAGTGTTGAAAAGAACAGTTTTTATTTAATTTGAAATACAAATGGGTTCTGGAAAGACGTTGACAGCGAACGAAAGAGGACAAATAGATGCTTTCAAGGATTTAGAACTCTCAGGCCGAGAAATAGCAAGGAGGCTTAACAGAAGTAAGACTGTTGTAAACAGTTATCTTGCGGATCCACAAAAATATGGGGAAAATTAAAAAGGACGCACATCTGAAGCATCAACCTCACGAGAAAAGCGGTTGATTCTGCGGCTTGCCTCAAATTCTACTCTACCAGTGACTAAGGTAAGGGCCAAAACGGGAGTATCAGCCAGCATAGCAACGGTCCAAAGGATAATAAAAGAAAGTGATACTATCAAGAGAAAAAATTGAAAAAGAAACCTGTTTTGAGGCAAGTACACAAAGAGCATCAAATGAAGTTTGCAAGAGAACATGTCGCTTAGACCAGTGAATGGAAACGCGTCGTCTTTTCGGGTGAAAAAAAGTTTAACCTTGACGGTCCCGATGGTTTCAACTATTATTTCCACGATCTGAGAAAGGAGGAGCTTATTTTGGCAAGACATCACAGCCGTACATCAGGTGTCATGGGGTGGGGAACTATTACCTACTATGGCACAATCTAGTTGGAGTTTTTGTCCACAACAATTTACGGAAACAACTACAAATGTTTGCTGAACGATCATTTCCAAAAATTAAAAATTCGGACCCATGCCTTTGATTTACCAACAAGACAATTGCCCCCATCCACACGTCCAGGGTTGTTAGACGTTGGATTCAATCAGAAGACGTGGAACTTTTGCCATGGCCGCCCTATTCGCCGGACTTAAACACAATCGAAAACGTTTCGTCATGTCTATCTCGTTTATGAAGGCGGCAGACAATTTGAAGACAAGGACACCTTAATCGAAGCTATTCGTGATTCCTGGCACCAAATTTCCCTAGACTATACTAATTTCCCTAACAATCGTAGACAGACATTTACGAGCAATAGGGAAGGTGTATGTATACGTTTTTTTTTCGGTTTAAATAAACGACGCCAGCGAAAAGTACGCAGCTCACAGCAAAACTAGTGAAAGACACCTTGAAATCGCTTGGATGGGACATCCGTGTGCACCCGCCGTACTCCCCTGACATGGCGCCATCTGACTATCACCTCTTCGCATCAATGGGGCAGGCGCTCGCAGAGCAGCACTTCAACGATTTCGAGGAAGTTAGAAAATGGCTCGACGAACGGTTTGCCGGGAAAGACAAGCAGTTTTTCTGGCATGCTATTCACAAATACCCACCTGTCACGTGGGAGACCGGGGTTTGATTCCCCGTCGAGGAGCCTCTGGCGCAAGACTAATGACCTTGCCCGGAAAAACAAATCATTATGGAAAAATTTAGCAAGCCCCAGGACTTGCTAAATAAGGCCAAGACCGGCTCCCGGTTGTAGTGCCGTTGATGATGATGATTCATAAATACTTGAAAGATGGGCGATATGTGTAGAAGACGATGGCCAATATTTTGAATAAAAGAAAATTAATATCCCTAGAAAATTACGTATTTTTTTTACCGAAGAAATCGGAAAAAAACTTATGCGTACACGTAGTATATACAATGCTGTGAAAAATTATAGACGCAAACGTAAATTTTCAGTTTTCTTGGAATGAGTAATAAACCTTTATGACTAGTTTTGTGACAAAATATTGTCAACCGACACCAACTCAATGAAAACCTTTTAATAGCTTAATTGCTTTTTTACCAGGAATGGTAATTCATTTTCTGAAGAAACCCAAATTTCACCTGTGGAAAAGTATAAACTCAGGGCTTTTTTTCGATCGCAGGCTTAGTTGTAACGCATAGCTTGGTATAACAAAAGTTCTTAAAAAATAGTGGAGACATTCTGGTGGGATAATAAACAGATCTTTGTTTTACGCAGTGAATTGTTTCAATGTTAAGTAAGCCAAAGAGGCATAACCAGTCAAGAATTTCAAACAATATATAAAAATTTTGTAAGCTCCTTCAGAGTCAGAACCACTCTCGCGAACCGACAACACACACTCGACATTCTTCCTCTTAACGACCGCGAAATCAGGCGAGATTAAACTCCGCAATAAAGGCAACACAGAAACAGTTGCATATTCGCGTAAAATAGCCCTCACCTTCTCGTTTTCTCGTCCTCCTCGAACAAGTGTAAAAACCCCAAACGCACCTACTCAGTTGACTGCGCCCCGTTCGATATTCTTCTAGTAGGCCCATCCTTTTACTACCTTTGGAAATCAGAATATTATACTTTTGTGCTAGACCCCTTTCCCTGTCAAATCTTAGGAACCAGCAGGTCGTTTCGCCGCGTTCCTCTATCATAAACGTTTTCCAGGAAAAACTAAACGCGACCCCCGGTATTTTGACAACTTTCACGAACGTGCGCCCGAATTTAAAAGAAATCAGCGCAACGATGCCGACAACCAGGTCGCAAGCTTCAGCCGAGGAAACACCTGAAGCCCAAAATCCCCCACAAGCCCAACCAAATTTTCGCCGACAATACCATGAGCCGTTCTATGTGAAATGTCCAAAACTGGGGTTTCTTCGTCCCAAATGGTTCGATGTTTTAATTTGAAGTGCGATTCTAGCCTCATTAGAAAATGGGCAATAGCCTCAAGCAACTTGGAGTATAGAATGTGTTTGTGCAAACCACCACTCAACCAGCGGCGTAAGGAAGCACGCATTGAATTCGTTGAAACACACATCCAACACAGTGAAATGTGGTCTCATGTGATCTTCAATGATGAGAAAAAATTTAATCTTGACGGCCCCGACGGCTTCAAGCATTGGGTTGTACCCCATGCAATGTCCGATTTCCGCTCGGTCGGAAATAAGAAGTTCTGTAGTGAACATCTGTGCCAGAACGTTACATTTTCTTTTTTATTGAAGTAAAGTGATACGTGTGAGAATTTTAGGGTTTGTTACAAGTACAGTTATTGCCGCAAGGCTAATTAACCTTGCCCGGAAAAACAAATTACTATGGAAAATTTAACAAGCCTCGGGACTTGTCATATAAGGCCAAGATCCCGGTTGTAGTACTGATGATGATGATGGTACGTGTACTTGACGTGTGAGAATTTTAGGGTTCGTTAGAAGTACAGCTATTTTTTTTCTAAGAATTGTTCTTGCTGTCGGCAGTTCAAATTCGAACCCTCTTCTTTTATGAATTTAAAATGGGACATAATGCGTCATTGGCAATGAAAAACATTAATGACGCATTAGAGGATGTAGCGGTAAACGAACGCACTATACGCCGTTGGTTTGAAAAGTTCCGTTCAGGAGATTTCAGCCTCGCAAATAAACCACGTGGAAAGCTCGAAACGTTAGTTGATGACGATGTTTTAAGAGCAACGGCGAGTGCGGATCCAATGAAATGGGTGCAGGAGATTTCAAAAAGCATGGGAATATCTCCAATGACAACAAGGCGACACCTTTCTCTCGTAGGAAAGGTAAAGAAACTCGATAAGTGTGTACTCCATGAACTGAACGAGTCCCAAAATCTACGGCGCCTGGAAATCTGCGTATCGCTTAGATTAAGAAACCAAACTGAACCGTTTTTGCACCGGATACCCGCCTGCGATGACAAGTGGATTCTGTATGATATCCGTAAAATACCTGGGCAGTGGTCGGATGCAGGTGAAAAACCAAAACGCAGTCCCGAGCCCGATCTTCACCCAAAAAAGGATGCGGACCCAACGAAATCGGTGCCAGAGATTGCACATAGCATGGCAGTATCCCCAATGACAATAAGTCGACACCTTTCTCTCATAGGAAAGGTAAAGAAACTCAATAAGTGTGTACCCCATGAACTGAACGAGCCCCAAAAACTACAGCGCCTGGAAATCTGCGCATTGCTTGGATTAAGAAACCAAACTGAACCGTTTTTGCACCGGATGTAAAGTGGATTCTGTATGATAACCGTAAACGATCTGGGCAGTGGTTGGATGCAGGTGAAAAACCAAAAAATACCCCCAAGCCCGATCTTCATCCAAAAAAGGTTATGAAGACAATGTGGTGGACATCGAAAGGACCAATCTACTTTTCATTTCTTCAAACAGGAGAAACGATAAACGCTATCAAATATTGAGAGGAAATCGACATATTGCATGCCAAATTGGCTGAAATTTGAACCTGCGTGGGTCAATAGGCACGTCCTGATCCTTTTGCATGGCAATGCTATATCCCATACCTCACAAGTAACGGTGCAAAAACTGTTGCAGTTGGGATTTGAAATTCATCCGCATCCACCGTACTCTCCTGACATTTCCCCAACGGACTGCCATCTTTTCCGCAATATGGATTCATTTTGCCGGCAGAAGGTCTTCCGGAACCGAGCAGAGGTCATAAAAGCCTTTGAAGATTTCATTGCCTCATAAAGTCAGCACGTCTACGAAAAAGGAATATTTGACCTTGTATCACGTTGAAAGAAAATCATAGATGCCAAGAGATCCTATTTTGATTGAAAAAAATTTACGAAAAAATAATATTGGCTTTTCTGGCGCAAGGCTAATAAACTTGTCCGGAAAAACAAATTATTGTGGAAAGTTTAACAAGCCTCTGGACTTGCTAAATAAGGCCAAGACCGGATCCCGGTTGTGGTGCCGATGATGATGAATATTGGCTTTGAAATGTTTACTATAAAATCGGACATTGCATGTGGTACAACCCAATATTATTAGCATGACCTCAGGAAAGAAAGGAAAATTATTTCACGCCGGTCTTTAGGAGGAGGCAGGACAATGGAGGAAACTCCATAACCACGAATTGGAAGAGCTATATCGCAAACCTACAATCGTAAGAGTAATCAAGTCGCGATGATTAAGATGGGCCGGACACGTGGCGCGAATGGGCAACGATAGGACCGTGCATAGAATTCTTGACGGTAGACCAACGGGAAAGAGACCGACAGGACGGCCGCAACGGAGATGGGAGGACAATGTTAGGTTTGACCTTGAGGAGATCGGATCGAATGGTCAAGCGTGGAAAGAGAGTGCCCAGGACAGGGAACGATGGCGAAGCCGAGTCGGTGAGGTCATGAACTTCCGGGTTCCTACAGGCTAATAAATAATAAAAAATAAAAGATAAAGGTGTTTAGGAGGAGGACGAGTTATGGTGTGGGCAGTTTTCACTGGAAATCTGAATATAGGAATTGTTTTATTTCTGGAAGAATGGAGGCCAAAAAGTAGCAAGAAGTGTCGGAAGAGCATCTTCTTCCTTTAATAACCCTAACAGAGGACGACTATGTTATGTTTCAACTGGGCAGCGCTCCTATCCGTACAGCAAGAATAACAACAGCGTGGTTTCGAGAGCATGGACTTAAAGTTTTACGGTAGCCAGCTTTAAGTCCAGACATAAAGTCGATTGAGAACCTGTGAGGGATCCTGGCAAGGGCGTTTTACGATCAGGAAAAGCCAGAAATTCAAAACGTGGAACAACTCAAAGAAAGAATTATAGAAGCATGTAATAATATACCGGACAGCACTTTACACAATCTTATTTCCAGTCTTCCACGAAGATTGTTAACTATTATAAGAAATAACGGACAAAGCATCCCATATTAAATTAATTAATATACAAAATATTAAAATATAAATGTCTTGAGTTTATACTTTTTCACGGGCGACATTTGGGTTTCTTCAGAAAATTAATTACCATCCCTCGTAAAAAAGCAATTAACCCATTAAAGGGTTTTGCCTGTGTTGGTGTCGGTTGACAATATTTTGTCACAAAAGTAGTCATAAAAATTTATTACTTATTCCAAGAAAACAGAAAATTTACGTTTGCGTCTATGATTTTTTACAGCACTGTATATTTTATATGGCAAACAATTTACAATATTAAATATAAATCAGCGAATGTAATATTCAGGTAAAATACTGTTTACAATATTTTACGTATAAGCATAATTATTTGTGCATATACAACTACGTTTTATAATATATTTAAATAATTAATAATAACAGGAATAAAGTTTTTATTAATTTTGAACGTAATATACAGATAAAATACTGTTTACAATATTTTACGTATAAGCATAATTATTTGTGCATATACAACTACGTTTTATAATATATCTAAATAATTAATAATAACAGGAATAAAGTTTTTATTAATTTTGAACGTAATATTCAGGTAAAATACTGTTTACAATATTTTACGTATAAGCATAATTATTTGTGCATATACAACTACGTTTTATAATATATTTAAATAATTAATAATAACAGGAATAAAGTTTTTATTAATTTTGAACGTAATATACAGGTAAAATACTGTTTACAATATTTTACATATAAGCATAATTATTTGTGCATATACAGCTACGTTTTATAATATATTTAAATAATTAATAATAACAGGAATAAAGTTTTTATTAATTTTCAACTATTAGTTTCATAATTATATATAAAATATTCAGTCAATATAATGTATTGAATTTGTTAGTGAACTTATTTTCAGCCCATACAATAAAATTATATACATATATATATATATATATATATATATATATATATTTATTTATTTATTTATATAAAGTGTAAAATGTATAACTAAAATAACTAGACCTAAGATCTAGTTGAACACTGTTTTTCACGTATGCATAATACCAAATTCTCGATTATATTTATGTATCTGAACAGGTTTAGCATTAATTGTAAACATAAAATATTTAGGGTGATTTTGTAAACATAGATATTTTTTTGTGATTTATTAGTAAACAAAGGTACAATACTAGGAACATTATACTTGATGAATCTCCATAAAAGTTTGATTACGTTTCGTATTGTTTTTTGAGGTAAAACAATCTCTGTAGATATTTAATTTTAAAACTTATCACCTTATTATTTTATTGTGATATAAATCAAAAAGTTTGCTGAGCACTTATAACTGTGTATGAATTCCTTCTTTAACATTCATGAGTGTAAGTCCATATGGATAGTTAATTTGTTGATTAGTAGACCTACTTATGTTTACAAAATATTGTAACACAATACATGAATATATATCATACTCCATACCTATTTTGAATTTCATTCTATATTAATTTATAAACGAAAACCAAAAATCAACTAAAAGATGTCCTTTTCGTATAATGTCCGCGTAGTATGACCCTTTCATTAAAATAGAACAACAAATAACTATAACAAAAAGCCTCTCAAGTCCTTTCGATTGCCGACAGAGCCATTGTAGACATAATGAAGAACCAGTACGGTCGTCGCCATCTTCACCGTCCATAAAAAAACGAACAAATTCCCACAATCGATGGACTGTCATTGTTCTTCGTAAGCTTCCAAAGGAGCTTTGGTCGCCTTACGACTGCTCGTATACTTTTCTTTTCGACCAATTTACGACAGCAACAGACTGTTTTCATGCGATTAAATCATTTCATCAATATTCCCTAATTACCATTCCTCCTTCAACTACTAGAAAAATTCGACAGGACTCACCTCAAAAATTATCTCCAGGAACGGTGTTTCAAGCCTTCATTCGGTCTTCACTTAATCGTCTAGAACACAATTTTCTTTTTTTCTTTTGGGTAGTATATTAAAAAACAACAAACTTCCACCACACCCTTAATTGTATTAATTTTTGAAAATATCGTTATTAACTTAACACTTAATTTAATTATTTTAGCGAGCACTGAAATTAACCGTTAAATAAATATCCGATGTCCTTACTGAGGATCACAGGCCTGCGCGAGTTGAATGGGTGTGCGTTGAACGCCGAATATGCACGTTTATGGTGACAGGTCAGTGAATGTCCTTAAGATAATTTGCGTATTTAAAAAGTTTAAAAACTTCTGGGCGAGTATTTTCTTTCCCGTTTCTATCGCGTTGCACACATCAACCTCCGCTGTGAGATTCTCAATGTAGACTGAGATTCCATTGACGATGATCTAAAAGGAAAATTACTTTTCATTCACGTTCCTTTTCGCAACAACCCTCGTAGTGACTGAATCGACCAATGAGCGCTTAGCAGATACCACTCAAAACCATGTGCCGTTGTGGAGTGTTCGAACAAAATACTGATATTAGAAATTGCGTTAGAAGTAGAATGTTTGTTTTCGTGTTTGAGTGAAAGTACCACACAACTGGCTGAGGTAGGGGTGCGATGTTGCGAGCATGTGCCGAGTGTTGCTGTGGTGCAGGTAGGCCTGATAGTACGAATAAGTTGCTAACGGTTTGCGGGTGGAGCTGCTGTACGCGCTGCTGGGGGCTGGTTAGAATGTAATGATTATGCATAGATTCTGGGAATAGTATTAGCTCTTCGCATTTTTGACGATGCGATGGAGGTCGTAGCTCGCTAGAACTTGAAGGATTCAGAATAGAGAGGAGGCAGACTTTTACCGTTTCAAGTCTGTATCGACTTCGGATATAAGATACAATGTGAATGAAGGACGTAATCCTTTTGTTCATGTCTATTGCAAGAGTGATGTGGGTCAAAATACAAAAGATTTTGTCGGGGCGTCTTTTTATTATTATTTGTTACAATGGTTTCTAGGTTTTTTTTTTCTAGTTTCGTGGGACTACCACCCCATTTATTGTCTTAATTCAAGCAACATAATTACCTACAACTAAAGTATATGTTATGTAAAATATATTAATATGCGTATAAAGGTGGTTTTGTGGTGCCCTTAAATGTCAAAGCGGAGCGTCGCCGGAAAAAGAGGAAGAAATTGGGGAAGCGAGGTGCATTAGTTTTGAATGCCTGGAAATGAAGGAGCACATGATAGAATATTGTGTGGTCTGGCTAAAGAAAGATTCTCTGCACTTACCTGTCCATCTGAAATTGATGGACAAAATGACCCGATGTTCTGCTTACACGAAAACGGATTTTAAGGTACCCTTCAAAAATCAAAGCACAATGCGGCGTAATGGTCGGGGGGGGGGGGGGGGGGGGGGGGGGTATCTATCTACATTGGTTTTGAATGACTAGATAGCATAATGGCGATGAAACTCATAATGAAACAGAGTAGTTCACATTAGGTGACCAAGAAAAAACGGTTATCGGTGTTTATCCGCGCATTAGAAGTCAATGTACAATGTGAACTCTGGAATGACGACTGTCCCGGGAATCGCATAAAAATGTTTAGAGAGATTGTTGGTAGGGTGATGTGGGTCACAATACAAAAGATTTTATCGGGCCGTCTTTTTATTATTATTTGTTACAATGGTTTCTAGGTTTTCTTTTTTCTAGTTTAGTTGGGCTGTGGGGGATAAGTGGTCTGGGCGCCGGCACGGGTGCAGGGTTCTACCACGTCCTCAGAAATTAACGTTCCGCCGAACACCAAAAAGGAACTGTTCACTGAGAATGGGCGAAACGAAACTCCACAGCACTGCGTTCGTAAGAAGCAAGTCGAATAAAACACGTTTAACTGGTTTAAGGAGTGTTATTATTTACACAGTTGACGGCACCTTTACATTAATAATAATTGTTATCTCGTCGGATTATTTAACACGCAATTGTTTATGTAGCTGACGGCATCCTTACATTAATAATGCCTGTGGATTCATTGAGTTATACAACACACGAATTGTTCACATAGTTGACAGCATTTTTATATTAGTAATGATTCTCTGGCGCAAGACTAATGACCTTGCCCAGAAAAAATAAATCATTATGGAAAATTTAACAAGCCTTAGGACTTGCTAAATAAGGCCAAGACCGGTTCCAGGTTGTAGTGCCGATGATGATGATAATGATCGTTATTTCGCCGAATCATATAACACACGAATTGTTTCGGGGAAATCACGAAAACTTTTGGACACTCTCGACTCGTCGTTGTGGCTCCACCGGTGGTTGGGACTCGACTGACTAATGAATGGAAAAGTTCATCGCGTCGTGGCAGTGGGGTTATAGCTGAAGTAAACTCGCTGCCACTTACTAAGAATTTTGTGGAAGAGTTGCTATGCCTGCATAAGAATTTAGTTCCAGCGAATCCTCGCCGTATAAGCTGAGTTGGATTCGTTGGTTGTGTGTACGGGGAAATTGGCTTTGGGAACACGAGCAAGTATGGGCATGCATTTTCGGGGGAAATTGGAATTGCTTGGGTGCAAGCAAGGAATATCATTTAGGTGAGATATTAACCGAATTAATTTCGGGGAAATGTATGCGGCTTGGTATAGTTGGTGTTATGGATTTGAATATGGGTTTCATTACGGCATATGGATTTCGGGGAAATTAAGATTGCTTGGTCGCAAGGAGGGAATATGGTTTAGATGAAGAATTGACCGAAGCAATTTTGGGAAAAATCATATGTGGGGTGATGTAAGAGATGATTAAGAATATATTCTATTGAATTGTATTCTGTTGGGAGTTTTGGGAAATGCCTTTCATTGCAGATTGGGATATGAATTCTTGCTAGTTTGGGATGGATACGCTTACAGATTGGGATTTGTTTTTGCATGTTTACAGGTTAGGATTGTGGATTGGTTCTCCGTGTGATATAGAGAACCCCCACAGGGCTACCACCCCATTTATTGGCTTAATTCAAACACTATAACTACTTATAAGCTAAAGTATATATAACTTTACAAACTAAAGAACGTAAAAACTAACTTAACTAAACTTAACTTAACAGGGTTAGGGAGGAAAGTGTAGAAGGCGCCGCTTAAGATTGGTGGTGAGAATGGTTTAGGAGGCGGGTAAGAGTAGAGACGTCGAAGTCGAACAAGATGGAGTTGCAGTTGACATTGCTCAGCGTCTGCGAAAGGGATTTATTGAAACCATAAGAGGTGGGATGTGGGGGAATTTATAGAAGAAAGGATTACGCGTATGTGTTCAGAGGACTTAAGTGAAGGATGTAGGCGCAGTCGACCGAGTCGGAGATGACCCGATGAATGAACACAATGTCAACCAGGGCCCTGCGGTCCCCAATGGTTCTGAGGTCCATTAATTTCAGACGGATAATGTTGGAGGCGGGCGGGGGGGGGGGGTGGTTGCGAACATACATGTTAAAGTCTCTGTTTTCAACACGGCGAAGGCCAAGACGATGCTTGTCCCTGTTCAATCCAAGTTGACATGCAGTCTCCACGTGACACCCCTGCATAGCTACTTTGGCACCCTCCAAGTAGCGAACCAATGCATGCAGCGACATCCTGAGAAAGGTTGGCGCAAGGCTAATAACCTTGCCCGGAAAAACAAATTATTATGGACAATTTAACAAGTCTCGGATATGGACCGGATACCGGGGGACAGACTTGCTAAATAAGGCCAAGACCGGATCCCGGTTGTAGTGCCGGTGATGATGATGAATGTATGGGGGCAGGATTAACGGGTTTTCCCATCCTAGCCCCCGGAGAGCGAACAGAAGGAAGCCGTGTTGAATACTCTCAAGTCTACAGGTATGGATCTTGTGATAAGGAGACCATACGTGGCTAGCACATTCAAGCAGTGGACGGACGAAGGTAAGGTAAAGGGATCGAGTAACGTAAGGGTAAGAGAATTCCCTAGACCGTCGTTTCACGAAACCGAGGGCAGAATTGGCTTTCCGGATCGTGTTGTCAATGTTAGAGAGGAAGTTAAGCTCCCTGTCGCAAAGGATCCCAAGGTCTCGAATAGATTGGACAATGTTTGGTTATGAGGGGAATATGGACGCGAAGATAAGTGAATACGCTTACGGGAATAGAGTTATAGATTGGCCTTTGGCGATTTTAAGTACAAAGCACTTTTGTGACACCAAGTGGAGAAGTTGTCAAGGTCTGATTGCACAAATGGAGAATCAAGTGGTGACTGATGATCTTGTATAACTTGGTATCATCAGCGTATAGGGACAAGCTGGAATTCTTAATGACCTTGTCAACGTCATTAGTTGCAAATATAAATAGGAGAGGGCACAGGTGCCTATACAACCCCATCGAATCACCACTTGATTCTGCACTGCTGCAATCAGACTTTGACAACCTCTCGACTTGGTGTGACAAAAACTGTTTTGTACTTAACATCGCCAAGTTCCAATCTATAACAATTTCTTGTAAGCGTGTTCACTCATCCTCGCGTACCTATTCACTTTATAACCAACCTCTGAACATTGTTCAATCTATTCGAGACCTTAAGAACTTTTGCGACATGGAGCTGAACTTCCGCTCTTACATTGACAAACCGATCCGGAAATTCAACCCTGCACTTGATTTCGTGAAATGCTGGTTTAAGGAATTCGCCAACCCCTACGTAACTCGATCCCTCTACCTAAGTTTCGTCTGTCCAGTGCTAGAATATGGTAGTCAGATATCGCCCCTTTATCATAAGTCCCATATCCGTAGAATTGAAACTATTCAATGTCGCTGCCTTCGATTCGCTCTCCGAGGGCTAGGATGGGAAAATCCTTTAATCCTATCCCCGTACATTAACCGCCTTAAATTAATCAACCTCAGAACCCTTGAGGAGCGCATTGTCCTGGTGGACATAGTGTTCATTCATTGGGTCATCTCCGGTTCGGTCGACTGCGCCTACACCCTTCACTTAAGTCCTCTGAACACAAACCCTCGAAATACGCGCCCGCCTTCTCTACATTCCCCCTCACCCTCACATCTTATGGTTTCAATGAATCCCTTGCGCGGATGCTGAGCAATGTCAACTGCAACTCCGCCTTGTTCAACTTTGACCTCTCTACCTATACTCTAAAGCACCGCCTCCTAAACCATTCTAACAACCAAACTTAAGCCGCGCTTTCTACACTTTCCCCACTAACCTCCCCCACTAGCCGCCCCCAGTCTTACCATCATAATATGACCTGTTCACCTTAGGTTAACCTTAGTTAAGTTAGTGTTTACGTTCTTTAGTCTGTAAGGGTACATATACTATAGCTCGTAAGTAGTTTATATTGGCTTTTTTTTATTTTTATTTTTTTATTAGGCTTCTCTCGAGAGAGGCGAACCTATAGCGCTGAGTGGGCGCCCCGAGATGCCAACAAATAACTGTTGCAGTTCTCTTTGAACAGTTGCAGGTTGTAACGCCCCGCGAACACTTGCGTGGGAAGGGAGTTCCACAGCTTCCCCGCTCTGTAACGGAACGAGTTCTGATACAGGGATGTTCGCGCCGTCGGGAGATGAACCACAAACGGGTCCGATCCGTCGGATTGTCTTGTGGAGCGCATATAACCCGAATTGTGTGGAACAATACCAAGAATCTCCGAAGAACAGTACCCGTGATAATATCTGTAAAACAGACAGAGGTCGGCTACGCGCCTTCGATGTGTTAGCGACTGTAGTCCCGACGTCAGCGCCGAGTCCCCGATCAGGCGGATCGCTCGTCTCTGTATGCTCTCAAGTAGGTCGAGGGTATGATTAGGATCCGAGCTCCAAACATGAGAGCAATATTCGAGCGCGGGTCTAATTTGGGATTTATACAGGAGAAGAAGTTGGGCCGGAGTAAAATATTTCTTGGCTCTAAAAAGATATCGCAGTTTTCCTGAGGGTGACCTGGCGACACTCGAGACATGTTTATGCCATGATACATTCCCACAGACTGTGACGCCGAGCAATTTCAAACTTTCCCCAGCCTCGAGGGCACGGCCATTCATCATCAGCTGTGGAACCGACGTGTCCACTTTTCTTTGTGAATGTTGTATATTGTCGACGCGATTGGCCCTTTCCCACTGCAGGACCTTATCTAGATCCTGATTCAGAGAGTCAATCTGTCTACATCTCAGCTGATGCGACGCAGATGCACCAATCGGCCGATCACTCGAAAAGGAGGAAACAAGCGTGCTTTCATCCCCAAAACTGAACACGTTGTTATCACTTGTCTCCAACAAATCATTTATGTGAAGCAAGAACAAGGTTGGAGCCAAAATAGAACCTTGGGGCACCCCGAATTAACAGGATACAGATCCGAACACTCGCCGTCCAGAAAAACCCGGATTGATCGATTCTCGAGGAGGCTCCTCGTCCAGTCGCAAAACTATTGGGAAAGTCGATATGAATGAAGTTTGCTCAGCAATGCCTGATGCTAGACGCGGTCAAAAGCCTTGGAGATATCCAATGCGACCGCTCTTGACTCGCAATCGCAGATGTCCATATATCGGTTATAAGTGTCAAAAGGTCTCTCGTGGACCGCCTGCCAAGGAATCCGTATTGACGATCATTCAGAAGTCCATTGCACTCCAAATACTTAACTAACTCTGTATTGATGACTTTTTCCATTACCTTAGATAAAATAGACAGTAATGCTATCGGACGGTAATCTTGTGGGAGACACTTTTTTCCCGTCTTTGGGATTGGCTGAACTCGAGCGATTTTCCACCAGGCAGGAACGGTCCTCCGTGCATAAGATAAGCGAAAGAGTCTGCCAAGAACCGACGATATTTCTAGAGCACAGTTCTTAAGGACTATTGTTGGTATTCCGTCCGGGCCGCTTGCCTTCCTACAATCCACTTTACGTAGAATGCGTTGAATAGTGCGCGGACGAAATCTCACATCCCGCATGGAAGACCGTACCAGCGAGATCACAGGTCACAGGTGGCACCAAAAGGCCGGGATCGAGGTTTGAATTCGCGGAAAATAAATTCGGGAACGCATTAGCTTTATCCATTGAATTCGTGATTAGGGTCCCGCTGTCTGTCACCAACGGAGGGAAGGAGGAAGATGTGAAGTTACCGCTGACAGATTTTGCCATTGACCAGAAGGAACGCGAACCAGTTGGGGACCGAAGGAGCTTATTGATCACCCTGTCGTTGTGAGCATTCTTCGCGGTATCAATCGCCTGGTTGCACGCGTTTCTGATTCTAACAAAATTCGTTCTGTTAACATCGGTGGGATTGGAGCGCCATTGCTTAAAAGCTCTGTTTTTTGCCGCTGTAATCAGCTCGCATTTTTTATCAAACCAAGGTTTATTAGACGAACTTCGTTTGTTGGAATGTGGAATATACATCTCCATCCCCAGAAGAATAATCTCTGATACCGACTCCGAGCAAGCGTTAACATCGGAGTTTCCGAAGCACACCTCTGACCATGGAAAGGATGCGAAGAAATCTCGCAAATCATCCCAGTTAGCAGCCCCATACTTCCATACATGGCGAAGCTGCCTAGGCCGGTTATTCGCTTGATATGCAAGTGCTTGTGCGACAGATACCAAGCAGTGATCTGAGTTTCCCAGTAGCGCAGAAACGTCTACGGTATAAATACTCGCTTCGGATGTCAAAAACAGATCCAGGGTGTTCGCATAATCGCCTGGGGTATCCGGCACTCGCGTTGGCTCCCACACGAGTTAAGTCAACAGCCTCCCGGCCTCGTCGGTTCTGTTAGAATGTAACAACCAGCCGGAATTGTGCACATTAAAATCGCCAAGGACAACAATTTCAGAACCTGGCTGGTTGATCTGTATTCACTCGACGGTATGTGAAAGATGTTCGAAAAATGTCGCCGGTCGATCGTCATTCGGGGAGCGGTAAAGACAACAAAGAAATTTAACGGAATTGCCCAGCACAACCTTCAACCATATGATGTCCATATTATTGGGTTCCAACGCCTCCATCCTCTGGCAAGCCAGATCGGACCGCGCGAAGACGCATACTCCACTCTTAAAGTGGAATCTCGAATGTATGTCGTACCCGGAGCAACGAAGATATGTCGAATCAGTTGACGAATCGACCTGGGTCTCAGTTAGGGCAAGGATATCAGGTTTCGTTGTTTGCAAATATTGGTGGACGGCATTTACATTCGTATTGGTGAAACAGATGCCCCTGATGTTACAAAATGCCGTCACTAGTCGAGCGCGGGCAGAGCCTCGAGAGCGAGCCCGGTTATGTGATGACGAACCTCTCAAAGTTCCATTATTTATCATAATATCTGCATGATCATCATCATCATCATCGGCACTACAACCTAGAACCGGTCTTGGCCTTATTTAGCAAGTCCTGAGGCTTGTTAAATTTTCCATAATGATTTGTTTTTTTCCGGGCAAGGTCATTAGTCTTGCGCCAGTATATATATATCTGCATGATGTCCTCCCTGAAATAGCCCCCCCCCCCCCCCCGGAGATCCGAATGGGAGACTAGTTTACCTCCGGAATTCTTTATATCAGCAGGTACCATCATGACTTATCTCCGTGTCAGTCCGGGCCATCAGCCGCACGTTCGAGACACCCTCGAAGATTTCTCTCTCGATATCGCGGAATGTACAGCGTGACGGGGTGGGATCTCACATTGGGAGCGACTACCATCTAACCAACCTTTTCTCGAACCGGTCCATCAGCCAAGCTCCGAAAGATGGCCAGGGATTTCTCCCGACCATTTCACGGAGCCTAAAGCTTGATGGGGTGGTATTTCACCGGGCGCACAGGGCGTTGGGACCCCGGCTACCACTCGGCCTTTAGTCGCCTCTTACGACAAGCCGGCCTAGCTGTGAGTATATTCTAACGCCATACTCACAGGGCTTGAATTAAGCCAATAAATAATTCATTGAGAAGGTTCTTCTCGGCGAACGGAAGACCTACCGAGTTACCGAGTGTGACTCCGTACATGATGGCGACTCGCAAAATTTGGGGAAGATATAGACAACAGTCAAGACCGAGAACTTGTTGCACATAGCCGCGAAAACAATAAGGCTTAGGCTTAGCGACTATCTACATTCGACGTGCGTAATGCTCGGCAACACGGGTGAACTGACAAGAGACAATCTAGAAGATAGGAAATTCATGGAAGGCTGTATAGAGCGAAACATCTTATCAGCTTAATGAATGGCAGAGGCAGGCATGAAGTCATGCCCGAACACTTGATGGACATGTCCATGAAAATGATGAGACTCAGACTCAGCGACTATACTACTGAAAAGTCCCGCGAATTTTTAACGTATGTTGTACATGCTTTCTGATGCTTAATTTGTTTCCCTTGTCCGATCTACCTATTGTTTTTGTTCGTGGTGCACAAACATGTGTGTATTTCTTTTCAGCCTACCCACGTGAGTGTCAAAAACTTTGAATTATTAATTTAATTTTTTCCATGAAAAAAAAATTCAAGAAAATCATGTTACTTTTGGGCCGCTGGGTGAGAACCTCCTCAACACCTATCCCCTCCCCCTCTCTCTCTCGGGCTATCTCCTCCACGCTGTCGTTTTTACCTATTTCTCTCTCTCCCATGTTGGAAAACAGGCAAATGTTTGTTATTCGTGGTTTGAATATAATCTGTCGGTTACCTAACTCTCTCTCCTCTTTTTTCTCTCTCTCTCTCTCTCTCTCTCTCTGTAAACGTACAGACGTGGGAAGTCTTATCCTTATACCAGACAGGGACTAGACATTTTATTATAAGCTGGAGCTTGCTTTTGTAACTCAGGGGTAGGATTGACTACTGATCGGTGATAAAAGTTTTACTGAGGACCCCAAAGCATAAAATTCTGTATTAAAGATTCCAATGTATTTTATTTGTCGTTGTTATCCTGCTACCAACTAGGTCCATTTCGTTCTCAGCGAGGAAACGAATTTTTCCCTTTTTCTATATTTTTGAATCTGCCCTGTATTATGTTTATTTCACCGTTTTCCCGGAACGAAAAGGATTTACATATTTCTCCGTTCTGCAACCTTTTGTACTCAATGTCCTTATTTTGTTTTCTTCACAAAAAAAATCAAAAAGGAAACGCTCCTCGTTCGACATGCTGTTTGTTTTTCATCATTTTCAGAATGGACATGTTTCACGATCCAGAAGAACAACAGCTTTGTCCAGTTTCGGATTTGTTACACAAATTTCTAGAAGTCATTACTGCTTCAGTTTAGCCCTAGCAGCAGCGTAATGTACTTTGAAATGTTTATTATATTAGGTTTGACTGGCTTACTGTTCGCAGGTAGGTACGAGCCACTCTGATGGCAAACTTGCAAATGACTTTCTAATACTACTATAGACGCGTAACAAGTGATCAACTGCGTCAACATGATTGCGTGTGTAGATTGAGACCTAAAGGGATCAGTGTCACAAAGTTGCGGATATGATGATTACTTTCGTACGGCAAACTATAGGTAGATCCTAAAAAGATGTCAATAAAATGTTCCCTCTACCCACTCTCATAAAGGCATGATTTCAAAAAGGAATCACAGTATGAACCGAGTATGGGTGCATACCCTATTTCAAGGTCTAACAAAGCGAGTCATAGAGGCTTGAGCATAATTGACGTTTGTCAATAAAATTACAGTTTACACCAATTATTTTAGCATCGACTTGTGAAGCTCTAAAAATGACAACTAATATTGAGAGCAAAGTATACCGAATGAATATTGTTTACTCAAGATGACCTAACATCTATTATGTTGGCTGCTATCAGCTATACCCGGCTTTCCTAGCATGTTCATCACTGCATTATATTTCAGCACTTCATACATTGGAAAGAAAAAAAAATAGTCACAGACAAAAGATGTTAACCGACAACATGTTCCACAACTTATTAGACACTGATAAACAGCATCATGTTCAATATCAGGCTTTAGATGTAAAATCCACGTCTCTCTTGCATGTTTGGATTTCATAATAAAGAAAAAGGAAACAGAATTCAAAGTCCTCTGTTCCTCGTTATCTTCATTACTATTAAGTCATGAAGCCTTACTTAGTTTAAGGGCAACCTAAGAACTAACTAAGGAATAGGCACACGAAACGAGAGCAATGCAAAATGTTTGCGATCTTATAAAAGACTGTTTGGCATTGTATATTACCAATGGTCGTGGGGTGTTATAATGATTTGGAGAAATAGGAATCCATTGTTTTTGTGTTAATTGCAAGACTTTATTTAAGATGGTTTGGATTTTCCCTTGTGGGTCAAATATACATTGTTTTGTCCTGTAATTGGTTGCCATTATGAAAGCAAACAGATAGAGAATTATTATTATATAAAACCAGTCCAATTTTTTTCATTTCTAACAAAATGGCAAAATGACATTACTTTTGCCCCATCCTGTAGATGTTCCTTTCTACTCCCACCAAATGCGCAGCAAAATCTTACTGGCTGTTAATTCTGGTTTGTCTGTAGGTTGAGCCGCTTTACCTCACTTTGACCGCAATCATTGTCGCACATCATCATCATCGGCATTACTACCGGGATCCGGTCTTGGCCTTATTTAGCAAGTCTCTTCACCGGTATCCGGTCCTTATCCGAGACTTGTTAAATTGTCCATAATAATTTGTTTTTCCAAGCAAGGTTATTAGTCTTACTTCTATCTATAAGATCTTGACCCTATATCCTCACACTGAAATCGTTATTGCGGGTGATTTTAATGTGCATAACTCTCAGTGCTTTCGTCACTCCGGACACACAACACCTGAAGGTCAATATGTCCAGCTTTTTGCTGATTCAAATAGTTTAACTCAACTTGTCAATGAGCCAACACGGGTACCAGACATATATGGTCATTTCGCCAAAACACTGGACCTGTTTCTCGCTTCCCACGCAAACAAATACACAACTTCAACTGCACTTCAGACTGTGGGATCTTAAACAAACAAACGGATCTTCACACACGCGTCCGAGTGCAGTGCAAAGTTTTTTGTGCGATCCTATCCAAACAAACGGATCTACACACACGCGTCTTAGTGCTGTGAAAAGTGCGAGAATATACGCGCGAGCGACGTGCAGTGCGGGAAACCCCTCTACCCTTTCTATCCCTTGTGTCTGTTTTCCTTTTTTTCGCACCTCTGTTTGCGTCCCTCAGGCATCGATCCTCATCTCCTCTCTATTGATTAATAATATTTGGAGAGTTTTTTGTGTCTGAGTGGCATAATGTCCATCATGGAAGGGATGTGATCTGGATTTCGGCATGGATCTAATGGGGCACCTATTACAAGGGCATAACACCTGTAGTGGTTGCTTTCCCTTATCTATTGCTGGTCCCGACTTGCATCCTTTCCCGAGGCGGTATTGGTTTTCTGTGTAGGGCTGTGGCGGTTCTACGAACCACACAATCCACTATATGTCGAGATGTCGTCGTTCCAGCAAGGAACATACTCACCTATAGCCAAACTACACGTGCCCACAGACACGTGTCACCAAAGTCCTCCTTTCCACCTCAAAAAAAGGTAACATTCATCCTGGAGTCAACAACCCCACGTATCCACAGATACGTAGGTCACAAATCCTGAACAATTGCCTACGCCTGCACGGCGAGCGAAGAACATGACCCAGACAGAAATTGTGTGTCGATCCATCAACTGGATATAACACAAACGGTTGGCACAGCTGCGCCAGATGATGACAAACATCACATCTCCGGCGATAAGCGAGTTGCCGGAAAACCAATCCATCGACAAAACCTTTGTCCCTGCCACAATGAACTTCGCCTAAACAAAGATTGCGGAGCAACAGCAATAAACGAAAATGCTGTTCCCATAGGGCTAAGTAAACAACGATAATTACATTATCCCATGATCGCCTAAAAGAAAACACACACTCGATTGTTTACGCAAGCAATCCATCAGAGGTGTGAAATTTTGATAATCACAGAGTGATCTACAGCATACAGACAATAACCTCCGCGTCTGTATGTGTGAGCGAGATAGAACACAGAAAGGTGTAGCTAAAACCGCGCATCGCAACAAGCAAAAAAAGTGAATCAACCACCGAAGGTCGCGCGTGTGTCGAGTTTAATGTGGGTCCCGTGATTTAATTAAGTGTGATATTAGTCAAAACAATTTTCAACAGCAGATAATGATAAACAATAAGCGAAATTAAGTACATTAAAAATTGATAGACGCGATTCAACTTGGCATGCGAACCTTTATTCCACATAGAATAGAGTATCAAAGCCAAGAAAAATGGGGGTACGTGGCGATTCCTTTGAACGCCACTGCTTACCTTCCCATTAACCATCCAAGTAACTGCTCCCTAGAGCAGCAAAAACCTGGAAAGCATGTACTTACCTTGCCATAGTTTGTACTACAATCAAATGAAATGCTTTAAAACTATAATTTTCGCTGATGCAAAATCCATCAGCAACAAAGAGGTATTTTCCACAAGGGCATGGTCGCATGAAACGCACCATGTTCCTTAAAAGCAATTTGGTTGCACCACCAAGCAGCCAACATGACCCGAACCATTTCCTTGCTCATGTCTCCGAACGAATTCCGCCGCACACATGCAGGAGATATGCCTTCTTTCATTTTTACCTACAAGCACAACGGTCGGTAAACCGATCGACAAGCATCAGCACCCTATAAGCATTTCCCCTAAGGGCATGCCTGCATACAACGCAGCATGTTCCTAAAATCCAATTCGGTTACGACATTACGTAACCGACATAAAGCCTCGGACTTGTGCATGCATCCAAGAAGAAAGAATTTTTCCACACACGTGCATGGCAAGTCACATTCACTGAGCCATCGGCCGATCGTACGATCCGCATTAACATACCTCTCCACTAGATGCCAAACTAAATTAAGCAAATGCAGCACCAACAAGATGCTGACTAAGGATGTACAATCGCATAAACATCCAACGTTCCCCTATGCACCATATTGCTCAGCCGCAACCCTTTCGGCGGTGATTGCTGGTTCCTGATGTGGGGCCTATCTGCGGACATGCACAGCGAAACGGCATAAATGCTGTACGCTGTGTTACTTAATGTAAACATGCTGATGCCATTTCAGGATGACTGGCCCAGCTGCAGATCATTGCTCATGGTGTTCCCCTTATGGATTTGGTCGATCCACGGTCCGCATACTTATGGACACACACACCATGAGCAACAGAGGCAAACATCGTTTATGTTTCGCGCCCTTTGTGCTGTGCCTTGTCGAGCACCGAAGCGATGAATAAAATTTGCTGTACGGTCGTTTTCGGCGACTTAACCAGTCTAATACCAGATTCCGTGGAGGCAAGTCGGGCCCCCACGTTAAGCGAACGAAAAGTGAGTCTAAATACAACAGCCGTCGGTGAAGGTGTTCATTCCTGAGTAATCCGCGAACTTGAACTTATTCTATATTTTGTTCCAAAGTTTTATTCAAATTACCAAGTGTGCAAATAAAAACCGAATTAGAATCCGTTTATGTTACGTTCCAAATTGTTATTTAAGTTACCAATTGTGCAAATAAAGCTAAATTTAAACCCGTGTATGTTATTATCCAAAGTGGTATTCAAACTGCATAGTGGAAGAATATAGAACCTAATAAATTCCCCTTTTGGTTAAATAAGGAAGTAAAGGCTTACGTGTTTCTGTGGAATGGTACAAGAGCATTAGTACCTTGTAGTTATTATAATCTGTGCACCGCGTTTAGGAAAATGAGCCCCAAGGAAATCTCGTGGACAAATAACGGAGTCAGACCAGTACCACTTCATAGACACCTGACGAAACTGTGACAAGCTGGGAACGTTTTTGTGAATCTGCGCCCCGGCTGGCACCTAACAGAAAACGACGTCCTACACACTCAAAGAGCTAAATGCACACGAATCCGCTGGTCCGGATGACATTCCCCAATTCCTCTCCACTCGCTAAACCACTGCGAAAACTCCTCCATTTGTCTTATTCTACTGGCCGTTTTCAAAATAGATGGAAGTCAGCGAACATTCAGCCAATTCCCAAAGTGGCTGACAAATCGTCCCTTTCTTCTTATCGACCCATAGCACTAACTTTTATTCTCTCCAAGGTAATGGAGTCACTGATTAATCGTCAACTTTCGAAATATCGGAATCAAATGACCTCCTCAATGACCGCCAATATGGCTTTCGCGGCAATAGATCCACAGGAGATCTGATGTACCTTACCGAAAAGTGGAGCCATTTCATTCCCTACCTCGGTGAAAGCAAGGTATAGGTTCACTTTGGGAACAATTGATGATATACAGAGCATGTGATATTTACAGTCTCGTTACATATATATTTATATACATAGCTATACAGATAACTGGCAAGTATCAGGACTCATATCATGCTTCCAAACATTCTTTTGCCTCAAGCTAGTACCAGACTAACAACCATTACTGTTAGTAGAAAAAATACCAAGCTTAAGAATGTTGTCAAGCATCGACATCTACGCCGAAACTTTTTTTTCCATTTTGATCCTAAGTTGTTCGGCTCAGGGAAGATCTAAGGTGAAGTCGGATTCGGGACGCGATGATGAATATGATAAGATGGCTTGGTTACCAGTAACAATGACGCCTCGCTTCCCAAGAAGTGTTTAATTCATGCGATTTGTTCCATAGTATAACTCCCAGATAGTATAATGGTTAGTATACCCGCCTGTCACGCGGGAGACCGGGGTTCGATTCCCCGTCGTAAGAGTAATGACCTTGCCCGGAAAAAACAAATCATTATGGAAAATTTAACAAGCCTCAGGACTTGCTAAATAAGGCCAAGACCGGTTCCCGGTTGTAGTGCCAATGATGATGATGATGATGATAACTCCCAGATGCTTGGCTTCTTGCGATGCCAGTCTAGCATGGAATTCTTTTCACCTTCGCCATTAGTTTCGTCGGTGAGCTTATTTAATATGCGCATTGTAGTCGCATTGGATATTTCAAAAGCCTTCGACAGAGTTTGGCATCCAGCCCTATTGTCAAAATTGTATTCCTATGGAGTGGACAATTCCCTGATCCAATGGATACGACTATCTTTCTGGCCGTTCAATCCAAGCCGTTCTTGGTGGTATCAAATCAGTCTCCCATCAAAATAATGCAGGTGTTCCCCAGGGTTCGGAACTCTCACCCACTCTATTCCTCATCTTTATAAATGATCTCTTGTCAATTACTCACAACCCAATCCACTCGTTTGCTGATGATAGCACGTTGAGCTTCTCATACTCATACGAACACTCCCGTCCAAACCCTTCGAACGTCACTACCAACCAGCAACTTATGCTTGATACATTGAATTCAGTCCTCAACAAGGTATATCAGTGGGGATTATCTAACCGAGTAGAATTCAATGCCTTAAAAACTCAGTACTTCCTCTTGTCGTCAAAGGCGAACCAAAAAGTAAATATACTGTCTATGCACGGCACTTGCATCGACGAAGCCAAGGAATTAACAATCCTCGGAAATCCCCCGCCTCAGCAACCAACACCCGCGCCCCTCCTCCCACTTCTGTGATGGTCCCTGCACTCACCCCTCAGATCCTCCATTTTGTCACACCTTGGACCCGTGCAGAATGGCGCGCTCGTATTAATAAACTCGATTATTCCACTCAACCAAATACCTCATATCTGTTAAAGGGCGCCCCTAAAACCACGAAGTCCGATTGGATTTCGGAATTCTTTCTGAAATACTACAGGATTCCCGTAAAAGAATGTCACTTGCTTCCTGTCCCCAAATACAGGCCTTGTTTCCGCATAGTACTCCCCTCTAGATACGATTGGATTTTCTATCCGAACAAAAACGGTTAACGGTTATTAAACGGATCGGCAAGATGACTATATCCAAGAACAACCCCAACAAATCAACTAAACACCTGCCCCTTTCCTAAATCCGTAGAACGTGATAATAGCCGCACTCCCCTTCCAAAACCATTTCGTTTCCTCTTCCTCCATGGCACCCCTCATTCCGATCATAACTCGTTCCATAAAGTCACACCCCCGTAAATGAATACCCATCCTTCCTTCTCCAAATCTGGTCACATCTGCACCTCTCTTCCCAAAATAATGACAACTCGGGCCACACAATCCTATTCCGAGCCAAACTCTAATCCAACTCCTCTCCCTAATTCTAACCGCTTCAGCACCCATCACTTTAGACCCTCCTCCTCACCGGCCCGTAATAAATTCCCTCTTAATCACGACATAATTGCTCGCCCTACACCACAGTCTGCCCCTATCTCTGGTCCCCTTCCTCTTTTCGACCTCAAAACTGGTACGAAGTATACCAACTTCCACAGATCACACACTGTTCTTCGGAGATTCTTGGTATTGTTCCATGCAATACGACTTATATGCGCTCCACAAGACAATCCGACGGATCGCACCCGTTTGTGGTTCATCTCCCGACGGTGTGAACATCCCTGCATCAGAACTCGTTCCGTTACAGAGCGGGGAAGCTGTGGAGCTCCCTTCCCACGCGAGTGTTCCCGGAGCGTTACAACCTGCAACTGTTCAAAAAGAACTGCAACAGTTATTTGATCGTATCTCGGGGCGCCCACTCGGCGCTATAGGTTCGCCTCTCCCGAGAGGTCTAATAAAAAGAAAAAAAAAAAAACGTCCACATTTCGCCCTTGCCCTACACCCCTCCCAACCGACGAATTATTGATCCCCTCTTACCTCCACCCGTTAAAATCACACAACAATCCATAAATTCATCTGAGAGTCGTTACGCCTTATCTAAACTTAGAAACAAATTGACCTACGCAAATGTCCGCCTCTATCTTCCGTATCTCCATGATAAATCTGATTCAGTCTGCTATGAAGGTAAGACGAAAAAAAACGTCGCGGTTTCCATTCAGCAGGAAGGCCTACCTACCGACTTTCCTAGCCTTCGCAACAGGTTTTTGAAATTCCACAAAAATTTCAATATGCTCCCACAAATAGTGTCGAAAAATCTCTCGGCCTTTCGTGTACATATTCACAAGAAAATGACCTCTTCCAATAAGGGCAAGTCTTTTTTACCCTTATTTCAACCTCCCCCATCTCCAATGAACCTATCAGACGATCAATCCTTTTACACCTAAAACCCCACTAGTGCCATGGAATGGCTCTTTGTAGACGGTCTCACCGGCTCAAGCCTTCGTCAAATAAGTAATGTGCCAAATCATATGAAGAGGCAACTTGACCTTGTGTTTACAACGGACCCCTATAATTCCTCAGTTGCCCTTAGTCCTCACGCTCTCTCAACGATCGACAATTACCACCCCCCGCTCCTCGTATCCCTTTATCGTGACAGCTTATCCCAAACCTCACCAACCCACGTCAACTTTTCCTACAACTTCCGCAAAGCTAACTTTTACGTATAAAATGAGCATCTTAGCAGAATCTCATTTCGCTTTGATCACCTAGAGGTAGAAGAAGCTACTGCCACTCTCTATAAGGAAATCTACAATGCCATTTCCCCATATGTCCCTTATTCTCGACATAGGACACCGGTTTCATCGCCTCCATGGTACAACCGCGAACTCTGTACTCTTCGGAACAAGAGGAATAATTTGTGGAAGATTTTCCTAAGAACATGCTCTTCCCTGGACTACTCCAACTTTCTCGGTTCCTTTTATAAATTTACCGAGCTTTACAACTCCCTTTACTATAATTATCTCACAAAACACAAAACAACCTGATCAATGACCCCAAATCTTTTTTCCACTACAAACGTAAACCTGACGCCTATCCCAACTCCCTTTCCTATTTCAACCGACCAACAAACTACTGCCAATCTTTTTGCTTCTTTCTTTAAAAAATCTCTCACAGACAACTCTTTCGAACATAACCGGTTTTACTTCAAAGACCATCCCGAATTCTCCCTTGGCCCCTTCACCTCTCAAATTATTCAGCACCACCTAGTTGAAGAAAAATTAAACTTGCTTAAAGACGAGTTCAACTCTGGACCTGATGGACTTTCGGCTGTCCTTTTAAAAAAATGTTTCTCTTCTCTTTCTCTCCCGCAATCAAAGATATTCAATCTATCCCTTACACAAGGTGTCTTCCCAAATATTTAGAAATCCTCTTTTGTCATCCCCATACATAAGATGGGTCCTAAAAAAGATATTAGTAACTACCGTCCCATCGCCAAACTGTCACATATTGCAAAACGGTTCGAAGGCATTCTTTACAACGCGTTATGTTTCCACTGCAAATCCATCATCTCACCCAACCAACACGGTTTCCTTACGGGTAGGTCGACCACCACCAATCTAGTTGAATTCTCATCCCACGTTCTCCGTGCCTTAGAGAACGGCAACGAAGTCGATGTCATCACAACCGATTTCAAGGCCTTCGAACAAATTTCACACAACCTCATCCTCTTTAAGCTATCCTCTCTTGGGTTCGAATCCCTACTGATTAAGTGGATTTTTTCCTATCTTAACGATCGAACCCACCGCGTCAGATTTAGATCCACCCTCCCCAATCCTTTTCTTCCCACGTCAGAGGTTCCCCAGGGCAGTCATCTTGGACCCCCTCTATTCATTCTTATTATTATTGATAAATAATATAGGCTTATCCTCGCCATTCCCTATCCTGTCACTTATACTATTATTCTATCCATCTTTGTTTAATTCCCCATTCCACAGTTTTTAAGTTACTTTAAAGTTAATCCCCCGCCCCCAACCCCCATGCCTTAGTTTTTAAGTCAGTTCGTAAGTCTATTTATAAGTTTAAATGTTTATACCACTTGTACTAAGCGAAATAAACTGAGAGTTCTGCCCACACTTCATTCATTCATTCATTAATCCATCAGAGTAAAAGGTCGCAGCCTCCCATAAGTACAGCGGGCCTTTTGCTTAACAATAAATAACACTTAAATAACTAGCCATTAAATAAAAAGATAAAAATCATAAAATAATAAAAGCCAGTTAATAAAAACGTATAAGTCATCAAAGAAAGAAAAACGTCTTTTGTCTAACTCTCCGCGGACCAACTCTTCCCTTAGGTGACTAAGGCGCGAACATCCCTGCATCCGAACGCGTTCCGTTACAGAGCGGGAAAGCTGTGGAACTCCCTTCCCACGCGAGTGTTCCCGGTCCGTTACAACCTGCAACTGTTCAAAAAGAACTGCAACAGTTATTTGATGGCATCTCGAGGCGCCCACTCGGCGCTATAGGATTGCTTCTCCCGAGAGAAGTCAAATAAAAAAAAACTAAAAAAAAAGGAAGCACGGTTGGGGCCGTCGTAACACCACTCTACCCTACTGTTTCCGTTGAAGCAACTTTGTCGCATTGGATATCTCAAAAACGTAGAGTTTGGCATCCCACCTTGTTGTCGAAACTGTGCTCCCATAAATTGACGATAAATGGGCGGGCTGGAAAGTTTCCGACCTCAGCATGCAGATAGCAGCACTCGCCAATAAAAGGTAGTGAATGTAGTTGTGCATCTTTTACTAGTTACTCACAAAAATTTCAGCCATTTTGGACGCCTAGTTTTTATTTGACAGTCGTTTGAATGAGTCAATTTATTGACGAGTACCGCTCTCTTCACGTTGAGGTCAGAAGCCCACCCTCGTATACTGATTCAATGGACAAGAAACTACTTTTCTGGTCGCTCGATCCAAGAGGTTATGGAAGTTGTCAAGTTTGCATCCTACCAAGAACTGGGTGCTCTTACCCCCACATCTCATCCTGCCCCTAACCCCAGCCCCTTTCCGCTCTTTGACCTTAAAACAGGTGCTATATATACCAATTTCCACAGATCGCACACTCTCAATCCCTTATGCCCCGCCCATGAAAGCTCAGCTCATTTGTCCCCTGAACCGTGCTCAAGATCGAATCTCTTACCCCCTCGCCCCACTTCCCCATCTCGCCTCAGCCCCACACCCCCCGCCCCCACGTTTTTGATCCCCTCCGCCACACCGCCGCCCGTCAAGATCACACAACAATCCCTTAAGACATCTGAATGCCACTATGCCCTCTCAAAGCTTCGAAATAGTCGGACCTACGATAACGTCCGCATTTATCTATCTTATCTTCATGGTAATCTGATGCAGTCTGCTATGAAGGCAAAACGAAAACGAGCGTTAAGATCTCCATTCAACAGGAAGGATTCCCCACCGAATTCCCTAGCATTCGTAATCTGTTCATAAAGTTCCACGAAAATTTCAATATTCCCCCTCTTAAAGTAACAAGAGACCTCTCGGCTCTCCGACAATACATTTGCACGAAAATGGCATCTGGTCCGCCACGCAGCGAACCTACTAAAAATAATTTTTTTCGGCCCTAATCGGCTGCCCAGCCCACTCTCTATGGGGTCTCCCAATACTCGTCCCCTAACCATTTATAATTATAATGTCAGAGGACTTCGGTCCAAAACCCAGTCGATCTTACACAATACCTATTCCTTTCCTTATGATGTATACGGCCTGACCGAAACCAACCTCACCCCCAGTATCAACAGCGTAGAACTGCCCCCCCCCCCCCTTCACAATTTTTCGTGTCGACGATGTCCGTCATTCCCTGCCTGACACCCCCTGCCGAGGCGTGCTGCTTGCCATCCAAAACGGACTAAAATCTTCTCTTATCACCTTCTCTTCTTCTCCCAACCTCGACCATGTCACTATAAAAAATGAACACTGCTTAAAGTCCTTGTACATCATATGCTTCTACATTCCACCTTCGCAAGCTACCGAGGCATACGAACTCGCTATTGCTGCAATCGACCGCTTAACGGAACTGAATTCTTCCCAAGACGACATTGTAGTCCTGGGCGATTTCAACCTCCCCATCTCCAATGGACGCTTTGAGTCCCACTATATCTCAAGCCCCTCTACTACCAAGGCGTGTCTCTTAATAGACAACCTCACTGACTCTAGCCTTTACCAAGTCAGCAATATCCTAAATCATCTGGGCAGACAACTCGACCTTGTGTTCACGACAGACCCCTTTAACTCCTCAATTACTCCTAGTCCCCACATCCTCTCAACTATTGACAACCACCACCCCCCGTCACTTTTCTTACCCTTATACCGCGACTACTCAGCCCACAGCCCACAGCACCCCCCCCCCCCCCCCCCCCCCCCCCACCAATATTCTTTCAACTTCCGAAAAGCCAATTTCCGGCTCATAAATGAGTACCTCAGCAATACCACATCCCGCTTAAATGATATAAGTGTAGAGGTCGCTAGATGCCTCGCTCTACACAGTAATATACAACGCCATATCCCTATTTGTCCACACGCACACTTCGTAACAAGAGGAATAAGTTGCGGAACACTTTCTTAAATACGCGTTCTCCTCTGGACTACTCCAACTATCTCGGTAACTTTTACCAATTCACCGAGCTTTATAGCTCCCTCTACCACAATAACCTTGCCAAAGCCCAACTCAACCTGATCAATGACCCCCAAATCTTTCTACCACTTCATCAACCACAAACGGAAATCAGATGCCTATCCCAACTCTCTTTTCTACGACTCAACTACTTCAACTGACTCCCATACCATAGCCAATCTTTTCGCGTCCTACTTCAAACTATCCTTCACGGACGACTCGTTCGAGCCGAACCCCTCCTACTTTACTGGCATGTCTGAAATCTCTCTTGGCCCATTCATCCCTCTACACATTCAACAACACCAAGTTAAAGAAAAACTTGAACAACTGAAAGACGATTTCGGTCCCAGTCCAGACGGACCCCCTGCTATCTTCTTTAAAAAATGCTCCTCTTCCCTCTCTCTCCCGCTCGCTTCAATCTTCAATCTATCCCTTGCACAAGGTCTATTCCCCGACATTTGGAAATCCACTTACATAACCCTCATACATAAAAGGGGCCAAAAAACGATATATCCAATTATAGTCCCATTGCTAAGCTCTCGCACATTCCTAAACTGTTCGAATGCCTTCCATATGAAGCGTTATGTTTTCGCTGCGCACCTACCATCTCTCCTAACCAGCACGGCTTCCTCTCCGGCAGGTCCACCACTACCAACCTTGTCGAAATCACATCCCACACACTCCTTGCCCTAGAAAACGGCGATGTGGTCGATGTAGTCACTACCGACTTTAGCAAGGTCTTCGACAAAACCTCCCGTAACCCCATTCTCTATAAATTATCTTCCCTTGGTTTTGAACCCCTGTTGATTAAGTGGATCTCATCCTATCTCAACTCTCGAACCTGCCATGCGCGATTTAGATCCACCCTCTCCGATCCTTTTCTTCCAACCTCAGGTGTCCCCAGGGCAGTCATATCGGCGCCCTCCTATTTATCCTAACCATAAACGACATAGGCTCGTGCATCAATCACTCCCTCATCTCGGTTTACGCGGATGATACCAACATTTTCAAGACAATCCGCTCTCCCCTTGACTCCTCACTTCTCCAATCGGATCTTGACAGCTTTTTGATCTGGTGCCAAAATAACTGCCTTGTACTGAATATCGCCAAATGTCACACAATCACCTTCTCTCGGAAACGCTCCCCCACCCAGCCGCGTTCCTATCTCTTGCTAAGCCAACCGATAACATCGGTTGAATCGATTCGCGACCTGGGCGTCCTATGCGACAAGGAACTTAGATTTACCGCACATATCGATGACATAACCCTTAAGGCCAACGCCGCCCTTGGCTTTGTAAAACGCTGGTCGAGGGAATTCCTAAACCCCTACGCCATCCGATCACTCTACACAACTTTTGTCCGGCCACTACTCGAATATGCTAGTCAGATCTGGTCCCCGTATCAACTGTCTCACATTCGTAGGATCGAGGGCGTTCAACGTCGTTTCTTGCGCTTTGCCCTCCGCGGACTAAACTGGGAAAATCTGTGGGGAGGAAAAGTATTATGCCGGACACGGGCAAACGGTTCACTTCACTCCCCATCACTAATCGAAGGTTAAACGATAACACCCCCAGGAACTGCAGCATGGAATATTAAAACACTGAATGATTTTTTTGGTCGGCGAAACGTTTCCTTTATTTAATTAGTTGATGGTTAGCTTTTGTAATTAAGCAAACGTACACATGTGGGAAAACCCACTCATTCTACCGCCATACACAGGCCGGCTCCTTCTAATCAATCTCAACACACTTGAGGAGCGCAGAATCCATGCTGACATCATCTTTGTCCATCGCCTTCTGTCAGGCTCAATCAATTGCCCAAGCTTGCTCTCCACTTTAACATTTCATACAAACCTCCGTAATGTGCGGTACCCTCGACTGTTTTACGTGCCCGCTCATCACAGTTCTTACGGCGCTAACGAGCCCATCTCGCGTATGCTACGACATGCCAACTCTTTCCCCACCTCCTTCGATTTCAACCTCGCCACTCCTGCCCCCAAACGACGTCTCAGAAGAAACCCGTCCTAACCCCGCCCCACCCCAGTTTCAACCTCCCCCCCCAGCTCACCAACCCCGGCCCCATACCAGTACGTAGACGTGCCCTTCACTGTCACTCTCGCACAAATGCCGAATTTGCCTCCCCCACATACACTTGCTCTTCCCTAGCCTCCTACCCCCCCTATCGACCAATCATTTTCACCTCCTGGTTTTTCTTTTTTCTTTTTTATTCTCCTTCTTACTCTAGATTTAAGATAGTCTGTAAGGTTTTTTTTATATTAATTAATTAAAGTTTAATTTAAGCTTGCATTAAGCAAAATAAATGAGGGTTCTGCCCTCACTAAACTACCCACTCTACTCGTCATTTTAAAAACGACTTTTTGTCCCTTGTCTTCGCTATTCTAGGTAGTCAATACTTGAAGATCAGTATATTCAGCTCTTCGCTGATTCTAGAAATTTAACCCCACTAAATGACCCAAAACTTGTTCCAAACACGGACGGTCATTCCATGAAAACCCTCATTTTCTACCCTAACAAATATATAACTGAAGTGTCTTCGCCCTTGAGTACTTCAAATCATTGTGTTTTGTCACATAAGTGTCCTCGAACCAACACCAATGTAAACGAAAAAACTTCGAAAAGAATAATATAACTCATGCTAATATGACAAAGTGTTGAAATCCAACTGTTGTGGTCTAGACGACTTTTGAGAAAATTTAAATGAGCGGTATTCTACCTATTCTACATATCCTGTCAGTGGGGCCTTAGAATATACTCATGACCCAACTGTGAGTTCTCCTTAAAGGCGACAAAAGGTCGAGGGGTACAACATTGACGCTACAGATAACGTAATAACTACTATTCTACTTGGTGTAAGGACCTTTATTTCATACAGAGTAAAGTGTATCAAACCCTAGTCGAACACGGATGCTGTCGAAAAATACAGAGAAAAACAAGAGATCTAGGAGTGTGTGCAATGCCCACATTCAACAGCCAAAATTCTTACACGACCAAAAAGTGAAACATAAAATAATACACGGTTGTAAATACACAAAACCGCCTACACATTTGCATGCACAGGCAGCAAGGGAAAATTGTGGTACGCCCGAATGGGTAAAGAATACACAATTCAAACAGGGCCATTTAGGGCCCTATGGCTGTTTTCCAAATATGCGAATTGACTTTGTCAACAAAACCAAAAACAGAGAAGGAACATGGCACACTTCCTGATCGCATGCTTCTTCATTTTCGTAAAAACAATGTTGTTAGTCCCTACACACGGATACGCACACAAATCCTCGTATAAATCCCATTACCGCATACACATATATTTCTGAACCAATAGATCAATCTCCATCTTGGAATGAAGTTATCTGACGGTATCTTCACTCTTTTATTACATCATGATTATGCCTTGGGATTTCTATTATTCATCCTCAACACATGCCTATCATTGCTATCTAATTATCCTTTGCAGGCAACTATCCACAATCACATCGGATCACGCACGCTCTCGAGTGTAAAATCATCTTAACGATAAGAGGGAAGAGATTAAGAGGTGGCTATGTCTGGCAAAGATTCATTGCTGGCACCTCTCTGACCTCAAACATTGAAGGACGAGTGAATGAATTTGCATGTGTCTACTTGGGTTCAACAAGGATATAAGTAACTGGTATTGTTTACGATGAGGGCACTCTTAAGTAGGATTTAATTGAATCTCGGGTGGATAAAAAGTACGAGAATGGTCTAGAAATACGAGTAACAGCGAAGTTATCGTTGAATTGGAATGATTTGTGGCTCCTTGAACGTCCTTAGTAGAAGTCAAAACCTAAAAATAAAAGTTTTCAAGATTGGGGGGCAGAACTGTTTTTTTTTTCGAGTTTAGTCCTGGGTTTTAAGAGAAATTAGTGTTGCATGTAAATGTTGCGACGAATAAGAGCTAAATGAATATCCTTGTTGAATGAAATTTATTAACCCTTATGTCACTGACCAACTTTACCGACAGTAATCATTTCGAAGCAATTTCACGATTGCTCGGCCTAGTAGACGAATTTCGGTCCCATGTCTTAGATCATCTCCATTCAAACGTTTCTGAATGATAATTACGAATATCAATGAAAAAAAATTTTTTTTTACTTTCAAATTGACATTTTAAAAAATCGAAATGGGTACCCGGGTACCCGGTCATTGACATAAGGGTTAAAATAGAAGGAAGCAAAAAGAGCTAAAAATCGTTATTCCTTGGTATATTGACAAAGTCAAAGTAATTCTGAGTTGATAGGTAATAATCGCAAACTACGTGTTGTAGAGTAGCAGAGACGATGGGAGGATACCGCGTGGTTTTGGATGGTCGTGCCCTGAAGGGGCAAGATAATAGAGGAGAATGATGATGTGCACGTACTGTGAGCGTCAAAAGAAAGTGTACAGCATTGAGCTGCATTTTTACAACCCTGTTAAAGCAAGGGGGTTCGATCTTTTAGTAAAATACTTATGTTATTTTTTAAGGTAGTTTATTTTCAATGAATTGCCATATAAAACTTAACAGAAAATAATGAAGTAAAAATACAATAAAAAAATAAAAAAAAATGTTTCAGTTTTAAAGCGTCAAAAAAAGTGTACAACTTGCCACACATACTGTGCAACTTTCCGCTTATCGGGAAAACAACCGTTAAATTTATTTTGTTTTCTTTACAACTCATAACTAATTGATTAAAAGTGTTATTGAGTTCATTTCCATCGAAAGTTGCTTGTTCGGTTGGGATTTTTTGTCACTCTTCAACTAGAATTGACTTTAGTGACTCTCTGTCTGAAATGTTCCTCTTTCGGATCTACTTATCCAGATACTCCCACAAATGCTCGATGGGGTTTAAGTCTGGGGATTGCGGAGGGTGATCCAGTTGCTTAGGTGTACGGTAAACAGTGCTGGATTACCCATTACGCCGGACTAGGCCATGGCCTGGGGCCCCTGGCCAGCAAGGGCCGCCAAGAAAATTTGTCATGATTGTTTTTAATTTATTTTTAATTTTAATTAATTTTTTTTATTTTTTTTGGAATCTTGTAAACAAACATTTTTTTAAAGACAATTCATTTATCTTATGTAATTGATTATACAAATGTATTTTCAAACAAAAATATTTAAAAATCTTAATTGATTTATTCTTTTGATTGTTATTTTAAGCTATGATTTGAATTTCAAATCGCGCGCTAAATAACCGAAACAGCGCTTGCAAACTCGAGCTTGTTTATACGAGGGTTGCCTTTTATATTTCGGGATTAGAGAACAAAACCAAATATTGATCATCGAAAATCACTTTATTGTTTTTCAAAATATTCCCCATGAAGATCTATACACTTTTGCATGCGTTTGAACCAATTGTCGAAGCACTTTTGCCACTCTGATTGAGGTATCTCCAACACATGCATTCTGAATGCAGCAACCGCTTCTTCAGGTGTCGAAAAACGTTGACCTCTCAGTTTGTTTTTTACGCACGGGAATAAAAAGAAGTCATTCGGTGCCAAGTCAGGACTATACGGCGGATGACCCATCAAATCGATGTTTTGGGTGCTCAAAATGCAGTTGTCGCAGCCGATGTGTGAGAGCTCGCATTGTCGTGGTGAAGAGTGATCCGTCTTCGGCGGTTGGTTTTCCTGATTTCTTGGAAGACAACTGGCAAACAAATGGTTGTGTACCACGCAGAATTGATTGTTCTGCGTTGGTCTAGTGGTACGGTTGGGACATGTCCAGTTTTTCCGAAAAAACAGACGACCATTTGCTTGGAAGTGTTTCGTGCGCGAAGAACTTTTGTTGGATTTGGTTCATCTTGAAACACCCAGACAGTCGTCTGCTGTTTACTTTCGGGCTCATACGCGTAAATCCACGATTCATCACCTGTCACGATGTCATTGGCGTGTTTCGAAGCACCGCGACCGTATTTTTTGAGCATTTCTTTCGACCAATTGACACGAGCCTTTTTTTGGGCGATTGACAAATTGTGTGGGATCCAACGCGAACAAATTTTTTTGACAGTCAAATGTTTATGCAATATTGAATGTATGCTGGTCCCACTAACGCCTAAGGTTGTCTCAATCTCACGATAGGTCACATGACGATCTTCCAATATCAGTTCGCGCACAGCATCAATGGTTTTCAGAACAACAACTGATTTTGGACGACCTTGACGAAATTCATCTTGGAGTGAACTACGACCACGATTGAATTCACTATACCATCGATAAACACTGGTCCTTGATGGAGCTTCATCGCCAAAAATTGAATTAAGTTCATCCATGCACTGTTGCTGAGTTAATCCACGCCGAAAGTTGTAAAAAATAATCGCACGAAAATGTTGACGATTTAATTCCATTTTTGGGCCGAGATGAATCTTTTAAGTTACTGTAAACAACACAAATAGCGCTCGTATGTCAAAACGTTCTGAGTGCGTATAACCTCAAAAATGTCCAACTTTACGACAGAGCTGTCAATTGCCGGATGGCAACACTAGGGTTGCCAAATCCCGAAATATAAGAGGCAACCCTCGTATAAACAAAAACGATTCATTTCAGTGTTTTAAGCAAAACAAAACTATCTGTTGCTTTGTCGTTTCTCAAATTACATTTGTTCGTTGTTCTTAGAGAAAAAAAGAACGTTTTTTCAATTAGTGACGAATCTAGATGTTAATTAATGTGAAATTGTGGTATTGTGTGTAATGAACATATCGAAAACTACGCATTTGTTGAAAAAGGTAGGTTCTGTTTTATATTGTATCTTTTCACACAACACATAAAACATCACCAATCAAATTGTCTTTTTTTGTTATCCAACAACAATAATGGAAGTGAGTTTGTATATTGTTTTCGTTTTAAATTTCATTTTTAAGTTTCGTTCAGTTTTTCGAAATTTGTTTTGTTGTTCGATTTTGATTTTGTAAACTGATTTAGTTTTAGCTATTTCGATAATTTAACATTTTGGTTTTGTTTTTTTGATTTATTTTTGAGTTCGATTTTTTGATTTTAAACTTTGTTGTTTAATTTCAAATGCAGAATTTGATGTTTACTTTTCCTATCAGAATGTTACGATTTAAGTATGTTTGTAGATTACATAGGGGGGATGGGTGCGAACATACAGGGCAAAGTCTCTGATTGCCTTCAACCCGGCGAAGGCCAGGACGATCCTTGTCCCTGTTCAATGCAAGTTGACATGCAGTCTCCACGTGACACCCCTGGATAGCTACTTTGACACCCGCCAAGTAGTGAACCAATGCATGCAGCGACATCCTGAGAAAGGTTGGCGCAAGGCTAATAACCAGGCCCGTAAAAATGAATTATTATGGCAAATTTAACAAGCCTCGGATATGGACCGGATACACGACGACGACCACGGAAACGAAAACGGCTAAACGATTTAAGGATTTTTTCATGGAACATACGCTCACTATACAGAGCTCGAGCTGCACAGCAACTAGCCGATGCCCTGTCCGAATATAAGGCTGACATAACAGCATTACAAGAAATAAGATGGACGGGGAGTGGTGTTTTTCAAAGAAAAGAGTATGACATTTATTACAGCTGTCACGCAAAACACCATGTGCTCGGGGTAGGCTTTCTAGTCAGCCAAAAACTGAAGTCTGCCATCATCGGCTTTAATGCAATAAATGAAAGGCTATGCACTCTTCGCGTGCGAGGCAAATTTAAGAACATAATCCTCATAAACGTACACGGACCTACAAAGGAGTCCCCTGACGACGAAAAAGAAGAATACTATGAGAACGTCGAACGGGCCCTCAATGCCTGCCCAAGATACTATGTGAAAATCGTTCTTGGGGATTTGAATGCGAAAATAGGTCGGGAGCCGGTTTTCAGGCACTACGCAGGTTCCCATAGTTTGCATGAGAACACTAATGACAATGGACTACGAGTCATCGAATCGGCAGCATCGAAAAACTTGGTCGTGGCGAGTACCAGGTTTCCGCGTAAAGATATCCACAAAGCCACCTGGGTATCACCTGATGGAGCCACTCGCAACCAAATTGACCACGTGTTGATAGATCGCCGCCACTCTTCGAGCCTGATGACGGTACGAACGTACCGAGGTGCCAACGTCGACTCGGATCACTATCTTGTTGGTACAGTTTTCCGAGCGCGGATTGCCTTACGGAGACGTATTGCATCCACGGATCAGGTTCGAATCAACACGGCTGCCTTACGCAATGCGAACACCGGCAACACCTTTGGTCATGCGTTAAGACTCGCCCTCGAAGAGCTCGACGGAGGGAGAGTAAGTCCTGGGGCCAGAATGCCGGGCGTAGAAGAGAAATGGACACGCCTTAAGAATACTGTCATTAGTACTGCCAACTCCATCTTAGGCAGTAGTCGTAGAGATCGGAACGACTGGTTTGATGATGAGTGCAAACTAGCGACTGAACGTAAGAATGCTGCATACAGGGCAATGCAGCAGTCTCATAGGACGCGGGTACGCGAGGAGAAATACAAAGAGCTCAGAAGATATGAAAAAGACTTCACAGACAAAAGAAAAGTACCTGGGAAAAAAAATCTTGTCTGTGAAATAGAGAAAAGTAGAGAGCGAGGTCCGCACCAGGCGCGGAAGTTCTACCAAATAATCCGCAGTATGACGCGGTACACACCACGCTGCACTTACTGCAAGGATATAGAGGGTAATCTGATCACCGATCCTGAAGGCATTCTGGAGCGATGGGAAGTGCACTTTAATGAATTGCTAAATGGTCAGCTCACAGAAGAATTGGAGGCTCCACCAATGCAAGACCAAGACCAAATGCTGCCGCCACCAAGCATTGAGGAAACACTAAAAGCCATTAGACAGCTAAAATCAAATAAAGCCCCTGGAGCTGATGGCATACCAGCTGAGCTGATCAAACAAGGAGGGACAGCGTTACATCACGCAATTCACGAGATCGTGGTGCACGTATGGGAGCAAGAAGAGATGCCGGAAGATTGGCGTCGTGGTATAATGTGCCCCATACATAAGAAGGGAGATATCACACTGTGCAGCAACTATAGGGGTATAACATTGCTGAGTACCGCCTATAAGATACTCTCCACTATCCTACAAGACCGGATATCCCCATACGCTAAAGCCATCATTGGTCAATATCAGTGTGGCTTCATCCCAGGCAAATCAGCAATTGATCAGATATTCACCCTTAGGCAGGCGATGGAAAAATGCCAGGAATTTAAGATTCCACTATATCATCTGTTTATAGACTTCAAGGCCGCCTACGACAGCATAGCCAGGGTAGAACTATATAATGCCATGAGAGAGTTCGGCATTCCAAATAAATTGATACGACTTTGTAGGTTGACCATGACCAACGTAACTAGTCAAGTAAAAGTAGCGGGATTGCTGTCCAAACCAATAAACATCTATAATGGACTCCGACAAGGGGACGGTCTGGCCTGCCTCCTCTTCAACCTGGCGTTGGAGAAAGCAATCCGTGACTCTGGCGTTACAACTAGAGGGACTATTGTCACCAAGTCCAGCCAGATACTTGCCTACGCAGATGACATCGACATCATCGATAGAACCGAATCGGCGGTATAGGAATCCTTCACCCAGATCGAGCAGACGGCACAAAAACAGGGACTGCGCATTAATGAGGGAAAAACCAAGTACATGGTGGCAACTTCTGCGAAGAGAAGACCTAACGTTGGTCAAACTATAAGGGTAGTGGAGCACGAATTTGAAGTAGTGCAATCCTTTAACTACCTTGGGTCAATAGTATCAGCCGATAACAATATGGAAGAAGAAATACGCGAACGGCTGATTAAATCCAACAAAGCCTACTATGGTCTATCAAGGCTCTTTAAATCCTGAAATTTATCCAGAACATCCAAGCTACTACTGTACAAGACCATGGTCTTACCAATACTCATGTATGGATCCGAGACCTGGGTGCTTAATAAAAGGCACTCTGAACTCTTCGCCGCGTTCGAGAGAAAGGTCTTAAGGAGAATTGTTGGCCCCGTATGTGAGGGAGGACGATTCCGGAGACGCTACAACCATGAGTTGTACGCAATCTACCTTGAAGCTCATATTGTAAGAAAAATCAAGCTCGGTAGACTCCGGTGGGCGGGACACCTAGCTCGAATGAGCGAAGAGGACCCTGCCCGGAAAGTCCTTTGTGGCAGGATGTATGGAAGGAGACAGCGCGGCAGACCTTGTCTGCGATGGAGGGATGGCGTAGACCAGGACGCCCAGAGCCTGGGAGTGCTAAACTGGATGACATCGGCTCGAAATCGGGACCGGTGGAGAGATTTGTTAAATAAGGCCAAGACCGGATCCCGGTTGTAGTGCCGATGATGATGATGATGATGTAGATTACATAATGCGGCGATCCTATCAGAGCGAGGGTCAAAAAAGAAAAATTGCGGATAAAAAGAAAAAACGAATTAAGACAGATTTATCGAAACTACCAAAATTGACGTCATTCTTCCAAAGTTCCACTGCACATGCTTCTTCATCAGCTAGTGAACAGATCGAATCTAGTAATGAAGATGTAAGAATCGAAATATAATTTACTGTTGATATTTATAAATTATAACTTTCTTATAAAATATAAATTAAAGTGTTTTTAGAGCAAATTGCTCAGAAAAAACGTTTTTTGGAAGAAAGGCAAATCAAGAACGGTTCAAGCGCGAATGGCTAATTTATTCTCCCACGACTGGTTGCGTGTATTGTTTTGTATGTAAAATGTTTGCTTCCAAAGACAAACAAAACAAACTGACCAACGATGGATTTAATGATTGGAAAAATGTTTTTCCAATTACATCAACATGAGAATGGATCTCTTCACAGAGAATGTATGTTGACATACATTCAAAGGCGACAGAACTGCGTCGATGTTTCCGGCAACCTTCAACTTGAGTACCAGAAAGAGAAAAATTATTGGAAAGATGCAGTGCGACGATTGATTCCAGTCATCATAACGTTGGCTGAACGAGGATTACCTTTCAGAGGCACAAACGAGCATTTCGGCGTTCCAGATAATGGAAATTACTAAGGTTTACTCGAACTAATTGCACAGTTTGACCCGTTCTTAAAAAGTCACATTGAAAATTTTGTGGACCGAGGCAAGGGTCCCTCGTATTTATCAAAAACAATTTGTGAGGAGTTGATCAGCATTATGCGTTCAAAAGTAAGACATCACATTATACAAGAGGTCTTAGCCGCGCGATATTATGGTCTTTCAGTCGATTCAACTCCGGATATCGCTCACGTTGATCAACTCAGTGTAGTTGTCCGATATGTTGCTAAGAATGGAAAGCCCGTTGAAAGATTTTTGAATTTTTTAAACTTTGATAGCCATAGAGGTGTTGCGATGGCTGAAGTGGTTTTAGAATTTCTTGCGATTTGCGGCTTAGATTTTAAATACTGCAGGGGTCAATGTTATGATAATGCTCCGAATATGTCGGGTATTTACTCAGGTATGCAATCGATCTTGTTAAATCTCAACGAATTTGCGATTTATTTACCATGTGCAGCGCATTCGCATTCCAACACTTAGTTGGAGAAACTGCTGTAAAGTGCTGCTTGTTTGCAGTGAACCTTTTTTTCTATTGTACAATTATTGTACACATTCTTTTCAAGCTCAACCCACCGGTGAGACGTTTTGAAGGAACGTATCGGAAACGAAAAGGTACTGAAATCGTTATCCCAAACTCGTTGGGAAGCTCATGCGAACGCCACTGAGGCAATTCAAAAATCTTTTAACGAAATCGTAACAGCATTGTATGAAATTGCTGATGATTTAACACAAAAAAGTGACTGTAGACACGAAGCTGAATGTATCGCGAATAAAATTCAAACCTTCGAATTTGTTTTCATGCTTGTTTTGTGGAGCAATATTTTGAACAATTTTCGGGCAACGAGCAAAGCATTGCAGTCAGTAGAAATTGATCTGAAAACCTGCGCGTTAATGTACTCGTCAGTAGAAAATTTTTCAGATGAGATGAGAGATAAGTTCGAAGTGTTTGAAAACAAAGCCAGATCCATTTTACCTGAGACAGATTATGCGAATGTTGCATCGCGAGTTCGACGAAGAACAAGACAGCCAAACGATGGCGATGCTCCAGAGCTTGCATTAAGTCCGCGCGACTATTTTCGTGTAAACGGTTTTTTGGTAATCATCGATACGCTCAAGATTGAAATCAACAGACGAAGCAAAGTTTACTTAGAGGTTTCGGACAGATTTTCGTTTTCGGCTGATTTTGATTTGACCGAAAATGTGTCAAATCTCCTCAATAGTATACTGGTTAGTATACCCGCCTGTCACGCGGGAGACCGGGGTTCGATTCCCCGTCGGGGAGCCTCTGGCGCAAGACTAATGACCTTGCCCGGAAAAAACAAATCATTATGGAAAATTTAACAAGCCTCAGGACTTGCTAAATAAGGCCAAGACCGGTTCCAGGTTGTAGTGCCGATGATGATGATGATGATGAAAATGTGTATTCCAAAAAGATTTCCGATTTAGTTGACTTTTACTCTGACGATTTAGAAGAATTTTACCCTGAACTCATACAGTTTCACGCTTTCATTAAATCAAAATTCCCAATGAAACTTAAGTTCACTCACTCTGACCTCTACGAAAGTTTGATTCAAGATCATCTTGAATTAGTTTTTCCGAACGTTGAAATTGCTCTTCGCATTTTTTTAACTCTTATGATCACGAATTGTTCGACAGAGCGCTCTTTTTCAAAATTGAAACGCATCAAAAACGAGCAAAGAAGTGTTATGCGTCAAGAACGATTAGACATGCTAAGTCTGATGTCCATTGAATCGGACATTCTTCGTCAAATTGATTTTGAAGAAATCATCAATGATTTTGTTGATCAAAAATGTAGAAAAAAAGTTTGTTGAAAACGAGCGTCGCTTTCATCTTCCAAAGAGATGTCCAAAGATTATTTTATAATTTAATATACTGTTAATTATTTTTAATCAAAAAATATATAATTCAACTGAAAAAAATGATTTCCTTTATTTTATTGTATTTGAAAACCTTAAAATGATATGAATTAGTTGTTTAAATTATACAAATGCATCAATAACGATTAATTTTACGATTATTAAAAAAAAGAGGGCCCCAAAATTTGAATGGCCTAGGGCCCCCGATTGGCTTAATCCGGCACTGACGGTAAAGTAACCATTCCTTGACTATTTTTGATGTGTGCTTGGGGTCGTTGTGTTGTTGGAAGACCCATGAATCACTTAAACCCAGTATCGCAACACTACTTGGCAAATTGTCTCTTAAAATATTAAGATAATCTTCTTTTCTCATTGTACTGTTAATAAAGACGAGGTTCCCAACTCCAGATGACGCCATACATCCCCAGACCATTACCGAACCGCCTCCGTGCTTAATTGTTGAATTTAAATTTTTTTGTTCAAATTCAGTTTTTTTCGTTCTCCATATTTTTTGTGGTTTTATTGAACCAAAAATTTCAAATTTGTTCTCGTCACTAAAGAGAACATTTCCCCAGAATGAAGAACTTTCTTTTTGATACATGTTGGCAAAAAGAAGTCTTCGCTTCTGATTTTTTTCAGAAATGTATGGCTTTTTGCGAGGAACTCTTCCGTGTAGCCCGCTGCTATGGAGGGTCCGCCGAATAGTGCTCGCGCTAACGTTGACTCCAGAAGATTGGATAATGTTTTCAGCAATCTTTACTGCACTAGACGCGGGATTTTTTCACACTTCCCTGACAATAGCACGTTCATCACCTACGGGCAGCCTTTTTGGTCTTCCGGAACGAGGTCAATCTTTTACATCCTTGAACTTTTGAAATTTGTCCAAAATTTTTTTCACCGTGTTATGGCATCTGCCCGCTGTTTTGGCTATTTCGCGGTAAGATGTTTCTTCCTTTCTTAATTTAATAATAAGTTGTCGTGTTTCTACTGCACTTTGTTTACCCATTTTGAAGTAATTTAAAAAAATAATTTAAGCAACAAGCAACTTTCGATGGAAATGAACTCAATAACTGTTGCGGATTGGCAATTAAATGTGCTGGAATGTACTGGACAAATCTAGTACATTCGCATGTATACCAGGTGCGCAGCAGCTGGCACCCACTGGCCATCATTGTCAACACGATGATGTCATAGCGTCGGTTTTTGAATTGGCAGTTATGCCAATTCGTCAGTCTACAATCAACATTCATCAAATAAACACCATCGGTCAATAATTGTCAATCAATACATCAATTAATAAAGCTACCTTCAAGTTCACTTCTGCCTTTTTGTGGTTCTGTCTCCTACGACAAAGTTTTATTGGTTTACACGCGGACTACTTAGAGTTATAAACAAACATTTTCTGGTCCTTCGAAACGGATCCAGTGCCTGTGGATCTAATCCATCGCCGCCCAGTTCGTGGCAAAACACATCGGATTCAGCAACCTGTGAATCAAATCCATCGCCGCTCAGTTCGTGGCAAAACACATCGGATCCAGCAACCTGTGGATCTAATCCATCGCCGCCCAGTTCGTGGCAAAACACATCGGATTCAGCAACCTGTGGATCAAATCCATCGCCGCTCAGTTCGTGGCAAAACACATCGGATCCAGCAACCTGTGGATCAAATCCATCGCCGCCCAGCTCGCGGCACAACACCTGAAGAACAACACGACAACAGTGAAGATAATTCAGTGAAAATATTTAGTTCTAGAGAAACTGGAAGCGAACACAAACGAAATGCCGGCACCAATGACAGTTGAGTGGAAAGCAACAAAGGCTGCATTGGATAAACGCCGAAGACTCGCCAAAGCAGGACGTCTGACTGAATGCAAACATCAAGAAACCGAAGAGGAACGTCTGTGCCAAGCCATTGAAGAAGTAAGCCGGCGCAACCAGGAAGAAAGGCCGAAACGCAAGGAAGCTGAGAAAAAAGCAAAGAAAGTGGAAACGCCTGGCGTGCTAACTAACCTAGTCGATATGTCGGATCTGGACACCGATGCAGAAAATGACGAACCGCTACAACCAGCCAAAAGAGCAAATCGCCGACCAGATCTCTCTAAAGTAAAGGAAGAAAATGATACATCGAGTGAAACCGGTGACGGGGAAAGTGATTCGACGCCGAAACCTGGTGACGATGCTCCTCGGACTGGTGCACTGGCCATCTCCCCGCCAGCAAGTCTTTCGCCGCCAATGATGTTTCGGCCACCTCTACGGCGCCCGGACACTCCACCAACACCTGACATGCGCATGCCGCCCCCCCCCCCCCCACACCCGGATCGTCATCACGGATGATGCAGGCGGAAAATTCCCCCCGTAGGGACACCAATGGTCCGACGACATTCCTCGGCCGGCGGAACACCAAAGATCTCGACCGACGACATTCCTCGCTCGGAAGAGATCATACGCCTTTTAACACCATGCGTAACGGAGCCGACAATGGTAACGACAGTGGTGGCGGCGGCGACGGCGACAACTTTCAGAACGGTTCCCCGACGACATTCCTCGGTCGGCGGAACCCAAAGGATCTCGACCGACGAATTTCCTCGGTCGGAAGAGATAAAAAATCACCGGAAACCTCTGTTGCCGCGAACTAACCTATCGATGAGCAAATGCCGTTTGAAGAACTCATCGCCGCTCAATTCGCGGCACAGGATCGCATCTCTGGCACCTTCCTCAACATGCAGGACAAGGGACAACCAAGTCCGACAGCAATCGAGGCCACAAAACGAGACCTCCACACCGAATGGGAAGCCATCCGCAGGCGGCATAACCAAATCATTTACATGGCGCCCCCTGAGTACCAACAGCTTCAGTACTTCGCGGAGGACTTCATCGGCGAGAGCGAAGAAATATACCTCGAGGAACAGACGAAGCTCCTCGAGGCTCAGCACGCTCTCGATTCAGCCTCCCCAACCATGGCCAACATCGCCAATCGTCCCCACCCTAGCGAGCTGCCCCCAGTGCAGCTGCCAACGATCGACCTGTTCCAGCAAAGGGAACCGCACCCCAGAACAGTGGGTAAGAGTGAGCAGGCCGCCGACCATAGTGCCGCCTGCCCAAAGCCCAACCTATTCAAAGTCCCGATGATCGACCAGCCGAAGCCCCCACAGAAGACGATGCCGCGCACGCATTGTGGGGCACAACATGACATGGCCGTTCCTCGTGGGTTGCGAACTTACAACTCCGACCCAGAGGAACTGGCTACCTTCACGCGGACTCCAGAGAAAGCAGTGGGCACGGCGCACTTGGGATCCGTGGCAGAACCAACGCCAATGCCTCCCACAAAACCGCCTTCGACTGTTCCAGCAACAGTAGCTGGCCCGATGACTAGCCAGCCCCGTGTGCCGATGCACAAAACACCGCCGGCACCCGTAAGGCAACAGGGCCCTTGCGCATTCTGCAGGGCTGCACACACCATCTACGCTTGCGAGGGCTTCCGATCACTCACAACTGGCGGTCGGAAGTCTTTCGCACAAAAACGAAACTTGTGCACCAATTGCTTGGGTCACCACCGCCTACGCGACTGCCACTCCAGCGAGGCGGGCCGTCGATGCCAGCGGAAACATCACACCCTGCTGCATGTCCGGACTACCGCCATCGACGGGACCACATCACCGCCGCCACGAGCCAAAGGATCCGCCCCCCCGGATCGGTCGTCAGGAAGGGGCTTGCGCACATACAATCAGCGCCCCCTCACAGCATTCCGCGTTGTTGCCAACACCCAGAGTCATCGTGACGTCGGAGAACCAACGAAGGATTGAAGTCCGTGCTCTGCTGGACCCCTGCTCCAGCGGCACCTTCATTTCGGCATCACTCGCCCGAAGGTTAAACCTCCGACGCCAAGCATCTTCCGTCCCCACCTACGGTGTTGGGGGCACTCGTGGCCTTGCCACACCAGGACTCAGGCCGCCATCAGCATCACTCCTCGCCTCCACGGCTCGAGCCAATGGACACGAAGGCCCTTCATCCTGTCAGGGCTCTCAGTGTATACGCCACCACCACAATCAACGACAAGGTATCTCTCGTTCGTGGCGGATCTGGAACTTGCAGATCCGAACATCGCCTCCGCCGAGAAGGTGGACATCATCCTTGGGGCAGACATATACCCCAACATCATCCTCGAAGGCATAAGGAAGGACCAACGTTCCGGCCTCGTCGCGCAGGCCACTGAACTGGGATGGGTGCTAACAGGCTCAGCACCCACCACATCATCCAGCGCAAAGGTGACAAGGCCTGTCACCAGCCATCATATGGCCATTCCTCGTGGGTTGCGAATTTACAACTCCGACCCAGAGGAACTGGTCGACATTCCGACTGACGGCCACGGCTTCCATCAGAGAACCCAAAGGACGTCTCGCCGGCATCGGCCCCAGTGGCCACATACGAACCCTATTCAACTACCAGCCACCGACCACTTGCGCGACCCAACTACAAGACGTACCCCCGCCCGTTGAACCATTGCAGGGGCAAGGGGCAATCGAGGAACCAGGAGCTTACCCACTCGCACACTTCAAGGCACCCCACCACACCCAGGACACCACGTGGTCAAGTTCCTGCCCAGGTCCAAAGCTAGTTCCCAGGCCAACCGCTACCACCTGTAACCACCATAACAGGGCCAGGAGTGCGCAATGCCCCGCTTGGCGGGCGGCGCTCCCCGGCAACCAGCGGTCTCTCGAACTCCAGCAAGAAAGCACGCCCCTCTGTGCATCCACAGAGGCTGCATTGCGACGACCCCGGGAGGCCCTTGGCAGGGTAGACACCGCACCCGACTTCACGTTACAGCAGACACCCCCAACGGTCGCATCCCGCGGCCACTCACTGCAGACGGGCGCTAACGTGCGCAGTACATGGCACCACCACCGGTCTCGACATAGCGAGACCCATCACCAGTCATCACGTGGTCATTGATCGTGGGTTGCGACCTTACAACTCTAACCCAGATCAACTGGCCGGTCCCGCGACCACAAAAGGCAACGGACACCAGCAATGGGAAAGAGGTTCCTGTCGCCATCGATCATACGGGCCATCCCAGACCCTCAATCCTCCAGCGCTCCTTAGGGCGGGCGGCCCCCTCTCAATCGATCATCCACGTGAAAGTGGACAGCCGACCAAGACCAACCGCCACCAGCAGACCGCACATTCCCGGCCCCTAGCCACCGTCCCCTGGAACAAAATGATTCGCCAATGATTGGCGAAGGCGGGCGGAATGTTGCGGATTGGCAATTAAATGTGCTGGAATGTACTGGAGAAATCTAGTACATTCGCATGTATACCAGTTGCGCAGCAGCTGGCACCAACTGGCCATCATTGTCACCACGATGATGTCATAGCGTCGCTTTTTGAATTGGCAGTTATGCCAATTCGTCAGTCTACAATCAACATTCATCAAATAAACACCATCGGTCAATAATTGTCAATCAATACATCAATTAATCAAGCTGCCTTCAAGTTCACTTCTGCCTTTTTGTGGTTCTGTCTCCTACGACAAAGTTTTATTGGTTTACACGCGGACTACTTAGAGTTATAAACAAACAATAACACTTTTAATCAATTGGTTATGAGTTGTAAAGAAAACAAAATAAATTTAACGGTTGTTTTCCCGATAAGCGGAAAGTTGCACAGTATGTGTGGCAAGTTGTACACTTTTTTTGACGCTTTAAAACTGAAATATTTTTTTTTTATTTTTTATTGTATTTTTTCTTCATTATTTTCTGTTAAGTTTTATATGGCAATTCATTGAAAATAAACTACCTTAAAAAATAACATAAGTATTTTACTAAAAGATCGAAACATCAGGAAGCCTTAGCAACTTGACGAAATACAAAATGGTGGATGTTCGCCAAGTTCAACCAATTGCATTGTCCCCGGTGTGCGCAGCGGATGTACACTAATGTAGAACATTAAATGTCCAACACTTCCCCTCCATGAGCGCACCAGTGGGAAAAATTTACATCAGGTTTAAGAGGTCGAGACACCTCTCGTGCTTCGGTTTGGATAGGGCCTTAGTGAGAATGCCTGCAGGCATTTGTTCCGTGGGCATGTATTCGACCGAGAGTGTTCCGCTGTCGGACGTCGATATGTTCGCTCCGGGGGTGGAATACGGGATTCTCGGCCAGTTTCCGAGCACCGTTGTTGTCGTTGAATAACTTCAGCTTGTCTGGTAAGGCGAATCCTAGTTGACTAATCAGTCTTCGTAGATGTATGGCCTCTTTCGCCGCATCGGATATGGCCATATACTTTGATTCTGTGGATGATAGCGCGGTGGTTCTTTGTTTACGCGATTCCTACGAGACAGGTGTGCCGTTAAGAATAAAGGCATACCTGTGGCTCTTTTTTATTAGGTGCATCGACAGGGACGCTTATTCAATTAAAACAACCACCGAGGAAAACAAAAGAACAACAAGGACAACTCTGGAACTGTTCACTCCACACTCGGGCCCTCGAGAGCGGTACACACTGAAGAATTCAAAATGAATGACAAGAAAACACAGATTATTGCTGGTATATTAATGTTGTTTTATTGGTTCAGGTTGTTTTGGGTTTTACATGAATATAACTGCACATCAGTTCTTAATCCTCAAGTAAAGGTTTCTGATTATTCCGAACAACACTTGTTTTCTCATTGTTTCGACTTTACATGAATATAATTGCACATTAGTTCTTAATCCGCGAGTTAATGTTTCTGATTATTCCGCACAACACTTGTTTTCTCATTGTTCAACTCTGCATTTGAAATTGATTTACAGATATGTAGTAAGGACTGTAAGTGTATTGAAACGCGGACAACGAAAACGACAACGACTTTTTCACTAAACCTCGAGCATGGTGCGTGTGCGCACCTCAGGAAAAGAAATCCGACTCTTTGATGCAACTCACATCCATCAGATTCAATGGCCGCGAATTGCATCGATAGGGGAGGAGCAACGGATCCACTTGACTGTGTAGCGCAGGTTCGATGCCCTGCGATAAAGACGATGATCGGCGGACACCTGATTAAACAAACGCACGACCATCGGGGGCTGCGGTGCTGTATCCATACATCATTGATGATGTATGCCAGGGATCGAAATAGATTTTTGTTTCAAAGTAAACAAATACGCTATTTCACAGGTCAAATGGTGGCACACATAATGTACATGATGTGCCTATGTTACAAAGGAGACGTCATTGGATTTGCTTGAGATTCCGGGGAAATACCGATGTAGGCAATATCTACTGGTGTCGACAGCTCGACCAGAGATTGGGAATCTGTTTACTTTAGCCAAATGGCTCTGAAGCAGAATGGGCGAAATTGGTCCTGGACGTTAAGTCCACAGGAAACTCGACGACGGTGGCTATGGATTGTTTGTTCGGGTTGGATGATGGGTCTTCGTGGGACAAGAACGTGAGTAAATAAACGATCGCGTTCATGCGCAAATCAAATGAATGGATGGGTAATCGTTAGAGAATTGGTCGCACTAACGCGGACCTTAGGGTAGGATAAGATATACGATTAAGTAGGTATATCGATTGCAGCTGTGTCCACAATACGCTGGCCAGCGTTTGTTTATCGGTTATTGAAGACAAGCTGAGCCGATAGGAAATGAACTGGTTCATGGACTATGACCCCAGAAAGTTCAGAATGTATGTATGCCGTCGGGTAGGTTTTCCTTTCAGGTATGATGCTGCAGGGGAGCTTACGCTGCCCCTAATTCCAGGTAAGTACCATGGCTTTGTATGGGAAGAGGAAGGTGGTTAATTTAAAGACGATGGGTGGTTCTTTGGGAATGCTTTAAAGAACAGCCACATACCCAGTGTACGATCTCCTGTCGTCCGGGCAGTTGGCCCAGTGCGCATCGGCGTATCCGGTGAGACATTTCCCGCTCGTTTTATAGGATAACCCAATGTTCGCCGTGCCTTTCAGGTAGCGTAAGACACGTTTGGCGGCTTTCCAGTGATGCTCGTCGAAACAGCTGTTGAATTGGCTCAATCTGCTCACTGCAAAGGCTATATCTGGTCTTGTGCTTACTGCCAGATACATGAGAGATCCAATTAACTCTCGAAACGGCAGGTTTTTGTCGGGTTCCTCCTTCCCTTTCTGTAGTATAGTGCCACTGTCCAGAGATTTACTAACGGGCTTCGAATCGCTCATGTTGAAACGGTCTAGGACTTCGGATATGTATTTGGTTTGAGTCATCCGCAGTTCTTCATTGTCTCGATTAAATTCGATTCCAAGACAATGCGCTATTTCGCCGAGGTCCTTTGTGTTAAATGCTTTTGAAAGCTGCTTCGATAGTTCCTCGATCTTTGCTGTGCTTTGTGAGGAAACTAAAATGTCGTCCACGTATACGGTGACCAGTAGTATGTCCTTTCCTTTTCCTTCAAAGAATATGCAAGGATCGGCAGTGGACTTGTAGCGTGTCGAACAGATACACACACAATACACAAGCAAATAGTAAAGAGCACCGAACGAAAATCGAATAAGAAAATGCATCAGAGCCGTATACCATAGCGATAACATAACAATTCACATTAGTGGAATATATTTGAGTTTAAAAATCGAATTCTAAGCACGGCCAGTAGCCTGATGTGTTACGCATTGGTTCAATTTTTGGTGATTCTAACTGTCATAGCGTCAGTTCGAATCACACGTTCTTCACTATCATCCAAAACGCTATAGACTGCTTGAGACCAAGGCGTTTGAGCTCGCAGCTCAGCTTCGTGTGCCACTGTCGTCCTGCTTGGCGAAGTCCGTATAGAGCTCTGTTTAGCAAGCATACCTTATTTCCCTTTTGCAGTTGCGTTAGCATTTGTTTTGCTTTAATGTTTTCTCTGCTTTTTCCGGATTGAATTAATTTCTCCAGGGCAACGTCGGTGTGTTTGGGGATCTCCATGTAAATTGTCTCGTCGAGCTCGCCGTTAAGGTAGGCCGTTGCAACACCAAGGTGGCGGATGCTCATGTTGTGTTGAGTGGCTAGGGCGGCCGTAATTCGAATGGAGTTCATTCTTGCAACTGGAGCGAACGTCTGGTGGTAGTCAATTCCGGGTACTTGGGAGAATCCTTGTGCAACGATGCGTGCCTTACTTCGTTCTAGCGTGTCGTCGGGATTCGATTTGTTCCGCAAGACAAAACGGCTGCCGATGACTTTGTCTTGTTTCGGCCGATCTACCAGAGTCCTAGTGTCGTTTCTGATGATGGCCTTAATTTCTTGCGCCATGGCATTTATCCACTCTTCGGTGTCTGGACCGCTTGTTGCTTCTTTTATAGCAACTTCGGCTGCTCCCGCGGTCTCCGAAGTGATGTCGCACTCTTGAAATAGTTTCCGAGGTATTCCCCTGAGTCCAGTCCTTTCTATCCGTGGTCTTCCTGGTCCTCTTCTTGGGATGATTGTGTCAGATCTGCTGGTTGGGGTTGTTGGTTGCCCGGTTGCTTCATTTCTTGTTACTTCGAGCTGTTCATCTCTCGCCATGGTTTCGTTATGTGTTGTATCCGGTGTGATGAATTCAACCGTGGCACTTTCAGTATCAGATTCGTCGTTTGTTGGGCGAAAATCGTTGGAGGCTGGACTCTGGTCGTTATGTTTTTCGAAGAACTTCACGTCCCTCGCAATTTCGATTCTTCGTTCGTCGGGGAGCCAAATCCTGTACGCTTTCGATTTGTCAGCGTAGCCGACGAAAATCCCCTTTTTGGACCTTGGGCGGAATTTTCCTTTTCTTGGTCCTCGTTCTAGCGAGTAGACAACGCATCCAAATTTACGAAAATGGCCTACGTTTCTAGCGTTTCCAGTCCACACTTCGTATGAGGTTCTTCCGTTGAGTGTGTTGGTCTGACATCTGTTTCTGATGTGGTTTGCTGTGTTGACTGCTTCTCCCCGAAATCTTGTGTCCAGGTTTGCTTGTATGAGGAGGCATCTACCCATATCCACCAGGGTCCGGTTTTTTCTTTCGGCTAATCCGTTTTGCTGAGGTGTGTGAGTCACTGATTGAATTCGTTGTTGACGTACTCGGTCCCGTTGTCAGACTGTAAGCTCTTGATCCTCCTTCCAGTCTGTTTTTCGGCAAACGCTTTAAAATCTCTGAAGGCGTTTAAAACCTCGCTCTTGCTTTTGATCATTTTCACTGTGCACCACCTAGAACAATCGTCGATGAACGTGAGGAAGTATAGGGAACCGCCCAATGTTTTGGTGCTCATTGGCCCGCAAGTGTTAGTGTGAACCAGGTCCAATATGCCGGTTTTTCGCGCTGACTCCTTCGGGAATGGAAGCCTCGTTGTTTTCCCGAGAGCACAAATATTGCACTTCATGTCTTGTGTGGGCTGCCTGAAAAACATTCCTCGTATAGTCCCGTTTTTGTGGCTCGAAGTTAAATCCTTAATATTCAAGTGACCTAGTCTCCGGTACCAGGTTTTCAGTAGTGATACATCCGGGATAGTTGTAGCGGCGGCTGCGTGGGTTTCTCTCAGTCTTGCCGGAACGAAGTACAGGTCGTTTTTCCTTACAGCCTCGAAGATGACCTCCCGTTTTGAGTTCGTTACTTTCGCTCCTTTATTATCGAAACTGATTGTGAATCCTCTGTCAGCGATTTTGCTCACAGACATTAGATTCGCCCGCAGATCGGCGACGTGTAGAACGTTATACACATGATGTTTATGTCGCCTCGTCCGGTGACACTGTTGGCAAGGTTGAGTTTCATCGGATGAATTTCGTTGTATCCTTCGAATGCTTCGGTGTTATTCGACATGTGGGATGTGCTTCCACTGTCCAGGGAACACCCCTTACTGACAGTCGACTTAAAAGCCTGAAATCCGTGTTGCGCTGAATTGGTGTAAGCTAGTACGCTTGTACCGTAATTGTCCGTCTTGTGTTCCTTTCCTCGATCTTTAGATGATCCCGGTCCTTTTCTGTTGAGCGAGCGGCACTCGGCGACCTTGTGCCCGGCTTTTCTGCAATGGTAGCATTTGTAGGAAGGCCCTAGTCGGTTTCCGGGGGGATTGTGTCCATGGCGTTTATCCTCCGTCCTCGTGTCGCGTTGTTTGGCGGCAATCGCGCCTTCGGCTTCATATCGTTCGTTGGTGCGCCTGGCGTCGCTTTCCTCGATTATCTTGATTCGTAGCGCCTCCGGTGAAGGTAACCCGTCTCGGGATTCTATGGCGCATCTGAGGTTCTCGAACTTCGGGGAGAGACTATACAGGAGCATGATGCATAGCAGATCGTCGTTGATTTCGATTTCCATGACGTTCAATTTATCGACGGTGTCAAAAAAGTCACTTAAGTGTGTTCGCACGTCGTCGTGATCGCTCATTCGATGAAGCGTCAGACTCTTCAGTAGACTGGCTTTCCTGGCCGGACCTTTTGATTCGTACACGGAGATGAGTTTCTCTCATACCTCTCGGGAAGTTTCACACCCTTTAATGATCTTGACTTCAGATGGTCTGATCGCCAGTATGATGTCTGCCTTACCCTTCCTGTCTCCTGTTTTCCACTGCTCGACCATACCTGTGCGCGCGTCCGTCGATTCAGGTTTCTCGATTTCTCCAGTCATTTAGCCCCATGCGTCGTTCTTTACTAGGATCGCCTCCATTTGCAGCTTCCAAGTGTCGAAATTATCCTTCCGCAGTTATTCGATGCTCGCTGTGGATGTTGCCCAGTTTGGCACTCCCAGGCTCTGGGCGTCCTGGGATGCTACCAAATAATTGTTGTAGTTCTTTATGAACAGTTGCAGGTTGCAACACTCCGGAAACTCTCGCGCGGGGATTGAATTCCACGGCTTTCCCACTCTATAACGGAACGAGTTCTGACACAGCGATGTTCGCGCCGTCGGGAAATGAACCGCAAATTAGTGCGATTCGTCGGATTGTCTTGGAGTGGATACAAACCGAATTGCGTGGAACAATACCACAAATCTCCGAAGAACAGTACCCGTGATAATATCTGTAAAATAGACAAAGGTCAGTTACGCCCCTTCGATGTGATAGCGACTGTTGCCTCGACGTCAGCGCCGTGTCCCCGATCAGGCGAATCGCTCATCTCTGTAAGCCTTCATGTAGGTTGAGGGTATGTTTAGGAGCAGGGCTCCAAACATGAGAGCGAATATTCGAGCGCGGGTCTAATTTGGGATTTATACAGGAGAAGAGGTTGGGTCAGATTAAAATATTTCCTAGCTCTAAAAGGATAACTCAGTTTTCCACAGGTGGACCTGGCGATGTTCGACACATTCCCACAGACCGTGACGCTGAGCAATTTCATGCTTTCCCCAGATTAGAGAGCCTGCATACATCATCAGTTGTGGAACCGATGATCCACTTTTCTTTTTGAATGTTGTATACTGTGTCTTATTTGCATTGAACTCGGCTATATTGGCATTTCCGTACTGTGGGACTTTATCCAGATTCCGATTCGGAGAGTCGATCTGGCCACATCTCAGTTGGTGCGAAGTTGATGCACTAATCGCCAGGTCACTCGCCAACGAGGAAACAACCGTACTATCATCCGTTGAGTCCAATAAATCAATCATGTGAAACAAAAACAAGGTTGGAGTCAAAATAGAACCTTGAGGCACCTCGGAATTAACAGGATACTGATCCGAACAGTCGGCGCCTACAACAACCCTGATCGGTCGATTTTCGAGGAAGCTCTTCGTCCAGTCGCAAAGCTGCTGGGAAAGTCCGTATGAACGAAGTTTGCCCAGAAATGCCTCGTGCCACACGCGGTCAAGAGGCTTGGAGATATCCAATGCGACCGCCCTTGACTCACAATGCCCCTCAATCGCAGATGACCATATATGGGTTATAAGAGTCAAAAGGTCTCCCGTGAATCGCCTGCCACTGAATCCGTATTGACGATCATTCAGAGGTCCATTGCACTTACAAATAGTTAATTAATTCGGCGTTGATGACCGTTCCCATCACCTTAGATAACATCGAGGGTAATGCTATCAGCCGGCAATTTTCTGGGAGACATTTTTCCTCTCTTTGGGATTGGCTGAACTCGAGCGATTTTCCGACAGGTAGGAAAAGTCCTCCGTGCATAAGATAAGCGATAGAGTCTGGCAAGAACCGGCGATAGTTCTGGCTCAAAGTTTTTAAGGGCGATTGCTGGTATTCCGTCCGAGCCCGTTACCTTCCTACAGTCTAGTCTACGTAGAATGCGTTGAATAGGACGCGGGCGGAACTTCACATTCCACTTCGAACCGGCTCGATCATAGACGGCTCCAAAAGACCGTCATCGAGGTTTGAATTCGTGGAAAATAAGTTCGCGATCACTCGCGAATAAGCAAAGCATCAAAACCGTACGCCATAACGATAACATAGCAATTCTACATCAGTTGAATGTACTCGAGAATAAAGTTCGAATTCGAAAACGCGGCAGTGGTCTGATGTGTTGAGCATTGGTTTTATCTTTTAGTGATTCTACTTTATATCGTCGGTTCGAATCACACGTTCTTTACTATCGTCGCAAACTCCATAAAACCATTAAGGCTAAAGAGTTGAGCTTCCGGTTGTATAAATCAAACAATAGTAAGGAAAACCAGAAATTATTCAAGAGATGTAGAAGTGACTTCGATAGGAAGTTCAATCAACTATTGAGAGTCATCTCTAACCACAACAGTGGTAAGTCCGGCGCAGTAAAAGTCAAGCAACTTTTCCAGTTCGGGTACAATTAGGAACAATTCCACTGTTTCTCTATAACAATGGGTTCAATTTTTCTTCACTTACCTTTATGCTTATTAAAGAGCTGAATGCTTGGGCTTATAGTAGAAGTGACTGCAATGCACACATTCCACGCGCAAAGTTCATCATCAAAAACATCCAAAACTTGGTCTTCTCATCCATTCCTTTCCCTATAGTCGATCACAGACTAGTCACTAGTGCAATAGAGAAAGCGAATTTACTTGCTGGACATTTTGCAACGAACTCAACGCTGCCTGATACCACATCAGTTCCGCCTCAACTTGAGTATAAGCAGCACACCATCAGCCAGTTTCACTTCCAAACGCGTGCTTTTGCCCACGCACTCAAGGAGCTAAATGCAAACAAATCCGCTGGTTCTGATGGCATTCCCACAATCCTCTTGAAGAAATGTTCCTCTTCACTCGCTAAACCACTGCGGAAACTCTTTCATTTGTCTTATTCTACTGGCCGTTTCCTAAATAGATGGAAGACAGCGAATATTCAGCCAATTCCCAAAAAGGGTGACAAATCATCCCTTTCTTCTTATCGACCCATAGCACTGACTTCTATTCTCTCCAAGGTAATGGAATCACTGATTAACCGTCAACTTTCAAAATATCTGGAATCAAATGACCTTGTGACGGTTCTTTAATACATTCCCAAAGAACCGTCCTCTTAAATTAACCACCTTCCTTTTTCCATGCAAACCCATAGTACTTACCTGCAATTAGGGGCAGCGTAAGCTCCCCTGCAGCATCATACCTAAAAGGAAAACCTACCCGACGGCATCCACACATTCTGAATTTCCTTGGTTCATATTTCATAAACCAGTTCATCTCCTATCGGCTCAGCCTGTCTTCAATTACGATAAACAAACGCTGGCCAGCGTATTGTTGACATAGCTGTAGCCGATATTCTTTCCATAGGTCACAATTGTATATCGCGCCTATACCCTTAGGTACGCGACAGTTGCGACAATTCCCCGTTATCGGCTATCACCCGATCATGAATTTGGGCATGGATATGATCATTGTTTAGGTAACCTTACCCATGCCATGCCTATGATGACGCGCCTGAAAACCTAAATTAAACATACAGTATCTCACTGTGCGCGTTTTACTTACCCGCATATTAATCAAACATACAGCCATCCACCCTGACCCTTTGCCGCCGTCGACGAGGTTTCTGCTGACTTATGTCAACAAAATAATTTGCCTCCTTGTGCACCGGAGCCATACGGCTAGATTGGATATTGCCCGCATCGGTATTTCCAAGGAATCTTAGGGAAATACAACGACGACCCCGTTGTAACATAGGCACATCATGTACATCATGCGTGCCACCATTTGATCTGTGAAATAGCGTTTTTGTTTGCTTTGAAACAAAAATCTATTTCGATCCCTGGCATACATCATCAACGATGTATGGGTACATCGCCGCAGCCCCCGATGATCGTACGTTTGTTTAATCAGGTGTCCGCCGATCATCGTCCTCATCGCAGGGCATCGTACCTGTCCTGTACGGACACATATAGAATCCTCCCCTATCGATGCAATTCGCTGCCATTGAATCTGATGGATGTGAGTCGCATCGGGGAGTCAGATTTTATCCGCCCAAGAGTCAGATTTCTACCATCACCGCGATCGTGCGAGTTTTCGAGAGTGCAGTTCGATTGCCGTTCATGTTCTATTTTCTGGGAGTCAATCCACCACCAATAAAAAGAGTTGTGCGCGGAAAGTTCTGCTTGCTTGGAGTAAATGCACTTTAACCACAAGAACAGCGTAACTAAAAATAGGTAATAAACCAAACATTCAAAAACAGTGTAATTAAAATTATTCAATAAAGAAAACATTCAACAACAGGAATTCAATGCCCTAAAAACTCAGTGCTGCCTCTTGTCGTCAAAGGTGAGCCTGTGGGGGTTGAAGTATGGGTGCCAACGTATGGCACAGGATTCACTTTTTTCCCACAATTGTCCACGTACTGGTCGTCCAAAGAAAATCGTTCCAACAAACGCACGAATAAATACAAACGCACTGTCCTTACTTAAAGTTTCTTTTATTTTTCTGTATTTTTTTATTTACAGCTTGGTCTGTTTACCGTATCCTTATTTAAATAGATGAATTTGAAATGTACACAATATATTATTTTACACTCTAAGGAAAGGTTTAAATTAATAACTCTTCGTTTTATTTCGTTAGCTTTTTTTTATTTAAGAAATACTCGACACCACCTTTCGCCCTGGTGATTGGGATGTGACTCATATAAAATTTCGCGAATCTAATGTGACGAGGGGCGGCGTGACTGACCGTGGCAATGATTCAATAGTGACTGCTTGTAATGGTGGTTGAGATCTGACTGACTCTACTTAGGGGTGAAATTCATGAGCAATTGGATTTGCATGCCAAACAACCAATCGAGATCATCCTTACATCTGTGCTCTCTCATTCTCTCCGCCTATTGAGGTAGATAAACGCTTCAGTTAATTCGATAGCTGACGGACAAGAGAGAATGAGAGAACCAGAACACGAAGTGCAATGATCTAGAGGTGAAATTAACTTTAGCATGCATGTCGCAATGCTATCCTGAAGCTGACCTAGTGACACAATTAGGATATTATGGTGATGTCAGCGTACGTTGGACTCTGGTAAGGGGAAATGAGATGAGTGTGGAAGTTGGTTTGTAGCTATTCACCTGTTAAAAGAGATCATTGATCCCAAGCGAATGGATGATCTGATGAAAAGTCAATAGGACGCCGCGTCGGCTGGGGATATAATACCATGGGGAAAACTCTGTGGAATGTTGGTAAATACCCAAGCCAATGGATGATGACGCAACCGCGTCGCTTGGTTTGACTTGGTTGTTGCTAACCAATACGAATGGAATTTCCGGTGGAAATCCCATGGTTAGAGCAATAGTGTTGCCGTATGGCGAAGATTGTAGCTAAACTCAATTATGCATTATCTGCATAGGATAATGAGTTTAGCTATGCGTCTTTGGAGAAAACATGTTATTTCAGGTGAATAGCATAACATATAAAGGAAATGGGTATGTATGACGCGCTGAAAGCGGTCAAAATTAGGTGGAAATTGAGGTTGAGATTGCGGGTTGTTTCTCATGTAGAATAGAGAAACCCCCACAAGCCCCAAAGTAAATATACTGTCTATGAACGACACTTGCATCGACGAAGCCAAGGAATTATCAATTCTCGGCACTCGAATTAATTCGACTCTTAACTGGAATGACCACATATTTGAAGCTGCGAAAAGTGCAGCCAAATGTATCGGGTTCCTTAAGAGATGCAAAAGATACTTCACTCCATCCAACCTGGCCACTATTTACAAGGCGTATATTCGTCCCAAAATGGAGTTCAACTCCCATATTTGGTCAGGCGCATCCAAAACTGCACTACACGTGCTCGACAGGATGCAAAAACGAGCAATGAAACTTATTGGGGACCCAGCCGTAAGTCGATCAATTCCGCCCTTAGAACACAGGCGCAACGTGTCATGCCTATCTCTTTTCTATAGGTATTACCACGGTCGTTGCTCAACTCAACTTGCTGAATGTGTTCCACCTCTTCAGACATTTTTCCGCGATACCCGTCAATCTGTGAATGGGCATCAGTTTGTAGCGATTCTAACAGATACACACACACAATTCACAAGCAAAAATAGTGAAGAACACCGAACGAAAAATCGAATAAGAAAAATACATCAGAACCGTATACCAAGCGATAAATAAATTAAAAAAAAAATAATTCACACCAGTGGAATATAGTCGAGTTTGGAAATCAAATTCTAAACACGGTCAGTAGTCTGATTTTGATAGCCATATCGGGTAGTCTAGATCGAGGACCAGGGAGAACCCCAGCGAAGAGGTCGACGGGAAGCTGCGAGGACGTGAGGATTAAGAATCCTTCCGAACTGCCACCGACGGCAACATTAAAAATTATGTTTTATTTACCAATGTTTGATTTCAATTCGCGAGTTGACTTTGTTTAATCGGACGCGGCACAGTAAAAGGAGCGAACCGTCGAGCGTGTGTATCGGCTTACGTGTGTGTCGAGGCTCGCAAAAACTAAAGATACGTGTAATTGACTACAAAAAAAAAAACAATAAATAAAGTTTAAAGCAAGTGCTCCGTGTTTCATTTAGTGTGCTGTGGCGTGCCGTTGGCGACTCTCTTCTTCTTGCGAACCGTGTTCGGCGGAACACTGCACCAATTGTAGACAGGTTCATCCGCCAAAAGTTCACATTGAAAGTGGAGTTTAGGAGCACAAATAAACATAGAGAGTCATTCTTTAGCCGAACCACACGAATGTGAAATGTTCTGTCTGATCATGTGTTTCCTGGCCGTTGTGATGTCCAGACATTCAAGGCCAATATACATCGACAACTCCTTTGCTTATCCACTTCCTTTCCACCCGCTCGCACTGTACTCTGACATTTAAGGGTACTTCAAAATCCCCTTTTGTGCGCGCGTTAGTGTAAAAAGAAAAAAAAAACGTCCCTCAGCCGAGGAAGACCAACCCCAGGGGCACTCCCGGAAGTGGAGGTGCCTCAGTCGCGAGATGACCAGACGGAACGTGTGCTGCAGAATCCCATGTATACACCACAGGCTCGTGAGACGGACACACGAGGACGACACACACGGGCTAACCAGCCGGAAGACACCCACCCACGGACTCTAACAGCCGGAAGCCGTACAAACAGACTACGGACTCTACTAGTCGGAATGCCCCCTACTCACGGTCTTAACTAAGCCGGAAGCCACAGCAGTAGGTAAGTGTTGTGTGAAAATTCTCCCACAACAAACCCTTTGCCAGTTCATGAGTTGCCTTCGTGCTACAAACTACAGGCAACTACTGTACATCGAAATCTTCTTTTCCAATCGCCTCTTTCATCCTCCGCCCCTACGTGTCTTCCATTAATTTAGATTTAGTATTTCGTCTAAAATTCTGAGAGTATGAAACAGCAGAGTGCGTACTTGAAAAAAACAAAAACTATTGCTTGGTGGATTCGCCTGCTAAAACTCCGACATGCTGGAGAACAGGTTGTATTATTTTACTAATTTTCTTCCGTCTCCATGTTTTTTATGAGCCGCATCTTTAAATTTTATGTTTTTAATAAGTACATTTAACAAAAAAAAAAAGGACACAAAGCACAAAAAAATCTACACAACATTCATAACTCTTTAACATCTTCCTCTGAATTACAAAAAAGATGATTTATGAAACATGCGATCTTTAGTGTAACACACTTGTATTGCCAGAATTAAAATACAACAATGACATTGTTTTGAAACTGGAAAAATAAGAACGAGTACAATCCACATCCTCGAAAAATATAACTCACAAGAAAGGGTAAACTCGTAAAGCATATCACAGCGTTTTGGGCCATAAACATTGCATTCCTAGTCTTTAACCCTATCCATTAGCATTTACTCTCTCAAATAATCGCCGTCTGCCTGAAAACAGAAAATAAAAGTACAAAACATAAATTTAAAAAAACGAACAAAAAAATAGAACAATCCTTTATTACTTCAAGCCATAACAGTCGCCGAATCGGTCGCTGGAAAAACCCTTCAATTTGTGCTCTCTTTTCCTAATTCCCAATAGTTCGTGAAAATACTTTTTAAAAAGAAAAATGATCCGAAACGATAAGAGTAAAATGCTCATCCTTTGTCCTCGATGTGGCAGGCTAAAAACTGAGTTCTTCTTTACAAGACTCGTCAAAAAAAAAAAGTACTCCACGAGGGTAAAAGGTAGTAGCAAGAAAATAGCGTCAATTGTCCTTACATTACAAGCAGCAAATAATTAGCGTAGCCCAATTGGCAGCCTGGGAACCGTCATAAAATTCGCTACACTGAAAAACATACATAATCCCCTATGAATAGGGACGTGAGCACGAAAATGCTAATCCTTCCTTGTATATGGTACAACATATTGTCACATGTTTGCAACCATTGTGGAATAGAGTCACGTTAGGATCGCGATCACCTAACGGTAATGTCATCCCTTTCTTCTCCTGACTTTTTCTTGGTACTCCGAGAAGTTTTGTCAAAAAACAAAAAGCACAAAGAAAAAAAGAAAACAAGGATCTGAAAGACAGAACTGGAAAATATTACCTGTTGTGATGTAAAGGATCACCCACTTTCGTCCAAACAACACGAGTAAGTCATAACAGTCTATTCATAATATCGGGGCGTGTTGTCGTCCTTGGCCGCTCATTAAACCGTACAAAGAAAATTAGAGCACTTTTTCTGTTGGCAGAATTCTCCTGAAATTTTTTCTCTCAATCTTTTTGTTTTTACTTTTTTTTTTAATGCTTCGTCAAATGTCCTTGTTCGCCAGGATTTTGGGTTATTTTTCTCGTTTAACCAGTCGTTATGGTGTAACGACCTTGACCGAATTAAGTTGTTAAACAAAAAGACGAAAAAAAAACTACAAGGATTAGGATAATCCTTGTGCACGGTTGTACGTTTACTTTATTGTTTTTTTTTTTCTCAGGAATGTGCGGCTCATTTTCAGTTGCGGTGGGACTGCTGTCACTTCGCATGGACATGCTGTGAGAACGTAGTAACCGCACGGACTAATTTGCTGCGGTTCAAAGTTGAGAGGTGATTGGAAACCTCCAGGACATGCTTTATTTAATTATTCGGCCTAATGTAAACTTTGACCTATTGCAATAATTTCAATATTAAAATTATGAATAGTTTTACATTTACTTTACAATAGTTGTTAGCCTAGAGGGTTGCCGATAGAAGGGGTTATGTGGGATAGAGGAATACTTTAAAAATAATTTTGCTTCTGCGTCAAGTGTAAAATGTGGTGACATTCAGTACTTATATAGAAGTACGATATACAGGTGAATACTACTTCAATTAGTTGAGTAAACTATACATCTATAATATATATATATATATACATGTATATATATATACGTTTTTTTTTTTTGCATTAGACTTCTCTCGGGAGAGGCGAAACTATAGCGCCGAGTGGGCGCCCCGAGATGCCATCAAATAACTGTTGCAGTTCTTTTTGAACAGTTGCAGGTTGTAACGCTCCGGGAACACTCGCGTGGGAAGGGAGTTCCACAGCTTCCCCGCTCTGTAACGGAACGAGTTCTGATGCAGGGATGTTCGCGCCGCCGGGAGATGGACCGCAAACTGGTGCGATCCGTCGGATTGTCTTGTGGATCGTACATAAGTCGAATTGCGTGGAACAATAGCAAGAATCTCCGAAGAACAGTACCCGTGATAATATTTGTAAAACAGACAGAGGTGGGCTACGCGCCTTCGATGTGATAGCGACTGTAGCCGCGACGTCAGCGCCGAGTCCCCTATCAGGTGGATCGCCCATCTCTGTATGCTCTCAATTAGGTCGAGGGTATGTTTAGAAGCCGACCTCCAAACATGAGAGCAATATTCGAGCGCGGGTCTAATTTGGGATTTATATAGGAGAAGAAGTTGGGCCGGAGTAAAATATTTCTTGGCTCTAAAAAGATAACTCAGTTTTCCACAGGTGGACCTGGCGATATTCGACGCGTGTTTATGCCATAATACATTCCCACAGACCGTGATGCCGAGCAATCTCAAACTTTCCCCAGCCTCGAGGGCCTGGCCATTCATCATCAGCTGTGGAACCGATGATCCGCTTTTCTTTGTGAATGTGGTACATTGTGTCTTCGCTGCATTGAAGTCGACGAGATTGGCCTTTCCCCACTGCAGGACCCTATCTAGATCCTGATTCAGATCGATCAATCGGCCGAACACTCGAAAAGGAGGAAACAAGCGTTATATCATCCACAAAACTGAACACTTTGTTATCCATTGTCTCCAACAAATCATTTATGTGAAGCAAGAACAAGGTTGGAGCCAAAATAGAACCTTTGGGCACCCCCGAATTAACAGAATACAGATCCGAACACTCGTCGTCCACAACAACTCGGATCGATCGATTCTCGAGGAAGCTGTTGGGAAAGTCCATATGAACGAAGTTTGCTCAGCAATGCCCCGTGCCAGACGCGGTCAAAAGCTTTGGAGATATCCAATGCGACCGTCCTTGACTCACCATGCCGTTTAAACGCAGATGTCCATATATCGGTTATAAGTGTCAAAAGGTCTCCCGTGGACCGCCTGCCACGGAATCCGTATTGACGATCATTCAGAAGTCCGTTGCACTCCAAATACTTAACTAACTCGGTATTGATGACTTTTTCCATTACCTTAGATAAAATAGACAGTAATGCTATCGGCCGGAAATTTGGGGGGGACACTTTTTTCCCGTCTTTGGGATTGGCTGAACTCGAGCGATTTTCCAGCATACAGTAAAGGTCCTCCGTGCATAAGATAAGCGGAAGAGTCTGCCACGAACCGGCGATAGTTCTGGAGCACAGTTCTTAAGGACTATTGCTGGTATTCCGTCCGGGCCGCTTGCCTTCCTACAATCAAGTTCACGTAGAATGCGTTGAATAGTGCGCGGACGAAATGTCTCATCCCGCATCGAAGACCGCACCGGCGCGATCACAGGTGGCTCCAATAGGCCGGGATCGAGGTTTGAATTCGCGGAAAATAAATTCGCGAACATATCAGCTTTATCCTTTGGGTTCGTAACTAATGTCCCGCTGTCTGTCACCAACGGAGGGAAAGAGGAGGATGCGAAGTTACTGGTGACAGCTTTTGAGCGCGAACCAGTTGGGCACCGAAGGAGCTTATAGATCACCCTGTCGTTGTGAGCCTTCTTCGCGGTATCAATCGCCTGGTTGCACGCGTTTCTGATTTTAACAAAATTCGTTCTGTTAACATCGGTGGGATTGGAGCGCCATTGCTTAAAGGCTCTATTTTTTGCCGCTGTAATCAGCTCGCATTTTTTATCAAACCACGATTTATCAGACGAACTTCCTTTGATGGAATATGGAATATACATCTCCATCCCCAGAAGAATAATCTCTGATACCGACTCCGCGCAAGCGTTAACTGCGGAGTTTCCGAAGCACACCTCGGACCATGGAAAGGATGCGCCCGGTGAAATACCACCCCATCAAGCTTTAGGCTCCGTGCAATGGTCGGGAGGAATCCCTGGCCATCTTTCGGGGCTTGGCTGATGGACCGGTTCGAGAAAAGGTTGGTTAGGTGGTAGTCGGTGCCAAGGTGAGATACCACCCCGCCACGCTGTACATTCCGCGATAGCGCCGAGAGAAATCTTCGACTATGTTTCGGATGTGTGGCTGATGGCCCGGACTGACACGGGGATAAGTCATGATGGTACCTTCTGATCTACAGAGTTCCGGAGGTAAACTAGTCACTCATTCGGATCTCCAATCTGGCTTTCCAGAGGATGGAGGCGTTGGAACCCAATAATATGGACATCATGGTAGAGGGTCGTGCTGAGGAATTCCGTTAAATTTCTTTGTTGTCTTTACCGTACCTCCAAGAATGACGATCGACCAGCGACATTTTTCGAACATCTTTCACATACCGTCGACTGAATACAGATCAACCACTCAGCTTCTGAAATTGTCGTCCTTGGCGATTTTAATGTGCACAATTCCGCCTGGTTGATACATTCTAACAGAACCGACGAAGCTGGGAGGCTAGCGGAGATGTTCGCTGTTAGCCACAACTTGACTCAACTCGTGGAGAAACCTACGCGAGTGCCGGATGTCCGAGGTGATTATGCGAACACCCTGGATCTGTTTTTGCCATCCGAACCGAGCATTTATACCGTAGAGGTTTCTGCGCCACTGGGAAACTCAGATCACGGCTTGGTATCCGTCGCGCAAGCACTTGTATTTCAAGCGAAAAGCCGGCCTAGGCAGCTTCGCCATGTATGGAAGTACCGTGCTGCTAACTGGGACGATTTGCGGGATTTCTACGCATCCTTTCCATGGTCCGAGGTGTGCTTTGGAAACTGTGATGTTAACGCTTGCGCGGAGTCGGTAACAGAGATTATTCTTCTCGGGATGGAGATCTACATTCTACATTCCATCAAACGAAGTTCATCTGATAAACTGTGGTTTGACAAAAAATGCGAGCAGATTTGTGGGTTTTTGCTGCTATTGTCTCTGAAAGTCTTTTCATTGGTCAATAACAAAAACACCAGTTTATCATCATTTTTTTTATTACTTTTAAAAATTCAAACATAAAAATTCACTATGAACTAAACCAACAAAACAATGCTTCTTCCTCCTTTGGTTTTACTAAATCAAGTGCCTCCTCTGTTCACGCTTTGGCAGTGGTTTATACACCGTGTTTAATCAGCAAGAATGTTAACTTAGCAGAAAAGTAGTTTCAATTATTTTTGGTGCAAGTGTATTTACAATTCGAATGATTTTTCACCACATCGAGTTCACAATCACTGGTACTTGTACACCGTGTTTATTTAACAATATGTCTTACACTAATAAAAAGGTAACTTCGATTAATTATTGTGCAAGTGTATTTACAATTCGAATGATTGTTCACAGCGTTTCAGTAACAAACTGATCCGAGTCAGTAAAAAGGCTACTTTAGTTATCTTGTCGGACGTTCGTCCACCGGCAGTTGGTTCAGACTAACTTCATCCGCTAATTACACTCCAAGGAAAAACAAAATAAAAACCTCAACTGCGTCCCCTAGCCTAAAAGTTCCACTGGAACGACCTTCGACGATCGGTCCCAGCGAAGATCCGCACACATACCATGATTACTCCGGTTGCCAATGCTGAGCATCCCCCAGCAAACGAAACGCGGACACTCAGATACGATTGTCCGGGACGCGAACAACACCTGCAGCTGTGACCAACCGTCATAAACGAAGTTGTTTATATTAATTCTGACTGTGTGCAGTGCCTTTGTTGCTCGTGCAAAAAACCATAGCCGTCCGAGGATTCGACTTCCTGTGAGTATGTTTACGTTAGGTAACACAGCGTGTAGCATCTATGCCGTTTCGCTGTGCGTGTCCGCAGATAGTCGAAACACCAGAAACATAGGGTCACAACCAAAAGGGTTGCAATTGTACGGTATGTGGTATTAGGAGGACGTTTGGATGTTTATACGATTGGTGACTATGCGCCGCATCCACGCCGATCGTACATCCTCCGTCTGGTAAGTGTGTGGCATTTACATTGTTGCATCATGGGCTTTCCTCTCGAACGTCGGCTGGGCATGGCTCATTCATTGCCCGTGATTGGCTTCGCGACCGAGACACTCGCTGCAGAACGGATACAAAAGAATATCCCCTGCACGTGTGTGGCGGCATTGGGCAAGAGTTTCATGCATCACAATGATTCGAATCATGTTGGTCCGCTGGTGGTGCGAACAAATTGCGTTTAGGGAAATCATTGTGTGATGTTAATGCTTATTGCCCTAGTATGGCTTATGAATTTAGATTTTTGGGAGCGATTTATGTTGGCAATTGGGCAGGCAGGTATTTGCGTTCCATGGAACTGCCACCATGCCTGTTTTCATGCTTTTTGTATGCCCTATGGGGAAGTTGGGTGTCGTACCTGGAGAAGGCGAGTGGTGACGTTTAATTGAAACCGCCACAGATTACAGTGGCAAAAAAGAGAGCTTTTAAACAAAGGCGCTTTAATCCTGCAGAGGTGAACAGAAAAAATTTTGTTAGAATCAAAAACGCGTGCAACCAGGCGATTGATACTGCGAAGAGAGCTCACAACGACAGAGTGACCAATAAACTCCTTCAGTGCCCGAGTGGTTCGCGCTCCTTCTGGTCAATGGAAAAAGCTGTCAGCAGTAACTACGCTTCCTCCTCTTTCCCTCCGTTGGTGACAGACAGTGGGACGTTAGTCACAAATTCAAAGGATAAAGCCGATGTGTCCGCGAATTTATTTTCCGCGAAGTCAAACCTCGATCCCGGCCGTTTGGAGCCACCTGTGATCGCGCCGGCACGGTCGTCGATGCGGGGTGTGAGGTTCCACCCGCACACTATTCAAAGCATTCTACGTAAACTGCCTGGACGGAATACCAGCAATAGTCCTTAAGAACTGTGCTCCAGAACTATCGCCGGTTCATGGCAGACTCTTCCGCTTATCTTATGCACGGAGGACCTTTCCTGCCTGCTGGAAAATCGCTCGATTTCAGCCAATCCCAAAGACGGGAAAAAAGTGTCTCCCACAAAATTACCGTCCGATAGCATTACTGTGTATGTTATCTAAGGTGATGGAAAAAGTCACCAATACTGAGTTAGTTAAGTATTTGGAGTGCAACGGACTTCTGAATGATCGTCAATACGGATTCCGTGGCATGATTTGTTGGAGACAACGAATAACAAAGTGTACAGTTTTGCGGGTGATAGTACGCTTGTTTCCTCCTTTTCGAGTGATCGATTGAGGTTGATTAGAGCATCCACGATGCGCCAGTTGAGATGTAGCCATATCGACTCTCTGAATCTGGAATTGGATACGGTGCTGCAATGGGGAACGGCGAATCTCGTCGATTTCAATGCAACGAAAACACAATATACAACATGCACAAAGAAAAGTGGATCATCGGTTCCACAGCTGATGATGAATGACCAGTCCCTCGAACCTGGGGAAGGTTTGAAATTGCTCGGCGTCACGGTCTGTGGGAATATAACGTGGCATAAACACGTGTCGAGCGTCGCCAGGTCAGCCTGGATATTACAATAGAACAGGCAGATTTCTTCATATTAAAGCAGAAATTTAAAACCTCCCGCAAATGACGAGAATTTGGCTCGTAAGCTGACATGTTTATTCGAGAATAACTTTATGATGCAGACACAAATCGACTAATATTTCGATGGCGTTATGTTTACAAATACCTAAGCTTATTGTATGACATCTATGATCTATTTATTCCAACTACCACTTACCGCTACAGCCATCTATTGCAAAATGGCGGAAGCAAAGTTGTACACCTAATATATATATATATATATATATATATATATATATATATATATATATATATATATATATATATATATATATGTATATATATATATATATATATATATATATGTGTGTGTGTGTATGTAATTAAAAATTCTTTGAATATATATACTAGAGGACTTCGCCACTTAGGAATTGACGCTCGCCAAACCCTCGGCGGCCCTGTCACCACGCTCCACTACAACATTTTTCTTCGATTGTGACTGTTGTGCATTGCACGGCAACCCAGAGACGTTTCATGAAATATTAGAATTTATAACCTTAATCATGTTCTGGTTGTTATGGAGCATGCGGCGGATTACATTGTGGCTCACGTTGCCGAATATTCGGTGGACCTTGTGGACATTTCGTGGGACTCGCTTACGACATGTTTGGGTTATCATTGGGAGACGTTGGGATACCTCTGGGACCCCTTTGAGGCAAGGAAGTGCCAAAGATCTCCCAAAAGTGTTCTGAAGGTATCGTAAAAATGTCCCAGTGATATCCCATAAATATCCCCAATGATGCTCCAAGTATGCCGCAAACATGCACCACACAATGTCCACAAAGTGGTCACAACATGTTCGACAACATAATAAAACACAATTCACTGCCTTTCAATCAAACGAGTTTACATGCCGAGCATTCAAAGACGCGATGGTCAATCCTCTAAATAAAAATGAACAGGTTCGTTCCCCCAGGAATCGTTTCTTACATTCAGTTTCTTCTTACCGGATGTTCGAGTTTTCTGTCGCCCGGAAATTGTTTTTATACAATGGAAAGGTATTGTTACACCTCGCTTTACACCCCTTCTCAATCATTATAATATGATATTAATTTGATTCCATCATCCTATGGTCCCATCTATATGATCAATCCTCAAAATATTCTGCATACAATGCATTACTCGCCTTTCCTACAAGCAATACAATGCATAGAATTAAAATTCGCATTCATTCAGAAGCAAAGCCTTCTCCACGGGCAATCAATTCATATCGCATACGTTGCGATAATTACCCATCCATGCCCAAGGCCAATTATCATATATCAGTCATACATTTGACCCACTCCCCAAGGCCACGGCATTCTGCTTCGTATTACAAAAATCAAGCAAGCACCTCTCCACGGACCTACACGGTCTCATGTTACAAATACATATGTTTACAAGTGTGATACACGACATGCGATCACAAGCGGTGTCGTCAAAGGCCACCGACGACGAAATAATTGAGCGTCGGAAAAGTACTGAGTTCGACGAAGTAGCGAACACAGCAGTGAGGCAAAATTAATCGTATGATACGATTGGCACACGCGGACAATGTCCTATAATTGGTTCTCCGCATGAAATCAATTAAGTAATTGCCCAATTCTTTGTCGTTGCAGTTTTTGCAGAACAAGTAAATGATTACTGAATATTGCGAATGGCTTATGACAGGCGAATAACCTATTCGGAGGTTACACGTTCCAGGTGAAGAAAATGCATCATCTGCATTAACTTACCAATAATTTGGTATAAAAAGAGGTGTGCAAATGAGTAGCGGCGCAGTGTAAAGTAAAAAACAAGAAGGCTGCGGCCATCGAAATTGTACAGCTGGTCTTCTTGTTTAAAAAACGTCAAGGTATTTAAGGGATGGACATTCCCAGTGTGTTTCAACAATAGAGTTTAAAGTTAAGAAACAATAAAGTTTAAAGTAAAAAACGATCTCGTATCAATTAAAAGGAAAAAACCAAGAGGAGGAGAAGATCAGGCGAGTAAGTAATTCCAAATTGAACTAAATATTCAACAATATTCAACACAAACTTGATAACTAATTAATAAATGTTAGCATCCGGAATTACGCTCAGGTGTTACATTTTGACACCCAACGTGGGGCCTAATAAAGTATAAACAATTTAACCCAAAAGAAAATCTACATCAAACAAATCTTACGACAATAATAAAATATTAATAAATAATACAATATCTTGGCCATTTAGCTGCTCGATACCAAAATATTAAATGTCAACATTAGAGGTTCAAACTTTCATGTTACATTTTGGCGCCCGAACAGGGAGCTAATAAAATATAATATAACTAATTTAACCCAACATTATTTCTGATAACATAAAATATTAAATGATAGTATCAGAGGTTAAACTTTAATGTTACAGTATTAATATATAAAATCTTAAATGCCAGCTCGAATTATCAAAATATTTTTACTTCTAACATTACCTTATATGGGTAATGTTCATTCATTTCAAATTAGGACTTCTCACTGATGTGCATCCCACGACAGTCAACAGTCAACTAATGAGGTTCCACAAAATGTTCGACGTTATATCCCATATTATGTCCCACATGTTCCACATATGACCGGGTTACGGGATAGGTATCTCGTGTCTCGTATTTCGTATCACCTACCTCGTATCTCGTATCTTGTATCTTGTATCTTGTATCTTGTATCTTGTATCTTGTATCTTGTATCTTGTATCTTGTATCTTGTATCTTGTATCTTGTATCTTGTATCTTGTATCTTGTATCTTGTATCTTGTATCTTGTATCTTGTATCTTGTATCTTGTATCTTGTATCTTGTATTTTGTATCTTGTATATTGTATATTGTATCTTGTATCTTGTATCTTGTATCTTGTATCTTGTATCTTGTATCTTGTATCTTGTATCTTGTATCTTGTATCTTGTATCTTGTATCTTGTATCTTGTATCTTGTATCTTGTATCTTGTATCTTGTATCTTGTAACTTGTATCTTGTATCTTGTATCTTGTATCTTGTATCTTGTATCTTGTATCTTGTATCTTGTATCTGTATCTTGTATCTTGTATCTTGTATCTTGTATCTTGTATCTTGTATCTTGTATCTTGTATCTTGTATCTTGTATCTTGTATCTTGTATCTTGTATCTTGTATCTTGTATCTTGTATCTTGTATCTTGTATCTTGTATCTTGTATCTTGTATCTTGTATCTGGTTCTTGTATCTTGTATCTTGTATCTTGTATCTTGTATCTTGTATCTTGTATCTTGTATCTTGTATCTTGTATCTTGTATCTTGTATCTTGTATCTTGTATCTTGTATCTTGTATCTTGTATCTGTATCTTGTATCTTGTATCTTGTATCTTGCATCTTGTATCTTGTATCTGTATCTTGTATCTTGTATCTTGTATCTTCTATCTTGTATCTTGTATCTTGTACCTTATACCTCGTATCTTGTATCTTGTATCTTGTATCTTGTATCTTGTATCTTGTATCTTGTATCTTGTATGTTGTATCTTGTATCTTGTATCTTGTATCTTGTATCTTGCAACTTGTATCTTGTATCTTGTATCTTGTATCTTGTATCCTGTATCTTGTATCTTGTATCTTGTATCTGTATCTTGTATCTTGTATCTTGTATCTTGTATCTTGTATCTTGTATCTTGTATCTTGTAACTTGTATCTTGTATCTTGTATCTTGTATCTTGTATCTTGTATCTTGTATCTTGTAACTTGTATCTTGTATCTTGTATTTTGTATCTTGTATCTTGTATCTTGTGTCTGGTATCTGGTATCTGGTATCTTGTATCTTGTATCTTGTATCTTGAATCTTGTATCTTGTATCTTGTATCTTGTATCATGTATCCTGTATCTTTTATCTTGTATTTTGTATCTTGTATCCCGCATCGTGTATCTTGTATCTTGTATCTTGTATCTTGTATCCTGTATCATGTATGTTGTATCTTGTATCTTGTATCCTGTATCTTGTATCTTGTATCTTGTATCTTGTATCCTGTAACTTGTATCTTGTACCTTGTATCTTGTATCTTGTATCTTGTATCTTGTATCTTGTATCTTGTATCTTGTATCTTGTAACTTGTATCTTGTATCTTGTATCTTGTATCTTGTATCTTGTATCTTGTATCTTGTATCTTGTAACTTGTATCTTGGATCTTGGATCTTGGATCTTGGATCTTGGATCTTGGATCTTGTATCTTGTATCCCGCATCGTGTATCTTGTATCTTGTATCTTGTATCTTGTATCTTGTATCCTGTATCATGTATGTTGTATCTTGTATCTTGTATCCTGTATCTTGTATCTTGTATCTTGTATCTTGTATCCTGTAACTTGTATCATGTATCTTGGATCTTGTATCTTGTATCTTGTATTTTGTATCTTGTATCCCGCATCTTGTATCTTGTATCTTCTATTCAGTATCTTGTATCTGGTATCTTGTATTCAGTATCTTGTATTTTGTATCTTGTATCTTGTATCTTGTATCTTGTATCTTGTATCTTGTATCTTGTATCTTGTATCTTGTATCTGGTATCTGGTATCTTGTATCTTTTATCTTTTATCTTGCATCTGGTATCTTGTATCTCGTATTTTGCTCTTCGCGTATGTCTATAAATTGTGTTACCCAAAGAAACTTTCTGGTATCTTGTATCTTGTATCTTGTATCTTGTATCTCGTATTTTGCACTTCGCGTATGTCTATAAATTGTGTTACCCAAAGAAACGAGTATGATATTTATTAAAGCTGTCATGCAAAACACCATGTGCTCGAGGTAGGCTTTCTAGTCAGCCAAAAACGGAAACCTGCCACCATCGGCTTTAATGCAATAAACGAAAGGCTATGCACTCTTCGCGTGCGAGGCAAATTTAAGAACATAAGCCTCATAAACGTTCATGAACCTACAAAGGATTGCCCTGACGACGAAAAGGAAGAATCCTACGAGAACGCCGAACGTGCCCTCAATGCCTGCCCAAGATACGATGTGAAAATCGTTCTTGGTGATTTTCAAGCACTACGCAGGTTCCCATAGTTTGCATGAGAACACTTATGACAATGGACTACGAGTCATCGAACTGGCAGCATCTAAAAACTTGGTCGTTGCGAGTACCAGGTTTCCGCGTAATGATATCCACAAAGCCACCTGGGTATCACCTGATGGAGACACTCGCAACAAAACTGACCACGTGTTGATAGATCGCCGCCCCTCCTCGAGCCTGATGACGGTACGAACATGCCGAGGTGTCAACGTCGACTCAGATCACTGTCTTGTTGGTATAGTTTTCCGAGGGCGGATTGCATTACGAAGACGTATTGCATCCGCGGATCAGGTTCGAATCAACACTGCTGCCTTACGCAATGAGAATACCAGTAACACCTTTGGTCATGCGTTAGAACTCGCCCTCGGAGAGCTGGACGGAGGAAGAGTAGGTCCTGGGGCCAGTATCCTGGGCGTAGAAGAGACATGGACACGCCTTAAGAATACTGTCATTAGTACTGCCAACTCCATCTTAGGCAGTAGTCGTAGAGATCAGAGCGACTGGTTTGATGATGAGTGCAAACTAGCGACTGAACGTAAGAATGGAGCATACCGGGCAATGCAGCAGTCTCATAGGACGCGGGTACGCGAGGAAATGTACAAAGAGCTCAGCAGATCTGAAAAAAGACAACAGACAAAACAAAAGTGCCTGGGAAAAAAACTTTGTCTGTGAAATAGAGAAAAGTAGAGAGCGAGGTCCGCACCAGGCGCGGAAGTTCTACCAAGTAATCCGCAGTATGACGGAGTACACATCACGCTGCACTTACTGCAAGGATAAAGAGGGTAAACTGATCACCGATCCTGAAGGCATTCTGGAGCGATGGGAAATGCACTTCAATGAATTACTAAATGGTCAGCTCACAAAAGAATTGGAGGCTCCACCAATGCTAAATCAAGACCAAATGCTGCCGTCACCAAACATTGTGGAAATATTAAAAGCCATAAGACAGCTCAAATCAAATAAAGCCCCTGGAGCTTATGGCATACCAGCTGAGCTGATCAAACAAGGTGGGACAGCGTTACATCACGCAATTCATGAGATCGTGGTGCACGTATTGGGACAAGAGGAGATGGCGGAAGAGTTGCTTCGTGGAATAATTTGCCCCATACATAAGAAGGAGATATCACACTGTGCAGCAACGATAGGGGTATAACATTGCTGAGGACCGCATATAAGATACTCTCCTCTATCCTACAAGATCGGATAGCCCCATACGCTAAAGTCATCATTGGTCAATATCAGTGTGGCTTCATCCCAGGCAAATCAGCGATTGATCAGATATTCATCCTTAGACAGGCTATGGAAAAATGTCAGGAATTTACGATTCCATTATATCATCTATTTATACTCTTTAAGGCCGCCTACGACAGCATAGCCAGGGTAGAACTATATAATGCCATGAGAGAGTTCGACATTCTAAGCAAATTGATACGACTTTGTAGGTTGACCATGACCAACGTAACTAGTCAAGTAAAAGTAGCGGGATTGCTGTCCAAACCAATAAACATCTTTAATGGACTCCGACAAGGGGACGGTCTGGCCTGCCTCCTCTTCAACCTGGCGTTAGAGAAAGCAATCTGTGACTTTGGCGTTACAACTATAGGGACTATTATCACCAAGTCCAGCCAGATATTTGCCTACGCAGATGACATCGACATCATCGATAGAACCGAATCGGCTGTACAGGATTCCTTCACCCAGATCGAGCAGACGGCACAAAAACTGGGACTGCACATTACTGAGGGAAAAACTAAGTACATGGTGGCAACTTCTGCGAAGAGAAGACCTACCGTTGGTCAAACTACCAGGGTAGTGGAGCACGAATTTGAAGTAGTGCAATCCTTTAACTACTTTGAGTCAATAGTATCAACCGATAACAATATGGAAGAAGAAATACGCGAATGGCTGATCAAATCCAACAAAGCCTACTATGGTCTATGAAGGCTCTTTAAATACCGAAATTTCTCCAGAACTTCCAAGCACTGCTACTGTACAAGACCATGATCTTGTTATGGTATTTTATCAACAATTTATTGTAATATATATGGGAATATATTTAATGTATTTGAATAGGTAATATTATTTATTAAGGGTAAGTTTGGTGACTTACTTGTTTTTTGTCGACCGTTGAGCGGTCGCTGCAGTTACTGCTGATGGTTTCGCGGCGGCTGGTTGCAGGGGGCGTTGAGATACTGCTCCCCTGTTCAGCTTCAGTGGTTTTCTCCTTCTGTTCGCAACTATTATCGTTTCAGATAATTCTTCTTTATGCTTTGTATAGATAATGTGTCCTTATACACGTTGGAATAATAATTGGTGACTTGTATACTTATACTGTTGTTTCGTCGTCAATCGTTTTACGTCGAATGTCAAAAATTTGTTTATTTGCCGTTGACGTTTTATTTTTTATCTGGCGCCAACGCCGTTTTATTATTTTTTTTCTCTACCAAGTAGAATTTGCACAAATTAGTTTATGCAAATTAGCTACTTGGCGAGTTGTTCTCCTTTTAGAGGTAGAGAGGAGAACTAACGAAAGGGGGTTTGTGGATGTTAGGGGGGACCTGGACGCTAGGTAGGTCCGTAACAATCTTACCATACGATCCGAGACCTGGGTGCTCAATAAAAGGCACTCTGAACTCTTAGCTGCGTTTGAGAGGAAGGTCTTAAGAAGGAAGTGTTGGCCTCGTATGTGAGGGAGGACGATTCCGGAGACGCTACAATTGAAAATGAATGTACGCGATTGCGATACCTTGAAGCTAATGTTGTAAGAAAAATCAAGCTCGGTAGACTCTGGTGGGTGGGACACCTAGCTCGAATGAGCGAAGAGGAGCCTGCACGTGTTATGAGTCCGTTGCCGTGCTTCCTCGGATGAGGGAAGAGCGTGGACCTTTTAATTTTTTTCTTTTACTTCTTTTGCGGGTCCTGTAGGCGCAACAGTCTTATTAGGACTTTTCCTCTCTGCTGATAGAAGGCAGTCACATCCGCAAATAGTTCAACCAATGAAAGTCCAGTTACAACTGGCTGAGGCGCCATTAACAAGAAAAACCCTTTATTAAATTCAACAGCTTTATATATCAACTCAAAACTTCTTAAATTGCTAAACTCAAACTGTACTAACTGACTTCCAATCTCAAACTTACAACTCAAACTGCTTTTACAATTGAATTTTTTCTCTACTTATAGAACATTGTGTTCTAATTTACTGTAAATTATAATATGAACAAAACAAATTTTCTCAAAGTATTCCTTTAGCTTCTGTGACTTTTAAATTGAATACAATTTGAACGAAAATCAAAGTGCTCTGTTTTGAAATAAAAAGGGGCAAGTTATGAAAAGGGGTAAATAAAAAGGGGCAAGTTATGAAAAGAGGCATGTTATTAAATGTGCTGTAACTGGCAATATTGTGAACGTTTATGAATGGTATGTATTAAGTGAGAATGTAATATATGTTAATAGAAGTTTTTAAGGATGTGTAAGGAGATTCAGTGTTAAATTTAATAAAGGGTAGTATTCTGGAATACAACACACGGAAAGTCTTTTGTGGCAGAATGTATGGAAGGAGACAGTCCGGCAGACCTTGTCCGCGATGGAGGGATGGCGTAGACCAGGACGCCCAGAGCCGGGAGTGCCAAACTGGATGATATTGGCTGGAAATCGGGACCAGTGGAGGAATTTGTGAAATAAGGCCAATACCAGATCCCGGTTGTAGTGCCGATGGTGATGATGATGGTAACCAACAAACTACACAAGTGCCCAATTGGTTCACATCCCTTCTGGTCAAGGATAAAGTCTATCGGCAATAACTGCAGTTCCTCTTCCTTCTCTTCGCTTATGATGGGCAACTCGACACTAGCCACGGACTCGAAGGCAATGTTTTCATGAATTCAAACTTAGATGCTGTTATTTTAGAGCCATATGTGCCGGCGCCAGTGCAATCTTCAATACCCGGTGTGAAGTTTCGACCCCATTCTACTCAACGGAACCACCGTGGATTCCACAATAAGTAAGTAACCGGGATGGACGCAATGTCAGCAATATTGTGGTTCCGAACTGTTGCCGTTTCAAAGCAATTTCCGTTTACGTTGCCGTTTCAAAACTTTTCCGCAGAAAAATGATAATAAAATATCATTCGAGATAAGCGATGTTCGAGGGACGCAACAGAGGAGCGAAAAATTGCCAATTGTTGAAATCTCCACCAAATTGAACAATGCAAAGGCAAGTTTTATCGAATGCACAGGGGTGCTCACTTAGGATACCAAGCAAAATTTATCAGAAAAAATATAAGTCCTTAGTATACCTTCGCAGTATTGTACTAACGAAATCAATAATGGGCAAATAATTTTATTGTATCTTTCAATGCGATGATTAATCGTAGGAACCCGTCAGATCTTCTCCCAATATAAATTTCTTTATTACCCTTGCAATAAAGGTGGCAGGAGAAACTTGTAAAACAAAAACAAAATGTCGTCGATTACGAAAGGTCTGAAAATGACCTGGAACAGCCGTGAATAATTTATCTTGTTGATTTATATTGACTAAAATAGATATATTCCAAATTGGATATTATTGTATATTACAATCTAAAGCACTCCATTCAATCCGATGTGTTTCTGTGATGCTACTTGGAGTTGAACCCACCCACTTGCACCAATATGCAACAATAATAATATTTTTCACACATATCAACACAGGGCGATGCAAGGTCAACAAGGGACGGTAAATACTCTAATCGACAAGGAGTTTAAAATACTTCCAATTCCCTTCAAAAAGTAGCACGGCTCATAGTTAATATTGTAGCATCCAGAACCATTTTTGGCGGGATTGCTGGTCATTTCTAAAGGCAAATGTGTCAACCGTACGAATTTAAATTTTCTTACCCTTAACCAAACGACATGCAAAAGTGTAATAAATTATCTACAAAAGGTCAAATAAATGGTCGCGAAATCACCGCTATCCTGACATAGGGTCAAAAATTATAACAATCAGAACAAAACACTTCGACCCCGTCCTTCTATTCACTTTAATATCCCGGACCTTTCTAGCAGCATATCGAATTCTTACCGTAGTCCCATACAGGCAAATATCCATGCAATAGCCAGCACATCCTTACGTTTGCATCCTTTTTTGCATTGAAAAATATCAATAAATTAACAATCCCATGGTCAAGATCACACAATCAGGATATTGTTCTCTTTCAATTGTTCGCCAGTGAAAAATTACAGAAAATTTTTAATTTTCATTTCACCCTCGTATCGTGATGAAAAACTGAATTCTACAAAGAAAAAAAAACTCCTTCCTTTTCCAATTGTCTCATTTGTATGCGTGACCTTTTTGCTGCGCCTGCGATACTTCCTCACGCACGATGCCTTGGTGACCCCTCGACAACATGCGAGACCCCCTCTGACCTTGGTTAACACTGATGGTCACTAAATTGACCCCTAGAGCTATAGACATTTTTATTCAAACAATACATCTCAGTTCGATGTTGACGAGTGCAGGGAATTATCGTCACCTCTTCGAATGTGTGAAGTAAATAGAGCGCCGTCTCATTGTTCTCTGTGTGGAATTTAAAATGAACGAGAGTTTCTCATTTGACCCGCATCTGTTCTTCGAGGCTTTGAGGTGACCCTTGATTTATCGGGTTATGGCAAACATTCGGTTCGGTCCTAGTCACAGGACTATAAGCTGGATTACATAACATTACACATCAGCAATGACCGTTGATCGGGATCCCTTTTATTATGTTGATTATGAGATTCTCGTTCGGGTTCCCAAATACGAGTAAAATATCCTTTTCTCCTGATTTTTCATTTACAATTTTAAGCCGAACCATTAACGATCCGATCCCTTGACCCTGAAGTAAGGTACGCCGGATAAACACAATCCTGGACGTGCCTGTGAATCGATTTGGCGCGCTGTTGGTTGATCCAATTTTCGCAATAAGTCGCAATTTATTGTTGTTGTAGAATCTTTTATTGACGGCGATTGTACGAAGGGTAATTTCTATGAAGGATAATGTCCAGCTAACGGTCGCTAGGACAACATATGCGTACACATACACCTACGGATGTGTTTATTTTTATTTTCATGTGAATCTCAGATAAATAGAAAATCAGTGGTAGAACTCATGAAAAGGACGAAAACACTTTCAAGTTTATTTGTATGCACAACAGACAAATATACAAGGTCAGTTTAAATACACAAAAGGTAAACCGCGTTGAATTATCGCCAAGCGGCGGGTGTTAGAACAAGTTTACTAGCTCCAAGTACAAGGAAATCATTTACAAATTGGGATCAAAAGCTGTTTTGGCATCGTCATCTTATATTTTTATAATCGTACTACAAAGCATGAAAGACTGCTACGCACACCTCGAATATATTGAGTTTTTGAACAGTAGGTCGTTTAAAGAGTCGCAAAACCAACGTATAGATGACTAGTCTAACAGCGTATCCACACGATTTTTAATTAGCAATATTATTAAAACAATGCTTGTCAAAGCTCCATTTATAATCGAGATATTGAAGTTTTAGTGACATAACTTTTGATATTTTCAAAACAGTGGTAAAACGAATTTTGAATGTTGATAAAAAAATATTTGACGGGAGAAAGTACCATTAAAACTCAAGAATGTCTTGAAAAGTTTTACTACTCTATTTGTCGCTGGTTGCTGAATTCAAACGCAGTAGTACGGACATAAACACTGCTCAACGCTCGGGACGACCAATAAAGTTTGTAATGGCGATAAACTTTAAAAAATCCATAAAATCGCTGACGTGAATGAGTGAAAATGCGAAAAACGTTTTACACATATTTTATATGAGTATTTAGCTTTGCAAAAACTCTATGCGAAGTGGGTGTCGTGTTCGCTGACAGTTGACCAGAAAAAAACAACTGTGCTAACGTTTCAGAGCGGCGTTTGAAGCTGTTTAAGTATAATAAATAAAAAGGACTTTTCATGTGGTATGTCACAATGAATAATTCTGGAGATTGGGAAAGGATATTAGCAGTGACTTTAGTTCTCCTTCCTTCCTTACGTTAGGCAGCAGGAGACAAGATACAAACCCGAAGAACAAATTGTAACAAGCTGTGGAAAAATAAAAGTATCGGGTTTTCCAATAGGGATTTAAAAAAATGTTTTTTTAAATAAAACACAAACCACTTGAGATATTTCAAAACCTTTATTATCGGATTGAAGTAAAATCAATGGAACTCGACTTGGTTCATATGGCCACCGCGCGCACGTTTGCAGCGGTCGATTCGTTGGACCCAATTTTCGATGACTCGGCCTCACATTTCGGCCGAACCGGCCACTATTTCGCGTTCAATGTTGGCTCTGAGCTCTTCCAACGCCGTCGGCTTGTTGGCATAGACCAATGACTTGACGTAGCCCCAAAGGAAATAGTCTAGAGGCGTCAAATCGCACGAACGAGGCGGCCAACCGACTGGCCCATTTCTTGAGATAACACGCTCATCAAACTTACTCTTTAATACGAGGGTAGCCTCTTATGTTTCGGGATTTGGCAACCCTAGCGTTGCAATCCGGCAATTGACAGGTCTGTCGTAAAGTTGGACACTTTTGAGGTTATACGCACTCAGAACGTTTTGACATACGAGCGCTATTTGTGTTGTTTACAGTAACTTAAAAGATTCATCTCGGCCCAAAAATGGAATTATATCGTCAACATTTTCGTGCGATTATTTTTTACAACTTTTATTAACTCAGCAACAGTGCATGGATGAACTTAATTCAATTTTTGGCGATGAAGCTCCATCAAGGACCAGTGTTTATCGATGGTATGGTGAATTCAATCGTGGTCGTAGTTCACTCCAAGATGAATTTCGTGAAGGTCGTCCAAAATCAGTTGTTGTTCCGAAAACCATTGGTGCTGTGCGCGAACTGATATTGGAAGATCGTCATGTGACCTATCGTGAGATTGAGACAACCTTGGGTGTTAGTGGGACCACCATACATTCAATATTGCATAAACATTTGACTGTCAAAAAAATTTGTTGGCGTTGGATCCCACACAATTTGTCAATCGCCCAAAAAAAGGCTCGTGTCAATTGGTCGAAAGAAATGCTCAAAAAATACGGTCACGGTGCTTCGAAACACGTCTATGACATCGTGACAGGTGATGAATCGTGGATTTACGCGTATGAGCCCGAAAGTAAACAGCAGTCGACTGTCTGGGTGTTTCAAGATGAGCCAAATCCAACAAAAGTTGTTCGCGCACGAAGCACTTCCAAGCAAATGGTCGCCCGGTTTTTCGGAAAAACTGGACATGTCGCAACCGTACCACTAGAACAACGCAGAACAGTCAATTCTGAGTGGTACACAACCATTTGTATGCCAGTTGTCTTCCAAGAAATCAGGAAAACCAACCGCCGAAGACGGATCACTCTTCACCACGACAATGCGAGCTCTCACACATCGGCTGCGATAACTGCATTTTTGAGCACCCAAAACATCGATTTGATGGGTCATCCGCCGTATAGTCCTGACTTGGCACCGAATGACTTCATTTTATTCCCGTACGTAAAAAACAAACTGAGAGGTCAACGTTTTTCGACACCTGAAGAAGCGGTTGCTGCATGCAGAATGCATGTGTTGGAGATACCTCAATCAGAGTGGCAAAGGTGCTTCGACAATTGGTTCAAACGCATGCAAAAGTGTATAGATCTTCATGGGGAATATTTTGAAAAACAATAAAGTGATTTTCGATGATCAATATTTGTTTTTGTTCTCTAGTCCCGAAATATAAAAGGCAACCCTCGTATATCGATTGTATCGTGTGGCGTGTGGCGTGTGGCGTGTGGCACCGTCCTGTTGAAGCCACATGTCGCCCAAGTCCATATCTTCCAATTCGGGCCAACAATAATCGGTAATCATGGCGCGATAACGATGGCCATTCACAGTAACGTGACGATCGTGATCGTCGACGAAAAAATATGGCCCAATGAGGCCGCCGGCGTGCAAACCGCACCAAACATTTATTTTTTGTGGATGAAGTGGTGATTCATGAAGCACATGTGGATTTTCACCCGACCAATAACGCATGTTTTGCTTATTGACGAACCCATTGAGCCGAAAATGAGCTTTGTCGCTGAAGATGATTTTGCGATGAAATGCATCATCTTGGCGCATCTTTTCCAGAGCCCAATCGGAGAACGTGCGTCGCTTCAAATGGTCCATCGGCTTCAAATCTTGAGTCAGCTTGATCTTGTATGGGTGTAAACCAAGATCCTTGGGCAAAATTCTCCATAAAGTGGTCTGGGCGATGCCCAATTCTTGAGAACGCCGTGGAATTGACTGATTTGGATGGTTTGCTACAGACGCCTGAACGGAAGCGATATTTTCGACACTTCGACCAACCCGTTGTCTCACTGGCACGGCAACATCACACAACGAATATGTAGACTCAAATTTTTGCACTAAACTTGTTATTGCCTGTCTACTAGGGCGATAATTACGACCGAAAATTGGAGTTAACGCTGTTAAAGTTGCGGTCACCGACTCCAAATTTCGGTAGTAAATTTTTATAATTTGCAGACGTTGTTTGTTTGTGTTGTTTGTTTAACGATGATAAAAATGTTGACTTTACGGAATAAATTGACAGTGACAGTTCGATGATTAGTGAAAGGGTGCGTTCACAAATTAAATTCAAAGTTGTCAAGTCCCTATTGGAAAACCCTATATTTTATTTTAGTTTAGGGGAGGTTCTCATCTGAGAGCTCAGTTAATTTTCTCGAATTTTTCTCTCACAGAAGGAAATAAATAAGGAACGCGAACTTTTTGTCACTTGATTAATATGTTCAAAAGTACAAAAAAAATTATTTATTATTATTTATTGGCCTGTAGGAACCCGGAAGTTCATGACCTCACCGACTCGACTTCGCCATCGTTCCCTGTCCTGTGCACTCTCCTTCCACGATCCGATCTCCTCAAGGTCAAACCTAACATTGTCCTCCCATCTCCGTCGCGGCCGCCCCACTGGTCTCTTTCGCGTTGGTCTACCGTCAAGAATTCTACGCACGGCCCTATCGATGCCCATTCGCGCTACATGTCCGGCCCTTCACCACTTGATTACTCTCACTATTGTAGGCTTGCGGTATAGCTCCTTCAATTCGTGGTTGTGGAGTTTCCTCCATTGTCCTGCCTCCTCGTCATATTTTCCTCTAAAGATACCCCTTAAAACCTTATTCTCGAATGCGCGGAATTTGTTTTCTTCCCGTTTTGTGAGAGCCCATGTTTCGCGTCCGTATAGAACAATCGGCATGGTTATGCTTCTATAGAGACGGAGCTTTATATTACGTGATAGCAGTTTGGAGAGTGAAGAGGAACGTCTCTTCAAGAGAATTGAGGGAATTCCATCTGGACCAGCGGATGTGTGTGCGTTTAGCTCGTTGAGTGCACAGGCAATAGTACGCGTTCAGAAGCGAATCTGGCTCATGGTGTGCTGCTTTTGCTCAAGTTGAGCAGGAACTGATGCGGTATCAGGCAGCGTTAAGTTGGCTGCAAAATGTGCAGCAAGTAGATTCGCCTTCTCTATTGCACTGGTGACTGGTCTGTCATCCACTATTAGCGAAGGAATGGATGAGGAGACCGAGTTTTGAATGTTTTTCACGAATGCCCAGAAGTTTCTGCTACCTGTCAGAGAGTGTAGTATTTTTTGTTTCACTCTGTGGTCATGCAAGAACTTTGCGCGCTGAATATGCGTATTGCAGTCATTTCTAGCTCTCTTAAATCTTTTTCGGTTTTCCTCAGTATTGTTTGATTTATACAACAGGAAGCTCAACTCTTAAGCCTTATTGGCTTCGCTGCACCCGGAATCGAGCGACATATTTCTCTTGGGTTTGATACTCTTTACCCTGAGTGGAATAACGATAGAAGCAACAACACTCGCAGCTGAGTCAACAATGGTAGTAATTTTTTATATAAGATAAGTAACTATTTTCCTCTTATTAATTAATATAATTTACCTTTGCAGTTACATTAGTCATAAGCTACTCATTTAAATCATAACGTACCCTCTTCATCATCATCATCGGCACTACAACCGGGAACCGGTCTTGGCCTTATTTAGCAAGTCCTGGGGCTTGTTAAATTTTCCATAATGATTTGTTTTTTCCGGGCAAGGTCATTAGTCTTGCGCCAGAGGCTCCCCGACGGGGAATCGAACCCCGGTCTCCCGCGTGACAGGCGAACGTTCCCTCTTATTATTATTATTATTTATTGGCCTGTAGGAACCCGGAAGTTCATGACCTCCCCGACTCGGCTTCGCCATCGTTTCCTGTCGTGGGCACTCTCCTTCCACGCTTGACCATTCGATCCGATCTCCTCAAGGTCAAACCTAACATTGTCCTCCCATCTCCGTCGTGGCCGTCCTACCGGTCGCTTTCCCGTTGGTCTACCGTCAAGAATTCTATGCACGGTCCTATCGTTGCCCATTCGCGCCACGTGTCCGGCCCATCTTAATCTTCGCGACTTGATTACTCTCACTATTGTAGGTTTGCGATATAGCTCTTCCAATTCGTGGTTATGGAGTCTCCTCCATTGTCCTGCCTCCTCGTCATATTTACTACCAAAGATGCCCCTCAAAACTTTATTTTCGAATACGCGGAATTTGTTTTCTTCCCGTTTTGTGAGAGCCCATGTTTCGCATCCATATAGAACAATCGGCATGATTATGGTTCTATAGACACGGAGCTTTATGTTACGTGATAGCAGTCTGGATTTCAGCGGTTTACTGACTGCGTGCCAACTCGCGTTGCCGGAATGCAGTCTCTTGTTAATTTCCTTCGACATTACGTTACTGGCCGTCAGTATTGTTCCCAGATATTTAAATTCTTTAACTTTTTCAAATATCTTACCTCTGACGTTTATATGTGTTATCTGAGATCCACCTGCTCTCGCCGTAATCAAGAACGTTCCCTCTTGCTAAATAATAATTTTCCCTCAAAATTACTCTCTATTTGGGCATATTGTGCGTCCACCAATCTTTGGGAAGCATTCCCACTCCTAGATAAATAGCAAAAAAATAAACGCAAAGAAACGGCTTCGGGATAACAAAACGTCTTGAATCCTATTAAACCCTCTCGGGAACAAAGGCCGCCCAAAATCCATACTATGTCTGTAGATTACAGCTTGTGCCGAAATTGTCAGGTGGGCAGGTTCCCCTAATAAGTTGTGAGCTACAAGCGTCTTTAGGACGGTGCGAGAAGGTTATCGAATGCCTGCCTGCTTTCTATTTTTATTTTTGTTAGACTTCTCTCGGGAAAGGCGAACCTATAGCGCCAAGTGGGCGCCGCGAAATGCCACCAAATAACTGTTGCAGTCCTTTTTGAACAGTTGCAGGTTGTAACGCTACCGGAAAACTCGCGTGGGAAAGGAGTTCCACAGCTTCCCCGCTCTGTAACGGAACGAGTTCTGATGCAGGGATGCTCGCGCCATCGGGAGATGAACCGCAAACTGGTGCGATCCGTTGGATTGTCTTGTGGATCGCACATAAGCCGAATTGCGTGGAACAATACCACGAATCTCCGAATAACAGTACCCATGATAATATCTGTAAAACAGATAGAGGTCGGCTACGGGCCTTCGATGTGATAGCGGTTGTACTCCCGACGTCAGAGCCGAGTCCCCGATCAGCCGGATCGCTCGTCTCTGTATGCTCTCAAGTAGGTCGAAGGTATGTTGGGAGCCGAACCGCAAACATGAGAGCAATATTCGAGCGCGGGTCTAATTTGGGATTTATATTGGAGGTGAAGTTGGGCCGGAGTAAAATATTTCTTGGCTCTAAAAAGATAGCTCAGCTTTCCTGAGGCTGACCTGGCGATGCTCGACACATGTCTATGCCATGATACATTCCCACAGACCGTCACGCCGAGCAATTTCAAGCTTTCCCTAGGGGAAGGCGAGGGCCCGGCCATTCATCATCAGCTGTGGAACCGATGATCCACTTTTCTTTGTGAATGTGGTATATTGTGTCTTCGCTGCATTGAAGTCGACGAGACTTCATCCGCAAAACTGAACACTTTGTTATTCGTTGTCTCCAACAAATCATTTATGTGAAGCAAGAACAAGGTTGGAGCCAAAATAGATCCTTGGGGCACCCCCGAAATAACAGGATATAGATCCGAACACTTGCCGTCCACAACAACCCGGATCGATCGATTTTCGAGGAAGCTCTTTGTCCAGTCACGTAGCTGCTGGGAGAGTCCATATGAACGAAGTTTGCTCAATAATGCCCGACGCCAGACGCGGTCAAAAGCCTTGGAGATATCCAATGGGACCGCCCTTGACTCACCATGCCGTTCAATCACAGATGTCCATACATCGGTTATAAGGGTCAAAAGGCCTCCCATGGACCGCCTGCCACGGAATCCGTATTGACGATCATTCAGAAGTCCGTTGCACCCCAAATTCTTAACTAACTCAGTATAGATGGCTTTTTCGATTACCTTAGATAAAATAGACAGTAATGCTATCGGACGGTAATTTTGTGGGAGACACTTTTTCCCCCTCTTTGGGATTGACTGAACTCGAGCGATTTTCCAGCAGGCAGGAAAGGTCCTCCGTGCATAAGATAAGCGGAAGAGTCTGCCATGAACCGTCGATAGTTTTCGAGCACAGTTCTTAAGGACTACTGCTGGTATTCCTTGTTCTTGTAAGCCTACTTCGCGGTATCAATCACCTGTTGCACGCGTTTCTTATTCTAACAAAATTTGTTCTGTTAACCTCGGTGGGATTGGAGCGCCTTTGTCTAAAAGCTCTATTTTTGGCCCCTGTAATCTACTCGCATTTTTTATCAAATCAAGGCTTACTCATTTTGGAGTACAGTTCTTAAGGACTATTGCTGGTATTTCGCCCGGCCCTGTTGCTTTCCTACAATCCTGTTCACGTAGAATGCGTTGAATAGTGCGCGGACGAAATCTCTCATCCCACATGGAAGACCGTACCGGCGCGATCACAGGTGGCTCCAAAAGGCCGGGATCGAGGTTTGAATTCGCGGAAAATAAGTTCGCGAACACATTAGCTTTATCCTTTGAATTCGTTACTAACGTCCCGCTGACTGTCACCAACGGAGGGACAGAGGAGAGTGCGAAGTTACCGCTGACAGCTTTTGCCATTGAGCAGAAGGAGCGCGAACTAGTCGGGCATCGAAGGAGTTTATTGATCACCCTGTCGTTGTGAGCTTTTTTCGCGGTATCAATCGCCTGGTTGCACGCGTTTCTGATTCTAACAAAATTCGTTCTGTTAACATCGGTGGGATTGGAGCGCCATTGCCTTAAAGTTCTATTTTTTGCCGCTGTAATCTGATCACAGTTTTTGTCAAACCACGGTTTATTAGATGAATTTCGTTTGATGGAATATGGAATGTAGATCTCCATCCCAAGAAGAATAATCTTTGTGACCGACTCCGAGCAAGCCTTAACATCTGAGTCTCCGAAGCACACCTCGGACCATGGAAAGGATGCGAAGAAATCTCGCAAAACGTCCCAGTTAGCAGCCACATACTTCCATACATGGCGAAGCTACCTAGCACGATTATTCGCTTGGAATACAAGTGGTTGCGCGGCAGATACAAAACAGTGATCTGAATTTCCCAGTGGCGCAGATACTTCCACGGTATAAATACTTGGTTCGGATGTCAAAAACGGATCCAGGGTGTTCGCATAATCGCCTCGGTCATCCGGCACTCGCGTTGGTTCCTCCACGAGTTGAGTTAAGTTGTGGCTAACAGCAAATATCTCCGCCAGCCTCCCAGCCTCATCGGTTCTGTTAGAATGTACCAACCAGCCGGAATAGTACACATTAAATCGCCAAGGACTTTCAGAAGCAGGGTGGTTGATCTGTATCCAGTCGACGGTATGTGAAAGATGTTCGAAAAATGTCGCTGGTCGATCGTCATTCGGGGAACGGTAAATACAACAAAGAAATCTAACGGAATTCCGCAGCACGACCCTCTACCATATGATGTTCATATTATTGGGTTCCAACGCGTCCATCCTCTGGCAAGCCAGATTGGATCGCGCGAAGACGCAGACACCGCCCTTAAAACGGAATCTCGAATGTAAGTCGTATCCTGAGCAACGAAGATATGTCGAATCAGTTGACGAATCGACCTGGGTCTCAGTTAGGGCAAGGATATCAGGTTTCGTTGTTTGCAAATATTGGTGGACGGCGTTTACATTCGTATTGGTGAAACCGATGCCCCTGATGTTACAAAATGCCGTCACCAGTCGAGCGTGGACAAAGTCTCGAGAGCGAGCCCGGTTGTGCGATGACGAACCTCTTAGGAATATCCAGCGTTTTTGAACATATTTTCCACGCGACTACGAGATGAGGCGTATCTATTGATTTCCTCGAACCCACCGACCACCTTCGAGGAGGCTGAAAGACTCCTCAATGAAACTTGCCTGTTTCGAGAAGCCTACCAGGAATTAGTAAATAAATTAATCTCCACAAGAAAAATGAGAAAAAAAAGAACACCCCAAAATAGATGTGTGGCAGTCACAATTTAGGCGATTTTTTATAATTTGCAAACCTTGCTACCCCGCACTTGGCAATAATTTCAGTAAACATACCAAAGATGCATAAAGTTTACTAAAATATTATAAAATTGTGTTTGAATTTTATGTAGAAACCAGCGCGAGCTGTTCGGTTATCCGGTGTTTAAAGAGTTGCGTCTGAATCTAATGCCCATTGAAAGCGAGAGATGATAAGAGTTATCATAAAGAATCCTTCCAATATAATATCAAACTGTAAAAAATATGTGTATAACATTGATTGTAAATCATCAACAATTTAACATATATTGTTATAAGTAGACAATTAAATAATCCATAATGTATCATATATATCGGCGCAAGGCTAATAACCTTGCCCGGAAAAACAAATTATTATGGACAATTTAAAAAGTCTTGGATAAGGACCGGATGCCGGTGAAGAGACTTGCCAAAATAAGCCAAGACCGGATCCCGGTTATAGTGCCGATGATGATGATGATAACATATCAACAAATAATCCACACATGTAACATGTTAAATTCTATACCCCACTGTGAAGCAATGTGACCCAAATTTATCGGTTCGGCCGACGTTACGGTTCTCACGGAACGTTGCAAGGTATATGCAACAATGCTGGAAACGCAAGATCAGCACTTTGCGATCCATGGGTTCGTTCGCCTGTCCGCATCCGGTGATCGGATCATGTTTCACGTTTCACCCAAAGTTAGTTCGTCGTTTTCCTTTTTTTTTGTATTTCGCGTGTTCATTATTTACTTTCATATATTTTTAACCACGCAAGCTAATTTAGGGGTGAGTGAGTCTTAAGATAGATTCCGCGGGGGCAACATATGTCCCCCGCGTTAAATAATAAACAAATGAAAAACGTTTCGCGGAATAACGCGAGATCAGCAAAAAAACCTTTTTATCTTATTAACTGTTTAGATTAAAAAACTAAGTAAAAGAATAACAATAAGGTGACTGCCATTACTAACGCAAACTTGTAATCATAGGATATTTCAGACATCGAGTTGAAAAATCCTTTCAAATGAATCAACATCCTTGAAAGCTTAATATGCTGTCACAGATATAAAAAGCCAAGACTAGAAATAAAAGTACCACAATTAAGAAAACGACCACAACATCGAATATACTCAACAATGCTCTGCTAATAAAGCAAACCAAAGCCAAGATGGCCATCAAAAGCAAATAAATGTCCCCTACAGTGAATGTAAGAAAACATCTCGCGAAAATGGGAAACAATTCTCAAATAAAAACACGGAAAAAGGTTCACATAGTTCACATACTAAGAAAACAAAAAAGAAATTGTTCACACTGGCTAACTTTTCCAATACACATGAACATAAACCGAGAGCGTAAGGAATAAATGAATAAAACCAAAGGCATTGCCCCAAAAACAAAGGAAAAAATAAAAAAAAAACAAAAAACATATCGAGGACATTATAGAAAACATTGTCCTGGACGATATAGTTTTTGTTGAACCTCCACCAACCACTTCCCCCACGAGCAGATGAGCACACGCATATTCACTGTCATCTTCAAATATCCTGTGTTCTCAACTGAGTCCGTCCCATCCTCCCGTTTTACTGCCTTGCTATTCATACATATTTACTAGAGAGGTCGGTTTTCAGCCTTTGCTTAGTTCGTCGGTTTGCGATAAACTGCTCAACGTATTTATGTTAATGGAATACATTCTCGGGCGGCGTTACTTCGCAGATATCTCGCCCGGTGGGGTGGAATATTCGTAGCGCCATAAAAAGCATCTTCTGCCTACAGGATTACATATGTACACCATCATAAAAATATGGCTGAGTCGTCGAAAAATGCCCACCAACCCCTGACACAATGGGGTGATTAGATATAATGCGTTGCGTGGGTTCCACATCAACTAAACGTTCTTTTTCGTCCTTTTTTCGACATTCGTCTCTCAAACTCCATTTGACATATACACCGTATATCCTTGATTCTTAATCAGATTCAGAATAAAAAGCCTAAATGGACAAACTCAGCAGGTTGGCTTGGGTCACTGCAAGTAATGCACTTTTGTTGTGCTCAAGCCTTGGGGAACGTAAGATGAAGATTGTGTCACACCTCAACCCACTCGCATCGTATATACCAGGTACTTCATTCGAGCCCCACCAAGAGGACGAAGAGTACAAATCTACGAAAAAATTAGATGAAAGTCCTTTATGAGATGAGATTAAGAAAAAACCAACAAAAAAAAAACAAACGAACAATAACACGATGACACCGAAACGACAACTTCAGTGGTGGAGCAAATGGCAAATCGGAGGAACAAGAGGAGAAGGAGCCGCAGGACCAGATATCCACCACCCCACGACGATAAAAGAAATAAAAAAGGAAGAAAAAGGAGGATAGAAAGTTGTGGGCCCCTACTGAACTGTTATTTTATTATTCGTTTCCATTTCATTTTGTTAAGGATGCGAGAGTGGGGGCTGGTGACAGTCCAACAGCAAAGGGATTGAATCACGATCTACCAATATTACCAAGATGGTCCATGTTCCATTTAAAAAGGACCTACTGCGTTGACGGGATGCTACTAGCTCCAAAAGCGGACCACCAAGTCGGCAAGGGTGGCAAGGGGACAAACGAACGTAGCATAAAACGGGAGGGTTTCATTTTGCCCGTGCGTACGTATTATCATAATGATAGCTCATACAGTTTTATCTTCGTCCTGCAATGTGTGCGCGTTGTTTTTTCTCGTCCCGAAAAAATACTAAAAGCTATTCTTTCCAGCGCAACCCCACCCCCTGGCATACGGAGTTGGGTCCCCCCACCAACCAGCCATGATTGGGTTCTTTACAGACGGAAGTTTTTTTCATGTCTTTTTCTTGGTCCTCCTGTTTTGCGGGAGAGGAAATATTTATTTTCGTTTTGCTTTTGTTGTTGATGGTTTTTTTTTTTGTTCTTTTGTTTTTCCTTGTTTTCAGGATGACATAGGAATTCCTAAATTTCATTGTTAACAGGACATTGTCGATGGCGATTGCCATTAGGGGGAGATCGAGGGTGTAGAATGGCCGACGACTAGGAAATGGAATGGATTTTTGCGTCGAAATTGAAATAGGCAATAACATGAGTAACAGCAAGCACAGATTTTTTTGCTCGTCCTTGTTCGTCCATTGTCATTTCGTTTACTTATATCTAATGGAGAATATAACTTTTCGTATAGTCGTCGTAAAGGGCAACAAAAACCGAGCAAATAAAACTAAAGAAAAAAAGGAGAAGAAAAAAAAAACGAAACAAACTGCCTGAAATAGGAAAGGACGAAAAAAATATACAAGCCAAGCAAAAATAAACGAGAAACGAAAATGGCGAAGGAGAGCTTTTGTTTACGACAACCTCCTTTGATTGGGGAGAAGTTTTTTATTCAACGACATAAAAGAAGATTTTATTTGGATACGCGGTTTTTCGTATTCTATGTACCAGGACCTGTCTTGTTATTGTTGCTGTTGTGTCGAATTCTTTTTTCTGCTGGGGTTCGAAGCTATAAAGGAGGGCATCAATCAAGGTAAAATATGGATGCATATGTGTGTATTTAGACCGTTGCAAAAAATAAAACTTCTTTCTCCTGATTAATTGGCTGAGATTAACTGCGATTAGGCACTGAGAAGACCACCTATGACATTAATCTAAGTGTCCTGCCTTTGAAACGTGAAGAAAATTCATCGGTTTTTCATATTTTTTGTTTTTTTTTCTGCGAAAGAGTTTTTGAGGTACCCTTAAATTTTGGGGCGCACCGTGAACGGCGTGTGATTATGATATTCGAAGTTTTTTGTCTGTTTTTTTTTCTGCGAATGAGATTTTGAGGTACCCTTTAATTTAAAGACACACTGAGATTGGATTGCGTTTAAAATATTCGAAGTTACCTAGTTACTCTAGATGTGCCTATATGAAGGATGTCTGTGTACTTTCACGGCTTTGAAAGACAACTTTCCACCTGTTCTAAAGTCTTTCATCACAAATCCTGTCAGCGAGGCAGTAAGTGAGAAAAACATAAAAGGCCAGTTCTGCCCTCGGATTCATGAAACGATGGTCTACAGAAGTCGCGGACCCTTACGTTACTCGATCCCTTTACCTTACCTTCGTCCGTTAACTGCTTGAATATGTTAGCCAGGTTTGGTCTCCTTATCGTCAGACCAATATCCCTAATCCAGGGTGTTACGCGTCACCGTGCCCATTGGACGGTTTGCACCCAGGGTTATACCGGCTGTATTATAACGGCGCCTCTCTGACACCGGGTCGAATCAGAGCAGCAAGCAGACCTTACCACATCAAAACGGGGCTCTGATGTGGCGGACTATTTGAAACCCCAAGACTCGTGGGATCAGAGATGAATAATCAATATACAAAAAACAATCTCACGAAAGCGTAGGTGTGACGAGACGACACTACCATAAGTGAACAAATCATCAAGAAAACACCGACTCGGTAAAGAGAAGACGTAGGGAAAAACGGATAAAGCGGGATGTACGCGATACAGACGGTCGTAGAAAACGCGAAACAATATAAAAAGGACATCGTCGCGCTTCAGGAAGTCCGACTCCCACATCAAGTAATCGAAACCAACGGGTTTACACTGGCATGAGGAGGTACCGATACACATAACCTCTGAACCGGCTTCATCATAAGGAAGAAAATTACGCCCCATGTAAAAGATGTGAAATTTATTAATGACCGAATGTCTGTGCTAAAAATACAGGGCCCATGGTACAATTATGTATTTATAAACGTACACGCCCCAACAGAATCTGCCGACGAAGAAACGAAGGACACATACTACGAGACCCTAGAGGAAGTATTTGATGGGATCTCATCATTCGTTTTTAAATTTCCCCTCTGGGATCTGAATGCGAAAATTGGAAAGGAACATATTTTCCAATCAACTATAGGTAAAGAAAGCCTACACGAAGTTTCACATGATAATGAAATTCGAATTATCGCGTTCGCAGCGTCAAAAGATCTGGTAGTGAAAAGCACGATGTTCAAGCACAAGCAAATCCATAAAGACACATGGATATCATCCGACGGCGTAACGCGTAACCAAATAGACCACAACAGCCCAAAAGGTATTAGGATTTAAGAAAACAGTTAAGTCCAAACCTTAGTTTGACGATGAGTGTGGGGCGAAGATCGAAGATCGTAAACGTCTCAGAGTGATCCACTTAGAAAGATCTGATGATGTCAACGCAGAAAGATACGCGACAATTCGGAAAGAGGCAATGAGACTTTTCAAACGCAAAAACTGCGAATGGGAGAAGACTCGGATTGAAAAAATCTAGAAAATGCCAGAGCAAAGAACATCAGAGGTATGTATGCCGGCATAAATTCAATTAGAAATGGCTACCGAGGGAGAGCCAAAATAATTCGAGACACAAACGGCTGTCTGGTCACAGAAACAAACGATATCGTGACAAGATGGAAGCAGCACTTTGAAAACCTGCTCAATGTGTGCACCCATCAAAAACAAATAAATGCACCAAACGTACATATAGCCGAGCCTCATATCCCAAAGCCCTCTTTCAACAAAGTTGTAGACGCAATGAATCGATTGAAAAACAACAAAGCTCCCGGAGTCGATTGCATACCGGCAGAACTTGTGAAGCATGGAGGAGAGGCAACGGCTCGAAAGATCCACCAACTCATCAAAACAATATGGGATAAGGGAGTCACTCCGGAAGAATGGAAAACGTCAATAGTCGTGCTCATTTTCAAAAACGGCGACAGATCTAACTACGAAAACGACAGAGGAATATCATTGGTCCCAACCACATACAAAATACTAACAAATGCCATACTGGCGAGAATCACACCGTACGCAGAAGAAATACTGGGAGACTACCAATGCGGATTCCGTAGCAACCAGTCAACAAGCGACCAAATGTTCACAGTAAGGCAACTGCTGGGAAAGAAGTGCGAATACGGAGAGACGGTTCACCAACTGTTCGTTGACTTCAAAAAAGGCTACGACTCAGTCGCAAGTCAAAGACTCTACCATATTGTGGTTGAGCTGGGAATCCCGAAAAAATATGCCGCCCTCATTCAAGTCTGCATGAACGAAAACAAAGGGCGAGTTAGAATAGAAAACCACCTCTCAGACCATTTCAAATCCGCGACGGACGAAAACAGAGGGATGGCCTCTCACCACGTCTTTTTAAACTTGTGCTCGAGTATGTCATCAAAAAGGTACAAGATGACATCATGGTCGGATCATCCCTGAACGGGGTCACACAAGTGCTCGCATATGGAGATGACATCGTCGTTCTGACCGATAATCTAATATCTGTAAGTAAAAACAGTAAAATCATTCTGCAAGCGGCAGAAGAGGTGGGCCTAGAAATAAATGAAGACAAAACAAAATACATGATTACGACGAGAGCAGGTGGACCTCAGGGAACACACATAAACGTCAGAGGCAAGATATATGAAAAAGTTAAAGAATTTAAATATCTGCGCACGATACTGACGGCCAGTAACGAAATGTCGAAGGAAATTAACAAAAGACTACACTCCGGCAACGCTAGTTGGAACGCAGTCAGTAAACTCCTGAAGTCCAAACTACTCTCACGTAATATAAAGATTCGCCTTCATGTGAAGCCCCAATTTTTATTACTTTTTTATTTTTTTATTTTTTTATTACACTTCTCTCGGGAGAGGCGAACCTATAGAGCCGAGTGGGCGCCCCGAGGTGCCATCAAATAACTGTTGCAGTCCTTTTTGAACAGTTGCAGGTTGTAACGCTCCGGGAAAACTCGTGTGGGAAGGGAGTTCCACAGCTTCCCCGCTCTGTAACGGAACGAGTTCTGATGCAGGGATGTTCGCGCCGTCGGGAGATGAACCGAAAACTGGTGCGATCCGTCGGATTGTCTTGTGGAGCGCATATAAACCGAATTGCGTGGAACAATGCCAAGAATCTCCGAAGAACAGCACCCATGATAATATCTGTAAATAATGACAGAGGTCGGCTACGCGCCTTCGATGTGATAGCGACTGTAGCCCCGACGTCAGCGCCGAGTCCCCGATCAGGCGGATCGCTCGTCTTTGTACGCTCTCAAGTAGGTCGAGGGTATGTTTAGGAGCCGAGCTCCAAACATGAGAGCAATATTCGAGCACGGGTCTAATTTGGGATTTATATAGGAGAAGAAGTTGGGCCGGAGTAAAATATTTCTTGGCTCTAAAAAGATAACTCAGTTTTCCTGAGGCTGATCTGGCGATACCCGACACGTGTTTATGCCAGGATACATTCCCACAGACCGTGACGCCGAGCAATTTCAAACTTTCCCGAGCCTCGAGGGCCCGGCCACTCATCACCAGCTGTGGAACCGATGATCCAGTTTTCTTTGTGAATGTTGTATACTGGGTCTTCGTTGCGTTGAAGTCGACAAGATTGGCCTTTCCCCACTGCAGGACTTTATCCAGATCCTGATTCAGAGAGTCAATCTGTCTACATCTCAGCTGGTGCGACGTTGATGCACCAATCGGCCGATCACTCGAAAAGGAGGAAACAAGCGTACTATCATCCGCAAAACTGAACACTTTGTTATCCGTTGTCTCCAACAAATCATTTATGTGAAGCAAGAACAAGGTTGGAGCCAAAAGAGAACCTTGGGGCACCCCCGAATTAACAGGATACAGATCCGAACAGTCGCCGTCCACAACAACCCGGATCGATCGAGTCTTGAGGAAGCTCCTCGTCCAGTCGCAAAGCTGTTGGGAAAGTCCATATGAACGAAGTTTGCTCAGCAATGCCCCGTGCCAGACGCGGTCAAAAGCCTTGGAGATATCCAATGCGACCGCCCTCGACTCACCATGCCGTTCAATCGCAGATGTCCATATATCGGTTATAAGTGTGAAAAGGTCTCCTGTGGACCGCCTGCCACGGAATCCGTATTGACGATCATTCAGAAGTCCGTTGCACTCCAAATACTTAACCAACTCTGTATTGATGACTTTTTCCATTACCTTAGATAAAATAGACAGTAATGCTATCGGACGGTAATTTTGTGGGACACACTTTTTTCCCGTCTTTGGGATTGGCTGAACTCGAGCGATTTTCCAGCAGGCAGGACAGGTCCTCCGTGTATAAGATAAGCGGAAGAGTCTGCCAAGAACCGGCGATAGTTCTGGGGCACAGTTCTTAAGACCTATTGCTGGTATTCCGTCCGGGCCGCTTGCCTTCCTACAACCCAGTTCACGTAGAATGCGTTGAATAGTGCGCGGACGAAATGTCACATCCCGCATCGAAGACCACTCCGGCGCGATCACAGGTGGCTCCAAAAGGCCGGGATCGAGGTTTGAATTGGTGGAAAATAAATTCGCGAACACATAAGCTTCACCAACGGAGGGGAGGAGGAGGATGCGAAGTTACTGCTGACAGCTTTTGAGCGCGAACCAGTTGGGCACCGAAGGAGCTTATATTTCGCCCGGCCCTGTTGCTTTCCTACAATCCAGTTCACGTAGAATGCGTTGAATAGTGCGCGGACGAAATGTCTCATCCCACATGGAAGACCGTACCGGCACAATCACAGATGGCTCCAAAAGGCCGGGATCGAGGTTTGAATTCGCCGAAAATAAATTCGCGAACACATTAGCTTAATCCTTTGGATTCGTGACTAACGTCCGGCTGTCTGTCACCAACGGAGGGAAAGAGGAGGATGTGAAGTTACAGCTGACAGTCTTTGCCATTGACCAGAAGGAGCGCGAACCAGTTAGGCACCGAAGGTGCTTATTTATCACCCTGTCGTTGTGAGCTTTCTTCGCGGTATCAATCGCCTGGTTGCACGCGTTTCTGATTGTAACAAAATTCGTTCTGTTAACATCGGTGGGATTGGAGCGCCATTGCTTAAAAGCTCTATTTTTTGCCGCTGTAATCTGCTCGCACTTTTTATCAAACCAAGGTTTATCAGACGAACTTCGTTTGATGGAATGTGGAATATACATCTCCATCCCCAGAAGAATAATCTCTGATACCGACTCCGCTCAAGCGTTAAGATCGGAGTTTCCGAAGCACACCTCGGACCATGGAAAGGATGCGAAGAAATCTCGCAAATCGTCCCAGTTACATACATGGTGAAGCCGCCTAGGCCTGTTATTCGCGTGATATGCAAGTGGTTGCGCGACAGATACCAAACAGTGATCTGAATTTCCCAGTGGCGCAGAAACCTCCACGGTATAAATACTCGGTTCGGATGTCAAAAACAGATCCAGGGTGTTCACATAATCGCCTCGGGCATCCGGTACTCGCGTTGGCTCCCCCACGAGTTGAGTCAAGTTGTGGTTTATAGCAAACATCTCCGCCAGCCTACCAGCCTCGTCGGTTCTGTTAGAATGTAACAAGCAGTGGGAATTGTGCACATTAAAATTGCCAAGGACAACAATTTCAGAAGCTGGGTGGTTGATCTATATTCAGTCGACGGTATGTGAAAGATGTTCGAAAAATGTCGCCGGCCGATCATCATTCGAGGAGCGGTAAAGACAACAAATAAATCTAACGTTCGCATAATCGCCTCGGGCATCCGGTACTCGCGTTGGCTCCCCCACGAGTTGAGTCAAGTTGTGGTTTATAGCAAACCTCTCCGCCAGCCTACCAGCCTCGTCGGTTCTGTTAGAATGTAACAAGCAGCCGGAATTGTGCACATTAAAATCGGTTGATCTATATTCAGTCGACGGTATGTGAAAGATGTTCGAAAAATGTCGCCGGCCGATCATCATTCGAGGAGCGGTAAAGACAACAAATAAATCTAACGGAATTCCGTAGCACCATCCTCTACCATGATGTCCATATTATTGGGTTCCAACGCCTCCATCCTCTGGCAAGCCAGATCGGACCGCGCGAGACGCAGACTCCACCCTTAAAACGGAATCTCGAATGAAAGTCGTATCCTGAACAACGAAGATATGTCGAATCAGTTGACGAATCGACCTGGGTCTCAGTTAGGGCAACGATATCAGGTTTCGTTGTTTGCAAATATTGGTGGACGGCGTTTACATTCGTATTGGTGAAACCGATGCCCCTGATGTTCCAAAATGCCGTCACCAGTAGAGCCTCGAAAGCGAGCCCGGTTATGCGATGACGAACCTCTTAAAGTACCATTATTTATCATGATATCTGCATGATGTTCCCCCTGACATAGCCCCCCCACCCCTCGCGGAGATCCGAATAGGAGACTAGTTAACCTCCGGAATTCTTTATATCAGCAGGTACCATCATGACTTATCTCCGTGTCAGTCCGGGCCATCAGCCACACATCCGAAACACCGTCGAAGATTTCTCTCGGCGATATCGCGGAATGTACAGCGCGACGGGGTGGTATCTCTCCTTGCCACCGACTACCACCTAACCAACCTTTTCTCGAACCGGTCCATCAGCCAAGCTCCGAAAGATGGCCAGGGATTTCTCCCGACCATTTCACGGAGCCTAAAGCTTGATGGGGTGGTATTTCACCGGGCGCACAGGGCGTTGGGACCCCGGCTACCACTCGGCCTTTAGTCGCCTCTTACGACAAGCCGGCCTAGCTGTGAGTATATTCTAACGCCCTACTCACAGGGCGCTATAAGGATGCGAAACATGGGCTCTCACAAAACGGGAAGAAAACAAATTCCGCATATGGGAGAATAAAGGTTTAAGGGGTGTCTTTGGCGGTAAATATGACGAGGAGGCAGGACAATGGAGGAAACTCCACAACCACAAATTGGAAGAGCTATACCGCATACCTACAATAGTGAGAGTAATCAAGTCGCGAAGATTACACTTCATTGAGCAGTCCTATCCCACCCGACCTTACTCCTTCAGATTATCACTTATTTCGATCCAAGGCACATGGTCTGTCCGAGCAGCACTTTACAAGATATGAAGATACCAAAAAAAAATGGGTCGATTCGTGGATATCCTCAAAAGATGAAGAGATCTTCCGACGTGGTATCCGGATGCTGCCAGAAAGATGGGAAAAAGTAATAATGGACAACACATTGAATAAAACGTAATGTATCGTTCTTTCACAATAAATTCCTAATTTTTTATAGAAAACTTATTTGTACACCTTATATAAATTGTAGAGAAACTATTTTTAAAAGAACTATTCGAATGTGAAGTGCAGAGGGTCAGGAAACCCATTCCAAGAATGTATTTCATTTAGGTTAACAATGTCAACCTTTCCTCCTATCGATCACTAATTGGTTAATCAGATCACAAATCAAAGTAAGTGAAACTAGGCAGTTGCTGATCTCTCCGCCATTGGAGACAGATTTATGACATTCAAACAGCCAGTTTATTAGCTATCCCCGGATCTTTGAGGTATTAATGGTAAAACTTTTCAAATGATCTTATCTTCAACATTAGTCGTCATCCAGAGCTTTACAAAGGTAATAAACTATGTTACATATTAGGTTTGATAGATAACGTCTGGAGCATTGTAGAGTATTTTAGAGCTCAAATTGGGTCGTTAGAATATAAGTCTGCGGAATTTTAAACTAATCCGAGCAGATACCTATTAAGGTCATTATAATTCGAACAATCACGTGAGAGATCATCCCAATGTGCCCTGGCAATCTATGGAGAAACTTCTCCATTTAGGTACATCCCTTTAGCAGTCCGACTGTGTTTATTCGCACATTGACTCTCGCCCAGCCCTATCTTACGAAAGTCGAAAAGAAATCGAGGATAAAACTCCTAATCCGAATCATATTCAAGATAACCAGAAGTAATAATAAACATACAGCATACCTCGGAGATTGCCACCAAAATTAACACATATGCAACACAAAAACACATTATTAATCTAGAAAAAACAATTCTCACGAATGTGGCTGATCTACATTCTCATGTTTCCGCCTAGTGCTATGTAGACACAAAACCTTCCTAAGAAGCACATCCCTAACCAAATATGTAGACCAGGCACATATTGAGCTCAAACAACTCGACGTTGATTAGAGCTCTAGAAAACAATCGATTATTCGAAAACATTGATAAAAAGCTAGAATACCGATTGATGGTTTTTCATTGGAGACGGCAGTAACGACAACGGAGGCGGCTCTGGTTTTTTTCCATGGAATCTTGTTCCAGAGTCTAATTGAGTTGCATGGTGCCGCTTTGGATTGTCGATCGCCAAATAAACACTTTGTTTACTCTACCGTTCAGTGTCACTTCTCGGTCTTATCGACCTTTTTGTCTGTATCCCAAAAATCAATATAATGGCTTTTTAGGCTTAGATTTGGGCTGCAGGATTGGTCTTATGAATGGGGCGTCATGTGGTGAATGATTATTCAGAATAAATATTCGGATGTATAAAATGTAATTTTAAATTTAGAAACAATGGGAAATGTATTTGTAGATAGTGCCAGTTTATTGGTAAGAAACAATACGGGCATTTTTTTGGCTATATACTTTTTATTTGGACTTTAGACCAGGTTAAGGTGGTAAGGTCGGGCTTCTCAATGTTACTGATGTCACCGTACTTAGTAGTAAGAAATACCTACCTGTTGTGGGGAGGTTATCCCATGCACTGCCAACGACGAGTTGTTTCGTAGTTTGCGTTACGACCTTAGATTGCTTGCATTTGGTCACATAATAACTCTGTACCTGTAAATAATTTTGTCTTTCAAAAACCTAGTCAATATACATTTTTATTATCGAAATAATAACTCGGTTATAGATTTTGTGAGAATCCATGTTCTCTTGAAAGTAAAATCTTGGCACATTTACCTGGCAGTGAATGGGTTATTGGAGCGAGAGAAATGAACAAACGGGCAAATAGGATTCGTTTTGTGATTGATCAAAAGGTGGTGGAGTGTAGCGGCAAGGCGTTGGCGAGCGATAACTTCCAAGGGGCGAAGTGCATACCAGGTGTACCGGTATGAAGTGAACGTTTTTTTTTTTTTAAAGTAAAAAACATTTTATTCGAAGTATTGGCCATTGCTTTCTACACATTTCGACCACCTTTCTGGCAATTTGTGGATATCATGCCAATAAAACCGGTCGTCTTTTGAGGCAAACCATTCGGAGCCCCAAATTTCGACTTGTTCGCAGGAATTGAAATGCTGCTCAGCCAATGCGTATCCCAACGATGAAAACAAATGGTAGTCGGAAGGAGCCAAGTCTGGTGAATACGGCGGGTGGGGTAACACTTTCCGGCCGAGAGCTTTTATTGTTTCTTTGCCGGGTTTTGCTGTATGACTCGGAGCATTATCATGCAACAAAATTACCTTTCCGTGTCTTGTGGCCCATTCTGGTCGTTTTTCGATCAATACATGGTTCAAATTGATCATTTGTTGTCGGTAGCGTTGCGCATCAACAGTTTCGCCATGTTTTAGAAGTTCATGATACACCACCCCCTTCTGGTCCCGCCAAACACAGAGCATTCTCTTTTTTCCGAACCGATCGGGCTTTGCCGTCGATGATGACGCTTCTCCTAGATGTACCCATGATTTTTTGCGTTTAGGATTTTTAAAATAAATCCATTTTTATCACCAGTCACAATTCGATGCAATACTGATTTCCTTTCGTGTCGTAGAAGCAACGTTTCACATGTGGTGTTTCGCTTTTTCATCTGCCTATCATTCAGTTCATGTGGCACCCAGTTTCCACACTTTTGGATCTTTCCCATAGCTTTTAAACTACCAGAAATTGTTTGTTGTGCAAAATTTAACATTTGTGCCATTTGTTTTTGACTTAAAGTGTCACCTTGATCCAATATTGCTTGCAATTCGGCGTCTTCAAACATTTTCGGTGGTTTTCCACGTTCTTCATTTCGCACATCAAAATCATTATCTCTGAACCGTTTAAACCATCTCTTGCATGTTGCTTCCGATAGAGCATGATCACCATAAGCCTCGACAAGCATTCGAGGCGACTCTGCAGCACTTTTCTTCAAATGAAAACAAAAACTTAATGCTTTCCGCAAATCATTATTTTCTGGTACAAAATTCGACATTTTTAACAGGATTAAAAAAAAAATGATGTTGTTTGTACAATGACTTGATGCTAAATATTTTTGACAGATGGCATAGCAACCAAATAAAAAAAATACAAGGGCTCGCTCACAACAAACGTTCCCTATCGATACATTTGTATCTTAACGGTCACTTCACACCGGCACACCTGGCATATCTTGGCCTGATGTTTTTTTTGATTGATTGAAGGCGCAACCCCCATTTTTTATTTAGCTTAACGCAAGCTTAAATTAACTTAACATAAAGACCTTACAGACTATCTAACAATCTAGAGTAGTGGTTAAGACATTATTCAATTATTCAATCGAAAAAAAAGGAGAAGAAAACCAGGAAGTTGAAGATTTTTTTTTTTATTAGACTTCTCTCGGGAGAGGCGAACCTATAGCGCCGAGTGGGCGCCCCGAGATGCCACAAATAACTGTTGCAGTTCTTTTTGAACAGTTGCAGGTTGTAACGCTCCGGGAAAACTCGCGTGGGAAGGGAGTTCCACAGCTTCCCCGCTCTGTAACGGAACGATATGGGAGGTAGAAGGCCAGAAAAGAGCGAGTGTATGTGGGGGTGGTAAACGCAGCCTTTGTGCGACAGTGGTGGGCATGTGTACGGACTGATAGAGGGGCGGGGATTAATGAGCAGGGGGGGGAGAGGAAATTGTGGGAGGGGTTGGCAAGGTGTAGGGGAGAACTAGTTTGAGGGTAGGAGAGGAGACGTTTGCTGGGTAGAGAGGTTATTGAAGGGAGGGGGCGGATTTAGGACGGGTTTCTTCTGAGACGTCGATTAAGAACGGGAGTGGAGATGTTGAAATCGAAGGAAGTGGGGAAAGAGTTGGCCTGTCGTACCATACGCGAGATGGGTTCGTTAGCGCCGTAAGAAGTGTGATGAGCGGGCACGTAAAACAGTCGAGGGTTACGTACGTTACGGGGGTTTGTATGAAATGTTAAAGTGGAGAGCAAGCTTGGGCAATTGATTGAGCCTGACAGAAGGCGATGGACAAAGATGATGTCAGCATGGATTCTGCGCTCCTCAAGTGTGTTGAGATTGATTAGAAGGAGCCGGCTTGTGTATGGTGGTAGAGTCAGCGGATTTGTGGCGGTGCCGCCAAACCCCACCATACACTTTTTTTTTTTTTTTTTTTTTATTAGACTTCTCTCGGGAGAGGCGAACCTATAGCGTCGAGTGGGCGCCCCGAGATGCCATCAAATAACGGTTGCAGTTCTTTTTGAACAGTTGCAGGTTGTAACGCTCCGGGAACACTCGCGTGGGAAGGGAGTTCCACAGCTTCCCCGCTCTGTAACGAAACGAGTTCGGATACAGGGATGTTCGCGCTGTCGGGAGATGAACCACAAACGGGTGCGATCCGTCGGATTGTCTTGTGGAGCGCATATAGACCGAATTGCGTGGAACAATGCCAAGAATCTCCGAAGAACAGCACCCGTGATAATATCTGTAAAACAGACAGAGGTCGGCCACGCGCCTTCGATGTGATAGCGACTGTAGTCCCGACGTCAGCGCCGAGTCCCCGATCAGGCGGATCGCTCGTCTTTGTACGCTTTCAAGTAGGTCGAGGGTATGTTTAGGAGCCGAGCTCCAAACATGAGAGCAATATTCGAGCGCGGGTCTAATTTGAGATTTATATAGGAGAAGAAGTTGGGCTGGAGTAAAATATTTCTTGGCTCTAAAAAGATAACTCAGTTTTCCTGAGGCTGATCTGGCGATACCCGACACGTGTTTATGCCACGATACATTCCCACAGACCGTGACCCCGAGCAATTTCAAACTTTCCCCGGCCTCGAGGGCCCGCCCACTCATCATCAGCTGTGGAACCGAGGATCCAGTTTTCTTTGTGAATGTTGTATACTGGGTCTTCGTTGCGTTGAAGTCGACAAGATTGGCCTTTCCCCACTGCAGGACTTTATCCAGATCCTGATTCAGAGAGTCAATCTGTCTACATCTCAGCTGGTGCGACGTTGATGCACCAATCGGCCGATCACTCGAAAAGGAGGAAACAAGCGTACTATCATCCACAAAACTGAACACTTTGGTATCCGTTGTCTCCAACAAATCATTTATGTGAAGCAAGAACAAGGTTGGAGCCAAAATAGAACCCTGGGGCACCCCCGAATTAACAGGATATAGATCCGAACACTCGCCGTCCACAACAACCCTGATCGATCGATTCTCGAGTAAGCTCCTCGTCCAGTCGCAAAGCTGTTGGGAAAGTCCATATGAACGAAGTTTGCTCAGCAATGCCCCGTGACAGACGCGGTCAAAAGCCTTGGAGATATCCAATGCGACCGCCCTTGACTCACCATGCCGTTCAATCGCAGATGTCCATATATCGGTTACAAGTGTCAAAAGGTCTGCTGTGGACCGCCTGCCACGGAATCCGTATTGACGATCATTCAGAAGTCCGTTGCACTCCAAATACTTAACCAACTCTGTATTGATGACTTTTTCCATTACCTTAGATAAAATAGACAGTAATGCTATCGGACGGTAATTTTGTGGGAGACACTTTTTTCCCGTCTTTGGGATTGGCTGAACTCGAGCGATTTTCCAGCAGGCAGGAAAGGTCCTCCGTGCATAAGATAAGTGGAAGAGTCTGCCAAGAACCGGCGATAGTTCTGGAGCACAGTTCTTAAGGACTATTGCTGGTATTCCGTCCGGGCCGGTTGCCTTCCTACAATCCAGTTCACGTAGAATGCGTTGAATAGTGCGCGGACGAAATCTCACATCCCGCATGGAAGACTGTACCGGCGAGATCACAGGTGGCTCCAAAAGACCGGGATCGAGGTTTGAATTCGCGGAAAATAAATTGGCGAACACATTAGCTTTATCCTTTGGATTCGTGACTAACGTCCCGCTGTCTGTCACCAACGGAGGGAAAGAGGAGGAAGCAAAGTTACTGCTGACAGCCTTTGCCATTGACCAGAAGGAGCGCGAACCAGTTGGGCACCGAAGGAGCTCATTGATCACCCTGTCGTTGTGAGTCTTCTTCGCGGTATCAATCGCCTGGTTGCACGCGTTTCTGATTCTAACAAAATTCGTTCTGTTAACATCGGTGGGATTGGAGCGCCATTGCTTAAAAGCTCTATTTTTTGCCGCTGTAATCAGCTCGCATTTTTTGTCAAACCAAGGTTTATCAGACGAACTTCGTTTGATGGAATGTGGAATATATCCATCCCCAGGAGAATAATCTCGGTGACCGACTCCGCTCAAGCGTTAACATCGGAGTTTCCGAAGCACACCTCCGACCATGGAAAGGATGCGAAGAAATCTCGCATATCGTCCCAGTTAGCAGCCCCATACTTCCATACATGGCGAAGCTGCCTAGGCCGGTTATTCGCTTGGTATGCAAGTGCTTGCGCGACAGATACCAAGCAGTGATCTGAGTTTCCCAGTGGCGCAAAAACCTCTACGGTATAAATACTCGGTTCGGATGTCAATAACAGATCCAGGGTGTTCGCATAATCGCCTCGGGCATCCGGTACTCGCGTTGGCTCCCCCACTAGTTGAGCCAAGTTGTGGCTTGCGGCAAACATCTCCGCCAGCCTCCCAGCCTCGTCGGTTCTGTTAGAATGTAACAAGCAGCCGGAATTGTGCACATTAAAATCGCCAAGGACAATCATTTCAGAAGCTGGGTGGTTGATCTGTATCAAGTCGACGGTATATGAAAGATGTTCGAAAAATGTCGCCGGTCGATCGTCATTCGGGGAGCGGTAAAGACAACAAAGAAATTTAACGGAATTCCTCAGCACGACCCTCAACCATATGATGTCCATATTATTGGGTTCCAACGCCTCCATCCTCTGGCAAGCCAGATTGGACCGTGCGAAGACGCAGACTCCGCCCTTAAAACGGAATCTCGAATGTAAGTCGTATCCTGAGCAACGAAGATATGTCGAATCAGTTGACGAATCGACCTGGGTCTCAGTTAGGGCAAGGATATCAGGTTTCGTTGTTTGCAAATATTGGTGGACGGCGTTTACATTTGTATTGGTGAAACCGATGCCCCTGATGTTACAAAATGCCGTCACCAGTCGAGCGTGGGCCGAGCCTCGAGAGCTAGCCCGGTTATGCGATGACGAACCTCTTAAAGTTCCATTATTTATCATGATATCTGCATGATGTTCCCCCTGACATAGTCCCCCCGGAGATCCGAATGGGAGACTAGTTTACCTCCGGAATTCTTTATATCAGAAGACACCATCATGACTTATTCCCGTGTCAGTCCGGGCCATCAGCCACACATCCGAAACACCGTCGAAGATTTAACTCGGCGATATCGCGGAATGTACAGCGTGACGGGGTGGTATCTCACCTTGGGACCGACTACCACCTAACCAACCTTTTCTCGAACCGGTCCATCAGCCAAGCTCCGAAAGATGGCCAGGGGTTTCTCCCGACCATTTCACGGAGCCTATAGCTTGATGGGGTGGTATTTCACCGGGCGCACAGGGCGTTGGAACCCCGGCTACCACTCGGCCTTTAGTCGCCTCTTACGACAAGCTGGCCTAGCTGTGAGTATATTCTAACGCCCTACTCACAGGGCACTTACCTTAAAAACCCCCATAACCCAACACAATGCAATTCGCATTAGCATCTTAAATGCTTCACGCATTATATAGAACAAATCTACAACCTAAAAGTACCTGCAAAAGAATTCTTACCTTCTCAAGCATTCCTTCGCTTACAAATCCCCTGTAAGAGTTCTGACTTTCCTTGTCATAAATTCCCTGAAAAGAAAACTTCGGTTCACATATCATGTGACCTTCACCAGGGATCATAAATATTGCGCCGTATATTTTCCAACTTCGCCATGTGCACGATAAATTTATTTATGTACACATTGGCCGGCGACCTTTTTCTCCCAGCAATATAATTCTCTGACTCGCACAATGTGCAAACCAAAGCAAATACGCATTCCGCGTCTCTTGGCATCAATTGAATTCAAAGCATGCAAATATAAAATCCGTTTCCCACAAACGGATTTCCCTGCATATACAAATGCTAGCAAGGGATTTGTTTCGTCCACCAACCCATTAGCACAATTTTTTCCCAACGTCGATAATAGCAACGACGAATGACCCACATTACCAACAGCGCATTTGGTCATTTCTCCCTGTTGTCTTTACCGCCTGTCTGCTTCGTTTACCCATTGCCCTCGAGCACGTGTAAACCCCACAGATCTGAACGATGGCACACATACCACCAAGAGAGACTTTACGTTTCCTTGGTGGTAGGTAAAAACGATATCCTTATTGGAAAGGATATCTACCACGACACCATAAACTCACCCCAAAAAGCTATTCATCGCTGCACGGGATGATTATCGCTGAGTCCTTTTACATCCGCGGACCAGAACGGTCACGCTTCACTCCCGCTCTCCGTCGGCAGCGGAGACGCGTAAATAATTACATACCCGAATATATACAGGAGTCGTGTTTTCATCATCAATTACATCGAGCGGTGGTTTGTCGATTTTTGTCTACCGTTAATTGAACAGTCGGAATTATAGTGCGAAGTGTTTAGATAGTATGTGGTTGTTAACATTTGAACAATGGCCATGACAAGGCTTAAATTAATATTCGTAAGGCTCCAGATGATATCTAATACACGTGTACGTTTGCTTAATTACAAAAGATAACCATCAACTAATTAAATAAAGAGAACGTTTCGCCGACTAAAAAAATCATTCAGTGTTTTAATATTCCATGCTGCAGTTCCTGGGGGTGTTATCGTTTAGCCTACGCGTTTGTGGACAATTTTCGGGTTTGCATTTGTGGCGGAACCTTCGATTAGTGATGGGGAGTGAAGTGAACCGTTTGCCCGTGTCCGGCATAATACTTTTCCTCCCCACAGATTTTCCCAGTTTAGTCCGCGGAGGGCAAAGCGCAAGAAACGACGTTGGCCACCCTCAATCCTGAGAATGTGAGACACTTGATACGGGGACCAGACCTGACTAGCGTATTCGAGTAGTGGCCGGACAAAGGTTGTGTAGAGTGATCGGGTGATCTAGGGGTTAAGGAATGCCTTCGACCAGCGTTTGACAAACCCAAGGGCGGCGTTGCCCTTGAGGATTATGTAATCAATATGTGCGGTAAATTTGAGCTCCTTGTCGCATAGGACGCCCAGATCGCGAATCAATTCAACCGATGTTATCGGTTGGTTCAGTAAAAGATGGGAGCGTGGGTGACCGGGGGAACGCTTCCGAGAGAAGGTGATTGTGTGACATTTGGCGATATTCATTTCTAGGCAATTATTTTGGAACCAAGTCGAGGAGCTGTCAATGCTGTGGTCCTTCTCTAAGGGAGCGTGTCTCCTTGTCCTGACAAGAATGAGGGATCTCTTTAATACAGCTCCTGAGGGGACCCGTTGCGGTTGCCGCCGTGCTTCCTCAAACTTGAGGGAAGAGCAGCTACCGATCGTTGAATATGGGTCCTGGGAATCGGCCAGGCCCAATAAAAACTGCTTTTTATTTTATGATATTTGAGTTTTATTTTATTTGCTTTAATTTAATTTACTGGCGTCCTGCTGCTTCGGACGCCAATTGAGACTGATTCTCGAATATGAATTTCATCGCCCTTTTATACAAAATCTTATCGGGATTTTGTATCGCGGATGCATCGAAATGCAAACAGAATTTCGAAATGTACTTCGACTGGAGTCGAGTACTGGAGAAAAGGAATGTGATATCTATTTTTAGAATGTACACATCTGGCAAGAATGGAGATGAAGATAAGGATTTGTAGGAACATGAGTTTGTTTGTATACGAAGATATGCATTATGGTGTTAAGTTTTTAGGAAGGATTTGGAAATATGAGTATGGTAATTGAACAATTCAATTTGTCTAGCATTGGATTGAATGTTAGTTTGGGGATATGGATTAATGATAAAGTAGGCGGGTAGAAATGTATGTGGGAGGAAAATGGTAGGGATTCTTGGAGCACTACATCAAGATCCGATTGGACAAGTGAGGAGTCCAGGGGAGAGCGGATTGTCTTGAAAATTTTGGAATCATCCGCGTAAAGCGAGATGAAGGAGTGATTAATGCAACAGCCTATGTCGTTTATGGTTAGGATACATAGGAGAGGGCCCAGATGACTGCCGTGGGGGACACCTGAGGTTGGGAAAAAAGGATCGGAGAGGGTGGATCTAAATCGCACGCGGCAGGTTTGATAACTGAGATAGGATGAGACCCACTTAATCAGCAGGGGTTCGAAACCGAGGGAAGATAACTTGAAGAGAATGGGGTTATGGGACATTTTGTCGAAGGCCTTGCTAAAGTCGGTAGCGACATCGACCTCATCGCCGTTTTCTAGGGCAAGGAGTGTGTGGGATGTGAATTCGACAAGGTTAGTAGTAATGGACCTGCCTGAGAGGAAGCCGTGCTGGTTCGGAGAGATGATGGGTGCGCAGCGAAAACATAACGCCTCATATGGAAGGCCTTCGAACAGTTTGGGAATGTGCGAAAGCTTGGCAATGGGACGATAATTGGATATTTCGATTTTTTCCCCTTTTTATGTCTGAGGGTTATGTAAGAGGATTTCCAAAAGTCAGGGAATAGACCTTGTGCAAGGGATGGATTGAAGATTGACGCGAGCGGGAGAGAGAGAGAGAGAAGAGGAACATTTTTTTTAAGAGGATAGCAGGAAGTCCGTCTGGGCCGAGACTGAAATCGTCTTTCAGTTCTTCAAGTTTTTTTATGACTTGGTATTGTTGAATGTGTAGAGGGATGAGATGGCCGAGGGAGAATGCAGACATGTCAGTAAAGTAGAGGGGTTAGGCCCGGACGAGTCGTCCGTGAAGGTTAGTTTGAAGAAGGACGCGAAAAGATTGGATATGGTTTGGGAGTCCGTTGTAGTAGTTGAGCCGTAGAGAAGGGAGGTGGGATAGGCATCAGATTTCCGTTTGTGGTTGATGAAGTGGAAGAAAGATTTGGGGTCGTTGATCAGGTTGAATTGAGCTTTGGCAAGGTAATTGTGGTAGAGTGAGCTGTAAAGCTCGGTGAATTGGTAAAAGTAACCCAGATAGTTGGAGTAGTCCAGGGGAAAACGCGTGTTTAGGAAAGCGTTCCACAACTTATTCCTCTTGTTACTAAGGGTGCGTAGTTTGTGGTTATACCATGGGGGCGATGAGAATGATAACCTGTGTCGGGAGTATGGGACATATAGGGATATGGCGTTGTGGATTTCTGTGTAGACCGAGGCTGTAGCGTCCTCTACACTTATATCATTTACGCGGACTGTGCTATTGCTGAGTACTCATTTATGAGACGGAAATTGGCTTTTCGGAAGTTGAAAGAAAGTTGATAGGGGGGGGGGGGGGGGGGTGCAGTTGGCTGAATAGCCGTGGTATAAAATACGAGAAGCGGGGCGTGGTGGTTATCAATAGTTGAGAGGGTGTGGGGACCAGGGACGCTGAGGAATTAAAGGGGTCTGCCGTGAACACAAGGTCAAGGTGTCTGCCCAGGTGGTTTTGGACATTGCTTACTTGGCAAAGGCTAGAGTCAGTGAGGCTGTCTATAAAAAGACATTCCTTAGTAATAGTGGGGTTTGAGATGTAGTGGGAGTTGTCGTCAGACAGCGTGCATTGGAGATGGGGGAGATTAAAATCGCCAAGGACTACAATGTCGTCTTGGGAGGAACTCAGCTCAGTTATGCGGACGATTGCCGCAATAGCGAGTTCGTATGACTCGATAGCTTGCGATGGCGGCATGTAAAAGCATATGATGTACGCGGACTTTGAGCAATGTCCAATTTTTATTCAACATATTCGAGGTTGAAAGAAGAAGAGATGGTGATAAGAGAAGATGTAAGTCCGTTTTTTTTTTGTATTTTGGTTTTGGTAGGAAGTTGGAAATCTTCAAAAGATACCTCGAGACCGATCCAGGGGCATGCCGGGTTTTTACCGACTCGGCGGGGTATGTCAGGACCGGAATGATGGACCTCGTTGTCCCGAAAAACTGTGAAGGAGGGGGGAGCAGTTCCAGGCTATTGATACTGGGGGTGAGGTTACTTTCGGTCAGTGCGTATATATCAAAGGGAAAGGAGTGAGTATTTTGTAAGATCGAATGGGTTTTGGACCGTAGTCCTCTCTACATTCTGGTAGTAAACGGTAAGGGGAAGAGTATTGGGAGACCCCGTAGAGAGTGGGTTGGACAGCCGTTTAGGTCCGAAAAAACTTCTTTTTTGTGGGTTCGCTGCGTAGGCGATGCCACTTTCATGAAAATGTATTGTCGAAAAGCCGAGTGGTCTCTTGTTACTTTTTGGGAGGGAATATTGGAGTTTTCATGGAATTTTATGTACAAATTATGAAGGCTAGAGAAATCGGTAGGTAGACCTTCCTGCTGAATGGAGATCTTAACACTCGTTTTCGTTTTGCCTTCATAGCAGATTGCATCAGATTTGCCATTTAGGTCCGACTGTTTCGAAGCTTCGAGAGGGCATAGCGGCATTTGAATGACTTAAGGGATTTTGTAATGGTATGAGAGTGTGCGATCTTTGGAAATTGGTGTATTTAGCACCTGTTTTTAGGTCAAAGGACGGAAAGGGGCTGGTGTTGGGGGTAGGGCGCGATGTGCGGGGAGTGTTTAGGTCGGTGTTGGGTAGGGCGACATTGCGGGTGTATGCGGAGGAGGGTTTGGGATAAGGAGTGCGGTCTAGGTGAGATAAAACGCGGAAGGGCCGGTTGAAACTAGGCTTGGAAGAGGGTTTAGTGGGTCGTCTTAGGGTTGGATCGAGGAGACGAGTGCGCGTGCTTCTGGGATTAAGAAACGGGGTGCGCGTTATGGTTGGTTTGTTGTTTTAAATCCCACCTCAATTTCATAACCTTAACTAAATCACTAAAACTTCTAAATTTAACTTTTGATTTTAGAGTTAATAAAGTTTGCAGCGGAGCCACACACACTTCTTTATTTTGTTCCTACATTATTTTTACACAAACGCGCGCACAAAAGGGGATTTTTCAGTCCCCTTACGAACCCCACAAACCACTATAGCTCGAGATGTCATCGTTCCACCAAGGAACATACTCACCTATATCCAAACTACACGTGCCCACAGACATGTGTCCTCAAAAGTCCTCCTTTCCACCTGAAATAAAAGGTAACATTCATCCTGGAGTCAACAACCACACGTATCCACAGATACAAGGGCCACAAGGTCGACCAATCTTCCAACGCCTGCACAGCGATCGAAGGACATGACCCAGCATAGAAATTCTGTGCCAATCCGTTAACTGGATATTACCAAACGGTTGGCACAGCGGCGCCAGATGTCGACAAACATCACATCTCCGGTGATAAGCGAGTTGCCGGAAAACCAATCCGTCGACAATTATTATTATTATTATTGTTTATTACAATGTAATTAATTACACAGTAACTTAATTTTAAATGGCGCTAGCTGCCAGGGCTTTCGGCTACTATCCGTCGACAAAATCTTTGTCCCTGCAGCAATGTACTTCGCCTAAACAAAGGCCATTGCGATGCAACAGCAATAAACGAAAATGCTGTTCCCATAGGGCTAAGTAAACACGACCCCAAGATCGACTATTGTAAATCACACACTCGATTGTTTGCACAAGCAATCCCACAGAATAATCTACAGCAAGCAGACAATAACCTCCGCGTCTGTATGTGTGAGCACGATATAGGCTAGAATCGCCGTTCAAATTAAAACGTTGAACCATTTGGGACGAAGAAGACCTGTGTTGGATATTTCACGTTTTACCGTCGGCGAAAATTTCGTTGGTCTCCCAAATCGCTTATTTCTCTCATAATTTTCAATACCGTCTTGTAGAAAATTCTTCACTACACCTTGAGGGCAATTTATTTCATTGGCAATTTGTCTTTGCGTCATTCCCCTATGTTGTAAATCGACTATTCTTTGTTTTTCAATGTCCGTTAATTGTTTCCCACATGGCATATTTAGAACTTTAAAAAAATTCAATGCGTAAAACAAAAAAATCTGTTTATTATCAGAATGTCCGCACTTTTTTTAAAAACTTTTGTCATACCAAGCTATGCGTTACAACTACGCCTGAGATCGAAAAAAATCCCGAGTTTATAATTTTTCACGGCCGAAATTTGGGCTTTTTTCAGATAATTACTGAATTTTCCTGGTAATAAAAGCATCATTATCGGCACTACAACTGGGACCCGGTCCTGCCCTCATTTAGCAAGTCTCTCCACCGATCCCGATATCGCGCCGTTGTCATCCAGTTTGGCACTCCCAGACTCCGGACGCCCTGGCCCACGCCATCCTTCCATCGCAGACATGGTCTGCCACGCTGTCGCCTTTCATACATCCCGTCACAAAAGACCATCCGGGCAGGCTCCTCTTCGCTCATTCGAACTAGGTATCCCGCCCCCCGGAGTCTCACGAGGTTAATTTTCCCTACAATATTAGCTGCAAGGTAGATCGCCTACAACTGATGGTTGTAGCGTCTCTGGATTCGTCCTCCCCCACAAACGAGGACAACAATTCTCCTTAAGATCTTCCTCTCAAACGAGTTGGATTTGATCAGCCGTCCGTGTATTTCTTCTTCCATATTGTTATCGGCTGATGCTATTGACCCAAGGTAGTTAAAGGATTGCACTACTTCAAATTCGTGCCCCACTACCCTGATAGTTTAAACAACGATTAGGTCTTCTCTTCGCAGAAGTTGCCACCATGTGCTTAGTTTTTCCCTCATTAATATGCAGTCCCAGTTTTTGTGCCGCCTGTTCGATCTGGGTGAAGAAGTCCTGTACGGCCGAATCTGATCTACCGATGATGTCGATGTCATCTGCGTAGGCAAATATCTGGCAGGACTTGGTGACAATAGTCCCTCTTCTTGTAATTCCAGATTCGCGGATTGCTTTCTCCAACGCTAGGTTGAAGAGGAGGCATGCCAGACCGTCCCCTTGTCGGAGTCCATTAAAAATGCTTATTGGTCTGGACAGCAATCCCGCTATTTTTAATTGACTAGTTACGTAAAATAATGCCGAACTCTCTCGCGGCATTATATAGCTCTACCCTAACCATGCTGTCGTAGGCGGCCGTAAAGTCTATGAATGGATGATATAATGGCATATTAAATTCCAGACAATCGCCTGCCTAAGGATGAATATCTGATCAATCGCTGATTTGCCTGGAATGACGCTACACTGATATTAACCAATGATGACTTTAGCGTATGGGGCTAATCGATCTTGTAGGATAGAGGAGAGTATCTTATAGGCGGTACTCAGCAATGTTATACTTCTACAGGTACTGCACACTGTGACATCTCCCTTTTTATGTATGGGGCAAATTATTCCAGGACGTCAATCTTCAGGCATCTCCACTTGCTTCCATACGTGCACCACGATCCTTGGGTGATCAGCTCAGCTGGTATGCCATCAGCGCCGGGGGCTTTATTTGATTTGAGCTGGCTTTTACCGTTTCCTCAATGCTTAGTGGCGTGGATCTTGCATTGGTGGCGCATCCAATTTTTCTGTAAGCCGACCGTTTAGCAATTCAATGAAGTGCACTTCCCATCGCTCCAAAATGCCTTCAGGATCGGTGATCAGTTTACCCTCTTTATCCTTGCAGTAAGTGCAGCGTGATGTGTACTCCGTCATACTGCGGATTATTTGGTAAAACTTCCGCGCCTGATGCGGACCTCGCTCTCTACTTTTCTCTATTTCACAGACGAGGTTTTTTTCCCAGGCACTTTTCTTTTGTCTGTGGTCTTTTTTCAGATCTTCTGTGCTCTTTGTATTTTTCCTCGCGCACACCCGTCCTATGAGACTGCTGCATTGCCCGGTATGCAGCATTCTTACGTTCAGTCGATAGTTTGCACTCATCATCAAACCAGTCGCTCCGATCTCTACGACTACTGCCTAAGATGGGGTTGGCAGTACTAATTACGGTATTCTTAAGGCGTGTCCATTTATCTTCTACGCCCGGCAATCTTTCCCCAGGACTTACCCTCTTTCCATCGAGCTCTTCGAGGGCGAGTCTTAACGCATGACCAAAGGCGTTACTGGTATTCTCATTGCGTAAGGCCGTGTTGATTCCAACCTGAACCGCGGATGCAATACGTCTCCGTAAGGTAATCCGTGCTCGGAAAACTATGCCAAGATAATGTTTCAAGTCGACGTTGGCACCTCGGTACGCCCATACCGTCATCAGGCGCCAGGAGTGGCGGCGATCATCAACACGTGAGCAATTTGGTAAAAAAAACAATTAAGCCATTAAAGGGTTTTCCCCGAGTTGGTGTCGGCTGACAATATTTTCTCACAAAACTAGTCATAACCGTTTTTTACTCATTCAAAGAAACCTGAAAATGTACGTTTGAGTCTATAATTTTTCACAGTATTGTATATTACCACGGGGACTGTTCCCTGGATATTCAAGATAACATCAAAGGAATTCGGTTTATTTGCATCCGGTGGATCCGGCAACGGCATGCACATCTCTATAACAAAATTTACTTTGTTACACAACTGGAAAACTGTAGAACAAAAGTGTTTCCGGAGCACGGAAGCGGTTCGTAAACAACTCTGACAGTCGTTGTCATGATGAAGTATGACATCTCGAATGGGCATACCTCGTCTTTTGTATCGATATGCGGGTTTTGCCTTCTTTTTATGAGATTTCTCCGACAGTTAAGCGGCGATCACTTTCAATAAGCTCTCGAACGGCACGGATGTTGTCATGCCCCCGTACATCCAATATAAACAGTCGATTTTATATATCCGAGGAACCGCGAAGACTTTCTATAACTTCAGGCGCCTCAGTTATAACATACTCCCTTGATTTTAAGATTGCGAATGTTTCGAGGTTATGATGGCTTAAGACATGCGTCAACCCATCCGAACACCACTCGCGACATCCACCAGTGGTATAAAACGATGAAAAATTTCTTCCCGATTCTGAACAAAGTTTATTACTTGTACAAAATAAAAAAACGTACCTGTCGCAATGAACAATATATTGAATGAACCATTTTTTCTTGAATATTGTTTTTTTATTTGTCAATTAGTTTTCAAACGACATTTATTTATTTTTGTACCATTACAGTGAAGGAGGTTTTTTCAAAGCACATTTGTATTTCCCGAAGGAATATCCACTACGGCCACCCAGGATGAAGTTCGTTACAGAAATCTGGCATCCGAATATCGAAAAGAACGGCGACGTGTGCATTAGCATTCTGCATGAACCGGGTGATGATAAATGGGGATATGAAAAGGCCTCCGAACGCTGGCTCCCCGTGCATACTGTGGAAACTATATTGATATCTGTGATATCAATGTTAGCCGATCCGAATGATGAGTCTCCAGCTAACGTTGACGCTGCTAAAGAATGGAGAGAATCTTATCCTGAATTCAAGCGTAAAGTAGCGCGTTGTGTCAGGAAAAGTCAAGAGGAATGCTCATAGAATTCTATGTATTTATATATATTAAAAATAAAAACAAAACAAAAAGAAAAACCTTCTATTTAATTTGTATTAAGCAAAAACAAACAAAGAAAATCCGTAATTAATTCAGCAAAATAAATACGCAGCATTTCGCTTTAAAAAACTTTCAATTCTACTGCGGTTGGAATGTCATTTAAAAATATCTTTTTTACAAAGTCAAAGCTATGATGATATGAAACAAAAAAGTAAAGTAAAAAAAAAAAAACAAAAACCAAAATAAAAACACGTATATATATATATATATCCAACTACGATATAACTATTTCAAAACCGTAATAATAATGTAAATCCAAAAAAGAGAATCGTTGAATAAAATAATTTCCTTCTGTTATTTGTAAAGGGTCAACTTGTTTCATTTACAAATACCATTTTTGATTCCTTTAATGAGATTTATTTTTCTATATATACATTTTTTTATATACACTAAGCATGTGTGTGTATTTATTTATTTTTTTTTTATTTACTTCAATCGTAGTATTTTTCTGTCTGTTCCGTAAAAATAAATTAATTAAAAGTTCACTGCAGCGTTTCCAGTTTATAAATAAATATGCATACATATTATTTTAAAAACATATTATGTATATATATATATATATGTATATGTATATATATACTTATTAAAATTTAAATTCAACCAGGGAGGGTACACCTAGCCTTAGATACGAAGAGCAATATTTGTGTAAATTAATAGGAAAACCGAACCTTAAGTCTGTTGATGAAAAACCACTTGTGAGTCACAAACTGCCTTCAATAATTTCCACTGGGAATCGAATGTATCCGTGACACATATATACATCTATGTATATAATATATATATATGTATATAATATATATATATGTATATAATATATATATGTATATAATATATATATGTATATAAATATGTGAATATATATAAATTTATGTATATATATATCTATATATATATATATCCATATTTATATATATGTGTATATATATATATAGTATGTATATATATAATAGTATATATATATAATAGTATATATATATAATAGTATATATATATAATAGTATATATATATAATAGTATATATATATAATAGTATATATATATAATAGTATATATATAGTATATACATATTTATATATATATATATATATATATATATATATATATATATATATATATATATATATATATATATATATATATATATATATATATATACATATATATATATACATATATTTATATATCTATATATATATAAAAAGTAGAAAGCTCCCACAGAATTAAAGTTTGTACACTATAATAGAGTAAGATGTGTAATATTAAAAGAAAATAAAACATAAAGAAAATAAGGAGTAAATTCGCAGTAATTAAAGAAAGACGATTGAGCTCGATTCAGTAGATAGAGTTAAAGAAGAAAATGTAAAACAAAAAGCAATCAAATAAAGCAAATAAAGTGAAACTAACACAAAGTAATTCAATTATTGTAAATTAATACACACTCATGTATTAATACAACTTATTATTAATATTTGCAAATGGCATAACACACTCTTTAATATAAATGTTTAAAAACAAATCGCATTTAAATAACTTCCTTACTTCCAAGGAATCAAAAATATTTGAATGAAAATACAGATAGGAGATTTTTTCATAAAGCCGTGTTTTATTCTTCGTCTAGAGTTAACTTGTTTCTTAATATAACATCTCTACCTTATAATGGCCTAGTGATCTCGGGTGTTCCAAAAGTCGTTTTCAATTCGTTTTGATCGCTACCGCTGCGAGAGCCGTAGGGCAAACGACGAGAACTACCCCAGCACTATTGAACATTCCACGGGGGCGGAGTGGTAGCGGTCTATGCGTGAGTTTTACGATGCCAATAATATACAGATAGATAATTCTCTATTTCGTATTAAAATATACAATGAGGTTGCCGCACAATTTACATACAGAGATTCGGTATTTATTTTATATATTTCAGCTGGTTAATGGTGTTAGTATTAAAATATTTAGATAGAAGGAACAAAAAATGATTTGAAGGAAATTGCGACAAAACCTTCAATTTACAGAGAAAAGAACGGGGAACAAATAAATAAATAAATCGGGTTTTCCAATAGGGACTTGACAACTTTGAATTTAATTTGTGAACGCACCCTTTCACTAATCATCGAACTGTCACTGTCAATTTATCCAGTAAACTAAATTTTTCCACATCGTTAAATACACGAACGAACAACGTCTGCAAATTATAAAAATTTACTACCGAAAAAAAGTTGTCAAGTCCCTATTGGAGAACCCATTATAAACAGACAATAACTAAATATAAAAACATATAAGTATATATCTATGTAAATATATAATTAAACAAATATATAAATATAATACATTTGTACTTGTACCCGGGATGTTATGGAGCTCTGTAACCGTAACCGAAACTATCGGATATAGGAAAGAAAATTCTATCCGTAATCGTAACCGAATCAGATATAAAAGTTTCATAAGAGACATTATGACATGTTTTAGTTTTTGCCCGTCCAAGCCGATACACTAGGCGCGCGAGTTACGATTCCAACCCCCCATCCCCGCCACCCTATCCAGTTACTCTGCAGCCACCTCCAGTCCCACGATTACCCAATCAGCAAACGGGGCCGTCTCAAACTCAGATGGCTTAAGGGGCCAGGTGGGTTTCGAGGGCTCAAAAAAATCATATTTTTACTATTTTTGTTTTCTAATATATCAAATGAAATATTTTATTCAAACAATTTAACATATCAAAGATACACATTTGGCGCAAGACTAATAACCTTGCCCGGAAAAAACAAATCATTATGGAAAATATAACAAACCTCAAAACTTGCTAAATAAGGCCAAGACCGGTTCCCGGTTGTAGTGCCGATGATGATGATGATGATGAAAGATACACATTTGATAAGTACTTTGTGAAATTTTCATTTGAAAATTTTGAAAATTCAGTCATTTCCCTTAATCCCTCAAAAAAAAAATTCTCCTGTCGTTGTCAGGATAACTTATGACAGATTTATCTAAATTTAAAAAACCAAATGTTTTCTATAAGCAGATGTGTACAGCTCGTGCCTGGACGAAGGAAAAAAGAATTAGAATTTGAATTTTTGGCGGAGCTATTAAATGCTCCTCGATAGTATAGTGGTTAGTATACCCGTCTGTCACGCGGGAGACCGGGGTTCGATTCCCCATCGGGGAGCCTCTGGCGCAAGCCTAATGACCTTGCCCGGAAAAAAACAAATCATTATGGAAAATTTAACAAGCCCCAGGACTTGCCAAATAAGGCCAAGATTGGTTCCCGGTTGTAGTGCCGATGATGATGATGATGATGAACAAAAAAACCTATTTTTGGGTAAAATTTGCAGCACCTATTGCTTTGTAAAATTAGTTGCGATAAAAAGAATCCTTCGTCCAAACACTAGATAATGTTATCTTGAAGAAGTGTACACAACTGGAACAAAATCGGTTCATAACTTTTTGAGAAGACCCTACAAGCAGCCACTCTCTATACTCACAGCTAGGCCCGCTTGTCGTAAAAGGCGACTAAAGGCCGAGTGGTAGGTGGGGTCCCAATGACCTGTCGCCCGGTGAAATACCAACCCATCAACCTCTAGGCTCTGTGAAATGGTCGGGAGAAATCCTTGGCCATTTTGCGAAATTTGGCTGATGGACCAGTTCGAGAAAAGGTCGGTTTAGGTGGTAGTCGGTGCCAAGGTGAGATACCACCCCGTCACGATGTACATTCCGCTATGAAGTCGAGAGAAAGCTTCGACTATGTTTCGGATGTATGGCTGATGGCCCGGACTGACACGGCGTCCAAGTATGTTTTAACGCGACCAACTTCAGAGCCGAGTTTCTACTTACACACCTATTATATGGAAATGTTTGCTACTATTAAACAAATATACCGGTGTTTTAGTGTGGGACTGTTAATATCTACCATGAATTATGCTGCTGATGCTGCTCCTGATGCTACATTACGAACAATTTCGTTGACGTCCCTTGGAGCACCTACGCGTTTTGGTTTTTGAAATTTTGTATGCATCAGGCCGATATGTCAGCCAATTTCAAAACAAATTTTATTGGTGTCAATAAACACCATCTCGTCACGCTATACATTCCGTGATATCGTCGGGAGAAATGTTCGACTATATTCTGGACGTTTGGCTGATGGCCCGGACTGAAATGTAGATAAGTCGTGATGGTGCCTCCTGAGATAAAGAATTGGGGAGGTAAACTAGTTTCACATTGGGATCTCCTTGGGGGACTATGTCAGGGGGAACATCATGCAAATATTATGACAAATAACCGAACTTTAAGAAATTCGTCATCGCGTAATCGAGCTCACACTGTCGACGTTCGATTGAAAACGGCATTTTGTAACACCAGGGACATCGGTTTCTCCAATCCGAATGTGAACGCCGTCCACCAGTGTTTGCACACTGTGAAACCTGATATCCTTGCCCTAACTGAGGCCCAGGTCAATTCGTCAACTGATTCGACATATCTTCGTAGCTCAGAATACGACTTACATTCGAGATTCCGTCTTAAGGGTGGAGTCTGCGTCTTCAGGCAGTCCGACCTGACCTGTCAAAGGATGGAGGCGTTGGAACCCAATAACATGGGTATCATGTGGTTGAAGATCGTGCTGATGAATTCTGCGTTTCAAATGATAGTGAAGAAGAACGTGTGATTTGAACTGACGCTATGACAGTTAGAATCACCAAAAATTGAACCGAAGCGTAACACATCAGGCGACTGGCCGATTTTTTAATTCCATTTTCAAACTCAAGTATATTCCACTGATGTGAATTATTTTTGTTATCGCTATGGTATACGGCTCTGATGTATTTTCTTATTCGATTTTCGTTCGGTGTTCTTCACTATTTGATTGTGTATTGTGTGCATCCGTTAGAGACGCCACATATCCGATCTAAGCAACTTCACCATGTGTGGAGGTATGGGGCTGCTAACTGGGATGATTTGCGAGATTTCTTCACATCCTTTCCGTGGCCCGAGGTGTGCTTTGGAGACTCCGATGTTAACGAGATTATCGATGGAGATCTACATTCCGCATTCCATCCAACGAAGTTCATCTGATAAGCCTGGCTTTGATAACAAATGCAGGCAGATTACCCTGGCAAAAAATAGAGCGTTTAAACAATGGTGCTCCAATCCCATCGAGGCTAACAGAACGAATTTTCTTAGAATCAGAACCGCGTGCAACCAGACGATTAATACCACAAGAAGGGCTGTTATATGTTTATAATATAAACATGTGAATATTCGGGAATGACTTACTGGTGAATCGTCGAAGCTGTAGTTGGTTGACGTGTAGCAGCTACTCCGGTTGCAGGGAGTTGGTGTTTTCTTGAATCCCTTTTGTCCTTGATGATCGAACACTCTGCTTAAACTCAAATAGCGGCGAACACCTTTTATATGCGAAGGCAAAATAGAAAATGCGGAACACGTGCTCACAGGGTGCGTGAGATTCGGGACCGCACGAACGATTTTGGAGAGACATATGAGACGGACAGTTACTCCCGGAGGAGTAATAGAATACATGCTGAGTTCAAAACAGGCATGGTCCGTAGCAAATGATGTTTTATGTGACATGATGCAGCAGTTACGACGCGACGAGAGGAGTAACATATAAACTCCATCCCGCCCCGCGATGGAATATCTAAGAGAAAGTTCCGCGGGGATCAACGAGAAATGTACCTGGTGGTTTTAGTCGGTAAAAGTCTGGCATGCCTCTGGATCGGTCAGAGGTATCTTTTGAAGTTTTCCACCTTTTTACCGAAACCAAAAAAAAAAAAACCTCTGCTAAACTTAATTTAGTAAACACGTGTGTCGCGGGCGATGTTTTCATTAAAACTTATTTTATTAATTCCCGTGTGATGTTGGCGAAGTTTTTATTAAAACTTAATTATTATGCTGAGGTTTGAAGTTTCTTAATATGGAGCAGCATGCACACGTTTGTAAACAAACTGCTTAGAAAGTTGCTTCCCTGATCGGTGACCAGATGCTTCGGAACACCATACCGAGCAACTATTTGGCCAAAGAAAACTGTGGCCAACGTTTCTGCCTCCGCATCGGGAAAGGCAGAGCAATCTATATACTTAGACAAATTGTCTTGAAACGTGAGTATATATTGGTTGCCAGTTGGAGTTCGATCAAGAGGGCCTACTATATCTAAATATACTTTCTCAAAAGGACTCTTTGCAATGTCGGTTATTACCGCGGGCATAAGTAGGTTCGGTGATGATTTCATCGTTTAACATGTTTTACATACTTTGATGTATTGTTTTATGTCGCGCATCAAATTCTTCCACCAAAAATTCCTACGTATTTTATCATACGTTTTACTCACTCCTTGGTGTCCACCCAAAAGAGGGTCATGGTACTCTTGAAGTAGAAACTGGATGTCGTCAGGGTTTGTTATCTCCATTCCTTTTTCCGTGCAGGCCGGAACGGGTCCTCGTGAAGAGAAGACGTCGTTTTTTTGATTTTCCTGAGATCCTTCGCTTGCCCTTAGCTTCTTAACTTGGACGTGTGTTATTACATTGCACCTTTGTAGTGTGAGAGTCTTGTGGGGGTTTCGAAGTATGTTGTGCCAAAACACGGGCACTTGGTTCACTTCCTTCCCACTTGTAGTTCCACGGATATCCAAGTCGCCAATTAAACTGTTCACAAAAATATATCCCAGCGTCACGGGAAGAGTAAATGAAATGATAGAGCATAGGTTTCTTATTAATTGTTTTTTTTATTGCTTAACACTACGATGTTTTTTTTTTGTTACACAAAGTTTTGTTCCACAGGGGAGGATTCCTAATGGTGATATATCTGGTGATTATTGTCTCTAAACTTCACCTAAACTATTGCACATTATTATTTTGAATAAAAGATTTGAAACTTCTTTTCCTTTTGCCGTTTTACTGTTCGACTGATTTATTTTGTTTTTCTTTACTTCACATAGAACTTATTATTAATATTATTAAGTTGATTTTTTTATAAATTTTATACAAGATGAAACAGTTTTCTCGACACGTGACTGCAGTAATTAAAAATTTGACCCTTCCTGGCCTTCGATTATCGACTACTTGTGTGAACGCTCGACGTATCGTGTGCACGCGATGGTGGATGAATAGCGACTGACTTGAATTAGAGATGAATGGGTAATTTTGATTTTGCACAACGAGCAACCAATCGAGACCATTCTTACATTGTGCTCTCTCATATTCCCCGCCCATCGAGGTGGATTAACGCATCGGTTAATTGGTAAGTCGATGGACGAGCGAGAATGAGGGAACCGGAACACAATGTGCAATGATCTCGGGGTGGATTGGGTTTTTGTGCGCATGTACCAATGCAACTCTGAGGATAGCCCACTGACCTAATTCGGTGAATGTGGTGATCTTAGAGTGCATTGAACTGTAGGAAGATAAACATGGGAAGGAGTGGATAATGGCTGGTGTTATTCACCTGCAAAAAGAGAACATTGATACCAAGCGGATAGCGTGTCTGGGGGAAGTCGAAGTGACGCTACATTGGCCAGGGTAATATTACCGTGGGAACCAAACTCGAAGAATTTGGAATTACCCCAGCACCTGCATGATTATGTGATCGATTCGTTTAGTCAGACATGGTTGTTGCCAACCAAAATGACTGGAATTTCCGGTGGAAATCGCTTGGGTTAATGCAGAAGTGTTGCCGCAAGGCAAGAAATACTGAATACAGTTGTGCATTAACTATGTTACACCTCACTTTACACCCCCTCCCAACACACATAACACAATTAAGATGCCATCATCTTAAAATCACCAATTCCTACAATTCCATCATCAATTTCTATGATCTCATAATATCAAAACAGCTCCATCATATATTCTTATGATTACATCTATATATAATGCAATACTCGCCTCCCCAGCAATCCCAATTCGTATTCCGCATACCATGCAAAATATACAAACCCGCGTTCATTCTGAAGTAAAGACTTCCCCAAATTAAAACATATCGCATACCTTGCGAAAATCGTCCAAAGCATATCCATCGCGCACTTGACCTTGCCTTTCGTTTCGCATTACGAAAAGCAAAAGCAGACCTAAACGGTTTTATATTACAGGTACACATGTTAACACGATGTTTTACATGATATGGGACACGAGCGGTACTCATCAAAGACGTTAGCGCAGCGGCAACGAAATGCTGATCGCAGCGAAAATGGCGGACGTAACGAGAAGTCGCAAATTAAACGTATGATACGATTTGCACGTAGGGCAATGCACTGAAATTGGTTCGGTCATTGCTGCTGCAAATCGAGTAAATATATGAATCGCTTCTGCTGCAATTTTTGCAGAACAAATAAGCGATTATTGAAAATTGCGAATTAAGAATGACAGGCAATTAACCCCCAAATAGGTTACATGCGCTGGGTAGGAAAAATGCTCCATCTACAATTATGGACAATCGAAATGGTATATAAAGTGGCTGCAGGTGAGTTGAAAGCGACTCAGAAATTGAAAGCAAGAAGACTGCGGCCACCCGTAAGTAGAGCGGGTCTTCTTGCGATTAAATTTCTCTAGGGTCGTGTTTAAGTAACACAATAAACACAATAAAAGTATATAGAATAGAATAGAACACAAAAATATCGTATAATAAATAAACATAACTAAATTCAACCATCTAAATAATTCATTATTTAATGTTTATATCGGAGGTCTAACTTCGGTATAACAACTAAATGAATAAATGACTTCCGGCCATGCTTCTTTCACTGGTAAATAGGTTGGTAGGAGGAATTGGAGTTGCTTTGACACACTGTTAGCGGTCGATATAAGGCTGAAATAGTGGGTTGGTTCTCCATGTAGTATAGAGAACCCCCATAGTCTCATCACAATTTTGCGGGATACGATCAAGGTATCTGCATTGGTGTTATATTTACCGGGTTTGTATTCGATTTGGTAATCGAACTCCGATAACTTGTGACGGAACCTTGTTAAACCTCTATCACGTTAAATACTCCCTTTAGTGGTTGAAGGTCCGTATATACGGTGAACTTTCTCCCTTGTAAATAACAACGGAAATTTTTTGCCGCCCATACATTGGCTAATAACTCTTTCTCAATGGTAGAGTAATTCTTTTCCGCCTTATTCAAGGTTCGACTGGCATATGCGACTGGCCGGTCTTTACCGATTTCGCCTTGTTACAGTACGGCCGCCAGTGGTTCTGAGGCGACTCTAAAAGGTACACACACAATTCACAAGCAAAATAGTGAAGAGCACCGAACGAAAAATCGAATAAGAAAATACATCAGAGCCGTATACCATAGCGATAACAAAAATAATTCACATCAGTGGAGTATAGTCGAGTTTAAAAATCAAATTCTAAAATCGGCCAGTAGCCTGATGGGTAACGCTTAGGTACAATTTTTGGTGATTCAAACTGTCATAGCGTCAGTTCGAATCACACGTTCTTCTTCACTATTATTTCAAACGCAATAGTTCATTACCCGCATCCGTGGTCAGATTAAAGGGTTTGGTAACATCTGGATAGATTAACAGTGGCAACGAGGCCAACAATCCTTTTATTTTATCAAATGCCTGTTGACATTTGTCTGACCAGGTGAATTTAACGTCCTTCCTTTACAAGTTTGTTAAGGGTCGTACCATCCTCGAACAATTTGGAATAAATTTCCGATAGTAATTTGCCAAGCCTAGAAACAATTGGACGTTCTTTGCCGTTTCGGGAATGGGGAAATTCCTGACACTAGCAGTCGTATCGGAATTTGGCATTGCTCCTTTTTCGAAACAAACGTGTCCCAGATATACCAGTTCCTTTTGTAGGAACTTGCATTTTTCCGGTTGTAGTTTGAGGTTGTGGTATCTCATTTGCTCGAATACTTTCCGGAGTTTGTCATTATGTTGTTCTAGGTTTTTTCCATATATGACCACGTCGTCCAGATAAACAAAGCATTCAATATCTTGCAACCCGGTTAGGACATAGTTCATGAGTCTCTAGGACGTAGCCGGTGCTCGCTTTAGACCGAATGGCATACGTTTGAACTCATAATACCCGTAATTTGTGCTGGACACTGTCTTATCCCGAATCTTCCTATCCACTAAGACTTTGCGGTAGCCGCTGGTTAAATCAAGCGTAGAAAAATAGTCTGAGTGACCGAGTTGGTCCAAAATATCCTCTATTCGAGGGAGAGGGTACGCAGCGACAATGGTTTTGTCGTTCAGTTTTCTGAAGTCGACTACAACTCTCCGTCGGAGCCCGTTTTCTTAGGAACTAGTCGGAGGTACCGACACTTGGTAATAATTTAAATAAAAATTTGGCAGTGAAAAATAAAATAAAAATGAGAAAAACGTTGACGGAAGTTTTCCAGTTTTCAATAAAACGTCGCCAGCTTCACATGGGAATTAATAATTAAGTTTTAATAAAAAGTTCGCCAACATCACACGGGAATTAATAAAATAAGTTTTAATGAAAACCTCGCCCCAGTTATGGTTTTACGTTACACCAAAACACAAACAATCAATACACAAAGTCACTCATTAATCTTTCATCCGCTTTTATTATTTTTTTTTTCTTTTATTTACAATATCTCTTTTTAATTCTCAAGCTGAGATTAGGAAAACTCTTAATCTATCTTTATACTTTACTACATTTACAAACTGTTTCCTTCCTTTATATTACAATTTTCTCCAAGCTGATATTAGGAAAACTCTCTGTCTGTCTTTATACTTTATTACATTTCCGAACTGTTTCTTTCCCTTTATATTACAATCTTCACCAAGCTGAGATTAGGAAAACTCTTTATCTGCCTTTATAGTTTATTACATTTACAAATTGTTTCTTTCACTTCCTCTGTCCGTTCAACTCCCAACAGTTTCACTATTCGCCTCTATGACCAACCACCGACTACGTCCTAACTTGCTTTCACCTCTTATCGACACCTCGGGGTCAACAACTCCCGACGACGACAATGCAATTTCATTTCGCAATGACCTAATTTCCACATTTTAGCTTCAATTCGCAATTGCTTTGTACTTTGGCGTCAGCTGATATTTCTTCATCGATTTGCGCCACAGTTCAACATCCGCAATTGCGAACTGACCCAATTAATTTTGTGCAATTACTTTTTTTGCGATTTATTAATCGAGCCGAAATATGCAATTAAGTGTTTTTATGCGATTTGTCAATTGCTCTGAAATATGCAATTAATTACTTTTTGTGGTTTAATGGTTATGCCGAAATGTGCAATTAATTGCATTGTCGTTCTGGGGGTTATCCGAGTTCAAAAATGGATAGCGTTTTTTGATTTGAGTGCATCAATGACCTCATGTACCTCATCTTTGTCTATGAGGTCACTGACACACTTAACACCCGCGACACACGTATTTAATAAATTAGGTTTAGAAAAGGTTTTTTTTCTTGGTTTCGGTAGGAAGGTGGAAATCTTCAAAAGATAGATCCAGAGGCATGCCAGACTTTTACCGACTAAAACCACCTCCTGCCAGGTACATTTCTCGTTGATCCCCGCGGAACTTTCTCTTAGATATTCCATCGCGGGGCAGGATGGAGTTTATATGTTACTCCTCTCGTCGCGTCGTAACTGCTGCATCATGTCACATAGAACATCATTTGCTACGGACCATGCCTGTTTTGAACTAAGCATGTATTCTATTACTCCTCCGGGAGTAACTGTCCGTCTCATATGTCTCTCCAAAATCTTACGTGCGGTCCCGAATCTCACGCACCCTGTGAGCACGTGTTCCGCATTTTCTATTTTGCCTTCGCATATAAAAGGTGTTCGCCGCTATTTGAGTTTAAGCAAAGTGTTCGATCATCAAGGACAAAAGGGATTCAAGAAAACACCAGCCCCCTGCAACCGGAATAGCTGCTACACGTCAACCAACTACAGCTTCGACGATTCACCAGTAAGTCATTCCCGAATATTCACATGTTTATATTATATACATATAACAGCCCTTCTTGTGGTATTAATCGTCTGGTTGCACGCGGTTCTGATTCTAAGAAAATTCGTTCTGTTAGCCTCGGTGGGATTGGAGCACCATTGTTTAAAAGCTCTATTTTTTGCCACGGTAATCTGCCTGCATTTGTTATCAAAGCCAGGCTTATCAGATGAACTTCGTTGGATGGAATGCGGAATGTAGATCTCCATCGATAATCTCGTTAACATCGGAGTCTCCAAAGCACACCTCGGGCCACGGAAAGGATGTGAAGAAATCTCGCAAATCATCCCAGTTAGCAGCCCCATACCTCCACACATGGTGAAGTTGCTTAGATCGGATATGTGGCGTCTCTAACAGATGCACACAATACAGAATCAAATAGTGAAGAACACCGAACGAAAATCGAATAAGAGAATACATCAGAGCCGTATACCATAGCGATAACAAAAATAATTCACATCAGTGGAATATACTTGAGTTTGAAAATGGAATTAAAAAATCGGCCAGTCGCCTGATGTGTTACGCTTCGGTTCAATTTTTGGTGATTCTAACTGTCATAGCGTCAGTTCAAATCACACGTTCTTCTTCACTATCATTTCAAACGCTATAGTTATTCGTTTGAAATGTAAGTAGTTGCGATAAATGTTCGAAAAATCTTGCTGGTTGATCGTCATTCGGGCAGCGGTAAAGACAACAACGAAATTTAACAGAATTCATCAGCACGATCTTCAACCACATGATACCCATGTTATTGGGTTCCAACGCCTCCATCCTTTGACAGGCCAGGTCGGACTGCCTGAAGACGCAGACTCCACCCTTAAGACGGAATCTCGTATGTAAGTCGTATTCTGAGCTACGAAGATATGTCGAATCAGTTGACGAATTGACCTGGGCCTCAGTTAGGGCAAGGGTATCAGGTTTCACAGTGTGCAAACACTGGTGGACGGCGTTCACATTCGGATTGGAGAAACCGATGTCCCTGGTGTTACAAAATGCCGTTTTCAATCGAACGTCGACAGTGTGATCTCGATTACGCGATGACGAATTTCTTAAAGTTCGGTTATTTATCATAATATTTGCATGATGTTCCCCCTGACATAGTCCCCCAAGGAGATCCCAATGTGAAACTAGTTTACCTCCCCAATTCTTTATCTCAGGAGGCACCATCACGACTTATCTACATTTTAGTCCGGGCCATCAGCCAAACGTCCAGAATATAGTCGAACATTTCTCCCGACGATATCACGGAATGTATAGCGTGACGAGATGGTGTTTATTGACTCCAATAAAATTTGTTTTGAAATTGGCTGACATATCGGCCTGATGCATAAAAAATTGCAAAAACCAAAACGCGTAGGTGCTCCAAGGGACGTCAACGAAATTGTTCGTAATGTAGCACCAGGAGCAGCATCAGCAGCATAATTCACGGTAGATATTAACAGTCCCACACTAAAACACCGGTATATTTGTTTAATAGTAGCAAACATTTTCATATAATAGGTGTGTAAGTAGAAACTCGGCTCTGAAGTTGGTCGCGTTAAAACACACTTGGACGTCGTGTCAGTCCGGGCCATCAGCCATACTCGACTTCATCGCGGAATGTACATCGTGACGGGGTGGTATCTCACCTTGGCACCGACTACCACCTAAACCGACCTTTTCTCGAACTGGTCCATCAGCCAAATTTCGCAAAATGGCCAAGGATTTCTCCCGACCATTTCACAGAGCCTAGAGGTTGATGGGTTGGCATTTCACCGGGCGACAGGTCATTGGGACCCCAACTACCACTCGGCCTTTAGTCGTTTTTTACGACAAGCGGGCCTAGCTGTGAGTATAGAGAGTGGCTGCTTGTAGGGTCTTCTCAAAAAGTTATGAACCGATTTTGTTCCAGTAGTGTACACTTCTTCAAAATAACATTATCTAGTGCTTGGACGAAGGATTCTTTTTATCGCAACTAATTTTACAAGGCAATACGTGCTGCAAATTTTACCCAAAAATAGTTTTTTTTGTTCATCATCATCATCATTGGCACTACAGCCGGGAACCAGTCTTGGCCTTATTTGGCAAGTCCTGAGGCTTGTTGATTTGTTTTTTTCCGGGCAAGGTCATTAGGCTTGCGCCAGAGGCTCCCCGATGGGGAATCGAACCCCGGTCTCCCTCGTGACAGACGGGTATACTAACCACTATACTATCGAAGAGCATTTAATAGCTCCGCCAAAAATTCAAATTCTAATTCTTTTTTCCTTCGTCCAGGCACGAGCTGTACACATCTGCTTATAGAAAACATTTGGTTTTTTAAATTTAGACAAATATGTCATAAGTTATCCTGACAGCGACAGGAGAATTTTTTTTTTAGGGATTAAGGTAAATGACTGAATTTTCAAAATTTTCAAATGAAAATTTCACAAAGTACTTATCAAATGTGTATCTTTGATATGTTAAATTGTGTGAATAAAATATTTCATTTGATATATTAGAAAACAAAAATAGTAAAAATATGATTTTTTTGAGCCCCCGAAACCCACCTGACCCCTTAAGCCATCTGCGTTTGAGACGGCACCGTTTGCTGATTGGGTAATCGTGGGACTGGAGGTGGCTGCAGAGTAACTCGATAGGGTGGCGGGGATGGGGGTTGGAGTCGTAACTCGCGCGCCTAGTGTATCGGCTTGGACGGGCAAAAACTAAAACATGTCATAATGTCTCTTATGAAACTTTTATATATGATTCGGTTACGATTACGGATAGAATTTTCTTTCCTATATCCGATAGTTTCGGTTACGGTTACAGAGCTCCATAACATCCCGGGTACAAGTACAAATGTATTATATTTATATATTTGTTTAATTATATATTTACATAGATATATACTTATATGTTTTTATATTTAGTTATTGTCTGTTTATAATGGGTTCTCCAATAGGGACTTGACAACTTTTTTTCGGTAGTAATTTTTTTTAATTTGCAGACGTTGTTCGTTCGTGTATTTCACGATGTGGAAAAATTTGAGTTTACTGGATAAATTGACAGTGACAGTTCGATGATTAGTGAAAGGGTGCGTTCACAAATTAAATTCAAAGTTGTCAAGTCACTATTGGAAAACCCGATTTATTTATTTATTTGTTTCCCGTTTTTTTCTCTGTAAATTGAAGGTTTTGTCGCAATTTCCTTCAAATCATTGTTTGTTCCTTCTATCTAAATATTTTAATACTAACACCATTAACCAGCTGAAATATATAAAATAAATACCGAATCTCTGTATGTAAATTATGCGGCAACCTCATTGTATATTTTAATACGAAATAGAGAATTATCTATCTACCTATTATTGGCATCGTAAAACTCACGCATAGACCGCTACCACTCCGCCCCCGTGGAACGTTCAATAGTGCTGGGGTAGTTCTCGTCATTTGCCCTACGGCTCTCGCAGCGGTAGCGATCAAAACGGATTGAAAACGACTTTTGGAACACCCGAGATCACTAGGCCATTATAAGGTAGAGATGTTATATTAAGAAACAAGTTAACTCTAGACGAAGAATAAAACACGGCTTTATGAAAAAATCTCCTATCTGTATTTTCATTCAAATATTTTTGATTCCTTGGAAGTAAGGAAGTTATTTAAATGCGATTTGTTTTTAAACATTTATATTAAAGAGTGTGTTATGCCATTTGCAAATATTAATAATAAGTTGTATTAATACATGAGTGTGTATTAATTTACAATAATTGAATTACTTTGTGTTAGTTTCACTTTATTTGCTTTATTTGATTGCTTTTTGTTTTACATTTTCTTCTTTAACTCTATCTACTGAATCGAGCTCAATCGTCTTTCTTTAATTACTGCGAATTTACTCCTTATTTTCTTTATGTTTTATTTTCTTTTAATATTACATCTTACTCTATTATAGTGTACAAACTTTAATTCTGTGGGAGCTTTCTACTTTATTATATATATATATATTTATATATATATATATATATATATATATATATATATATATACTATATATATACTATTATATATATATACACTTATATATATATATACTATTCTATATACATACTATATATATATACACATATATATATATATACATAAATATATATATATTCACATATTTATATACGTATATATATATATATATATATATATATATATATATATATATATATATATATATATAGATATATATATATATATATATATATATTATATACATATATGTATATATGTGTCACGGATACATTCGATTCCCAGTGGAAATTATTGAAGGCAGTTTGTGACTCACAAGTGGTTTTTCAGCAACAGACTTAAGGTTCGGTTTTCCTATTAATTTACACAAATATTGCTCTTCGTATCTAAGGCTAGGTGTACCCTCCCTGGTTGAATTTAAATTTTAATAAGTATATATATACATATACATATATATATATATATACATAATATGTTTTTAAAATAATATGTATGCATATTTATTTATAAACTGGAAACGCTGCAGTGAACTTTTAATTAATTTATTTTTACGGAACAGACAGAAGAATACTACGATTGAAGTAAATAAAAAAAAAAATAAATACACACACATGCTTAGTGTATATAAAAAAATGTATATATAGAAAAATAAATCTCATTAAAGGAATCAAAAATGGTATTTGTAAATGAAACAAGTTGACCCTTTACAAATAACAGAAGGAAATTATTTTATTCAACGATTCTCTTTTTTGGATTTACATTATTATTACGGTTTTGAAATAGTTATATCGTAGTTGGATATATATATATATATATATACGTGTTTTTATTTTGGTTTTTGTTTTTTTTTTTTACTTTACTTTTTTGTTTCATATCATCATAGCTTTGACTTTGTAAAAAAGATATTTTTAAATGACATTCCAACCGCAGTAGAATTGAAAGTTTTTTAAAGCGAAATGCTGCGTATTTATTTTGCTGAATTAATTACGGATTTTCTTTGTTTGTTTTTGCTTAATACAAATTAAATAGAAGGTTTTTCTTTTTGTTTTGTTTTTATTTTTAATATATATAAATACATAGAATTCTACGAGCATTCCTCTTGACTTTTCCTGACACAACGCGCTACTTTACGCTTGAATTCAGGATAAGATTCTCTCCATTCTTTAGCAGCGTCAACGTTAGCTGGAGACTCATCATTCGGATCGGCTAACATTGATATCACAGATATCAATATAGTTTCCACAGTATGCACGGGGAGCCAGCGTTCGGAGGCCTTTTCATATCCCCATTTATCATCACCCGGTTCATGCAGAATGCTAATGCACACGTCGCCGTTCTTTTCGATATTCGGATGCCAGATTTCTGTAACGAACTTCATCCTGGGTGGCCGTAGTGGATATTCCTTCGGGAAATACAAATGTGCTTTGAAAAAACCTCCTTCACTGTAATGGTACAAAAATAAATAAATGTCGTTTGAAAACTAATTGACAAATAAAAAAACAATATTCAAGAAAAAATGGTTCATTCAATATATTGTTCATTGCGACAGGTACGTTTTTTTATTTTGTACAAGTAATAAACTTTGTTCAGAATCGGGAAGAAATTTTTCATCGTTTTATACCACTGGTGGATGCCGCGAGTGGTGTTCAGATGGGTTGACGCATGTCTTAAGCCATCATAACCTCGAAACAGTCGTAATCTTAAAATCAAGGGAGTATAACTGAGGCGCCTGAGGTTATAGAAAGTCTTCGCGGTTCCTCGGATATAAAAAATCGGCTGTTTATATTGGATGTACGAGGGCATGACAACATCCGTGCCGTTCGAGAGCTATTGAAAATGATCGCCGCCTAACTGTTGGAGAAATCTCATCAGTAGTGGGTATCAGCTATGGAAGTGTTCAATCCATTACTTTCAAGTCTGGGCTATAAGGAGGGAGTACGAGCGTTCTCCAGCCCTTTTCTTCCAATGTATCCCTTGTCAGGAACGCGGTGTCAGGCCTGGCGTTGTCATGATGAAGGATGACATCACGAATGGGCACAGCTCGTCTCTTGTATCGATATGCGGGTTTTGCCTTTTTCTTATGAGATTTCTCCAACAGTTAAGCGGCGATCACTTTCAATAAGCTTTCGAACGGCATGGATGTTGTCATATGTGCGGCCTATCCTTGGGCGTCGATTATGACTTTCGTTTTCGATACGTTCTCCCTCACTTTTAAATTTTCTGCCCCGCGTATACACACGATTCTGGGACAGTGTATCATAACCAAACTGTGCTTTCAATCGATAAAAAAGGTCCGACGGTTTAACGACTTCATTTGTTAAAAATGTTATAATAATCCGTTGCGCAATAGACGTATGTACTTCTTGCTCGCTCATGGTGGTACTGACTCCAAAGTCGAGGGCGACCTCTATCCAAACCGGTTCCTCTACCCATCATAAACCAAACAACAACCACGCACAAGATTATCTAGTTCGCAACTTGGTGCTAAGCAAAAAAGTGAAATTAGCGTTTATATTTGATTCACCCTCGTATAATTTAAACTGTTCCTATTTTTTGCTTAATATATGTATTTATTTCAATAACTAAGAGAAAGAATACGGTTTTGGAAATGTTACCCATCTGAAGCTATGAAATCCCTGATTGTTCAGGAAATTTACAGATTACTTGCCATAAAAGCCTCATCTTTGAGGCCGCTAGCGAGTCAACTCCTCCAACTGAAGTAAAGCAGTATTCCAGTAACGGCATTCTACATTGATCGTAACAAGTGGTAGTCACAGAAGGGACGAGATCTGATGAATTCGGCGGGTAAAGCAAACTTCCCATCCACTATTTTCCAAATAGATCTTAGCCACTCTAGCAACATAAAGTCGAGTGCTGTTATGACGGAAAATCTGGTCGCATACTCTGGACATTGTTTGCACAATGCTTGCTTCATACGAATCAATTGCGTCTGTACAGCTCGCGCTAATTGTTTCACCGGATTTCAGCAGTTCGTAATAAACGACACCCTTCTGATCCCACTCAATAGAGAGGAATACCTTGGCCTTATGGATATTTGCCTTCGGCGTTGATATTCCTGGTTGCCCGGCTTCACATACGATTTTTTACGTCCAGATTGTCGTAATGTATCCATTTTTCATCACCAGTAACAATTCAATCCGAAAACGACTTCTTTTATGGAGTTGAAGCAGCATTTCAGTCAAGCTAAATCGACTTTCCATGTCTCTCGGCTTCAACTCATATGACAACCAATTTGGTTGGTTCTGGATGAATCTCAATGATTTTAAACGCTTGAATATTACAGCTTGTGCCACTTCCAATTGTAGTGTACCCATCAAAACAAAAACGCATGTCCTATAATATACACCGGATAATAGGATCATAAATCAAAATCCACGATCACGAAATAAAGTACTGGATGGCACACGCCAAAGCGCTGACACCATAAGTAGTCAGACAAAAAGTATAACATAACAATACTCATATTGCCCAGGTGTTCCGATAGATGTGTGTCATGTATGGTATACGATATCACGGTGCATGACACTCAACTATTAACGTGTCATTTGAGAAGTGAGTGATTGGGGATTTGCTATGCAATGTGCATTCGATTTTGAAATTAGGAACATAGCTTTCAGGTCATGATTGGGAGGCCGAAATAGGATGGCATGTGATCTACTTGGTATCGATATGCATCGGGAATGTTGATGGGGCAAATAGTATTTAAGGACAGATTTTTTGAAGAATGAAGCAGATACAAACTAACTACAACCGCCGAACTTGCACCTCATCTTTTTTGGCAGATATTTATGGCATTCGTGCCCTGCCCCTCGAATACACCCATATTTTCAGGCAGAAACGTATGGCATTCGTGCCCTGCCAAATAGCCAAGCGGAGATCTCTCTCATAACACACTCTACCCCTGTTAGCACTGTTTGGACCAGTAGGATCCGCTCAACATTACGTTTACCCATTCAAACAGCACTTTACGCTTTACCTTTACATCGGATTTTGTGATATTTTTCATGCAGATCCTGAAATTACTTTACACAATGAATTTGTGAATTCTTTAGATCTGAAACGAGTCTTCACGAGCAAAATCTCCAATGCTCCATCTTCGAACTTTATTGACAAGCCCGGACGCTCTTTGTCTTCGATGTCAACATTTTAAGAGGCGCCAACCACTTGTGACATATTTTAACGTATGGAGCATTTTCAGTGTATGCTTCTACGAATAACTGATGAGCTTCCAAAGCATTTTCATTTATATTGAATAAATAAAGTAAAAGTTCCCGCAAATGCCGTGGGCACGTAACTTGACATTTTCAACGGAATAAATAATACGCGTATGTCAACATGTGCTAGTTAAGGCAACTTCCAGTCCCAGATCTAAAAATGAATAAGGCGTCGCACGTAGCGGTAACACATGCGACGCACAACGAACAAAGAATGATGTAATGCCTTGGGAACGGCACGACAATCCGAATTCCCACCAATCATAGTGATCATATATTCATCATCATCATCGGCACTACAACCGGGATCCGGTCTTGGCCTTATTTAGCAAGTCTCTCCACCGATATCCGGTCCTTATCCGAGACTTGTTAAATTGTACATAATCATTTGTTTTTCCCCTTCCTCCGGATGTCGTTGCATGCATTGTTTCACTACTTGGCGGGTGTCAAAGTAGCTATCCAGGGGTATCACGTGGAACAGGAACAGGGACAAGGATCGTCCTGGCCTTCGCCGGGTTGAAAGCAGAGGCTATGCCCAGTATGTTCCCTCCCACTCCTCCGATAACATATTAGTATAAATAGCTGATTTCGCGGGATTCAGAGCAGTCGGTCCCAGACTTATACTCAGTTCCTGGTGTGAGAGAGAAAACTATGCGTGGAATCGTCTAAGAATTGCTGTTCTGTGGTTAGATATAGGGACAGACTCAACAGAAAAATTGAACTTTTAGCAACGAATGCTGTTTCCTGAATGTATATATATTGCTCTCATCAAAGACGAACATATAGCGCTGAGTCAGCCTGTAAGATGCGATTAGATAACTGTCAGAGTTGTTTGCGAACAGTTGCAAACTATAGTGCTCCGGAAACACTTGTGTTCTACAGTTTTCCAGTTGTGTAACAAAGTGAATTTTGATATAGGAATGTGCGTGCCGTTGCCGGATCCACCGGATGCAAATAAACCGAATTCCTTGGGATGATATCTTGAATATGCAGGGAACAGTCCCCGTGGTAATATACAATACTGTGAAAAATTATAGACTCAAACGTAAATTTGCAGCTTTCTTTGAATGAGTAAAAAACGTTTATGACTAGTTTTGTTAGAAAATATTGTCAACCGACACCACCTCAGGGAAAACCCTTTAATGACTTAATTGCTCTTTTACCAAATTGACCACGTGTTGATGATCACCGCCACTCCTGGAGCCTGATGATGGTATGGACGTACCGAGGTGACAACGTCGACTTGAAACACTATCTTGTTGGTACAGTTTTCCGAGCGCGAATTGCCTTACGGAGACGTATTGCATCCGCGGATCAGGTTCGAATCAACACGGCCTTACGCAATGAGAATACCAGTAACGCCTTTGGTCGTGCGTTAAGACTCGCCCTCGAAGAGCTCGATGGAGGGAGAGTATGTCCTGGGGCCAGAATGCCGGGCGTAGAAGAGAAATGCACACGCCTTACGAATACTGTCATTAGTACTGCCAACTCCATCTTAGGCAGTAGTCGTATAGCGTTTTGAAATGATAGTGAAGAACGTGTGATTCGAACTGACGCTATGACAGTTAGAATCACCAAAAATTGAACCGAAGCGTAACACATCGGGCTACTGGGCGATTTTTGAATTTGATTTTTAAACTCGACTATACTCCACTGATGTGAATTGTTATGTTATCGCTATGGTATACGTCTCTGATGTATTTTCCTATTCGATTTTCGTTCGGTGTTCTTCACTATTTTGCTTGTGAATTGTGTGTGTATCTGTTAGAAACGCAGAGATCGGAGCGACTGGTTTTATGATGAGTGCAAAGTAGCGACTGAACGTAAGAATGCTGCATACCAGGCAATGCAGCGGTCTCATAGGACGCGGGTACGCGAGGAGAAATACAAAGAGCTCAGAAGATCTGAAAAAAGACTCAACAGACAAAAGAAGAGTGCCTGGGAAAAAACCTTGTCTGTGAAATAGAGAAAAGTAGAAAGCAAGGTCCGCACCATGGGCGGAAGTTCTACCAAATAATCCGTAGTATGACGGAGTACACATCACACCGCACTTACTGCAAGAATAAAGAGGGTAAACTGATCACCGATCCTGAAGGCATTCTGGAGCGATGGGAAGTGCACTTCAATGAATTGTTAAATGGTCGGCTCACAGAAAAATTGGAGGCACCACCAATGCAAGATCGAGACCAAATGCTGCCCCCAGCAAGCATTGAGGGAACAGTAAAAGCCAAAAGCCAGCTCAAATCAAATAAAGCCCCCAGAGCTGATGGCATACCAGCTGAGCTGATCACCCAAGGAGGGACACCTTTACATCACGCAGTTCTTGAGATCGTGGTGCACGTATGGAAGCAAGAGGAGATGCCTGAATATTGACGTGGTGGAATAATTTGCCCCATACATAAGAAGGGAGATATCACAGTGTCCAGCACCTATAGAGGTATAACATAGCCGAGTACCGCCTATAAGATACTCTCCTCTATCCTACAAGATCGGATAGCCCCATACGCTATCATTGGTCAATATTAGTGTAGCGTCATTCCAGCCAAATCAGCGATTGATCAGATATTCACCCTTAGGCAGGCGATTGTCTGGAATTTAATATGCCATTATATCATCCATTCATAGACTTTACCGCCGCCTACGACAGCATGGTTAGGGTAGAGCTATATAATGCCGCGAGATACTTCGGCATTACTTTACGTAACTAGTCAATTAAAAAAAACGGGATTGCTGTCCAAACCAATAAACATCTATAATGGACTCCGACAAGGGGACGGTCTGGCATGCCTCCTCTTCAACCTAGCGTTGGAGAAAGCAATCCGCGAATCTGGAATTACAACAAGAGGGACTATTGTCACCAAGTCCGGCCAGATATTTGCCTACGCAGATGACATTGACATCATCGGTAGATCAGATTCGGCCGTACAGGACTTCTTCACCCAGATCGAACAGGTGGCACAAAAACTGGGACTGCATATTAATGAGGGAAAAGCTAAGTACATGGTGGCAACTTCAGCGAAGAGAAGACCTAATGTTGTTCAAACTATCAGGGTAGTGGGGCACGAATTTGAAGTAGTGCAATCCTTTAACTACCTTGGGTCAATAGCATCAGCCGATAACAATGTGGAAGAAGAAATACACGGACGGCTGATCAAATCCAACTCGTTTGAGAGGAAGGTCTTAAGGAGAATTGTTGTCCCCGTATGTGGGGGAGGACGAATTCGGAGACGCTACAACCATGAGTTGTATGCGATCTACCTTGAAGCTAATGTTGTAAGAAAAATCAAGCTCGGTAGAGTCCCGGGGGCGGGATACCTAGTTCGAATGAGCGAAGAGGAGCCTGCCCGGAAGGTCTTTTGTGGCGGGATGTATGGAAGGCGACAGCGTGGCAGACCTTGTCTGCGATGGAAGGAGGGCGTGGGCCAGGACGCCCGGAGTCTGGGAGTGCCTAACTGGATGACAACGGCTCGACATCGGGACCGGTGGAGAGACTTGCTAAATGAGGGCAGGACCGGATCCCAGTTGTAGTGCCAATAATGATGCTTTTATTACCAGGAAAATTCATTAATTTTCTCAACAAAAAAAACCCAAATTTCGCCTGTGAAAAATTATAAACTCGGGACTTTTTTCGATCCCAGGGTTAGTTGTAACGCATACCTTGGTATGACAAAAGTTTTTAAAAAAAGTGCAGACAATCTGATAATAAACAGATTTTTGTTTTACGCATTGAATTTTTATAAAGTTCTAAATATGCCACGAGGGAAACAATTAACAGACATTGAAAAACAAAGAATAGTCGATTTACAACATAGTGGAATGACGCAAAGACAAATTGCCAATGAAATAAATCGCCATCAAGGTGTAGTGAAGAATTTTCTACAAGACGGTGTGCCGCAGCTAACAGATACACACACAATACACAAGCAAATAGTGAAGAACACCGAACGAAAATCGAATAAGAAAATGCATCAGAGCCGTATACCATAGCGATAACATAACAAATCCACATCAGTCGAATGTACTTGCGTTTAGAAATCAAATTCGTACACACGGTGGTGGCCTGATGGGTTGCGCTTTGGTTGAATTTTTGGTGATTCTAACTGTCATAGCGTCAGTTCGAATCACACGTTCTCCACTATCATCCCAAACGCTATAACGGTATTGAAAATTACGAAAGAAATGAGCGATTTGGGAGACCAACAAAATTTTCGCCGACGGTAAAACGTGAAATGTCCGACACAGGTCTTCTACGTCCCAAATGGTTCGACGTTTTAATTTGGACGGCGATTCTAACCTCATTAGAAAATGGACAATAGCCTCAACCATCTTGAAGTATCGACAGTGCTTGTGCAAACCACCACTCAAGCAGCGACATAAGGAGGCACGCATTGAATTCGCTGAAACACACATCCAACACAGTGAAATGTGGTGTCATGTGATCTTTAATGCCAGTCTCTTGCCCATTGGTCTACCGTCAAGAATTTTACGCACGGTCCTATCGTTGCCAATTCGCGCCACATGTCCGGCTCATCTTAATACTCACGACCTGATTATTCTCACTATTGTAGGTTTGCGGTATAGCTCTTCCAATTCGTGGTTGTGGAGTTTCCTCCATTGTCCTGCCTCCTCGTCATATTTACCTCCAAAGATACCCCTTAAAACTTTATTCTCGAATACGCGAAATTTTTTTTCTTCCCGTTTTGTGAGGTCATGTTTGGCATCCGTATAGAACAATCGACATGATTATGGTTCTATAGACACGGAGCTTTATATTACGTGATAGCAGTTTGGATTTCAGTAGTTTACTGACTGCGTGCTAGCTAGCGTAGCCGGAGTGTAGTCTTTTGTTAATTTCCTTCGACATTACGTTACCGGCCGTTAGTACAGTTCCCAGATATTTAAATTCTTTAACTTTTTCAAATATCTTGCCTCGGACGTGACGATATCTTGCCAAAAGAAAAAAACAAAAAAACAAAACAAAAAAAGTGGGGTGTGCTATGACTGCAATTGAGATTCGACTCTTTTCAGACGCAGACAATTTTTCACCGCGATGTTTACTGATCCATCTAAAATAGTAATACTTTCAGCAACGTCTCTTTTTGTCAATCAAGGAACTTTGAGCACGAAATATTCGATTCCTTGACGTGTAGTGCATCAGTTGATGTTTGTGGTTCACCTGGACCCTCTGTGAACATTCCACGCCAATCATAGGATTGTTTTTCTTCAATGTTTCTGCAGCACAAAATCCATTACGCACACGAAATTTAATTCAAATTGGATGCTTAATAAATGTAGACATTATACCAATCGCCAATTTCACTTTTGATGCTCACAAAACACAAATGGAACTATTTCACAAATTAAGAGAATGTCATGGCAGCGTCTCGCAACTGGCTTCATCACAAGCGATCAGATTACGTCCCCTGTAAAAGATGAGAGATTTATTAATGACCGGATGTCGGTGCTAAAAGTACAGGGCCCAGGGTACAATTATGTACTTATAGACGTACACGCCCTAAAATAATCTACCGACGAAGAAACGAAGGACACATTCTACGATACCCTAGAGGAGGTATTTGATGGGATCTCATCATTCTATGTTAAAATCCTCCTCGGGGACATCAATGCGAAAATTGGAAAGGAAGATATTTTCCAACCAACTATAGGTAAAGAAAACCTCCACGTTTCAAATGATGATGGAATCCGAATTATCACGTTCGCAGCAAATCCATAGACACATGGGGATCAACGGCATGCCTCTGGATCGGTCTAGAGGTATCTTTCGAAGATTTCCACCTTGCTACCGAAAAAAAAAAAAAAAAAAATAGATATCACCCGACGGCGTAACGCGTAACCAAATATACCACTTCCTCATAGACAAAAAACACCATTCGATCATCCTTGACGTAAGATCATATAGGGGAGTAGATTGCGACTCCGATCATCTTCTAGTGATGGGCAGAATTAGGAGTCGGCTCCAGCAAACCCACACGGGCAGAGTAAAAAGTTCAGCACTGATAAATTAAAACACCTCCGTAAAAGGGCTAAATATCAACGCGAACTTACGAATAGGTTAAGCATCCCAGAGAATGGGAGTAGTGAGGAAGAGGAAACCAATAGTGTGGACACTAAATGGGCATCGATCAGAAATGTAATTACACAAACTTCCCAAAAAGTCTTAGGATTTAAGAAAACAATTAAGTAAACCTTGGTTTGACCATGAGTGTCGGGCGAAAATCGAAGAACGTAAACGCCTCAGAGTGATCCACTTAAAAAGATATGATGAAGTCAACGCAGAAAGATACGCGACACTTCGGAAAGATACAATGAAACTTTTCAAACTATAAAAAAACACGAATGGGAGAAGACTCGGATCGAAAAAATTATAGAAAACTCCAGAGCAAAGAACATCAGAGGTATGTATGCTGGCATAAATTCAATTAGAAATGGCTACCGAGGAAGAGCCAAAATAATTCGAGACACAAACGGCTGTCTGGTCGCAGAAACAAACAATATCGTGACAAGATGGAAGCGGTACTTTGAAAATCTGCGCAATGTTCGCACCCATCAACCACAAATAAACGCACCAGACGTACATACAGCCGAGCCTCAGATCCCAGAGCCCTCATTCGACGAAGTTGTAGACGCAATAAATCGATTGAAAAACAACAAATCTCCCGGAATCGACTGCATACCGACAGAGCTTGTGAAGCATTGAGGAGAGCCAACCACTCGAAAGATCCACCAACTCATCAAAACAATATGGGATAAGAGAGTCACTCTGGAAGAATGGTAAACCTCAATAGTCATCCCAATTTTCAAAAGGCGACAGATCTGACTGCGAAAACTACAGAGGAATATCATTGCTCTCAATCACATACAAAATACTAACAAATGTCATACTGGCGAGAATCACACCGTACGCAGAAGAAATACTGGGTGACTACCAATGCGGATTCTGTAGGAACCGATCAACAAGCGACCGAACGTTCACAGTAAGGCAATTGTTGGAAAAGAAGTGGGAATACGGAGAGACAGTTCACCAACTGTTCGATGACTCCAAAAAAGTCTACGACGCAGTCGCAAGGCAAAGACTCTACCATATTATAGTTGAGCTGGGAATCCCGAAAATATATGCCGCCGTCATTCAAATCTGCATAAACGAATATAAAGGGCGAGTTAGAATAGAAAACCACCTCTCAGGATCATTTGAAATCCGGGACGGACTAAAACATAGGGATGACCTCTCAATGTGTCTTTTTAACCTTGTGCTCGAGTATGTTATCAGAAATGTACAAGACGACAACATAGCCGGATCATCCCTGGACGGGATCACACTAATGCTCGCATATGCGGATGACATCGCCGTTCTGGGCGATAATCTAGAAACTGTAAGTAAAAACTGTGAAATCATCATGCAAGTGGCAGAAGAGGTGGGCCTAGAAATAAATGAAGACAAAACAAAATACATAATTACGGCGAGAGCAGATGGAACTCGGGGAACATATATAAACGTCAGAGGCAAGATATGTGAAAAAGTTAAAGAATTTAAATATCTGGGAACGGTACTGACGGCCAGTAACGAAATGCCGAAGGAAATTAACAAAAGACTACACTCCGGCAACGCTAGTTGGCACGCAGTCAGTAAACTGCTGAAATCCAATCTGCTATCACGTAACATAAAGCTCCATGTCTATAGAACCATAACCATGCCGATTGTTCTATACGGATACGAAACATGGGCTCTCACAAAATGGGAAGAAAACAAATTCCGCGTATTCGAGAATAAGGTTTTAAGGGTTTTAAGAAATACTGGAGGTAAATATGACGAGGAAGCAGGACAATGGAGGAAAGCCCACAAGCACGGACTGGAAGAGCTATACCGCAAACCTACAATAGTGAGAGTAATCAAGTCGCGAAGATTAAGATGGGCCGGTGTTTACGACCGGTGCATTTACCGGGCACGAGCGACGACGAAATAAGTGCAAATACACGAAAAAACGAGATTCGATGATTTTGGAGAGGAATTAACAACTCGATCCAGAATACAGTTGCAACTTTTCCTGTCTGCTCCGTTTAATTTGACATTTTTAGCCATTAAGTGGGAAGGTATCGTACTTTCCGTTAATAATATATAGGTTAAAAAAGTTGAAAATATAAATTGACAACCGTTGTATAAAACGATGATCTTCTGTAGATTATAAGGTTTCCGTTTGGCCAGGTAAGCAGGGCCAATTTCAAAAACGAGCATCAGTGCTCCTTCCTTGGGCCGAACCTCTGGGCGTCGGGAGCGACAGAATCGAATCAGCTGCTGTAGGTATTCCTTGCGCCTACGCTTCCAAAGATGCTGTTTCAGTTATTGAGCGGGATGCCAGGCGGATAAGCGATTAAATGGCGTACCTATGAAGTCGACTTGGGGGAAAGAAGTTAAAGGACTACCCAATAGGAAATGGGCAGGAATCAAAGTTTCAAAATTCTTGGGATTGGAGGACATGGGTGATATGGGACGGGAATTAAATATTGCTTCCACTTCGATAATATACGTCACTAATTGCTCATAAGTAAGCAATGCATCACCTACTGTCCGAGTTAAATGATGCTTAAGTGACTTAGCGGCAGCTTCCCAAATTCCTACAAAGTGAGGAGCTCTTGGCGGTATGAAGTGCCAATCAATCCTTTGACCACCACGAAAAAACTAAATACGATAAAGTTGGTTTATCAGAATGGATTTCGACTGATTTTCCCTGTCGTCAAAGGAAGCGCTTTAGGCTCGCGATAAAATCATCGGTGGATAATCCACCGACTAGTTCTAAGACAATTTGACTGTTGCGGTAATTAACTACTCATCGTTTGTATTAACATCAGTGCAAGGATCTATCAATCGTGCTGAAACACACACAATTCGTTAGTGTCGATAACCAGCTCCAATTAGGAGAGAGTGGTCAAGGTCAGCTGCAGCCAGAAGGAGAAAGCGTAGGCTTGCAGGTGAGTCGTTTCTCATTGGTTAAGAATTTAAATCGGCTACCCTTCCATATTCATCGTTTCCATTTCCCCATATCTTTTACACTTATTCACAATATCGCTTCCTTTCGGTTGATATACGCTTCACTGAATTTTCGTGTATTTGCAATTATTCGTCGTCGCTCGTGCACGGTAAATATACCGTGCGTAAACAGCCGGATATGTGGCGAGAATGGACAATGGGAAACGGGAAAGAGACCGACAGGACGACGGCGACGGAGAGGGGAGGGCAATGTTACGTTTGACCTTGGGGAGATCGGATCAGATGGTCAACCGTGGAAGGAGAGTGCACAGAACAGGGAGGGATGGCGCAGCCAAGTCAGTGAGGTCATGAACTTCCGGCCAATAAATAGTAATAGTGATAACCCTGTCGTTGTGAGCTTTCTTCGCGGTATCAATCGTCTGGTTGCACGCGTTTCTAATTCTAACAAAATTCGTTCTGTTAACATCGGTGGGATTGGAGCGCCATTGCTTAAAGGCTTTATTTTTTGCCGATGTAATCTGCTCACATTTTTTGTCGAACCACGGTTTATCAGATGAACTTCGTTTGATGGAATGTGGAATATACATCTCCATCCCCAGAAGAACAATCTCTGATACCGACTCCGCACAAGCGTTAACATCGGAGATTCCGAAGCACACCTCCGACAATGGAAAGGATGCGAAGAAATCTCGCATATCGTCCCAGTTGGCAGCCCCATACTTCCATATATGGCGAAGCTGCCTAGGCCGATTATTCGCTTGATATGCAAGTGCTTGCACGACAGATACCAAGCAGTGATCTGAGTTTCCCAGTGGCGCAGAAACCTCTACGGTATAAATACTCGGCTCGGATGTCAAAAACAGATCCAGGGTGTTCGCATAATCGCCTCGGGCATCCGGCACTCGCGTTGGCTCCCTCACGAGTTGAGTCAAGTTGTGGCTTAAAGCAAACATCTCCGCCAGCCTCCCAGCCTCGTCGGTTCTATTAGAATGTAACAACCAGTCGGAATTGTGCACATTAAAATCGCCAAGGACAACAATTTCAGAAGCTGGGTGGTTGATCTGTATCCAGTCGACGGTATATGAAAAATGTCGCCGGTCGATCGTCATTCGGAGAACGGTAAAGACAACAAAGAAATTTAACGGAATTCCGCAGCACGACCCTCAACCATATGATGTCCATATTATTGGGTTCCAACGCCTCCATCCTCTGGCAAGCCAGATTGGACCGCGCGAAAACGCAGACTCCGCCCTTAAAACGGAATCTCGAATGCAATTCGTATCCTGAGCAACGAAGATATGTCGAATCAGTTGACGAATCGACCTGAGTCTCAGTTAGGGCAAGGATATCAGGTTTCGTGGTTTGCAAATATTGGTGGACGGCGTTTACATTGGTATTGGTGAAACCGATGGCCCTGATGTTACAAAATGCCGTCACCAGTCGAGCGTGGGCCGAGCCTCGAGGGCGAGTCCGGTTATGCGATGACGAACGGGTGCTGTTCTTCGGAGATTATTGGCATTGTTCCACGCAATTCGGTTTATATGCGCTCCACAAGACAATCCGACGGATCGCACCCGTTTGTGGTTCATCTCCCGACGGCGCGAACATCCCTGTATCAGAACTCGTTCCGTTACAGAGCGGGGAAGCTGGGGAACTGTCTTCCCACGCGAGTGTTCCCGGAGCGTTACAACCTGCAACTGTTCAAAAAGAACTGCAACAGTTATTTGATGGCATCTCGGGGCGCCCACTCGGCGCTATAGGTTGGCCTCTCCCGAGAGAAGTCTAATAAAAAAAAAAAAAAAAAAAAAAAGTAATAGTCATGACAGCAGTCAGTGCTGCCAAGTTAAAAAAAAAGGAAAATCCGCGCAATTTAAATTAAAAATTTCGAGCCATGTTTCTACGCAGTAGTACATCGAGAATTCGTTCCCTTATCATCTCCCTCTACACACTCTGCTTCGAAAAGAGTTCTTAAAATTCCTCTTTTACGCGTGTTAAGTGTATCAATGACGACCTAGATAAAGATGAGTACATGATGTCATTGATGCACTTAAACCAAAAAACGCCAACCGAGTCTGAGCCCATATGACCCCCAGAGCGATAATTCAATTAATTGCCCCACATTTCGTCACAACCGTTGAAATAGAAATTGTGTAATTGCACATCAAAATTTATTGGGTCACTTTGCAAACGCGGAAGTTGAACTGTGACGCAAACCGATGAAGGTATATCGGCTGACGTCGCATTTCAACGCAATTGCAAATTGAAATTGCTAATCAGGAAGTAGGTCGATGGGGAGCGAAATTGCATTGTCGTCATCGGGAGGTGTTGGCCTCAAGGTAACAAGCAGGGGTAAAAAAAAAATAGTAAGGAGAAAGAATAAAGATAGCGAACGTAAAGGTTGTTTTGGGAGCGGCTGAAATACGAGTGAGGAAGTGTAGTTGAGTTCGAGAGAGTCCTTTTAAATCAAGGGAGATTGTGATCAAAATTAATTAAACAGGGAAGTGGATGTGAAAAAAGAAAAGCTGGTTGAAAAGTCTTGATTGAAGTTGGGAAGAATTGTGGTAAACACCGAAACGATAGGAAGTGGTTTGAAAAAACAAAACAAGTAAATCGAAATCATTAAATAATAGAAGTAATTGTAAAGACAACAAAAAGAAGAAGCCAATGGTAATAAATATTGTATAAAAGAGCCGAATAATACTAATTGAATCTTTTAAGACGAACTCGATGTGAACTATAGATTAAGTGATGTATTATCGATTTAATTGAGCGTCGATTAAATGGTGAGATCTGCGAAAGAACAGACACAGCAACGCATACCGATCGAGCAACGCACTTTAATTGGTTCGGTAAATGCAGCAATCAATTGAGTAATTGCTTAAGCCAATGCCGCTGCACCTTAAGCAGGGCAATTAAGCGATAATGATAATTTAGAAATACGAATGACTCGTGCCAGGCAATTAGTCTCAATATGGGTCATACGTTCTGGATAAACAAAGTCCAGGCTGAGGTAAACGCATCGTTTGCACTTCCTCGCCCATAATTCAGGTATAAAAGAGTGGTTGCAAAAGGACAGAAGAGAGAACTAATCAATCAACCAAATGGTTGCGGCCTTGCATTAGAACAGCGGGCCCTTTGCTTCGATTGAATTGGAGTAGAATTGAAATGAACAGAATTTTGTAGAATTATCAGTGAAGTACAGTAATGAAGAGAATAAAATAGAATTGTCAGTGAAATAAACGCAAGGTGTTTCAAAGCAGTTGTCACAAACAATAAAGTTTAAATGTACAAATAATTGGGAAGTCACTGTATTTTTTCGAAAACATCCATAAAGAGAAGCCGGAAGAATTATACCGAGGAAGACTAACAGGTCGAGCCCCGAATCCCCAGGAGAACACCAGCGGCGACAACTCAAACAGAACCCAGGAGAATAGCACCGTTGGAGAAAACTAGCAGGTAATATACCAATATAACAATCGATAACCTCGGAGGAATATCCCCCGAGAGATAATGAAATAATAAATTTATGATAGTACCAAAAATTATTATTAGCATTACTTTGGCGCCCGAGCAGGGACGTTAATACCAAAATTACTTGGTATAACACCATTCGTTTTAGCACGAGATACTTCATTCCACACATAGTGAAATACAATACACCCAAGCAGAACATGTGGTTCGATTCCGTATGTAGGAAGCTGCTAGAACGAAGGTCTTGAGCACATGGTTGTACAAGTCAAACATTTCAGAGGAGAACCAGAGATGTTTCAGAGACCATAAAGTATCACTTGCTAAAACAAATGATGTCTGCAACAGCTCAGACGTAAACGTCAAATTTGGGGAAAAGTCGCGCAGTCCAGAGAAAAACCAGAGTTGTTCCAAGAGACCTTGAAGTATCACATGATAAAACAAATAATTTGTGCATCAACCGAGACGTAAACGTCAAATTTGGGGAAAAGTCGCGCAGTCCAGAGGAGAACCAGAGATGTTTCAACAGACCATGAAGTATCTCATGTTAAAAAAAAAAATCTGCGGATTTTGGAGTACCTTTAAATGTCAGAGCACAGTGTGAGTGGAAAGAGAGGAAGTGCATAAGGAAAGGAGGTATCGATGTACATCGGTCTTAAATGCCTGGATATTACAATGACGAGGACACACCTGATCAGGTAGAGTATTCCACATTCGTGTGGTTCGGTTAAAGAATGACTATCTATGTTTGTTTGTGCGCCTGAAGTTGACTTTCAACGTGAACTGGTGTGCATCCTCAGATTGACGGGTATCGCGGGAAAATGTCTGAGTAGGCGGGACACATCCAGCGAGTTCAGTTGAGCAACGACCGTATAATACCTATAGAAGAGAGATAGACCCGATACGGTGCGCCTATGTTCTAACGACGGAATTGATCGACTGACAGCTGGGTCCCCAGTAAGTTTCACTGCTCGTTTTTGCATCTTATCGAGCACCTGTAGTGCAATTTTGGCTGCGCCTGACCAAATATGGGAGTTGAACTCCATTTTCGGACGAATATACGCCTTGTAAATAGTGGCCAGGTTGGATGGAGTGAAGTATCTTTTGCATCTCTTAAGGAACCCGATACATTTGGCTGCACTTTTCGCAGCTTCAAATATGTGGTCATTCCAGTTGAGTTGAATTAATTCGCTTGCCGAGGATTGATAGTTTCTTGGCTTCGTCGATGCAAGTGCCGTTCATAGACAGTATATTTACTTTGGGGCTCGCCTTTGACGACAAAAGACAGCACTGAGTTTTTTGGGCATTGAATTCTACTCGGTTAGATAATCCCCACTGATATATCTTGTTGAGGTCTGAATTTAATGTATCAAGCATAAGTTGCTGGTTTGTAGTGACGTTCGAAGAGTTTGGACGGGAGTGTTCGTATGAGTATGAGAAACTCAACGTGCTATCATCAGCAAACGAGTGAATTGGATTGTGCGTAATTGACAAGAGATCATTTATGAAGATGAGGAAGAGAGTGGCTGAGAGTACCGAACCCTGGGGAACAGCTGCATTAATTTGATGGGAGATTTTTGACACCATCAAGAACCTCTTGAATTGAACGGCCAGAAAGATAGTCTCTTATCCATTGGATCAAGGAATCGTCCGCTCCATATGAATGTAAATTTTGATAAAAGGCCTGGATGCCAAACTCTGTCGAAGGCTGTCGAGATATCCGGTGCAACAACATTGCTTTCTCCGAAGTAGTGGATGAAATGGCTTCACTTTTCGGTAAGGTACGCCATCAAATCTCCTGTGGGCCTGTTGCTACAAAAGCCATATTGGCGGTCATTGAGGAGGTCATTTGATTCCAGATATTTCGAAAGTTGACGGTTAATCAGTGACTCTATTACCTTCGGGAGAATAGAGGTTAGTGCTATGGGCCGATAAGAAGAGAGGGATGATTTGTCGCCGTTTTTGAGAATTGGCTGAATATTCGTTGTTCGGCGCAAGGCTAATAACCTTGCCCGGAAAAACAAATTATTATGGAAAATTTAACAAGCCTCTGGACTTGGTAAATAAGGCCAAGACCGAATCCCGGTTGTAGTGCCGATGATGAAAAATGTTCGTTGACTTCCATCTATTTGGGAAACGGCCAGTAGAATAAGACAAATGGATAAGTTTCCGCAGTGGTTTAGCGAGTGAAGAGGAACATCTCTTCAAGAGATTTGGGGGAATGCCATTAGGACCAGCGGATTTGTATGCGTTTTCCTCCATGAGTGCCCGGGCAACAGTACGCGTTCGGAAGTGAATCTGGCTCATGGTGTGCTCCTTATGCTCAAATTCAGGTGGAACTGTTGTGGTATCAGGCAGCGTTGAGTTGGCTGCAAAATGTCCACTAAGTAGATTCGCTTTCTCTATTGCACTGGTGACTGGTCTGTCATCCACTATTAGCGAAGGAATGGATGAGGAGACCGAGTTTTAGATGTTCTTCACAAATGCCCAGAAGCTTCTACTACCTGTGGGAGAGTGCAGTATTTTTTGTCACTCTCTGGTCATGCGAGAACTTTGCGCGTTGCATATACGCATTGCAGTCATTTCTAGCTCTCTTAAATCTTTTCCGGTTTTCCCCAATATTGTTTGATTTAGACAACCAGAAGCTCAACTCTTTAGCCTTATTGGCTTCTCTGCACCCGGAATCGAACCACATATTTCTCTTGGGTTTGATACTCTTTACTCGGTGTGGAATAAAGGTTCGCATGCCAAACAGAATCGTGTCCGTCATTGTATCCGCTATAGAGTCAACATCATTATTGAGGAAAAATAACGACCGATGTAACCTCCAAAAAAAGTCATTCAGACCTTCCCAGTTGGCTGAACCATATTGTTCTTTTGGGAGTTTTCTCGTAAGCGTTGCTGTTGGTTAGAGGAAATTTAGCTGACACGACACAGTGGTCTGAAGTGCCCAAGGGCGAAGAAACTTCAATTGTATATTTGTTTGGGTGCGACGTGAGAAACAGGTCCAGTGTATTGGCGGAATGGCCATCTATATCTGATACCCGTGTTGGCTCATTGATGAGTGGAGTTAAATTATTTGACTCAGCAAAGAGCTGGACATATTGACCTTCATGTGTCGAGTGTCCGGAATGGCGAAACCACTGAGAGTTATGCACATTAAAATCACCAGTAATAACGATTTCAGTGTGGAGATATGGGGTCAATAGATCCTAGATGTTTCGAGAGACCATAAAGTATCACATGCTAAAACAAATGATGTCTGCATCAACCGGGACGTAAACGTCAATATTGGGGAAAGTCGTTCAGTCCAGGAGCACCCGAGGTGTATCAAAAGACCTTGAAATATAGTATGCTAAAACAAATGATGTCTGCATCAGCCAAGACGTAAACGTCAATGTTGGGGAAAAGTGGTACGGTCCAGAGGAAATCCACAGATGTTTCAAGAGACCTTTGTTGCATGCATATATGACATTAACTGTCATAAATTAAACAAAATTAAAATGAATTATGTTGCATGCATATGAGATTAACGGTCATACATTAAAGTTTTAACAACTTTAAACCAAAGGATTTCTTTCGGTGTAGCATTAAAATTAATTTCCTGTTACAACCGACGGAATTCTTTCAGTGTAGCTGTGAAACTATCACATACCTACCTGTTATTAAACGCAAAGTCCTATCATAAATTGTCCGTTCCCATAACTAAACTTGCAATTCTGCAATTCCCACGTTCCATCCATACCCATGCCCATGCACCCGCATGTTATTTGCTATAAGCAAACAAAAAATCTCATCCGTGTCTATAGAACCATAATCATGCCAATTGTTCTATACGGATGCGAAAAATGGGCTCTAACAAAACGGGAAGAAAACAAATTCCGCGTATTCGAGAATAAAGTTTTAAGGGGTATCTTTGGCGGCAAATATGACGAGGAGGCTGGACAATGGAGGAAACTTCACAACCACGAATTGGAAGAGCTATACCGCAAACCTACAATAGTGAGAGTAATCAGGTCGCGAAGATTGAGATGGGCCGGACACGTGGCACGAATGGGCAACGATAGGACCGTGACGGATAGGATCTTGACGGTAAGCCAACGGGAAAGAGACCGAGAGGACGGCCGCGACGAAGATGGGAGGACAATGTTAGGTTTGACCTCGAGGAGATTGGATCGGATGGTCGAACGTGTAAGGATAGCACACAGGACAGGGAACAATGGCGGAGTCGAGTCGGTGAGGTCATGAACTTCCAGGTTCCCACAGGCCAACAAATAATAATAATAATAAATAAATAATTGATGATAACCCAACACCACAGGGAAATTCGACTCATGCCCATGCACCTACATGCTATTTGCTATAGGCAATTCCGATTCGTATCACCTTGAATCGTTGGCATGGCCTTTGACTGGGGCTGGCATCAGGTGAGAAATGAATCGTGGAAAGGAATGTGAAATTTGGATTTGATTTTGGGTATAAATAGGGAGTTCCGTTGTACGCAAAATTAATTAGTATCCGGCAGCACCAGTGGTGCATTCGATTTGATTAAAATAAAGACTACTAGGAAAAGAAAGTTGTCGCAAGGCTAATAACCTTGCCCGGAAAAACAAATTATTATGGACAATTTAACAAGTTTCGGATAAGGACCGGATACCGGTGGAGAGACTTTCTAAATAAGGTCAAGACCGGACCCCGGTTGCAGTGCCGATGAAAGCCGTTCGTTTAAATCCGGCCCTCTGGCCAATAATTGTGGAGTTACACCAACAAGTAAGTAACACATATAACAAAAGAAAAATTAATATTGTATAGAAATATACACCTTAAAGTACCACATGCTAAAACAATTTATGATCTGTGCATCAGCCGAAACGTAAACGTCAATGTGGGGAGAAGTCACGCAGTTCAGAGGAGAACCAGAGATGTTTCAAGAGACCTTGAAGGACCACATGCTAAAACAAATGATGTCTGCATCAGCCGGGACGTAAATGTCAATATTGGGGAAAGTCGTTCAGTCCAGAGGAGAACCAGAGACGTTTCAAGAGGCCATGAAGTATTCTGGCGTTTGTAACAGATACACACACAATACACAAGCAAATAGTGAAGAACACCGAACGAAAATCGAATAAGAAAATGCATCAGGGCAGTATACCATAGCGATAACATAACAAAATCTACATCAGTCGAATGTACTTGAGTTTAGAAATCAAATTCGTACACACGGCGGTGGCCTGATGGGTTGCGGTTTGGTTCAATTTTTGGTGATTCTAACTGTCATAAGCGTCAGTTCGAATCACACGTTCTACACTATCATCTTAAACGCTATAATTGGTGACTACGACGTGATCTGTTTATACACAGCACACACTTTCCCGTAATAAAACAGTTCTTCACGACACGATCACGACTTCCGCATAGAGCACAAGCACACTCGCCTGCTCCGGCGTTTTCTCGCTCGCTCGTTCCTCGCTCCGTCGTTCGCACATGAAGCTGATCGTAACAAAGTTACTGAGGAGGGAGTAGTGTGGCGTTTGTAACAGATACACACACAATACACAAGCAAATAGTGAAGAACACCGACCGAAAATCGAATAAGAAAATGCATCAGGGCAGTATACCATAGCGATAACATAACAAAATCTACATCAGTCGAATGTACTTGAGTTTAGAAATCAAATTCGTACACACGGCGGTGGCCTGATGGGTTGCGGTTTGGTTCAATTTTTGGTGATTCTAACTGTCATAAGCGTCAGTTCGAATCACACGTTCTTCTATAACATCTTAAACGCTATAGTATCACATGCTAAAACAAATGATGTCTGCATCAACCGAGACGTAAACGTTAAATTTGGGGAAAAGTCTTTTCATCGTCATCATCGGCACTACAATCGGGAACCGGTCTTGGCCGTATTTAGCTAGTCCTGAGGCTTGTTAAATTTTCCATAATGATTTGTTTTTTCCGGGCAAGGTCATTAGTCTTGCACCAGAGGCTCCCCGACGGGGAATCGAACCCCGGTCTCCCGCATGACAGGCGGGTATACTAACCACTATACTATCGAGGAGCCTAAAAGTCGTTTAGTCCGACATAATTGGCTTTCTTGTAGGGACAGATCATGAAACATATTACATGTGATCTCTATAGGAGGCCCTTTACGTTCAATTTTGCGGATGATAGTACGCTTGTTTCCTCCTTTTCGAGTGATCGGCCGATTGGTGCATCTACGTCGCACCAGCTGAGATGTAGACAGATTGACTCTCTGAATCAGGATCTAGATAAAGTCCTGCAGTGGGGAAAGGCCAATCTTGCCGACTTCAACGCAACGAAGACCCAGTATACAACGTTCACAAAGAAAACTGGATCATCGGTTCCACAGCTGATGATGAGCGGCCGGGCCCTCGAGGCTGGGGAAAAGTTTGAAATTGCTCGGCGTCACGGTCTGTGGGAATGTATCATGGCATAAACACGTATCGGGTATCGCCAGATCAGCCTCAGGAAAACTGAGTTATCTTTTTAGAGCCAAGAAATACTTTACTCCGGCCCAACTTCTTCTCCTATATAAATCTCAAATTAGACCCGCGCTCGAATATTGCTCTCATGTTTGGAGCTCGGCTCCTAAACATACCCTCGACCTACTTGAGAGCGTACAAAGACGAGCGATCCGCCTGATCGGGGACTCGGTGCTGACGTCGGGACTACAGTCGCTATCACATCGAAGGCGCGTGGCCGACCTCTGTCTGTTTTACAGATATTATCACGGGTGCTGTTCTTCGGAGATTCTTGGCATTGTTCCACGCAATTCGGTTTATATGCGCTCCACAAGACAATCCGACGGATCGCACCCGTTTGTGGTTCATCTCCCGACGGCGCGAACATCCCTGTATCAGAACTCGTTCCGTTACAGAGCGGGGAAGCTGTGGAACTCCCTTCCCACGCGAGTGTTCCCGGAGCGTTACAACCTGCAACTGTTCAAAAAGAACTGCAACAGTTATTTGATGGCATCTCGGGGCGCCCACTCGACGCTATAGGTTCGCCTTTCCCGAGAGAAGTTTAATAAATAAAAAAAAAAAAAAAAAAAAAAAAAAAATCTCATCACTACGACGAAGATCTGTCCGTATTATTTGAGTTTTCAATAAATTGGGGCAGGATTCAACTCGTGGCACCCAATCCGCCTTGCTTTTGAATTATTGCTAACACTTTCAAACGTTTCGAAACTGTTTTGTGATCGCATCCCAATGATTTTGTGGGTTCCGCTACCGTTTAACATGGGTAAAGACATCTTTTGACAACGCATGAAGTTTATTCAAATTGCTGCGAGGTCCTAATAGCCCAAGGGAATTCAGAGGTAGTTGACACTAAAGGACACTTTTCGATGGGCAGATCAATGCAAGATATCTTTCTTCAGTCGAACTACACAAACAAAAGAATCACCTGTCACGGCGCGCTACTACGCTATTTCCAGGCAATGTGAATTAACACACATTTTTCAGTTTTCCCACTTTTCTTTCAGCCAAACTGGATATTGGCAAGGGCATCAAAAATCTCTATCATGCGCACGTTCTATATTTGATGCCCAGACGAATAAAATACAATGTAAATGAAGATACTGGCGTTGAATCGTAATTGGCGGTGAAGTCCTCGATCAATTGAATGATCCGCGGAGTTGTATCATTTGAATTCCCGATTGAATTATTAACGAATTGGGGATTGGACAACAAGCCGGCAAAACAAAACGTTGGCAGTACCTTCACAAACGAAAGCCACAAATAATTCATCAAACCGAATAAATTTAAATGAAATTAAAAATAAAAAGCCGAATGTTGAATACGAACGATCATACACAGTCCTTACTACCGCATGATAACCGAGTGGCACAAAAACACTCCCAATTTGTTGAATTATTTACTTCAGTCTCCCTTCATCACATCTTAGATATCCACACATCCCCGTGGAACCTAGTGCGCTTCACTCCGCGACACCTTATTTGCTGGCATCTCCACGTTTAATGATTCGAATATATTAAAATCGCACTTAATATTTACTGTGTACTTACTAAAGTGTGTCTGGTGGACCGATTATCAGCACCTCCCATCGGAAAATATCACTTTCATCGATTAGACCAGCCGAGAATCCTTCCACAGGATTCTTGCTAAGTTCTGCAAAGACAACAAAACCAACAAAAGAGCAGGTCACTATATATATACATTATTAATCATTTTATACCGCTCAGTGCCGCATGCCTCCTCACGCGGGAGGCCTTGGCCACCACATTGTCATATTAGGAAGGATGACACGGTCGCTGTACTCCAACAAAACCAGATCTACAGAAACGCGGTCAGAAATTACACGGTGTGGAACAATGTGCGCCTCTTTTGGCGGAGGTGCCCGGTCGGCACGCTACCCAGTTGCCCTGGGTACTACTTGTAAAACCTAAGGACTATGCAAACAAAGACATACTCCGGTGACCACCATGCCATCCGTCTAGTCACTTTGGCAGTTTATTAACATGTCACATTCGGCCGAACCACATCGTTCCGTATTAGTTAATTATTGTATTACTATACAGTACTTGGCACATTCGCTGATTCCGGCTAAAAGTTTACAAGTAATATGAATCTTCGCAGCCAGCACGTAATACTAATTAGTGCTCGCCGGAATTTCCGATTGGCCTGTCGTGTGAAGGCAACGCCGACCACAATCGCGGTAATTTCGCGAATTCTGCCTGAGCAGCACTCACTGGAAAGGATGGATTTTAAAGTGATTTATAGCAGTACTCACCAGCGAGTTGCTTTTTCAGCAAAAGGGATGACTGCAGTTCAGACATTTATTTTCTATCGCGAGATTGTAATGTGCTACTGTGGAATTGAGTTTACTATGAGATTTAGTTTATTTATAAATAAATTACGTTTAATAAATTGCGTGGATTATAAGGCGACGAGTTTTACTTAAATTAGTTTTCTCTTACAAAGTGATTATTGTTCCCCCGAATAGTGCTGCGACAAGTACTCGTTAGCGGTGAGTGCGTAAGAAGCGAACGAACCACTATTCATTGTTGGCGAGATGGCGGAGAGTACCGTTCAGTGGAGAGATTCATGGATCTTGTATTCTGCCCAGTGTTGCCGAGGATGCGATTTGACGGGTATTGTAACGGGTGGAAAAACAAAACCTCTGCGGTTAACATGCGGATAGAATGGTCGTTGTCTCACAAAGAAAGAAAAACAAACAACCAGACTAAAACGAATACTAAAATGTGAATGTTGGCTTTAAGATTAAATGAAAATTCAGCTTTTATTAATCTAGTCTTATGTGATTTTAATTATTGTATTCTTGGAGAGTTGCTTCAGTTGCTGGACTCATTATTGGTTGACTTCGTCGATATGTAATTTAACTGACTTCCTAATAACAAAAATAGAAATTATAATACACATTTATTGCATGAACTGTTGTTCGGGCATGGCCTCCTTATTATTCTATATACTAATAGAAAGTTTCGTATAATTCTAACATTTGCCAGTGAAAGGCGCTCCAAGGGTGGACAACAGATAACTAAAAAAAAAAGCCTAACGTAAAAATATATTTTTTTTATTTATTTATTTATTTGTTACAATGTAAGTAAATTACATAATAACTTAAATCTAATAGCGCTAGCAACTAAGGCTTTCGGCTAGTTTGGCATTAAATGTATATGTGTAAATTTGTTTTTTTTTTTGTGTTAAATTACATTTTGTAGCTTAACTAGGGTTAGTAGGTGGTAGAGCTTGGCTATGTTGGTTACGGTTGGGTCGGATATGATGTTTCTGATGTCGTCTTGAAGATGTCGGTGAGCGAGGGCTTTTATGCCTTCGCATTCCAAGAGGATGTGTTTGGATGACAATGAGGAGTTTTCATTTAATTTCAATTTATTTCTTCAGTGAAATCGTGTTACATGGTAGAATATTTATAACATATAGAGATTAAAATGCTATGATTCTTAGCAACTAAAGATTTTATAATATTGTGACGCATATGACAATCAGTACTGGAATCTTCGAGAAAGTCCGAAACAAAGTACTAGATTATTTTAGGAAGTACTGGAAAACTGGAATAGAAAAGTCGAGATTATGGAACGGACGGAAACGAAACGCCGAATCAGAATGTATATGAAACGGTATAAATACGTCGCACACAGATCGTGGAGATGAATTCAGAGGTCCACAGTAAGTTGGACGACTTCAACGAGCCAATTGTTGTCTTTAACCCAACTAACAGTGCATACTTCGATGACACAGGTGATAATGGTCGCGGTTTCATCACACCAAATACCCTACAGAGTCTGGTTAAATCTCGACACCCTAAGAAGTCACCTGGTATCGACAACATGTCATACCACTCGTTGCGAAGGCTTTCTGCCTTATTCTTTATAAAGCTCTCCATTCTGTTCAACCATGCTTACAACATGGGGTACTTTCCCCAAGCTTGGAGGCACGCTATTATTTGTCCAATAGCAAAAGTTGGGAAACCAACGTATCACCCCTCAAGCTTTCGCCCTATCTCGTTTCTCACTTGCATCAGCAAAATATATGAAAAATTCATATACGAGAAGCTAAATAACTTTGTCAGTGCCAGGCACCTAATACCTGATTTCCAATTCGGATTTCGAAGAGCGCACAGCACCATTGCATCAGCAAAATATATGAAAAATTCATATACGAGAAGCTAAATAACTTTGTCAGTGCCAGGCACCTAATACCTGATTTCCAATTCGGATTTCGAAGAGCGCACAGCACCACTATGGCTCTCAATTTATTTCAAAACCACGTCTGCGTGCGGCTCTTTAATAAGGAACCCACCGTTGCGGTAAGCCTAGACATTGAAAAAGCTTTTGATACGACTTGGATCGAAGGTCTTGCTTTTAAACTACTGAATACTGGTCTCAGTAGAACGCTATGTAGTATCATCTACCAGTTCGTTCGAAACAGAACCTTCCAAGTTAGAATGAATGGAAAGCTTTCCCGAACTTTTCACGCCGCTGCAGGCGTACCACAGGGCTCCATTCTAGGCCCCATCTTATTTAATATTTACACCTCAGATATTCCCCGCCCTGTGGACGGGAGAGTAAACCAAATATGCTATGCGGATGACGTCCTGGTGTACACGTCAACCAAAGGCCCTAACCTCGCAACAAATCGACTCAACCGTCACTTGGACGAACTGTATTAGTATTACAGTCGATGGAAAATCCGACTTAATCCATCCAAAGCAGTAGCCATAATTCTGAGTAGTAAACACTCCCAACCTGCTTCTCGATATTCACAGAATATTCGAAAAAAAATGGGAGATACTACGATTAGACCACAGGACAAGATGAAATATCTCGGGGTCACTTATACCCCAAAAATGAATTTCATCAAACATGTGACCCACATTCTCCAAAGGGGCCTCGGTCGGTCTAAGCAACTGCACAACATCTTGAAATGGAGGAACAAAGTTGACACCAAAGTTAAGCTTCTCTGCTATAAGCAGCTAATCCGATCTGGAATATCGTACGCCTTTCCCATATGGTCCTGCATATCTTCGGCTCAAATGGAAAGACTTCGGGTTTTCGAAAGGAAACTCCTCAGAAGATGCACCAATCATTGTAGAAGGCCTGACGGTCCTCATTACCCCAACTCTCACCTATACGAAGGCGCCTCCATTACCCCTATCGACGATTTAATAAAATATTAAAATTAAATATTCAATAAAATCAAACTAAATAATAAAAATAAGTAAAATATACAAAAATATTTTACTAATTATAAAAATTCCCCTAATTTTTATTAACTTAATTAAAAAATAATATCAAACTTCACATTTTAAATAATTTTTCATTATAAAAATAAAATCTAATTAAAACACATCAAATAAATTTATATATAAATAATAAAAATTAATTATTCATATTAATAAATCAATTTACATTAAAAATTCTATCATATACAAATATATCAACACAACTTTTTTTTGCTCCAATTAGGATATAAGTACCTCGAAAACATTCAGAACAGCGAGAACCTACTTGTACGGGACTCTTGCGTTCTTGACCCTTCTCTCTCTCGATCTCTTCGGATCAAACCCCCACAATTTCTTCTTCAGTACAAAACTGAAGAAAGCACCCTTCCCAACAACATTCCCCTCTATAATAGAGGATTCCTGGACCCATCCCATAGGGTCTACTATTAACAAACCAAACACACGAACGCACAGTACAAGACGGCACAAACACAAACATACACACCGACCAAAGAGCAGATTATCAGACGCTAAAGACGTGATCTGCGTCTACTACCGCACCCAAGACCCACCGGTCTTGTATGATTTCTTTCCCACCATCCCTCTATAAAAGTAGTTAGAGAACACTTGGACTAACACTGTCCACACTATCCTTGGATACCCCCCCTTTTTTCTTCTCTTTTCAGATGTCGCGAGACCGAGCCCAACATCCTCACGGATGTGGGTGATTCTGGTTATCGCAAGATGACCAGAAGTCAGAGACAAGATGAAGGACACATATGTCCTGTCTCGCTAAATTCGGCCTTCTCGCCACAATTTTTTTTTTTTTTTTCGTGGAGATGAGTCATAAGTAAGGCAGTGAAGCAAGCGATACGTGCGGAAGCGAAAGTCTCGAGTGAGAAGTAAGCAGTAAAATACGCGATAATTACGGAAGCGATAATAAAGAAAACGTTAAGTGTACGGTAAAAAGTAACGATTGTTATTACGGACTAATAACATGTCACATTAATTCAGAATCGATTTAACGGCTTTTATTTATTTACAAATAATTAATCCAGCGAACCCTAAGCTCGCTACAATTGGTGTCAGAAGTGGGATTAATTATTATTATTATTATTATTATTATTTATTGGCCTGTAGGAACCCGGAAGTTCATGACCTCACCGACTCGGCTTCGCCATCCTTCCCTGTCCTGGGCACTCTCCTTCCACGCTTGACCATTCGATCCGATCTCCTCAAGGTCAAACCTAACATTGTCCGCCCACCTCCGTCGCGGCCGTCCTACCGGTCTCTTTCCCGTTGGTCTACCGTCAAGAATTCTATGCACGGCCCTATCGTTCCCCATTCGCGCCACGTGTCCGGCCCATCTTAATCTTCGCGACTTGATTACTCTCACTATTGTAGGTTTGCGATATAGTTCTTCCAATTCGTGGTTATGGAGTCTCCTCCATTGTCCTGCCTCCTCGTCATATTTACCTCCAAAGATGCCTCTCAAAACTTTATTCTCGAATAGACGGAATTTGTTTTCTTCCCGTTTTGTGAGAGCCCATGTTTCGCATCCATATAGAACAATTGGCATGATTGTGGTTCTATAGACACGGAGCTTTATGTTACGTGATAGCAGTCTGGATTTCAGCAGTTTACTGACTGCGTGCCAACTCGCGTTGCCGGAATGCAGTCTCTTGTTAATTTCCTTCGACATTTCGTTACTGGCCGTCAGTATCGTTCCCAGATATTTAAATTCTTTAACTTTTTCAAAGATCTTACCTCTGACGTTTATATGTGTTTTCTGAGACCCACCTGCTCTCGCCGTAATCATGTATTTTGTTTTGTCTTCATTTATTTCTAGGCCCACCTCTTCTGCCGCTTGCATGATGATTTCACAGTTTTTACTAACAGTCTCTAGATTATCGCCCAGAACGGCGATGTCATCCGCATATGCGAGCACTTGTGTGACCCCGTTCAGGGATGATCCGGCCATGTTGTCGTCTTGTACCTTTCTGATGACATACTCGAGCACAAGGTTAAAGAGACACGGTGATAGACCATCTCCCTGCTTTAGTCCGTCCCGGATTTCAAATGGTTCTGAGAGGTGGTTTTCTATTCTAACTCGCCCTTTGTTTTCGTTCATGCAAATTTGAATGAGAGCGGCATATTTTTTTGGGACTCCCAACTCAACTAGAATATGGTAGAGTCTCTGCCTTGCGACTGAGTCGTAGGCTTTTTTGAAGTCAACGAACAGTTGGTGAACCGTCTCTCCGTATTCCCACTTCTTTTCCAGCAGTTGTCTTATTGTGAACGGGATTAATTATTGGTGAAATAAATAAGTCTGTGGAAGTGTATTGTGACGATGGCAGATCGACATTCGAAGAAGAGTTCGCAACCGTTGGACATTTCGGAGATGTTCAGGATTATGATGGCAAAATTAGACGCACAAGCTATCAATATTAACGCAAAATTGGATGCGCGAGCTACAGACGTTAATGCAAAATTGGACGCGCGAGCTGCAGAGTTTAAGGCAAAATTGGATGCCCAAAGGCAGTGTATGAAAGAATTCTGGGACTCGGAAGCGGAAGAAGCTGAAGATGAGGAGAAATTGGAGCCACATGAAATGAAGAAACTCAGGAAGAGCAAAGCTATGGCCGACAGCAGTGAGGAAGAGGAGGAAAATGACGATGATGTGTTACGTGAAGAACTGAAGGATTTCATCGATGATAACCCGATTGAAGAGGACGGCAGTGATGATGAAGACACTGATGCTTCAGGCCGTTCCCTGAAACGGATTTACAATGATGATAACGAGTTGGACGACCGACTGGAAGACGACGACTGTGACCTTATTGAAGAGAATCTTGGTTTGAAAGTCGAAGGCAGAAAGCGTTCCAAGCGTCTGCGGCGTACACAGGACGAAGAAAGTGATGGAGAGGAAGACGACGACTGTGACCTTATTGAAGAGAATCTTGGTTTGAAAGTCGAAGGCAGAAAGCGTTCCAAGCGTCTGCGTCGTACACAGGACGAAGAAAGTGATGGAGAGGAACAGCACGTCGATGAAGGTTCAGCACGTGAGGCTATAGCCGAACAGCTATTCGACGACGAAGACGATGTTGAACGCCGCTCTGAACGTAGTCACAGGGAAACTGAGGCGGCAAAACATTTCAATGATGATGAGGAATCGAAGTCTGATGCTGAGGATTTTATTGTAGACGACGAAGGAAGGCCAATTGCTGAGAAGAAGAAGAAAAGACGACTTCTAGTCACTGACGCGTCATTGCAAGAAGGCCAGGACAGTTTCGGTGTAGATTTCGATAATGAGGATTTCACTAATTATGACGAGGACGGATATGAACCCGATTACGAACCTAGTGAATTGGAAAGGGGTCACTTTACGGATTTGGACAATGAAATCCGTAAAACGGCTATTCCTGAGCGAATGCAATTGCGCGAAGTTCCGGTTACGCCTGTTCCAGAGGGACCCAATGAACTACGAGATGAAGCTGAATGGATTTACAAACATGCGTTTCGTAAATCAACTGTTTCCGAACAAGAGAGATCAACGGATGTTGGAGGCCGAGACCGCTATTGTAAGCCACCACATACAGGGGGAAAGATCAAGCAAGCCCTAGATTGTAGGCGTAATCAACGGCTAAAGGTGCCGTTCATTGCGTTCTACGGAGAAGAACACGTGAAACCAGGATTAACGTGCGACGATCTATGGAAAGTCTATTACTACGACGCACGTTGGTGTTTACTGTCAGCTCCAAAAAACAAACCGATCCAGTTATTTGAAAAGATGCGGAACTACCAGTTGGATACGGTTATGAAATCGACAGATGCTCCAATACCAGATGATATGCGTGTAATTAAAGATGAAGATCTAGACCGCTTACGTGATGTGCAAACTCCAGAAGAGCTTAAGGGTGTGCACATGCATTTTCTCTTGCACTATTCGCATAAGATCCCTAAAATGCAAGAGGAATTCCGTCGTCAGGAAAAGGAAGAATGGCGGCAGGCTAGAGCTGACGTGAAAAGGAGAGCAGTAGAAAATTTGGAAGAAGGTCAAGAACATCCACCGCCGAACGCCAGGATGAAAGTGGTGCATCGTGATCGACTGGTGGCTTTTGTTGGCCCGGGAGACCAGTGAACTTAGTTCGGGACGAACTAATCTAGGCGGAGGGTAGTGTGACGCATATGACAATCAGTACTGGAATCTTCGAGAAAGTCCGAAACAAAGTACTAGATTATTTTAGGAAGTACTGGAAAACTGGAATAGAAAAGTCGAGATTATGGAACGGACGGAAACGAAACGCCAAATCAGAATGAGAAAACGGTATAAATACGTCGCACGCAGATCGAGGAGCAATAAGTAGAAAGTGAAGCAAGCGATAAGTGCGGAAGTAGAAAGTAATAAGTAAGAGAAGCAAGCGATAAGTAATAAGTAAGAAGTAATAAGTGTGGAAGCGATAAATCAAGTAATCGTTAAGTGTACGGTATAAGTAACGGTTATTATTAACGGACTAATAAAGTGTTATATTAATTCAAAATCGGTTTAACGGCTCTTATTTATTCAAAATAATTAATCCAGCGAACCCTAAGCTCGCTACAATTGGTGTCAGAAGTGGGATTAATTATTGGTGAAGTGAATAAGTCTGTGAAAGTGTGTTGTGAGGATGTCAGATCGACATTTGGAGGATCTTCGCGTTCCTGAGTTGAAGAAGGAACTTGAGGACCGGAATCTGGATAGCAGAGGACAGAAGCAAATTCTTCGACAGCGTCTGCAAGCAGCAATGGAGGAAAAGGGTATTGATGTCGACACATATGTTTTTACGATTGCGCCAGACTGCCCGGATGGAGAAGAAACAGCGAGTCAAGATGGTGCCAATGTAACGGAGAAGAGTTCGCCACAGTTGGACATTTCGGAGATCTTCAGGATGATGATGATAAAATTCGACACCGTAAATTCAAAATTCGACGCCCAAAATTCAAAATTGGACGCACAAGCTACAGATGTTAATGCAAAATTCGACACCGTAAATTCAAAATTCGACGCCCAAAATGCAAAGTTGGATGCCCAAACGCAGTGGATGAAATGTAATTTTCAACACTTTAAGGAAGAAATTCGAAACGAAGTAGAAAATCTGGATCTAAAAGTCACCGATAAAATAACGCGAATCGAAAAGAGACTTGAGTGTGTTGAGAGATATAAGACATCGCCTAGCAATCAACATGACTACAAAGATACAAGGATGCAACCGCCAACCTTCGATGGAACGGGACCCTTCTCCGTATTTATACGTCAGTTTGACGCCGCGGCCAATTATAATAAGTGGTCGGATGAGCAAAAGTCAACATCACTAATCTTGTCACTCCGCGGGGCGGCTGCATAATTGCTACAAACCATGCCAACAGAGAAGCAAACAGATTTCCAAGCGGTAACAGACGGCCTTGAAGGTAGGTATGGAGACAACCACATACAATAGTTCCACCGCATGCAACTGCGGAGCAGAACGCAGAAACCTGGAGAAAATCTTCAACAGTTGCAGGCAGACATTGAGCAATTGGCAAACTTGTCTTATTCAAATATGACTAAGGAATTGAACGCGGTAGCAATGGATGCATTTATAAACGCACTCCAAGATCGGGACTTGCAACAGGCCGTTCGTTTGGCGGGAAAGAAGACGACTAATGAAATACTGGCGTTCGCATTGGCATATGAATCTGCTAAACTGGCTACCAAGAGTACATATAGAGTCCGAGAAATGTCCGTCCAGGAATGTTCCTGCCAAAGAATTGGGCATGTACAACGGAGAACCCCGAGACCTGATATGAAGTGTTGGACTATAGGAAACGTCGACGAATGAATGAAACATCAAGTGAGAATTGTTGTTCATGCGCTAATCATAAGAGGAGACTATCAACGGACCAACCTGAGGTCAATAGCTCGGGAAACTTGTAAGGGCAGACTTTACGGGGCGAGAGTCGCCTGGTGGAATGTACAGCCCCAGCATCGTAACTGTATCACAACTCCAACGGGATAACCAAAGTTTGGTTATAACTACGATTGTTAATGCAAGGACGACAACAGTGACAATCGACACTGGAGCAACGAGATCCATAATTCGGCCGGACGTCGTGGGCCAAATTGCCCTTAATAAAAATAGAAGATACGCTTTGAGGACTGCTACAGGAGAATGCTCTACAGTCTACGGAGAAGTCGTGAGCATAATAGTGCTGGGCAATATTTCCATCTCCCACAAATTTTTGGTCGCCGATATTACGGACGAATGCATTATTGGAATGGACTTCATGAAGGAGCATCAAGTTGTTCTAGATATCGGGCAAAGAACACTGCGAATTGGTAACTTGGAGGTTGCTATTACACTACAGCACGAACAATTGCGAAGACTGAAATGTTATGTCCGTGAGGAGGATGAGATCCCAGTTCGTTCAGACTCGGTAAATTGGACCAGTATCGAGAGTGATCCCGGTGACAATCGATTTTACATCACCGAGGCTGTACAAAATCAGCGTAAGGGGAACATCCTTGTTGGGAAAGCCCTTATTGATGCGAAAAAGCACATCGTACTCGTCAGAGTATTAAATGCGTCCAAGGAACCAATCGCAATAAGTAAAGGAGAGGTAATCGCAGAATGTGCACCCGTGTCAGTGATAAGCGCAATTCAGACAAGGGGAGAGGACCATTCAATTCAACAGCCCTCTGGTGCACCGGCTGTGGTTAATAGGCTGATGCCCCAGAAAATCGAATTAACAAACGGAGAAAAGACAAGCGTTGAATCACTGCTGAACGATTTTTCTGATATTTTTGTGACAGGAAATGATAAATTCGGACGCACCGGTATAGTTAAACATCGCATTGACACGGGTGAGTCAAGACCTATAAGACAGCCACCTCGTCGACTGCCGTTGGCCAAACAATCAGAAGTAGGCAATATGATTCGAGATATGGAAGAGCAAGGAGTCATCGAGAAATCATCGAGCCCATGGGCTTCGCCGGTAGTGCTCGTCAAGAAGAAGGATGGGACAACTAGATTTTGTGTCGACTACCGCCGGTTAAACGACGTTACGAAGAAAGACAGTTACCCACTTCCTCGAATCGACGACACACTAGATACCCTTTCTGGAGCTCAGTGGTTTCCAACATTGAAACTAAAAAGCGGTTACTGGCAAGTGGAAGTGAAGGAGGAGGTCAAGGAGAAGACAGCGTTTATTACCGGAAACGGACTTTATCAATTCAACGTGATGCCTTTTGGATTGTGTAATGCTCCAGCAACGTTTGAACGATTAATGGAAAGTGTTCTACGGGGACTTACATGGAAGACGTGTCTTGTGTACTTGGACGATATCATCGGTGTTGGAAGGAATTCACCAGAACACATCAATAACTTGCGCTCCATCTTCGAACGACTAAGGTAGGCCAACTTAAAGTTCTATTCGAAGAAATGTGAACTCTTCCAAAGGAGAGTAAAATTCCTGGGACACATCGTTTCATCTGCAGGAGTTCAAACGGATCCTGATAAGATAGCAGCTGTCCAAGAGTGGCCTACTCCAGAAGATAAGCAGCAGTTAAGAAGCTTTATAGGATTAGCCACATATTACCGACGGTTTGTTAAAGGTTTCGCCAATGTGGCTAAAACCCTACACGAACTAACGGGTAAAGACAAGAAATTCAATTGGACAGAAAAGTGAGAGGCAGCATTCAACACATTGAAGGCCGAGTTGTGTAAGACTCCAACATTAGCATTCCCAAGATCGGATCGCCCATTTATATTGGATACTGATGAAAGTAACACAGGAATCAGAGCAGTGTTGTCACAGGAAGTCGATGGTAAAGAGAGAGTTGTCGCATATTATAGTCGAATTCTATCTAAGCCAGAGAGAAACTACTGTGCAACAAGAAAGGAACTGCTGGCTGTCGTAGAAGCCGTTAAGAATTTCCATAAGTACCTCTACGGACATCGATTTCACCTTCGGACGGATAATGCCGCCCTGAAATGGTTGTTAAATTTTAAGAATCCGGAAGGACAAATAGCTCGATGAATCGAACGACTTCATACGTACGATTTCCAAATTTCCCACCGTCAAGGGAAGGTGCATAATAACGCTGATGCTCTATCAAGAAGACCATGGAAGACAGATTGTAAACTTTGTCATAGAGCGGAAGAGAAACAAGAGGCGTACGACCTTCGAAATGTATAAGTAGAAGTACTAGATGGGTGGACGAGTGATGCTATACGCGCAACTCAACTTCAGGATCAAGATATGTCGCTAATTCTGGAACACAAAGAACAGAACGAGCGGCCAACTTGGAACAATATTTCCGACAAGAGTGAAACATTTAAGGCATATTGGACACAATGGAATTCCTTGCTGGTGGAAGATGGAATTCTAAAGCGTAAATGGGAAGCCGCGGACGAAAAATCCCATCGAATGCAGATTCTAGTCCCACCATCAAAAGTGAAGGATGTACTAACAAAAATGCACGACGGGGTCTCCGATGGACATCTGGGAGTTAATAAGACACTTTCAAAATTACGATCTCGCTTCTACTGGCTTCACATGAGAGATGACGTCGAGTCTTGGTGTAGGAAGTGCACAACTTGCACTGCGACCAAAGGACCAACAGCAAAACCAAGGAGCGCTATGAAGCAGTACAACGTGGGTGCCCCTTTCGAGCGAATTGCGATTGATATCTCAGGACCATTCCCAAAAACCAACGACAACAACAAATACATGTTGGTCATCATGGATTACTTCAGCAAGTGGGTGGAAGTCTTTCCAATTCCAAACCAAGAAGCAACAACCGTTATTGAGCAGCTTATCAATAATTGGATTAGCAGATATGGAGTTCCCCGTGAGCTTCATTCCGATCGAGGCCGAAACTTCGAATCACAGATATTTCAAGGCATCTGTGCGGCACTGGGCGTAAGGAAAACCAGGACCACACCCTTACATCCGCAGTCAGACGGAATGGTCGAAAGGTTCAACCGAACAATAAAAGAGCATTTATCGAAGGTCGTTAGCGATCACAAACGAGATTGGGACAAATATGTACAAACCTTTCTCATGAGTTATAGATCGGCTAATCACGATGTTACGTGCGTCGGCCACCCCATCAATTAATAATTTTGTATTTAATTATTAACATAATTTGTTTTAAGGTAGTATGATGGTAAGGTGGTGGAGGAATTGCACGATCCAGAAGTGAGTTTTTGAACACGCCCCGATTCGGGTGTGGATCGTGCAGTTCTTCGAGTTCGAATTTGTTTTTCGAAGTGGACGTGAATGGGGAGCGAGAGAGACAGAGGGTCAATGTTTTGAATACGGTTTTGAATTCCGTTGTTGACGGTTTTTTTTTTGACAACGGAGAACAAAAAGAACGTTTTTGGTGAACGGAAGAAGGAAAAAAGAAAAAAGAAATTGTCCCGCGTATATTTTTGGGTTTTTGTGAAGAGAAAGGAAAAATGTAAAGAAGAAAAATATATTAAAGACGAAAGAAAAAGTAAATAGTAAATTTTTCATCGAAGAGTAAATGCAGAAAGGCAAACGTTGACGTTAGGGTGGTTTCCGTTTTTACTGTGAATTTGTGTGGCCTCTGTCGTTGCTTTCCGGATGTAATAAGCACAAATTCAATTAACAGCGGTTGTTCAACAAACTAAAAGTAACTAATCACTGCTGAATCGGTAAAACATCCAGTGCTGAATCGGTAAAACATCCAGATCCACTGGATGATTTACGAACTACTTATTGCTGGAATCAGGGCAGCAATCATCAATTCAAGTGGGACACCACAGACAGGATTGTGTCTGGGCTGCTGCACTGACCTGGGCCGAGCACAACAAAATTCATGAGCTGGTCACCACGAGGGAGGAAACAGGTAACTCCTATAACTTTTGCTAAATATAAAAATTTTTGTGGTTGTACACACAACAACGAGACGACAGGCCATTCTCCAGCAAGAAATATATTTGGACGAGAGAGACAATTACCAGCCGATCTGCGATTCGGAATACCTGCAAACGCCATAGATAAGACCGAAGCTACGTAGCCGAATGGAGAAATCGCCTCGATGAGATTCATCATTTGGTTCGAAAGCAAATCAAGGTATCAAGTGACAGGATGAAAACAAGGTACGACGTTCGAGCCAACGCATCCGGATTTAATGCAGGCGATAACGTGTGGCTTTATAAACCTCATCGGCAAAGAGGAAGATCCCCAAAGTTGCAGCAACATTGGGAAGGACCGTATAAGGTTCTGATAAGAATTAACGACGTTGTCTATAGGATTCAGCGAAGACCGAACGCCAAGATGCAAGTGGTACATCGTGACCGACTGGCGACTTTTGTTAACTCAGAGGACCAGTTAACTTAGTTCGGGACGAACTAATCTAGGCGGAGGGTAGTGTGACGCATATGACAATCAGTACTGGAATCTTCGAGAAAGTCCGAAACAAAGTACTAGATTATTTTAGGAAGTACTGGAAAACTGGAATAGAACATTCAAGACTATGGAACGGACGGAAACGATACACCAAATCAGAATGAGGAAAAACGGTATAAATACCTGGTACGCAGATCGGGAGTTGAGTTATAAGTAAGACAGTGAAGCAAGCGATAAGTCTCGAGTGAGAAGTAAGCAGTAAAAGACGCGATAAGTACGGAAGCGATAAGTAAAGAAATCGTTAAGTGTACGGTATAAGTAACGGTTGTATTACGGACTAATAAAGTGTTATATTAATTCAAAATCGATTTAACGGCTCTTATTTATTTTAAAATAATTAATCCAGCGAACCCTAAGCTCGCTACACTATTGTTACAGATTGGACAGATTAACAGAAAAGGGGGGAGGTGTATGCATTTCCGTAAACAAGTCTGTGAAACATAAATTAATTCCAATTACTAAAACTTATTTGATAGAAACACTATCAATAGAAGTTGAATGTAGCCCCACAAAAGTATTCAAAATTATGGCTGCCTATTTTCCTGGCGGTAGTAGAGTAACTAATGAAAAAAAACATAAATTTTAGTCTGACATCTTGAAGTTTATAAGAGCAAACGAAAATTCTCTCTTATGCGGAGACTTTAACTGTCGTCATTCGTCATGGGGTTGTGTTCGCGCAAACGCTTGGGGAACAATTTTGTCAGACCTCAAGGTCTTCGAAGATTTCGATATTGCTTTCCCACCTGAGCCAACTTACTATCCTTCCAATGGTAGAGGTCATCCCTCAACCTTAGATCTGGTACTTTCAAATACAATTGACAATATTTCTCGCCCAATTGTTATAAACGATCTTTCATCTGACCACAAACCTGTTGTTTTCTTTCTTAATGAATCATCCACCACTGCAACTCCAGCTGAAAATTATAATTTCAATCGGGCAAATTGGAAAAAATTTAAACGTCACGTAAACGATTCACTTTCTGACTTTTCTCAACCCTCTACCTTTGTGTTAGAGGAAATTGATGATAAAGTTAATGCATTTGAATGTTCCATTAATGAGGGGGTTAAGGCGACTGTCCCTTTGCTCTCTGCCTTCCATAAAAACAATAGCGAAATTTCACTGCTAACAAATGACGTACGAAGGACGATAACATTTAGGAACTTAATTCGTAGACGTTATCAAAGGTCAAGACATTTATTTCTGAAATTTCAATTGAATTTGCTTAACAAACTAGTTATAAAAAAAATGCAGGAAATTCGTAATAAAGACTGGAATCGAATGTTATCCCAAATTGACAAACGTGACCAAAAAATATGGAAACTTTCGAAGATTTTTAAGAAAAAAAATAATAGAATCCCATACCTCGAATGTAATGGCCAAATTCTTCATACAAATGATGAGAAGGCTACCGAATTCGGTAAATGTTTTCTGTCTAGTCACTCAATAACAGATGGCTTTAGTGACATTCAAACCAAACAAACAGTACAAAACAGTATTAACTCTATTAACCTATCTTCAATAGAATTAAATAATATCCATATACCAATATCTCTTGTTAAAGACACCATTTCTTCTATTCGCATAAAAAAAGCAGCTGGTAATGATAAAATCTCAAACAGGGCCATTAAAAACATACCAAAAAATGCTGTTCAGTATTTAACATCCCTATTTGAAAGTTGTCTTCGACACGGATATTTCCCAAGAAGATGGAAGATTGCTGAGATAATTCCCATAGCTAAACCTACTCAACCATTGACACAGGCATCTAGTTATCGCCCAATAAGTTTACTCAGCTGTCTAGGCAAACTTTTTGAAAAAGTTGTCTTTTTTAAGATGAATGAATTTGTAGAATCAAACAGTCTTGTTCCAACCGAACAGTTTGGTTTTAGGAGGGAACACTCGACGACTCACCAACTAAAAAGAATCACAAGTATAGTAAAAGAATCACTTTCAAATAAAAAATCCTTAGGTATGGTTTCGTTTGACATTCAAAAGGCATTTGACAGTGTTTGGCACGACGGCCTGCTTCATAAACTATCTACTCAAAATTTTCCTACTTACATTCTTAAAATTTTGAAAGCTTTCTTACAGATAAGTTTTTTTATGTCAAAATTTTGTTTGATTCATCACCTCTGTTCCCCATAAAAACAGGCGTTCCACAAGGTTCAATCCTATCGCCCCTTTTATATAACTTATCATCATCATCGGCACTACAACCGGAATCCGGTCTTGGCCTTATTTAACAAATCTCTCCACCGGTCCCGATTTCGAGCCGATGTCATCCAGTTTAGCACTCCCAGGCTCTGGGCGTCCTGGTCTACGCCATCCCTCCATCGCAGACAAGGTCTGCCGCGCTGTCTCCTTCCATACATCCTGCCACAAAGGACTTTCCGGGCAGGCTCCTCTTCGCTCATTCGAGCTAGGTATCCCGCCCACCGGAGTCTACCGAGCTTGATTTTTCTTACAATATGAGCTTCAAGGTAGATTGCGTACAACTCATGGTTGTAGCGTCTCCGGAATCGTCCTCGCTCACATACGGGGCCAACAATTCTCCTTAAGACCTTTCTCTCGAACGCGGCCAAGAGTTCAGAGTGCCTTTTATTAAGCACCCAGGTCGCGGATCCATACATAAGTACTGGTAAGACCATGGTCTTGTACAGCAGTAGCTTGGATGTTCTGGATAAATTTCGGTATTTAAAGAGCCTTGATAGACCATATTAGGCTTTGTTGGATTTAATCAGCCGTTCGCGTATTTCTTCTTCCATATTGTTATCGGCTGATACTATTGACCCAAGGTAGTTAAAGGATTGCACTACTTCAAATTCGTGCTCCACTACCCTGATAGTTTGACCAACGTTAGGTCTTCTCTTCGCAGAAGTTGCCACCATGTGTTTGGTTTTTTCCTCATTAATGTGCAGTCCCAGTTTTTGTGCAGCCTGCTCGATCTGGGTGAAGGATTCCTGTACCGCCGATTCGGTTCTACCGATGATGTCGATGTCATCTGCGTAGCCAAGTATCTGGCTGGACTTGGTGACAATAGTCCCTCTTGTTGTAACGCCAGAGTCACGGATTGCTTTCTCCAACGCCAGGTTGAAGAGGAGGCAGGCCAGACCGTCCCCTTGTCGGTGTCCATTATAGATGTTTATTGGTTTGGACAGCAATCCCACTACTTTTACTTGACTAGTTACGTTGGTCATGGTCAACCTACAAAGTCGTATCAATTTGTTTGGAATGCCGAATTCTCTCATGGCATTATATAGTTCTACCCTGGCTATGCTGTCGTAGGCGGCCTTGAAGTCTATAAACAGATGATATAGTGGAATCTTAAATTCCAGACATTTTTCCATCGCCTGCCTAAGGGTGAATATGTGATCAATTGCTGATTTGCCTGGAATGAAGCCACACTGATATTGACCAATGATGGCTTTAGCGTATGGGGATATCCGGTCTTGTACAATATTCTACTACTTTGTTTTAGACTTTCTAGAATATTCTAGTACTGATTGTCATATGCGTCACAATATGTGCGGTGCTCCAAGAAGCCCTACCATTTTCCTGCCACATACATTTCTACCTACCTACTATATCATGCATCCATATCCCCAAACTAACAATCCAATGTTCAAATATCAAATATGTATATAAATAAATATTGGTGAACGGCGTCTACAATCGTATAAGTAAACCCGATTCCTCTGATGTTACAAATTGCCGTCACTAGTTAAACGTTGACGGTGTTTCGCGAGCGGACTTGCTGCCGCGGAGACGAGTTGTTTACAGTGTTGTTTCTTATCAATCTATTTTTATGTCGTTCCCCCTGAGATCGTAGAGATAGATCATCACATGCACTTTATTGTTTTTACTTTTAACACCTTTCTTTCAAATTGTTGAATTTTAACGAATACCTTATCATAAATGTAAAGACTACCTTACGGCGCTTACTCGGGATCCGATAAAATTTGACTTGATAGAACGGTTATAACGAACGACACAATCTCTCTAATTTTGATTTCTATCTTTGCATAAATTGGTGCCACACTTTATACCAAGATGCATTTTTCTGGAAATTCTTTTTTTTTATTGGCTTAATCAACATTTTATTAGTTGACAGAAATTGTTTTCTTACCTAAGTGCACCGACCTGCTTCGAAAATGAGTTCTACGTTCTATAAATCGCTGCTGGTAATATCCAGCCCAATGTCTCACCTTTAAATTTATAATACTTGTAATATACAACAAATGTCCTCAGAATCTAGATGTAAATGTAGAGCTGGGACAAGGATTCAGAGTTCTTTAGCTAAATATTTGTTTTTAAAGAAGTATCAATGTAAAGGCTCTAGATATGAATTTGTGGGGGTTGAAAGTTTGTATGCCAAACACTGGCACTTGGTTCACTAATATCCCCACGTCTTTGAGATTTTTGATGTTTTGTGATGTTCTATGTGTCCATTGATCATATCCGTAAGCGAAATTTTGCGCAAATTTGCGCTTCTGCAATTTTTTGACGTTTTTGTAGGCTTAACTCCATGAATCAAAAACGGTGACCTTTTCCAAAGATGGATTGAGAGTGAGAAGCCAGTGAAGATAATTGCTGTTGCTGAAAAATTAAGCGAATTACTGGGTCTAGAAGGGTCAGATGAAAATATTGAACTTGAAATTCAAAGAGTTTCCAAGTATTTTTGTTTGACATTAAAGAGAAAATGGGAAAATTGCCAAAGAAGGCGAAATAAATTTATGCAAGTTAATGAAAGCTGGCTAAACCTTAATTTGACATTGCCAGCAAATATTTTAACTCATTGGAGCAATAAAAATTGTTTAAATGCACCAGGCACGAGCAGAGGTAGACCGTCAAAAAGATTTGAGGAATGCAGTGAACGCACGAAAAAACGTCGGCTTCATGAATTAGCTACGCAGCAAAGTTCAGAGGAACTAACCTATGCTGCTAACACTTCAAATCAGTTTTGAAAGTCTCCTCAAAAATCGAATAAGACGTTAACTCTGCAACAAACGCTAGCATTATATTTAGATTTGGATTTGTCTAAGAGAAAATACGCTCTTCTACGATCTGTTGTAAATGGCCTTCACAAAGACTGTTTTCCCAGTTGCTATAAATTGAACAAATATAAATCTGATCTATTACCCGAAATTGCTGTTGCGTCGGAAACAATTGCTGAAGTTAACCTCCAATCGCTTTTAAATAAATCACTTATTAATTACTTCGGATCCTCTCATTTCAAATATAAGATTCAAAAGCTCATATATGCCTAAAATAGATCCACATATTGAACATTATCTACTTCGAAATCGTGCAGAAAGTTGTACGCTACCAATAGACTTGGCCGATATAGGTGGAACATCATCATAGGAGAGCGATAGCCATTAATAATTAACATACATATGCACATATTTGTTATTTCAAATTAATTTATTATACCTATACATAATTCTTTTATATTAATGTTTTGAAGTTTATTAAACTATAAAATTGTTAACATACTTAAATTTTTAAATAAAGTTTGAAAAAACATGCGCAAGCTTAGAAAATAAATTTTGAGTTTAAAAATAAAGTTCGCTGCTCAACTCTTTTTTTTTTTAAGAAGCTGGACTGGCCATTTTTGCTGGTTGATACCTTTTTTTTAGGTCGTTGCATAGATACCAAATGTAAAAAGAGATTAAATGCAAAATATTCATATTTTAGTTACTAAAACCAGAGATATTAATTTTTCCGTTTTTCCCATAGACTCGTCCACTGTGCGTCGGGAGATGCACCACAAACGGGTGCGATCCGTCGGATTGTCTTGTGGAGCGCATATAAGCCGAATTGCGTGGAACAATACCACGAATCTCCCAAGAACAGCACCCGTGATAATATCTGTAAAACAGACAGAGGTCGGCTACGCGCCTTCGATGTAATAGCGACTGTAGTCCGGACGTCAGCGCTGAATCCCCGATCAGGCGGATCGCTCGTCTCTGTATGCTCTCAAGTAGGTCGAGGGTATGTTTAGGAGCCGAGCTCCAAACATGAGAGCCATATTCGAGCGCGGGTCTAATTTGGAATTTATATAGGAGAAGAAGTTGAGCCGGAGTAAAATATTTCTTGGCTCTAAAAAGATAACTCAGTTTTCCTGAGGCTGACCTGGCGATATTCGACACGTGTTTATGCCACGATACATTCCCACAGACCGTGATGCCGAGCAATTTCAAACGTTCCCCAGCTTCGAGGGCCCGGCCATTCATCATCAGCTGTGGAACCGATGCTCCACTTTTCTCTGTCAATGTTGTATATTGAGTCTTCGCTGCATTGAAGTCTACGAGATTGGCCCTTCCCCACTGCAGGACCCTATCTAGATCCTGATTCAGAGAGTCAATCTGTCTACATCTCAGCTGATGCGACGCAGATGCACCAATCGGCCGAACACTGGAAAAGGAGGAAAAAAGCGTACTATCATCCACAAAACTGAACACTTTGTTATCCGTTCTCTCCAACAAATCATTTATGTGAAGCAAGAACAAGGTTGGAGCCAAAAGAGAACCTTGGGGCACCCCTGAATTAACAGGATACAGATCCGAACACTCGCCGTCCACAACAACCCGGATTGATCGATTCTCGAGGAAGCTCCTCGTCCAGTCGCAAAGCTGTTGGGAAAGTCCATATGAACGAAGTTTGCTCAGCAATGCCCCGTGCCAGACGCGGTCAAAAGCCTTTGATATATCCATTGCGACCGCCCTTGACTCATCATGCCGTTCAATCGCAGATGTCCATATATCGGTTATAAGTGTCAAAAGGTCTCCCGTGGACCGCCTGCTACGGAATCCGTATTGACGATCATTCAGAAGTCCGTTGCACTCCAAATACTTAACCAACTCTGTATTGATGACTTTTTCCATTACTTTAGATAAAATAGACAGTAATGCTATCGGGCGGTAATTTTGTGGGAGACACTTTTTTCCCGTCTTTGGGATTGGCTGAACTCGAGCGATTTTCCAGCAGACAAGAAAGGTCCTCCGTGCATAAGATAAGCGAAAGAGACTGCCAAGAACCGGCGATAGTTCTGGAGCACAGTTCTTAAGAATTATTGCTGGTATTCCGTCCGTGCCGGTTGCCTTCCTACAATCCAGTTTACGTAGAATGCGTTGAATAGTGCGCGGACGAAATCTCACATCCCACATGGAAGACTGTACCGGCGCGATCACAGGCGGCTTTAAAAGGCCGGGATCGAGGCGGAAAATAAATTCGAGAACAAATTAGCTTTATCCTTTGAATTCGTGACTAACGTCCCGCTGTCTGTCACCAACGGAGGGAAAGAGGAGGTTGCGAAGTTACCGCTGACAGCTTTTGCCATTGGCCAGAAGGAGCGCGAACCAGTTGGGCAGCGAAGCAGCTTATTGATCACCGACTCCGCGCAAGCGTTAACATCGGAGTTTCCGAAGCACACCTCGGACCATGGAAAGGATGCGAAGAAATCTCGCAAATCGTCCCAGTTAGCGGCCCCATACTTCCGTACATGACGAAGCTGCCTAGGTCGGTTATTCGCTTGATATGCAAGTGCTTGCGCGACAGATACCAAACTGTGATCTGAATTTCCCAGTGGCGCAGAAACCTCTACGGTATAAGTACTCGGTTCGGATGTGTAAAAACAGATCCAGGATGTTCGCATAATCGCCTCGGGTATCCGGCACTCGCGTTGGCTCCCCCACGAGTTGAGTCAACTTGTGGCTTACAGCAAACATCTCCGCCAGCCTCCCAGCCTCGTCGGTTCTGTTAGAATGTAACAACCAGCCGGAATTGTGCACATTAAAGTCGCCAAGGACAACAATTTCAGAAGCTGGGTGGTTGATCTGTATCCGGTCGACGGTATGTGAAAGATGTTCGAAAAATGTCGCCGGTCGATCGTCATTCGGGGAGCGGTAAAGACAACACAGAAATTTAAGGGAATTACTCAGCACGACCTTCAACCACATGCTGTCCATATTATTGGGTTCCAACGCCTCCATCCTCTGGCAAGCCAGATTGGACCGCGCGAAGACGCAGACTCCACCCTTAAAACGGAATCTCGAATGTATGTCGTATCCTGAGCATCGAAGATATGTCGAATCAGTTGACGAGTCGACCTGGGTCTCAGTTAGGGCAAGGATATCAGGTTTCGTTGTTTGCAAATATTGGTGGACGGCGTTTACATTGGTATTGGTGAAACCGATGCCCGTGATGTTACAAAATGCCGTCACCAGTCGAACGTGGGAAGAGCCTCGAGAGCGAGCCCGGTTATGCGATGACGAACCTCTTAAAGTTCCATTATTTATCATGATATCTGCATGATGTTCCCCCTGACATAGTCCCCCCGGAGATCCGAATGGGAGACTCGTTTACCTCCGGCATTCTTTATATCACAAGGTACCATCATGACTTATCCCCGTGTCAGTCCGGGGCATCAGCCACACATCCGAAACACCGTCGAAGATTTCTCTCGGCGATATCGCGGAATGTACAGCGTGACGGGGTGGTATCTCACCTTGGGACCGACTACCACCTAACCAACCTTTTCTCGAACCGGTCCATCAGCCAAGCTCCGAAAGATGGCCAGGGATTTCTCCCGACCATTTCACGGAGCCTATAGCTTGATGGGGTGGTATTTCACAGGGCGCACAGGGCGTTGGGGCCCCGGCTACCACTGGGCCTTTAGTCGCCTCTTACGACAAGCCGGCCTAGCTGTGAGTATATTCTAACGTTTAACTCAAACAACGGATGGAAATTCATGAACGCATAGCTCATTACGTAGAAGGCCTTCTGTGAAGTGTCGGAAAACGATACATGACAGAAGAAACAGGGAAGAGCCTGCGTGGGTTGGTTTTGGGCCATAGGCATTCTTCGATAAGAACAAACAGAGTGAATCGGGCATAGAGGTGAACTCGGCCGACCGACATCTTCAGAAGATTACCACCATTGTTCGGAGATGCTGAGTTGACGAAGCGGCGTCATCAGGTCGGGCTGACCAACGACCGAGTGTGTCCACAGGATGGTTGTTACATAATTAACCTAAATTAGTTCTCACCCCCCCCCCCCCACCCCAACAACAAATTTTTAGCCCGCTAATAACATTCCCACCATTTTATAAAATGTTTACCCCTTAAAATACAAAATCCCATCCCAAATCCTTGATATTTTGTGGCCAAAATTTCCATTGCAAGTCGATGCAAAAAACTTCTCAATTTCCCACATTAAATCGCACGTGTTCAACAATCCTAATCTGTACAATGTGCCCAAAATACCATTTACACGTAAAAACAACAACACTTCTTCCAATTTGTCTTTGCTTTGCCGTTATCTATGATCCTAGCATTAGGAATGGGAAATGGTCGCCGTTGATTTCCACACCCATGCAGATAGTCAATTAACGGTGAATTTGGAACAAATTGGAATCTAAAAAAGACTATGAGTTGGTAAGGAGTCGAAAAATAATCAGTAAGTGAGTAGCAATCCGAGGATTCTCCCAGTTCAGTCTGCGGAGGGCAAAACGCAGAAAACGACGTTGCACGCTTTCGATTCTGCGGATATGGGACGAGTGGTGTGGATACCAGTCTTGCCTGGCGTATTCAAGAACGGGGTGGACGAAGGCTATGTAGAGAGAACGGGAAACATAAGGATTACAGAATTCTTTAAACCAACGTTTTATAAACCCAAGGGCAGAGCTGGCCTTAAGAATAATGTCTTCAATATGTGGGGTGAAGCTAAGCTCCCTGTCAAATAAGATCCCGAGGGTACAGATGATATCTGCTGGTTTAGCAGGACGTAGGAACGTGGAGAAGGAGGGGGACATTTGCGGGAGAATGTGATGGAGTGACATTTGACAACGTTGAGTTCGAGGCAGTTATTACGGCACCAAGTTGAGAAGTTGTCGAGATCCGTTTGGAGAAGTGAGGAGTCGAGTGGAGAGATGATCGTTTTGTAGAGCGTGGTGTCGTCCGTAGAGAGGGGGATGGATGGGTATTTGATAATGGAGTCAACGTCATTGATGGTAAGGATAAACAGGAGGGGACCTAGATGACTGCCTTGGGGAAATCCTGACATGGGAAGAAAAGGATTGGAAAGGGAGGATCTGAATTTGACACGGCAGGTTCGATCTTTCTGATAAGAAGATAACCACTTAATCAATAGGGGTTCGAAACCCAGAGAGGACAAGTTAAAAAGGATGAGTTTATGGGAGATTTTGTCAAAGGCTGTGGTGAAACCTGTGGTGATTACATCGACTTCGTTGCCATTCTCTAAGGCGGGGAGAATATGGGATGAGAACTCGACCAGATTGGTTGTGGTCGACCTACCCGAAAGGAAACCGTGCTGGTAGGTGAGATGATGGATTTACAACGGAAAGATAACGCGTTGTCAAGAATTCCTTCGAACAGTTTAGGGATATGAGACTGTTTGGCGATGGGACGGTAGTTGCTTATATCGTTTTTAGGTCCCTTTTTATGTATGGGGGTGACATAGTCTGGCGCAAGGCTAATAACCTTGCCCGGAAAAACAAATTATTATGGAAAATTTAACAAGCCCCAGACGTGTTAAATAAGGCCAAGACCGGATCCCGGTTGTAGTGCCGATGATGATGATGACATAGGAGGATTTCCAAATACTAGGGAAGATACCTTGTGTAAGGGATGGATAGACGATTTTTGATAGTAGGAGAGAAAGAGAAGAGGAACATTTCTTTAAAAGGACCGCCGGGAATCCATCAGGTCCAGGGCTGAACTCGTCTTTGAGTAAGTTTAATTTCTCCTCAACTACGTCATGCTGAATAATTTAAAGGGTGAGGGGGCCAAGGGAGAATTCGGGCAAGTCTTTGAAGTAAGATGGGTTAGGCTCGAAGAAGATGTCCGTGAAGGATTTATTGAAGAACGAAGCGAATGGTTGGCAATAGTTAGGGGGTCGGTTGACGTAGTCGTGTGATAAGAAAGGAAGTTAGGATAGGCGTCGGATTTACGTTTGTAATTTATAAAGTGGAAAAAAGATTTGGGGTCATTGATCAAGTTGGATTGTGTTTTTGTGAGGTAGTTGGACTAGAGGGAGTTGTAGAGCTCGGTAAATTTATAAAAGGAGTAGTTTTGGAAGGAACGCGTTTTTAGAAAAGTGTTTCACAAGTTATTTCTCTTGTTCCGTAGAGTGCTGGGTGTGCGGTTTTACCATGGGGGCGATGAAACCGATGACCCGTGACGAGAATAGGGGACATATAAGGCGACGGCATAGTAGATCTGCTTTTAGAGAGTGGCAGTAGCTTCTTCTACCCGCAGATGATCAAAGCGAAAAGCTGTTTTGCTAAGGTACTCATTTAGAAGCCGCAAGTTAGCTTTGTGGAAGTTGTAGGAAAAGCTGTCATGACGCAGAGAAGGCTAGGTTTCATGATCAAGATATATCTGTGAATGCGCATCAGTTCACGTTGAAAGTGGACTTCAGGCGCACAAATAAACATAGAGTCATTCTTTAGCCGAACCACACGAATGTGGAATGTTCTACCTGATCACGTGTTTCCTGGCCGTTGTGATGTCCAGACATTCAAGACCAATATACATCGACACCTCCTTTCCTTATCCACTTCCTCTCCATCTGCTCGCACTGTGCTCTGACAGTGATACTTCAAAATCTCCGTTTGTGCACGCGTTAGTGTAAGAAAAATAAAAAATAAAAACAGCACTCGGACGGCGATGTTCATGAGAGCGGATTGTACTGCTTGGCGAAAATGTGTTACGTACCTAGTCCCATATGCGCTCTCTCTCTCCTGAAATATAGCAACAACTAGGCGAAACTACTATAACAAATAAAAATAAAATAGTCATCATCATCATCATCGGCACTACAACCGGGAACCGGTCTTGGCCATATTTAGCAAGTCCTGGGGTTCGTTAAATTTTCCAAAATGATTTGTTTTTTCTGGTCAAGGTCATCAGTCTTGCGCCAGAGGCGCAATAGTAGGCAGCAAAAAATAAAAAAACTGTTTGACAAATGGTTTTCAGTTAAGAAAAGGTTTTAGTTCGAAGCGGATCGTCTATAATTGAACGTCAAAATATGGAGTCGAAGAAATAGTAAAAGGTCGATAAACGCGACAAAGTGTATAAACGAACAGAAAAGCATGCTTTCGGATTAAAGTACCTAACACAAATATTCTAAATACAGAAAAGGATCTCAACTGGTGGTTAAGGAACTGTACGCTCCCAGGAACCTGAACAGCAGTGTCCATCAACAATTACAGTCGACGCCACAGAAACTGTGAGTACCCTTCTCATTTAATCTAATTTTATTTGTTGTAAAATATAACAAATGCCAGGCTACATACTACTTTGGGGACTCGTTGGAAACACGCAGAACTAGGCTGGAAAAACGCTGTGGCATTCACCATACTCCCCGGATGTACTACTTTCCTATTATCACTTGTTTCTGTCCTTACAAAATTTTTTGCAGAGCAAACAATTCAAAAATAAAGAAGATATCAGACAATGCACTTTCCGCAATTGAATTTCAGACACGTCCGCACTCGACGACGATCACACTCCGACTGACTATACAAGATATGTCATATACACCTATATGCACAACGTACGACAGACGATATATGCCATATGACACCCGATATACAATGTACGAGACATGCGATACATGATACCAGATACCAGATAGCAGATACAAGACCCAAGATACAAGATACAAGATACAAGATACAAGATACAAGATACAAGATACAAGATACAAGATTCAAGATACAAGATACAAGATACAAGATACAAGATACAAGATACAAGATACAAGATACAAGATACAAGATACAAGATACAAGATACAAGATACAAGATACAAGATACAAGATACAAGATACAAGATACAAGATACAAGATACCAGATACAAGACCCAAGATACAAGATACAAGATACAAGATACAAGATACAAGATACAAGATACAAGATACAAGATACAAGATACAAGATACAAGATACAAGATACAAGATACAAGATACAAGATACAAGATACAAGATACAAGATACAAGATACAAGATACAAGATACAAGATACAAGATACCAGATACAAGACCCAAGATACAAGATACAAGATACAAGATACAAGATACAAGATACAAGATACAAGATACAAGATACAAGATACAAGATACAAGATACAAGACACAGATACAAGATACAAGATACAGATACAAGATACAGATACAAAATACAAGATACAAGATACAAGATACAAAATACAAGATACAAGATACAAGATACGAGATACAAGATACAAGATACAAGATACAAAATACAAGAGAAAAGATACAGGATACATGATACAAGATACAAGATACAAGATTCAAGATACAAGATACAAGATACAAGATACAAGATACAAGATACAAGATACAAGATACAAGATACAAGATACAAGATACAAGATACAGATACAAGATACAGATACAAAATACAAGATACAAGATACAAGATACAAAATACAAGATACTAGATACTAGATACAAGATACAAGATACTAGATACTAGATACAAGATACAAGATACAAGATACAAGATACAAGATACAAGATACAAGATACAAGATACAAGATACAAGATACAAGACCCAAGATACAAGATACAAGATACAAGATACAAGATACAAGATACAAGATACAAGAGACAAGATACAAGATACAAGATACAAGACACAGATACAAGATACAAGATACAGATACAAGATACAGATACAAAATACAAGATACAAGATACAAGATACAAAATACAAGATACTAGATACTAGATACAAGATACAAGATACAAGATACAAGATACAAGATACAAGATACAAGAGACAAGATACAAGATACAAGATACAAGACACAGATACAAGATACAAGATACATATACAAGATACAGATACAAAATACAAGATACAAGATACAAGATACAAAATACAAGATACTAGATACTAGATACAAGATACAAGATACTAGATACTAGATACAAGATACAAGATACAAGATACAAGATACAAGATACAAGATACAAGATACAAGATAAAAGATACAAGATACAAGATACAAGATACAAGATACAAGATACAAGATACAAGATACAAGATACAAGATACAAGATACAAGATACAAGATACAAGATACAAGATACGAGATACGAGGTAGGTGATACGAAATACGAGACACGAGATACCTATCCCGTAACCCGGTCATATGTGGAACATGCGGGACATAATATGGGATATAACATCGAACATTTTGTGGAACGTCATTAGTTGCCTGTTGACTGTCGTGGGATGCACATCAGTGAGAAGTCCTAAGTAAAAATGAATGAACATTACCCATATAAGGTAACGGTAGAAGTAAAAATATTTTGATAATTCGAGCTGGCCTTTAAGATTTTTTATCGGGTTTTCCAATAGGGACTTGACAACTTTGAATTTAATTTGTGAACGCAACCTGTCACTAATCATCGAACTGTCACTGTCAGTTCATTCAGTAAACTCAACATTTTGGTTGAGTACAGGAACGAACAACGTCTGCAAATTATGAAAATTTACTACCGAAAAACAGTTGTCAAGTCCCTATTGGAAAACCCAATATATTAATACCTTTCCATTGTATAAAAACAATTTCCGGGCGACAAAAAACTATAACGTCCGGAAAGAAGAAATTGAAAGTAAGAAATGATTCCTGTGGGAACGAACCTGTTCATTTTTATTTAGAAGATTGATCATCGCGTTTTTGAATGCTCGGCATGTAAACTCGTTTGATTGAAAGGCCGTGAATTAGTGATTCACTTAGTTTATTTTTTACTATCTGAATATTGGTGGAGCAAGCCCTTTCCAATTTGTCAAGATCTCTTTATTGGATTAGCAGCACTGTTATTATTTAATTGACGTATCATACTTCCAGAACCGGACTCTGCTCTAGATGAAGGGTGTTGTTGTCTTGCCCAGTATGATCGTTGTACTATAGTCAACTCCCCAACTGCTGCCGCTTATATTCTCTCTTGTGTCTCTGTTCCCCCGTTCGCATGTTTGTCGCAGGAACAAAGACAGTCAGTCCGCCAGTCGGCAGTTGTGTGCTGCTCCATCTCTAACATTCCGGCCACTTTGAATTGTCGGTTCAACCGTCTCATCTTGAACAACCGGGAGTAGGACCAACTTCGTGACGGGTCGCTTAAGTGTGCCCCCTGAATCTAGCCGAACCTTGCCATCTCTGCCAGGATGAAGCTCGACCACCTTTTCCATGGGGCAATAAGTTGGAGATAGTTGCTCGTCCTTCAGAAACACCACGACCGGATTTCTTTGGTTTGGTTCTGGATGATACCATTTGTTGCGAGCCTGCAACATGTGAAGGTATTCGTTCTTCCACCGGGACCAAAATACTCTGTTAATGCCTGCAAGTACTTCCATCTGGACCGCCAAGCGATCGTTGTATCTCCCAGATCGACGTCCGGAACCCTCATAGCCGGTCCTTCAACTAAGAAATTACTGGGTGTTAACACTTCAGGGTCGCCAACCAGCGGTCAGGAATCCACACAAGTCTCGATCTGGGCCAATACGGTAGTAAACTCCTCGAAAATCAGCAAAGCATTTCCAATAACTCGCTTAAGATGATGTTTCAAGGACTTGATTCCATGCATCCCACAAGCCAACAAAATGGGAGGCTGCCGGGGGTATGAATTTCCAAGTGATCCCGTTGGTGGCCAACTCCGTCACGATCCGGTCCCGGGTAGTGTTCCGGTTTATATGCTCATAAACTTCTTGCAGTTCTCTACAATAAACTTGGTACCATTATCATTCCATAGGGTGTGACAAAAACCCCCACGCGCGAAGAATCTTCTCAATGCTGCCAGGAAACCCTCGCTGGACAGCTCGCTAACCGCTTCGAGATGTATTGCCTTGCTTGCCAAACATACGAAGAGACAGATGTAGCCCTTGACTCGCCTTGCGTCGTGTCCCTTCCATGTTCGAAGAGTGATAGGATCTCAATAATCAACCCTGGTGTTACTAACTGGCCGTGCAGGATTAATGCTACTGGCTGGCAATGCCGCAATCTGTTGAGATGGCACCCGTCCCTTATGACGAACGCAAACCGTGCATTCAGCAATAACCCTCCGGACAACTCATCGACTTCCTATGAACCACGTGTTTCGCCTTTTTAGGCACTCGTCATATAGGTGAACCTTCTTCCTACAGAAGCTGCAGGACATCTGAGTCTCTAAAGGGTGCACCGATCGAGTGCCTGAGGCATGGGCGGGGTGCCGTCGGTGGAACTGGTCACCGCCAGACTGGGGTGGATAATGTGCTCCAGGTCCCGTAGGTGCATGCCCGCTCTGTGGTTGGGGTTGGGTCGGGGCGTTGGGGGTATGCCGTGTGGGCCCCCCGGGGGCATACTGGGGTTGACCCCATGGAGCCGGATGTGGTCGAAAGACACACCAAACGTGCCCTCAGCAGCCTGACTCGTGTGGTTCTCTGGCAGGTATTGCCTCTGAACCGAGTCTTGGGGCACCCCATTCTGGTCAGATGGAGACATTGTGGTATTCCATGCTCCTCCATCAGAATAGGACGTAACATGTGTATGGGTGTTCGCGGGTGGCTGTGGGTGGTAAAACTCTCGCGCATACCCTGGTGGATAGGTTAAGTGAGTAGGTGTGGCATTAAAAAGATAGCGCGTCACTTGTGGTATAAGAGGACAGAGTATATATAAAGTTGTGACATAAAAAATCCGCAGCCCCAGTTGTAATATAATAAATGTCACATAAATAATGTCCGCTATGCCAGTTGATACATAAGAAGTGGTTTGTTGTTATATTATATGTGGATATAATCCGCAGCGCCAGTCTGTTGTATGAGCCGTTGTATATGTAGATGTTTGCATTTATGTAACATGTACCATGTGAATAATTGGGTACCATAAAGAACGGTCGTTGTGCCAGTTTGTTATATATATAAGTTGCATAAATTTAACGCCAATTGCTTTGGATTTGTTATATAGCTGTCGTGGCCAATGGATATATAACAGCTAAAATTGTTGCATGAGTATGGTACTTTTCCTTGTATAGCTGTGTCTACGGTGAATCCCCAATTCGGTTATCGGGCTTCGAAGTGCCGTAGCAGCAACAAACCAAACGGAGAACAACGGTGCCGCGCCGAACCAGTTACCGCTCCTCCGCTGTAGCAAAAATTATTTCTAGAGTCTTTTACTGGGCTTATCCGTTATTTCTGACAATGCTCCACGGCTGGGTTCTAGGGTCACGAGGTCTCCTCCGGCTCAACACAAACAGGCAAATGCAAAGACGGCTCAGGCATCATTTTCCAATAGCAATTATATTTTATTTAGATTTGGACCCAACACTTGGGTTCTCCACAGACTTTCTTTACCTATAAATTAGTTCACAACCGACTCACAACTATTTTAAATTAAAAACAACAAACTTAAGTGAGTCCTTCATGGACGGGCTTTAACTTTATTTACTTTATACTAACTAACAATTACTTTAACTTAAAACGACTAACAAACTTAAAAATTCGTCCTTCATGGCCGGGGTTTCACTTCATTCTCCGAACAGAACGAACAACAGACTAGAATTGCCAAAAGAATAGAACAGACTCTAAAAAGAAAGACTACTTTCTCTCTCTCTCTCCATCACTCGCCACCTCGCCACCACTCCGAAACGAAACTCGATCCAACTGTCCTTTCGAAAAACCTCAACTTAACGACGCAGGTTCGTGCATCTGCTCGTATTCAACAACACTGTGGAATGTGTTTATTTATGTGTCTTATATAATTAACTATTAATGTATTATCTAAATTTATTCATCCGTACTTCTAGTATAATTAACGTATGTAGAACAAAAGGTGTTTCCATTTGAATTTTACTCCCTCTCGGTGGGGCACTGGTGGTAGGGGAGGCTATCACGTAACATAGGATCGAAAATCCTATTCTCACTTTGGTGGTTATGGTAGTCTCTCGGGGTTGGGATGACAAATGGTGCAGCCTGTGGGTTCAAACCCGATGAGATTTGTGCCGACGATGAAGGGTGGTCAAAAATGTTGAGGAGTGGCCGGGGCTAAAAGCCGAAGGATTGGCCGACTGATCGCTGGTCCCGGCCTGGTCTCCTACGAAAGAAGGGCTGTCTCGCTGCAGCATCTTCTTCTTCGAACGCTCCAGCTCCAGAATGAGCTGGACCACCAACCCGTGAAAGGAAGCCTCCCTTACCGTGAGTGAGAAGTGCCGGGGGCTATTCTCTCTTACGCCCTTGATTATTACGGATTTCGTCATCCTTTCCAACTGGATGGCGAAGACTCCCCCACTCGCCTGTCCGTAACAGCGTTCAGCTGCCTCCCTACGCCGTGCGATTGCCCACTTGGCTCGCAAAGCGAAACCTGTGGCGCCCTCGGTGGGAAGTTGTCGCATCCTGGAGAGCTGAGCACACAGCTCTTCATACGACACCCTGGGCTTGTATGCCTCCCTTAGCCGCTCCTCCGCCTCAAGGAAAGACATGGGTGGGCGCTCGTTGTTTATACGGTAGGCCTCGCCGCACAGTCTGGTGGGCAGCCATCGGAGGAAGCTGTCCTCCTCCTCCGCCACCAGCCAACCCAGGGTCCCCCTGCACCCATCGATAAACATAGTAAGGTTATCGGCTGTATTCGGGTCCTCTTGTCCCGTAAACATCGGGACGGTCTTGGATACGAGGTCGTAGACCCTGTCCTTGCCCAACATGGTCCGTGCAGGACATGGTTGGGGCTCTACTTTTCTTCTTTTAGTTGTGGTCGGCGTAGCGGGTGGGGCACGCGTGTCCACAGGTGTGCGTCTGATGGCGCGGGGGCAGCTGTGTGTGGGTTGGCGGGGGGGGGGGGGGTTCCCGGGGAAGTAGTTCTGCAGTTGATCCAATGCGGAATGTGGAGCGGACACAAAACGGAGAAATAAATACACTGTATGTCTGTTGTAATGAATGTTCTTTTATTTATTTATTTAAACTGTTTAAAATTCAAGTGTTGAGGTTATTGTTTATATGTTCTTTGTAGGTAAGATTATTTAAGTTACTTTAAACAAACACGGTACGAACATTGGTTGACTGAATTTACTTATGCAGGCAACAAGGGGAACCAGTTAAGGTAAGCAAGTACACATTATTAACTTCCACTTGAACTATTATAGTGCAGACGACTCACACGATTCAGACTAAATTCGAGGGTGTTAAATTCGCGACTCCGGGTATATAATTACGCGTCTCCGCTGCCGGCGGAGAGCGGGAGTCGGCATGACCGTGGTGGTCAGCAGTTGGAAATGGACTCCCCGAGGATAGAACTCTGACATGAATTCCATCCTAGGTTAGGGTTAAGGAAAGGGAAGGGAGAGAAAAGCTTTTCTCTTAAGGGAGGGTGGTCAGCAATTGGAAATGGACTCCTTGAGGATAGAACTCTGACATGAATTCCATCCTAGGTTAGGGTTAAGGAAAGGGAAGAGAGAAAAAAACGTTTCTCTTAAGGGTGTGGCCGCCACAGAGATGCACTCTTTCAGTGCAGTGGCGTGTGTGCCTAGAACAAAGAAAGGCATAAAGTGTATTCATAGGATACGATTTCGGTATAGCAAATAAAACCGAAATCGTCGGATGCTAATGGGATCTTTGTTGGAACATGTGCGGCTAAAGAAAGAGTGGTGATGCGATGTGGAAATGTGCTAATTGGTTGGTGGATGAAACAAATCCCTTGCTTGCATTTGTATATGCAGGGGAATTCGTTTGTGGGAAACGGATTCTATATTTGCATTGTTTATACTTGAATTCAATTGATGCCAAGAGACGGGAATGCGCATTTGCTTTGGTTACCACATTGGGCGAGTCAGGGAATTTTATTGCTGGGAGAAAAAGGTCGCCGGCCAATGTGTACGTAAAGAAATTTATCGTACACATGGCGAAGTTGGAAAATTGATGGCGCAATATTTATGATCCCTGGTGAAGGTTATAAAGTATGTAATTCAAATCATTTGTTTACAGGGATTCGTCTAGGGGAATTTGTCTGGCAACGTAGATGCCGAAATTGGTTTGGAATTCTTGATAAGCCAATAAAGAAATCTTACAGAGGATTGGTATGCAAAGAGAATGCATGAAAGGTAAGTTTTCTTTACAGGGACTTAAAGATCATAGATTTGATCTCTTTAATGCGTGAAGCATTTTCAGGTGCCTAATGGGATTGCATTGGCGAAAACTTATGCGCCTTGGGGTGAGGTAATTGGGGTTTTTAGGTAAGTGTACCGTGGGGTTTGGCGGCACCGCCACAAACCCAACAATACAAAATTGCACCAAAATTTTGCACGAAATTACGGCAAAGAAGATTAAAAAAAAACATGAAATTACATTAAAATTCAAGCAAAATTCGAAGAAAACTTAGTTAGTTGAAGGTATGATATTGTGGGGGTTCTCCATATCACTTTCACCCCCACAATATTTTTTTCCCCAGGTTGGTATAACTGTCCTTAATTATAACGACTGCAAGGAATATGTCAACCAATGTGTTTTCAACAGCTGGGTAAATCAAACGATGTCAGTACTGAGTATTTTAGTACCAATTTTTACAATGAGTAAAAATATTGAACAAAAAATTTGTTCGTTATTTACACTACTTTCGAGTTATAGTATTTAGGTTTTTCAAAATTTCGTAATATCGACAGACTTGTGGCCGTAGTTCTTCCCAAAGGACTCCATATTGAAAAATTGACGTAGGTTCTTAATTGTTGCGCATTTCTTAACATTGTCCTGTCCGCTTCAATGAAATTTGTTAAGAAATCAAAAAATGTCAGTATTTTGAAAAGTTGTCATTCAATTGGGCTACCCTGTCAAATATGCATCGTTTTGACCTATATCTGTTAGTTATCATCACAATTTATTTTTGTAGTGATAAGCAATTTAGAAGGGAGAAATGTTCACTTGGTATCGGTATTGGTTCATATGCAACATTAAGGACTTCCAGGGCAATAATTCTCCCATAAAAATTCATAAACCCTCAATTAAACGAAGGCAACAAATTTATCATACAAAAACAATTGATCGTGCGGCGTTCGGGTAGACACTCCGCTGATGATTGATTACAAAACTACCACAGTGCTTTGCGACGCAGTCAACTGATGACAGAAATGCACACCAGGCGCAGCCAGGCTTTTAATTCACTTTATCGAGTGTGGAATGAGATTTAATAGAGTGAAGACTAGTGAAAACTCATGAATGCAACGTGTGTGAGCTCCAAACCATAACAGCGCGTACGTCCAATCCGAGAGATCTGAACGTTTGAGGAAGGCATAGAAAGAAAAGCACTACTTTACCGACAGTTGCGTAAGACCTGCAGGCTGTGCCCTTTCAATGGCTCGACTAACTTTGAAGACGGTGTTTGAACGAACACCATCAGTGGTAGGTTTCTTTATACTGATTCAATTGACTCCGTTCGTTCCCATGATGTTCAAATGGCGAGAGATGGAAATCACGATACTCGGACCAGTGCAATTTAAGTCTAAAATGGTCTAGCCAAAGTCAAGTTAACCGACCGGGACAGAGCGACCTTATTAGCGGAAACAATACCAAATGGACTTGCAATCCCCTTCCAAGTAACCGGCTGAGATGTGAACTTGATGGTTCACATTGCCGCGGGAGGATGATGTGGTTTAAGGTTTTGTGTCTCATGGTCGCAATTTAACTGTCAGCCAAAGCTTGGTGATGAATAGAAAGGACATCCTCTTTGAAACTATCGAAGACAGCCATTTGCTTCCCATGTCAGTTAGGTTTTCATGGTGGTCTGGGGGCTTAAGCTGAACATCAGACTCTTTCCTTTGATTGTGATGGAAGCATGGCCACCTGTGTATGACTCGCCATTCAAATTAAATATCGTTCGAGAACTTGTTAGCTGAATTCAAATCCTCGTTAAGCAGTCGATCGTATTTGGCTAACTGGTTCAACGATAGAACGTACGAATTTAGCCAACCCTACTCCCGTCTCCGTGTGACGTTCACCTTCAGACACAACATTAGATAAAATAGCCATTACGCTTTAGGAAGGTTCAGTCGTCGCCGTCTTTGGTGTTGTTCTTGCAAGCTAAGGCATCTTCACAGTGCACAGTTACGAGACGAACCACATCAACGCACTCGTATAAAACTCGGTATGAAAAGTGAAAGGAATTCCTCATGGACTCTTGGATGACGGGTAGCTTCTGCAACCTGCTGGATGTTATAGCTACATAACCAGTCGATCGAACCGATTAAATGGGAAAGTGGAAACGCATTTTCCCAGCTGGTGATGGTACGCTTAGTGCTGTTGGAAGGCAACCAATTATGTAACCACAACAGGGCTTCGTTGTTCGATTGTCCAACACTGTATTTGGCCAAATCCGATGATTCGATAAAGATAATTACGTTGACAAGCAACTGTGTGGTGCCAACGCAAACGCCAGAGGGTAGACCTTTTTCTTCCAATCTTCACATCTGAATAGAAATGTTGATCTCTTGGGTTTATCGTGTCTTGTAATAATAGCTTCATGGCAAATGAAAAATGATCTGTTTGATGGGGGCTGAAATTGGTTTTTTGTTTTAGTAGCAGGAACAATACTATGGCACAGCGTTTCTTGTCAGACTTTGTATATCGATCAATCTGTCTCACTTATGAAGTCCATCCAAAACTTATATAAAGCCACAATATCATAACCCTCGAATGCCTGAAGTACGTAACAGTAAAGCGCGGGAAGAAATTTGAACGATGAGATTCACTAGATTAATGAATTATTATGTTATGAAGCAAGGTGCGAGCCGGATACGGCTCAGCTGAAGTCATTGGAGCCTTATTTGGTACCAAGGACAGATGGAGACCAACTGTGAGGTGTGACCGACACACAAAGCCACCAACAATCCGATTGCTTGGGTTATATCGAAGTCAAGATGAATCAAGATAGCCCGCCGGCTATGCGCCCTTGGCGTATAGGTTCATGGGCTAAGTGGATCGACATATTTCAGTGGGTTGGTTACCTGCTGTCAAAAATGCAGGGGTAACGGAATTGTTATTCAATTATCTGCGTTTTATTAACGTAATTCTTATATGTTGTTAGTGAATGGACGGTAATTAGTTGCATTGATGGATATAATTGCTGCATTTTAATTTAAAAAGCAGCGCAAATATATATGTTCTCAAATTTTTGTTTTACACGAAATGCGCAAAAAGGATTTTAAGATACCCTTAAATGTCAAAACACATTTTAGGCGAAAGAAGACGAAATATCGATGATCGTTGGTTTAGGAAACCTGGGTATTATAGTAAGGAAGAAACATAAGAGCATGCATAACATTTCACATTTGTGTAAATCGGTTGAAGAACGATTAGCTGTGTTTTGCTCGACGTCTCAAGTTAATTTTTGGTTTTAAATACCTGGTAATTATAGTGACAAAGAAGCATACAGACAGAAGAGACAACACTCCACATTTGTGTAGTTCTGTTACGTTTATTTTTGTTATAACAATTATTGTATAAGTTGTGCCAAAAAGTGTTTTTTTTTAGTCCTGGCAGACTTTGCTTCATAAAACTTACCCCGGATCAGACTTGATTGTTGAGACGTGGGCAGTTTGGAGTACTGCTGCTAGAGGATGTATCCTGGATCGTTTGACGAAATTACGGCAACACAAAATTAAAACTAGTTTTATTTAACTTTATGGTTAAACTGTGTTTTTGTATTTATTTTAATCCATACTATTTCCAAGATTTCGTCACTCTTAGTTAATAATTCAGTTAGATGTTACTGTTTATTTAAATACCATTGGTTACATTTAAAACTTAATTGTATGTGAAAATTAATTTATTCATTCATTTATTCTATCCAACGCCAAAACTTAATTTGAATTATGATTATGGTTCTATAGACACGGAGCTTTATGTTACCTGATAGCAGTCTGGATTTCAGCAGTTTACTGACTGCGTGCCAACTAGCATTGCCGGAATGCAGTCTCTTGTTAATTTCCTTCGACATTTCGTTACTGGCCGTCAGTATCGTTCCCAGATATTTAAATTCTTTAACTTTTTCAAATATCTTACCTCTGACGTTTATATGTGTTCTCTGAGGTCCACCTGCTCTCGCCGTAATCATGTATTTTGTTTTGTCTTCATTTATTTCTAGGCCCACCTCTTCTGCTGCTTGCATGATGATTTCACAGTTTTTACTAACAGTTTCTAGATTATCGCCCAGAACGGCGATGTCATCCGCATATGCGAGCACTTGTGTGACCCCGTTCAGGGATGTTCCGGCCATGTTGTCGTTTTGTACCTTTCTGATGACATACTCGAGCACAAGGTTAAAAAGGCACGGTGATAGACCATCTCCCTGCTTTAGTCCGTCCCGGATTTCAAATGGTTCTCAGAGGTGGTTTTCTATTCTAACTCGCCCTTTGTTTTCGTTCATGCAAATTTGAATGAGGGCGGCATATTTTTTTGGGACTCCCAACTCAACTAGAATATGGTAGAGTCTCTGCCTTGCGACTGAGTCGTAGGCTTTTTTGAAGTCAACGAACAGTTGGTGAACTGTCTTTCCGTATTCCCACTTCTTTTCCAGCAGTTGTCTTATTGTGAACATTTGGTCGCTTGTTGACTGGTTCCTACGGAATCCACATTGGTAGTCTCCCAGTATCTCTTCTGCGTACGGTGTGATTCTCACCAGAATGACATATGTTAATATTTTGTATGCGGTTGGGAGCAATGATATTCCTCTGTAGTTTTCGCAGTCAGATCTGTCGCCTTTTTTGAAAATGGGGATGACTATTGAGGTTTTCCATTCTTCCGGAGTGACTTCCTTGTCCCATATTGTTTTGATGAGTTGGTGGATTTTTCGAGCGGTTGCCTCTCCTCCATGCTTCGCAAGCTCTGCCGGTATACAGTCGACTCCGGGAGCCTTGTTGTTTTTCAATCGCTTTATTGCGTGTACAACTTCGTTGAGAGACGGCTCTGGGATCTGAGGCTCGGCTGTATGTACGCTTGCTGCATTTATCAGTGGTTGATGGGTGCGCACATTGAGCAGGTTTTCAAAGTACTGCTTCCATCTTGTCACGATATTGTTTGTTTCTGTGACCAAACAGCCGTTTGCGTCTCGAATTATTTTGACTCTTCCTCGGTAGCCATTTCTAATTGAATTTATGCCGACATACATACCTCTGATGTTCTTTGCCCTAGAATTTTCTAGGATTTTTTCGATCCGAGTCTTCTCCCATTCGCGTTTTTTGCTTTTAAAGAGCCTCATTGTCTCTCTCCGAATTGTCGCGTATCTTTCTGCGTTGACTTCATCATATCTTTCTAGGTGGATCATTCTGAGGCGTTTACGTTCTTCGATCTTCGCCCTGCACTCATCGTCAAACCAAGGTTTGGACTTAATTGTTTTCTTAAATCCTAATACCTTTTGGGCTGTTAGTTTGATTGTGTCTCTGATCGATGTCCATTTAGTGTCCACACTATTAGCTTCCTCTTCCTCACTGCTCACATTCTCTAGAATGATAAATCTATTCGTTAGTTCGTCTTGATATTCAGCCCTTTTGCGTAGGTCTTTCAGTTTATCAGTGTCGAACTTTTTGCTTGTCTCCCGTGACTGCCCATGTGGGATTGCTGCCAGGCGACTCCTGATTTTGCCCATCACTAGAAGATGATTGGAGTCGCAATCTGCTCCTCTATATGATCTTACGTCAAGGATATTCGAGTGGTGTCTTTTGTCTATAAGGAAGTGGTCTATTTGGTTACGCGTTACGCCGTCGGGTGATATCCACGTGGCTTTATGAATTTGCTTGTGCTTGAACATCGTGCTTTTTACTAACAGATCTTTTGACGCTGCGAACGTGATAGCGTTCGGCGTGTAGACTTTCATTACCTATAGTTGGTTGGAAGATATCTTCCTTTCCAATTTTCGCATTGAGGTCCCCGAGGAGGATTTTAACACCGAATGATGAGATCCCATGAAATACATCCTCTAGGGTCTCGTAGAACGTGTCCTTCGTTTCTTCTTCGGTAGATTCTGTTGGGGCGTGTACGTTTATAAATACATAATTGTACCATCGGCCCTGAATTTTTAGCACAGACATTCGGTCATTAATAAATTTCACATCTTTTACATGGGACGTAATTTTCTTGCTTAGGATGAAGCCGGTTCCGAGGTTATGTGTATCGGTACCTCCACACACCAGTGTAAACCCGTTGGTTTCAATTACTTGATGTGGGAGTCGGACTTCCTGAAGCCCAACGTCGTCCATTTTATATTGTTTCGTGTTTTCTACGACCGTCTGTATCGCGCCTGGTTTATATAACGTTTGAACATTCCACGTGCCGACGCGTATATCCCGCTTTTTACGTTTTTCCCTACGTCTTCTTTTTGCCGAGTCAGTGTTTTCCTGATGATTTGTTCCCTTTTGGTAGTGTCGGCTCATCACACCTACGCCTACCGGGTTTTTTGTGTATTGATCATTCATTTCATTGGATCACTCTGGGGTTTCAAATGGTCCGCCATATCACAGCCCCTCTTTGCTCTGATTCGACCCGGTGTCAGAGAGGCGCCGTTATAATACAGCCGGTATACCCCTGTCTGCAAACCATCCAATGGGCACGGTGACGCGTAACACCCTGGATTAGGGGGGGGGGGGGGGGGGGGGGGGGGGGGCTAGATCTTTGTGTGTTACTCCTCGTTAGCCTGTCTGACATGAATGGCCCTACTGGAAGCGTATGCTTCCGTCAGCATAGCCTGGGTGATTCATCGTAGTTTAAGCCCCCGCACTACGTCAAGGTTTCTACCAAGCGGGGGTATTTGAAACTTAAATGTATTTTTTGGATTTTTGACTCAATTTATTTTTCATTTAGTTTTTTTTTTGAAACATTTGAAAATTGTCCCCTGATTTGGATTTTTGATTCTATTTATTTTCTGAACAATTTTAAAATTGTCCCCTGATTTGGTTTTTGAAAAAATTTTTGTTTAATGTTTGATTTTGTTTTATATTTTGAATTTTTGATTTTTGAAAATTTTATTTGTTTTTTAAATTTTGAAATTTTGTTTTATTTTAATTTTTTGATTTTTGTTTCTTACAGACCCACAAGCAAATCTAAATTTACTTTCTCTTGCTGTGGGAATGTAGGTGCGTAAAGAGCCTCTCGGCTCCTCTCACCACCAGCTTTGTACCCCCGAGGTTTATTATTAACCTCGGATTTAAGGTTCATTAATTTAATGAACCGGTACACTACGGAATAGTGAGCACCGGCTGCGCCAAATTGTTATATATATTTTTGTTATAACAATTGTTGTATAAGTTGTGCCAAAAAGTGTTTTTTTTTAGTCCTGGCAGACTTTACTTCATAAAACTTACCCCGGATCAGACTTGATTGTTCAGATGTGGCGGTTCCGCCAATCCCCACGGCCCAGTTACCTGAAAAACCCCCGTAACTGCTACCCAACTTCCTTAAGTTCGCTAATGCAATCACATTAGCACCTTAAACGATTTACGCATTAAATAGAGCAATTTATAATCTAAAAGCCCCTAGAAGAGAATTCTTACCTTTCATGCATCTCTTCGCATACAAATTCCCTATAAGAATTCCTTCCTAACTTATCATAAATTCCCTGAAAGAAAATTCATCGGTTTACATATAATACAACCGCATAATCAGGGAATCTTACCCTTGAGTTGGCTTATCCCAGCCTCAACATGTGTACAATGAAAACTACCTACATACACATTGGCTGGCGACCACTTTAACCAACGATTAACAGTCCAACGCAGCTGCATGTAATTAGCACTATAGACGTTGAGACTAATTCCCTAACTCGCACCATGTGCAAACAAAAGAACGCTGTCCTTCAAAGGTTTTCTGGCGATACCATAAACAATCCACATCGTGTGTGGTATCCCAAATGCAATTCCCATTTAATGAGTTCCAGCTTATTCATTTAGCTGACCCTAATCACAGACCGATGCATTAGGTCGCTTCTCCTTTGTTCTTTTTCCCTCGCTGTAGGTTTGTTTATACTTGCTGGAATGCATCGACAAACACGGTGATGTGTACGTTCACACATACACACCACTGAATCAAAAGATCGCGTTACGTTGGTGGCCACACCCTTAAGAGAAAAATGTTCTCTCTCTCTTCTGTTCCTTAACCCTAACCGAGGGTGGAATTCAAGTCAGAGTTCTATCCTCGGGGAGTCTTATTACATCCGCCGACCACTGCGGTCGTGCCGCTCCCCCTGTCCGACGCGCGGCGGAGAAGCGTAGGTCTTGTCGAGAAAGAAGTGTTTCACCGTGTTTAAAATTTATAAAAATTAATTTAATATTAAACATAAGTTCTAAGTGAAGTATAAAAACACTAACATATTTAATAATGGCTGAGAACAAAGTGGTTTTTATTTAGGGAATTATCCTTCACAATTTTAAAGAGAATAAAACGGAATAAACTAAATCAGTGTGTTTCCTTTTCCTGTTGCGGACTTTAACCAACGTTGCATTGTGGCGTTTCGTTTGTGTTTTTCTTTCGGTCTACGGCAGACACTTCAGAATTGGTGCAGACGAGGTAGAACTCTGTGTCGTGCGCCGGCACAATTACCTTGTACCCCACAGAGACGTGGGCAGTTTGGACTTCTGCTGGTAGAGGATGTATCCTGGATCGTTTGACGAAATTACGGCAACACAAAATCAAAACTCGTTTTATTTAACTTTATGGTTAAACAGTTTTTTTTGTATTTATTTAGATCCATACTATTTCCAAAATTTCGTCACTCTTAGTTAATAATTTAGTTAAATGTTACTGTTTATTTAAATACCAAAACTTTAGTTAATAATTTTATATAAAACGGGATAACTTATTTTTAATTGGTTATATTTAAAACTTAATTGTATTTGAAAATTAATTTATTCATTCATTTATTCTGTCCAACGGGAGGACTTATTTTTAATTGGTTGTATTTGAAACTTAAATGTATTCGATTTCCACTTCGAGACCGAACGAATTTTTATTTCAGATTGATTTTCAACTCGAGACCGAAACTAAACACACAACAGCACGCGTAAACCACTTAATGCAGAAAAAAAACAATACTCTTGAATGTCTATGCATATCCTTTTTTTTCCTTGTTTCGTTTCTTTTGCACCGGAAGTACACACAGGAAACTGATTGGGGAAACTATTGTTGTGTTCAGCACACAATATTTGGGACCCTTAGGTCGAACCAAATATTATCTACTGGGATAGGGATCTTGGGGTGGTATTTTATCTTAAGTTTTTGTCTACTGTTAAAGTGATGTTTTGGTAATGGCGAAGGATATGCATACGCCAGGATTTTATGTATTTTAGGGCGTGGGGGGGTGCTAATTAACCGATATTAATTATATAACAGTTCAGCTAAAGAAGAAATCCTGGTGTATCTCCATACATCTGAACTTCATTAACGGTTTTGAATGCATGGAGATTATAATAACGAGAGAACATACATAGAGACAGAACATTCCGCATTTGTGTGGTTCGGCTAAAGAACGATTCAAAGTATTTGCCAGTTTCTCTGAAGTTGCTTTGGAACGTTCACATCATTCTTTGATAATTCGGGATTTGTAGAGAAGAAGAAACGGTGCGCAAACAAAATATCTTTCAGTTCTGTATCTAAATTGAAGAGATAATTCCACTTACTTCTTTGTGGCGTAAAACATTCTGGTGACGGGCAAGGAAGACAACAAAAAAGATGTAAAGGGGTTTGAAAAAAAGCTGGCACACCTCTTGCATCAGCTGGACAAGGCCATGGTTGAAAGATCTGTCGAATCGACGATGTGAACATATCTCCTGTGAGAAGGGCAAAAACTGAACCTATATCCGTTCGAGGACGGTCTTAGAATGGTGGTGTAACACCAGAGTGTAACCTCTGATATTAGCACTTAATAATTTGTTATCTGTGTTTTTAAGGGTGTTAATACTTTTCGTTTATTATGGTCCCTGTTCGGGCGCCACAATGTAACACATGAGCGTAACCCCAGATGCTAACATTTATTAATTAGTTATCGGAGAGTGGTTGTTTGTTATTATTCTCTTTTATTATTGCCCCACGTCGGGCGCCAAAATGTAACATCAGGTTTTTAAAGGAACTTTCGTTACTTACGGCGTTTAAAACGTGCTGGAACTGTTGATTACAAGCAAAAATCCGGGTTATAGTCAACCACTAATTGGGGGATTGGGCATGCTTCCACAACATGTTGTCGCAATACCAATATTTCTAATTAGGCAGAAGCTAAACGCCTCCACTGCTTTTATTGTAACCATTCCAAGGCGAAATGTTCCATTTACCGAACCAAAACCAGTCTCCAGTAAATCGAATGTTTTTTTAGAACTGCGCCCATTCCTAAACGTTACATGACGTCAATACACCTTGTATTTTATACTTATTGATTGACGGCGAGAGCAGGTGGACCTCGGGGAACACATATAAACGTCAAAGGGAAGATATTTGAACAAGTTAAAGAATTTAAATATCTGGGAACAATACTGACGGCCAGTAACGAAAAGTCGAAGGAAATTAACGACTACACTCCGGCAACGCTAGTTGGCACACAGTCAGTAAACTGCTGAAATCCAAACTGCTATCACGTAATACAAAGCTCCGTGTCTATACTCGTAGAACCTAATCATGCCGATTCTTCTATACGGATACGAAACATGGGCTCTCACAAAACGGGAAGAAAAGAAATTTCGCGTATTCGAAAATAAAGTTCTAAGGAGTATCAGTGGCGGTAAATGTGGGTTGCGCGGGGGGGGGGGGGGGGGGGGGCAAACAGGGCAAAGTCTCTACTTTTAACCCAGTGAAGGCCAGGACGATCCTTGTCCCTGTTCAATCCAAGTTGACACATGCAGCCTGCACGTGACACCCCTGGATAGCTACTTTGACACCCTCCAAGTAGTGAACCAATGCATGCAGCGACATCCTGAGAAAGATTGGCGGAATTATTATGGACAATTTAAAAATCTCGGATATGAACCGATTACCGGTGGAAAGACTTGCTAAATAAGGCTAAGACCGGATCCCGGTTGTAGTGCCGAATATGATGATGATTGGCGGTAAATATGACGAGGGGGCAGGGCAATGGAGGAAACTCCACAAGCACGAATTGGAAGAGCTATACCGCAAACATACAATACTAAGAGTAATCATGTCGCGAAGATTAAGATGGGCCGGATATGTGGCACAAATAGGCAACGACAGGACCGTACGTAGAATTCTTAACGGTAGACTAACGGGAAAGAGACCGACAGGATGGCCACGACGGAGATGGGAGGACAATGTTAGGTTTGAGCTTGAGGAGATCCGATCGGATGGTCAAGCGTGGAAGGAGAGTGCACGGGACAGGGAACGATGGCGGAGTCGAGTCGGTGAGGTCATGAACTTCCGGGTTCCTACAGGCCAATAAATAATAAAATAAAATTATAACGGGCATATGGACATCTGCGATTGAGGGGCATGGTGAATCAATGGCGGTCGTATTTGATATCTCCAAGGCTTTTGACCGCGCCTGGCACGGGGCATTGCTGAGCAAACTTCGTTCATACGGACCTTTCCAGCAGCTTTGCGATTGTACGAAGAGTTTCCTTGAGCATCGATCGGGTTGTTGTGGACGGCGAGTGTTCGGATTTTTATCCTGTCAATTAGGGCGTGCCCCAAGGTCCATTTTGGCTCCAACCTTGTTTTTGCTTCGAATAAATGATTTGTTGGAGACAACGGATAACAAAGTGTTCAGTTTTGCGGATGTTAGTACGTTTGTTTCCTCCTTTTCGAGTGTTCGGCCGGTTGATGCATCTACGTCGCACCAGCTGAGATGTAGACAGATTGACTCTCTCAATCAGGATCTAGATAGGTTTCTGCAGAGAGGGGCGGGGGCCAATTTCGTCGACCTCACCACGTCCATATATAGGTTATAAGGGGCAAAAGGTCCTACCGTAGACCGACCGCCACAGAATCCGTATTGACAAGTGTTCAGAAGGCCGTTGCACTTCAAATACTTAATTAATTCCGCATTGATGACCTTTTCCATCACCTTAGACAACATCGACAATAATGCTATCGGCCGGTAATTATCTGGGAGACACTTTTCCCCCTTCTTTGTGATTGGCTGAACTCGAGCCAGCTTCTAGCAGGCAGGAAATGTCCTCGATGCATAAGATAAGATAAGTTCTGGAGCACAATTCTTAAGGACTGTTGCTGGTATCCCGTCCGCCCCGGTTGCCTTCATACCGTTCAGTCTACGTAGAATGCGTTGAATAGTACGCGGGGGCAACCTCACACCCCACATCGAAAACCGTACCGGCGCGATCACATGTGGTTCAAAGAGATTGGCATTAAGGTTTGAATTCCTGGAAAATTAATTCGCGAACACATTAGCTTTATCTTTTTAATTTGTGGCTAGAGGAGGAAAAGAGGAGGAAGCGAAGTTACTGCTGATGGCTTTTGTCATTGACCAGAAGGAACGCAAACCAGTTACTAACGGAAGAAAAGAAGAGGAAGCGAGCCGTATACCATAGCGATAACATAACAATTCACATCAGTGGAGTATAGTCGAGTTTAAAAATCAAATTCTAAACACGGCCAGTAGCCTGATGGGTAACGCTTAGGTTCAATTTTTGGTGATTCAAACTGTCATAGCGTAAGTTCGAATCACACGTTTTCTTCACTATTATTTCAAACGCTATAAAGTTACTGCTGATGGCCCTTGCCATTGCCCAGAAGGGACGCGGACCAGTTGGGCACTCAAGGAGTTCATTGGCCACTCTGTCGTTGTAAGCCTTCTTCGCGGTATTAATCGCCTGGTTGCACGCGTTTCTGATTCTAACAACATTCGTTCTATTAACAACGGTAAGATTGGAGCTCTATTTTTTGCGGCTGAATTCTGATCGCGTTTTTTACAAACCAAGGCTTATCAGATGAATTTCGTTTGATGCAATGATGAATGTAGATCTCCATCGCGAGAAGAATAATCTCTGTGACTGACTCCACGCATGCGTTAATATTGGAGTCTCCCAAGCACACCTCCGACCACAGAAAGGATGCGAAGTAATATCGCTAATCATCCCAGTTAGCAGCCACATACTTCCACACATGGCGATGCTGCTTAGGTCGGTTATTCGGTTGAAATGCAAGTGGTTGCGCGATCGATACCAAGCAGTGATCTGAGTTTCCCAAGTGGCACAGCAACCTCCACGATATAAATGGTCGGCTCGCATGTCAAAAACAAATCCAGGGTGTTCACATAATCACCTCGGGCATCGGGCACTCGCGTAGGCTCCTCTGCGAATTGAGTCAAATTGGGGCTAACAGCGAACATCTCCGACAGCCTCCCAGCCTCGTCGGTTCTGTTAGAATGTACCAACCAGCCGGAGTTGTGTATATTAAAATCGCCAAGGACGACAATTTCAGAAGCCGGGTGGTTGATCTGTATCCAGTCGACGGTATATGAAAGATGTTCGAAAAATGTCGCCGATCGATCGTCATTCGGGGAGCGGTAAAGTCAACAAAGAAATTTAACGGAATTCCCCAGCACGACCTTCAACCATATGATGTCCAAGTTATTCTGTTCTAACGCTGCTTTGGCAAGCCAGATCGAACCGCGTAAAGACACAGACTCCACTCTTAAAACGGAATCCCGAGAGTAAGTCGTATCCAGAACAACGAAGATATGTCGAATCAGTTGACGAATTGACCTGGGCTTCAGTTAGGGCCAGGATATCAGGTTTCGCTGTTTGCAGATTGGTAGACGGCCTTTATGGTATTTGCATGATGTTCCTCCTGACATAGTCCCTCCCGGTACCATCATGACTTATCTTCGTGTCAGTCCGGCCGGTCAACCACACAACCGAAACATAGTCGAACATTTCTTCTATCGATATCGCGGAATTTACAGCGTGACATGGTGGTATTTTACCTTGGGACCGACTTACTACCAACTTTTTCCTGAACCGGGCCATCAGCCAAGCTCCGAAGATGATCACGGATTTCTCCAGCCAATTTCACGGAGCCTATAGCTTGATGGGGTGGTATTTCACCGGGCGACAGGGCCTCGGGGCCCTACCTACCACTCGGCCTTCAGTTGCTTCTTACGACAAGCCGGCCTAGCTGTGAGTAGATTCTAATGGCTTGCTCACAGGACCAGAGTGATGAAACCGGTGCAGAGGGACGGAGGACCGGTGTGACCAAAAGGTACTCGTTGGTACTGGACTAGTCGATGCCGCTGAGACGATTCGCCCGTGGTCGGTGACGGTGTATGTTGTCGATTTTGATAGAATGGGGAAGTTTTCCATGAAATGCATGCCAATGGATGATGATGATAGATGTATGTCTGAAGAATGAGGATTACGTTGAAACGGACGATGAAGATCCTTCATACAGCGATGTTGAATGCTGATGAACTAGTAGAAAGTTGTATTTTCGAGCGGTATCAGTTCGCCTTCTAATGCGAGGAGATATTGCCAACGATCAATTGGGCCCAAAGTGTTCTGTAGGCCTTGTTAATTAAAGCACTCCATTGAGCTGAGTCCTGCTGCTCACGTGCTGTATCACAGTTTGCAGTTGGCGAAGGCTTGCTTCAATTTCATAATGGACACATCATGATGTTTTGGCTGCGACATTATTTCGAAATAGTCATGATTTGATGAAGACGTCTTGTAGTTTATTGCAATGCTGGCAAACTGGAGGATCGTTGATCTCAGAATTGCAGTACCAGCATATTCAAAGAGGCCTTCCCCTTGTTGCAATAAGACCTGATGTGTCGGCATCTTGCATGTGTCGTAGAAATCCCATGGGACGGTCTACCAACTTCGATAACATTTTGTGATTTAATTAATTGGCAGTACAACAATCTCAATTGTTTGATCAACCCACTCATACCGGACTTGTGATTGTGATTTAATTGGTTTAAAATTCGTTGTGATATGGATGTCTTTACAATTATGTACTTGGTTACATGGTTATGCTTTGCGTACAATTTATTTTTAAAATATTATTGTTATTGTTTATTGGTTTTGTGCACGAGATTCAAACATTGCTGTGACGCCACGTATTGAAAATGTTGATGAGATATTTTCCCTTGTTGAACTACCTATAGCTAGACCCAAATTGTTGGTGCAACATTGATATTGTCGCTTCGGTGAATGCGGTTTTCATCAGGTCCAGCACCAAAGTTAAATAGATCAGTGTGTGTGATTTTAGTATTTGATTCCGATTCACTGGATGAAGATTCCATGTCTGTTTGGATATTTCCTGAGGAAAGTCGCCCACCATGACGAACACTGAAGGCTCCTGTTTTCCGTACAACTTCAGTATAGGACCGCGGTTGATTCCGATGATACTGGTCTTGGGCTGCGCCTCGGCCACCTGCTGTCTTGATGTGGCGAAGAATTCCTAGAATTAAGCGTATTTGACTTAGGTTTCCTGGAAGGATGCATGGAAGATGTCGACTTCCGACGCAATTTATCCCTGATGTGTGTGAGCTCCTCGGTACCCCCTGATCGCCTATTGCCTTTAAGATGATTCGCCGGACTCGGAGTGTGTCCGGGTGTCGTGTCGCACAGGTGGTCAAGTATGAAGGTGGTTTGTTCCATGAACCTCTTGTATAGCTTATGGAATTGGTGCAGACGAAATCTTGCCTCCATCCGGTGAGTTGCGTTGCGAGCTGCAGTCGCAGAGTCAACCTTTTGATCCGAGTTGGAGTTGTAAATTCGCAACCCACGATCAAGGATCATATGATGGTTGGTAATAGATTTCGTCACAGCAGCACTGGATGTTGTGGAGGGTGCTGCGCCTGTTAGTACCAATCCCAAGTGAGTAACCTACGCGATGAGGTCGAAGCGGTCGTTTTTCCTCAACCCTTCACGGATGAGAGCGGGGTAGAGGTCTGCTCCGATGATGAAGTCCACCTTATCACCAGAGTCGATGTTCGGATCTGCAAGATCAAGATCCGCCACAAACGAGAGATCCCGTGCCATCGTCCTTGACCGTGGGATGGACCCCGAGAGACGTGACATGACGAACGTTTTCAATGTCTAACGTTGGGAGCCGTAGGAGGCGAGGAGCGATGGCGGTCGTTGCTTCCGCCTTCGCGGTAAGGCAGCGAGCACCATCGACACCGTAGACAGGAATGGACCAGAAGCGCAACCGTTGAGCCAATGATTCCGATATAAAGGTGGCTCTAGAACAAGGGTCCACCAGAGCACGAACTTCAACCTTCTGTTGGAGTGCCGATGCGACGATCACCCTAGCGGTTGCCAGCAGCAATGATGGTTGAGGAGCAGTGTTGACAGCACGTGAGCAGACCCGTTGGCTAAATGTGATTGGAGAGACGTGTGCTAAGCTCACTGTTGGCAATGATGATAGAGACGGCCTGTTAATGGTGGGTGGCTCGACGTGCAGCAAGGTGTGATGTCTCCTTTAACATTGCCGGCAGACTTTGCTGGAGTTGCGTTCGTGCAGTCGGTGCCGATCTAAACAATTGTAGTATTTAGATTTCTTATTTGGAAAGGACTTCCGCCGGATTAAGTAAGATGTTCAGGGGTTGCCATCTGCACGATTTCTTCGTGTCGCCCGAGAAGACCGAAGGCGCCACTTCGATCCACAAGCATCGAAAGGGTAAACTAATTTCAAATGGCTACCAGCGGTTCGCCAAGCAAGTCAGTGGCGGATAAGACTGTTCCGGCATTCATAAGAAGACGAGGAGTCATCAAGGGATTGCTCACGCGGTTGGAGGAGTTCCCAAACAAGGCGAATGAGGTGGCTTCATGAGAGGAAGTCGCGAGCAGACTGCGCACACTGGAGGACGCGTTTAAATCTTTTGAGCATCTCCAGGAATGCATCGAGGAGAACGAACGGACCTGGACAAGGAGAACGAGGAACGAGCAGCCTTCGAGGATCGATACTTTTTGCTGCACGGCAGGTTTGTGGCAGTTCTACGAACCACACAACCCACTTTTGGTCGAGATGTCGTCGTTCCGCCGAGGAGCACACTCACCTATAGGTAAATTACACTTGTCCATAGACACGTGTCCTTAAAAGTCCTCCACCATACCTGAAACGAAGGTAACATGCATCTTGGAGGCAACTACCCCGTGTGTCCACAGACACGTGGGTCACAAGTCCGATCAATCGTCCTACGCCTGCACGGCGATCGAAGGACACAACAAACGGACAAACATTGCTTTTCCAAGGGCATTTAACGCATCGTCCTAAATTCCTAAAAATAATTATATACATCATACAGGCATCGTAAATTCGAAAAACTGATCGGCGCCCTCGCTAGCCAGCGTTACCTGCAAACGTGCAAATATAATCCTTGCCGCCAGCTAAGATACGGGACACAATTACCATTGTATACCGAAATCCCTTATAGCACCATTGTCTTAATTGCGTCGCAGGCTATTAAGCAGCTACACAATGATCCTATGATGCCCCTTTGTTCTTTGCTCTTTTATCAATTCCCTTTTGACAGGACCTTCGCTGCAGGAGAAAACAATAGATCTACGAGTATTAGCACACGTGCTAATAGATCAACTAGAGAGAACATTCGAGCTTCAGGATCCGCGAACGCGACCGTCGCGATATTCAGTCATCGAGTAGCATTCACGGAGGTCAGATCCTCCATTCCCACGAGAGTCGTTCGTGTGTCGTCGCAGTCGAAATACAGATTCCCAACGAGGGAGTTAAGAGAAACGCGAACCAACCACCGAAGGTTACGAGTGTGTCGGCGAACAATTACGTGTTATATTATACCTTTTATATAAGAGTACTTTTTGTAAAATCGCCACGCGCGTTCCAGTGTAGTGAATCCTGGATTACCAACAATAAAATAAAGAAAAATATAAACAAACCTTTTCGCTGTGTTTTTAGTAAAGTGCCGTTTCGCTCCGTTGTGCATTCATGTGAACAGTGTTCGGCGGAACACTTCACCGTCATCGTCAAACATTCGACAAAAGTAAAAAAAATATCCGCCAAAGGCTCACTCGGCGGTTAAACGCATCAACAAGCACAGGCGACACCGCAATGGATATAATAGATTTGAGGGGGAAGTGGCTTCCCAGGTGTGTATCATCACGGCAAAGGCAAGGGTGGCCCCAGTTAAGCAGATGTCCCTCCCAAGGCTCGAGTTATGTGGCGCCCATCTCTTGGCTCGGTTCTTTTCGTTCGTGAGGAGGGCGCTTCAAGTATACCGATTCCACTATAGTGCTGTAATGGCTTTGTATATACCGATTCCACTATAGTGCTGTAATGGCTATCGGATCATCCCAGGCGGTGGAAGACATTCATCGCGAATCGTACGTCGTACATTTTGGAAAGGTTGCCAAGAAGCCAGTGGCATCATGTACCGACTGTTTCAAATCCAGCGGATTGCCCGCCAAGGGGACTTCGGGCAAGGGAGCTCGCCGGAGCAGATCTGTGGTGGCGAGGGCCCGCCTTTCTGCGAGACAAGGAGCTGGGGTGGCCCCGAACGTCCATTATTTTTTATTCTTTTTCAAAGCGACAGAGTGACCGACCACGGAGGAGATAGAATAGCGATTCTTATGCGGCGAAGGATTAATTTGAACTCTAGCGCAGCGGCGTGACCGACCGCGATGAGAAATGACAAGCGACTGATTTGAATTAGGGATGAAGATGGGATTTTTTGATTTGCACACCGGACAACCAATCGAGATCGTCTTTACGTTTTTGCTCGCTCATGTTCCCCGCTGTCGAGGTGTGGTGAAAAATTCGGTTAATTGGATAGTCGACGAACAAGGGAGAATGAGAGAACAGAAACATAATGTGCAATGATCCCGGGGTGGATTTGGTTTTTTGTGTGCATGTATCAATGCAGCTCTGAGAATAGCCCACTGACCTAATTCGGTGAATGTGGTGACCTCGGAGTGCATTGAACTGTGGGAAGGTAAAATTGAGAAAGAGTGGAAAATGTTCTGTGGCTATTCACCTGTAAGAAGAGATCATTGATCCCCAGCGAATGGAGTGTCTGAGGAAAGTGGAAGTGACGCTACTTTGGCTAGGGTAATATTATCGTGGGAACTAAATAAAAAATTTGATAATTTCCCCAGCGATTGCATGATTATGCAACAGCGTCGTTTGATTCGACTTGTTGTTGCTAACCACATGAATTGGAATTTCCGGTGGAAATATCATGGTTAGCGGACTGGAGTTGCCGTATGGCAAAAAGGTAGCTGAATTCAATTATGCATTACTTGCATAGAATAATGAATTCCGTTTTTGAAACATGGTTTACATGTGAACTATGTTGGTAGAAGAAATTGGGGAATGATATGACACGCTGTTAGCGGTCGAAATAAGGCGGAAATAGTGGGTTGGTTCTCCAAGTAGTATAGAGAACCCCCACACTCTTTCCAAAATAAATTGGTCTAAACAAAGCCAATACAGAAACCCAGCTTTCGATGCTCTGCATAGGTAAGAAAGGTTTCACCTATCTAGACTGAAACTTCTCTATCGGCGGGTCATCCGCGAGCAAAACCCGGAAATAAGGACACTTAAATCCTTAATCCGTAACCTTCAACGGGTGATTTTAATATTGAATGTGAATATTACAAATCAACAATAAACTCAAATTGGGAAAACCATATTCGAGCCATAAACACTAATTGCTCGAATAATTAAAACACAAACCAATTTAATTAACGACCCCAAAACTTATTTCCACTTTGTTAATTACAAACACAAATCTGATGAATATCCCATCCCTCCTTCCTATAACGTAATTAGTTCAACCGATCCATAAACTATCGCAAATATTTTCACTCAATTCTTTAAACACTTCTCCACAGACGTCTCTTTTGAGTCCGACCCTTCCTACTTCCAAAACCTGCCAGATCTTTCCCTCGGTCCTTTCATTTCTCAACTTATTCAACAATACTAAATTGAAGATAAATTAACCCATCTTAAAGATGAGTTCAGCCCCGGCCCAAACGGTCTCCCTGCTATCTTTTTAAAAAAAATTCTCCTTCTACGAGGGTTGCCTTTATATTTCGGGATTAGAGAACAAAAACAAATATTGATCATCGAAAATCACTTTATTGTTTTTCAAAATATTCCCCATGAAGATCTATACACTTTTGCATCCGTTTAAACCAATTGTCGAAGCACTTTTGCCACTCTGATTGAGGTATCTCCAACACATGCATTCTGAATGCAGCAACCGCTTCTTCAGGTGTCGAAAAACGTTGACCTCTCAGTTTGTTTTTTACGTACGAGAATAAAAAGAAGTCATTCGGTGCCAAGTCAGGACTATACGGCGGATGACCCATCAAATCGATGTTTTGGGTACTCAACAATGCAGTTGTCGCAGCCGATGTGTGAGAGCTCGCATTGTCGTGGTGAAGAGTGATCCGTCTTCGGCGGTTGGTTTTCCTGATTTCTTGGAAGACAACTGGCAAACAAATGGTTGTGTACCACTCAGAATTGACTGTTCTGCGTTGTTCTAGTGGTACGGTTGCGACATGTCCAGTTTTTCCGAAAAAAACAGGCGACCATTTGCTTGGAAGTGCTTCGTGCGCGAACAACTTTTGTTGGATTTGGCTCATCTTGAAACACCCAGACAGTCGACTGCTGTTTACTTTCGGGCTCATGCGCGTAAATCCACGATTCATCACCTGTCACGATGTCACAGACGTGTTTCGAAGCACCGCGACCGTATTTTTTGAGCATTTCTTTCGACTAATTGACACGAGCCTTTTTTTGGGCGATTGACAAATTGTATGGGATCCAACGCGAACAAATTTTTTTGAGAGTTAAATGTTTATGCAATATTGAATGTATGCTGGTCCCACTAACGCCTAAGGTTGTTTCAATCTCACGATAGGTCATATGACGATCTTCCAATATCATTTCGCGCACAGCATCAATGGTTTTCGGAACAACAACTGATTTTGGACGACCTTCACGAAATTCATCTTGGAGTGAACTACGACCACGATTGAATTCACCATACCATCGGCAAACACTGGTCCTTGATGGAGCTTCATCGCCAAAAATTGAATTAAGTTCATACATGCACTGTTGCTGAGTTAATCCACGCCGAAAGTTGTAAAAAATAATCGCACGAAAATGTTGACGATTTAATTCCATTTTTGGGCCGAGATGAATCTTTTAAGTTACTGTAAACAACACAAATAGCGCTCGTATGTCAAAACGTTCTGAGTGCGTATAACCTCAAAAATGTCCAACTTTACGACAGAGCTGTCAATTGCCGGATTGCAACACTAGGGTTGCCAAATCCCGAAACATAAGAGGCAACCCTCGTATAAAGCCTATTAATGCTATCAGTTCGCAGTTCATGTCTCAAGTGCACATACATTTCTGTACCAAATTTCAGGAACACTCCTATTTGGAACTGTTCAAAAACATTTCCAACAACTATCTGCTGGTATCTTAGAGCACTGACCGCTACACATTCGCCTACTCTGAGAAAATTACATCTATCTATTCTATAAAAAAAATCCTGCAGGCAACAAAAAACCCTTTTTTACAACAGAGTTGAAGCAAGGCATCATTTGGCACACAGTTTGTGTCAACTAACTGTGAATTATAAACATATTGCGAAACATATTGCAAAAGTACGAATCTAATCGAAAATGATGCCGCGTATAGGAACGTGGTATGTAGAGGTGGGTGCGTAGCTCCGTTGCACCCTTCACTAACTAACCGGAGTTTAGAGTAGAAGTTTAAATATTTGAGTCAAGATTATGTAAATTGAAATAAGAATCAGATTCTCGCAAAAAGATATTACAATAAGAGGCCGAGGTGAAGCGTAACGATACCACAGCCAGAGGGTTGGTGCGCGATACGCCGAAGCAGTCTTGTATTAAGAAAAGTTCAAGTTCTACAGCTGGGAACAATTTTTACGTAAGTAGCACATTTTTTGTTTGTCGCTGCTGTCAGTTGAACCCATGCACTTTTGCACCCATGAATGAACTTATCCATCAACTGAACACATGAGGTCAACAAGGGAATAATATTGAAATATATGTTAGAGTTTATGAACTTCCATTCAGACGACGTTACTAAGTAATTATTGAATGTAATAAAATCTGTTTATGTAGTAAAAACAACATTAGCTGTATCTTATATCATAAGGATATACAAAATGCGATTAACAACAACGATTGAACCTATGATGGCCTATATCTGTATTACAAACACCACAAAAGATGAAGTAGTTATTAGTACAAATACTGTTAACACACTCAACAAGATAAAAAATGTACAATGGTTTAATAAAATTATTGCTTTTGAATAGGTAATAAATGGGTATAAATATTTCAAATGATCGGTATGAAGATATGCGAAAAAATGTGTTCACTAAATTATCTATTGAGTCAGGAGTCTGGTCCAATATGTGTAAATTATTTGTCCAGCTGACTATATGTGTTAGTGTTAATTGTCAAATTAAAAATATTTGTACTTACCTGGGACATTTTTATAGTGTTTACTTTGCCGGGGTTGCCAAATATTCATCTGAAGTAGTCCTGCCCCCACTGTCTAGTGGTTGGCCAATCATAAAGCTGTAGTAACTTGTAATTAATTAAATCCGAGGAGAGTGCATTGACCAGAGATGGAGAGACATGATTTACACCTATCATCACAGGCATGGGATAAATGGATCTTATGTAATATACTTTACACTGAACATGTCCTTGTAGTCAAAGTACCAGTATTATAATTGATCTCGATGCAATAAATGATTTTTACAATAAGTTGAACACACCCGACTGCAAAGTTTTTATGAAAAATATTAAGAAAACTCATAAGGATTAGACACAAAAAATTGCGATTTTTTATTTGTATTTTTAATAATATTTTTTTGTTATTATATTTTTCATCATTTACAAAGAGTAATAAGAAAATGAAAACACTTAAGTCTAATAATAAAATATGTGAAATAAAATTAGAAAAACAAAAACTATTTACAATCCGATAGATTACGACGGTAATTGTAGAGAAGTGGATAGATGTCTGGGGAATGGATATCAAAAGGATATGATGAGGAAAAGGTACGAGTGACACTTAAATAACCTAAAGCTTGAGCATCAATAATTCACATGAGAAAACAAATTTGGGAATCTTACAACTATGAAACAAAACTTAAAAAAAAAACCAAACAAAATAAGTGCAGGAAAACTGGAAGGGGATAACAAATTCATATAAACTATAAAATAACTAGAGGGAATAAAATCGTTACTTGGCATCAGACGCGTTTATCCGTGTGCAATAATAATCTCCGTTCGGTAGTCCAACAGTGAAACATAAGAGACAGAAAAAAAAGAAGACAAATAAGACATTTAGTATCCTTGGAACGTGGCCTTGTGGAAGTCGTTGCTGTGGTTGTTATTGTTGTGCTTTAGTTGTATGTTTGTTTTTCTTTTTGGCTGGCTTTCCTTAAATTCCTTTAATAGGGAGCACCGTAAGTACTACTTGGTCTGGATGGTCCACTTGGATATCCGCCACCGCCACCGCCACCTCCACTTGGGTAGCTGCCTCCGGGATAGCCACCACCACTTCCGCCTCCTCCACTGGGATATCCGGCACCTGGGTATCCACTACCACCTCCACCTCCACTGGGATATCCTCCACTTGGGTATCCAACACCACCACCGCCGCCGCCGCCTCCATGTGAACCGCTTTGGGCAAACTGTGCTACTTGGATTGCTTGTCGGACACCTTCTAAGTCAATTCCTACAACACGTCCACTACCGCCGCCGCCTCCAATACCAATGCCAGGAGTTCCATAAGTAGATGATGGTGGTGAATACGTACCTGAGGGTGGACCATAGCTACCTGATGGTATACCGCCGATGCCGACGCCGCTGCCTCCTCCGCCATGTCCCCCACCGCCGCTGTATCCTCCACCGCCGCTGTATCCACCACCACCAATCAATCCACCGCCTCCGCCGCCAGATTTGCTTTCTTCATTCAATAAGATTTGTCTGACTTGCTCGAGCAATTGTGGATCGACATTTTGTCCTTCAGATGTTTGATATCCACCACTTACGGCTTGATATCCACCACCGCCTCCGCTTATTCCACCGCTGTATCCTCCTCCACCGCCGCTGTATCCTCCTCCGCCGCCGCTGTATCCACCGCCTCCGCCGCTATAGCCTCCGCCGCCGCTGCTGTATCCTCCTCCGCCGCTGCTATATCCTCCTCCTCCGCTGCTATGTCCTCCTCCGCCTCCACCACCACCTCCTCCTCCTCCACTATATCCTCCACCTAATCCGCCGCCAAAACTCCCACCACCTCCGCCTCCGCCTCCGCCACGAGAATAACTGTATCCTGATGGTGGTTCCGCGACAGCTAGTACGGCCAGCGCGGATACCAAAAACTGTCAATGAAAAACAATGTTGAAAAGAATATTTGTTGTTGTTGGCGTCTAAAATTCGCCTTCGAATTTCGCAAACTCACCACAGAAAAGGAATTCATTGGTTTTGATGAGGGGGAAAATGGATAATTAAGCTAAGTGTTGGTTGTTTTCGGATAGGGAGCTAACGATTGAATGCATTTCAAAAATCCCAACCGTGGTCTCTTTATAGTCGGCTTCATTCCATTTCGCCAGTGCATACGAGATATTAACCAGGCATAAGATACAACGGCAACAAAGTTACAACAACTACACCAACCAATCCGACTGAGGAGTAAAAAATAAAACGTAGAAAAAAAACCAAAAGTGGAAAGAGAAACATATGCGGATGCCCACAAGCAGCAACAGCTACAGGGCCTCAACAACAGCCACCTCCAACTAGCAACGCAACCATCTTCATCATTATTGTCATCATCATCGCCATCATCATTGTCGTGATGATCACCATCATGGTCAACAAGAGCGTCAACTATGCCCGAGAGGTTGGGGAAGTAAAGAAGGTCCCAAGACACAAAATGAAGTATACAACAAAAGAGAAGGTAGTCGCAACTGCCTCATAGTCTCATCGCCTCATCGCCTCATCCTCAACCAAAAACCGCCTGGTATCTTAGCTAAAGAAGTCAGAAGCCAGCAATTGACGTGCCTCATCCTCGTCACCGGCGTCCATTCCCACCGCCATGAATTAAGTTGCAAAAATTCACATAATGTAACGAACAGATTCTACATCATCACCAGCCTCGTCTCCATTATCTCGCATAGGTTGCGTGTTTAGTCCCATCGCAAAGACACTGTCTATCTTCATGCCGCACTCTTTGCCTTTTTTTAGCTTTTGGGCTTTTCTTTTTGTTTGTGTGAAGGCATTTTTGGACTTTTTCCTGTAAATTGTTAACTTTCGTTGTCACTAGAGATAGACCTCGACGTAACCTGTAATGGAGTGGTTATATGAAACCCGTTCAGCTTATCTCCAGCTGGTGCATATCCGATAGACACCGCTCATCAGTAGACCATCTAGCACAATCTGTCTACCTGGTCATTTTCACTTCCTTATTCGCTTGGCTAGATTGGAGGACCTCGGTCGTCCCAATCCTTCCGATCCCTGAGCCCTTGAGTTCATCCAATGAAAGGAGCTTTCGTGCGGACAATCTTCTTCTTGTTGGCATCTGTTACATAAACCTTAGTGTCCAACCCGCACCCTCCCACGACCACCCTGTGGCATACAAACATTGATTGGGGGCCCTAATTGATATATTTTTCGCATACAGCATTTGATAAGCTGTATTGGGGCATTCGGCACCTTTTGAGCTTCGACGTTTGAAGCAATCTTCGAAGTGAGTGGTAGATCATCAGGAATAAGTAGCGGGGTCTTCGTAATACAACGGACACCTTGAAGGCTACGTGTGGACGTTAGATACAGATTTTCAATTGCCCAAGATACCAGGTAATGATGATTGTACTTGTTGCAGGTGAAGTTGTGGAAACGAAAGTTAAATTGAAGGGAAATGCGGAGGAAGGTTATGAGCATTGTTGAAATATTAAGTGATATGTGGCCATTGGCAGTGGGCCAAATCGTATCTGGGGCGAGAAGTGATCTGATCTGTATTCAGGGTATAAAATATTGCTGTGCTCTCGGGTGACATAAGTTGTACACTTGCAGTTTAATGGATCTGATGCGATTTACTATTGGACATTGACACGCGGAACGTGTTTTCAATAAACCGTTCAACGCGAAAGATTTTCCTTGTTTCATCACCTGTTTCGTCGTAATAATGGTCAATTAATTGGACAAGCTTTTGGCTAGTAATTGCCATTCTGACCTTACTAACTTCAATTGAGAGATCAGGTGTACACTCTGTTATCTACTAATTGCTTTAATTGGCACACATCATGCTGGATGGCAGTTTTGTTTTATGTTTCTGTTACTTTTTATTTTGATTTATCTGTGTGATGGGCACACAAAATTTAACAAAGAACCGCTGGGAGAAAAGGGTACTAAATACTTTTTATGTGAAACGCTTTGAGGTTTAATTGGTGGCGCAATCGCATAAAATAAGGGTTTTCTTGATTCTAAAGTACCTAGCCTTTGGTATGGTAGCGTTTCCAACTTTACTACTATAGACCTACGGGAACCGCTCTTGGCATGTAGCATTTTTCCCTTCTTTGGCACCGAACGCAAGGCGGGTCGTTGTTTACTGGGATTCCTGCATCCCGTTCAACAACATCCGCCGTTAGGTACTGTGAGTGGTACCACTAAGGGCTTTCCGGACAGATTCCTCTTCGCATACTCTTAAATTCTTGGGTTAGATGGGTTTGAAATTTTCAAAAAATCACATCACGTTGAAAATAAATCTCAGTTGCACAAATAAGAACAGTTAATAGTTCTTTAGCCGAGCTTTTTTTTTAATATACTTCTCTCGGGAGAGGCGAACCTAAAGGGATGACATGGCCCCCCGAGATGCCACCAAATTCGTTGCAGTTTCTTTTGAACAGTTGCAGGTTGTAACGCTCCGGGAACATTTGCGAGGGGAGGGAGTTCCACAGCTTTCCCGCTCCGTAACGGAACAAGTTCCGATGCAGGGATGTTCGCGCCGTCCGGATATGACCCGTTAATTGGTGCGATCCGTATGATTGTCTTTTGGGCCGCATATAGACCGAATTGCGCGGAATAATACCAAGAATCTCCGAGGGACAGTACTCGTGATAATATCTGTAAAACAGACAGAGATCGACTACGCGCCTTCGTGTGATAGTGTTACACGCAACGTCTACTCTCCCCTAATACTCACCCTTTTGGGGCCTCCCCCACCATTAACAGAATTCACCTTCATGTGAAGCCCCATATTTTTTTTTTTTTTTTTTTTTTTTTTATTAAACTTCTCTCGGGAGAGGCGAACCTATAGCGCCGATTGGGCGCCCCGAGATGCCATCAAATAACTGTTACAGTTCTTTTTGAACAGTTGCAGGTTGTAAAGCTCTGGGAACACTCGCGTGGGAGGGGAGTTCCACAGCTTCCCCGGTTTGTAACGGAACGAGTTCCGATGCAGGGATGTTCGCGCCATCGGGAGATGAACCACAAACGGGTGCGATCCGTCGGATTGTCTTGTGGAGCGCATATAAACCGAATTGCGTGGAACAATGCCAAGAATCTCCGAAGAACAGCACCCGTGATAATATCTGTAAAACAGACAGAGGTCGGCTACGCGCCCTCGATGTGATAGCGACTGTAGTCCCGACGTCAGCGCTGAGTCCCCGATCAGGCGGATCGCACGTCTCTCTATGCTCTCAAGTAGGTCGAAGGTATGTTTAGGAGCCGAGCTCCAAACATGGGAGCCATATTCGAGCGCGGGTCTAATTTGGGATTTATATAGGAGAAGAAGTAGAGCCGGAGTAAAATATTTCTTGGCTCTAAAAAGATAGCTCAGTTTTCCTGAGGCTGACCTGGCGATATTCGACACGTGTTTATGCCATGATACATTCCCACAGACCGTGACGCCGAGCAATCTGAAACTTTCCCCAGCCTCGAGGGCCCGGTCATTAATCATCAGCTGTGGAACCGATGATCCACTTTTCTTTGTGAATGTTGTATATTGTGTCTTCGTTGCATCGAAGTCGACGAGATTGGCCCTTCCCCGCTGCAGGACTTTATCTAGATCCTGATTCAGACAGTCAATCTGTCTACATCTCAGCTGATGCGACGCAGATGCACCAATCGGCCGAGCACTCGAAAAGGAGGAAACAAGCGTACTATCATCCGCAAAACGGAACACTTTGTTATCCGTTGTCTCCAACAAATCATTTATGTGAAGCAAGAACAAGGTTGGAGCTAAAATAGAGCCCTGGGGCACCCCTGAATTAACACGATACAGATCCGAACACCCGCCGTCCACAACAACCCGGATCGATTGATTCTCGAGGATGCTCCTCGTCCAGTCACAAAGATGTTGGGAAAGTCTATATGAACGAAGTTTGCTCAGCAATGCCCCGTGCCAGACGCGGTCAAAAGCCTTGTTATACAATACGACCGCCCTCGACTCACCATGGCATTCAATCGCAGATGTCCATATATCGGTTATAAGTGTCAAAAGATCTGCCGTGGACCACCTGCCACGGAATCCGTATTGACGATCGTTCAGAAGTCCGTTGCACTCCAAATATTTAACTAACTCAGTATTGATGACTTTTTCCATTACCTTAGATAAGATAGACAGTAATGCTATCGGGCGGTAATTTTGTGGGAGACACTTTTTTCCCGTCTTTGGGATTGGCTGAACTCGAGCGATTTTCCAGCAGGCACGAAAGGTCCTCCGTGCATAAGATAAGCCGAAGAGTGTGCCAAGAACCGGCGATAGTTCCGGAGCACAGTTCTTAAGGACTATTGCTGGTATTCCGTCGGGGCCGGTTGCCTTCCTACAGTCCAGTTCACGTAAAATGCCTTGAATAGTACTCGGTGGAACCTCACATCCCGCAAGGAAGACCGCACCGGCGCGATCACAGGTGCCTCCAAAAGGCCGGGATCAAGGTGTGAATTCGCCGAAAATAAATTCGCGAACACATCAGCTGTATTGCTTGAATTCGTGACTAACGTTCCGCTGTCTGTCACCAACGGAGGGAAGGAGGAGGATGCGAAGTTACTGCTGACAGCTCTTGCCATTGACCAGAAGGAGCGCGAACCAGCCGGGCACCGAAGGAGCTTATTGATCACCCTGTCGTTGTGAGCGCTCTTCGCGGTATCAATCGCCTGGTTGCACGCGTTTTTGATTCTAACAAAATTCGTTCTGTTAACATATGTAGGATTGGAGCGCCACTGCTTAATAGCTCTATTTTTTGCCGCTGTAATCAGCTCGCATTGTTTATCAAACCAAGGCTTATCAGACGAACTTCGTTTGATGGAATGTGGAATATACATCTCCATCCCCAGAAGAATAATCTCTGATACCGACTCCGCGCAAGCGTTAACATCGGAGTCTCCGAAGCACACCTCCGACCATGGAAAGGATGCGAAGGAATCTCGCAAATCGTCCCAGTTAGCAGTCCCATACTTCTATACATGGCGAAGCTGCGTAGGCCGGTTATTCGCTTGATATGCAAGTGCTTGCGCGACAGATACCAAACAGTGATCTGAGTTGCCTAGTGGCACAGAAACCTCTACGGTATAAATACTCGGTTCGGATGTCAAAAACAGATCCAGGGCGTTCGCATAATCGCCTCGGGCACCCGGCACTCGCGTTGGCCCCCCACGAGTTGAGTCAAGTTGTTGCTTACAGTAAACATCTGCGCCGGCCTCCCAGGGTCGTCGGTTCTGTTAGAATGTAACAACCAGCCGGAATTGTGCACATTAAAATCGCCAAGGACAACAATTTCAGAAGCGTGGTGGTTGATCTGTATCCAGTCGACGGTATGTGAAAGATGTTCGAAAAATGTCGCCGGTCGATTGTCATTCGGGGAGCGGTAAAGACAACACAGACATTTAACGGAATTACTCAGCACGACCTTCAACGACATGATGTCCATATTATTGGGGTCCAACGCCTCCATCCTCTGGCAAGCCAGATTGGACCGCGCGAAGACGCAGACTCCGCCCTTAAAACGGAATCTCGAATGTAAGTCGTATCCTGAGCAACGAAGATATGTCGAATCAGTTGACGAATCGACCTGGCTCTCAGTTAGGGCAAGGATATCCGGTTTCGTTGTTTGCAAAAATTGGCGGACGGCATTGGTGAAACCGATGCCCCTGATGTTACAAAATGCCGTCACCAGTCGAGCGTGGGCAGAGCCTCGAGAGCGAGCCCGGTTATGCGATGACGAACCTCTTAAGGTTCCATTATTTATCATAATATCTGCATGATGTTCCCCCTGACATAGTCCCCCCCGGAGATCCGAATGGGAAACTAGTTTACGTACGGAATTCTTTATATCAGAAGGTACCATCATGACTTAGCTCCGTGTCAGTCCAGGCCATCAGCCATACACCCGAAACACCGTCGAAGATTTCTCTCGACGATATCGCGGAATGTACAGCGTGACGTGGTGGTATCTCACCTTGGGACCGACTACCACCTAACCAACCTTTTCTCAAACCGGTCCATCAGCCAAGCTCTGAAAGATGGCCAGGGATTTCTCCCGACCATTTCACGGAGAATAAGGCTTAATGAGATGGTATTTCACCGGGCGCACAGGGCGTTGGGACCCCGGCCACGACTCGGCCTTTAGTCGCCTCTTACGAGAAGCCGGCTTAGCTGTGAGTATATTCTAACGCCCTACTCACAGGGAATGATTAATCCTAATCAATATATCCAATACAATGAGTACCTTTAAAAGTGCATTAGATACAAAATGCAGACACGGGCGAATCATGGAATCCAGATACCACATCTGGGAAAAATCGAAGACGGCACAAAGAAAATAATGTGCTACTCAAAACAGAGAATAATTCCATGGTAACAAACCAATAAGATATGCAAAATATCTTTGCCATCGTCGGCCATAAATGAACACTTGTGTAAATACAAGATTAAGAATTGTATCATTAATATGTAAACAATGGATGCATCCATGTGTCTGCACGATTGAAGGAGAGGTAATAAGATGTCTGTGTGTGAACGACGTCCGGTTTGGACATTTTATTTTGAGTCTGTACACAACCGTGGTCCTGATCGGACATATATTAGAAGTGCCTTGCCAACCATTGCCCAAAACGGACGTTATTCATAAAGCCTGATATTAAAAAACAATCCTATTGCGCTTCAAAAATCAGAGTCGAGTCTTACCCGTTAATAAGGTGGGTGTAAAGTCAATAAATAACGAGTCGTCGTTGTTGTATGTCGTGTCGCGCGGTTAGTTTGTGGGGGTAAAGAAGTCGGTGTGCCGGCACGGGAAAGGGTTCCCTCATATCCCCAACGATAGTTCCGCTGACAGCCCTTCACAAGAGGGAAATTGGTAGAGAAAAAAAAACACACTGATTTCGTTTGTTATTGTTAATCTGGTAATCTTTATTTTTCACTTAACTTATCTGTAAATCTCTTTCAGTAAATAGGGAATGTTAAGCTGCAACACATTTATTTTACATTGGATTGTATTTTCTGGTGTAACTGTTTAATGGTCCGGTTAGTACGCTATACCGAATTAATTTGAAAACTATAGGTCATTAGTTATCACAACAACACAAAGCGTCTTATTAAAATGACAAACTACCGACGCACGACATTAGAACACGATATACTCCAACAAAACACTACTGACTCGTACTGCAACTCTCGTACGCACTCGACTTCGTGATGGTTATTACTCGACTCCTCGATGGTTATTACTCCACCCCTTTACTCAGTGATTAACATCGAGAGACTTGTGGTGAGTCCTCTTTCAGCTAAGGGCGAGTTTTCTTTTCTCGAGAGAAACGTGAAGTTTCTCTTTGTGGTGGTGAATTGGAGAGGATCTATCCGGGTCGATCTTAGCTAGTGTGCTAATGATCCATTGTTTACTCATGCAACGAAGGTCATGGGAAAACGAAACTGGCAAAGGAGGATGAACAAAGGACATTATAGGATACATGGTGCAGCTGTGTAAATAGTCTGCAAGCCATTAGGGAAATTGGTGCTAAAGGCAATTCAGATACACAATGTGATTGTGCACTGTATCTTTGCTGGCGGAAAGGGTCGAATTCTTTGCTTGCATGTTTGTTTGCTGTAGAATTCGATTCTTGGCGGCTAGTCGCTAGATGCGAAAACTACTTTTGTCGATTGGACAAAAGGCTGCCGAGACTGTAGATAAGCCAAGAAAATGTGCTGCGCACGTGCGTGGCAGGGTACGCTGGCTGACTTGAATGCGTGTATGGTGTAAAGAATTCTTCCAGGGAATTTTGAATGATGCATTAAATGCATGAATGATGGGAATTCTTTACAGGGAATTCTGGGCGATCAAGTGTCCTTGAGAAGGAAATGTTTGTAGGTTTGCAAAGGGAGTTGGGGTTGGAATTGTGGTACAGAGTTCCAAACATGAGAGCAATATTCGAGCGCGGGTCTAATTTGGGATTTATGCAGGAGAAGAAGTTGAGCCGGAGTAAAATATTTCTTGCCTCTAAAAAGAAAGCTCAGATTTCCTGACGCGGACCTAGCGATGTTCGAAACGCGTTTATGTCACGATGCATTCCCATAGACCGTGACGCCGAGTAATTCATGCTTTACCCAGATTCGAGGGCCTGACCATTCATCATCAGCTGTGGGACCGATGATCCACTTTTCTTTGTAAATGTCGTATATTGTGTCTTCGTTGCATTGAAGTCGACGAGATCGGTCTTTCCCCACTGCAGGACCATATCCAGATCCCGATTCAGAGAGTCGATCTTACCACCTCTCAAGTGGTGCGACGTTGATCTACTAATCGGTCGATCACTCGAAAAAGAGGAAACTATCGTTCTATCATCCGCAAAACTGAACACTTTGTTATCCGTTGATTCCAACAAATCATTTATGTTAAGCAAAAATAGGGTTGGAGCCAAAATAGAACCTTGAGGCACCCGGGAATTAATAGAATACAGATCCGAAGACTCACCGTTCACAACAATCCGGATCGATCGATTTTCAAGAAAGCTCTTCGTCCAGTCGCAAAGCTGCTGGGAAAGTCCGTATGAGCGTAGTTTGCTCAGCAATGCCTCGTGACCGACGCGGTCAAAAGCCTTGGAGATATGCAATGCGACCGCCCTTGACTCACCATGCCGCTCATTCGCAGATGTCCATATATCGATTATAAGTGTCAAAAGGTCTCTCTTGTAGCGACTGCCACGGAATTCGTATTGACGATCATTCAAAAGTCCGTTGCACTCCAAATACTTAATTAACTCGGCATTGATGACCTTTTCCATTACCTTAGATACCATAGACAGTAATGCTATCGGCCCGTAATTTTGTGGGAGACACTTTTTCCCCATTATGGGGTTGGCTGAATTCGAGCGACGTTCCAGCAGGTAGGAAAGGTCCCCCGTGCATAAGACAAGCGAAAGAGTCTGGGAAGAGTCGGCGACGGCCCTGGTTCAATATTAAGGACTATTGCTGGTATCTCGGCTGGCCCGGTTGCCTTCCAACAGTCCAGCCCATGTAGAAGGCGTTGAATAGTACGCGGGAGGAAACTCACATCCCGCATCGTAGACCGCACCGGTGCGATCACAGGTGGTTCCGAAAGACCGGCATCGATGTTTGAATTCGCGGAAAATAAATTCGCGAACACATTAGTTTAACTTTTGAATTTGTGACTAGTGTTCTGCTGGCCGTCACTAACGGAAGGAAGCGCAGCTACTGGTGACAGCCCTTGTCATTGACCAGAAGGGACGTGAAAAAGTTACTAACGGAGAAAAAGAGAAGTAAGCGAAGTTACTTCAGATGGCATTTACCATTGACCAGAAGGGACGCGGACCAGTTTGGCACTCAAGGAGTTTATTGGTAACCCTGTCGTTGTAAGCCTTCTTCGCGGTATCAGTCGCCGCACCTGTTTCTGATTCTAACAAAATTCGGTGGGGTTGGAGTGCCACTGTTTAAAAGCTCTATTTTTTGCCACTGTAGTCTGCTCGCATTTTTTATCAAACCAAGGTTTTGTAGTGCTCCAAGAAGCCCTACCATTGTCCTCCCGCATACATTTCTACCCACCTACTATATCATGCATCCATATCCCCAAACTAACAATTCAATGTTCAAATTTCAAATCCTTCTTAAAAACTAAACACCGCAATGCATATCTTCATATGAAAACAAATACACATTAAAAGGTATCCATTTCGTTCCCATTCACACAATTCTAAAATCCTTATCTCCATCTGGATTGCAGCCATCTTCTAAAAATAGATATTCCATTCCTTTTCTCCAATTTTTCACATAAAAATCTCAATGAAGATTTGTATAAAAGGGCGAGGGCTCCGCTCGGGAGTCAAAAACAAATCCAGTTTGTTCGTATAATCGCCTCGGGGATCCGGCACTCGCGTAGGTTCCTCTCCTAGTATTTCTTCTGCGTAGAATGTGATTTTCGCCAGTATTACATTTGTTAGTATCACATTCAACAGCTAACGTTCAAAGGATGCGGATCGTCCTATCGTCCTATCCCGCGTCTTTCTAGCGTGTGCACCTGTCTGTGAAAGTGTGAATTGTGCAAACAGTGTGGCCTTCACTGAGAACGGGTGTATAGTCATTGAACTCGTAGCCAAAGTGTTGTGGAGGGTGCGCGTAAAACAGATAATTAAGATAAATTAAACCCAAAAAGAGGGTGTAACTTTGAATGAAACGACAATGTGCCAAGTGCCTGTCTAAAACTCTTGTTGAAAACACATCGCCCGCCGGTCGTCCACAAACATTTTACAGCACTGTCGCGTACACGTGTGTGTGTGTGTCTTCCTCAAAGAGGAAACAAAAGTGTGTGCTGGCTCGTCTACCGCCGTGTATATACCGAACGACTAATAAAAAACTGTGTGCGTGTTAATGTGTATGCGTGTGAAAGCAGATGTCCCTGCATGTTGCTTCACAAATAAAACAATAGAACTAAAGCAATAAATAATGGAAAAAAGAAAAGCAATGTTAAAAGTGATTTCAAAGAGGAGGCCCAAAGCCCAGCCAAACCTCCTTGCCAAACGGCATAAAGCCAACCCTAAGGAAAAAACTCTCTTAGAGGGAATGACCACTTCTAATAAGCCACATTATTCCGGAGAAGGGAATAAATTCAAAGAACTGGCAACAGAAGACCACAAAACCATCAATACAGGAATGAATGACATAGATGTCGAACGTGCTCAATTTATTGCGGAGCTATATAAAAAGAAAGAGGAGCTCTCCAAAAAGAAGAACGATTTGGAGCGACAAATTAAAGAAGCCCTATCGGAAAGCAACACTCAACAGCAAGAGCAGAAACAACAAAAGCAGCAGAAGCAACAGCAACAACTGCCTGAAAAACAACAAGCAGCAATCAATAAGAAGGAGAAAGTGCCTCCCATCATAGTTAGTTTTATGGAAGCTAAGGACCTAATTAAATTGGGTAAGTTAACATGCAGAAATTTCAAAACGAAAATTTTAAATAATAATAAAATAAGTTTCTTATGTGATAGTTTAGATGACTATCATAAAATGAAATCTGCTCTAAGGGAAGCAAGTAGTGAGTACTTCACGTACACACCTAAATCGGAGAAAACTATCTGCATGTTACTTAAAGGAGTTGATCCTTCTTTTTCCTCCGAAGAACTCCTTTCGGAACTACAGACTGTTGAAACTGACAGTTTAAAATTTAGTGATGTGAAACCATTCTCCACTTCTCTCTCCCGAAGTCGCAACCGCAAGTTGCCGTTCTTCATTGTCTCCCTAAGTCCCAACAGCAAAGTCGATGCACTTAGGAACATTAAAGTTATTTTCCACCAAACAATAATTTGGCAAAAAATAAGGAAAGTTGACTGCGTGTTGGAGTGCATGCGGTGCCAACGATTCGGCCATGTTGCATCTAACTGCTGTATGGAATTTAGATGTTTAAAGTGCCAAAACAATCATACTGTAGGAGAATGCCCCTTAGGTAAAGAACAGGTTCAGGATAGGAGCAAACTATCTTGCGTCCTGTGCAAAAATACAGGTCATCCGGCCAACTTTAGAGGTTGTCAGAAATTCCAACAACTAAAAGCTAAGTTGGAATTAAAAAAAAAACAACTTGAAGAAGAGAAACGAATGAAGGTTCGTTCTTATAATAACTTCGTTGCACCTAGTGTATCATTCGCTCAAATTGCCGGTAGTCCATTAAACTCAAACTTCGCGGCACAGGGAAGTAATGTCACAAAATCTTCCGCCCCTAGCATATCATTTTCTCAAATGGCTAGTAATGCAATTAATACAACGGCGGAGGAACTTCCACGCCACGTCATAAAAGCGCCCGCTCCAGGGGCAAATTCAGACATAAGAGCAATCCTGTTAGCCATACAAGGACAGATGACTGAACAAGCGGCCCGAAAGGATATTATTTATTCTTCCTTGTTCTCAGACAAATCAACGTACCACAAATAACGAACTATCCAACTAATTTAACACTAAAAATTATTGCAGTGAATGTGAATTCACTAATCCACGTGGAAAGGAGGGATAATCTCGGTAACCTGCTTGAGGCCGAATGCCCCGATGTGTTTCTAGCTAGCGAAACCAAGCTAAACCAGAGGCACAAATTGGGCTACAAACACTATAAAGTCATTAGACCAGATCGCCCACACGCCACACAAGGAGGTGGAATTGCTGTCTTAATTAAGAAAGGCCTTCGCCACAAGGTCGTTTATCCCCATCCCTTACCTCGAACATAAAGCTCCCTCCTTTCGACGAGGAGGATGCAGAGCTATGGTTCGCCATAGCTGACCGAATTTTCCGGGCCACCAACATGCATGACGAAGAACTGCGTGCTGTTGAATTGATGCGGGAGCTGGATCGCACACAGCGGACGCATGTTGCGCATGTGATTAGGTCGCCAGACCCTAATCCCGAAAGCAACATGCAGGAGACACTCCTCAACGCTCTGGACGAACCCACCAGCATCAGGCAACAACGGCGGCCACAACCAACTTTTCGGGTATTAGACCATCCCTTTTCCTGACCCATTTACGCTCAATAGCAGGGACCAGGATCTCGAATGATCTAATTAGGCCGCATTTTCTGAGGTGCCTTCCTCAACATGCCCGCTCGGGATTAATGGCCCAACCTAACCAGAGTTTGGGCTATTTATCAAAGGTTGCTGATGCAATCATAGAAAGCTCAGACCCGCAGTCTGAGATCCCAGCATATCAAGTCACACAGGTTAGTCAACACGTCGCACCGCCTTCACGGCACACATCACCTCCTTTAGCAGCACCACGGACTGCCCCAGAAGCATCATCCTCACACACACCCACACCCTCCAGAAGGCACACGCCTTTTCGTACAACCTATTTCCACAAGCGAACCCATGACCGCAGGCGCAGCGAGTCTCCCCCAGACCGCTCCCATGCACACGTCACTATATCCGACCTTCTAGCGTTGCAGGCTTCACTCCGCCGGGATTTAAACCAAATCCGCGCGGAGGTTCGAAGCGGCCATCGAAACGTGCATACCCAATGGGTAGGTCGCCTTCGCCCCCTCAAAATACCACACCAGTGGATTAAACCACGAGGGACCACGGCACTCGTCGCTTGTATCAGGTGACTGCACGCATCACGTGCAGTTTTTGCCATAAACTAGGCCACCTATACGACGAGTGTCGGAAAAGGCGAAACACACCTTTCTGCCGGGAGTGCTGGCAGTATGGCCACGACATTGTAGAATGCCGTGCGCGATACACCACACTACCACAGAACAGGTCACCGCGCAAGCAGAGGGAGTCCCAGAATAAGACACATCCGGGACCACATCAACACTCTGCCTCTAACACTCCAGCAAGATCAAACCCCCGAGTATATAGCATTCGGAGTTGCTGCGAGTTGTGTGGCCGTACAGGTCACACACGGAACAAGTGCGAAGACAGGGTGAGACGGGAAAAAAACAAGCATTTCCCCGGTGACTATGACTCCTACACAAACTCGCATGGCCAAGACTGTACGTCAACGCCAGCGTCCACAAAACCACACGTCTACCAAGGGCGGCAAACAGCTCACCATACCGACGCATGGACGAAAAATGCCGACCCTAGACTCAGTTTTGCTGCATCCCACTGTTGTGGTTTTACTCCGAGTGGTATGCGAAAGATGGAAATGTGCATATACTGCCTGCATTCGGTGGCTGTACGCAGTCCAACTGCTTCCCGCTTTAGGACGCCAGTGGTTGCCCGTTGCTATTGCGCACAGCCTCCCTCGATTTGCCGGAACCTATTTAATTGCTTGTAAGGGGGCTTACCCGAACTCTCCAATATTTCAAGTCCAACGACGTTCGGAACAGCCAGCTTTCGTTATGACGGCAGTCTCAGTCGCTCGCCAGTGTCTCCTGCCAACTCAAATTCAAACAAATGACTTGTAATCGGTCCTCCATGGACGCGTTCTTAACTTTATTAATTTGTACTTTCTTTTACTTCCTTGTAATTTAATTTAATTTAATTTAATTACTCCTTCACAACTTTTCAATCAAATCTCAACGGGACGTTGCACTTTCCCCCCTTTTTGACTTTTCTTAAAACTGTCTTTCTTTTACATTCACCGTATTCAATGATAATCCCTTGTCTCTAATCAACAGTATCGAGAAAAAACAAAAACAAAACAAACGGAATTAAAATTTCTCTTTTTCTTTCTCTCCCTCTCCATCAACATCCACTTCGAAAACCGAATTCGAACTCGAAGAGTTGCACGATCCACACCCGAATCGGGGCGTGTTCGAACACTCACTTGTGGATCGCGCAACTCTTCCACCACCTTACCATCAGACCATATTAAAACAAAATTATATTATAATTACAAATTATCAAATGATGGTGGTGGCACGTAACACACCTCCCCCCCCCCACAAGACTGCGTTGCATTCTTAGGAGAGGAATGTCACACCGGAGAGTGGACGGCGGAGAGCAAACAAATAAACAATCAACAAATCAACAAAATCAATAAATAAATAAATAAATAAATAATTAGGTGTTAAGTAGATGTTAGTAAGGATTTTCTATATATTTAGTACTACTTATATGTTAGGGTTAGTGAAACAAAATAAATAAATAAATAACAATTATGTTTTTGCTAAATAAGGGGAACACAGACAAGCATTCCCTCTAGACAAGGACAAAACAAACTCCCGCGGCGGGCCCGACACTTAAAACGATGGTCCGACCGAAAGCTCTACCGCCCACACGATCCACTTAGGACCCCCTCGCTAAGGCGAGGCGACCCTCTCTCGTCCAACCACTCCAGCGCCGCCCGGCCGGCGAAATCGTCCCGCTCCTATATATTTCCTCTTGGACTCCTTTACTCCCAGTCTATGGGTTGGCAGATCGGGGGTTGCCCCGTTGCGGCGGCAAAACCTACCATCACCCGACATTATAATGCGCTTTCGCATTTTCATATTTGCGATCCAACCCCCAGCACTGGGGTTTGCCTCTGCAGTCTGCGCTGGGACTGCGCCTGCAGCATTAGGCCTGGCCTTAAAGACTTTCTCGTCAGACTCCATTTGGTATCCCTGCGACGAAGGTCCTTTACGAAGACGAAGATTCCGGAGGAAACCAGAGTCTGGCCATCGGGGGTCAGGGGCTCCAAGTTACAGGAAGACTTATCCTTTCCTTATTTGTTCTTGTATAAAAAATGTTGTTTGTAACTCTGTACTAACGTCCGCTGTTCGGGGTTTATCCGGATGACCTCATGGGTAGCACGTGGTTGAACATCTTTTCGCAGCCCTCCCCTGTATGGGTAGTGCCTCCGGGCGAGTACCTGCCGCCGTATCGACCTTGACAGGTCCCTTTGGCACGTCTCCCCGTTCGGCTGCCACGTGTTCAACCCTTCCTGTCCCATTGCTGACAAATTGAATGGAGAATGGCACGGGATTTACGGTCGTTCGGGGAAAAACCAAACAACCACCCGGCCCGTCTACCTTACAATTCCGAGACAGGAAGTCGTACCCCAACAATCCGGCTTCCTCCAAACCAGGCAAGGAGTCTACTATTTGGAAACTGCCGGGAATCTCATGGTGCAACTTGAAATTCCCAATGCAGCATCCCCTCGACTTGCCTTTGACAAACAGCGCTTGGAGCGTTGTAGATTTATGCACATCCATGCCATATCTAGGATGGAGTGCCTTCAGCTTCAACAGGCTGATCTCAGCGCCGGTGTCCACGATTAGGCGCGTAGAGTTTCTACGGCCAATGTCTAAAGGGAGAGTGACAATCGGGACCTGAGTCGGCGAAAGCTGAGAACAGCTGGAGCTGGGTTGCGTTTCTAGTGCGGTCGGGTTGGATCTTGCCGGCCCGATCCTTGGGAGTTTCCCGAACTCTCCCATTTTGCTTTATGTCGACACTCTGCCGCCTCGTGAGTGTGTCGACCGCAAAACTCGCACAATGTTCCGCTCCTCCGTTCAGGATGGTCCCGCTCGGGAGTCCCACTGGACTCCGAACTAGCGGAACTGGAGCTATTTTTTCTGCCCACTTTGGGCCCAATGCGCCGGGGTCGCCATTCCCGGTTCCCCGCGCTGCCTGATGCGGCGCTTTGCCTCGCATCTGTTTTCGAGGACTTCGAGTCCATGGAGTCGGGTCGCTTACCGCCACCGCTCGACACGGAGGATCGTCGCACACTATCCTCACTCACCTCCCGGGAGTCCACCACGCGACTACTACTGGAGCCTGGGGTTGGCGCGTCCGCGTCGGACGATCCGGACAGTCCACTTTATCGTGGCCATACCGCCAGCATTCGCGACAGAAGGGAGTATTTCGTCTTTGCAGACACTCGTCGTATACATGACCTCTCACATGGCAAAAATTGCATATGGTCTGGGATTCCAGGGGGTGCGCTGATCGACCAACCGGATCCCTGAACGGATTGTCCCGACCCGATCGATCCTGAGGCACATACGCCCCCTGAGCCAAGCTCTGCGACTCTCCACTCCGGCTCAAGGAAGGCATGGTGTTTGACCACGCTCCCTCGCCAGAGGAGGCCGGAGCATAGGCACCAGCATCCCTTCGATAACCGAGAGGTCCGTACGCCCGCTCCCGAACGAAACTATCCTCCTCCCGTCGACGACTATATGGCTCTTCGCCAGGTAACACGAAAGACACTGCCCGGGGATTAAGATTTGATAAAACCGGCGCCGGCGCGCGGGGTTATCCCTAAAAGTGGAGGACGGGTTCTCTAAAAAGGTTGAGGAGCTTCCTGGCCCTACATCTAATGATTCTGACGCTCGATCGGCGATTCCGGGCCGCGCATCCACAAACAAGTCGTCCTGCCTCAACATTTCCCTTCGAGATCGCTCGAATCCGGTTAGGTGGTCCACCAGGCTTCGAAATGGGACATTACCCAACGTGAGGAGGAAGTGCTTTAGTCCTTCCTCCCTCAGACCCCTCACCAACACCGGCTTGGCCATGCCCTCAAGCTGGCTTGCGAAGACGGACCTACCCTGGCGACCATAAAAGCGCTCAGCGGCCTCCTCGCACCGTACCACGCCCGCTTCACTCGGGAAACGAAACTCGTGGCATCCTCGGAAGGAAGTTGTCGCATTTTGGAGAGTTGTGCACACAACTCCTCATACGACACCCGGGGTTTGTAGGCCTCTCTGAGACGCTGTTCCGCGTCGCGGAAGGTCGTGGGTGGCCTCTCCTCGAACATTCGATATGCCTCGCCGCTCAGCCTAGAGGGTAGCCACCGGAGAAGGGTATGTTCCTCTTCCACCGCCAGACCATCGAAGGTCCCTCTGCAGCTCTTGAGAAACAACGAGAGTTTCTCGGCCGTATCCGGACCCTCCTGTCCCGAAAACATGGGGACCGCCTTCGACACAAGGTCGAAAACCCTATCGGTGCCCAACATAGTCCGTACAGGACATGGCTGCGGGTCCAGTTTAAAATATGAGGGCATCGGCGTGTCCTCCATGCTCTCAACCGGCTGTTTACTGACGGTGAGAGGGGGCCTCGTTGGCGACCGCTCGTCCACATATTCGTCCCGCGAATCGTGGAATGCCTCCGGATCCACCTTGTCAACCGGCGGCTCGGGAAATGCCTCGGGCCGCGCCCGGGCAGGGGTGCCCTCTCGGACATCTCTTTGCCGCTGCCTTGTTTGCATTTATAGGCCGTCTACTAAACTCAAAATTTCTCTCTATACTAAGAACCGAACCCGGAACCTCGACAAGCCCTGTGGCCAACAGTAAACCCGGGAAAAACAACGGTCCAAACCCCGAGATCCAACAAAAAAACACAGTAATAAACACAACACCTCCAACGAGAAAACCAACCTGAACGCGACAGAACCAATCCGTAAACGAGCCGGCTGTATATCGGAGACAAACCCAAAATGTCTGAGCTGATAGCGTTTTATCTCGAAATCTTTGATTGCTAAAGGCCGCACACGGAACGAGGGGGCACGAAAAACAACAAAGAACACGTTCCCTCACCACGAACGAACGAAAGACGGCACAACACAAACGACCACTACACCGCCCGCGAATGGTGAGAAAGAGAAAGGGGGAAGAAGGAAAAACAATCGAATCACGAACCTAACGCGCAGTCAGAAAAGAAGGAAAAACAGTCCAGGAAACTAAATAAATGTTAGGAATATTATGAAAAAGAAAAAACTTAATCCTATTCATGTACATCGATTCATCACTTACTAACTAGAAATTACAATGGTATTGAACACTAAACATTCCTAAAGTACATTAATCTTTCTAAATCCTATAAATACAGAACAATATTAACAAAATTGATCCTAATACAAAATAAATAAAAACTCTCAAACAAAAGTGTTACAGAAATTACAAATATTTAGCCAGTGTTAGTTAAAAGGTCGTTGATGCGATGTGATGTAATGAAATCAGATTCCCTCTGTCGTATTGATTTGTAACGCTTGTAATGTAAATGCAATGTGGATTGGCTATATTACATGGAGAACTAACCCATAATTCCAACCACAATTTCCGCCTTATTTCGACCGCTTTCAGCGTGTCATACTAACCCCTATCCCACCGTTGGCATTCACCTGAGAATCATTGATTTCCCAAAGGACGCATAGCTAAACTCATTATCCTATGCAGATAATGCATAATTGAGTTTACCTACCCTTTTGTCATACGGCAACTCCATTTTGCTATCCCATGAGATTTTCACCGGAAATCACATCATGTCGGTTAGCAACAACAAGTCAAATCAAACGACGCTGTTGCATAACCATGCAACGGCTGGCGTAATTCCGAATTATTCGAGTTTGGTTCTCATGATAAATTACCCTAGCCAATTTGGCGTCACTTCGGCTTTTCCGCAGATCATCCATTCGCTTGGGGCAATGATCTCTTTTCGCAGGTGAATAGCACCGGCCACTTTTCCTCTCCTTCACAGTTCTGTCTTCCTACAGTTCAATGTACTTTGAGATCACCGTATTCACCGAATTACGTCAATGGGTTATCCTCAAAGTTACATTGATTCATGCACACACAACCAAACCCACCCCGAGATCATAGTACATCGTGTGTCTGTTCTCTCATTCTCCCATGTTCGTCGACTATCGAATTAACCGATGTATTCACCACACACCGACGGGCGTGGCGATGAGAGAGCAGAAGTATGATCACTATGGGTTGTCCGGTGCAAAAAAAAAATTAAATTACCCATCTTCATCCCTCTTTCAATCAGTCTTAACTCAATCACCATCGCGGATGCACACGCTCGAGCCACAGGTTTTGGAGAAAATCTGATTAACAATTAAAACATTATTTACGAATAGAGACGTACCGTGAAATCAATCGTGAGTTAATACTTAATAATCAAGAACTTCGTAGTGCACTAACTAAATTGAAACGCGAAATTTGCTATTTAAATTCGTCGCTTATAGAGCAACGAGAAAAATATTCGCGGCGGAAGAATCGTATTGTTGCTGAACTACAGAAAGTTACAAGTGCATAATTAGAGATAAACATAGTCTAACCAAATTAAATCAATTCAAAACAATAAAAAAACAAATTATTTAATTAAACAACCAACACAGTGCGTTTATATTTCTCTTGGATACTTGTGTAAAGTGGATTATTCGTCGAAACATCGTTGGGCATTGAAGAAACCGTGCCATACAAAGGCAATCATACTTCGTCCCCCCACAGATATACCTTTGAAAAGTCAAGTATCCGTGTATGCACCTGAAGCTCCTCAGTGTTCGCAATTTATCAGCGAATTGGATACCCTTTTTCGTAATCTCAAGTTAGACTCGGAAAACAATTATTTTGTTCTGGCGGGAGATTTCAACTCCAAAACAGTGCTTGGGGTGATATCACACCGAATACAAGAGGTAATGCACTAGTCAACTGGCGGGAAGCAAATGCAACAGAATATAAACTAGAATTGTACGCTACAAGTACACCATCTTATCCAAGAGGAAACTCCTTTCTGGACTTACTTATGATGGACGAGAGACTACAATTATTAGACACGGACCTAAATACTCGAAATTGCCTTCGCACAATCGGGTATGATAGTGACCATTACGGCCTCGGCGCCGTTTTACATGTTCCAAACGAACATGCAATACTTGAGCAGTACGACCAGATACATTCGTTCGTTTTCCGAAAAGCACATTGGTCGCGCTTTGATCGCATAATAAAAAGAGAACTATGCTCCAATGGCGTAGATCCTCCGACTAATGGAAACCTTCGACATGAGGAAATAGACCATTATCTCTCAACGATGGACAACATTGTCATCAAAACAATGCAACGTTCCGTTCCAAAAGCGGCACACATGGAGGAGAATTTTAATAGATACAGAAACTCAACTATTGATCCCCTGTATAGACAAAAAAGCGCTCTGCTCTCCCAGCTCAAACTGCTCTACAGACAGCTCAGCGATCCTTATAGCCAAGAAATAAAGACAATTAAGGCATTGATTAAAAACGCTCAAAAGCTGACCCGTGATAACTACAGATCAGTAATTAATAAAGAATGGAAACACAAAACTCTCCCTTAAAACCAGTGGTGGGAATATGTTTCCGCAAATAAATAAAGTATTTAGAAGAAAATATCATAATGACATTCCCTGCCTTCGAGTCCCGAGGACTCCCGAAAATTGTCAAATATTGCTGAACGCAGGACTCACCCCGGTGTAGTAGTAGATGTTATTACTGGCCTCGCTAATAGGTAGCGTGTCTCGTTGTCCTGAAAAGGACGAGGGATCTCTTTAAGACCGCTCCTGAGGGGACCCGTTGCGGTCCCCGTGCTTCCTCAAACCTTGAGGGAAGAGCAACAGCCGATCGTTCGTGGGACGTCACTTTGGGAATAGCGTCCCTGTACCGTGCAACCTGGTACCTTCTGTTGATGTCCGTAGTCGTGGACGCTGTAAGGATTAAAAGTTTGGGCTTGCCACCACTCTACTCACCTGTTCCTTTTCCAATTTTTTGGAGTCGTCCTGGTACTCAAAGAAACAGCCAACGTTTTGCGACGACGCACAATTCCAAAATAATAATAAAATGCGTTTGTTTTAATTACAGTTCAGGTTTATTAAACGTTGATTTTCCTGCGGGCGATGCCTCCAAGGCAAGAGGGATATTCTGATACTACTGCTCCTGGATCCAGATGCAGATATAAATTTGATTTTACAACAGTGTACTACTGCTCTTCGGCACGAGGATTAAGATACTGCGGCCCAGAGATCACTTTACCGTTTTTTTATAAAGGGAAACAAATCGAAATTTGTATCTCAAAAATGCACAATTTCATACCAAAATTCCGATTTTGGTATCCTTAGTGAGATGCTCAGTGTTTATTTAAGATAAGAATTCAGTTTCTTGAATTCTTATGAAAATATTGCGCAGATGTGGATGTGTAAAGGGATTCGGGTTTTTGTTTGTTCAATTTATTAGGAATTTTTCCAGATTGAGACAACGTATCTCCGCATTTTGAATTTTGATGATGCCGTGGGGCAAATGTAAAACGATAAACGAATATTTGATTCGTTTATTGTGAATTTTGATTTTCATTAGGATTTTTGATTAAATTATGCCGTGGGGGCAAATGCTAAGCGATAAACGGATGTTTGATTCGTTTATTCCGAATTTTGGATTTAGTTTAGGTTTTTTAGGGTTTTCATTAGATTTAAGGTTTGAGTGTAGGATTACTGGAATTAGGATGTATAAATGGAGGAAAATGGTGGTATGGCTTTTTAGAGCAATGCACCGGAACACATCAACTCCAACGAAGAACTAATAGTAGTCGAGGATCCGCAAGAGAAAGCGAACTCCATTGGCGCCTGTTTCGAGGTAGTACACCGTTTTTTTCTATTTTTTTTTTATTTATTAGACCTCTCGGGGGAGGCGAGCCTATAGCGCCGACACTATTTGTGGGAGCATATTGAAACTTTTGTGGCATTTCAAAAACCTGTTGCGAAGGCTAGGAAAGTCGGTAGGTAGGCCTTCCTGCTGAATGGAAACCGCGACGTTGGTTTTCGTCTTACCTTCATAGCAGACTGAATCAGATTTGTCATGGAGATACGGAAGATAGAGGCGGACATTTGCGTAGGTCAATTTGTTTCTAAGTTTAGATAAGGCGTAACGACTCTCAGATGAATTGATGGATTGTTGTGTGATTTTAACGGTTGGAGGTAAGAGGGGATCAATAATTCGTCGGGTGGAAGGGGTGTAGGGCAAGGGCGAAATGTGGACGTTTTTTTTTTTTCTTTTTATTAGACCTCTCGGGAGAGGCGAACCTATAGCGCCGAGTGGGCGCCCCGAGAAGCCATCAAATAACTGTTGCAGTTCTTTTTGAACAGTTGCAGGTTGTAACGCTCCAGGAACACTTGCGTGGGAAGGGAGTTCCACGGCTTCCCTGCTCTGTAACGGGACGAGTTCTGATGCAGGGATGTTCGCGCCATCGGGAGATGAACCACAAACGGGTGCGATCCGTCGGATGTCTTGTGGAGCGCATATAAGCCGAATTGCGTGGAACAATACGAAAAATCTCCGAAGAACAGCACCCGTGATAATATCTGTAAAACAGACAGAGGTCGGCTACACGCCATGATGTGATAGCGACTGTAGTCCCGATGTCAACGCCGAGTCCCCCATCAGGCGCATCGCTCGTCTCTGTATGCTCTCGAGTAGGTCGAGGGTATGTTTAGGAGCCGAGCTCCAAACATAAGAGCAATATTCGAGCGCGAGTCTAATTTGGAATTTATATAGGAGAAGAAGTTGGACCGGAGTTAAATATTTTTTGGCTCTAAAAAGATAGCTCAGTTTTCCTGAGGCTGACCTGGCGATACTCGACACGAGTTTATGCCATGATATATTCCCACATACCGTGACGCCGAACATTCCCCAGCCCGGTCATTAATCATCAGCTGTGGAACCGATGATCCACTTTTCTTTGTGAATGATGTATATTGTGTCTTCGCTGCATTGAACTCGACGAGATTGGCCCTTCCCCACTGCAGAACCCTATCTAGATCCTGATTCAGAGAGTCAATCCGTCTACATCTCAGCTGATGTGACGCAGTTGCACTAATCGGACGAAAACTCGAAAAGGAGGAAACAAGCGTACTATCATCCGCTAAACTGAACACTTTGTTATCCGTTGTCTCCAACAAATCATTTATGTGAAGCAAGAACAAGGTTGGAGCCAAAATAGAACCTTGAGGCACCCCCGAATTAACAGGATACAGATCCGAACACTCGCCGTCCACAACAACCCGTATCGATCGTTTCTCGAGGAAGCTCCCTGTCCAGTCGCAAAGCTGTTGGGAAAGTCCATATGAACGAAGTTTGCTCAGCAATGCCCCCTGCCAGACGCGGTCAAAAGCCTTTGATATATCCATTGCGACCGCCCTTGACTCACCATGCCGTTCAATCGCAGATGTCCATATATCGGTTATAAGTGTCAAAAGATCTCCCGTGGACCGCCTGCCACGGAATCCGTATTGACGATCATTCAGAAGTCCGTTGCACTCCAAATACTTAATTAATACGGCATTGATGACCTTTTCCATCACCTTAGATAAAATAGACAGTAATGCTATCGGACGGTAATTTTGTGGGAGACACTTTTTTCCCGTCTTCGGGATTGGCTGAACTCGAGCAATTTTTCAGCGGGCAGGAAAGGCCCTCCGTGTATAAGATAAGCGGAAGAGTCTGTCAAGAACCGGCGATAGTTCTGGAGCACAGTTCTTAAGGACTATTGCTGGTATTCCGTCCGGGCCGGTTGCCTTCCTACAATCCAGTTCACGTAGGATGCGTCGAATAGTGCGCGGACGAAATCTTACATCCCGCATCGAAGACCGTACCGGCGCGATCACAGGTGGCTCCAAAAGACCGGGATCGAGGTTTGAATTCGCGGAAAATAAATTCGCCAACACATTAGCTTTATCCTTTGAATTCGCGGCGAACGTCCCGCTGTCTGTCACCAACGGAGGGAAAGAGGAGGATGCGAAGTTACCGCTGACAGCTCTTGCTATTGACCAGAAGGAGCGCAAACCAGTTGGGCACCGAAGGAGCTTATTGATTATTGAGTGAATTCTAACCTCGATATCGAAAACAGAGCTATCCAAAACCATATTTCGCTGCACAATGAACGGCAAAGTTGGCATTCCGACAACAAACGTTCTACCATCTTCAGTGAAAACAATAGAGCGGATGCGCCGCTTAGAAATTTACACACAAATATATTTGTGAACAAGAATGAACTCATGGACATCTTTAGATCCGTTAAAAACAAGAAATCCTCTGGAACAGATGGTATTCCGAGTACAGTTCTTAAACATTTGCCTCCGGAAGCGCTCAACAATAGTCTGGAATTACTTGGAGGCAACCAATTGTGAGGTGTTGCTCTATGTCGTCTATTGAATGGCCTGCTCCCTTCCGACTACTGTCTGTTTCAGGGAATGGGTCATACGGTTGCTGAGCAGACCTTCGATTCATTCGGAGTCACCAGTAAATTTCTTGACGAGTAATTTGTCTCGATAGACAAGACGTTTTTTGACATGGTGTGGATACCCTGGACTGAGAGATGGAAAAAGTGTAGCAAGTGAAGGCCAGTACTTTAAATAAATTATTTTTTTGCTTTCTATTGGAATGGCATGTATTTTTCTGACTAAAAAACAGCCGATTAAAACTTATACACCTGGTACACACGCATTAATGAACCGTTAGAATTCATAAATAGTGTGCACTCGCGTTCTCACAAATACAATAACAAGACTTCAGTTTTTTAACATAGCATATTCGAGACTTGGGTGTCAGGTAAACTATTATAAATTAATCTTGACTACATTTGCTATTGCGGGTCTTTCTCCAAGGGATTTTCGAAAATCAGATCTCAACAGTTGATTGCGTCCACAGTCGTGTGGTCCGCCCAAAGAACAATTACTGTCGCCAGCTCTCTGATAGGCGAGTTTCGCGGACAAATGTGAGAAATACTTAGAGAAGTGGAATGTATATACCAAGCATCATGTTTATTAAAAAAAATATATGCCATTTTGGCAGACGGTGTTTATATGGTCATGTGCTTACACCCAGCCGCCTTCGGAAGACATTTGCATACTTGATCATTAAAGTTTTATTTTAAAACTGTGCTTATGCACGTGTACGAGATAAAACCTAATTACTATAACTTTTTATATAAGTTCATTGGCACAATAAAAAATTTATTAACTTCGAACCAGGTCGTTATTTAACCTAATTTATACGGTCGATGATAAAAATGCACCGCAACGTTTGACAAGACAATTTTGTCGTTAAAAAATAACCAAACGGGTTGGTGCACAAACCGCCGACTTCAAATTACCTGGCTAACAGATTTTTTTTATTGCCAGGTGCTTTTTAATATACCAGTGGGAGTGTTTTATGGCATTTTTATATCAACAATTTAATTTAATCCAAACGGTTTTGTAGCAGTAATCTAATTTAGCCGAAGAAGTCAATGACTATCAACAGTCTGTTCTGGTGGTTTTGGCAATGAAAACGTTTGAATTGCAAAATAAAATTTGCCCCATATAATAAAAAAAAAAAAATTACACCAATGAGCTGATTATTATTTAAAGTAGTTAAAAAATTAAAAAATCAAAACATCAAATGATGCTTATATGATGCTTATATGCTTATATATATTCGTGATTGTATTTATTTTCACTTTGTGGAGGTTGATTGAGGTTGTGAATAATTAATAAATCTAATTTTTAAATTCTCCACTTTATCTACGAAGAGGAATAATACCCCAATAAAACAATTACCATTACAAGTATACAGTTGCATGTCAGCTACGGAGCTTGATTTATTTATTTATTTATTTTAGGCTTAATCCAAGCAGCTTAAGTTAATATAATATAACAACTTACAGACTAACTTAAAAACTAAATTAGTAGTTAAAAAAAAAAAAAAAAATATATATATATATATATATATATATATATATTTATATATATATATATATTTATATATATATATATATATATATATATATATATATATATATATATATATATATCATCATCATCATCATCGGCACTACAACCGGGATCCGGTCTTGGCCTTATTTAGCAAGTGTCGAGGCTTGTTAAATTTTCCATAATAATTTATTTTTACGGGCAAGGTTATTAGCCTTATATATATATATATATATATATATATATATATATATATATATATATGATTACAAAAAGAAAAAGAAAAGAAGAAAAAAACAAGGAAGGAGAAGAGGGCTTGAGGTGTGACAGTGAGGGGTACGTCTACACGGTGGTAAGGGGCGGGGTTGGAGAGCTGGGGGGAGAGGTTTGAAATTGAGGTGGGGTGGGGTTAGGACGGGTTTATTCTGAGACGTCGTTTGAGGGCAGGAGTGGAGAGGTTGAAATCAAAGGAGGTGGGGAAAGAGTTGGCATGTCGTAGCATACGCGAGATGGGCTCGTTAACGCCGTAAGATGTGTGATGAGTGGGCACGTAAAACAGACGAGGGTTCCGCACATTACGGGGGTTTGTATAAAATGATAAAGAGGAGAGCAAGCTTGGGCAATTGATTGAGCCTGACAGAAGGCGATGCATAAAGATGATGTTAGCATGGATTCTGCGCTCCTCAAACGTGTTAAGATTGATTAGAAGGAGCCGGCATGTGTATGGTGGGAGAATGAGTGGGGTTTTCCCGGTTCAGTCCACGGAGGGCGAAGCGCAAGAAACGACGTTGAACGTCCTCGATCCTACGAATGTGAGACTGTTGATACGGGGACCAGACCTGACTGGCATATTCGAGTAGTGGCCGGACAAAAGTTGTGTAGAGGGATCGGGTGACGTAGGGGTTTAGGACTTCCTTCGACCAGCGTTTTACAAAGCCAAGGGCGGCGTTGGCCTTAAGGATTATGTCATCGATATGTGCGGTAAATCTAAGTTCCTTGTCACATAGGACCCCCAGGTCGCAAATTGATTCAACCGATGTTATCGGTTGGCCTAGCAAGAGATAGGAGCGTGGCTGGGAGGGGGAGCGTTTCCGAGAGAAGGTGATTGTGTGACATTTGGCGATATTCAGATCTAGGCAGTTATTTTGGCACCATGTCGAAAAGCTGTCAAGATCCGATTGGAGAAGTGAGGAGTCAAGGGGAGAGCTGATTGTCTTTAAGATTTTGGTATCATCCGCGTAAAGCGAGATGAGGGGGTGATTGATGCTCGAGCCTATGTCGTTTATGGTAAGGATAAATAGTAGGGGGCCGAGATGACTGCCCTGGAGGACACCTGAGGTTGGAGAGAAAGGATCGGAGAGGGTGGATCTAAATCGCACCCGACAGGTTCGAGAGTTAAGGTAGGATGAGATCCACTTAATCAACAGCGGTTCAAAACCAAGGGAAGATAATTTAAAGAGAATGAGGTTATGGGAAATCTTGTCGAAGGCCTTGCTAAAGTCGGTAGTGACTACATCAACCTCATCGCCGTTCTCTAGGGCAAGGAGTGTGTGAGATGTGAATTTGACAAGGTTGGTAGTAGTGGACCTGCCGGAGAGGAAGCCGTGCTGGTCAGGAGAGATGATGGGGGTGCAGCGAAAACATAACGCTTCGTATAGAAGGCCTTCGAACAGTTTAGGAATGTGCGAAAGCTTAGCAATGGGACGATAATTGGATATATCGATTTTTGGCCCCTTTCTATGTATGGGGCTTATGTAGGAGGATTTCCAAAAGTCGGGAAATAGACCTTGTGCAAGGGATAGATTGAAGATTGACGCGAGCGGGAGAGAGAGAGAGAGAAGAGGAGCATTTTTTTAAGAAGATAGCAGGGAGTCCGCCTGGACCGGGACTGAAATTGTCTTTAAGTTGTTCAAGTTTTTCTTTAACTTGGTGATGTTGTATGTGCAGAGGGATGAGTGAGCCAAGGGAGAATTGAGACATGCCAGTAAAGTAGGAGGGGTTAGGCTCGAACGAGTCGTCCGTGAAGGATAGTTTGAAGAAGGACGCGAAAAGATTGGCTATGGTTTGGGAGTCAGATGAGGTAGTTGAGTCGTAGAAAAGAGAGTTGGGGTAGGCATCTGATTTCCGTTTATAGTTGATAAAGTGGTAGAAAGATTTGGGGTCATTGATCAGATTCAGTTGGGCTTTGGCAAGGTAATTGTGGTAAAGGGAGCTATAAAGCTCGGTGAATTGGTAAAAGTAACCGAGATAGTTGGAATAGTCCAGAGCAGAACGCGTATTTAAGAAAGTGTTCCACAACTTATTTCTCATGTTACGGAGTGTGCGGAGTCTGCGGTTATACCAAGGGGGCGATGAGAATGATAACCTGTTTCGGGAATAAGGGACAAATAGGGATATGGCGTTGAAGATTACTGTGTAGAGTGAGGCTGTAGCGACCTCAACACTAATATCATTTAAGCGGGGTAAGGTATTGCTGAGGTACTCATTTATGAGCCGGAAATTGGCTTTTCGGAAATTGAAAGAATATTGGTAGGGGAGGGGAGTGGGTATGCTGTGGGCTGGGTGGTCGCGGAATACGGATAAGAGAAGTGGGGGGTGGTGGTTGTCAATGGCTGAGAGGATGTGGGGACTAGGGGTAACTGAAGAGTTGCAGGGGTCTGTCGTGAACACTAGGTCGAGTTGTCTGCCCAGATGATTTAGGATTTTGCTGACTTGGTAAAGGCTAGAGTCAGTGAGGTTATCTATTAAGAGACACTCCTTGGTAGTAGAGGGGCTAGAGATATAGTGAGACTCATCGTCAGACAACGACCATTGGAGATGGGGGAGATTGAAATCGCCCAGGACTACAATGTCGTCTTGGGAAGAACTCAGTTCCGTTCAGCAGTCGATTGCAGCGATAGCGAGTTCGTATGCCTCAGTAGCTTGCGAAGGTGGAATGAAGAAGCAAATGATGTACAAGGACTTTAAGCAGTGTTCAATTTTTATAGCGACATAGTCGAGGTAGGGAGAAGAAGAGAAGGTGATAACAGAATATGTTAGTCCGTTTTGGACGGCAAGCAGCACGCCTCGGCAGGGGGTGTCAGGCAAGGAATGATGGACATCGTCGTCACGAAAAACTGTGAGGGAGGGGGGGAACAGCTCTAGGCTGTTGATACTGGGGGTGAGGTTGGTTTCGGTCAGGGCGTATATATCAAAGGGAAAGGAGTGGGTATTGTGTAAGATCGACTGGGTTTTGGAGCGAAGCCCTCTGACATTCTGGTAGTATATGGTTAGAGGACAAGAATTGGGAGACCCCATGGAGAGTGGGGCCGATTAGGGCCGAAAAAGTTTATTTTTAGTGGGTTCGCTGAGTGGTGAACCAGATGCCATTTTCGAGCAAATGTATTGTCGGAGAGCCGAGAGGTCTCTTGTTACTTTAAGAGGGGGACTATTAAAATTTTCGTGGAACTTTATGAACAGGTTACGAAGGCTAGGGAAATCGGTGGGGAGACCTTCTTGTTGAATGGAGATCTTAACGCTCGTTTTCGTTTTGCCTTCATAGCAGACTGCATCAGATTACCATGAAGATAAGATAGATAAATGCGGACGTTATCGTAGGTCAGACTATTTCGAAGCTTTGAGAGGGCATAGCGGCATTCAGATGTCTTAAGGGATTGTTGTGTGAGCTTGACGGGCGGCGGTGTGGCGGAGGGGATCAAAAACGTGGGGGCGGGAGGTGTGGGGCCGAGGCGCGATGGGGAAGTGGGGCGAGGGGGTAAGAGATTCGATCTTGAGCACGGTTCAGGGGACAAATGAGCTGAGCTTTCATGGGCGGCGCATAAGGGATTGAGAGTGTGCGATCTGTGGAAATTGGTATATTTAGCGCCTGTTTTAAGGTCAAAGAGCGGAAAGGGGCTGGGGTTAGGGACAGGATGAGACGTGGGGGGCGGGGGTGGTTTGGTTGGTGTTGGACAGGATGACATGACGGGAATGTGAGGGGGTGGGTTTGGGATAAGGAATGCGGTCACGGCGAGGTAAAGGGAGGGAAGATCGTTTGAACCTAGGCTTGGGAGAGGGTTTGGTGGATCGACTTTGGGTTGGGTCGTGGACGCGAGTGCGCGTGCTTCTGGGAATGGGGAACGGAGTGTGCATGGTATTTGGCTTGGGCAGGGAATTTTTAGGACGAGTTGTACCTGGAACGCGGGGCCCTCTGGAGGATTTTGGAGGAAGTGCGAGTGTCGATTTGGGATGGACAGCGCTATTGTTATATCCACGAGTGGGTATAGGTGAAGGCGGCAATGGTATTGACAGTTTGTTGGGGTTGTTTAGGGATGACGGCATCCCGCCGATCCTACAATGCGCATTGTTATCCGGGTGGAAAATCCAGTCATATATAGAGGGAAGGACTAAGCGGAAACTAGGTTTCATCATACTGCTGGGACGCGGGTAACATTCTTTTACTGGGGTGCTGAATTTCGTCAGGAAGAATTCAGCAATCCAGGCTGGGTTCGCAGTTCTTGGTGCGCCCTTTAAGAGGTATGATGTAACTGCCAGATTTGAGTGCTCCAGCTTGTTAAGTCGAGCTTGCCATTCAGCAGGAGTCCAAGATGTGCCAAAGTGGACTATTAAAGGAGTCTCAGTTTGGGGAGTCGTGGAGGCAGGTGGGATGTCGATTGAAGTAGGGGGTGGGGGAGGAGTGGGTGTGGTGGGAAGAGGCGGAGGTGGGGTTACATTCTGGAGTTCGTCGTAAAGAGATGAAATGCAACGAGGGGAGGGGTGGGGGCTAGTATTCTTTAAATGCATGGAGGCAAACGCGGAATCGAGTTGGCCAAGTACAGAGCAGAAAGTCGAAAGTTCATCAGCGACCGAATCAAGTTTATGGAGAACAAGCTCCAGTAACGGGTTAGGTTCAGCCGAGATAAGGTGGCTATGAGTGGAGGATTGCGATAAAGTGAGCTCCTCACTAAGGCTGATAAGCTTGCCGAGAATGTCATCCAAAAGGGGACTGGAACAGTGAACAGGCGGATTTTTGGATGTCGATTGGTGGATTTTATCCAGGTCAGAACGAAAGGCGTGGATTAATTCAAGAGTTGCAGTATTAAGGCATTCGTTGAACGTGTGGATCAGTTGGTTGACGATTGTTTTATTGTTGCCTCTGATGAGGGAGGTGATCTCGGAGAGCGACTTATGGTGGAGAGAGGCAAGGTCGTCAATACACGTAAGGCTACTCTCGAGGGGTGAAATTTTATCAGAGATCGTTTTGAGATTAGTGCCAAGGGAGCCGTCAATTGAGTCACCCAGGCACTTGATAGCCAAAAGGACATGGGAAAGCGAAACATCGGTGCATTCATCGCAAAAGAACAAGAGGTTGTCGGGAAATTCTTTTGCGAAGTGCGTGTTACGCTCGTTCAGGCCCACGCAGGCGGCGTGGAAATTTTTACCGCAGATGCCTTTGCAGCGAACGAAATCGGCATTGGAGTTGCTAATTCCACAAGTTGGGTTGCCACACGGCATATTGGGATAGCGGTTCTAAGAGGAGAAAGAGTGGAGAGAGAAAAGAACGTGAGGCTTGGAAAGGGAAGAAAAAAAAAGTGGAGAGTCCTGAAAACGAGAGCTGGTTAGGGTTAGCGATGGGGGAGTCAGATGTTTACAGGTGTATACCTGTTAGTGTGTGTTGAAATTTTAACAAACACCAGTGGTTTAGAAACCAACAATGACCGGGGAGGTTGGGGGTGTGATTAGGGGTAACAAAGAAAGTAGAGGAAGTAATTATAAATTATAAAAGTAAAAATTAAGAAATTAATGATTAAAGATTGCGAAATTCAAATTAAATTGGAAAGTATGTAAATCTAGAGAACTTAAGATACTATGGCAAATCAAAAATGAAAAGAAAAAAAAAGTAATAAAAAAAAAATAAATAAAAATATTCAAGATTAAAAATTCAAATTAAATTAAAAATTAAAAATAAGTAAATGTTGAGGTCTTAAAAACTAGGATAACTTAGAAATTAGGATTAAAAATAGACTAACAAATTAATGAGAAGCGAGTAAGAGTAAGTGAAAATAATAAAAAATATAGTAAAAGAAAACAAGAGTTACAGATAAGAAACTAAATAAAAAAAAAAATTAACAGTGAGTAGAACGTCCTTCTGCGCCTAGGTCCAGCGTCTTGTACTATGCAGCGTCAAGCAGCTGAATATTGGATGGATTGTTGAGTCTTTTATGCGACAATCTCAAAATCGGATGTATATGAAGATTCTGTTCTCCAAATGTTCCCCCGTAGACACTCTATTCAATCCGGGGCGCTGTTCGAAGTTCACTTAAATTTGATTGAGGTGTTGTGTCTTTTTTCGCAAAAATGGTGAGTTTTCAAAGGTGGTCATATAAAACTGGTGAAAGTTTGGAGAACTAATTACTTTGTTTGGAAGAACTAATTACTTTGCCAATTTTCGACTGGATTGGCAGATTAGCAGTATTCGAAAGTGATGTGTGAAATCAAAGAATCAGTTATGTATGTATATTTATATTTTATACTTTATATATATATTGTAGCGAGCTTAGGGTTCGCTGGATTAATTATTTTAAAATAAATAAGAGCCGTTAAATCGATTTTGAATTAATATAACACTTTATTAGTCCGTAATACAACCGTTACTTATACCGTACACTTAACGATTTCTTTACTTATCGCTTCCGTACTTATCGCGTATTTTACTGCTTACTTCTCGCTCGAGACTTATCGCTTGTTTCACGTTCTACTTCTTACTCATCACTTAAAAAAAAAAAAAAAAAAAAATTGTGGCGAGAAGGCCGAATTTAGCGAGACAGGACATATGTGTCCTTCATCTTGTCTCTGACTTCTGGTAATCTTGCGATAACCAGAATCACCCACATCCGTGAGGATGTTGGGCTCGGTCTCGCGGCATCTGAAAAGGAAAGAAAAAAGGGGGGTATCCAAGGATAGTGTGGACAGTGTTAGTCCAAGTGTTCTCTAACTACTTTTATAGAGGGATGGTGGGAAAGAAATCATACAAAAGCATCATTTGGCGCGAGTGCAAGATTACTCATCACTATGCTCTGTGCGCGGCGTATTTATACTGTTTCCGCGTTTCGTTTCCGTCCGTTCCATTGCCTTGAATGTTCTACTGTTCCTAGTCTCCAGTTTTCCATTACTTTATAGAATATTCTAGTACTCTGTTTCGGACTCTCTAGAATATTCTAGTACTGATTGTCATATGCGTCACAATATGTTATTTTTCGGTAGAGTAATCCAAGTTTTCCAAGGCTTTGGCGTTGCTGATGCTAGTTTCGGTGTTAATAAAAAATTAATTTTATTGTAAAGATTATCTTTGTTATGCTTGCTTTGGATATAACTTTTGTTTTGGCTGGAGATGCGTTGTTTAGGTGCATACGGCACTTATACTGTTGTGCTGCTTGTAAAAAAATTCAGTTACATAGTAGCCTTAAACTTTAATTAAATCTTCAATTAATCTTAAATTATTAACCAATGTTGGTGTAAATTGATGGTGGTGATGCTCAGTAGACCATTTTCCGAGACGAGAAAGTGAATTTAAGTTGACTGCGTAGGAAAACTGTGGTCCGAGAACTTTTACAGAGATCGCTCAGTGGATACCAAAATAATGGGGTAAACACTATATGTAGTCACGATATTAAATTCACTTTGATTTACATAGATCGTCACTTATTAGAGTAGAGTAATGAAAATAAAAAAATAAGTGATTTTGTCCCCGAAACACTTTTAAGGAATTTATTTGTGGGAGCTAATTTCGACACTTCTGCTGATTGCGAAGATGGTATCAAAGTCAATCTCTTTCAAAAATAAAAACGATGGCCAAGTACTAGATGAATTGCTCGTAGCAACGAGATCATAACCTTCTTCATGTAATCGTTGTCTCCGGAAGCACTCTTCATCACAAAAAATGAAATTATGTAAAGTGGTCGTGCGAATTACTGTTCAAGATTGACGTGTGGCTAACAACTTCACTTGTAAAAGCCAAGAAAAAATATATAATGACTACCAGTAGACTACTATAGACATGGAAAAGCTTTAATAATTTACCAATATCTTCATGAAAAGGGCGCACTCTGTAGAACTCGAGATGCGAAATAGCCGGAAGATACCCTTCTATTATTACCACTATTTATTGGACTATAGGACCCCGGAAGTTCATTGCCTCAGTGACTCGGCTGCGCCATCGTTCTCTGTCATATGCAGAAGATACCCTACTTACATATACTGATTATGGTGAAGTCGGTCTATAAGACAGTAAGTGTTTGGAAATTTCAATGCATGATTTCTTACCGTAGGCAAGACGCTAATAATATCACCTATTACTATGGAACCACAAATTTTTTATTCGTTTATATCTTCCTAATGCACAAAAACGAATCTATTTAATATGTATATATCTCCGGGAGACTATGTCAGGGCGAACATCTTGCAAATATTTTGATAAATTACCGAACTGTAAATAACTTGTGGCGGTTCCGCCAAAACCCCACGGCGCTCCTCCCTGAAAAACGCCCATAGCAACCTCCTATTTTCTCTAATGCAATTGCATTAGCATCTTAAATGCTTCACGCATCAAATAGATCCAATTCATATAACCTAAAAGTACCTGTAAGAGAATTCTTACCTGCATTCATTTATTTGAATTCAAAATTCCTCTTAAGAATTCTGTTCCAAACAGCATATCCTGAAAAGAAAGCCTCGGTTAACATATCATGTAACCTTCACCGAGATCATAAATATTGCGCCGTCTATTTTCCAACTTCGCCATGTGCACGATCAATTTCTTTACGTACACATTGGCCGACGACCTTTTTCTCCTAGCAATAAAATTCTCTGACTCGCACAATGTGCAAACCAAAGCAAATACGCATTCCGCGTCTCTTGGCATCAATTGAATTCAAAGCATAAACAATGCAAATATAGAATCCGTTTCCCACAAACGGGTTTCCCTGCATATACAAATGCTAGCAAGGGATTTGTTTCGTCCACCAACCCATTAGCACCTTTCCCAATGTCTATTCGTATATTTACACAAGGACATTCATCTAAGACTTTTATGATGTCCTCGTCTCATCTTTTCTTTTACCACATTTCTTCGCTGTTCGTCGTCTATTTATTTAGACGCGATGCACTCCATAGACGACGATCTTTTCGATTCTTTTGTCTTTACCGCCTGTCTGCTTCGTTTACCCATTGCCCTCGAGCACAGATCTAAACGATCGCACACATACCACCATGCCCTTCATTACAAGATCTGGTTTTCTATACCACCAAGAGAGACTTTACGTTTCTATGGTGGTGGGTTAAAACGATATCCTTATTGGAGAGGATATCTACCACGACACCATAAACTCACCCCAATAAGCGAATCATCTCTGCATGAGATGACTATCGCAGAGTCGTTTTCCATCCACTGACCGCCATGGTCATGCGTGATCTCCCGCTCACAGGTGCGCACGGTGACGATAATATACCCCGAGTCATGGCGAAGATTGTGTTTTTATTGGCGTCACATTGTAAAATCTTAATATCTAATAAAAAATGAAACGAAAACAATAATCCGCGAATTCAAACAAGTCATTCCAATTGTAGTGTTTTTCCGTGGTTTCGAAATAAACTTAACTTAAACAAATCAGTGTGTTTCATTTGTACTGTTTTTTTTTCTGGTGACGACCATGTGTGCTTATTCTTTTTCCTGGTTGTGGACAAACGTGGCAGCGTTTCGTCCTTTCGTTCGTGGATGATTGCGGCGGAACTACCATTAAGTGAATTGTGAGGACGAGGTAGAACTCTCGCCCGTGCGGCGTCGCGACTTCGCCCCCCACAAACTCATCACCGTATAATCGGGTTCGTCAGCGAAACACGGTCGACCTTTAACTGGTAACGGCATTTTGTAACTTCAGAGACATCGGTTTTACCAATACGAATGTAAACGCCTTCCACCAATATTTGCAAACAGCGAACCTAATATCCTGAGACCCAAGTCAACATATTGTAGCGAGCCCAGTGCCGCACAGATGCCTTGAAATATCTGTGATTCGAATTCACCTCACAGGGAAGACCATATCTGCTGATCCAATTATTGATAAGCTGCTCAATGACGGTTGTTGCTTCTTGGTTTGGAAATGGAAGGGCTTCCACCCACTTGCTGAAGAAATCCATGATGACCAACATGTATTTGTTGTTGTCGTTGGTTTTTGAAAATGGTCCTGAGATATCAATCGCAATTCGCTCGAAAGGGGCACCCACGTTGTACTGCTTCATAGCGCTCCTTGGTTTTGCTGTTGGTCCTTTGGTCGCAGTGCAAGTTGTGCACTTCCTACACCAAGACTCGACGTCATCTCTAATGTGAAGCCAGTAAAATCGAGATCGTAATTTTGAAAGTGTCTTATTAACTCCCAGATGTCCACCGGAGACCCCGTCGTGCATTTTTGTTAGTACATCCTTCACTTTTGATGGTGGGACTAGAATCTGCATTCGATGGGATTTTTCGTCCGCGGCTTCCCATTTACGCTTTAGAATTCCATCTTCCACCAGCAAGGAATTCCATTGTGTCCAATATGCCTTAAATGTTTCACTCTTGTCGGAAATATTGTTCCAAGTTGGCCGCTCGTTCTGTTCTTTGTGTTCCAGAATTAGCGACATATCTTCATCCTGAAGTTGAGCTGCGCGTATAGCATCACTCGTCCACCCATCTAGTGCTTCTACTTATACATTTCGAAGGTCGTACGCCTCCTGTTTTTCTTCCGCTCTATGACAATGTTTACAATCTGGCTTACATGGTCTTCTTGATAGAGCATCAGCGTTATTATGCACCTTCCCTTGACGGTGGGAAATTTGGTTGAAGCCGTTCGATCCATCGGGCTATTTGTCCTTCCGGATTCTTAAAATTTAACAACCATTTCAGGGCGGCATTATCCGTCCGAAGGTGGAATCGATGGCCGTAGAGGTACTTATGGAAATTCTTAACGGCTTCTACGACAGCCAGCAGTTCCTTTCTTGTTGCACAGTAGTTTCTCTCTGGCTTAGATAGAATTCGACTATAATATGCGACAACTCTCTCTTTACCATCGACTTCCTGTGACAACACTGCTCTGATTCCTGTGTTACTTTCATCAGTATCCAATATAAATGGGCGATCCGATCTTGGGAATGCCAATGTTGGAGTCTTACACAACTCGGCCTTCAATGTGTTGAATGCTGCCTCACACTTTTCTGTCCAATTGAATTTCTTGTCTTTACCCGTTAGTTCATGTAGGGTTTTAGCCACATTGGCGAAATTTTTAACAAACCGTCGGTAATATGTGGCTAAGCTCATAAAGCTTCTTAACTGTTGCTTATCTTCTGGAGTAGGCCACTCTTGGACAGCTGCTATCTTATCCGGATCCGTTTGAACTCCTGCAGATGAAACGATGTGTCCCTGGAATTTTACTCTCCTTTGGAAGAGTTCACATTTCTTCGAATAGGACTTTAAGTTGGCCTGCCTTAGTCGTTCGAAGATGGAGCGCAAGTTATTGATGTGTTCTGGTGAATTCCTTCCAACACCGATGATATCGTTCAAGTACACAAGACACGTCTTCCATGTAAGTCCCCGTAGAACACTTTCCATTAATCGTTCAAACGTTGCTGGAGCATTACACAATCCAAAAGGCATCACGTTGAATTGATAAAGTCCGTTTCCGGTAATAAACGCTGTCTTCTCCTTGACCTCCTCCTTCACTTCCACTTGCCAGTAACCGCTTTTTAGGTTCAATGTTGGAAACCACTGACCTCCAGAAAAGGTATCTAGTGTGTCGTGGATTCGAGGAAGTGGGTAACTGTTTTTCTTCGTGTTTAACCGGCGGTAGTCGACACAAAATCTAGTTGTCCCTTCATTCTTCTTGACGAGCACTACCGGTGAAGCCCATGGGCTCGATGATTTCTCGATGACTCCTTGCTCTTCCATATCTCGATTCATATTGCCTACTTCTGATTGTTTGGCCAACGGCAGTCGACGAGGTGGCTGTCTTATAGGTCTTGACTCACCCGTGTCAATGCGATGTTTAACTATACCGGTGCGTCCGAATTTATCATTTCCTGTCACAAAAATATCAGAAAAATCGTTCAGCAGTGATTCAACGCTTGTCTTTTCTCCGTTTGTTAATTCGATTTTCTGGGGCATCAGCCTATTAACCACAGCCGGTGCACCAGAGGGCTGTTGAATTGAATGGTCCTCTCCCCTTGTCTGAATTGCGCTTATCACTGACACGGGTGCACATTCTGCGATTACCTCTCCTTTACTTATTGCGATTGGTTCCTTGGACGCATTTAATACTCTGACGGGTACGATGTGCTTTTTCGCATCGATAAGGGCTTTCCCAACAAGGATGTTCCCCTTACGCTGATTTTGTACAGCCTCGGTGATGTAAAATCGATTGTCACCGGGATCACTCTCGATACTGGTCCAATTTACCGAGTCTGAACGAACTGGGATCTCATCCTCCTCACGGACATAACATTTCAGTCTTCGCAATTGTTCGTGCTGTAGTGTAATAGCAACCTCCAAGTTACCAATTCGCAGTGTTCTTTGCCCGATATCTAGAATAACTTGATGCTCCTTCATGAAATCCATTCCAAGAATGCATTCGTCCGTAATATCGGCGACCAAAAATTTGTGGGAGATGGAAATATTGCCCAGCACTATTATGCTCACGACTTCTCCGTAGACTGTAGAGCATTCTCCTGTAGCAGTCCTCAAAGCGTATCTTCTATTTTTATTAAGGGCAATTTGGCCCACGACGTCCGGCCGAATTATGGATCTCGTTGCTCCAGTGTCGATTGTCAGTGTTGTCGTCCTTGCATTAACAATCGTAGTTATAACCAAACTTTGGTTATCCCGTTGGAGTTGTGATACAGTTACGATGCTGGGGCTGCACATTCCACCAGGCGACTTTCGCCCCGTAAAGTCTGCCCTTACAAGTTTCCTGAGCTATTGACCGTTGATAGTCTCCTCTTATGATTAGCGCATGAACAACAATTCTCACTTGATGTTTCATTCATTCGTCGACGTTTCCTATAGTCCAACACTTCAGATCAGGTCTCGGGGTTCTCCGTTGTACATGCCCAATTCTTTGGCAGGAACATTCCTGGATGGACATTTCTCGGACTCTATATGTACTCTTGGTAGCCAGTTTAGCAGATTCATATGCCAATGCGAATGCCATTATTTCATTAGTCGTCTTCTCTCCCGCCAAATGAACGGCTTGTTGCAAGTCCCGATCTTGGAGTGCGTTTATAAATGCATCCATTGCTACCGCGTTCAGAAATTCCTTAGTCATATTTGAATAAGACAAGTTTGCCAATCGCTCAATGTCTGCCTGCAACTGTTGAGAATTTTCTCCAGGTTTCTGAGTTCTGCTCCGCAGTTGCATGCGGTAGAACTATTGTATGTGGTTGTCTCCATACCTACCTTCAAGGTCGTCTGTTACCGCTTGGAAATTTGTTTGCTTCTCTGCTGGCATGGTTTGTAGCAATTCTGCAGCCGCCCTGCGGAGTGACAAGATTAGTGATGTTGACTTTTGCTCATCCGACCACTTATTATAAACTGACGTATAAATACGGAGAAGGGTCCCGTTCCATCGAAGGTTGGCGGTTGCATCCTTGTATCTTTGTAGTCATGTTGATTGCTAGGCGATGTCTTATTTCCCTCAACACACTCAAGTCTCTTTTCGATTCGCGTTATTTCATCGTTTCGAATTTTTGACTGAATTTCTTCCTTAGAGTGTTGAAAATTACATTTCATCCATTGCGTTTGGGCATCCAATTTTGCATTCAGATCTGCAGCTTGCGCGTCCAATTTTGTGTTAATGTCTGTAGCTTGTGTTTCCAATTTTATCATCATCATCCTGAGCTACTCCGAAATGTCCAACTGTGGCGAACTCTTCTCCGTTACATTGGCACCATCTTGACTCGGTGTTTCGTCTGCATCCGGACAGTCTGGCACAATCGCAAAAACATATATGTCAACATTAATACCCTCTTCCTCCATTGCTGCTTGTAGGCGCTGTCGAAGAATTTGCTTCTGTCCTCTGCTATCCAGATTCCGGTCCTCAAGTTCCTTCTTCAACTCAGGAACGCGAAGATCCTCCAAATGTCGATCTGACATCGTCACAACACGCTTTCACAGCTTATTTACTTCACCAATAATCAATCCCACTTCTGACACCAATTGTAGCGAGCTTAGGGTTCGCTGGATTAATTATTTCTAGTAAACAAGAGCCGTTAAATCAATTTTTAATTAATATACCACTTTATAAATTCGTTAATAACAACCGTACTTATCCCGTACCTCAACGAATTTCTTTCTTGTCGCTTGCTTCCTTTCTCTCTTTTTTGTCTGCCACCATCAGCTGTCTCGACGTCTTTTTATCGTTTCTCACATTCTCATTTCGTTTCCGTCCGTTCCATAATCTTGGATGTTCTAGTCTCCAGTTTTCCAGTACTTTATAGAATATTCCAGTGCTTGTTTTGGGCTTTCCCGAATATTCCAGTACTCACTGTCATATGCGTCACAATATTATTCAACATATCTTCGTTGCTCAAGCCACGACTTGCGTTCGAGATTTCGTTTTAAGGGTGGAGTCTGCGTCTTCACGCGATCCTATCTGACTTGCCAGAGGATGGAGACGTTGGAACCCAATAACTTGGACATCATGTAGTTGAAGGGCGTGCTGTAGAATTCTGTTAAATTTCTTTGTTGTCTTTCATCATCATCATCATCGGCACTACAACCCAGAACCGGTCTTGGCCTTATTTAGCAAGTCCTGAGGCTTGTTAAATTTTCCATAATGATTTGTTTTTTTCCGGGCAAGGCCATTAGTCTTGCGCCAGAGGCTCCCCGACGGGGAATCGAACCCCAGTTTCCCACGTGACAGGCGGGTATACTTGCCTTTATCGCTCCCCAAATGGCGATCGACCGGCGACATTTTTCGAACATCGATCACGCACCGTCGACTGGATATAGATCATCCACGGCTTCTGAAGTTTTCGTCCTTGGCGATTTTAATGTACACAATTCCCGCTGGTTGATATATTCTAACAGAACCGACGACCCAGGGAGGCTGGCTGAAATCTTCGCTGTTAGCCGCAATTTGACTCAACCCGTGGAGGAAGCTACGTGAGTGCTGGCTACCGGAGGTGATTATGCGACCACCCTGGATCTGTTTTTGACATCCAAGCCGAGCGTTTATACCGTGGAAATAGTGGCACTGCTGGGTAACTCAGATCACCACTTGGTATCGGTTGCGCAACTACTTGCATTTCAAACGAATAATCGACCTAAGCAGCTTAGCCATGTGTGGAGGTATGGGGCTGCTAACTGAGACGATTTGCGATATTGGCGATTCGCATCCTTTCCATGGTAGGAGGTTTGCTTTGGAGACTCCGATGTTAATGCATGCGCGGTGTCGGTCACGGAGATTATTCTTCACGGGATGGAGATTTACATTCCGCATTCTATCAAACGAAATCCATCTGCTAAACCTTGGTTTGATAAAAAAATGCGAGCAGATCACAACGACATGAATAGAGCTTTTAAACAATGGCGCTCCAATCCCACGGAGGCTAACAGAACGAATTTGTCAAAATCAGAAACGCGTGCAACAAGACGATCGATGCCGCGAAGAAGCCCTATAATGACAAGGTGACAAACTGCTGGAGTTCAAAACAGGCATGGTCCGTAGCAAATGATGTTCTATGTGACATGATGCAGCAGTTGCGACGCGACGAGCGGAGTAACAGGTAAACTCCGTCCCAACCCCCGATGGAATATCTAAAAGAAAGTTCCGCGGGGATCAACGGGAATATGTGCCTAGCGGGAGGAGGTTTTAGTCGGTAAAAACCCGGCATGCCTTTGGATCGGTCCAGGGGTATCTTTCGAAGATTTCCACCTTCTTACCGACACCAAAAAAAAAAAACTGCTTGGGTGCCTGACTGGTTCGTGTCCCTTCTGGCCAATGGTAAAGGCTATCACCGACAACTTCACTTCCTCTTCTCTTTCCCCATTCCTAACGGGTAGCGGGACATTAGTCAAGAATTTAAAGGATAAAGCCAATGTGTTCGCGAATTTATTTTCCGCGAGTTCAACACTCGATGTCGGTCATTTGGAGCCACATGTGATCACGTGGGTGCAGTCTTCCATGTCAGATATGAACTTCTGTCCACGAGCTATTCAACGCCACCTCCGGAGACTGGACTGTAAGAAAGCAACGGTTCCGGAGGGAATACCAGCATTAGTTCAGCCGGTCCCAGAGAGGGAGAAAAGTTGTCTCCCACAACAATACCGGGCTATAGCATTACTGTCTGTTTTATCCAAGATGATGGAAAAGGTCATCAATGTCGAATTCATTAAATATTAGGAATGCAATGGACTTCTGAAAGATCTTCAATACAGATTTCGTAGCAGAGAGTCCATGAGAGACCTTTTGACGCTGGTGACTTATATCTGGACATCAGCGATTGAAGAACATGGTGAATCAAGTGTTACGTATTATCTTCCCCCACCGCTCTTGTCTCGACGAAAAGGAAGAATTAAATTTGAAAAAAGTAAAATTAAATAAAGCCTGTTATTTAAGTTGATAATTAACAGCTTTTGTGTTTTGCATAATTGTTATAAAATTATAACAGCGAGTACGCCAACCCAGTAAGTTAGGAAGGCACTGTTTTTTTCGACCAGTTCGCTAAGGCAATGAGTATAAAGGGACAAGGAGGTGACACCGCAGGAGATCATACACACCGACCAAAGCGCAGATTATCAGACGCCAAAGACGTGATCTGCGTTTACTACCGCACCCAAGTCCTACCGGTCTTGTATGATTTCTTTCCCACCATCCCTCTATACAAGTAGTTAGAGAACACCTGGACTAACACTGTCCACACTATCCTTGGATACCCCCCCCTTTTTCTTTTCTTTTCAGATATCGCGAGACCGAGCCCTACATCCTCACGGATGTGGGTGATTCTGGTTATGGCAAGATGACCAGAAGTCAAAGACAAGATGAAGGACACATCTGTCCTTGTCTCGCTAAAGTCGGCCCTCTCGCCACCATTTTTTTTTTTTTTTTTGCCGGAGGAGATAGCAGAGACACAGTTTCGTCTTCTGAAGAAGGAGTTTTTTTTTTTTTTTGCCAGTTCTTTTTTTTGTTCTCCCATATTGGATATTGCCAGGATTTTGACCGCGTCTGACGCGGAGCCTTGCTAACCAACCTTCTTTAATACGCACTTTGCCAACAACTTTGCGACTGGACGAAGAGTTTCCTCGAGAATCATTTAATCCGGGTTGTTGTGGATGGCGTGTCAGATCTGCATTCTATTAATTCCGGGGTGTCTCAGGGTTCTATTTCGGCTTCAACCTTGTTTTTGCGTCACATTAATGATTTCTTAGAACCAACGGGTAATAAGATATGCAGTATTGCGGATGATAGTACATATAGCATAGCTGAACAAACTTCGTTTATGTGGACTTTCCCATCATCTTTGCGACTCGACGAAGAGCTTCGTCGAGGATCGATCGTTCCAGGTTGTTGTAGACGGCAAGTCTTTGGATCTTTATCTTGTTAACTCTGGGGTGCTTCAAGATTTTATTTTGTCTCCAACCTTCTTCTTGCTTCACATAAATGATTTGTTGGAGTAATCGGATATCAGGGTGTTCAGTTTTCAGGATGATAGTACACTAATTTTCTCATTTTAGAGTGATCGGCCGATTAGTGCATCAACTTCGCAACAGCTGACATGTAGCCATATCGCCTCTCTACATCGGGATCTGGATAGAATCCTACAATGGGGAAAGGTCAATCTCGTCGACTTCAATGTAACGAAGACGTGATATCGTATAATTGGGTTCAACATTCACAAGGAAAAACGGACCGTCGGTTTCACAGCTGATGATGAATGGCTACGCCCTTGGATCTAGAGAAAGCATACATTTTCTTGGGGTTGGTGGGAATGTATCGTGGCATGAACGTATGACGGAATGTATCGTGGCATGAATCCCCAGATCAGCCTTTAGAAAATTGAGTTATCTTCTAACATCTTGAGTTTCTTGAACTCAATTGAATACACTTAACTAATCTCTTGACAAATCCCGCGTACAGATACGACATTTTTCTACAAACCTTTGAAGCTGCTCCAAACTTGATCAGATTTTACGAGGTTTGAATGCTTGTCACGAAAACTTCGCTTTTGTTAACATTTCGAAGTGTTACGTGGTAACCTCCCCCTCCCCCATTGTCCACCGAGCAGGGAAAAAGTAATCAATTTTAATAAAACAAATCTACGTTTTGAATCGCATATATGGCGCGAGAAAAGCAATACGCCAGGCGTTGAATTATACAGAGATAAAAGAAAACATTTAACCCACAGCCCACATTTTAGGTTAGCATTCATTACGAGCAGATGCACGAACGTGCATTCGTTAAGATGTAGATTTCGAAGGAACAGTTGCGGCGGCTTTCTCTTCGGAGAGGTAGCGAGGTAGCGGAGAATGGGGAGAGAGTGATGATCAGTGTCGACAAAGCGTTGGTTAAGATCAGTCGAAAAGGAAGTTAAGTCTATATGCAATACGAAAACGTTTATTTGTAAAGTCGATAAATAAATTAAGTCTATGTGCAACACGAAAACATTTATTTGTAAAGTCGATAAATAAATTAAGTCTATGTGCAACACGAAAACATTTATTAACAACTAACCAACAATAAAATTAATTGCGCCCTGTATAACGCCAGATAGTGTTTTTAATTAAAACATCGCAAGGATTGAAACCTGGAGCTGGTAAATCTTGGCTCGGCAGCAAATTGCCAAGCTGTGCAGCTACATAACCGTCCATGGAGAGAACCGTTTGAGGCCGGTGGCCGAATTGAAGAACCGAAATTTCCGGAGCGAATATCGTGAATAACATCTATAATCCCTATGCGTGGAATAATATTGATGGTAGAATCCAGGTAAAAAAGCTGAATTCTCTTAACTTTCTCTTCACAGAATATCAAAAACTTATTGTTAATAATTGGGTGGTTGTGGCGGTTCCGCCAAATCCCACGGCCCACTTACCTGAAAACCCCCATAACTTCATCCCAGTCTGCATAGGTTTTCGCTAATGCAATCGCATTAGCACCTTAAATGCTTCACGCATCAAATAGATCAAATTTATTTAACTAAAAGTCCCCGTAAAGAATCCTTACCTTTCATGCATCTCTTCGCATACAAATTCCCTGTAAGAATTCTTTCCTAACTTATCAGATATCCCAAAACCAATTCGACACCTTCGGTGCCAGGCAAATTCCCCTAGACGAATTCCTGAAAACAAAATGATTTGGTTTACATACAATGTAACCATCATAACATGGATCATAAACATTGCGTCGCCTATTTCCCGTCCTCACCAAGTGTATCATAAATCACCATACATATACATTGGTTGGCGACCTACACCCAAGGGACCAAAACAAATATACGCATCTCGCGTCTCTTGGCACCAATTAAATCCTACAGCATAAGCAAATGCAAATAGGAATTGAATACCTACCCTTACCAGCGATGCCATACACACCATTTCCCGGTAATCTAGCTAAAACCCATTAGCACAATTCCACATTGCATCGCCGCCTTGTTATTTAGCCGCAATGCACATCTCAGACAAAGACCCAAACGTTCTCTTTGTCTTCTCATATTTCGGGATCTTCTTCTCATCAGCAACGGTATAAGCAAACACAAACCCTATTAGCATCCAATGAGATTCGGCTTGTTTCCTTAGCCGAACTCACATCTCATGGATGCTCATTATGCCCTTTCTTTGTCTCAGTTTCGTTCTCTTGGCTTTGTCCCATGAATGAACCAATGTACACACATACATGTGTACCACCATGATCTTTATTACAAGATCTGGTTTTCTGTTCCACAGAGAGAGACTTTACGTTTCTCTTGTGGTTAGTAAAACGTATCCTTAGTGGAGAGGATATCTACCACCACACCAGAAACTCAACCCCATTAGCGAGTCGGATCTGCACGAGCCGTTTATCGCTGAGTCGTATTACATCCATCAAGTCGGTCGGTTCTTCTACCATCTACCGTATTATTTTAAAACGTTTCGTTGTTACGTCTCATGGATACACCCTATGCCCTTTTCGTCGTTTCAGGTTCGTTCTCACGGTTTGTCCCATGAAAGAACCCATGTACACACATACAAGTGTACTACCAACGATCTTCACGGTCCCTTTGTCCTTACCGCCTGTCTGCTTCGATTATCTATCGCCTTCGCGCACGAGTAAACAACACAGATCTAAACGATCACACACATACCACCATGATCTTCATTACGAGATCTGGTTTTCTGTACCACAAAGAGCGACATTACGTCTCTCTTGTGGTAAGTAAAACATATCCTTAGCAAGAGGATATTCACCACCACCGAATCGAGGGTGAATCAAAAGCCAAATTCCAACCCTCGATTGAGTCCAATTACATCCGCCGACCACCACTGCCGTGCCGCTTCTGCTCCCCGGTGCGCACGGGGACGCGAAAGTCAACCGCGAGTCACGTGAGTAACAGTTTTGTCATACAAAGTGGTCGGTTCATTACATCGGACGGGTACACGTGATTTCATTGTCTAATTAGATTAATTTACGACTTCAACCCATAAAATTACAAATTATCCTTCACAATTTTAAAGATAATGACGAATATAACAAAATAAATGCATCAAAATACTTGGATACATCCAAACCAATAAAAAGAACATTTACTTCAACAACATCACCAGTGTCTTAATATTCCGTGCTGCAGTGCCTGGGTGTTTCGAATGTGTTTTCCTGATCACCGGTGACGTGCTGTTTTCGTTCGGTGTTTTAGTGGCGAGGGTTTTATGATGGAGGAGGAAGGTGAACCGAGTGCCCATGCCTGGCACAATACACTTCCTCCCCACATGGTGATTGGCAACCATTAAATATATTCGTCAATCCAACCCAAAACGGTTAAAATCTGTTACAGAAGTTCGAATCTTTGTCACCAAAACTTCGCTTTTGTTAACATTTCGGTATTTGAATCCTTGTCAGAATGTAGTGCTCTGAAAAGCCCTACCATCTCCTTCCCCCACACATACATCCAAATCCCATAATCCTTAACAAAAATTCAAAAAGCAATCATCTAAATTGAAAATTCGCGATAAACGAATCAAAGGTTCGTTTATCGCCCTTGCACCCAACTCCCCATAATCATCCAACTAATCCAGAAATACATTATCCCAATCTAGCAAAAGTCCTGGTAAACGAATCAAATATTCGTTTATCATCCATATACATCAATTGAACCAGATGTTCAATTTCCATACTAGCACTCATGTGTCCGAGAATTCGCCTAACCGGATTCTTATCTCAAACAAACACACAACTCCAGCAAAAGTATCTAAATCGAGATTTTGCTTTGAATTCGATCTCTTCGAGATACAAAATCTCGATTTGGTTTCATTTATAAGGGTGATTCGAGGATCAGACTCCATTGGCGTCTGAGGTGTAAGGATGCCCGAAAATAAATTTACTAATAAAATAAATCTAAAGTATTTGAAACGCATTTTATTGGGCCTGGCATATCCTCCTGTTCAACAATCGGTCGTCACTCTACCCTCAGGTCTGAGGAAGCACGGTGGCGATCGCAACGGGTCCCCTCAGGAGCGGTCTATAGAGATCCCCCATCCTTTTCAGGACAAGGAGACACGCTCCCTGAGAGAAGGACCACAACAACGAAAAATTCGCTTATATTAACTTTCCAAGTTCGAGTCTTTGTCTCGAAAACTTTGCTTTTGTTAATGTTTCGAAGTTCGAATCGTTTTTGTTGACATTTCAAAGTTCCAATCTTTGTCACGAAAACTTTGCTCTTGTTTACGTTTCGAGGTTCGAATGCTTGTCATGAAAACGTTTATTTTGTTAACAGTTCGAAGTTTGAGTTTTTGTCACGAAAACTTCGCTTTTGTTAATGTTTTGAAGTTACGATCCTTCGATCTCTGTATGCTCTCAAGAGGTCGAGGGTATGTTTAGGAGCCGAGCTCCAAACATGAGAGCAATATTCGAGCGCGGGTCTAATTTGAGATTTATATAGGAGGAGAAGTTGGGCCGGAGTAAAATATTTCTTGGCTCTAAAAAGATAACTCAGTTTTCCTGAGGCTGATCTGGGGATACCCGATACGTGTTTATGCCATGATACATTCCCACAGACCGTGACGCCGAGCAATTTCAAACTTTCCCCAGCCTCGAGGGCCCGGCCATTCATCATCAGCTGTGGAACCGATGATCCAGTTTTCTTTGTGAACGTTGTATACTGAGTCTTCGTTGCATTGAAGTCGACAAGATTGACCTTTCCCCACTGTAGGATTTTATCCAGATCCCGATTCAGAGAATCAATCTGTCTACATTTCAGCTGGTGTGACGCAGATGCACCAATCGGCCGATCACTCGAAAAGGAGGAAACAAGCGTACTATCATCCGCAAAACTGAACACTTTGTTATCCGTTGTCTCCAACAAATCATTTATGTGAAACAAGAACAAGGTTGGAGCCAAAATAGAACCTTGGGGCACCCCCGAATTAGCAGGATACAGATTCGAACACTCGCCGTCCACAACAACCAGGATCGATCGATTTTCAAGGAAACTCCTCGTCCAGTCGCAAAGCTGTTGGGAAAGTCCATATGAGCGAAGTTTGCTCAGCAATGCCTCGTGCCAGACGCGGTCAAAAGCCTTGGAAATATCCAATGCGACCGCCCTTGACTCACCATGCCGTTCAATCGCAGATGTCCATATATCGGTTATAAGTGTCAAAAGGTCTCCTGTGGACCGCCTGCCACGGAATCCGTATTGACGATCATTCAGGAGTCCGTTGCACTCCAAATACTTAACCAACTCAGCATTGATGACTTTTTCCATTTGATTAATTAATATAACTTCTTCAAGTCCAATGTGCCTTGCTTGATTCGTAGAGGATTTTCCCTGTAAAAGTGGACCAAAGCAATTCGTCGTATTCCGCATTTATGCGATTTCGAGTTTTGACAGCTCGGCCAACATCTTCGGTGTGACTTCGTGATTCCACGTTTTGGAACGTATTATAAATGTGCTTGGAACCGGTCAACTGTAGTCAGCTATTGAACCACTCTAGAATCCCTATCTTTTGGATTGAGGGGAGCACGTCGTCGTATGATTTGCAGACGGTGTTGTGACGTTTTTGACGTTACTTAAATAACGAAAAACCTGTGTACATATCGTCATTTCCCTCTATCATTCTCCAGCCGCTTCGCATCGTTAATCGACATTTTTTTCATGGCTATTGTCGCTAGTTTTCACTTAACGAATTAATAAAATTATTTAATGAAAATGGATAAAAACGATATAATAGAGTCACTTAGTAGACGGAGCGAATCCTTTCAGTGTTTGATAAAGTGCTCAAAATCTCAAAAAACTGGATTTGCTTTTATTTGACGTTTCTCAACTATTTGTGTATCGAAGAACAACGCTGCTTTGAAGTTTGTTTTAAATTTCTTTTTTCATTTAAAAATCAGTTCAATATTAAATGAATACGGACGGAAAGAAATTATATTATTACAAACTTTTTAGTCTTTTGGAAAAAGTAACGTTTAATCATTATTAATTCATTAATGAATTTGGTCTGTTTTAGAATGTAAACTTGACTAATCCATTCTGGACATCTCTATATTGTAAACTACTAGGAATCGAACTGAACAAACAATCGAATAAAACTTCAGGTGTATTAAATATCTGTTTCTCAATTAACCATTGTTTTTCATCGCAGACGGTTTGAAGCCTTCATCAAATCTATCGAATCAAATAACTCAAGCAACTGGCATTTCATAATTAACACAAGTTATTTTGGCTTTTGCTGTAACACACTCTTCGAATTTGGAGACTCAAACAATTGCTGACGAACATCTAAAGCAAAAGATACCTTACTTAATCGAATCTTTTATTATATAAACAAGGCCTTGTGGGGATGGATGGTCTGTGCGTCGGCATGGACGCTGATTCTACCATCCACCCACTACTTCCTCTAAATGTTCCACCAATTGTGATTATTCCGCCGGGCACAAACAGAACTCCACAACGCAACGTCCACGAATTGTTCGAAAGAGGAAAGTTATCCACCGTAGATATTCGAAAATAAAACGCACTGTTTAATGGAACAAATGGTTCTTTTTATTATATTCAGATTGTTATTGTTAGTGCACTAGTTATAAATTTCACGTTGTTAGAAGGTTTAATTGGTGTTCCATAGAATTTTAATTTGGGTGAGACGGCATTTTTAGGATTAACGATAATAACAAATTCATTAACTACAGACACACACGAACAGCACAGGGAAATGTCACGACTGTTTGCGAAACCGATTCTGTTCCGGAAAACATAACTAATAATATCCGCGACTACTGGAGTGTACGCGTCCACGGGCGCCACGGGGAGCGGAAGACGACAGTGAGCCTCCCTCCCCCTCCAACTTTAACATATATGGGGCAAATAATTCATTCGCTTCTCTTGCATCCTCAGAGTCTGTGGATGAAGAGGAAGAGATAAGTGAATTGGAGGCGAAACTTGCGATGGCAAGAGCCCGACTACAAGAGAGACGCCGAAAGAAAAAAATAGCGCTCGAACAAGAACAAAACCCGCAACAACTACAAAAGCCAAAGCCAAAAGTCGGCCAACAGCAACAATTTCACCATCAACAACAACGTCAACTTTAACATCAGCAGCATCAACAGCAAATATCAACACAACAGCGATCAACGAAACAGCAAAGCAACAATAACAGCGGAAAAATAAAGATGCCACCAATCAACACAATATATGTTGACTGTAACGATTTGGTAAGTCTTTGTAAGCTAGCCATAGGAACCAATTTTGCAGTTAAAAGACTGACGGGTAACAGGCATGCCATTCAAACATATACGGTGGCAGACGATGACAAAATTAAAGAGGTCTTAAAAAGAGCCACCGCGTTATTTTACTCCATCACGCCGAAACAAACGAAGAACGTAACGGTTCTATTAAAGGGTGTCGACCCTGAAATGGAACCGGAGGCTCTGCTCGAAATGCTTCAAAACCTGAAGCACGAAGATCTCAAGTTTACCGCGGTAAAACCATTCACCACATCCAAGGCAAGAAGGGAAAACCGCAAGCTACCCTTCTTTTTGGTTCAATTAACACCCAGCAGTAGAATTGGTGGTCTAAGAAAAATTACATTCTTGGATCATCAAATGGTCACATGGGACAAATTAAAAAAAGGCAGAGACATCCTGCAATGTGTCCGCTGCCAAAGGTTTGGTCACGCGGCGGCTAACTGTGAAATGCAGCGCCGCGGCCGTTGCGTAAAATGCGGAAAGAACCATAAGGCAGAAGAGTGCCATCTGGGAAAAGAAAGGGTAGAAGACAAAGCCCTTCTAAAGTGCGCAGTGTGTCGGAATGAGGGACATCCCGCTAATTATCGAGGTTGTCCTAAATTCCGAGAAATAATGGCAAAAAGTGTGAATCGGCAAAAAAACACAGAGCCAGCTCGTACAACAACAACACCCGTAACACCACAGCGGTCGTGCGCACAAGTTGCGTCGGGTGGGAGAACACCAAATCAGGCTACATCACAGGTAGCCACAAATACTCCAACACGGACTGAAACAACACCGCAAGATGTGTTCGCAATCCTGCTCAATCTGCAGAGACAGATGACACAGCTACAAAGTCAAATAAACGAGATCTACTCGCACTTGCCCAATCTAAACTGTTAAACAAATTAAAAAATTGTATTCAAATTGTAAACTATCACACTCATGAAAACACTCACTCTTCTCATTGCATTCAGGCCCTTAAGGCACACAACTGTCATCCACATCAAGAAACGCCAAACTCACATTTGTCAACTTTCACTTCTTTCTTCTTAGCATCCAGCTTTCGTGCCGTTCGGACGTGTTCGATATATTAAATAGTAATCCTAAATTTAAACAGCAATCGCGTTTTATTTTTATTGTTCACCCTGCCTGTTCAATATAAACAAAAAGTCAATATAAACCCTCTAACCACAACATCAATAAAAGCTCTTGTCGTGAATGTAAATTCACTAATAAGAACTGAGAGAAGAGCCAATCTTTTTAACCTGTTGCAAGAGGAACAACCTGATGTACTTCTGGCGGGGGAAACAAAGTTAAACCAGAGACATAAGATAGGACATAAAAACTACGATATTATACGAAGAGATCGACCTAACTCCTCTCAAGGGGGGGGTGTCGCAATCTTTATTAGAAAAGGGATCAATCATAAAGTAATATATAGTGGAGAAGTGCGCAGGTTCCGGGTGCTGGAAGCCTGTATCGTACGCATACCCCTTCAGCAAGGAAGGGGTTTGTATGCGATTGCGGTCTACGCACCTGAGGAGCACCAACATAATCTATTTATAGCAGAGCTCGAGACTCTCTTCCGATGCTTACAATTGCACCTGGGCAAAAATTACTTTATTCTAGGGGGAGATATGAACGCCAAGCATAGAAATTGGGGAAATTATAGATCTAATGCCAGAGGAAATCCGTTGGCTGGCTGGTTAGATCAGTTTCATATTGAATATAGAACTGACCTGCTAGCTACCGAATATCCATCGTTCCCTAGAGGTAGATCGTTCTTAGATATCTTGCTAATCGACTCACGACTGAGATTACTTAACACCAACAGACGAAACACAAACTGTTTACGGACAATTGAATACGACAGCGACCACTGTGCATTCACGGCAGTAATATAGCTTCCGAACGAGCTCGCAGATCTGGAGGAATTCGTGATCCCGCAACCCTATAACTACGGGGCAATGCGATGGCCGCGGTTCACCAGATCATTGACAAGAGAACTTCGTTCGAATAACTTTAATCTGCCAGTAAACAGAAACCTGACAAATGACGAAATCGACAAATACATTCAACAAATGGACGAAACCGTAAAACGAACAATGGACAAAACAATTCCCAAAACAACAGTTACAGATCACATTAACATGTACAGAAACGCAACAATAAACGCACTCCACAAGAAAAAGAGCAGACTGCTATCGAAATTAAAACAATTACACAGACAGTCTACAGACAGACAAGACCAGAAGATAATATCACTGAAATCCCGATTAAAAAACCTCCAACAATTACTTAAAGCTAATTATAGATTAGCAACAAATTTGTATTGGAACAACAGAATTCGAGCTATAAAAACTAATAACCCGAATATGTTCCCACAAATAAATAAAATATTCAGGAGAAATAATGAAAACGAGATTCAGTGTCTCCAAATTCCACGTAGTGAGGTAAACAAGCAGCTGCTAACCAACATTGACATAGATGCAGAGTTAGCTCTTCGTGTTCGAAGATCCTTTGGAAAAGGTGAACACTGTGGGAGCTGTCTTTCAGGAAATGTACAAGGTGAATGAAACCATTCACCGAAATCATGACCTGGAGGACAGAATTGTACTGAATCACCTGCACCTCCGAAATGAAATTTCACTTTGGCAATCGGAGAATCCGGGTTTTACCGAATTCACTGACGATAATCTGTCAATTGACATTAAGGCCAATGGTGTAGTGGCTAATAGCATTTTAATCACAAGGGAAGGAATCCAGAGTATCTTCGACTCATTAAGAAGCAAAAAGTCAGTGGGAATAGATGGAGTACCTAACATCGTACTCAAGAACCTGCCCCCAAAGGCAAGAGATATATACACGGTCCTGTTTAACAACGCGTTGAATAATGCATACTATCCAGCGCGTTGGAAAACGGCTATCATTCAGCCCATCCCAAAAAATGGCAAAGACTGCACAAACCCAATGAACATGCGTTCGATAAGTTTACTCCCAAGTATCAGTAAAGTATTTGAAAAAAACCATTAACAAAGCTCTGCTAAAATGGGTAGACGACAACAGCATTATTCCAAATAACCAGTTTGGCTTTAGTGCGGGTCATGAAACCACACATGCCGCAGCTAAACTGGTCTCCGACATACAATGGAATAAATGTAGGAACCAATGCACAGGTGTCTGTCTGATCGACTTGGAAAAAGCCTTTGATACCGTCTGGATCGAAGGGTTATATTACAAATTGGTCAAACATGGCATACATAAGCCTTTACTATATGTACTTTACGATATGTTAAAGACCAGGAGGTTCGCGATCAAAAGTGGTAATGTGACCTCTAATAAAACGTATAATATCAAGAATGGCTTGCAACAGGGCGCGGTACTCTCTCCGATTCTTTTTAACATTTACATTAGCGAATTATTAGAAGCACTTCCGCAGGCTATTGCCTACGCAGACGATCTCATAATTTACAGAACAGCTCCGAAAGTTGCGATCATAAATAGGTTAATACAGCGAGACTTCAATAACGTGCAGCGCTACTGCGATGACTGGAAACTTAAGATCAACTTCCAGAAATGTGAATCCATCCTATTTAGAACTCCATTATATAAAGCCACGTACGACACAAGGAAAAACTGGCGAAAGCTAGTTATCGTGGGACCGCATGGAGATAAACTGGAAACCAAGAGTTTAGTTAAATACCTGGGCATCTGGCTAGACCAATATCTGTATTTCAACAGACATGTAGAGGCTGCTTTGCTCAAAGCGAGGAAAACTTTTGCTATGACGAGGAGGCTATTTCACAGTAGCCAACTTGACAGCAGGGTAAAAGTCATATGCTACATGACGCTAATCAGGCCAATGCTCATATATGGCTGTCCAGTATGGTTTAACATAGGTCCAAATTTGATGGAAAAGATTCGGGTGTTCGAAAGGAAGTGTCTGAGAACCTGTCTCAGATTATATCGAACACCGGAATCGGAATACAAAAAGTACTACTCAAATGAGACTTTATATAATGAAGCCTGCATAAATAGGGTGGATAATTTTATGATTAAATTAATCAGAGGGCATATTGCGAGAGCAATAAGCTCGTCCAATGACCTAATTTTCGGGGCTTATTATGCAAATACCCTGTACTATGAGAACGTGCGTCGCAACGGGTTTGTTCCACCAGATGCGTTCCTTGATTTGGACATGAAAGGGCTTATATAGCATAGATGCGGAATTCCGCTGATCTATCATGTAAGTAGAGCTCCTCGATAGTATAGTGGTTAGTATACCCGCCTGTCACCCGGGAGACCGGGGTTCGATTCCCCGTCGGGGAGCCTCTGGCGCAAGACTAATGACCTTGCCCATAAAAAATAAATCATTATGGAAAATTTAACAAGCCTCAGGACTTGCTAAATAAGGCCAAGACCGGCTCCCGGTTGTAGTGCCGATGATGATGATGATGATCATGTAAGTAGATCATCCGTAGACGGGCGATTGTTCTACGACCGGGAAGTAACGCGCACCGAAGAAGAGCTCCTGCGCTTCAGTAGGGCTATCTCCCACAGAGACCGGGACGATAGTATTAGACAGCGTCAACAGTTCTGGTGGTTGAATGGCATATAAAGACCTGGATACCACAGTCGGTATAGAATCACACTACCATCAGCTAGCTTACATAGACTTAGCTTTTCTAGAATTAGGGTAGTATAAGTTTTAAGTTAAGTTAAGTTAAGTTCTTTTACATAAAATTAAAAATTAATTAAAAACAAAAAAAGAAATAGGTAAGTTAAATTTTAAGTTATTATTATTTTATTATTATTATTTATTGGCCTGTAGGAACCCGGAAGTTCATGACCTCACCGACTCGGCTTCGCCATCGTTCCTTGTCCTGGGCACTCTCCTTCCACGCTTGACCATTCGATCAGATCTCCTCAAGGTCAAACCTAACATTGTCCTTCCATCTCCGTCACGGCCGTCCTACCGGTCACTTTCCGGTTGGTCTACCGTCAAGAATTCTATGCACGGTCCTATCGTTCCCCATTCGAGCCACGTGTCCGGCCCATCTTAATCTGCGCGACTTGATTACTCTTAGTATTGTATGTTTGCGATATAGCTCTTCCAATTTGTGGTTATGGAGTTACCTCCATTGTCCTGCCTCCTCGTCATATTTACCTCCAAAGATGCTCCTCAAAACGTTATTCTCGAATACGCGGAATTTGTTTTCTTCCCATTTTGTGAGAGCCCATGTTTCGCATCCGTATAGAACAATCGGCATGATTATGGTTCTATAGACACGGAGCTTTATGTTACGTGATAGCAGGTTGGATTTCAGCAGTTTACTGACTGCGTGCCAACTAGCGTTGCCGGAATGCAGTCTCTTGTTAATTTCCTTCGACATTTCGTTACTGGCCGTCAGTATCGTTCCCAGATATTTAAATTCTTTGACATTTTCAAATATCATACCTCTGACGTTTATATGTGTTCTCTGAGGTCCACCTGCTCTCGCCGTAATCATGTATTTTGTTTTGTCTTCATTTATTTTAAATTTTAAGTAAACAAATTTAAGTAAAAAAAGAAAAAAAACAAACAAAATAGACACAAAGTTTTTCAAATTTTTCTTTGTCTTTCAAATAATTATAAGTACTGCCACAAAGTTCTGTCGCCGAAAGGCAAATTATACAAATGTTAAGTAATGTTTAGCTTAGAGCGTCTGCGAAGGATCAGTAAGTTATTATATAAAATAATTAAGCTAGAATTTAAGCATTTTTTGTCTAGCCTTTAATTTAGAAACTAAGAATATAAAAAGAAAATAAAAAATGTTTAAAAATGACGCACCGACCGGAACGGTGGTTGGAATACGACTAACCGAGGGTTGGAATCTGGATCTTGATTCACCCTCGATTCGGTGGTGGTGAATATCCTCTTCGGCTAAGGATATGTTTTACTTACCCCAAGAGAAACGTAAAGTCTCTCTTTGTGGAATGAAAACCAGATCTCGTAATGAAGATCATGGTGGTATGTATTTATGGGTGATCGTACAGTTCACAGTGTTTATCGATGTATTTCAGCAAAGGATAAACAAAACCTGAAACGAGGGAAAAAGACCAAAGGGATCGTATAGATCGTTGTTTAACCTATGCATTGTAGCTATAATAGGCGGCAATTCATAGGAGAAATGGTGCTAAAAGCAAATAAGGGCATCAGTACAGTCGTGGATGAGTGGAGCAGATGCGTTAATAGATGTGTTGCCATTAGGAAGAGGTGCTAATGGGTTTTTAATGTTTATGGCATCTCTGACTGCTATAGGAACCGAGTTCTTGTTTGTAGTAGGAAATGCTAGAGGATTCGGTTCCGATGATAATGCTTGGGATGCGGTAATTGTTTGTCGATTGGACAAACGAATCGCGGGTCGGTTTATTGCAGCTGTATAAACAAGCCGTCCGACATAGCATTTTAACGATGACAAAGGGTGCCGAATGGTTTGGGATATATGATGCCCGTATGATGTGAAGAAATCTTTACAGGGAATTTGAATAACGCATTAAATGCGCGAATGCTGTGAGAATTCTCTTTAGGGATTTTCAGATAATGCGTTGGATGCATTAAATGTCCTTGAGAAAGGAAATGTTTCAGGTATGCTGGTGATTGGGATGCCAATATGGGTTGCGAATATGGGGGTTCTTCAGGTGAGCTGTAAGAACCCCCACTTCACCCCCCCCCCCCCCATATACACCAAATAATAATTTGCCTAAGGGCATGGTTACTTTAAACGCACCATGTTCCCTAAAAGCAATTTGGTCGCATCATCCGCAAACCAACATTGCCCGAATCATATCGGTCGCCAAACCACCCGACCAAGCGAAGCACGGGCACCAACGCAGCGTATGCCTAAGATCCAATTTGGTTACGACATTACGTAACCGACATAAATCTTGCGAACTTGTCCATGTACACAAGAAGAAAGAACTTTTCCACACACGTGCATGACAAGTCACGCTCACAGAGCCATCGGTCGATCGTACGTTCCGCATACTAGCGGACACACACCATGAGCAACGGAAGCGATCATCGTGTATGTGTTGGGAGGAAGTATTGTGCCAACACACGGGCACTCCGTTCACATCCTCCTCCATCCTTCATTCACTGGGTATTCCACTGCTAAACGACAGAACGATCTCCAAGGAAAGGTACAACGCACCGCGGTTGATGGTTAGTAACTGGTTCTTACCTTATTGTTCAACACTCAACGATCTTATTGTTCAACAAAAATAAAACACTAATTTTGACTGTTAGTAGCAACGTTTTATCTAGGGAAAGTTCGGAAAAGTGTACGGCACGAACATTCAGCGTAACAATCACTGGTAGTGGTTTTGTTTTTATCTTAATCACACCCGTTTAATTAACACAGGTTTACATCAATTCACTGGCAAAAGGAGTTCATTAGGTTTATTGGTGTATGGCGTTCATTAATAGTTTTATATATTGTACACTTTTAACAAGTAAAGGGGAAATTAGCGCACTCGACTCCGGGAAGGGACACACTCGAGGGTGTGCACTTTCGTGCACACCCTACAGGGGTCGATGAACGGTTCGTCCGATCCATTCGACGATTAGAATAAGACTCTGCGATATCTTGCTCGTTCAGAGCTCACTCGCTCATCATGATCACGGTGGTATGTGTGCCTAGAGCAAAGAAAGACATAAAGTGCATTCCTAGGATACGATTTGGTAAAACAAATAAAACCGAAATCGTTGGATGCATGTGCGTAGCAGCTAAACAAAGAGACCACTATGCGATGTGGAAATGTGCTAATTAGTTTTAGCTAGGTTGCTGGGAAATGGTGTTTATGGCATCGCTAGTAAGGGTATGTATTGAATACCTATTTGCATTTGTTTATGCTGCAGGATTTCAATTGATGCCAAGGGACGCGGAATGCGTATTTGCTTTGGGTTGCACATTGTGCGAGTCAGGGAATTTTATTGCTGGGAGAAAAACGTCGCCAGCCAATGTATACATAAAGAAATTTATCGTATACATGAATGAAGGTGGGAATAGGCGACGCCATGATAATTATCTCTGGCTGGAATGGTTACATGATATGTGAGCGGGGTTTTTCTTTTCAGGATAATTTATGATAAGGAAAGTAAGAGCTCTTACAGGGGATTTGTAAGCGAAGGAATGCTTGAAAAGGTAAGAATTCTCTTGCAGAAGCTTTACGACAATAGCTTTGCTCCAATTAATGCGATTGCATTGGCGAAATTATATGGGAAGATGGGTGTTATGGGGGTTTTTAAGGAAAGCGTACCGTGGGGTTTGGCGGAACCGCCACATATGTGTTTCGCGCCCTTTTGCTGGGACCAGTGTATGGGAAATCATCCCCTTTTGGTCGACGAACGGAAGATGAAATTGTATTTTTTGAAATAATTTAGTCTGTAACTAGATTCCGTGGAGGCAAGCACTGCCCTCCACGTTAACCTCCAATCTCAAAAGAGAGTCGTCGAGAATCCACCACCAGGAATACGTTGAACGTGAGCAAGTGCGGTCTGAATTGTAAGAGTGCAGTCAAGTATATTAACCTAGGTTTTAAACATACCGCGTCATTAAATACGTTGCTATACAGTTTTAATACAACTTAACTTTATTAAATACGTACCGTCCGCAGAAGGAATTAACTTTTATCGCCTCCAGTTATACATATTCCTAATTTATGGAATAAACCAATTCAGTTTTAATCCAATCTGATGTTAGTTACATAATATAAATACCTGCAGTCTTGGAAGAAAGTAACTTGTGTTCCGATTATCTAATCACTAACTATAGATTGTTTAAGAAATTAGCATTACACCGACTTAAATGAGTTTTAGTATTAAGAATAATAAATATCGACCGAGTGTGAAAATTTAACCTGTGTTTTCTTTGTTCATGCTACACGGAGACTCGAACAAGATTTGGGTTCGCGAAGACTCTCAGAGACACTAAGACTAATTAACCACCCATTGTAACAGCGGGCTGCGAAACGGAGTTACTGTGGGAATCTGTGCGGTACCAGTGCACCTGCTGCACCACGCCTGCACTTGAAAACCCCATAACACCTGTTTTATTTTCTTTTTGTTGTGAAATTTCGATACAAGTTTAAATTCGGTGATTAACTACATCACCTCGTTAGGGATATTCGTAAACCTGTGGCCGTGCCGGCACACCGACTTTTACCCCCACACAACGACCGCTTCACGGTCCGTACAAGTAAGCCGCCTACCACTACCGTTACTATATTGTTTATAAATTGTTAAATTTTATTACAACAATTTTTTGATGCTGCCAGTGTGATGACTCGTAGTCCATTGTCATTAGTGTTCTCATGTAAATTATGGGACCCTGCGTAGTGCCTGCAAACCGGCTAACGAGCTATTTTCGCATTCAAATCACCAAGAACGATTTTCACATCGTATCGTGGGCAGGCATTGAGGGCCCGTTTGACGTTCTCGTAATATTCTCCTTTTTCGGCGTCAGGGGACTCCTCTGTAGGTCCGTGAACGTTTATGAGGCCTTTCGTTTATTGCATTAAAGCCGATAATGGCCGGCTTTAGTTTTTGGCTGACTAGAAAGCCTACCCCTAGCACATGGTGTTTTGCATGACAGCTGTAATAAATGTCATACTCGTTTCTTTGAATGACACCACCCCGCCCATCTTATTCCTAGTAATGTTGTTATGTCAGCTTTATATTCGGATAGGGCATCAGCTAGGTGCTGTGCAGCTCGAGCTCTGTATAGTGAGCGGACGTTCTTAAATCGTTTAGCCATTTTCGTTTCCGTGGTCGTCCTCGTGTATCCGGTCCATATCCGGGGCTTGTTAAATTTTCCATAATAATTTGTTTTTCCTGGCGAGGTTATTAACCTTGCGCCAACCTTTCTCAAGATGTCGCTGCATGCATTGGTTCACTACTTGGCGGGTGCCAAAGTAGCTATCCAGGGGTGTCATGTGGAGACTGCATGTCAACTTGGATTGAACAGGGACAAGGATTGTCCTGGCCTTCGCCGGGTTGAAAGCAATCAGAGACTTTGCCCTGTGTGTTCGCTCCTATCCCCCCACTTCGTTAACATCACCGACCGATTATTGGTCAAAAAAATCTACACAATTATTCCACGCTCTTGCGGAGTATGGTGCTCCATTGCTTGTCTGTTTGTATACTGCAGCTGTCTAGTCCACAAATGTCAATTTTTTATCTCAGGAGTTACTGTGGGGGTTGAAAGTATGATGCCAACGTACGGCAAGTATTCACTCACTCCCCAACGATGTTGCTCCGACGAAAATGTTGTAACTCCAGCACTCAAAAGGGCACGATAAATAAAAACTCACTGTCTTTACTAAAAGTTTATTTTATTTTCTTTGTATTTTTAATTCTATTATCACGAGCGGCGGCGCGACGTGACACTGTGGAAAATGACTAGCGACTCCTGCGGCAGCGTGACTGCACGCGATGATGATTGAATAGCGACTGCCTGTAATGGTGGTTGAGATCTGACTACTGACGCGGTGCAGCGTGACCGACCGCGGTAAAGATTGAATAGCGACTGGTATGAATTAGGGTTGAAATTCATATTTCTTTCTGTACACAGGCAACCAAAAGAGACCACGCCTCTGCTCTCTCAACCTCACGCCCGTCAAAGTATGAGTAACTTTTGTTAATAGGGTAATTGACGGACACGAAGAATGAGAGAACAGAAAACATGATATGCTGTGAACTCGGGGTAGCTTTGGTTGTGTGTGTTGGTATCAGATGCAGCTACTGACACGACCTACTGACCCAGTGGTACGGCTATGGTGTAGCTAAAGCGCATTGAACCGTGGAAAGAAATACGAATGAGAGAGAACCCTAGCGGATGTTACTCCCCTGCAAAGAGAGATCGTTGATCCCAAGCGAATGGGTGATCCGAGGGAAAGTCGATAGGACGCCGCTGATGTTTGGGAAATAATTCGCGTGAGAACCAGACTCTATGACGCTGAAATTACCCCAGCTATTTTGCTATGATGCAACAGCGTCGTTCTTTCAGACTTGTTGTTGCTAACCTATATTATGAGATTTCCGATGGGAAACTCATGGTTAGCAAGAATGGAGTTGCCGTATGACATTTATGTAGCTAAACTCAATTATGCATTATCTGCAAAGGATGATGAGTTTAGCTATACGTCCGTTTGAAATGTTTTACAGGGGAATACATATAAAGGAAATTGGTAAGTATGACGCGCTGAAAGCGGTCGAAATTAGGTGGAAATGTTGGTTGGAATTGTGGGTTGTTTCTCATGTAGAATAGAGAAACCGCCCACAGTACCATCACGACTTATCTCCGTGTCAGTCCGGGCCATCAGCCAGACATCCAAAACATAGTCGAAGATTTCTCCCGAAGATATCGCGGAATATACAGTGTGAAGGGGAGTTGTTGTTGGGGGGGGGGGGGGGGGGGGGGGGTATATGTGCCAGTGTATGGCACTAGTTCACTACCGCCCCACTAAAGAGTTCATCGCAAACCGTCGTCCGAAATTCGAGCACCAAGGGGGAAATGAAAACACTTGTTTTTTGGTGTTTTCTGTTCCACGGGGGGGATGTACAACTCGGTGAACAATAGGGAAATACAATTACTTCCATAAACGAAAGTTAACAATGAGTTGTGAAAATAAGAAAAGGTTAACACGCGTTCTGGTGCCCATCCACTTTACTACTGAACATCTAAGGTCCCCTTTGGGATCCCACAAACACTCGGTTGCATTTTACACGATTATTCGATTGTTCTCCTTTTGCCGCTGCTCCTGTTCCAAGCGCCGAGCGAGGCGCTTTACCTATTCCTTCGGCTACGTGTCTGCTACGCAATGGCCGCGCGATATGAGACGAGGTTTGTTCGGTCTAACGGTATGAATGCCTTGTTTTCGCGTTTTCTTTTGGGAGGTTGTTCGTTTTAGTTTCGGCGGGGATTTAAAACTATCCCTTCCCGTCTTGCAGCAATTTGCGGATTAATAACTAACGCGGGCTCCCCATCGCCTCGACTTGGGCAAGAAAGATAACACGCGACTGTGCGCACTCTATGGTGGTTGTAGCCTGACTGTGTGTGTGCGGACGCAACGGTGGATGAATCTCGACTATTCAAGAATGCGCGCTGGGGGGTGTGAAGGGACGTCCGTCCTCTGTGGTGGTTATTACTCGACTGACTAATGAATGGAAAGAATCCATTCATCGCGTCGTGGCGGTTGAGTCATAGCAGAAATAAAATCACTGCCACTTGCTAAGAATTTCGAGAAGAGTTGATATCCTTGCATAGGGAGTGTGTTTCCAGGAATGCCTGCCGTACTGGCTGGGCTAGATTCCTCGGTTGCTATGTGCACCGAGGAAACGGTTTTGGGAACACGAGCAAGTATGGGCATGAGTTTTCGGGGAAAATTGGAATTGCTTGGGTGCAAGCAAGGAATATCATTTAGATAAGATATTAACCGAAGTAATTTCGGGGAAATGTATGCGGCTCGGTACAGTTGGTGGTGATGGTTAATGTTCCGTTATGGATTTGAATATGCGTTTTATTACAGCATATGAATTTCGGGGAAATTAAGATTGCTTGGTCGCAAGGAGGGAATATGAATTAAGTAGAGAATTGACCGAAGCAATTTTGGGAAACATTATATGTGGGGTGATGTAATTGAGGGAGATGATTTAGAATATATTCTATTGAATTGTATTCTGTTGGAAGTTTTTGGGAACTACCTTTCATTGCAGATTGGGAGATGGATTCTTGCAAGTTCGGGATGGATGCGCTTGCAGATTGGGATTTGTTTTGGCATGTTTTGAAATGGGTTACAGGTTAGGGTAGGGTGACGCGCTGTTAGCGGTCGAGATTGGTTAGAATTGTGGGTTGGTTCTGCGTGTGATATAGAGAACCCCACAGTGCCTTACCTTGGGGCTGACTTACCACTCAAACCAACTTTTTCTCGAACCGGTCCATTAGCCAAACACCGAAAGAGGGCCAGGGATTTCTCCCGACCAGTTCACGGAGCCTATAGCTTGATGGGGTGGTATTTCACCGGGCGACAGGGCGTTGGGGCCCCACCCACCGCTTGGCCTTTAGTCGCCTCCTACGACAAGCTGGCGTACCTGTGAGCATATTCGAATGCCCTACTCACAGGCCAAAGTCGACATTGGCAGAATGTCGAAGGAGAATTTTCAATTATATCGGTTATGCTAAGGAACAGCGATCTATTCTCATTCATATTTACAGCGGTACCTCTAGAACTACTAAAAACTCTGCCAGAAACGGACAACAAAGAAATCGCTCAATGGAAATCATTTCATTTGGAAGAAGTTCTACTCTACCTCGGTGAAAATGGTCCTTACGCACAAGTTGCTGAAATATTTATATTCCCTTGTCAACATTGCCCAGATGTCTTAATGTTAGCTCTACTACAATTCACTATTCAAATAACGGGCTTCAGACAGGAACTATTTAGTTCGTTAATTCCAACATTCATAGCCAATCATCCTACTTCCGGTGTAATCTTGCATCATGCATGGAATTCAAACACTTTGATGGTGCAACTTCGTCCAATTATCATACACGCTGTGTCAGAATATTATATACGTGGCGAAAATGACCAATCTAGATTATCACGCATTCTCGATGTTGCACAAGAGGTCAATGGTCTCTCAAATTTATTATATGCTAGAAATTTCATATATATTATCGACTTGGCGTGCATGGCTTCTTGACGGTAATACCTCAAACTAGAGAAGTGGCTAAGTAATAAGATCCGAGATCATGGTGAACAGTTTCGCGTATGCTACGAACGGATAACTCTTTCTTTTCCCACCTCCTTTGACTTCAACCTCTCCACTCCCGCTCTCAAACGCCGTCTGCTAACATGCCTCTGCAGGAGATGTTCACGGTCAATTACATGGCGATGGGAAAAATATGCGCTTTAAGCACTTCTATTGCACGGATCAATACTCCAACTCCTCGGAGGACAATGCTAATACACCTTTATGCCATGTGGAGGCGTGATCGAGGCTTCCATATACTCCTGCGAGTTGAAGCATAGTTGAGGCGATACGTCGTTCCGAAAATCTGACCAAGTTTGGGGCACCTTCGGAGGTTCACAGAAAAACCTCATGTTTGTACGGGAAAGTTGTGGTGAAAGGAGACAGATGGTAGGAATGTATCTACGCGACGGTGAAATGGGACGACGATGGCAGAGGAATGACGATCGATTGGTAAAAGTTTTCAGGAGTTCGTAACGCCGGCTGGTTTTCGAGAAGAAATGACGAAAGGCAGCCATACGTCGATCCGTAGGTCATTTTGCTTCTCCAATCGAAGAAGGAAAAATATGATGTAAATCTACAGAGCGCGATTGTGTTCCGACGTTGCGGTATGCAGAGAAACTCGAAAGTGGTATTCGAATTTGTTGCCTTAAAGGAGCTTACATTTTTTGTTCATTTAATTGAAATGTAAAAGTTGTTTCTGTGGTGGATGTTGTGGCGTTTCCGACCTATCGGAACGAAGTCGCCTAGTTGTGTTGGCTCGGAAGGAGCTCAACCAATTTGGTTTAGAACACTGTGACTTGAATGGAGCTTGCAGGGAAAAAATAGAATTAAATAAAATAAAGACACAAAAACAAAGAATTGGGGTGAAATAAACTTAAATAAGGAGTTGCTGTTGTGAACGTGAATGGGTGGCTCCAGTGTCCCACTTGTCTGGGTGTGGTTGTTGTTGGATCGGCGACAGTCGCAACTTTTGAATGTACTGTTGGTGTTTGAACGCCTCATTGAGACATTAAGTACGTAGCCGCTCTCGAACGTTGGTCATTACCCGCTGGTTTTGAAACACTTTCTAATCCTTTCTTTTGTTGGGCCTTTTTGTAGGCTTCCGTGGAGTTTTGCGAAATTTGTAAGATTCCCCCGTGGGGGTGGGGATGCACAGATGTCGGCAGGAACATGGATTCACTTCCCCACCACTACGTTCGTTGATGCTCCACAAAATTGTCCCGGGAGAATGCCCAAGATAGGTCGAAGGGAGAAAATAAAACACACTGATAATATTTACTACGGTTTATTCTTCTGTCTTCTAAGTTTCACAGGTCAGCGGGAAACACAGCATTTTTTTTTTTTTTTTACTGGCCTGTAGGCACCCGGAATTTCATGACCTCACCGACTCGGCCCCACCATTGTTCCCTGTCCTGTGCGCTCTCCTTCCACGTTCGATCATCCGATCCGATCTCCTCGAGGTCCAATCTAACATTGTCCTCCCATCTCCGTCGCGGCCGTCCTGTCGGTCTCTTCCCCGTTAGTTTACCGTCAAGAATTCTATGCACGGTCCTATCATCGCCCATTCGCGCTACGTGTCCGGCCCATCTTAATCTTTGCGACTTAATTACTCTCACTATTGTAGCTTTGCGGTATAGCTCTTCCAATTCGTGGTTGTGGAGTTTCCTCCATTGTCCTGACTCCTCGTCATATTTACCGCCAAATATACCCCTTAAAACTTTATTCTCGAATACGCGGAATTTGTTCTCTTCCCGTTTTGCGAGAGCCCATGTTTCGCATAGACACGGAGCTTTATATTACGTGATAGCAGTTTGGATTTTAATAGTTTACTGACTGCATGCCAACTAGCGTTGCCGGAATGTAGTCTTTTGTTAATTTCCTTTGACGTTTCGTTTCTGGTCGTCAGTATCGTTCCCAGATATTTAAATTCTTTGACATTTTCAAATATCTTGCCCCTGATGTTTATATGTGTTCTCTGAGGTCCACCTGCTCTCGCCGTAATCATGTATTTCGTTTTGTCTTCGTTTATTTCTAGGCCCACCTCTTCTGCTGCTTGCATGATGATTTCACAGTTTTTACTTATAGTTTCGAGATTATCGCCCAGAACGGCGATGTCATCGGCATACGCGAGCACTTGTGTGACCCCGTTCAGGGATGATCCGGCCGTGTTGTCGTCTTGTATCTTTCTGATAACATACTCGAGGACAAGGTTAAAAAGGCATGGTGAGAGGCCATCCCCTTGTTTTAGTCCGTCCCGGATATCGAATGGTTCTGAGAGATGGTTTTCTATTCTAACTCGCCCTTTGTTTTCGTTCATGCAGATTTGAATGAGGGCAGCATATTTTTTCGGGATCCCCAGCTCAACCACAATATGGTAGAGTCTTTGCCTTGCGACTGAGTCGTACGCTTTTTTGAAGTCCACGAACAGTTGGTGAACCGTCTCTCCGTATTCCCACTTCTTTTCCAGCAGTTGCCTTACTGTGAACATCTGGTCGCTTGTTGACCGGTTCCGACGGAATCCGCATTGGTAGTCTCCCAATATTTCTTCTGCGCACGGTGTGATTCTTGCCAGTATGACATTTGTTAATATTTTGTATGTGATTGGGAGCAATGATATTCCTCTGTAATTTTCGCAGTCAGATCTGTCACCTTTTTTGAAAATGGGGATGACTATTGAGGTTTTCCATTCTTCCGGAATGACTTCCTTGTCCCATATTAATTTAGCCAGTTGGTGGATCTTTCGAGCGGTTGCCCCTCCTCCATGCTTCACAAGCTCTGCCGGTATGCAATCGATTCCGAGGGCCTTGTTGTTTTTCAGTCGATTTATCGCGTCTACAACTTCGTCGAAAGAGGGCTCTGGGATCTGGGGCTCGGTTGTATGTACGTCTGGTGCGTTTATTTGTGGTTGAAGGGTGCGCACATTGAGCCGGTTTTCAAAGTACTGCTTCCATCTTGTCACGATATTTTTTGTTTCTGTCACCAGACAGCCGTTTGTGTCTCGGATTATTTTGGGTCTCCCTCGGTAGCCATTTCTACTTGAATTTATGCCGGCATACATACCTCTACTGTTCTTTGCTCTGACATTTTCTATGATTTTTTTGATCCGAGTCTTCTCCCATTCGCGTTTTTTGCGTTTGAAAAGTTTAGTTGTTTCTTTCCGAATTGTCGCGTATCTTACTGCGTTGACTTCATCATATGCTTCTAAGTGGATCATTTTGAGGCGTTTACGTTCTTCGATCTTTGCCCTGCACTCATCGTCAAACCAAGGTTTGGACTTAGTTGTTTTCTTAAATCCTAATACCTCTTGGGCTGTTTGTTTGATTGTGTCTCTGATCGATGCCCATTTAGTGTCCACACTATTGGCTTCCTCTTCCTCACTACTGTCATTCTCTAGGATGCTAAATCTATTCGTTAGTTCGTGGGATTGTTTTTTGTATATTGGTTATTCATTTTTGATCCCACGAGACTTGGGGTTTCAAATAGTCCGCCACATCAGAGCCCCGTTAGGCATAGCCTGAGTGATTCATTGTAATTTAAATTCACTGCCACTTAAGAGGAATTCCAAGAAGATGTGCTATGCTTGCATACGAATTCAGTTCCAGCGAATCCTCGCCGTATAAGTTGAGTTGGATTCGTTGGTTGTGTATACCGGGTAATTGGCATAGCCAAGTATGATCAAGGGTCTTGATCGTGGTAATTGATTCGTGAAAAATTAGCTGTCGCTTGGTTGCAGACAAGACGTATGATTTAAGGAGGAAATGAGCCGAAATGGTTTTGCGGGGAAATTGGAATTGGTTGGGTGCAAGCAAGGAATATCATTTAGATAATATATTAACCAAAGTAATTTCGTATGCGGCTCGGTATAGTTGGTGGTGATGGTTAATGTTCGTTGTAGGTTTGAATATGCGTTTTATTACAGCATATGGATTTCGGGTAAATTAAGATTGCTTGGTCGCAAGGAAGGAATACAACTTAAGTAAGGAATTGACCGAAGCGATTTTGGGAAAATGTATGTGGGGTGATGTAATTGAGGGAGATGGTTAATATTCCGTTGTAAATTGGAATATGCGTTCATTACGGGATATGGTTTTCGGGGGAAATTAGAATTGCTTGGTCGAAAGCAAGGGATATGGTTTAGATGAAGAATTGACCGAAGCAATTTTGGGAAAATGTATACGGAGATGATTTAGAATATATTCTGTTGAATTGTATTCTGGTGCGGGTTTTGGAGTGGGTTTATTGCAAAGTTTGGGATGTATGCTATTGCGGATTTTGCATGGGGAGTTGGGTTATGGTGACGCGCTGTTAACAGTCAAGGTTGGTTAGAATTGTGGGTTGATTCTCCGTGTGATATAGAGAACGCTCACACCCCACTGGGAATTATTGAATTGCCGGGTATAAATAGTCGGGGTGTCGGTAATACAGTTCATCTCAGTAGGAGGTCAAATATATACTGTCATTGGTTGTCTCGAAAACGGTCTCGAGTGCTCTCCGTGCATATGAGTCGATTTGGAGGGTGTCTATGACATGGCATATAACGTCATCGGGATGATGGAATTGCTGGTTCTCTTGACTGGTTGCAAAGATCTCGTCTTCGTTGAAAATAAAGGCGGAGTTATTTTGGATAAACGTGTATTCACTTCGTCCACCATCATCAGTAGGTATTATATGGAGAAGTCTGACTCATCTAAACTATTGGTTGTCTGAAATCAATTTGTTATTTCCGTGAGCAGTTATAGCAGACACGTTCGCCGGTAATGATGCGTAAGCTTCTAGATGGTTAAAACTTATCATCGTACCGCGGCTTTTAATAATTTTAGCTTCTTCGCGTTCTGAAATAGTGTTCATCGTTTCGCGACGATAGCGAAGAATGTGATTCCAACCAAAGCTATGATGGTTAGAATCGCAATAAAAGTTAAAACCAACATCTCGACATATCGGACCATCACCGCACATTGGAGACGATGAATTTTTATTGACCACTATTCACTGCTGTGGCATTGCTGTATTCATTGTGGATTTGATAATATCTGTACTTCATTATGATTTGCGATTTCGCGTGTACCTGGTGGAAACGCCATGGTGTTCTTGCGGAAGAGCATCCAAAGTAATCTTAATGTATGCAGAGTTGCTCAAGACCTTTAAGCACAACCCGCACTAGAATACAATTAACCGGAAATCCATGACCTCACCGACTCGACTCTGCCATTGTTCTCTGTCCTGTGCGCTCTCCTTCCACGTTCGACCATCCGATCCGATCTCCTCGAGGTCAAACCTAACATTGTCCTCACATCTCCATCGCGGCCATCCTGTCGGTCTGTTTCCCGTTGGCTTACCGTCAAGAATTCTATGCACGGTCCTATCGTCGCCCATTCGCGCCACGTGTCCGGGCCATCTTAACCTTCGCGACTTGATTACTCCCACTCTTGTAGGTTTGCGGTATAGTTCTTCCAATTCGTGGTTGTGGAGTTTCCTCCATTGTCCTGCCTCCTCGTCATATTTGCCGCCCAAGATACCCCTTAAAACTTTATTCTCGAATACGCGGAATTTGTTTTCTTCCCGTTTTGTGAGAGCCCATGTTTCTCATCCGTATAGGCATGATTATGGTATAGCGTTTGGAATGATAGTGAAGAACGTGTGATTCGAACTGACGCTATTACAGTTAGAATCACCAAAAATTGAACCTAAGCGTAACACATCCGGCTACTGGCCGTGTTTAGAATTCGATTTTTAAACGCAAGTATATTCCACTGATGTGAATTGTTATGTTATCGCTATGGTATACGGCTCTGCTGCGTTTTCTTATTCGATTTTCGTTTGGTGTTCACTATTTGCTTGTGTATTGTGTGTGTATCTGTTAGAGACGCTACAATGGTTCTATAGACACGGAGCTTTATGTTACGTGATAGCAGTCTGGATTTCAGCAGTTTACTGACTGCATGCCAACTAGCGTTGCCGGAACGCAGTCTCTTGTTAATTTCCTTCGACATTTCGTTACTGGCCGTCAGTATCGTTCCCAGATATTTAAATTCTTTGACATTTTCAAATGTCTTGCCTCTGATGTTTATATGTGTTATCTGAGGTCCACCTGCTCTCGCCGTAATCATGTATTTTGTTTTGTCTTCATTTATTTCTAGGCCCACCTCTTCTGCCGTTTGCACGATGATTCCACTGTTTTTACTAGAATACTAGGTCAATAGTTTATTAGTGAACGAGAAGATTGGAGGTGGGCTACCACCCCATTTATTGGATTAATTCAAGCAACATAAGTACCTACAAGAAAAGTATATATATCTTACATACTAAAGCGCTTAAGAACTATCTTAACCAAGCTTAACCCAAGGTAACCAGGACAAATTAAGAAGGCAGGAGTAGGGGCGAGAGGTGGGGGCAGGTTATAGTAAAGTATATAAGCGCCGCTTAATATTGGTGGTGAGAATGGTTTAGGAGGCGCTGCTTGAGAATATGGGTACAGAGGTCGAAGTCAAACAAGGTGGAATTGCAGTTGACATTTCTCAGGATCCGCGAAAGAGGCTCGTTGAGACCATAAGGGGGTATAAGAGGGTTAGGGGGGATGTAGAGAGGGCGAGGATTACGCGTATTTCGATGATTTGTGTTCAGAGGAGTTAAGTTAAGGAGGTAAGCGCAGTCGACCGAGCCGGAGAGGACCCGATGAATGAACATTATGTCAGCCATGGCCCTGCGCTCCTCAGAGTTCTGAAGTTGATTAATTTGAGTCGGTTAATATACGGGGGAAGGTTTAAGGGGTTTTCCCATCCTAGCCCTCGGAGAGAGAACCGAAGGAAGCGACTTTGAATACTTTCGATTCTACAGGTATGGATCTTGTGATAAGGAGACCATACTTGGCAGATTCAAGCAGTCGACGGTCGAAGGTGAGGTAAAGGGATCAAGTAACGTATGGGTCGGAGAATTCCTTAGACCGTTGTGTCACGAATCTGAAGGCAGAGTTGGTTTTCCGAATCGTCTCACCAATGTGAGAGAGGACGTTAAGCTCCTGTCGCAAAGAATCCCAAGATCTCGAATAGATTGGACAATGGTCAAGGGTTGGTTATGAAGGATATTGGAACATGAGGATGAGTGAATACGCTTACGGGAAAAGGTTATAGGTTGGCATTTGGCAATGTTGAGTACAAACCGATTTTTGTCACGCCAAGTCGAGAAAATGTCAAGGTCCGATTGCAGCAGTGCAGAATCAAGTGGTGACTCGATGAACTTTAATATCTTGGTGTCACCAGCGTATAGGGACAAGTAGGAATTCATAATGAACTTATCAGTGTCGTTGGTGGCAAGTATAAATAGGAGAGGACCCAGGTGGCTACCTTGAGGGATCCCCGGGGCGGCAAGGAAGAGGTTGGATATCATGTACCTGAACCGAGCGGCATAAAGTCGATCATTTAGATAGGAAGAAATCGATTTCATCAACCCTGGTTCGAAGCCGAGGGCGGATAATTTGATGACGATTGTGGGAGATTTTGTCGAATGCTACACTGAGGTCGGTTGAGACCATGTCGACCTCGTTACCGTGCTCTAGTGCTGAGAGTGTAAAGAAAATAAACTCAACAAGATTGGGTGTAGTCGATCGCCCATTGAGAAAACCATGTGGCCTCGGTGAAATAAAAGATTTGCAACGAAAACTCAGAGATTCGTATAGAATGCTTTCAAGTAAATAGTGGATTGTGTGGTTCGTAGAACCGCCAGAGGTCCTTCAACACCAAAGCCAAATCGCTTCGGCAATGCTCTGTGTCTGCTGGGACCAGAGCGGTATTGTGTATTATGAACTCTTGCAGCCTAGCGAAACCGTTAATACACAATGCTATCGTCAAAAAATGCTTAATTTAAACCACACATTAATCGTAAGACGACCGGAATGGGTCAGAATACATGTCAACGTGATTTTTTTACACGACAACGCGCCGTTTCACACAGTAAAACTAGTGAAAGACACCTTGAAATCGCTTGGATGGGACATCCTTCTGCACCCTCCGTACTCCCTAGACTCAGCGCCATCTGACTATCACATCTTCGCACCAATGGGGCACGCGCTCGCAGAGCAGCACTTCAGCGATTTCAAGGAAGTTGGAAAATGGCTTGACGAATGGTTGGCCGCGAAAGACAAGCAGTTTTTCTGGCATGCTATTCATAAATTACCTGGAAGCTGGGCGAAATGTGTAAAAGCCGATGGCCAATATTTTGAATAAAAAAAAATAATTTTTCTAGAAAATTACGTATTTTTTTTTTTATCAAAGAAACCAGCAAAAACATATGCATACACCTAGTAGCCGCACAAGTTATATTAAAAACCTTTAGGAAAGGCGTATTATAAAGAAAATGAATATTGTCCCATCTCCATAATCATGTCAATTGGTTTATACGGATGCGAAACATGGGCCCTCACAAAACGGGAAGAAAACAAATTCCGCGAATTCGAAAATAAAGTTTTAAGAAGTATCTTTGGCGGTAGATATGGCGAAGGTGCAGGACAATGTAGGAAACTCCACAAGCACGAATTGGAGGAGCTATACCGCGAATCTACAATAGTGAGACTAATCAGGTCACGAAGATTAAGATGAGCCGGACATGTGGCGAGAATGGGCAACGATAGGACCGTGCGTAGAATTCTTGACGGTAGGCCAACGGGAAACAGACCGATAGGACGGCCCCGACGGAGATGGGAGGACAATGTAAAACAACTTCCTATGATGTTATTCAAATGACCAATTTACCGAGTTAAAGGCTTTATTTCCACCACAATGTAGTATCCCTCCGGCTCAATTTGTGACGTTTGTCCGATTGCGGGTATGGGGGTACAACTGCCGACTTTGCGTTATTGTTGCGGTCGGCAATACGTTTGTTATATATTTCTGTAAAATGTTGACCAGTAGTGAACCCTGTGTAATGTGTAATGATTTGTCTTATCTAAGAAAAACAAAAAGTTCACTATCTTTAGCCTCCCCATTGTATGAGTACAGGTGACAGTGGTTCAGTGAACTCACTTCAGACTTGTCTGTCCCCTAGTAACCGAAAAACATTCCACCGGAGTTATAACACATTTGCGTCTATTGAATAATCATTTTCATCCATCAATGCAAACACATATGCGACATAGTTCCGCGAACGCGTACGAAGAAGTACCATTGAAAATCGCCTACAAGCAACGCCAATAAGCTCTGGTCATAAATCACCGAACGTGTCCCCACATTTAGTACCTCTGAAAAATGTTTTTTTCTCCTTTGTCGCATTTGCGTCACTAAAGCAATGATCACGGTAGGTTCCTTATGGGCTCTGCCTTTGACGAGCGTTGTAAATCTCTGTCATTAGTAGCTCATTCTGCTCGACAGATGAGCGGCTACTAAACGCCATGTGACGCCGCATATTGGGGCATCATTAACATACAATCCTTTAATCACGGGAACGATGTTATCCAATTCGTTTAGTGAAGGTAAGACTTAATAGCAGAGGGAACATAGACAATTAAAATAATAACCTAGCTCTTACATGAGTTTGCGGGTTTGTTTGGAGCAACCTAACTAGCGTCTAGTAGAGCTTGGGGAAAGCTTCTCACATTTTGATTGTACTACACTCTAATGATAACGCAGAAAGAAGAATTAAACCTTTTTCCGGAAAGCGAAGATGCCACACAACCACCGCTTACCATCTGCCGAAGTGGAGACAAAGGTAAATACTCAAGGACCCACTTGTGATGGCCAAAACCCGGCTGACACAGAGAGTGGTTTTCAAAAGAGTTTCCCATCCTATGGCAGAATCTCCCCCGGCGCGGACCAGTTGGTTTTATAATTCGTGAATTGTTTGTGGCTTTTATAAATTCCCAAGATCTGCAGCTTGTTGCAGTCATACCGCTTGGATTTGTTGATGGTGTTTTTTTCTTACTCTCATTGCTAGACTTGTTTTTGTATTCGTTTGGATATTTGTTGTTTCTTTTGTTGCTTCCTAATTTCACGTAAAGATGACACCGCTGTTCGTGAACGGAATAGCGATTGGGGAAAGTAAAAGTCAGTCAACAGCTATTACAGGCCGCAGCGGACCAAGATGGGAGGAGGAGAGGACTGACTACCTCTTCGTGAGATGGTCACTGCTGTGCAAGGAAAGATAAATAGAGAAAACAAAAGCACAAGATTGTATACTGTAAACTCTGTGAGTGAGATACCCTTAGGAGGAAGTACTATTACGTAGCCGACCATCTTCACCTTCACTTCCTCCTACAAACACCGTTCGATGCAGCCTAATTGGTATCGGTTTTACCGAGTACTTTGTACTCGTACTGGTCGTGGGCGAGCTACCGATATATTTACGATAATTGTTGCCATTTTGCTGCCACATTGTTGTTTTTTAATTAGTACGTGTCGTCATACAGGTACACACCTCAAGATTTAACAGATCGGTTTTGTTTGAAGGCATAAAATGCACAATAAACTGCTGGCAGTGAATGTGTTTCAGGATTTTAGGAGCAATTGATGAACGATCATGAGCTCATTTGCTAAGTGATCGTAAAATTTATGGCTTGATCGGAATACGATCAAACGTATTTCAAGGTCTATTACGACAGGTTTTGTTTCAATTAACAGGTTTTGTTTCAATTAACGCTGGTTTCTGGTTAAGTATCACAGGATTTATTATGTGTGCAATGTCTTTGTACAATAAGTACGCCGGTACCGTATTAATGGATCTGTAATGATCTCAACTTGGTGAGTACTTGTCCTGTTTATGTTGTCTTATGAATATTGATGCACTTATTTTTCCCGTGTAAATTGGTATATCCTTGTGAAAGTAAGAGTCGGTTGCTTGATCGCAAAATGATCGTGAATTAAACTTACATTTCATTGAGCCTAATGATAAGTGTTGACTTTGTATATTGAGCTTTCTCCTGATAGGCATTTCGAATCGTATATGTTCATTTCAAATGATTCTGAAGTTTTAGACCGGCCACAATCTCCAATTACGTTACAAAGAAGTAGTTCTCACAGACGTGTCTTTCGTCATCCCAGTTCCACTTATTTTTTAGAATTTCGGCCGATCATGTAGTCAGAATTTTCGGGTTGTAGCATCTGACTCTCGTATCTAAATCCTCGTACATTTAAATAAAGAAAGAGCTGAAATTTGTAACCTAAGACGTGAAGTTAACAGTTTTTAATTGCTTCATCAATAACTAAAAGTTAAGTTCGTATTGTGGGATAAAAGTATTCACTTTATTCAACTTTTCATGACTGACCCTCTTTTAGTCTATTGCTCAACCTATCAAGACTGCCCTGCTCTGATTGACTGTGAATTATAGGACTAAACAAAAAGTATCAATGTCTTGAACATTAACTTACCAATCAGAGCATAACTGTACAAATCAATAAGTGTGGTATAAAAATATTCACTTTATTAAACTTTTCATGATTGACCTATCAAGAATGCCCACTGGCGCAAGACTCATGACCTTGCCCGGAAAAAAGAAAACATTATGGAAAATTTAACAAGCCTCAGGACTTGCTAAATAGGGCCAAGACCGGTCCCCGGTTGTCGTGCCGATGATGATGATGATCAAGAGTACCCTGCTCTGATTGACTGTGAATTATAGTGTGGCGACTCTAACAGATACACACACATTTCACAAGCAAAATAATGAAGAACACGAACGAAAAAATCGAATAAGAAAAATACGTCAGAACCGTATACCAAGCGATGACAAAAATAATTCACATCAGTGGAGTATAGTCGAGTTTGGAAATCAAATTCTAAACACGGTCAGTAGCCTGGTGGGTAATGCTTAGGTTCAATTTTTTTCGTGATTCAAGCTGTCATAGCGTCAGTTCGAATCAGACGATCTTCTTCACTATTATTTCAAACGCTATAATAGGACTAAACAAAATTCAGCTTGTCTCCATTGTTACGGTGTGACTATGAACTATAAGTAGGCCTGTGAGTAGGGCGTAAGAGGCGACTAAAGGCCGAGTGGTAGGTGGGGTCCCAACACCCTGTCGCCCGGTGAAATACCACCCCATCAATCTATAGGCTCCGTGAAATGGTCAGGAGAAATCCCTGGCCATGTTTCGGAGCTTGGCTGATGGACCGGTTGGAGAAAATATTAGCTTAGTTGGTAGTCGGTCCCAAGGTGAAATACATGGATGCATCCATTGTTTACACGCATAATAGATCTTTTTCCCACACAACAGATGTATGCTTCGCAATACATTTTTTGTTTATCTAACATTGAAAATGTTTACGATCTGCGAGACCTGATTGTGTGGATGCGTGTGATACAATTCTTAATCTTGTATTTACACAAGTGTTCATTTATGGCCGACGATGGCAAGATATTTTGCATATTTTATTGGTTTGTTACCATGGAATTATTCTCTGTTTTGAGTAGCACATTATTTTCTTTGTGCCGTCTTCGATTTTTCCCAGATGTGGTATCTGGATTCCATGATTCGCCCGTGTCTGCATTTTGTATCTAATGCACTTTTACAGGTACTCATTGTATTGGATATGTTGATAAGGATTAAACATTCCCTGTGAGTAGGGCGTTAGAATATACTCACAGCTAAGCCGGCTTCTCGTAAGAGGCGACTAAAAGCCGAGTGGTGGCCGGGGTCCCAACGCCCTGTGCGTCCGGTGAAATACCATCTCATTAAGCTTTATGCTCCGTGAAATGGTCGGGAGAAATCCCTGGCCATCTTTCAGAGCTTGGCTGGTGGACCGGTTCGAGAAAAGGTTGGTTAGGTGGTAGTCGGTCCCAAGGTGAGATACCACCCCGTCACACTGTACATTCCGCGATATCGTCGAGAGAAATCTTCAACGGTGTTTCGGATATGTGGCTGATAGCCCGGACCGACACGGGGATAAGTCATGATGGTACCTTCTGAGATAAAGAATTCCGGAGGTAAACTAGTTTCGCATTCGGATCTCCGGGGGGACTATGTCAGCGGGACCATCATGCAGAAATTATGATAAATAACCGAACTTTAAGAAATACGTCATCGCATGATCGGACTCGCTCTCGAGCCTCTGTCGTCGCTCGACTGATATCGGCATTTTGTAACATCAGGGGCATCGGTTTCACCAATACGAATGTAAACACTGTCCACCAATATTTGCAAACAACGAAACCTGATATCCATGCCCTAACTGACACCCACGTCGATTCGTCAACTGATTCGACATATCTTCGTTGCTCAGGATACGACTTACATTCGAGATTCCGTTTTAAGGGTGGAGTCTGCGTCTTCGCGCGGTCCGAACTAGCTTGCCAGAGGATGGAGGCGTTGGAACCCTATAAAATGGACATCGTATGGTTGAGGGTCATGCTGAGGAATTCCGTTAAATTTATTTGTTGTCTTTACCGCTCCCCGAATAACGATCGACCGGTGACATTTTTTGCACATCTTTCACATACCGTCGACTGGATACAGATCAACCACCCAGCTTCTGAAATTGTTGTCCTTGGTGATTTTAATGTGCACTATTCCGGCTGGTTGTTACATTCTAATAGAACCGACGAGGCTGGGAGGCTGGCGGAGATGTTTGTTGTAAGCCACAACTTAACTCAACTCGTGGGGGAGCCAACGCGAGTACCGGATGCCCGAGGCGATTATGCGAACACCCTGGATCTGTTTTTGACATCCGAACCGAGTATTTATACCGTGGAGGTTTCTGCGCCATTGGGAAACTCAGATCACTGCTTGGTATCTGTCGCGCAAGCACTTGCATATCAGGCGAATAACCGGCCTAGGCAGCTTCGCCATGTATGGAAGTATGCGGCCGCTAACTGGGACGATTTGCGAGATTTCTTCGCATCCTTTTCATGGTCCGAGGTGTGCTTCGGAAACTCCGATGTTAACGTTTGCGCAGAGTCGGTATCAGAGATTATTCTTCTTGGGATGGAGATGTATATTCCACATTCCATCAAACGAAGTTCGTCTGATAAACCTTGGTTTGGTAAAAAGTGCGAGCTGACTACAGCGGCAAAAAATAGAGCTTTCAAGCAATGGCGCTCCAAACCCACCAATGTTAACAGAACGAATTTTGTTAGAATCAGAAACACGTACAACCAGGCGATTGATACCGCGAAGAAAGCTCACAACGACAGAGTGACCAATAAACTTCTTCAGTGCTCGTCTGTTTCGCGCTCCTTCTGGTCAATGGCAAAAGCTATCAGCGGTAACTTCGCATCCCCCTCGTTCCCTCCGTTGGTGACGGAGAGCGGGACGACAGTCACAATTTCAAAGGATAAAGCCGATGTGTTCGCAAATTTATTTTCTGCGAATTCAAACCTCGATGCCGGGTTTCTTGGAGCCACCTGTGATCGCGCCGGTACGGTCTTCGATGCGGGATGCGCGATTCCGCCTGCACACTATTCAACGCATTCTCCTTGGACTAGACTGTAGAAAGGCAACCGGCCCGGACAGACTACCAGCAATAGTACCCAAGAACTCTGCTCCAGAACTATCGCCGGTTCTTGGCAGACTCTTTCGCTTATCTTATGCACGGAGGACATTTCCTACCTTCTGGAAAATCGCTCGAGTTCATCCAATCCCAAAGACGGGAAAAAGTGTCTCCTACAAAATTACCGTCCGAGAGCTTTACTGTCTATGTTATCTAAGGGGATGGAAAAAGACATCAATACTGAGTTAATTAGGTATTTGGAGGGCAACGAACTTCTGAATGGTCGTCAATACGGATTCCGTGGCAGGCGGTCCACGGCAGATCTTTTGACACTTATAACCGATATATGGATATCTGGGAATGAGGGGCATGATGAGAAACGAACGGTTGTATTGTATATCTCCAAGGCTTTTGACCGCGTCTGGCACGGGGCATTGCTGAGCAAACTTCGTTCATATGGACTTTCCCATCAGCTTTGCGACTGGACGAGGAGCTTCCTCGAGAATCGATCGATCCGGGTTGTTGTGCACGGCGAGTGTTCGGATCTGTATCCTGTTAATTCGGGGGTGCCACAAGGTTCTATTTGGGCTCCAACCTTGTTTTTCTTCATATAAATGATATATTGGAGACAACGGATGACACAGTGTTCAGTTTTGCGGATGATAGTACGCTTGTTTCCTCCTTTTCGAGTGATCGGCCGATTGTTGCATCACCGTCGCACCAGCTGAGATGTAGACAGATTGACTCTCTGAATCGGGATCTAGATCTAGTCTTCCTATAAAACATCCCGAGGCGGTATTGGCTTTTTGTGTCAGGCCATTTCAATTGAGCGGGAATTTCGCGTTGATTTGTGTAACATTCGCGTCTTGAGATGCAATTTCTCTTCTGTGTCTGCCCACGTTTCTAAACAGAAACCAATTATCCTTGCACTTAGTGAAACCCAGGTAATTACTAATACATATATTTCCGATTTTACTATACTCGGTTATAACCTAGTGTCTTTGTTCTTTCCACATCATGGTCTAGCTGCATACATACGAAGCGATATTACTTATAAGCTTGTGCCACAATATGGGCTCTGCCCCAATCCAGAATTTAATTTCTCGTGGCTAAAACTTCACGTTCGCAGCCATATCATACATTACTGCTTTCTTTACAGAAGCCCAAACTTGGATAGAAGCGCATCCTTCAACGTATTTGATGCTCTATCTGATTCTATCGATAGGATCTTGACCCTATATCCCCACACTGAAATTGTTATTGTGGGTGATTTTAATGTGCATAACTCTCAGTGGCTTCGTCACTCCGGCACACAAAACCTGAAGGTCAATATGTCCAGCTCTTTGGTGATTCAAATAGTTTAACTCAACTTGTCAATGAGCCAACACGGGTACCAGACATGTTTCCCACCTCCCACCCAAACAAATACACAATTGAAGTTTCTTCGCCCTTGGGCACTTCAGACCACTGTGTCGTGTCAGCTGAATTGACTCTAACCAACAGTAACGTTAATGAGAAAGCTCCCAAAAGAACAGTGTGGTTCTACGAGAAAGGCAACTGAGTAGGTCTGAACGATTTTTTTGGGAGGTTAAATTGGTCGTTATTTTTCCTCAATAACGATGTTGACTCATAGCGTTTGCGATGATAGTGAAGAACGTGTGATTCGAACTGACACTACGACAGTTAGAATCACTAAAAATTGAACCAATGCTCAACACATCAGGCCACTGCCGCGTGTATGAATTCGATTTCTAAACTCAAGTACGCTCAACGTGGAATTGCTATTTTATTGCTTGGTATACGGCTGCTGCACTTTCTTATTCGCCTTTCTTTCGGCGTTCTTCACTATTTGCTTGTATGTTGTGTGTGTATCTGGTAGAAACTCCACACTACTCCCTCCTCAGTAACTTTGTTACGATCAACTTCGTGTGCGAACGACGGAGCGAGGAGGGAGCGAGCGAGAGCACGTCGGATCAGGCGAGTGCGCCGGTGCTCTATGCGGGGGCCGTGATTGTAGTAGTAAAGTTCTATTTGCATATGGGAGATTGTGTGTTGTGTATACAGATCACGTCGGGTTGTCGCGTTAAGCAAGGATAGTGAAGACGGTGATTTGAACATGCGATGAAACGAGTGAGAAGCGAAGCATTGAAGCATCAGGGTACTGGCCGCGTGTACGAATTCGATTTCTAAACTCAAGTACACTCAATGACGTGGAATTGTTATTTTATCGCTATGGTATACGGCTCTGATGCTTTTGCCTATTCGAATTTCTTTTCGGTATTCTTCACTATTTGCTTGCATATTGTGTGTGTATCTGTTAGAAACGCCACAGACTCGATAGCGGACACATTGACCGACACGATTCTACTTGGCAAGCGAACCTTTATTCCACACAGGGTAAAGGGTATCAAACCCAAGAGAAATAAGTGGTTCGATTCCGGGTGCAGAGAAGCCATTAAGGCTAAAGAGTTATGCGTCGGGTTGTATAAATCAAACAATACTGAGGAAAACCGAAAAAGATTTAAGAAAAGTAGAAATGATTGCAATGCTCATATTCAACACGCAAAGTTCTTGCATGGCCAGAGAATGAGCCAAAAAAAAAACTATACTCTCGCACAGATAGTAGAAGCTTGCGGGCATTCGTGAAAAACATTCAAAACTCAGTCTCTTCATCCATTCCATCGCTTATAGTCGATGACAGACCAGTCACGAGTGTAATAGTGAAAGAGAATCTACTTGCTGCACATTTTGCAGTCAACTCAACGCTGCCTGATACCACATCAGTTCCGCCCCGACTTGAATATAAGCAGCACCCCATGAGCCAGATTCGCTTCCGAACACGTACTGTTGCCCGCGCACTCAAACAGCTAAACGCAAACAAATCCGCTGGTCCGGATGGAATTCCCCCAATCCTCTTGAAGAGATGTTCCTCTTCACTCGCCAAACCACTGCGGAAACTCTTCCATTTGTCTTATTCTACTGGCAGTTTCGCAAATAGATGGAAGTCAGCGAATATTCAGCCAATTCCCAGAAAGGGTGACAAATCGTCCCTCTCTTCTTATCGACCCATAGCACTAACTTCTATTCTCTCGAAGGTATTGGAGTCACTGATCAACAGTCAACTTTCGAAATACCTGGAATCAAATGACCTCCTTAATGACCGCCAATATGGCTTTCGTAGCAACAGGTTTGTGGGGATGATAGTCGCGACGCCAGGATGGGCGAGAGTTCTACTATCAACCCACTCGCCATTTATTATAAAGTTCCGCCGAACACCAAAAGAACTGAGTTCCAAACACGATCGCCAGGGTAAGAACAATAGAAAAACTGGAAACTGCAGCACAGAAAATGAAACTCTATTTTAATTTATCAGAACTGGTTTTTATTGTTAAGTAAGCTTATTTGTATATTGTTTTGATGGATGGTTTGCTTTGACATGAAAAGGTTTTAAGTTGATTTAATTGTGGTATACACTTTGGTGGCACACTGATTTGACAGTCAATACACGTTTTATTTCGGAAGAAGATAGGAAAATTGTGCAGCGCGGACATTCAGCGAAACAATCATAACAGTAGAGATTCTGGTCTTAATTTAATCACACACGCGTTTGATTTAATAATTTGGCGAGGACAGATAGTTTTACTATTGTTCCACTCTTACACTGATCTACTTTTAACTGCACTCACTATGGATAGGACTTGACTTAGTGATGTACGCATCCCCGGCGCGCACCGTGGAGCAGGAGCGAACCGACCGGCTCGGTCTAGTGATGGCAAACGACTCTGCGATAAACGGCTCGTGCAGAGCCGACTCGCTAATGGGGTGAGTTTCCCCGAGAGAGAAAGTGTTCCTCTCCACTAAGGATACGTTTTACCTACCACGAGAGAGACGTAAAGTCTCTCTTTGTGGAACAGAAAACCAGATCTCGTAATGGAGATCATGGTAGTATGTGTGCATGGGTGATCGTAGGCATCATAATATTCAACATAAACGAAGCAGATAGGCGGTAAGGACAAAGGGACCGTGAAGATCGTTGGTAGTACACATGTGTACATGGGTTCTTTCATGGGACAAACCATGAGAACGAACCTAAAGCGACGAAAAGGGCATAGGGTGTAGCCAGGAGATGTGAGTTCGGTAAAGCAAACAAACCGAATCTCCTTGGATGCTTATGGTGTTTGTTTGCCCAGGCCGCTACTGATGAGAAGCAGATCCCGAAATATGAAAAGATAAAGGGAACTCTTAGGTCTTTGTCTAAGATGTGCATTCCGGCTAAATAAATAGGCGGCAATGCAATGTGGAAATGCGCTAATTGGTTTTAGCTTGATTACCGGGAAATTGTGTTTATGGCATCGCTGGTAAGGGTAGGTATTCAATTCCTATTTTTATTTGCCTGTGCTGTAAGATTTAATTGATGCCTTAAGACGTGAGATGCGTATATTTGTTTTGGTCCCTTGGGTGTAGGTCGCCAGCCAATGTATATGTATGGTGATTTATGATACACTTGGTGAGGACGGGAAAAGGGCGACGTAATGTTTATGATCCCTGTTATGATGGTTACATTGTATGTAAACCAAATCATTTTGTTTTCAGGAATTCGTCTAGGGGGATTTGCTTGGCACCGAAAGTGCCGAATTGGTTTTGGGATTCTTGATATGTTAGGAAAGAATTCTTACAGGGAATTTGTATGCGAAGAGATGCATGAAAGGTAAGGATTCTTTACAGGGACTTTTAGATTATAAATTTGATCTATTTGATGCGTGAAGCATTTAAGGTGCTAATGCGATTGCATTAGCGAAAACCTATGCAGACTGGGGTGAAGTTGTGGGGGTTTTTCAGGTAAGTGGGCCGTGGGGTTTGGCGGAACCGTAGGGGCGTGTTCCAGGTCTACCACGACCCAGCCCACCCCAGCGGCCGTGCGACCGCTGCTGCCGTCCGTAAGAAATTCATTTGGCCCCGAATGAGCAAAGACCTCACCAGCTGGGCCCGCGCTTGCCTCCAATGCCAGCGCTGCAAAGTAGCGCGGCATAATGTATTAGAACCTGCTCAATTTAAGCTACCCACGGCACGCTTCGCCCATGTCCATATCGACATAGTGGGACCGCTTACTCCATCAAGGGGATTTTCGTACATCCTCACTATGATGGATCGCTACACGCGATGGCCAGAGGCGACTCCCCTCAGAGTAGTAACTGCAGAATCAGTCGCCAAAGCCTTCTATTCGACCCTGGTCACACGTTTCGGCGTACTGGGCCAGACCGAGGCCCGCAATTTGAAGCAACGATCTTCAGGCAGCTGACGGATTTCCTCGACTGCCAACGGAGTCGCACGACCACCTATCACCCCGAATCCAACGGGATGATCGAACGCTTGCGTCGGTCTCTCAAGGCTTCCCTCATGTGTCATAATGACACTAAATGGTTTGACGCCCTTCCTACCGTACTACTCGTCCTGAGGACTAGTTTTAAGGAGGACCTAGGTGCTTCCGCCGCGGAACTCACCTACGGCACTAACCGCCCACTGCCAGGCGAACTTTTCGCGGACGGTGATACGCCACGCAACCAGTTGCAGGATGTGGGCCACCTCCGCGACCTTCTTCGTAAGGTTAGTGAGTCGCCCGTGACCAGGCATGGTTCTAAAAAACTTTTCGTCCACCCTGAACTGCACAGCTGCACCCACGTCTTTGCCAGGGCGGATTAGGTTAAAAAACGTTTGGACCCTCCATACGACAGTCCTTTCAGAGTCTCCAACCGCATCAGCGATCGTGTCTTCGAGATCGATATCCGAGGCAAACGATCCACGGTCAGTGTTGAGAGACTCAAACCTTGTTTCTTCGAGGCTTCAGCTCCAGATCCTCAGTCAGCAACCGACTCCGCCAACAGCCGCCAACCACCTCACCCTCCACTTATCCGAAGCCGAGCACGTTTTCTTAGGCAACCTAACCCCCTAACCTACTAAACACACGACACTCCTTCTGACACTTCACCTAACTCTCCTTCAACTTTCCACTCCAAACTCCCTCGCACCCCTACCTTTCGTTCGTGACTACCGCACGAAGGGGGGGGGGGGGGGGTACTGTGCGGAAAAGAACCAACCCACAATTCCAACCACAATTTCCGCCTTATTTCGACCGCTTTCAGCGTGTCGTATTATCCCCTATTCCACCGTTCATGCTGCTCGATCAAAAAAAAAATCGTACCTTTACAATCGTTACATTGTGTCGTGATCCCTTCCTGCGTATATAAGAATAACAGTCCGTTTAAAATTGAACTATTAATTAGTTGCCGCCAACTCGTGTTGTATCAAAACATAAATATTCTAAATTTGCGTCAGTGTTGCTAATTATTTTGATTTAAGAACAACAGTCATCATTGGATAATGTGCAATTGAACAATAAAGAACATAAAATAAAACAACAATTAAACAGTGTTTTCGTTTTTTTTTTTTTTTTATTAGACTTCTCTCGGGAGGGGCGAACCTATAGCGTCGAGTGGGCGCCCCGAGATGCCATCAAATAACCGTTGCTTCTATACCTAACTGGTGAATATTTCTTTCGGTGGACAAGTGTTGGGGGATTAGTGAAACTAGTGCCGTACGTCGGCACCATACTCGTACCCCACAGAACCGCCACGGGTCCACAGGAGATTTGATGGCGTACCTTACCGAAAAGTGGAGCCATTCCATCCACTACTTCGGAGAAACCAAGGTTGTTGCACTGGATTTCTCGAAGGCCTTCGACAGAGTTTGGCATCCAGTTCTTTTATCAAAATTACATTCATATGGAGTGGACAATTCCTTGATCCAATGGATAAGAGACTATCTTTCTAGCCGTTCAATCCAAGTGGTTTTTGATGGTGTCAAATCTGCCTACCATCAAATTAATGCTGGTGTTCCCCAAGGTTCTGTACTCTCACTCACTCTCTTCCTCATCTTTATGAATGATCTTGTGTCCATTACCCAAAACCCAATCCATTCGTTTGCCGATGATAGTACATTGAGTTTCTCATACTGTTGCGGATTGGCTGTTGGATGAGCCGGGATGTGCTGGAGAAATCTAATACATTCGCAGTATACCAGTTGCGTGACAGCTGTCATGGACCATCTGGCGGTTTGTCACCAAAAATGAGGTTAGCGATAAAAACAAAACAAGAGATAAGGGTGAATGGCTGAAGACAAAGTAAAAAGTGGCGCAGTTAGTTTTTTGGAAAAAGATTACGGACATTTTTGGATACGACTAGTTCTTTGCTTGTGAATTCAGTTAGGCTATATTAAAACTACCATTTTGATACCATATATTGCGTGTTGTTAATTCACCGACAGAAAAGGAGAGTTAAGAAAAAGTTTTGCGCTCTGATGGACGATAGGTAAATTGTTCCTAAATTGAATCAAGTGAATTCAATTTAACTCCAGCGTTATTGTTTTTCTGGGTTGAGATATACTTCATCTTGGGTATCTTAGCTGGGCTCCTACGCCATACAACAAACTAATTATCATCATTATCATTTTATGTCTCCATCGAGAACTCAGTCGAATATTATCTCTATTCGTCTAAAGGCATTCGCCAGTCGCACTGGCTTTGCTTCAAAACACAGTAACATCACATTTTTTTCTGGTCCTTCGAGCCGGATCCACACCTGTGGATCTACTCCATCGCCGCCCAGTACGCGGCACAACAAACTTCCAGCAACACGTGCGCCCAACTGAAAGACAACTGGCATTCCACAATACACTACAGATAGTGCACCATAAGATTTAGATACTGAAACTAAATTGACAATTGCCACAGCTATTTCGAAGCGCATTGATACAGTTAACACCAAGGAAGAGAAAAAGAAATAACAGCACTGCAACCCTCAACCCATGGTTCGTTCGTTTCAACGCCCATCGGCGGCCACCAGCCATTACTGCATCAGCGAACAACACGACAACAGTAAAGATAGTTCAGTGAAAATATTGTTACGGAAATAGTAAGTGAACTTGTGGGGCTTTTCAGGGCCCGAAGAGCCATACATCGCTCGATCCCCACCTTTCCAGGCGAACGACTTACCTCTCGGTCGAACTTCAGCAAGGTTGCGTAACCTTGCTACGGCATTTACCCTCAGCCAAATCGCCGGAATTAATGCGGTTACCCAATCGGATAACCGTTTTGAATTTATGTTAGGCAGCTTACCTATTCTGTAGGGGATTTCCTTACAAACCCCTTTTTCTCCAGCATCACCACTGAAAACATTAAATCCACGGCAAAGCTTATCACCTTGCCGTGGCATCGAAAACTCACCCTCGGCCAGACCATATTCCCTAAAAAACATTAACCCCACGGCAAAGCTTATCACCTTGCCGTGGCATCGAAAACTCACCCTCGGCCAGACCATATTCCCTAAAAAACATTGAGCCCACGGCAAAGCTTATCACCTTGCCGTGGCATCCAAAATTTACCCCCGAGGCGTACGTCATTTCCTGAAAAGAACATAAGTCCATGGCAAAATCATCACATTGCCATGGCATCTGAAATCTTATCGTTAGGCATACATTCTGCCAGGGCATCTCGTTTCCATAGCCTTAAGCTATGGAAACAACAATCAACAAGAGTTCTTTGTGACTCGTTGTATTTGTTTATCCCCGGCATAACATGCATACGGCTATTGCCCCTATAGATTTACTACCGCCGACAAGGTTTCTGTTGACGCAAATCAAACACGTCCCTGTTTACCAGCAATCGCTGGCTACCAATTATCGATCCCCATGTGCAGAGGCCGTATTCAAGCAACGACCAAGATGCAGCCAGAAAATGTTTACTTTCAACATCTGGCAATGGCTGCACCCTATGTTCGTTGCAATGTTTGATCATCGGCAACAGAAATGATGATTTATGGCCTTCCATTAGGATGACCAAATCATCGGTTTGGGTCTTTCACACCCCAGATGCTATTATTTACATTCCTAGAAAATGCACTAGCGATGTTGCCCGCCATCCACGGTCGCTGAACGATCGTATGCATGGCATACGCACACATGCGCAATGTATGCCTATTCCGTCAGGTCCAATCACGATTAACTACATCGAGTTAATCGTGTAACTCCGCCTTCTTCCCAGTTTCTTTCGGGATTCTTTCATTTTAACATTTTCCAATGGAATTAGTCAGATTTGATGTTTCGAAGAGTGTCGGTGGAGTATTGATGCAATAAATGTTCGGTGGAGTATTGATGTAATAAATGTTCGGTGGAGTATTGATGTAATAAATGTTCGGTGGAGTATTGATGTAATAAATGTTCGGTGGAGTATTGATGTAATAAATGTCGAAATAAAGAAAACTTTATGTGAACCCTAAAAAGAAATATTTAAAGTAAGTGAATCGCAGTTATCCGAAATAAAAAACTTTATATGAACCAAAACCTACTGGAGTTCCCTTATTTGTTTCATCCTTCGTCGGAGAATTGTTGCAGTTCGAATCCGTGGGTGTTTTGCTGAAACCGCGCCCGTGTAGGTGCACCAGACGAAACACTACCACATTGGTGACCTCGCGAAAGAACTCGCAAACTCCCGAAAAGGAGTCGGAATACATTCGTATTGTTGATCATATCATTGATCAAATATCTCGAAGTTTTGTGACAAAACTATATTCGAAATACGGTAATATATATTCAGTGCCAAATTTAAACAATTAAAGGGTACGCCCCAACGCCAGCCCAACAACAGCACCTGGCATAACACCTCCCACGAGCAACAACATCATTAGACGACAACGAACGGGAAAGCAGCGCACCAAGATCGATCAACAACACCTCTAATCAACACCCCAGGTACAAACACTAGTTTTTTTTTATTTTTGGTAACTTCTAGTGAAGTGCGTTTGTTTAGCCATCTAGTGTAAGCATAGAACAGCAACGTAGAGGAAATAAAATGAAAACAATTTAAAATCTCACATATAAATTATATAAAACAGTTTTCAATCAAAATTAGAAATTACTTTCATATAAAACGCATTTGAATTCGACATACATTTACATAGTACATTTAAGATTAAAATTTCAGCGTCATTGTAGTGAACATTAATAAAATATACTTGATATTGCGAGCGTATTATATTTTCTAAATTTCTATTTCACGTGAGATTCGAAGGATAATTTAGAACGAGATATTAGTACAAAAATAAGCACAAAACTGTTACGCAACGATCTCAGGTTTAAGATTGTTTAAGAAGACATTCGTTTGAATTGTGATTGTTTCTTGTCTGTTTGACTAAATTTTTTTTCTCTTCTGTTGTAAATTAAAATACTCTGTTTCAAGACCCCGAACAAATATGAAGAAGTTTAATTTATGTTATTTACAAATGGATTACACAATTTTTTTATTATAGTATTAATACACCGAACTTAATTTAATTTAGCTCTACAATTTATATATACTATATCTAGAGAAAATAAATCTGCTGCATTGATCTTATGTTAATGTATTAGTTTGGGAGGATTTGTTTGTAAACGAAAATCTGTAACAATAGCAACGCAAATAAATAAATCAAATTAATTGAAGCCACCATTGGCAATATGAAATAAAACCTTTGTAAACCCCTTCAGGGTACTGAAACATACAATTCCGTTTCGGCAGTAGATACAACACTACTTCATCGCTTCGCAACATTTTCAGACGCACACACTCCGGCACACGTTAAATCCTTGTTTTCCTTCCCTTTTGGAATTTCAATCGCGATTTTTAGTTATTCAAATTGACAACTTTTAATTTTAAAGTTCGGGTAGGCAATACTACAACCCTGCCGTCCGTGTTAACGACTACACTCGACTCCGCACGACTCTTCTTCGAACAGCATCGGACTCCTTTCACTGCGCGCGTCCTCTTGCGATCTATTTCCGGAAATCTAGACTCAACTCCACGTTAATAAGTCAAACTAAAGCTTAATTATTTTAAGATTAAGCTGTTTTAACGATCCAGTCCCTTCCATTTTATCTACGGCCAATCGTCCACTCTCGACTCCACTTGACTCCACTTCCGACCTTCGCTCGGCTTATTTTGGTTAGGGAAAACCATTGTTTTAGGACATCCGTGGTTCTCTCAACTCCCTGCGACTTCTTTTGACCCATTGGCCTCCTTTCACCCTTCTTCGCGTTCTCTTACGCCTTTGACTCCCGTTTCGCGTCATACAACCCATAATGGTCAACACGCGGAACACCATGGCCAAAAAGGCTCTGGAACAATCCGAGCCTCTTGAATTTCACGACGCCTCCAGCGTCGATTTCCCCGCTGAGCAAGTCAATGCTGACCAAGACTTGCCGGCACAATCTACTCCTCTGGCACCACCCGTTGCCCCCAGCGTCGTGAACCGACCCCAGCCTACTTCCCCAGACACACTCTCGACTGCTCCTAACGCCCCTGTTATCGGCCCTTTGGCAAATGCCGGCATTTTAAGGCCCACAACTGGTGCCAGCACCTCACAACAACACCAAAGACCTTCAGAGTCCCAAGAATTCCACGATGCTTCCAGCCTCGGGAACGGGACTCGTCATTTAAATATAGGGCTTCCCCCCTTCGATGAGGAGGACCCAGACTTGTGGTTTGCAGTGGCAGACCGCATCTTCCAGGCCGCAGCCTTGCACGACGAACAACTTCGTGCAGTTGAGCTGTTGAAAGTGCTTGACCGCACTCAACGACCGCATGTTGCACACATAATAAGGTCGGCCGGCCGCAACCCATATAGCAACATGCGCGAAGCTCTGCTCGACGCATTGGACGAGCCAGGAAGTGTGCGGCAACAACGTTTAGCCGCTGTATCCAACCTTTCTGGGATGAGACCATCTCTTTTCCTGACCCATTTACGCTCTATAGCGGGGACCAGGATTGGGGACGACCTAATAAAGCCTCACTTTTTGAGGTGTCTTCCCCAGCATGCCCGTTCGGCACTTATAGCCCAACCCAATCAGAGTTTGGGCTATTTATCCAAAATTGCGGACGCAATAATGGAAAGCTCAGATCAGTATTCTGAGCCTCCAGCGTACCAGGTAGCGGCGGTTTCTCAACACGCCGCCCAGCCTGCACGGCACCCTCGTCTGCCTTTCTCAGACCATCAATTGGTCTCAACTCCCCATCCTCCTCAAACCCAATTACCTTTTAGAGGGCCCGCCTCAACCAATTTCCCTCAGGGGAATCCAGTGGCAGGCCCCAACCCTAACCAAAGAAATTCGCCCACACAACTAACTCCTGCTGACCTCCGGGCGCTCCAAACCTCACTTCTCCGCGAGATAACGCAATTGCGCGCGGAGGTGAGGAACAATCCTCGAAGCGCCCAGAACCGAGCCATGCCGAGCCGTCCTCTCAATCGGCGGAATTCCTACCAAACTGCCCCTCAGAGGACCTATATGCCTCAAAACGCCCCACAGAGGGCCAATTCCTCTCAAAATGGCCCTCACCGGGCCAACTCCCAGCGAGCTCCGGCTCGACCTCCCCGTAACGGCAATGCCAATAGGCAGAATATACCAGATAATGCCGTTACTCTACCTTGGTGCGCCAATCACCAACGATATGGTGATCGCGCATTTAACTGCAAAGCGCCTTGTGGTTGGACACAACCTTCCACCAACCAAAGGCGCTCTTTAAACTAATTTTGCCGACCGACACCCTCGCGCAATCGGCCGGCACCCCTACGATAAGTCGCTTAACCATCCGGGATTCGAAACTGAATATCGCTTTTACTGTCGATACCGGCGCCGATATTTCAGTACTCCCGCGATCGTTTGCTCCGCGTAACCGCGTGCCAGCCGCTCTTAAATTGTCAGCTGCAAATAATACGCCGATACTTACGTACGGACGTAAAAAGCTGACACTTCAATTGGGTCTTTGTCGTCCGATCACTTGGCGTTTCGTCATTGCGGACGTGAACGAACCCCTGATAGGTTCCGACCTATTAGGCGCACATAATCTGTTGGTCGATTCGACCCATAACAGACTTGTGGCTCCAACCGCACCCCCCTTGCCCATGACGGCATCACCAGCGGCAACTTCAGGGGCCACAGAGTGCTTAGACCCATTCCAGGTTATGGTACAGGAATTTGTGAGTACAACAATTCCTCTACCTAACCAACGCCGACATAAAGCCACGGTGTTTCATCATATAGAAACACGTGGTCCCCCGGTGAGCCAGCGTCCACGTCGACTGGCTCCGGAAAAATTACGTGCGGCGCGCGCGGAGTTCGAGCATATGATCGAACTAGGTATCTGCCAACCGTCGGACAGTCCCTGGGCAAGCCCACTCCACTTAGTGAAGAAACGTTCTGGTGAGTGGCGCCCATGTGGCGATTATAGGCTGTTGAACGCAGCAACTGTCCCGGACAGATACCCAATTGCACACCTCTACGATTTTTCGTACAAGTTGCGAGGGTGCAATGTCTTCACAACCCTGGATCTCACCAGGGCATACCACCAAATTCCGGTGGCACCTGAAGACATCCCCAAGACCGCAGTCATTACACCTTTCGGACTCTTCGAGTTCAAAGTGATGACTTTCGGTCTCAGGAATGCCGCACAGACATTCCAGCGGTATATCGACACGGCTTTACGAGGTCTTAATTGCTGCCATGCATACCTTGATGACATTCTCATCGCCTCCAAAGACCTCGCCGAACATAAACGCCACTTACGTCAGGTCCTAGAGCGCCTCCGCGAATTCGGTCTTGTCATCAACCCAGATAAGTGTCAATACGCCAAGGAGCAAATCACCTATCTGGGTTATGTTGTTGACAACCAGGGCATTCGCCCACTTCCAGACCGTGTGGAGGCCCTCATGAAGTACCCCCGGCCTACTAACGTGAGTGAGCTGCGTCGATTTTTGGGCATGCTTAACTTTTACCGCCCAACCCTGAAGAATGCCGCTCAGATTCAAGCTCCCTTAAATGAATTTTTGAAAGGAGCTAAGCGCAATGATAAGCGCCCCATTAATTGGACAGAAGTCTCAAATCGAGCATTCCAACTGTCCAAGGAACAATTGGCAAAAGCCACCTTACTCCGATACCCTCTCGAGGGAGCGGCACTTTCTATCCAATGCGACGCATCGGATACCGCAATCGGAGCCGTCCTTGAACAGGACATTGAAGGCCGACCGGAACCACTTGGCTTCTTTTCAAGGAAGCTGAGCCCCACTGAGCGACGTTACAGCGCCTACGACCGTGAATTGCTCGCGATCTACAGCGCTGTTAAGTACTTCCGTCATATGATAGAAGGTCGCTCACTCTCCATCTTAACAGACCATAAGCCATTGGTCTATGCGTTCCGGAAAAAGTCGGGAAATGCCTCCCCCCGACAAGAGCGTCAATTAGACCTCATTGGGCAATATTCCACGGAGATAAGGCATATCTCCGGTAAACAGAATGTCACGGCGGACGCCCTTTCTCGAATCGATACGATTCATTTGCGTACCGCCTTGAATAACGCTGATCTTGCCCTAGCTCAAGAGGAGGATGAACAGCTCAAGTCCCTCCTAACTGCCGATACGGCACTAGAGCTTAAGAAAATTACCCTTCGCGACCCTTTGGGCGAAATCTGGTGTGATGTCTCCACTGGAACCGCTAGACCTTACATTCCCGAGAAACTTCGTAAGGGCGTGTTCCAGGTTTACCACAACCCAGCCCACCCCAGCGGCCGAGCAACAGCCGCTGCTGTCCGTCGCAAATTTATTTGGCCCCGGATGAACAAAGACCTCACCGGTTGGGCCCGTGCTTGTCTCCAGTGCCAGCGCTGCAAGGTAGCGCGACATAATGTACTGGAGCCAGCGCAATTCAAGCTTCCCACGGCACGCTTCGCCCATGTCCACATAGACATAGTGGGACCGCTTACTCCATCAAGAGGATTTTCTTATATCCTCACTATGATGGATCGCTGCACGCGATGGCCAGAGGCGACACCTCTCCGGGCAGTTACTGCCGAATCAGTCGCCAAGGCCTTTTATTCAACTTGGGTCACACGCTTCGGTGTACCAACCACCATTACTTCGGACCGAGGTCCACAATTTGAGGCGACAATTTTTAGGCAGCTAACAGATCTTCTCGGCTGCCAAAGAAGTCGTACCACCGCCTACCATCCGCAATCAAATGGGATGATAGAGCGCTGGCATAGATCTCTTAAAGCCTCACTCATGTGTCATAATGACACACAATGGTTTGACGCCCTTCCAACTGTCCTCCTCGGCCTGAGGACAAGTATTAAGGAGGACCTAGGTGCTTCGGCAGCAGAGCTTACCTATGGTACCAACCTCCTTCTTCCAGGAGAACTTTTCCTAAATGGCGAAACACCGCGTGACCAACTTCGCGAATTGGGACATCTCCGTGACCTGCTACGTAAGGTTAGGGCAACCCCTGTAACCAGGCACGGCTCCAAAAAACTTTTCGTCCACCCTGAACTGCACAGCTGCACGCACGTCTTTGTCAGGGTGGATAAGGTCAAAAAGCCCCTCGACCCACCTTATGATGGCCCATTCAAAGTCTTCCGCCGCATCAGTGACCGCGTCTTCGAGATCGACATTAGAGGCAAGCGATCCACGGTCAGCGTCGAAAGGCTTAAGCCCTGTTTTCTGGAAGCTTCCGCTCCAGAATCACCTCCGTCTTCAAATACCACTCCTACTCCACCGGCACAACCCCCCCATACTCGCGCTCATACGCGCGCCCATAACCAACTTACCACCCCCTAGACTGCCTTATCTGTTTCGTGACTACGTCACTGGGGAGGGAGTGATGTGGGGCTTTTCAGGGCCCGAAGAGCCATACATCGCTCGATCCCCACCTTTCCAGGCGAACGACTTACCTCTCGGTCGAACTTCAGCAAGGTTGCGTAACCTTGCTACGGCATTTACCCTCAGCCAAATCGCCGGAATTAATGCGGTTACCCAATCGGATAACCGTTTTGAATTTATGTTAGGCAGCTTACCTATTCTGTAGGGGATTTCCTTACAAACCCCTTTTTCTCCAGCATCACCACTGAAAACATTAAATCCACGGCAAAGCTTATCACCTTGCCGTGGCATCGAAAACTCACCCTCGGCCAGACCATATTCCCTAAAAAACATTAACCCCACGGCAAAGCTTATCACCTTGCCGTGGCATCGAAAACTCACCCTCGGCCAGACCATATTCCCTAAAAAACATTGAGCCCACGGCAAAGCTTATCACCTTGCCGTGGCATCCAAAATTTACCCCCGAGGCGTACGTCATTTCCTGAAAAGAACATAAGTCCATGGCAAAATCATCACATTGCCATGGCATCTGAAATCTTATCGTTAGGCATACATTCTGCCAGGGCATCTCGTTTCCATAGCCTTAAGCTATGGAAACAACAATCAACAAGAGTTCTTTGTGACTCGTTGTATTTGTTTATCCCCGGCATAACATGCATACGGCTATTGCCCCTATAGATTTACTACCGCCGACAAGGTTTCTGTTGACGCAAATCAAACACGTCCCTGTTTACCAGCAATCGCTGGCTACCAATTATCGATCCCCATGTGCAGAGGCCGTATTCAAGCAACGACCAAGATGCAGCCAGAAAATGTTTACTTTCAACATCTGGCAATGGCTGCACCCTATGTTCGTTGCAATGTTTGATCATCGGCAACAGAAATGATGATTTATGGCCTTCCATTAGGATGACCAAATCATCGGTTTGGGTCTTTCACACCCCAGATGCTATTATTTACATTCCTAGAAAATGCACTAGCGATGTTGCCCGCCATCCACGGTCGCTGAACGATCGTATGCATGGCATACGCACACATGCGCAATGTATGCCTATTCCGTCAGGTCCAATCACGATTAACTACATCGAGTTAATCGTGTAACTCCGCCTTCTTCCCAGTTTCTTTCGGGATTCTTTCATTTTAACATTTTCCAATGGAATTAGTCAGATTTGATGTTTCGAAGAGTGTCGGTGGAGTATTGATGCAATAAATGTTCGGTGGAGTATTGATGTAATAAATGTTCGGTGGAGTATTGATGTAATAAATGTTCGGTGGAGTATTGATGTAATAAATGTTCGGTGGAGTATTGATGTAATAAATGTCGAAATAAAGAAAACTTTATGTGAACCCTAAAAAGAAATATTTAAAGTAAGTGAATCGCAGTTATCCGAAATAAAAAACTTTATATGAACCAAAACCTACTGGAGTTCCCTTATTTGTTTCATCCTTCGTCGGAGAATTGTTGCAGTTCGAATCCGTGGGTGTTTTGCTGAAACCGCGCCCGTGTAGGTGCACCAGACGAAACACTACCACAAACTCAAACGAAATGCCGGCATCAATGACAGCTAAGCCGAAAGTAACAAAGGCCGCTTTGGCCGAACCCCGAAGACTTGCCAAAGTAGAACGTTTGGCTGAACTTAAACGTCAAGAAGCTGAAAGTGAGAGCAAATCACATGAAGTTCTTCGTCTTGCCGAAGAACAGCGCAAAGCTGAAGAGGAACGTTTGCGTCAAGCCATTGAGGAATCAAACAGGCGCAAAGAAGAAGAAAGGCCTAAACGCAAGGAAGTTGAATACAGAAGGAAGCGGCTAAAGAAACAGCAATACTACGAGAGTGCAACACATGCGCAACATGTCCAGATTGATGAAACTCCTTTACCCACTCAAGCAAACACTGGAACCGTGGTCCCATCTGCCGGACCACCGAACCGATCACCGCCGCCGCCCGCAACATTGTCATTGCCTCCATTTGCTCTCGGCGCTGTTCCCGGAGCAATGCGAAAGCCAAATGATTCCCAACAAAAGGCTGAAAAGAAACCAACAAAAGCAAAGAAAGTGAAGACGCCTGGCGTGCCACCGGGCCTACCGCCTAATCCAGTCGATATGTCGGATCTGGACACTGATGCAGAAGATGCCGCACCGCTACAACCACCCAAAGAACGAATCGCCGACCAGATCACTCTAAAGTAAAGGAAAAAGACGATCTGCCGAATCCAAGCCCACTACAGCAACGAATGCTGGCAATATCCGGACAAAAAATTGTTGAATTCCTGAAAAAATGGGAAAGTGTTCATAAGAAAATGGAAATGGAACCCGACCCTGAGCCGAACAACAGTGAAAGTGACAACCAAGAAGCAAGTGATGCATCGAATGAGAGCAGTGACGAGGAATGTGATTCGAGTCATTCGAAACCCGATGATGATGCTCCTCGGACTGGTTCACATGTAGCCATCCCCCCGCCAACAAGTCTTTCACCGCCAATGATGTTCCGGCCACCTCTACGGCGCCCGGAAACTCCACCAACACCTGACATGCGAATGTCGTACGGCCCACCACCGGTTCGTCCCTGCCTTGGCGGCATGCCTCCGCGATTAGGAGTTCGTATGTCGCCCGGCCCTCCACCCGGATTGCCATCACGGAGGATGCATCCGGAAAATTCCCTCCGTAAGGACACCGAAGGCGTGACGACAGCCACTGCGAAACCACCCCAGAAGGGCAATGAACACAAACAACCTACCAGTGAACAAATGACGATTGAGGAACTCATCGCCGCTCTGTTCGCGGCGCAGGACCACATCTCTCCACCTTCCTCAACCTGCAGGACACGGGACAACTAAGTCCGACAAGGATAGAAACAACCAAACGCGCACTCCGCGCCAACGTGCGCTGTACCTATCACCACCACCGGTCTCGATGCAGCGAGACCCATCACCAGACATCACGTGGTCACTGATCGTGGGTTGCGACCTTACAACTCCAACCCAGATCAACGGGCCGGTTCCGCGACCACAAAAGGCAACGGATATCAGCGATGGAAAGGAGGTTCCTGTCGCCATCTACCCTACGGGCCATCCCAGATCCAGAAGCCTTCAGCGATCCTTAGGGCGGCGGCCCCGTCCCAACCGACCATCCACGTGAAAGTGGGCAGCAACATGCGACCACCAGCAGACCGCACACTCCCGGCCCTTGGCCTCAGTCCCGTGAAACCAAATGGTTCGCCAATGACTGGCGAAGGCTGGCGGAATGTTGCGGATTGGCAGTTGGATGTGCTGGGATGTGCTGGAGAAATCTATTACATTCGCAGTATACCAGTTGAGTGGCAGCTGTCATGGACCACCTGGCGGTTGTCACCGAGAATGAGGTTAGCGATAAAAACAAAACAAGAGATAAGTATGAATGGCTGAAGTAAAAAGTAAGAAATTGTTCAGTTAGTTTCTTCGCTAAAGATTACGGACATTTTTGATACAACTATTTTTGCGTTGTGTTAATTCAGTTACTCTCAATTAAAACTACCAATTGTTGATATCGTATATTGCGTTTTGTTACAAGCCAACAAAAAGGAAAGTTCCAACAGTTTTGCGCTCTGGTGCGACGAGGAAATAAAAGATATACCTCATCTTGAGTATCTTGGCGGGGCTCCTACGCCATCCATTGCTTGCATCGCTTTGCTGGGCTACAGCGCCCTCATCATCATCATCATCATTTTGCTGTCTCGTCAAGGATTCGCGTCAGAATATTTTCATCAGGAGTCAAAGTTTGGGTTTGTTCTTCCTCTTCGTTGTCGACAACGGCTTGGTTTTACACATACCCATACGAACGGCCAAACTCTTCGAACGTCACTACCAAACAGCAACTTATGCTTGATACATTGAATTCAGACCTCAACAACATATATCAGTGAGGATTATCTAACCGAGTAGAATTCAATGCCTTAAAAACTCAGTGCTGCCTCTTGTCGTCAAAGGCGAACCCCAAAGTAAATATACTGTCTATGAACTGCATTTGCATCGACGAAGTCAAGGAACTATTAATCCTCGACACTCGAATTAATTCGACTCTTAATTGGAATGACCACATATTTGAAGCTGCGAATAGTGCAGCCAAATGTATGGGGTTCCTTAAGAGATGCAAAAAATACTTTACTCCATCCTACCTGGCCACTATTTACAAGGTGTATCATCATCATCGGCACTACAACCGGCAACCGGTCTTGGCCTTATTTAGCAAGTCCTGAGACTTCTTAAATTTTCCATAATGATTTGTTTTTTCCGGGCAAGGTCATTGGTTTTGCGCCAGAGGCTCCCCGACGGGGAATCGAACCCCAGTCTCCCGCGTGACAGGCGGATATACTAACCACTATACTATCGAGGAGCCAATTTACAAGGTGTATATTCGTCCAAAAATGGAGTTCAACTCCCATATTTGGTCAGGCGCATCCAAAACTGCACTACGCGTGCTCGACAGGATGCAAAAGCGAGCAGTGAAACTTATTGGGGACTCAGCCGTAAGTCGATCAATTACGTCGTTAGAACACAGGCGCAAGGTAGCAGGCCTATCTCATTTCTATGGGTATTATCACGGTCGTTGCTCAACTGAACTTGTTGAATGTGTTCCGCCCCTTCAGACATTTTCCCGCGATACCCGTCAATCTGTGAATGCGCATCAGTTCACGTTGAAAGTGGACTTCATCATCATCATCATCATCGGCACTACAACCTGGAACCGGTCTTGGCCTTATTTAGCAAGTCCTGAGGCTTGTCAAACTTTCCATAATGATCTGTTTTTTCCGGGCAAGGTCATTAGTCTTGCGCCAGAGGCTCCCCGACGGGGAATCGAACCCCAGTCTCCCGCGTGACAGGCGGATATACTAACCACTATACTATCGAGGAGCCAATTTCATCATCATCATCGGCGCTACAACCGGGAACTGGTCTTGGCCTTATTTAGCAAGTCCCGAGTCTTGTTAAATTTTCCATAATGATTTTTTTCCCGGGCAAGGTCATTAGTCTTGCGCCAGAAGGTGCCTATTGATAACGTCTATTTTTCCTCGTGTTCTGTACATCACTATGTCATCGGCGTACGCATTGGCGTTTTCGAGAGAAATCACTAGATCACTAGTGTAAATATTGAATAGAATGGGAGAATGGGAGAATGGGAGAATTCCAATTTCCATAATGATTTGTTTTTTCCGGGCAAGGTCATTGGTCTTGCGCCAGAGGCTCCCCGACGGGTAATCGAACCCCAGTCTCCCGCGTGACAGGCGGATATACTAACCACTATACTATCGAGGAGCCAATTTACAAGGTGTATATTCGTCCAAAAATGGAGTTCAACTCCCATATTTGGTCAGGCGCATCCAAAACTGCACTACACGTGCTCGACAGGATTCAAAAGCGAGCAGTGAAACTTATTGGGGACTCAGCCGTAAGTCGATCAATTACGTCGTTAGAACACAGGCGCAAGGTAGCAGGCCTATCTCATTTCTATGGGTATTATCACGGTCGTTGCTCAACTGAACTTGTTGAATGTGTTCCGCCCCTTCAGACATTTTCCCGCGATACCCGTCAATCTGTGAATGCGCATCAGTTCACGTTGAAAGTGGACTTCATCATCATCATCATCATCGGCACTACAACCTGGAACCGGTCTTGGCCTTATTTAGCAAGTCCTGAGGCTTGTCAAACTTTCCATAATGATCTGTTTTTTCCGGGCAAGGTCATTAGTCTTACGCCAGAGGCTCCCCGACGGGGAATCGAACCCCGGTTTCCCGCGTGACAGGCGGGTATACTAACCAGTATACTATTGAGGAGCTAAGTGTGGACTTCAGGCGCACAAATAAACATAGAGAGTCATTCTTTAGCCGAACCACACGAATGTGGAATGTTCTGCCTGATCATGTGTTTCTTCGTCGTTGTGATGTCCATGCATTCAAGACCAATATACATCGACACCTCCTTTCCTTATCCACTTTCTCTCCATCTGCTCGCACTCTGCTCTGACATTTAAGGGTACTTCAAAATCCCCTTTTGTGCGCGCCTTAGTGTAAAAAAATATCTACGTTATACAGCAGATTGACCTTCAAGGACCATTTTCGGAAAATGAGTGAAAAAATGGCAAGTATACATTGGGCATGCCCACTTCCTCGTTCTATTGTGAACATAAATCACATTGACTGATATCTACTCCGTGGTATCAGGCCGCTTTTCAAAAAGGTTACCGAGGTTCCGCCACCTAGGAGCCATACCAAACTGAAAATTCTGTCAACGCCATTGACGGATGAACAGATTGACACAAACGCCCGTTTCCCGTTAACTTTACATCGATTCATATCTCATACCATTTTATTGTGTAGTTTTGTTGTGGTATCAGACACACTGTCCGGATTCAAAGCTTCCGTCACTTGCAATGAATACATCATAGGCTTGGCGGTTATTAGCCCATAGGCAGATGTTTGTAGGCGGATGTAAGTGTACATCTTGAAGTGTAACTGCTCCGCTTGGTCACGGAAAGCGGTGCGCTCAAGTACGTATCGGATTTAACGCCAACTGCGCGAGTTTTATGTGACGTCGAGCACATGTTGGATGGCTATGTGTCACAACATAACTCGAGGGTGTCTCTCCTCCCAGGCATGCACTTGAAAGTGACGAAATATTTTTTAATTTTGACGAAGTGAGCCAGAAATTCGAAATTTCTATTATATAATGGCTTAGTGAACGTCGATGAGTTAGATATCATTAGCCACAGCCGTTTCAAGCAATTATGGTGCCTGAGGCAACATCGTCTTACCAAAACACAATCAATGGAAAGCGCAATATTGATGCGGCACGACAAGTCGGCGTGTAGAGCCGTGAGGCTGTGGCACATCAAAAACACACTCCCTTGGCTTGGCTTGACTTGAAGTCGTGGTATATTTGCCCGTTCAGGTCGTCATGGTTTTATTGTATATCGTTGTATGTGGAATGGTTGGTTGGACGTTTCATGTGATTATGGCGTCCAATGTATTTACGTTTAAGTACTTCCGAGATGATCTTAATACCTTTCTATAGGGTCTTCCTTCTTGTGCACCCTTAATCACTTTGGGAAGATACACTATCCGCACATTGTACAATGGTACCATCTTTACTGTTGGTGAAGGTGACCATCTCTTTGAATTGGACACGGAATATCTTGTACTTCACGGTTGCTGCTAAGCACAAAAGACACGGAATCTCAAACGAGAAGACCGTGGAAAGCCTTGAATTGTGGGTTAATGTAGTTATATCTTTTTGCATTTCGCTTTACGACCACAGATGTTGTTTAGTGATCCCATCAGTCAGATATAACTGGATATAAAGTGATATTTTGTTTAGTTTCGGAACGTCTTATTGGAAATTTTTGTAAGACTTGCGGCTTTGTGGTTGCAACTCTCATCCACTTAATGTATCTATCAAATTATTTTCGACTCCGGTTGGGCGCATCTAATGCTGGGATACACGGTGCATAAGTTTCTCAGTAGTTTCATTGCCTACGTTGGTGCTATGTTAATTGCATCTAATGTAGGTCTACCTTTTACTTTTTCTTTATTTTTTTTTTGTTCGTTGTTATGCTACTTTTCGCGATAGACTAATATTGAAATTTCTGTCACGTGCACCGCCGGCACATTGGACAATCTTCATTATTTGCGTTATTTATCGGCAGCACATTTGTAAATAGTCGTAGCAATTGTGTTTAATGAGCCGAAACGCTAACGGCTTCTTATTCCATAGATTGGGAATTGCAATAGACGAAGTGAAAACAGCTACTGAAAACATCCTGGCGATTAAAATTTATCCAGCGAAGTGGCGAATCTTCTTGACGAGTTCGTGTAGAAGAACTGCCAATGAAATGGATCAATGTAAGGTGAGTTTATCCTTTGAATGATCTTGAGAAAAAAAACCTGCAGTAAATAGCAAACGTATATCTGGTATTGATTCCGTCCGCAAGTTGCGGCGTCTAGTACGTTGGCTTGTGTTACGTAGTAACTCCATTTTTTTCATTTTACATTTTACGTACATTTTTTATTGAGATCTTTTTCTTATATTAGGTGTACAACTTCGCTTCCACCGTTGTTTTCCGAAATTCGAGGCTTTATTGTAAAAAAACTGGTTATACATTTATGATTCAAAGTATTGTCCATCGCTGGCCACTACTTTCTCCCATCTTTCGGGCAGCATACGAATCCCGCGTTGTAAAAACTCGAATCGACCCAATTTTTTACTTCTTCATAAGACCGGAAGTGCTGGTCAGCCAGGCCGTGTGCCATTGATCGAAACAAGTGATGGTCCGAGGGAGCAACGTCTGGAGAATACGGCGGGCGGGGTAGGACTTCCCATTTCAAAGTTTCCAAGTATGTCTTGACCACTTTCGCAACATGGGGTCGAGCATTGTCATGCTGTAAAATCACTTTATCATGTCTCTCGTTGTATTGCGGCCGTTTGTCTTTCAATGCTCGGCTCAAACGCATTAATTGCGTTCGATAACGATCGCCTGTGATTGTTTCAGTCGGTTTTAACAACTCATAATACACTACGCCGAGCCGGTCCCACCAAATACTGAGCATGACCTTGGAACCGTGGATATTCGGTTTGGCCATCGACGTGGAAGCATGGCCGGGATATCCCCATAATTTTCTGTGCTTGGGATTATCGCAATGAACCCATTTTTCGTCCCCAGTCACAATGCGATGCAGAAATCCCTTCCGTCTTTGCCTTGCAAGCAGCTGTTCACAAACACACAAACGCCGTTCAACATCTCTCGGCTTCAACTCGTACGGCACCCAATTTCCTTGTTTCAGAATCATTCCCATGACTTTCAGGCGTTTTGAAATGGCTTGTTGCGTCACTCCCAATGATCCTACCAATTCTTGTGGCGTTTGACACGAGTCTTGATCAAGTAATGCCTCCAATTCTGCATCTTCGAAAACCTTCTCTCTTCCACCGCCATGCTGGTCTTCGACGTTAAAATCGCCGTTCTTGAAGCATTGAAACCACTCTCGGCACGTTCTTTCACGAATAGCGGCCTCACCATAGGTATTTGAGAGCATTCGATGAGCCTCAGCCGCAGACTTCTTCATATTAAAGCAGAAAATTAAAACCTCCCGCAAATGACGAGAATTTGGCTCGTAAGCTGACATTTTTAATCGAGAATAACTTTATGATGCAGACACAAATCGACTAATATTTCGATGGCGTTATGTTTACAAATACCTCAGTTAATTGTATGACATCTATGATCTATTTATTTCAACTACCACTTACCGCTACAGCCATCTATGCAAAACGGCGGAAGCAAAGTTGTATACCTAATATATATATATATATATATACATATATATATATATATATATATATATATATATATATATATATATATGTATATATATATATATATATATATATATATATATATATATATATATATATATATATATATTACTTATTATATCTTACTTCTTGGATAAATTCTAGCTTATTTAAATTATAGTGTAGCGCATATGAACCGAATTACGCGAAACAATACCACGAATCTCCGAAGTACAGTACCCGTGATAATATTTGTAAAACGGACAGAGGTCAGCTACGCGCCTTTGATGCGACAGCGACTGTAGTCCCGGCGTCACCGCCCTGTCCCCGATCAGGCAGATCGCTCGTCTCTGCATGCTCTCAACCAGGTCGACGGTATGCCTAGGAGCAGAGCTCCAAACATAAAATCAATATTCGAGCGCGGGTGTAATTTGGGATTTATAAATTCATTTACATGAACAAAACAAAACATTAATGTACATTTTTTAATTTAAATACATTTCAAATATAAAACATAAAATTAAAACATAAAACATTCATTGACATTTTCACATTATACACATATACGAGGGTGGGTTGAAAAGTTTCCGACCCCAACGTGAAGATAGCAGCACTCGTCAATAAAAACTAGTGAATGTAATTGTGCATCTTTTGATAGTTACTTACCAAAATGTCAGCTATTTTGAACGGGTAGTTTTTATTTGACGGTCGTTGGGATATGTAGCGATCCTAAATCGCTACTCCCACCCAAATCCCCAATATTATCATTACCCTACATCCAAATCCCCAATGTCATCATTAACCTACATCCAAATCCCGTGCTGAATCACATGAGCGATAAATTAAACCAAAAGTTAATTCGTCCCACATTGACTCAATTCCCAAAATCCTGACATAATGAAATGCTTAATTCAAAACGCATTTCATGATTTCCCTTCCAGGAACCTATCCAACCAAACCCTTAAACAATTCTTAGAACAAAATTCCAATTGAAGCACACGAAGTCTTGTGTGTGCTTCTTGGAATTTTTACACCTAAATAGTTGACAATTCTCAACTGAAAAAAACAATAAAAGGGCAGTAATTTTCGATTTCGAGATTAGTAGATCTCCAGAGGCCGAACCGCTGGCCAGTAGCATATAAATATAAATTCATAATCAGTAAGGTTCAAAAGAGGCCGAAGCCCTGGTCCGATACCATTGTCAAAGGCACCAAAAAAGGGAAAAATAAAGAAGAGACTATAAACAGAAAATAGAAGCCCAGTATTTCATTTGCCAACGGAACACTCTCCCCGGCGGGAAGTAACCAAACACACAATAAAGAGATCTTAACTAGATGCTACGAACCCTAGGATGCGACCCCCCCCCCCCCCCCCCCCCCAACGACAGATTAAGCTCCGCCATTCGCCACCAGAAGAGATCGCGGATCGAGCCCTAACTTAGTAAGCCCACACGCGCAAAAGGAGGAAGTTGCGAGGGCACACGGGTTTTCACCCCATCCACGTCACCCCAAAAGCGGCCCCGCAGAAGAGCATCGATAAAGGGGAACGACCCACCGGCCATTGAAAGCGCACAAAAGGAGGTAAGCGAAACCAATTTTACTTCCCCAGGCACAGACTTATTCTCAACAGATTCACTGTGAGTGTTTTTGTGAAAATGGACAAAATCGAGTACCGAGCTGTCATTAAATTTTTGTTTTTGAAAGGCAATACGCCTACGCAAATTAAAGATGAGTTCGACTCTGTGTATGGGGACTCTGCATCATTTACCACAGTGACAGCAGCAGTCTCATAGGAGGCGGGTACGCGTGGAGAAATACAAAGAGCTCAGAAGATCCGAAAAAAGACTCCACAGACAAAAGAAAAGTGTCTGGAAAAAAACCTTGTCTGTGAAATAGAGAAAAGTAGAGAGCGAGGTCCACGCCAGACACGGAAGTTCTACCAAATAATCCGCAGTATGACGCGGTACACACCACGCTGCACTTACTGCAAGGATAAAGAGGGTAATCTTTTGGCGTGTTGTTGCCACTTTGGCGGTTTTTTATATTTGTCCTTGGTCGGGTAGTGATGGCCGCGGTGTTCCGCCGAACAACGTCTGCAGTAAAAGGAATTAAAACAACCGGAACACGGAAACGATCACACAAATGAAACAGTGGGAAATGTTTTGTTTTAATTTGGGTTTTACTTAACTACTTGTAAATATTACGGATTTAATATTCCAGTTTTAATGTTTTGTTCACACACTGACTTTCCTAATCGAAACGACTATATTTCTTTACTATTTAACACGGATCTCACACAACTCACAACTCACGTTAACTCGAATTTGTTTGTTTCTCGAATCGCCGATACCTCCTCGATGAGGTTCTCCAACGTCTCCTCTCTGGACGGATGCTCCAAGTAGACTGACCAAACTTTAATCCCCCACCCGAAAAAGGGACATTTTTCCAAAGTACTTCTGCACAGTATTTCCCACAGTATCTGTAAAGGGAGAATTTTTCATTATGATAATAATCATCATCATCATCATTTGGTGGTGATCGAAATCCTGTCCCCCTTTGTCCGTTGATCGGATGCCGCCGCTTATTCTCCGATCACTCGCTGGTTTTGTTTATTCAACACATCTGGCATGAAGAAAAAGGGTCCCATGCAATTCGGGTGGGATAGCAACCATGGAATGTAATGCTTTTGTTTGCCTTTCACTCATAAACATCTATCTGGGATAGTGTTTAGAGTTTATGGCTCTATGGCTGCTAATCAGCAGCGCAACGATACGTTAAAGTGGTGATCCCGACGTGATCTGAACCTTCTTACTCCAGAATCTCATCACCGATCCGGAAGGCACTCTGGAGCCATGGGAAGTGCACTTCAATGAATTGCTAAATGGTCAGCTCACAGAAGAATTGCAGGCTCCATCAAGACCAAATGCTGCCGTCACCAAACATTGAGGAAACATTAAAAGCCATAAGACAGCTCAAATCAAATAAAGCCCCAGAGCTGATGGCATGCCAGCTGAGGTGATCAAACAAGGAGGGACAGCGTTACATCGTGGTGCACGTATGGGAGCAAGAGGAGATGCCGGCAGATTGGCGTCGTGGTATAATTTGCCCCATACATAAGAAGGGAGATATCACACAGTGCAGCAACTATAGGGGTATAACATTGCTGAGTACCGCCTACAAGAAACTCTCCTCTATCCTAGAAGATCGGATAGCCCCACATGCTAAAGCCATCATTGGTCAATATCAGTGTGGCTTCATCCCAGGCAAATCAGCAATTGATCAGATATTCACCCTTAGGCAGGCGATGGAAAAATGTCAGGAATTCAAGATTCCATTATATCATCTATTTACAGACTTTAAGGCCGCCTACGACAGCATAGCCAGGGTAGATCCATATAATCCCATGAGAGAATTCGGCATTCCAAACAAATTGATACGACTTTGTAGGTTGACCATGACCAACGTAACTAGTCAAGTAAAAATAGCGGGATTGCTGTCCAAACCAATAAACATCTTTAATGGACTCCGAGGAGGGGAATGTCTGGCCTGCCTCCTCTTCAACCTGGCGTTGGAGAAAGCAATCCACAGGATACTGTGGCGGTTCCAATAAACCCCATGCTCACCTCTTGCACGTACAACAAAAAACTTCTTCCTAGAGCACCTAAAACCCCGGAAAACAATTTATTATGGCGGTTCCATTGAACGTTACCTTCCCATTAATTACTCAAAGACCTTTTCCTGAAACACCTAAAACAATTAGCATCTTCAAACATTTCCCCCGGGGGCATGCTGGCATTCAATGCATCATATTCCTTAAATAACAATTCGGTTACGGCATCATGTAACCGACATGAAAACCGAAACATGTCAATGCACAATTCTCCCAACGTTCTTTACCGCACACGTGCATGGCATATTCCCTTGTTTTGTCTGCAGGCATACCGGTCGGTCGTCCGAACGGCAGGCACATCATAGCTCACCGCTGGCTACCAAAGGAAATCGAGTTCTGCATAATGTAAATACACACTCGGCAGATCGACCCTTTGAGACGTCAGCGATGTGTGCACGATCGGCATAGATGCTGTACGCAGTTGGCGACTGTATAAACATCCCAATTCCTGTCGGCATGATGGTTTGCCCAGCTGCAACCGCATCTTTTAATGTTTCCCATGGTTGGATTTGTTACTTTGTGCCTTTCGTTTAGCTAAGTTTCGCTAACCGAAACCACATCTGAGCGATTGGTCAGATTATCCCTTTTTTCCTTGCGGATTAGTGAATTAACATTCACAGCAATAATTTTTAGAGTTATTTCAGCCGCAGTGAACGTTATGATTAAAGTGCGGGTTCATCTGGAAACAGGGTCGAATAGATAATGTCCGTTGGAGCCGCTTGTTCTGTCAGTATCTTTTTTCGATCATTTCAAATTTTTTATCAAACGCAGCAAACTGTCCTTGTATGGACAGTAATCATTATCATCATCATCGGCACTACAACCGGGAACCGGTCTTGCCTTATTTAACAAATCTCTCCACCGGTCCCGATTTCGCGCCGATGTCATCCAGTTTGGCACTCCCAGGCTCTGGGTGTCCTGGTCTACGCCATACCTCCATCGCAGACAAGGTCCTTCCTTGCTGTGACCTTCCATACATCCCGCCACAAAGGACATTCCGGGCAGGCTCCTCTTCGCTCATTCGAGCGGGGTGTCCCGCCCACCGGAGTCTACCGAGCTTGAGTTTTCTTACAACAATAGCTTCAAGGTAGATCGCGTACAACTCATGGTTGTAGCGTCTCTGGAATCGTCCTCCGTCACATACGGGGCCAACAGTTCCCCTTAAGACTAAGAGTTCAGAGTGCCCTTTATTGAGCACCCAGGCCTCGGATCCATACATGGGTACTGGTAAGACCATGGTCTTGTACAGTAGCAGCTTGGATGTTCTGGATAAATTTCGAGATTTAAAGAGCCTTGATAGACTATAGTAGGTTTTGTTTGACTTGATCGGTCGTTCGCATATTTCTTCTTCCATATTGTTATCGGCTGATACTATTGACCCATGGTAGTTAAAGGATTGCACTACTTCAAATTCGTGCTCCAGTACCCTGATAGTTTGACCAACGTTAGGTCTTCTCTTCGCAGAAGTTGCCACCATGTACTTAGTTTTACCCTCATTAATGTGCAGTCCCAGTTTTTGGGCCACCTGCTCGATCTGGGTGAAGGTATTGTGGAATTTTTAGTATTTGGTGGTGTGTGGGAGTTTATTGGCCTTTTAGTTATGTGCCACAAGGACACACATTCACTAAAATTCCCTTACGTGTCGTTGGAGCGGAACGCCAACCCCGTCCGACTGCTGGTACTAACCGCACACTTCAGGAAAACAACATGGGTTACTCGGTAACAAAACGGTTCTTTATTTCTTTATAATATTGTGACGCATCACAATCAGTACTAGAATATTCGAGAGAGTCCAAAACAAAGTACTAGAATATTCTATAAAGTACTGGAAATCTGGAGACTATGAACAATAGAACATTCAAGGCTATGGAACGGGCGGAAACGAAACACCGAAATACGGTATAAATACGTCGCACACAGATCATGGAGACAAGTAAAAAGTAAGAAGTAAGCAGTCAAACACGCGATAAGTACGGAAGCGATGAGTAAAGAAATCATTAAGTGTACGGTAAAAGTAACGGTTGTTATTAACGGACAAATAAAGTGTTACATTAATTCAAAAACGATTAACCGGCTCTTATTTATTCAAAATAATTAATTCAGCGAACCCTAAGCTCGCTACAATATGCTTTATTTAATAATCTGACTCCCTTCTGTGTCTACTTCTTTTACACTACGCAACTTAGAATATGATTTAAATACACGTACAACTTAGTTCATAGTTAGAATATAATTTTATTTAAAATAACGCACAATATAATTTGATTTAGAATACACGTACAACTTAGTTCATGGTTAGAATATAATTTGTGCTCGCTCGCCCGTAACTGAATCTCGACTCTGGTGATCGCGTCCGCACACCACCGCGATTAGAAATCGACTCTCTCACTTATGGAGAAAATTGGACTTCATCCCTCGCACGGCGACCAATAGGAGAAGATCTTCGGCACATTGGTCCCAGCAAGGGTGCGAACACACACACGATGATTACTTCGGTTGCTCATGCTGTGTGTCCATGAGCATGCGAGCCGTGGATATACAATTTGTATAAATTGGGCTACCCAAATTATGGGGGGGGGGGGGCTATCTTAGTTTAAAATGGTCTACAACACAAAGTCGTTTACAGTAGAGATGCATACAAGTTCGAAGTACTAGAAGCCTACGTTATAGATATTCTTCTAAAAAGTCTCTGCATATGCTCCCGAAGCTCCACAGTGTATACAGTTTATCAATGAACTTGAACCCGTTTTCGAAGTCTCAAGTTAGACTCGGAAAATAATTATTTTTTTATGGCGGGAGATCTCAATTCCAAGCACAGTGCTTGGGGTAACCTTATCACAAACACAAGAGGCAATGTGTCGTTCGACTGGCGGCAAACAAACGCTATCGAACATAAACTAGAATTGTGCGCTACAAGTACTCCGTCATATCCAAGAGGAAATTCCTTCTTGGATTTATTGCTGCTGGACGAGCGAATACAATTATTAGATACGGATCTAACTACTCGAAATAGTCTTCGTACAATCGAGTACGATAGCGATCATTACGGACTTGGTGCTGTAATACATGTCCCAAACGAACATTCACTACTTGAGCAGTACAAACAGATACATTCTTTTAATTTCGGAAAAGCACACTGATAGCGCTTTGATTGGATAATAAAAAAGAATTACGCTCCAATGGCATAGATCCACCAACTGACAGAAATCTTCATAATGACGAAATTGATCATTATCTTTCGACGATGAACAACATTGTTACTAATACAATGAATCGTTCTATTCCAAAAGTGTCTCACATGGAGAGCCATACAAACCGGTACAGAAACGCAACGATCGACGAGCTGTATAGGCAAAAGAGTATTCTGCTCTCTAAGTTAAAACTGCTACAGACAATTCAGAGATCCAGGAAATAAAACAGTTAAGTCATTAATTAAAAATCTTCAAAAACTGATCCGTGACAACTATAGATCAGTAATTAATAAAGACTGGAACAAGAGAATTCAAGCCATTAAAGCTAGTGGACCGAATATGTTCCCACAAATAAATAAAGTCTTTCGAAGGAAAGATTATAATGACATCCCATGTCTGCGAATTCCGCGGACTCCCGAGAATTGTCAAATTCTGCTGAACGCAGCACACCCTGGAACACTTTAACTCTAACGAAGAGCTCATAATAGTCGAGGATCCGCAAAAAAAAGGCGAACTCGATTGGTGTTTGTTCGAAGCAGTGTATAGATCGAACGAATCGGCTCATTCTAACCTTGACCTGGAAAATAGGGCTCTCCAAAAACATATTTCGTTACGAAATGAACTTAACAATTGGCGTCTGTTAAGTCGAAGTTTCGCTATCTTTAGTGAAAATAATAGAGCGGATTCCCCCATTTAGAAATCTAAACACTAGTATATTTGTACACAATGATGAACTGACGGACATTCTTAGATCGATTAAGAACAAAACATCTCCTGGAATAGATAGTATTCCAAACATTGTTCTAAAGCATTTACCCCTTGAAGTAGTGAAGGTTTACACTATTTTGTTCAATAACGCTCTAAATAATGCATATTATCCAACCCAATGGAAATCTGCAGTAGTCTGTGGCGTTTGTAACAGATACACACGCGGCAGTGGCCTGTGCTTTGGTTCTATATTTTAGTGATTCTAACCGTGGTAGCGTCGGTTCGAATCACACGCTCTTCACTATCGTCGCAAAACGCTATAAGTCCGTCCCATCCCCAAAAAGGGCAAGGACAGGAGCAATCCAGCCAATCTTCGCTCTATTAGTGTGCTTTCGAACATCAGCACGGTATTCGAGAAAGTTATAAATAAAGCATTAACTAACTGGTGTGAGGAAAATGGTATTATTCCAAACAATCAGTTTGGTTTCCGTTCGCAATCTGACACAGTTCATGCTGCGACAAAACTTGTTTCCGACATACAATGGAACAAGGCGAAGCGACAATACACAGGGGCCTGTTTGGTTGACTTTGAAAAGGCTTTCGACACCGTATGGCTAGAAGGGCTGGTATATAAGTTATCAAATCTAGGTATGCCCGAATATTTCTTATACATTATCTACGATATGATAATGGGTAAACAATTTGTAGTGAAATGTGGAGATATAATCTCTAACAAATCCTTCCACATCAAAAACGTCCTACAACAAGGAGCAGTGAATTCTCGCATTTTATTCAACATTTACACTAGTGATCTAGTGGGTTCTCTCAACCATGCGATTGCGTATGCCGCCGACATTGGGGTGTATAGATCTGGAGAAAAGATTAATGTCATCAACAGACTTCTAGAAGATGATTTCAACAAAATCAAACGTTTTTGCGACGACTGGAAATTGAAAATAAAGTTCCAAAAAACAGGGACTATCCTTTTCAGAACGCCTCTGTCCAGTGCATCAAGGGATACAAAACGGAATTGGAAAACATTTTCCATTGCAGGAAGTAATAATCTTTCCCTACAAGTAAAAACTGTAGTCAGATACCTTGGAATCTGGCTTGATCAGTACCTTTACTTTGATAAGCATACGGCAGCTGCTCTTACAAGAGCTAAAAACCCACATGCAATGACACGAAGTTTCTTCCGTAGTGGTCTTCTGGATCATAAGGTGAAAATAATTTTATCCGACCAATATTAGTGTATTTGGCGCAACGCTAATAACTTTGCCCGTAAAAATAAATTATTATGGAAAATTTAACAAGCCTCGAGACTTGCTAAATAAGGCCAAGACCAGATCCCGGTTGTAGTGCCGATGATGATGATGAATATTAGTGTTTGGCTGCCCAGTATGGTATAACATATCCCCATTCTACATGGAGAAATTTCGGGTGTTCGAGAGTCAGAGTTTGCGTTCCTGCCTCGGAATGTGTACAACCCCAGAGTCGCAGTATAAGACATACTATCGCCATAAAGTCGTGTATGACAAATCAGGACTAAACAGAATAGATAACTTCATTATCAAGATTATCCGTGGTCACACAACAAGGGCAATGTGCAGTGAAAATGGTCTCATTTCGGGAGCATTCTATCCCAATGATATGCATCTGGAGAGTACTCTCCAGAATGGGTTTGTAGGGTAGGAGTATAGTGCACCGGCGTACGGCGCTGATTCACTCCCATCCCCATCATACTTCACCAATTGTGATTTTTCCGCCGAACGCCAAAAGAATAACACTGTCCACCAACTTGTGCAAAACTGCATAACTAACCGTCCACCAGAAGTAATTAAAACACACTGTATGCTGTTCTATGGTAAATTGTTCTTTTTTATTTAACTTTAGTAAGGAGGCAAAAATGTGCTGATTGAAATGTTTCGACCGTTAATTAATGTACACTTTCGTTTCTGCACCGATTTGTCGCTGGTGATAACTGTTTTGGAATATTCATGACACTAGGGTATTTATTAATAGTTATGTTTTAAACGCATTTAACAAAGGATCGATGTGACATTACAGATTAATAAGTAAAGAGGATCTAGCACACTCGACTCCGCGAAGGGACACGTCCCGCAGGGGTGCAGACTCCGGTGCACACCCTACGGGGGATGATAAAAATACTCGATGCGCGCGCACTGAAGGATGGAAGACGACTCCTGGTCCGATGATGTTGATATCCGGAATGCTGGGGCGATGGTCGTCCGTGAATTGTTCCTTTATAAAATCCAACTGAATGTATATTGTCTTTGGGCAAATGCCGCCACAATCGCTCACTGTTTACACTGGAACGGTCCTTGACTTTAATTTGACGAATTAAGGTTGCGTGTTCACGCGTTAGGTCACCAATGTGGAGGACGCGTCTTGGCACCAGGCACGTCGTCCTCAACCGACACTAAAAGAAAGTTCCACTGCTGAACCTGATCCGTCAAAAAGAATCAAAAACCGCAACACACCGATCACAAGGAGTAAGTAAAAGGCACTGTTTGGGTCTATTGAATCGAATGTTCTTTTATTGATTTTACTTAAGGATTACACGGTTGGATGTCAATTTATTTAATTATTAAAGGAAAAGTTCGCTTGCAGATAATTTAATTCCGAACACTTTAGTCTTCACTACCGCATTAAATGTGAGACGAGCTATCAAGTCAACCAGCACTTCACAAACGACCCGTTTATAAACGCATCTCCGCAGCCGGCGGAGAGCGGGAGTGAACCGACCGTCGCGAACGGTGGTTGTAATAGGACTCGCCGAGGATAGAATTCTGAAATGAATTCCATCCTAGGTTAGGGTTAAGAAACAAGAGAAGAGAGAGAAAAACTTTTCGAACCGAATTGCACTCTTTCAGTGCAGTGGTGTGTATGCATGGTTCTTTCATGGATGAGAACGAACCTATAACAAAGAAAGGGCATAAAGTGCATTCATAGGATACGATTTCGGTAAAGCAAATAAAACCGAACTCGTCGGATACTAATGGGTTTGCTTATGCATCGTCCGGTAATGGGGGTCAGCTAAATAAATAGCAGCCGCTCATTAAATGAAAAAAAAAATGCTTTTCGGATACTACAACCGATATGTATTGTTTATGGTATCGCAGGAATCCTATGAAGGAACAGTGTTCTTCTGTTTGCAATGGTGCGAGTTAGAGGATTTTGTGGGTATTGTTAGTATTGTGCCAAGACACGGGCACCGGTTTTACTAACTTTTCAACGACGTAGAGAGAAGTCAGGACACACCACGGAAAAAATGTCACTGCTTCGTCAAAGAAAGTAATGAAACGAATGAAACACTGTATATTAATGTAGAGCACTGTTTTTTATTGTTCGTATTAGTAATTGGTAATTAATAGTAATAGTGCTGTTCTTAAACTTAATTACACCACGAACATTCCACTTCCGCGCACGTCTCTTTTATTGGAAAAGGTGCTTAAGCTCTGTTATTATTTAATTTGAAAAACCAATCGATAAGTACTTTCCAAACTCATACGTCCTCGGTGACGGTAGAACTCTGACTCAGATGATGCAACTCACATCCATCTGTTCGATGGCCACGAAATGCATCGATAGGGGAGGGTTGTGTATGTGTGCGTATAGCACAAGTACGTTGCCCTACAGCCTGGATATCGGCGACGACGAAAGTGCACCTAAATAAACATGGGCTGGTGTAATGAATTGGTATTATAGAGATATGCGATGGCGAAAAATCGCCGAAGGGAGAAATAGGTTTCTGTGTCTTAAATAAGCAGAAACGCTACTTCGAGGGCCACAAATCTTTGATGACCTGCGCCTGAGAACGAAATAGGTTTTTGCTTCAAGATACACAAAAACGCTATTTCAAGGGTCACGATGATATGCACATCGTGTTTACTTAGGCGTTCATGCTAATGCCATTGTAGGCTATAGATTTTTTCGTGGCGATAAGCAAACCGATGGTTTGCTCGCCTATGACCTAGGCTATGGTAGTTTTTGTTTGTTTTACAGGCCGGAGCATCGTTAGCATGATTTGGGTTATGATTGTCTAACATCAATCATATTAGTGCCCAAATCCCATGATCGGTAGATAACCGACAAAGGAAATTGATCGCAAGTGTTGCGAACCTTGGGACTGGGGCAATAAATGGATATGAACCGTAGCAAGAAACCATCGGCTACAGCTATGTCAACAATTACGCTGGCCAGCTAGTATTTATCTATTATAATTGCTGACAAGCGGAGCCGATGGAGATATGGTACGGGTCATAAACGGAAATATTTAATGTGATGCATGCCTTAATGAGGTTTAACTTTCAGGTGAAAGGTATTTGAAAGACAGCTTAAGCTGTTCGAATGCAGGTAAGTATTATGGGTTTGGAAGGTGGTTAATTTAAGAGGATGGGCGGTTCTTTGGGAATGTATTGAAGAACCGCCACAATTTTATTGCTGGGAGAAAACGGTCGCCGGCCAATGTGAACGTAAAGAAATTTATCGTACACATGGCGAAGTTGGAAAATAGACGGCGCAATATTTATGGTCCCTGTCATGACGGTTACATTGTATGCAAACCGAATCATTTTGTTTACAGGAATTTGTTTGGGGGGACTTCCTTGCCACTGAAGGTGCCGAATTGGTTTGAGATTCCTGATAAGGCAAGAAAGAAATCTTACAGGAATTGTATACGAAGTGATGCATGAAAAGGTAAGTTTTCTTTACAGGAACTTTAAGATTATAGATTTGATCTAATTAATGCGTGAAGCATTTCCAGGTGCTTAATGCGATTGCATTAGCAAAACTTATGTGACTTGGGATGAGGTTATGGGGGCTTTTAAGCAAGTGTACCGTAGGATTTGGCGGCACCGCCACTAGTTCATTCCCCCAGAAGCGTTCCCTTTCTTAAACAAAAAAAACGTATCCAAGACAAACATGGAGTCCCTATTATTTACCACGCTTTCCGTGGTGCCAGGAATAAACGAATTCTCCACGATAACGATATCTCTAATATTCCAGTTCGCCTGCGTTTTAGTGTGGTGATCAGTGAAAGAGATAAATAAGGTCGATCTTGTAGTGCTCCAAGAAGTCGATCTTGTAGTGCACCAAGAAGCCCTACCAAATCCTTTCCCCACACATACATCCAAATTCCAACACCTACAGGATGATTCAAACAAATCAATCACCCAAATTTAAAAATACAAAATCCCGATAAACGAATCAAATATTCGTTTATAATCCAAAACATCAATTTCCCCAGATCTTCAAACAGAAGCATATATGGTAAATTGAACCAGATGTTCAATTTCCATACTCACGCTCATGTGTCCGAGAATTCGCCTAACCGGATTTTTATCTCCAAAAACAAACACACAACTCCGACCAAAGTATCTAAATCGAGATTTTGCTTTGAATTCGATCTCTTCGAGATACAAAATCTCGATTTGGTTTCACTTATAAGGGTGATGAATTTCAGATTCGGATCAGTCTCTAGGTTGGCGTCCGACGTTTAAGGACGTCAATCATTTAAATTAAATATTGAAATTAATAAAAATAGTTTTAATTGCAAATACCTGCGTTTTATTGAATTCGGCCGAATATCAGGCCTGTATTCACCAATCGGTTGTCACTCTTCCCGGAGGCACGGTGGCGACCGCAACGGGTCCCCTCAGGAGCGGTCTTAAGAGGAGACGCTCCCTGAGAGAAGGGCCACAACAATCTCATCCCAACTGGTCGTGGATCAGCGATGAAGAACGGACTATACGTCCTCAAATATAGTATGCCTCTCAGGCACACCGCTTTCCTTCCCCCTATCACCAATCCCCAATTATTTTTTTTATTTTGATTTCTTATTTTATTTTTATTTTTTATTTTTTAGTTTTTTATTTTTATTTGTATTACTTCTTAATGTTTGCACGTTTTCTTTCGTTTTTTTTTATTTTGCTTGTCAACCCTCATATATGTAATTAAAAAAAAATTAATAAATAACACATGATATAGAAAAAATAGAATAAATTTTAAAAAGAAAACATCAATTATTGTGACATGTTATAAAAACATTATTGTACGCCGAAAGGCATAAGAAAAATGATAATGTATAATTTAGAGTGCTTGCGAAGAGCCAGTAAATTAATGTAAGATTGATATCTGTATAACAGAAGTTAACATTTAGTCTTAAATAAAATATGTAATTGAATTATTAAAGGTACATTCTCATCATCATCATCATCGGCACTACAACCGGGAACCGGTCTTGGCCTTATTCATGCAAGTCCAGAGGCTTGTTAAATTTTCCATAATGATTTGTTTTTTCCGGACAAGGTCATTAGTCTTGCGCCAGAGGCTCCCCGGCGGGGAATCGAACCCCGGTCTCCCGCGTGACAGGCGGGTATACTAACCACTATACTATCGAGGAGCCCATTCTCATCAGTTGGGTCAAATTTTGGTCAACATTTTGTTTTTTTGCGGAATTCGATAGGTATAACTGTCTAGAATATTATGTTAAAAGGAAAAATCGAAATTCGTAACGGTTAAAAAGTTATGGGGCTCCGAGCCGACTGAGTCAAAGCAGGTAATAACTACACTTAAAGCTTTAAACGCGTTTTCTGAAAACAACGTTTTTCGAGCTGGCGACTGTGATAACTCCGTCAATTTTTAACGAATCTTAATGTTTTTTTTTAAATACGCGTAATTGAACTCTCTGTATTCGAGAATAAAGTTTTGAGGGGCATCTTTGGAGGTAAATATGACGAGGAGGCAGGACAATGGAGGAGACTACATAACCACGAATTGGAAGAGCTATATCGCAAACCTACAATAGTGAGAGTAATCAAGTCGCGAAGATTAAGATGGGCCGGACACGTGGCGCGAATGGGAAACGATAGGACCGTGCATAGAATTCTTGACGGTAGACCAACGGGAAAGAGACCGGTAGGACGGCCGCGACGGAGATGGGAGGACAATGTTAGGTTTGACCTTGAGGAGATCGGATCGAATGGTCAAGCGTGAAAGGAGAGTGCCCAGGACAGGCAACGATGGCGAAGCCGAGTCGGTGAGGTCATGAACTTCCAGGTTCCTACAGGCCAATAAATAATAATAATAATAATAATTGAACTCTCTATATATAATTATGCCGATACGTGGTAAATTGATTTTTTTAAAAACAAAAAAAAGAACGAAAACATTCATTAAAAGCGCACATAAATTTCAAAACGTCGCAATTTTGTTATTTTTGGATAGATTTCATTTTTCGTGGTTCATGCCATAACCACACTCATACTAACCAGTAAACTTTTTCGATTTTTTGTTTCAGATAAATCTTATGACCTGTAGGACAGTCGCCATAATAACCCCTACCTCGGGGTTATCATGAAATTAACTGAAATTTTTTTAAAAGCTACTTAAAAATACAGTAAATATACCTGAAAAATCACGAATGTCTAGATTTATTACTTTCCTGAAAAAAAAAAAAAAAAACATGAAAATAGCCTATTTTTCGGCCTTACTGATGAGAATGTACCCTTAAGTAAATGTGGAGATAAAGTCCCTCGAGTTTTTTTTTGCTGGTTTCCGAAACGAAACAGTAGAACGCGTTCACATAGGTCACAACACAGATTGAAACCGAATTCCAACACATCCGAAAATAAAATAATTTGCAATTCTTTTCGTGCCGGTTGAAAGTGAATGTGTGCCTGATATCCATTAACAGTTCGCGCATTCATAACCTGAGAGAATTACAACACATCCAATCTTGTGAATTAAAAATAGCGAAAACAAAACAACACAAAGGCAAATCAACAAGTAGGAGCTCAACTACGAAGGAAGCACCGACATCGCCAATTCATCCAACTCCGGTAGGATTGTTCAGCTACATCGATACCCCCGTCGAGTCAAACCCGGGGGCGATCAACTGCAAGTAGGCTCCTTTTTTATTTTATATTTTGTGTGCAAAAAGAACGTTTTAATTTTGCAACAAACCTAGCGTAATCGATCTAGCCATGAAGATGCTTAACATGGCTAAATAATACACAGCTTGAAGAATCATTAACTCCTAACTGACAACCGCGAGAGGATATCATCTGTGACACAGGAGGAGGGAGACCCTAACCAACTACCTAAAAGTAATTAACGAAAAACTAGGCTTCAGTAATTAAACAGAATAATATCTACATAAATTGCGTCTTACTTATTCAAGCGGCGCTATATGCCATCATATTACTAAGCTTTATATTATTTGAGAGATCCGGTTATTCACCTCTTTTAAAAACGATCCCCATACATTTTTATAGCACATAAAAATGCAGGTTTTTAAGCACACATGTCAAATATTTCCGACGACAGCTACAAAATGGGAGAAATAAAAACATTTGTCGCACAACACATCAAGTAAAAGACTATTCTCGTAAAAGACCGCTTACCACATTTAGTACATTCCCGATTGGAATATTTCCATTAAAAAAGCCTGCAACGTTAGTAACGTGTCGTGGCGATTAAACAGAGCCATGCAGCAATTGTTGGGACCTTGATAAAGTTGTAAATATAATGTGCGTCATCAAAACACTTTGGCTGAGGGGTTTTATGTCTGGGGTCGAAGATAACGCGTTGATGTTAGACATCCATTTTTGGCAGACCAACAAAGCAAAACAGCAAGACAATCAGTTGCCCCAAGGATTGAATAACTACCAACTCCAGTGACTTATGAAAGTCGGAAATTCTGAGGTCTACCGACGAATTACATTACCATTGAGCAATAAAATGAAGTACTCAGAAAACGAATCAGGAAGACGAAATAATTGACTGTGGCTGTGACATTAGAAGATTGCCACACTGTGCGAGATCGAAAGCATTAGTCATATAGGATGTTTCCCATTGTGTGTCAATGTTGAATTGAAATTGAACTATGTGCCCTATGAGCTACTGTTGCTTTTACTACACAAGCGATACAATTCTGTGAAATAGCAAACAACATAAACTAACTGACATTAAGGTTTGCAGCTACTCAGACATTTCTTCGCCTCTCAAGCGACATACTGGTAAAAACAAGTGACCTTCCATTTAGGTTTGAAAATTTAAGTAGATCGTATTGTCTAGATTACACACCCAGTTCAGGAAGCTTTCAGTTCTTAGTTGCAGGGGACGACGCCCTCAAGTATTCCATAAAAAGATCTTATCTCCGGGGACCACAATGGATTTTGCACTTCACTCCGGTGGGATAAGCATTTATTTTATTCAGAATCATATTACACACTTTCTTTTTGTACGACTAAAGGCTGTCATATTTTATAACTAGTGTCCTTATGCAAAATTGGGTGGCGAGAGGGCCGACTTTAGCGAGACAAAGACAGATGTGTCCTCCATCTTGTCTCTGACTTCTGGTCATCTTGCGATAACCAGAATCACCCACATCCGTGAGGATGTTGGGCTCGGTCTCGCGATATCTGAAAAGAAAAAAGTGGGGGATATCCAAGGATAGTTGCCCTGTGAGTAGGGCGTTAGAATATACTTACAGTTAGGCCAGCTTGTCGTAAGAGGCGACTAAAGGCCGAGTGGTAGCCGGGGTCCCAACACCCTGTGCGCCCGGTGAAATACCACCCCATCAAGCTATAGGCTCCGTGAAATGGTCGGGAGAAATCCCTGGCCATCTTTCGGGGCTTGGCTAATGGACCGGTTCGAGAAAAGATTGGTTAGGCGGTAGTCGGTCCCAAGGTGAGATACCACCCCGTCACGCTATACATTCCGCGATATCGCCGAGAGAAATCTTCGACGGTGTTTCGGATGTGTAGCTGATGGCCCGGATTGACACGGAGCTAAGTCATGATGGTACGTTCTGATATAAAAAATTCCGGAGGTAAACTAGCCTCCCATTCGGATCTCCGGGGGGGACTATGTCAGGGGGAATATCATGCAGATATCATGATAAATAATGGAACTTTAAGAGGTTCGTCATTGCATAACCGGGCTCGCTCTCGAGGCTCTGCCCACGCTCGACTGGTGACGGCATTTTGTAACATCAGGGGCATCGGTTTCACCAATACCAATGTAAACGCCGTCCACCAATATTTACAAACAACGGAACCTGATGTCCTTGCCCTAACTGACACCCACGTCGATTCGTCAACTGATTCGACATATCTTCGTTGCTCAGGATACGACTTACATTAGAGATTCCGTTTTAAGGGCGGTGTCTGCGTCTTCGCACGGTCCGATCTGGCTTGCCAGAGGATGGAGGCGTTGGAACCCAATAATATGGACATCATATGATTGAGGGTCGTGCTGAGGAAATCCGTTAAATTTCTTTGTTGTCTTTACCGCTCCCCGAATGACGATCGACCAGCGACATTTTTCGAACATCTTTCATATACCGTCGACTGGATACACATCAACCACCCAGCTTCTGAAATTGTTGTCCTTGGTGATTTTAATGTGCACAATTCCGGCTGGTTGTTAAATTCTAACAGAACCGACGAGGCTGGGAGGCTGGCGGAGATGTTTGCTGTAAACCACAACTTTACTCAACTCGTGGGGGAACCAACGCGAGTGCCGGGTGCCCGAGGCGATTATGCGAACACCCTGGATCTGTTTTTGACATCCGAACCGAGTATTTATACCGTAGAGGTTTCTGCGCCACTGGGAAACTCAGATCACTGCTTGGTATCTGTCGCGCAAGCACTTGCATACCAGGCAAGCAACCGGCCTAGGCAGCTTCGCCATGTATGGAAGTATGGGGCCGCTAACTGGGACGATTTGCGAGGCTTCTTCGCAGCCTTTCCGTGGTCCGAGGTGTGCTTCGGAAACTCCGATGTTAACGTTTGCGCGGAGTCGGTATCAGAGATTATTCTTCTGGGGATGGAGATGTATATTCCACATTCCATCAAACGAAGTTCGTCTGATAAACCTTGGTTTGGCAAAAAGTGCGAGCTGATTACAGCGGCAAAAAATAGAGCTTTTAAGCAATGGCGCTCCAATCCCACCGATGCTACCAGAGCGAATTTTGTCAGAATCAGAAACGCGTGCAACCAGGCTATTGATACCGCGAAGAAGGCTCACAACGACAGGGTGATCAATAAGCTCCTTCGGTGCCCAACTGGTTCGCGCTCCTTCTGGTCAATGGCAAGGGGTGTCAGCGGTAACTTCGCATCCTCCCCTTCCCCGCCGTTGGTGACAGACAGCGGGACATTAGACACGAATCCAAAGGATAAAGCTAATGTATTCGCGAATTTATTTTCCGCGAATTCAAACTTCGATCCCGGCCTTCTGCAGCCACCCGTGATCCCGCCGGTACAGTCTTCCATGCGGGATGTGAGATTTCGTCCGCGCACTATTCAGCGCATTCTACGTGAACTGGATTGTAGGAAGGCAACCGGCCCGGACGGAATACCAACAATAGTCCTTAAGAACTGTGCTCCAGGACTTTCGCCGGTTCTTGGCAGACTCTTCCGCTTATCTTATGCACGGAAGACCTTTCCTGCATGCTGGAATATCCCTCGAGTTCAGCCAATCCCAAAGACGGGAAAAAAGTGTCTCCCACAAAATTACCGTCCGATAGCATCATCATCATCATCATCGGCACTACAACCGGGAACAGGTCTTGGCCTTATTCGGCAACTCCTGAGGCAATTTTCCATAATGATTTGTTTTTTTTTTGGGCAAGGTCATTAGTCTTGCGCCAGAGGCTCCCCGACGGGGAATCGAACCCCGGTCTCCAGCGTGACAGGCGGGTATACTAACCACTATACTATCGAGGAGCCCCGTCCGATAGCATTACTGTCTATTTTATCTAAGGTAATGGAAAAAGTCATCAATACAGAGTTAGTTAAGTATTTGGAGTGCAACAGACTTCTGAATGATCGTCAATACGGATTCCGGGGCAGGCGGTCCACGGGAGACCTTTTGGCACTTATAACCGATATATGTACATCTGCGATTGAACAGCATGGTGAGTCAAGGGCAGTCGCATTGGAAAATTCCAAGGCTTTTGACCGCGTCTGGCACGGGGCATAGCTTAGCAAACTTCGTTCATATGGACTTTCCCAACAGCTTTGCGACTGAACGAGGAGCTTCCTCGAGAAACGATCGATCCGGGTTGTTGTGGACGGCTGGTGTTCAGATCTGTATCCTGTTAATTCGGGGGTGCCCCAAGGTTCTATTTTGGCTCCAACCTTGTTCTTGCTTCACATAAATGATTTGTTGGAGACAACGGATAACAAAGTGTTCAGTTTAGCGGATGATAGTACGCTTGTTTCCTCCTTTTCGAGTGATCGGCCGATTGGTGCATCTGCGTCACACCAGCTGAGATGTAGACAGATTGATTCTCTGAATCGGGATCTGGATAAAGTCCTGCAGTGGGGAAGTGCCAATCTTGTTGACTTCAATGCAACGAAGACTCAGTATACAACATTCACAAAAAAAACTGGATCATCGATTCCACAGCTGATGATGAATGGCCGGCCCCTCGAGGCTGGGGAAAGTTTGAAATTGCTCGGTGTCACGGTCTGTGGGAATGTATCATGGCATAAACACGTGTCGAACATCGCCAGGTCAGCCTCAGGAAAACTGAGTTATATTTTTAGAGCCAAGAAATATTTTACTCCGGCCCAACTTCTTCTCCTATATAAATTCCAAATTAGACCCGCGCTCGAATATTGCTCTCATGTTTGGAGCTCGGCTCCTAAACATACCCTCGACCTACTTGAGAGCATACAGAGACGAGCGATCCGCCTGATCGGGGACTCGGCGCTGACGTCGGGACTGCAGTAGTTGTCACATCGAAGGCGCGTAGCCGACCTCTGTCTGTTTTACAGATATTATCACGGGTGCTGTTCTTCGGAGATTCGTGGTATTGTTCCGCGCAATTTGGCTTATATGCGCTCCACAAGACAATCCGTCGGGCGAGGAATGTCTGAGGAATATCTGAGGTGTAGATATTAAATAAGATGGGGCCTAGAATGGAGCCCTGTGGTACGCCTGCAGCGGCGTTGAAAGTTTGGGAAAGCTTTCCATTCACTCGAACTTGGAAGGTCCTGTTTAAAACAAACTGGTAGATGATACTACACAGCGTTTTACTGAGGCCATTATTCAGTAATTTAAAAACGAGACCTTCGATCCAGGTTGTGTCAAAAGCCTTTTCAATGTCCAGGCTCACCGTAATGGAGCAACAGCAAACATGGTTTTGAAATATGTTGGGAGCCATAGTGGTGCTGTGCGCTCTTCTAAATCCAAATTGGAAGTCAGGTATTAGGTTCCTGACACTGATAAATTTATTTAGCTTCTCGTATATGAACTGTTCATATATTTTGCTGATGCAGGTGAGGAGCGAAATAGGACGAAAGCTTGAGGGGTGATAATTTGGTTTCCCAACTTTTGCTATTGGGCAGACAACAGCATGCTTCCAAGCTTGGGGAAAATACCCCATGTTGTAGGCATGGTTGAGCAGAATGCAGAGCTTTATAAAGAATAAAGCAGAAAGCCTTCGCAACGAGTGGTAGGACATATTGTCGATACCGGGTGACTTCTTGGGGTTTCGAGATTTAACTAGGTTCTGTAGGGTATTTGGTGTGCCGAAGCCGTGACTATTATCACGTGTGTCGTCGAAGTATGCTCTGTTAGCTGAGTTAAAGACAACTGTTGGCTCGTTAAAGTTGCCTAATTTATTATGAACCTCTGAACTAATTATTGCATTCGTTTCCGGGTCGCCATCCTCGAGAGTAAGCTTGTGATTATTTTCAAAGGTCTCTCCGATGATGTTTGCTTTATTGGTGTCATTATTGACAACAAGACCGTTGTGCATGATTGGCCCAGTGATACGAGAAGTGCCACATATCTTTTTAACATTTTTATAAATGTTCTGGTTCATCTGAATACCCTTCAGTTTGTCCTCCAATTGTCGGGTACGATTGTTTTGGATTCTTTGTTTTATCAGTGTGCCAATATTGTGAATAATGGCTCGCAATAATGGCTCCCTTTGCGTAAAGCGGTGACGGTATCTCATACTGCAGAGCTTTTTACGCCCCCGGATGGGACGAAGAGTGAGGTCGTCAAGGGGAATCTGATAAGTCTTTTCAAGTTTGTACTTCGGGACATGAGTCTCAGAAGTTTCAACTAGAATCTCGTGAAGTCGAGTTGCAGCGTTATTTATCTCAACCGTCGTTAGGTTCCTGTCACTATGAACACTCTCTACAGTTTTTCTATGCTATTTATACTTAAATTCTATCTTAGCCTAGGAATCTTCTAATGTGTTTTAATGACCCATCGTATAGATACATGTGTTTTGCTTCTTAGCATTTTATTTTGGGTTTTTTTTTTTTGGATTTAGGTAAATGATGTCTAGACACAATTTTAGTGTTAAATATTTTAAGGAATGAATAGGAAACACATTCCTAGAAGATCGTAAAAAATGCAGACGCTAGTTGTTGTTGGATGAATTTCTTATTTTAAGGTGAACATAAGGATGCATATTGGTTGGGTGATTCATACGTTAACTCGAGCAAGCAACGGCTTCTCAGAATAAAACACCCTTGCTTCAAAAGCCAAAAACCAAAATCGAGCAACCGTAGCGGCTGCTCGATTGTGATTGGCCAAAAGCCACTTGCGTTGCCGGCTTTCAGGTACCTAGAGAGGAAGATGACCCTTATATTCCCAGGTTCGATTTCGTTCATCGAAGAAACTTAACAAAAGAAAATGACAAAAGAGAGAATTTGTACTTGTGCAAGCAGTCGAGTTTCATACGCTGCGGAGTGAGCACTAACATTTGGAATTTTAGAGAGCCGAGTTTCATACGCTGCGGAGTGAGCACTAACATTTCGAATTTTAGACAGTCGATGAATAACGTCCGAACGAGGAAGTCGTATTTTGTTTTACCTTTCAATAAGTCAAGTCGAGTTGATCCTCCTTGTGTGGAGCAATAACGAAAAAGAAAAAGGGTCTAGTTTCACCCGCCGGCTCGCGGCAATTAAAAAGTTTCTGATTATGTTTTTTTCTTCTCAAAAATAATAAATGAATAACCTGAGAAGTATGAAAAGGTTTTGTGTTATTAATTCATACACGAAAAAGGATCATCCACGCTCTTCCCTCGGTCGACACGCGGAAGCGCGGTCGCTCGGATTAAAAAATATATATACACAATATATATATATATATATATATATATATATATATATATATATATATATATATATATATATAACAGCAGTAAAGGCTAACTGCTCTTTCAGAAATTGCATTAGTTTATCATCATTCACCATTGCAAGGAGAATTGAAGACTTGTCCGAGAGCATAGCAACAACGCTTTGTGAACGCATTGCAAAATTCGAATACTGTTCTTTGGCACTTGATGAGACTTGTGATATTAGCGATACAGCACAACTGGCTATATTTTTACGTGGTATTGACACTAAATTTAATATCACCGAAGAATTGTGTTCACTTATTACAATGCAAGGGACCACAACCGGCAAAGACCTGTACGATGAACTAAAGTCTGTGTTGGAAAAATTTTCAATTTTATTAGAAAAGATTATTGGTATATCGACAGATGGAGCACGAGCATGGAGGTAGGAGTATCGGGAAGGCTATTTCAAGACATTAAGAAGGTCACAGGAAGGGAAATATTCGTTAACCACTGCATAATTCACCAGGAAAATTTGTGTGCGAAAAGATTGAGCTGTCAAATGTCACAGTAATAATAATACCAATAATTAAACTATAATCAATTTTATATAGTCGCGCGCGTTAAATCACCGTGAATTTAAAGAATTTCTGAAAGATTTAGAAACTGAATATGGGGACGTGGTTTTTAATACCGAAGTACGTTGGCTTAGTAGAGGTGCAATGCTAAAAAGAGTATACAACTTAAAAAGCGAAATACAATTGTTGCTGGATATGAAGGGATATGCATTTCCCCATTTTGGTAATAAGGAATGGATGAGTGATTTTGGGTTTCTTATCGACATGATCTTAATGTGGAACAAGGCAAACGACAGTTTATTAACATTTTGTATGATAAAATTCAGGGCTTTGAGCGCAAATTAAAATTGTGGAAATAACATCTTTTGAAGAATAATACGTCTCACTTTCCACATTTAGAAAAAGAAAACGTTACTACTTCTCAAAAATACGCACAATATGTAGACATTTCAATCAACGAACAGACATATTTGTATGCATGAACTAATTAACTTGCGAAAACTTAGATAACTTATCAACTCAAATGAAAACTGATAAATTCTCGATGGACTTATCGCTGAACACAGCTTTATTCATTAAAAAACAAAAAGCCACATTGTGGCGTGCGAAAGACCAATTAAAAGTTCATAGAAAAGTTGTTTTAAATCCAATTACATAACGTTGATCATTGATAGTTGATCGAGCACCAAAAGCAGTAAGCAATGACAGTTAGCGATGACGGTTGTTCATGCACTGTCATCGTGTTGCCGGCAGGTGTGGTGAATATATTTGTCGGGGAGAGTACTAGACGATGAGCGTACTAGATTCTCCCCGAGCATATAATTGTGAGTCCGCAACAATATATATATATATATATATATATATATATATATATATATATATATATATATATATATATATATATATATATATATTTATATATTTTCTTTTTCACAAGCAAAATTTTAAATCAAAACGATTATAAGGTTCAAACACACAACGATTTAAAACAAAAATAAGAACTAAAATGATTAAACTAAAGGAGAGAATGGGCGGGGGGGGGGGGGGGGGGGGGGCTACGGTTAAAGTACATACTATATTTGGGACGTGTAGTCCTTTTCTCGTCACACGCCGTGTGGGGGTTCTCTATACCACATGAAGAACCAACCCACAATTCCAACTAACCTTGACCGCTAACAGTGCGTCACCTTAATCCAACTCCCCATTCAAAACCTGCAATACACACATTCGCAACCAGGCTAAATCTGCAAGCGCATCCATCCCGAACTTGCAAGAATCCATCTCCCAATCTGCAATGAAAGGCGTTTTTCCAAAACTTCCAACAGAATACAATTCACTAGCATACATTCTAAATCATATCCCTCAATTACATCACCCAACATATAATTTTACCCAAAACCGCTTCGGTTAATTCTCTATTTAAGTTATATTCCTTCCTTGCGACCAAGCAATCTTAATTTCCCCGGAAATTCATATGCTGTAATAAAACGCATATTCAAACCTACAACGGAATATTCATCATCACCACCAACTACACCGAGCCGCATACATTTCCCCGAAATTGCTTCGGTTAATTCTCTATCTAAATTATATCCCTTGCTTGCACCCAAGCAATTCCAATTTCCCCCGAAAACCATTTCGGTTCCTATTCTACCTAAAAGATGTAAAACCACATCAATTCCCTACAATCAAACCGCGTGTATTTTCCCCAAAAACCACTTGGGTTCATTTCCTTCTTAAACTATACTTCTCGCATGCAATCAAGCGGCAGCTTATTTTCCGCGAAACGACCATCACAACGATCAAGACCCTTGATCATACTTGGCTATGCCGCCGAAACCAATTTCCCGTTACACACAACCAACGAATCCAACTCAGCTTATACGGCGAGGATTCTCCGGAACTAATCCTCTATACAGGCATAGCAGCACTTCTCGAAGTTCCTAGTAAATGGCAGCGAGTCGATTCTAGCTATGACTCCACTGCCACGACGCGCCAGTAATTCGTCAGTCGAGTAATAACCACCTTCATACACTCCAGTGCGCATCCCTGAGTAGTCGGGTCGCTCAGCTCAACGAATCGTCATCGCAAATTGATGGGCGCGTATTTAAGATAGCGTGTACGAGTGCAGTCTTTACACTATTTACCAGCGTTATTAATTCAGGTGACGCACTTCCCCACTGCACATCTACATCTCAGCTGATGCGACGCAGATGCACCAATCGGCCGAACACTCGAAAAGGAGGAAACAAGCGTACTATCATCCGCAAAACGGAACAATTTGTTATCCGTTGCTTCCAACAAATCATTTATGTGAAGGAAGAACAAGGTTGAAGCCAAAATAGAGCCCTGGGGCACCCCTGAATTAACAGGATACAGATCCGAACGCTCGCCGGCCACAACATCCCGGATCGATCTATTTTCGAGGAAGCTCCTCGTCCAGTCGCAAAGCTGTTGGGAAAGTCCATATGAACAAAGTTTGCTAAGCTATGCCCCGTGCCAGACGCGGTCAAAAGCCTTGGAAATATCCAATGCGACCGCCCTTGACTCACCATGCCGTTTAATCGCAGATGTCCATATATCGGTTATAAGTGTCAAAACGTCTCCCGTGGACCGTCGCCACGGAATCCGCATTGACGATCATTCAGAAGTCCGTTACACTCCAAATACTTAATTAACTTTGTAATCATGACTTTCTCCATTCCCTTAGATAAAATAGACAGTAATGCTATCGGACGGTAATTTTGTGGGAGACACTTTTTTCCTGTCTTTGGGATTGGCTGAACTCGTGCGATTTTCCAGCGGGCAGTAAAGGTCCTCCGTGCATAAGATAAGCGGAAGAGTCTGCCAAGAACCGGCGATAGTTCTGGAGCACAGTTCTTAAGGACTATTGCTGGTATTCCGTCCGGGCAGGTTGCCTTCCTACAATCCAGTTCACGTAGAATGCGTTCAATATTGCGCGGACGAATTCTCACATCCCGCATCGAAGACCATGCGGCGAAATCACAGGTGGCTCCAAAAGGCCGGGGTCGAGGTTTGAATTCGCGGAAAATAAATTCGCGAACACATTAGCTTTGTCCTTTGAATTCGTGACTAACGTCCCGCTCTCTGTCACCAACGGAGGGAAGGAGTTGGATGCGAAGTTACTGCTGAGAGCTTTTGCCATTGGCCAGAAAGAGCGCAAACCAGTTGGGCACCGAAGGAGTTTATTGATCACCCTGCCATTGTGAGCCTTCTTCGCGGTATCAATCGCCTGGTTGCACGCGTTTCCGATTCTAACAAAATTCGTCCTGTTAACATCGGTGGGGTTGGAGCGCCATTGCGTAAAAGCTCTATTTTTGTCGCTGTAATCAGCTCGCATTTTTTATCAAACCAAGGTTTATCAGACGAACTTCGTTTGATGGAATGTGGAATATACATCTCCATCTCCAGAAGAATAATATCCGATACCGACTCCGCGCAAGCGTTAACATGGGAGTTTCCGAAGCACACCTCGGACCATGGAACGGATGCGAAGAAAACTTGCATCCGTGATGATTTCACAGTTTTTACTTGCAGTTCCTAGATTATTGCCCAAAACGGCGATGTCATCCGCATATGCGAGCACTTGTGTGACCCCATTCAGGGATGATCCGGTCGTGTTTATGCCATGATACATTCCCACAGACCGTGACGCCGAGCAATTTCAAACTTTCCCCAGCCTCGACGGGCCGGCCATTCATCATCAGCTGTGGAACCGATGATTCAGTTTTTTTTTGTGAATGTTGTATACTGAGTCTTCGTTGCATTGAAGTCAACAAGATTGGCACTTCCCCACTGCAGGACTTTATCCAGATCCCGATTAAGAGAATCAATCTGTCTACATCTCAGCTGGTGTGACGCAGATGCACCAATCGGCCGATCACTCGAAAAGGAGGAAACAAGCGTACTATCATCCGCAAAACTGAACACTTTGTTATCCGTTGTCTCCAACAAATCATTTATGTGAAGCAAGAACAAGGTTGGAGCCAAATTAGAACCTTGGGGCACCCCCGAATTAACAGGATACAGATCTGAACACCAGCCGTCCACAACAACCCGGATCGATCGGACGAAATCTCACATCCCGCATGGAAGACTGTACCGGCGAGATCACAGGTGGGTCCAAGAGGGCGGGATAGAGGTTTGAATTCGCGGAAAATAAATTCGCGATTACATTAGCTTTATCCTTTGGATTCGTGTCTAATGTCCCGCTCTCTGTCACCAACGCTCAGAAAGAGAGCTACTGTCATACCCAACGGACGTGTTTTTTTTTAGTCTCTGCAAAGTTTGTTTTTAATAATTACATAAACATCTTTTGCGAAACTAAGTTTGTACAACTCCTGAGTGAATTCTATCTCAAACAATCAAATAGAGCGAACTATTCTTAAATCTACAAGTGCTATCAGCCAGTCGGTGGTCTGCTTAACGACATAAATCACATTTCTTCAAGGAATTGTTGAAGGTAGCAGAAAGTTAATTTTCCCAACTGGGCATTTTACCGTAACACGGAAACCTCATTAAACATATCGACTAAAACGAGAAGTGGCATCAAACCCAAACTGCCAAACCAACCAAAAAAAAAGGAACTTCTTCCGGAGGTCATCACTAACCTCAGTAAGGCACACCTGTAACACGGAAATCGGCATATCCGACAAAGAAGGGTCTCAAGAATTTTTCTTCGTGATAACATTAATTACACTGTGTTCGAGGAGCGGTTTTTTTTTTTATTTCACTACAACTGGAGAGGAACGTTTCTAAAACGGGATACTGATACAGCGTATCACAAATTGCACATCAGCCAATAGAGAAGATATAAAGAGTGGCAGAAAAATAAGAAGAAAAAATAGCAGAATCGAGGAAATTCGCCTGCAGACGCATGTGGACAGGGTCGTAGTTTATATTGCTACATGGAACCTTAAGTCTTCATATATATGCGTTTTTAAGAGTGTCATCCAGATAAGAGACAACACCTCAATCAAACTTAAGTGAACTTTGAACAGCGCACCGGATTGAATAGAGTGTCTACGGGGGAACATTTTGGAGAACTGAGTCTTCTGTTATATCCGATTTTGTGATTGTCGCATAAAAGACTCAACAATCCACGCAATATTCGGCTGCTTGACGCTGCTCCGTACATGACGCCGGACCTTGGCGCAGATGGACTTACGTTCAACTCACGGCTGAGTATTATCGATTAATTCACTGTTAATTTTTTGTTTTTTTTTTTTTATTATTTGGTTTCTTATTTGTAACTCTTATTTTTCTTCTTTTTCTATATTTTTTTAGTCTTTTCACTTACTCTTACTCGCTTTTCATTAATTTGTTAGTCTATTTTTAATCCTAATTTCTAAGTTGTCCTTGCTTTTAAGACCCCAACATTTACTTGTTTTTAATTTTTAACTTAATTTGAATATTTGATCTTGAATGTTTTTTTTTTTAATCATTAATTTCTTAATTTGTACTTTTATAATTTATAATTACTTCCTCTACTCTCTTTGTTACCCCTAATCACACCCCCAACCTTCCCGATCATTGTTGGTTTCTGAACCACTGGTGTTTGTTAATATTTCAACACACACTAACAGGAATACACCTGTAAACATCTTACTCCCCCATCACTTTTTTTCCCTTTCCAAGCCTCGCGTTCTTTTCTCTCTCCACTCTTTCTCCTCCTAGAACCGCTATCCCAATATGTCGTGTGGCAACCCAACTTGTGGAATTAGCAACTCCAATGCCGATTTCGTTCGCTGCAAAGGCATCTGCGGTAAAAATTTCCACGCCACCTGCGTGGGCCTGAACAAGCGTAACACGCACTTCGCAAAAGAATTTCCCGACAACCTCTTGTTCTTTTGCGATGAATGCACCGATGTTTCGCTTTCCCATGTCCTTTTGGCTATCAAGTGCCTCGGTGACTCAATTGACGGCTCCCTTGGCACTAATCTCAAAACGATCTCTGATAAAATTTCACCCCTCGAGAGTAGCCTTACATGTATTGACGACATTGCCTCTCTCCACCATAAGTCGCTCTCCGAGATCACCTCCCTTATCAAAGACAACAACAAAACAATCGTCAACCAACTGATCCACACGTTCAACGAATGCCTTAATACTGCAACTCTTGAATTAATCCACACCTTTCGTTCTGATCTGGATAAAATCCAACAATCGACATCCAAAAGTCCGCCTGTTCACTGTTCCAGTCCCCTTTTGGATGACATTCTCGGCAAGCTTAACAGCCTTAGTGAGGAGCTCACATTATCGCAATCTTCCACTCATAGCCACCTTATCTCGGCTGAACCTAACCCGTTACTGGAGCTGGTTCTCCATAAACTTGATTCGGTCGCTGATGAACTTTCGACTTTCCGCTCTGTACTTGGCCAACTCGATTCCGCGCTTGCCTCCATGCATTCAAAGAATACTAACCCCCACCCATCCCCTCGTTGCATTTCATCTCTTTACGACGAACTCCAGAATGTAACCCCACCTCCGCCTCTTCCGACTTCACCCACTCCTCCCCCATCCCCTACTTCAATCGACATCCCTCCTGCCTCCACGACTCCCCTAACTGAGGCTCCTTTAATAGTCCACTTTGGCACATCTTGGACTCCTGCTGAATGGCAAGCTCGACTTAACAAGCTGGAGCACTCAAATCTGGCAGTTACATCATACCTGTTAAAGGGCGCACCAAGAACTGCGAACCCAGTCTGGATTGCCGAATTCTTCCAGACGAAATTCAGCATCCCAGTAATAGAATGTTACCCGCTTCCCGGCAGTATAACGAAACCTAGTTTCCGCTTAGTCCTTCCCTCTAGATACGACTGGATTTTCCACCCGATTAACAATGCGCATTGTAGGATCGGCGGGATGTCGTTATCCCTAAATAACCCCAACAAACTGCCAATACCATTGCCGCCCACATCTATACCCACTCACGGATATAACAATAGTACTGTCCATCCCAAATCGACACGCGCTCTTCCTCCAAAATCCCGCAGAGGGCCCCACGTTCCCGGTACAACTCCTCCTAAAAATTCCCTGCCCAAGCCAAATACCTTACACACTCCGTTCCCCATTCCCAGAAGCACGCGCATTCGCGTCCACGACCCTACCCAAAGTCGACCCTCCAAACCCTCTCCCAAGCCTAGGTTCAAACGATCTTCCCTCCCTTTACCTCGCCGTGACCGCATTCCTTATCCCAAACCCACGCCCACACATTCCCGTCATGTCATCCTGCCCAACTCCAACCAAACCACCCCCCCCGCGTCTTATCCTGCCCCCAACCCCAGCCCCTTTCCGCTCTTTGACCTAAAAACAGGCGCTAAATATACCAATTTCCACAGATCGCACACTCTCAATCCCTTATGCCCCGCCCACGAAAGCTCAGCCCATTTGTCCTCCGAACCGTGCATAAGTTCGGATCTCTTACCCTCTCGCCCCTCTTCCCCATCTCGCCTCAGCCCCCCCCGCCGCCACATTTTTGATCCCCTTCTGCCGCCCCCCGTCAAGATTACCCAACAATCCCTTAAGACATCTGATTGCCGCTATGCCCTCTCAAAGCTTCGAAATAATCGGACCTACGACAACGTCCGCATTTATCTAGCTTATCTTCATGGTAAATCGGATGCAGTTTGCTATGAAGGCAAAACGAAAACGAGCGTTAAGATCTCCATTCAACAAGAAGGCCTACCCACCGATTTCCCTAGCCTTCGTAACCTGTTCATAAAGTTCCACGAAAATTTTAATATTCCCCCTCTTAAAGTAACTAGAGACCTCTCGGCTCTCCGACAATACATTTGCTCGAAAATGGCATCCGGCTCACCACGCAGCGAACCCACTAATAATAAACTTTTTCGGCCCTAATCGGCTGCCCACCCCACTCTCCATGGGGTCTCCCAATTCTTGTCCCCTAACCATTTACTACCAGAATGTCAGAGGTCTTCGCTCCAAAACACAGTCGATCTTACACAATACCCATTCCTTTCCCTTTGATATGTACGCCCTGACCGAAACCAACCTCATCCCCAGTATCAACAGCCTAGAACTGTTCCCCCCCTCCCTAACAGTTTTTCGGGACGACGATGTCCATCATTCCACACCTGACACCCCGTGCCGAGGCGTGTTGCTCGCCGTCCAAAACGGACTAACATCTTCTCTTATCACCTTCTCCTCTTCACCCTACCTCGACTATGTCGCTATAAAAGTTGAACACCGCTCAAAGTCCTTGTACATCATTTGCTTCTACATCCCACCTTCGCAAGCTACCGAGGCATACGAACTCGCTATTGCTGCAATCGACTGCTTAACGGAACTGAGTTCTACCCAAGACGACATTGTAGTCCTGGGCGATTTCAATCTCCCCCATCTCCAATGGTCGTTGTCTGACGATGAGTCCCACTATATCTCTAGCCCCTCCACTACCAAGGAGTGTCTCTTAATAGACAACCTCACTGACTCTAGCCTTTACCAAGTCAGCAATATCCTAAATCATCTGGGCAGACAACTCGACCTAGTGTTCACGACAGACCCCTGCAACTCTTCAGTTACCCCTAGTCCCCACATCCTCTCAACCATTGACAACCACCACCCCCCACTTCTCTTATCCGTATTCCGCGACCACCCAGCCCACAGCACACCCACTCCCCTCCCCTACCAATATTCTTTCAATTTCCGAAAAGCCAATTTCCGGCGCATAAATGAGTACTTCAGCAATACCTTACCCCGCTTAAATGATATTAGTGTTGAGGTCGCTACAGCCTCACTCTACACAGTAATCTTCAACGCCATATCCCTATTTGTCCCTTATTCCCGAAACAGGTTATTATTCTCATCGCCCCCTTGGTATAACCGCAGACTCCGCACACTCCGTAACAAGAGAAATAAGTTGTGGAACATTTTCTTAAATACGCGTTCTCCTCTGGACTATTCCAACTATCTCGGTTACTTTTACCAATTCACCGAGCTTTATAGCTCCCTTTACCACAATTACCTTGCCAAAGCCCAACTGAATCTGATCAATGACCCCAAATCCTTCTACCACTTTATCAACTATAAACGGAAATCAGATGCCTATCCCAACTCTCTTTTCTACGACTCAACTACTTCATCTGACTCCCAAACCATAGCCAATCTTTTCGCGTCCTTCTTCAAACTATCCTTCACGGACGACTCGTTCGAGCCTAACCCCTCCTACTTTACTGGCATGTTTCAGTTCTCCCTTGGCCCGCTCATCCCTCTGCACATACAACAACACCAAGTTAAAGAAAAACTTGAACAACTTAAAGACGATTTCAGTCCCGGCCCAGACGGACTCCCTGCTATCTTTTTAAAAAAATGCTCCTCTTCTCTCTCTCTCCCGCTCGCGTCAATCTTCAATCTATCCCTTGCACAAGGTCTATTTCCCGACTTTTGGAAATCCTCCTACATAACCCCCATACATAAAAAGGGGCCTAAAATCGATATATCCAATTATCGTCCCATTGCTAAGCTTTCGCACATTCCTAAACTGTTCGAAGGCCTTCTATACGAAGCGTTACGTTTTCGCTGCACCCCCATCATCTCTCCTAACCAGCACGGCTTCCTCTCCGGCAGGTCCACTACTACCAACCTTGTAGAATTCACATCTCACACACTCCTTGCCCTAGAGAACGGCGATGAGGTTGATGTAGCCACTACCGACTTTAGCAAGGCCTTCGACAAGATTTCCCATAACCTCATTCTCTTTAAATTATCTTCCCTTGGTTTTGAACCGCTGTTGATTAAGTGGATCTCATCCTACCTTAACTCTCGAACCTGTCGGGTGCGATTTAGATCCACCCTCTCCGATCCTTTCTCTCCAACCTCAGGTGTCCCCCAGGGCAGTCATCTCGGCCCCCTACTATTTATCCTTACCATAAACGACATAGGTTCGAGCATCAATCACTCCCTCATCTCGCTTTACGCGGATGATACCAAAATCTTCAAGACAATCCGATCTCCCCTTGACTCCTCACTTCTCCAATCGGATCTTGACAGCTTTTCGACATGGTGCCAAAATAACTGCCTAGATTTGAATATCGCCAAATGTCACACAATCACCTTCTCTCGGAAACGCTCCCCCTCTCAGCCACGTTCCTATCTCTTGCTAGGCCAACCGATAACATCGGTTGAATCAATCTGCGACCTGGGCGTCCTATGTGACAAGGAACTTAGATTTACCGCACATATCGATAACACAATCCTAAAAGCCAACGCAGCCCTTGGCTTTGTAAAACGCTGGTCGAAGGAATTCCTAAACCCCTACGTCACCCGGTCCCTCTACACAACTTTTGTCCGGCCACTACTCGAATATGCCAGTCAGGTCTGGTCCCCGTATCAACAGTCTCACATTCGTAGGATCGAGGACGTTCAACGTCGTTTTTTGCGCTTCGCCCTCCGTGGACTGAACTGGGAAAACCCACTCATTCTCCCACCATACACAGACCGGCTCCTTCTAATCAATCTTAACACGCTTGAAGAGCGCAGAATCCATGCTGACATAATCTTTATCCATCGCCTTCTGTCAGGTTCAATCAATTGCCCACGCTTGCTCTCCTCTTTATCATTTTATACAAACCCCCGTAATGTGCGGAACCCTCGTCTGTTTTACGTGCCCTCTCATCACACGTCTTACGGCGTTAACGAGCCCATTTCGCGTATGCTACGACATGCCAACTCTTTCCCCACCTCCTTTGATTTCAACCTCTCCACTCCTGCCCTCAAACGACGTCTCAGAATAAACCCGTCCTAACCCCACCCACCTCAATTTCAAATCTCTCCCCCAGCTCTCCAGCACCGCCCCTTACCACTGTGTAGACGTACCCCTCACTGCCACACCTCAAGCCCTCTTCTCCTTCCGTGTTCTTTTTTTCCTTTTCTTCTTTGTTTTGTATTGGATATATATATATATTTTTTTTATTTATTTACTTTTTTTTTTTTTTTAACTACTCGTTACTTAGTTTTTAAGTTAGTCTGTAAGTTGTTATATTATATTAGCTTAAGTTGCTTGCATTAAGCCTAAATAAATAAATAAATAAATAAATAAACGGAGGGAAGGAGTTGGATGCAAAGTTACTGCTGAGAGCTTTTGCCATTGACCAGAAGAAGCGCGAACCGGTTGGGCACCGAAGGAGCTTATCGATCACCCAGTCGTTGTGAGCTTTCTTCGCGGTATCAATCGCCTGATTGTACGCGTTTCTGATTCTAACAAATTTCGTTCTGTAACATCGGTGGGATTGGATCGCCATTGCTTAAAAGCTCTATTTTTTGCCGCTGTAATCAGCTCGCATTTTTTATCAAACCAAGGTTTATCAGACGAACTTCGTTTGATGGAATGTGGAATATACATCTCCATCCCCAGAAGAATAATCTCTGAAACCGACTCCGCGCAAGCGTTAACATCGGAGTCTCTGGAGCACACCTCCGACCATGGAAAGAATGCGAAGAAATCTCGCAAATCGTCCCAGTTAGCAGCCCCATACTTCCATACATGGCGAAGCTGCCTAGGCCGGTCATTCGCTTGACATGCAAGTGCTTGCGCGACAGATATCAAGCAGTGATCTGAGTTTCCCAGTGGCGCAGAAACCCCTACAGTAAAAATACTCGGTTCGGATGTCAAAAACAGATCCAGGGTGTTCGCACAATCGCCTCGGTCATCCGGCACTCGCGTCGGCTCGTCCACGAGTTGAGTCAAGTTGTGGCCTACAGCAAACATCTCCGCCAGCTTCCCAGCCTCGTCGGTTCTGCTAGAATGTAACAACCAGTCGGAATTGTACACATTGAAATCGCCAAGGACAACAATTTCAGAAGCTGGGTGGTTGATCTGTATCTAGTCGACGGTATATGAAAGATGTTCGAAGAATGTCGCCGGTCGATCGTCATTCGGGGAGCGGTAAAGACAACAAAGAAATTTAACGGAATTCCTCAGCACGACCGTCAACCATATGATGTCCATATTATTGGGTTCCTACACCTCCATACTCTGGCAAGCCAGATCGGACCACGCGAAGACGCAGACTCCGCCCTTAAAACGGAATCTCGAATCTAAGTCGTATCCTGAGCAACGAAGATATGTCGAATCAGTTGAAGAATCGACCTGGGTCTCAGTTAGGGCAAGGATATCAGGTTTCGTTGTTTGCAAATATTAATTGATGGTGTTTACATTCGTATTGGTGGAACCGATGCCCCTGATGTTACAAAATGCCGTCACCAGTCGAGCGTGGGCAGAGCCTCGAGAGCGAGCCCGGTTATGCAATGACGAACCTCTTAAAGTTCCATTATTTATCATGATATCTGCATGAAGTTTGTAGGAACGAAGTCGTGGCACCTTCATGGGCGCTGGGTTCCACTTCGTTCTCACAAATTAAAATTTCCGCCCCGGAAAACTGTGCACAAGGAAAACAACAGCACCATAAAACAAACAAACGGTAGTCTATTATTTAAACATCGGGTTTTTATTTCCCGTAGGTAAACAGAAAAATAAAACATGTATTTTAATTCTAGTTTTATTAATGAACGGAGAACTTGACCGGGTATTTTAATACACACGTAATAAGCCTTATACCTTGTAAATGATTTAATATAGTAAATTTAAACCGACTTCAACTTTTAAACCAATTTAATTTCCTCATGCTTAATCCGCACTGTTAATTCAATTTATTAGGACACGACACAAACGATTATTCTCCATTATCGCTTCCCTGTGCGCACCAGGGTAGCGATGGAGCCGCGACCCGCTCGGGTCGAAGGATGGAATTTGACTCAGCGATCGTCATCTCATGCAGAGATGATTTCGCTAAGGAAAAAAAAAGGAAGAAAGAGAAAAACTTTTCTCTTAAGGGTGTAACCACTAAGAAAATGCGATCTTTTTGGTGCAGTGGTATATGCGCGCGATCGAACAGATTCAATGTAATTGCACGTGTTCGAAAGCAGTGGAACGACGAAACAGGCAGGCGGCAAGGACAATAGGGAAAAATGACCAAATGCGCTGTTGGTAATGCGGGTCATTGTTTACACGATGCCTCGTCGCTATTTTCGACGTTAGGAGAAAAAGGTGCTAAAAGCAAATTGGATGTTTATGGCGTCTCTGGCTGCAGTAGAAACCGGGTTCATATTTGCATTAGGAAATGCTGGAGAATTTGGTTTCAGCGTCTATTGCGCTAATTATATGCAGCTGCTTGGGTTGTTTGTTGATAAGAAAAACAAAAAATGTTGCCAGGCAATGTGTATGAAAAGGTATATGACGCGGCTGGGAAAATAGACGGCGCAGTATTTATGGTCCCTGTCATGAAGGTTACAAATGTATGTAAATCTAATTATTTGTTTACCGGAATTCCTCTAAGGAAATTTGACTGGCGACGTAGATCCCGAAATTGATTGGAAATTCCTGGTAAGTTAATAAAGAAATCTTAAGGAGCAATGGTATGGGAAGAGAATGCATGAAGGTAAGTTTTCTTTACAGGGACTTAAAGATCATAGATTTGATCTCTTAAATGCGTGCAGCATTTACAGGTACTAATACTGTTGCATTAGCAAACTTAAGGGAGTTGGGTAGTAGTTGTGGGGGTTTTTCAGGTAAATAGACCGTAGGGTTTGGCGGAACCGCTACAAGTTCACCCTGACATAGTCGCCGCCGGAGATCCGAATGGGAGACTAGTTTACCTCCGGAATTCTTTATATCAGAGGGTGCCATCATGACTTATCTCTGTGTCAGTCCGGGCTATCAGCCACACATCCGAAACACCGTCGAAGATTTCTCTCGGCGATATCGCGGAATGTACAGCGTGATGGGTTGGTATCTCACCTTGGGACCGACTACCACCTAACCAACCTTTTCTCGAACCGGCCCATCGGCCAAGCTCCAAAAGATGGCCAGGGATTTCTCCCGACCATTTCACGGAGCCCAAAGCTTGATGGGGTGGTATTTCACCGGGCGCACAGGGCGTTGGGACCCCGGCTACCACTCGGCCTTTAGTCGCCTCTTACGACAAGCTGGCCTAGTTGTGAGTATATTCTAACGCCCTACTCACAGGGCATGATTGGTAGATTGTGCTGTGGCCACTATGGAAACCGAACTGAAAGTTTGGTAGGATGTTGTTGGCTTCCACGAAACGATCAATCTTTTCCTTAGTGATTTTTTCTAAGAGCTTACTCAGACAGCTAAGTAGACTTGTTGGGTTGATGTGGATGTGCCGGACATGGACACGGGTTTTCACCTATCACCCACAAACGATTTCCTCACTAAAATTGTCTCCAAAAACACAAGCACCGAGAGGAAAGATAAATAAAAAGGCATTGGAGGATTTCTGCTGTATACTCGTTTATTTCTTTATTCTCGAAAAATAAGTTTCACCAAGAGTTCGTACTATATAAAGAGTTTAATTTAAACATTAAGGTTCACAATCAATGACCTTTTCGCAAAGAGTTTGTACTATATAAAGCTTAATTCGAACATTGAGGTTCACCATCAACAATCTTTTCACGAGGAGTTTGCACTATAGGATGAGTTTAAATTTTAACATCAAAATTCACAGTCAAAATCTTTCCACAAAGTCTTTTAATTAATATTGCCCACTTGCTATTGTAATACCGATAAGCGACGACCGTAACCACAAGAAAACCTTCGACTCCTGCGCACTCGCTGGTGGTTCAAATTTGACTCGACAGCCTATGTGTACGCGACGGGGGTTGCAATCTGACTCTGATGACGATTCAAGATGTTGTTTCGCGTGGATATCACTATTCGAGATGCATACAAACAGGAAGAGGGCCTGCATATGGGGAAGAACAGTATTTCATATATCGGCTGCAGTCGAATAAAGAAAAGCGACAACGAAAAGTGACTAACGATATTTGAATTCAAATAGGTCAGCTGTGCAAATAGATGGTCGCTCGTATAGCGGCCGAAAAAGATTGCTGTGTTTGAACTAGCGATTCGTTGATGCAGAAATATGTTAGGTTTCTGAGTATTATGTTAAGAGAAACGCTATTTGGGGGTTCAAACGCTAAGATACGCGTTTGTTTGCCTTGGTTAATGGTACGAGAGTTATTTAAGGGAATGATACCGTGGGACCTGATCTGGTGATCGGAATGAATACACAATGACGGTTGTGTATTTATCCACGTCAATTGTGCATTGCACCCATAGCGAGTCGAGGATCGAATTCCAGTGTGAATATTTACAATGACAAAGAATTCGGCGCTTGGCAGTTAGGCGCTAGTTGCGCTATGCTTTGTATTAGTGAACAAAACATGGGACGTTACCATTTGTAAATTGTTTATCGCTTATGCAACCGATCAGGGATAATCGGCTGCAGCTGTATAAGCAAGCGATTTGCCATAGCGTGTCTTGTGGACCAACGGATTGTTGGAACAAGAACACTCGGGAGGATGGGCCTGTGTTTGATGGGCATGTGGTCGCCCATGGTAACTGATCGGTTCATGACAGATGAACCGAGATGGTTTAGTGAATGCCATTGGTTTTGATGCCATGGCAAGATGGTAATCTTGTCGTGGACTTATGTTTCAAGTATGTAATTGTTAAAGCGAGCTTTGTAATGCTCGTATACGGTAAGCTGCTTATGGATGGTGCAGGTATTTGCAGGGTATTTGCAGGTTGGGGACGGGGAGTTGGATTAGGACGATAGGTGGTTCTTCGGGAATGCTTAAAGAACCCCCACAGACTAATAGGTCTGTAGCTTTCGGGGCTGTTCTTTGGTTTGGCGGGTTTCGGGCTAGGTATTATTTTTGCTGTTTTCCAACAGTCCGGAAAATAACAATTCTTAAGACAAGCGTTGAAAATGATCGTTAAATAGTTACTTGCAGCAGATGGAAGTGCTTTAATTAATTTGTTGTTAATATTATCAAGACCAGCAGCCTTTTTAGATTTCGACTTTTTTATCAATTCTTTCACTTTGCTAATATTAGTTGCGTAAGTACTTTCAGCTGGTGATTGGAAAAGTACATGGATAGTGTTAGCAACTTCAGCCTCAGTATACGCGCCACTTAGATGCATAGATATAGAGTGGTTCGTACTAAACGTGTTAGCAAGTAGGTTCGATTTCTCCACTGGAGAAATAGACAACTTGTCGTGAACTTTACGCGGAGAAATACTTGACCCTCTCTTTTTCATAAATTTTGATATTTTCCAGAACGATTTGCTTGCTTTGTCAAGAGAGGAAAGGTGTTTATTCTAACACTTGTTGCAATATGTTGAGATTTCTTTTTTAATGATACTATTTAAGACTTTTGACGCAAGACTAATGACCTTGCCCAGAAAAAAACAAATCATTATGGAAAATTTAACAAGTCTCAGGACTTGCTAAATAAGGCCAAGACCCGTTCCCGGTTGTAGTGCCGATGATGATGATGATTTAAGACTTTAACATTAACTAGAAAACAATCGATTCTATAACGCAGCCATTTTCTTCTTTCAGAGTTTCGTAGCCTAATTAGATGTAAGATATTTTCAGGAAGCGGTGCCTTATCAACTGGAGCAGTGGAACATTTAGGTATCGCAAGATCGGCCGCTCTATTGATAACAGAAACAAAATTGTTACATAGGATATCAATGTGCTCGCTGCTGGTATCACCTAGAACCAAATTCGTGTTTATATATGATTTATAACAATTCCAGTTGGACGGCGGAATACTTGTGGTATAAACTGGTACGATTTACAGCTACTGTATGATTCACTGTGAGGGTGATCGGAAGGTGGTCTGAACTTAACGCATTTAGAGTTATTGGTACTGAGCAGGAATTTGGAATATTAGTGATATATAGATCGAGAGTTGAGGGGTTCTTGTTAGCAATCGATGGGTTATAGGTGGGGAGAAGTGGATAAAGTATGGAAAAACTTTGGCTGGATTCAGTAACATCTAGTAAAATGTTACCCCAGCAGTTTCCCCTAAGACAGTTCCACGACTGACGTCTGCAGTTTAGATCATCATCATCATCATCATCGGCACTACCACCGGGATCCGGTCTTGGCCTTATTTAACAAATCTCTCCACCGGTCCCGATTTCGAGCCGATGTCATCCAGTTTAGCACTCCCAGGCTCTGGGCGTCCTGGTATACGCCATCCCTCCATCGCAGACAAGGTCTGCCGCGTTGTCTCCTTCCATACATCCTGCCACAAAGGACTTTCCGGGCAGACTCCTCTTCGCTCATTCGAGCTAGGTGTCCCGCCCACCGGAGTCTACCGAGCTTGATTTTTCTTACAATATTAGCTTCAAGGTAGATTGCGTACAACTCATGGTTGTAGCGTCTCCGGAATCGTCCTCCCTCACATACGGGGCCAACAATTCTCCTTAAGACCTTTCTCTCGAACGTGGCCAAGAGTTCAGAGTGCCTTTTATTAAGCACCCAGGTCTCGGATCCATACATGAGTACTGGTAAGACCATGGTCTTGTACAGTAGTAGCTTGGATGTTCTGGATAAATTTCGAGATTTAAAGAGCCTTGATAGACCATAGTAGGCTTTGTTGGATTTAATCAGCCGTTCGCGTATTTCTTCTTCCATATTGTTATCGGCTGATACTATTGACCCAAGGTAGTTAAAGGATTGCACTACTTCAAATTCGTGCTCCACCACCCTGATAGTTTGACCAACGTCAGGTCTTCTCTTCGCAGAAGTTGCCACGATGTACTTGGTTTTTCCCTCATTAATGTGCAGTCCCAGTTTTTGTGCCGCCTGCTCGATCTGGGTGAAGGATTCCTGTACCGCCGGTTCGGTTCTACCGATGATGTCGATGTCATCTGCGTAGGCAAGTATCTGGCTGGACTTGGTGACAATAGTCCCTCTTGTTGTAATATCAGAGTCACGGATTGCTTTCTCCAACGCCAGGTTGAAGAGGAGGCAGGCCAGACCGTCCCCTTGTCGGAGTCCATTATAGATGTTTATTGGTTTGGACAGCAATCCCGCTACTTTTACTTGACTAGTTACGTTGGTTATGGTCAACCTACAAAGTCGTATCAATTTGTTTGGAATGCCGAATTCTCTCATGGCATTATATAGTTCTACCCTGGCTATGGTGTCGTAGGCGGCCCTGAAGTCTATAAACAGATAGTATAGCGGAATCTTAAACTCCGTCGAGCTCTTCGAGGGCGAGTCTTAACGCATGACCAAAGGTGTTACTGGTATTCTCATTGCGTAAGGCAGCAGTGTTTATTCGAACCTGATCCGCGGATGCAATACGTCTCCGTAAGGCAATCCGCGCTCGGAAAACTGTACCAACAAGATAGTGATCCGAGTCGACGTTGGCACCTCGGTACGTTCGTACCGTCTTCAGGCTCGAAAAGTGGCGGTGATCTATCAGCACGTGGTCAATTTGGTTGCGAGTGGCTCCATCAGGTGATACCCAGGTGGCTTTGTGGATATCTTTACGCGGAAACCTGGTACTCGCAACGACCAAGTTTTTCGATGCTGCCAATTCGATGACTCGTAGTCCATTGTCATTAGTGTTCTCATGCAAACTATGGGAACCTGTGTAGTGCCTGAAAACCGGCTGCCGACATATTTTTGCATTCAAATCCCCAAGATCGATTTTCACATCGTATCTTGGGCAGGCATTGAGCGCCCTTTCGACGTTCTCATAGTATTCTTATTTTTTGTCGTCAGGGGACTCCTCTGTAGGTTTTTTTTCATTTTTAAACCATTTTTTATTTTTCTTTTTATATTCTAAATTAAAGGCTAGACAAAAAATGCTTAAATTCTAGCTTAATTATCTTATTTAATAACTTACTGGTCCTTCGCAGACGCTCTAAGCTAAACATTACTTAACATTTGTATAATTTGCCTTTCGGCGACAGAACTTTGTGGCAGTACTGATAATTAGTTGAAATACAAAGAAAAATTTGAAAAACTTTGTCAATTTTTTTGTTTTTTTTTTCTTAAAATTTAACTTACTTAACTTACCTAATATATATATATATATATATATATATATATATATATATATATATATATATATATATTTTTTTTTTTTTTTTTTTTTTTTTTAATGTAAAAGCACTTAACCTAACTTAACTTAAATCTTATACTACCCTTATTCTAGAAAAGCTAAGTCTATGTAAGCTAGCTGATGATACTATGATTCTATACCGACTTTGGTATCCAGGTCTTTATATGCCATTCAACCACCAGAACTGTTGACGCTGTCTAATACTATCGTCCCGGTCTCTGTGGGAGATAGCCCTACTGAAGCGCAGGAGCTCTTCTTCGGTGCGCGTTTCTTCCCGGTCGTAGAACAATCGCCCGTCTACGGATGATCTACTTACATGATCATCATCATCATCATCGGCACTACAACTGGGAGGCGGGCTTGGCCTTATTTAGCAAGTCCTGAGGCTTGTTAAATTTTCCATAATAATTTATTTTTTCTGGGCAAGGTCATTAGTCTTGCGCCAGAGGCTCCCCGACGGGGAATCGAACCCCGGTCTCCCGGGTGACAGGCGGGTATACTAACCACTATACTATCGAGGAGCTCTACTTACATGATAGATCAGCGGAATTCCGCATCTATGCTGTATAAGCCCTTTCATGTCCAAATCAAGGAACGCCTCTGGGGGAACAAAACCGTTGCGACGCACGTTCTCATAGTACAGGGTGTTTGGATAATAAGTCCCGAAAATTAGGTCATTGGACGAGCTTATTGCTCTCGCAATATGTCCTCTGATTAATTTAATCATAAAATTATCCACCCTATTTATGCAGGCTTCATTATATAAAGTCTCATTTGAGTAGTACTTTTTGTATTCCGATTCCGGTGTTCGATATAATCTGAGACAGGTTCTCAGACACTTCCTTTCGAACACCCGAATCTTTTCCATCAAATTTGGACCTATGTTAAACCATACTGGACAGCCATATATGAGCATTGGCCTGATTAGCGTCATGTAGCATATGACTTTTACCTTGCTGTCAAGTTGGCTACTGTGAAATAGCCTCCTTGTCATAGCAAAAGTTTTCCTCGCTTTGAGCAAAGCAGCCTCCACATGTCTGTTGAAATACAGATATTGATCTAGCCAGATGCCAAGGTATTTAACTAAACTCTTGGTTTCCAGTTTATCTCCATGCGGTCCCACGATAACTAGCTTTCGCCAGTTTTTCCTTGTGTCGTACGTGGCTTTATATAATGGAGTTCTGTATAGGATGGATTCACATTTCTGGAAGTTGATCTTAAGTTTCCAGTCATCGCAATAGCGCTGCACTTTGTTGAAGTCTCGCTGTATTAACCTATTTATAATCTCAACTTTCGGAGCTGTTCTGTAAATTATGAGATCGTCTGCGTACGCAATAGCCTGCGGAAGTGCTTCTAATAAGTCGCTAATATAAATGTTAAAAAGAATCGGAGAAAGTACCGCACCCTGTTGCAAGCCATTCTTGATATTATACGTTTTATTAGAGGTCACATTACCACTTTTGACCACGAACCTCCTGTCCTTTAACATATCGTAAAGTACATATAGTAAAGGCTTATGTATGCCATGTCTGACCAGTTTGTAATACAACCCTTCGATCCAGACGGTATCAAAGGCTTTTTCCAAGTCGATCAGACATGCACCTGTGCATTGGTTCCTACATTTATTCCATTGTATGTCGGAGACCAGTTTAGCTGCGGCATGTGTGGTTTCATGACCCGCCCTAAAGCCAAACTGGTTATTTGGAATAATGCTGTTGTCGTCTACCCATTTTACAAGAGCTTTGTTAATGATTTTTTCAAATACTTTACTGATGCTTGGGAGTAAACTTATCGAACGCATGTTCATTGGGTTTGTACAGTCTTTGCCCTTTTTTGCGATGGGCTGAATGATAGCCGTTTTCCAACGCGCGGGATAATATGCATTATTCAACGCGTTGTTAAACAGGACCGTGTATATATCTATTGCCTTTGGGCGCAGGTTCTTGAGTACGATGTTAGGTACTCCATCTATTCCCACTGACTTTTTGCTTCTTAATGGGTCGAAGATACTCTGGATTCCTTCCCTTGTGATTAAAAGGCTATTAGCCCCACCATTGGCCTTAATGTCAATTGACAGATTATCGTCAGTGAATTCGGTAAAACCCGGATTCTCCGATTGCCAAAGTGAAATTTCATTTTGGAGGTGCAGGTGATTCAGTAGAATTCTGTCCTCCAGGTCATGATTTCGGTGAATGGTTTCATTCACCTTGTAAATTTCCTGAAAGACAGCTCCCAAAGCGTTCACCTTTTCCAAAGGATCTTCGATCACGAAGAGCTCACCATTGAGGATAGCGTTCTCTGCATCTATGCCAATGTTCGTTAGCAGCTGCTTGTTTACCTGAGTACGTGGGATTTGGAGACACTGAATCTCATTTTGATTATTTCTCCTGAATATTTTATTTATTTGTGGGAACATATTCGGGTTATTAGTTTTTATAGCTCGAATTCTGTTGTTCCAATACAAATTTGTTGCTAATCTATAATTAGCTTTAAGTAATTGTTGGAGGTTTTTTAATCGGGATTTCAGTGATATTATCTCCTGGTCTTGTCTGTCTGTAAACTGTCTGTGTAATTGTTTTAATTTCGATAGCAGTCTGCTCTTTTTCTTGTGGAGTGCGTTTATTGTTGCGTTTCTGTACATGTTAATGTGATCTGTAACTGTTGTTTTGGGAATTGTTTTGTCCATTGTTCGGTTTACGGTTTCGTCCATTTGTTGAATGTATTTGTCGATTTCGTCATTTGTCAGGTTTCTGTTTACTGGCAGATTGAAGTCATTCGAACAAAGTTCTCTTGTTAATGATCTGGTGAACCGCGGCCATCGCATTGCCCCGTAGTTATAGGGTTGCAGGATCACGAATTCCTCCAGATCTGCGAGCTCGTTCGGAAGCTCTATTACTGCCGTGAATGCACAGTGGTCGCTCTCGTATTCAATTGTCCGTAAACAGTTTGTGTTTCGTCTGTTGGTGTTAAGTAATCTCAGTCGTGAGTCGATTAGCAAGATATCTAAGAACGATCTACCTCTGGGGAACGATGGATATTCCGTAGCTAGCAGGTCAGTTCTATATTCAATATGAAACTGATCTAACCAACCAGCCAACTGATTTCCTCTGGCATTAGATATATAATTTCCCCAATTTCTATGCTTGGCGTTCATATCTCCCCCTAGAATAAAGTAATTTTTGCCCAGGTGCAATTGTAAGCATCGGAAGAGAGTCTCGAGCTCTGCTATAAATAGATTATGTTGGTGCTCCTCAGGTGCGTAGACCGCAATCGCATACAAACCCCTTCCTTGCTGAAGGGGTATGCGTACGATACAGGCTTCCAGCACCCGGAACCTGCGCACTTCTCCACTATATATTACTTTATGATTGATCCCTTTTCTAATAAAGATTGCGACACCCCCCCCTTGAGAGGAGTTAGGTCGATCTCTTCGTATAATATCGTAGTTTTTATGTCCTATCTTATGTCTCTGGTTTAACTTTGTTTCCCCCGCCAGAAGTACATCAGGTTGTTCCTCTTGCAACAGGTTAAAAAGATTGGCTTTTCTCTCAGTTCTTATTAGTGAATTTACATTCACGACAAGAGCTTTTATTGATGTTGTGGTTAGAGGGTTTATATTGACTTTTTGTTTATATTGAACAGGCAGGGTGAACAATAAAAATAAAACGCGATTGCTGTTTAAACTTAGGATTACTATTTAATATATCGAACACGTCCGAACGGCACGAAAGCTGGATGCTAAGAAGAAAGAAGTGAAAGTTGACAAATGTGAGTTTGGCGTTTCTTGATGTGGATGACAGTTGTGTGCCTTAAGTGCCTGAATGCAATGAGAAGAGTGAGTGTTTTCATGAGTGTGATAGTTTACAATTTGAACACAATTTTTTAATTTGTTTAACAGTTCAGATTGGGCAAGTGCGAGTAGATCTCGTTTATTTGACTTTGTAGCTGTGTCATCTGTCTCTGCAGATTGAGCAGGATTGCGAACACATCTGCTTGCGGTGTTGTTTCAGTCCGTGTTGGAGTATTTGTGGCTACCTGTGATGTAGCCTGATTTGGTGTTCTCCCACCCGACGCAACTTGTGCGCACGACCGCTGTGGTGTTACGGGTGTTGTTGTTGTACGAGCTGGCTCTGTTATTTTTTGCCGATTCACACTTTTTGCCATTATTTCTCGGAATTTAGGACAACCTCGATAATTAGCGGGATGTCCCTCATTCCGACACACTGCGCACTTTAGAAGGGCTTTGTCTTCTACCCTTTCTTTTCCCAGATGGCACTCTTCTGCCTTATGGTTCTTTCCGCATTTTACGCAACGGCCGCGGCGCTGCATTTCACAGTTAGCCGCCGCGTGACCAAACCTTTGGCAGCGGACACATTGCAGGATGTCTCTGCCTTTTTTTAATTTGTCCCATGTGACCATTTGATGATCCAAGACTGTAGTTTTTCTTAGACCACCAATTCTACTGCTGGGTGTTAATTGAAACAAAAAGAAGGGTAGCTTGCGGTTTTCCCTTCTTGCCTTGGATGTGGTGAATGGTTTTACCGCGGTAAACTTGAGATCTTCGTGCTTCAGGTTTTGAAGCATTTCGAGCAGAGCCTCCGGTTCAATTTCAGGGTCGACACCCTTTAATAGAACCGTTACGTTCTTCGTTTGTTTCGGCGTGAAGGAGTAAAATTCCGCGGTGGCTCTTTTTAAGACCTCTTTAATTTTGTCATCGTCTGCCACCGTATATGTTTGAATGGCATGCCTGTTACCCGCCAGTCTTTTAACTGCAAAATTGGTTCCTATGGCTAGCGTACAAAGACTTACCAAATCGTTACAGTCAACATATATTGTGTTGATTGGTGGCATCTTTATTTTTCCGCTGTTATTGTTGCTTTGCTGTTTCGTTGATCGCTGTTGTGTTGGTATTTGCTGTTGATGCTGCTGATGTTGAAGTTGATGTTGTTGTTGATGGTGAAATTGTTGCTGTTGGCCGACTTTTGGCTTTGGCTTTTGTAGTTGTTGCGGGTTTTGTTCTTGTTCGAGCGCTATTTTTTTCTTTCGGCGTCTCTCTTGTAGTCGGGCTCTTGCCATCGCAAGTTTCGCCTCCAATTCACTTATCTCTTCCTCTTCATCCACAGACTCTGAGGATGCAAGAGAAGCGAATGAATTATTTGCCCCATATATGTTAAAGTTGGAGGGGGAGGGAAGCTCACTGTCGTCTTCCGCTCCCCGTGGCGCCCGTGGACGAGTACACTCCAGTAGTCGCGGATATTATTAGTTATGTTCTCCGGAACAGAATCGGTTTCGCAAACAGTCGTGACATTTCCCTGTGCTGTTCGTGTGTGTCTGTAGTTAATGAATTTGTTATTATCGTTAATCCTAAAAATGCCGTCTCACCCAAATTAAAATTCTATGGAACACCAATTAAACCTTCTAATAACGTGAAATTTATAACTAGTGCACTAACAATAACAATCTGAATATAATAAAAAGAACCATTTGTTCCATTAAACAGTGCGTTTTATTTTCGAATATCTACGGTGGATAACTTTCCTCTTTCGAACAATTCGTGGACGTTGCGTTGTGGAGTTCTGTTTGTGCCCGGCGGAATAATCACAATTGGTGGAACATTTAGAGGAAGTAGTGGGTGGATGGTAGAATCAGCGTCCATGCCGACGCACAGACCATCCATCCCCACAAGGCCTTGTTTATATAATAAAAGATTCGATTAAGTAAGGTATCTTTTGCTTTAGATGTTCGTCAGCAATTGTTTGAGGTTCCAAATTCGAAGAGTGTGTTACAGCAAAAGCCAAAATAATTATGAAATGCCAGTTGCTTGAGTTATTTGATTCGATAGATTTGATGAAGGCTTCAAACCGTCTGCGATGAAAAACAATGGTTAATTGAGAAACAGATATTTAATACACCTGAAGTTTTATTCGATTGTTTGTTCAGTTCGATTCCTAGTAGTTTACAATATAGAGATGTCCAGAATGGATTAGTCAAGTTTACATTCTAAAACAGACCAAATTCATTAATGAACTAATAATGATTAAACGTTACTTTTTCCAAAAGACTAAAAAGTTTGTAATAATATAATTTCTTTCCGTCCGTATTCATTTAATATTGAACTGATTTTTAAATGAAAAAAGAAATTTAAAACAAACTTCAAAGCAGCGTTGTTCTTCGATACACAAATAGTTGAGAAACGTCAAATAAAAGCAAATCCAGTTTTTTGAGATTTTGAGCACTTTATCAAACACTGAAAGGATTCGCTCCGTCTACTAAGTGACTCTATTATATCATTTTTATCCATTTTCATTAAATAATTTTATTAATTCGTTAAGTGAAAACTAGCGACAATAGCCATGAAAAAAATGTCGATTAACGATGCGAAGCGGCTGGAGAATGATAGAGGGAAATGACAATATGTACACAGGTTTTTCGTTATTTAAGCAACGTCAAAAACGTCACAACACCGTCTGCAAATCATACGACGACGTGCTCCCCTCAATCCAAAAGATAGGGATTCTAGAGTGGTTCAATAGCTGACTACAGTTGACCGGTTCCAAGCACATTTATAATACGTTCCAAAACGTGGAATCACGAAGTCACACCGAAGATGTTGGCCGAGCTGTCAAAACTCGAAATCGCATAAATGCGGAATACGACGAATTGCTTTGGTCCACTTTTACAGGGAAAATCCTCTACGAATCAAGCAAGGCACATGGGACTTGAAGAAGTTATATTAATTAATCAATACTACGCCACTGTTGAAGTAGCGTCAGCGAACTTCGACCCGTTAACAGAAACAAGCATTCGAACTTAAGTGTTCGAACTGCGAAACATTAATTAAAGCGACGTTTTTGTAGCCAGGGTTCGAACTTTGAAATGTCAACAGAAACGACATTTTCGTAACAAGGATCGTAACTTCAAAACATTAACAAAAAAATGTTAACAAAATAAACGTTTTCATGACAAGCATTCGAACCTCGAAACGTAAACAAGAGCAAAGTTTTCGTGACAAAGATTGGAACTTTGAAATGTCAACAAAAACGATTCGAACTTCGAAACATTAACAAAAGCAAAGTTTTCGAGACAAAGACTCGAACTTGGAAAGTTAATATAAGCGAATTTTTCGTTGTTGTGGTCCTTCTCTCAGGGAGCGTGTCTCCTTGTCCTGAAAAGGGTGGGGCATCTCTATAGACCGCTCCTGAGGGGACCCGTTGCGATCGCCGCCGTGCTTCCTCAGACCTGAGGGTAGAGTGACGACCGATTGTTGAACAGGAGGATATGCCAGGCCCAATAAAATGCTTTTCAAATACTTTAGATTTATTTTATTAGTAAATTTATTTTCGGGCATCCTTACACCTCAGACGCCAATGGAGTCTGATCCTCGAATCACCCTTATAAATGAAACCAAATCGAGATTTTGTATCTCGAAGAGATCGAATTCAAAGCAAAATCTCGATTTAGATACTTTTGCTGGAGTTGTGTGTTTGTTTGAGATAAGAATCCGGTTAGGCGAATTCTCGGACACATGAGTGCTACTATGGAAATTGAACATCTGGTTCAATTGATGTATATGGATGATAAACGAATATTTGATTCGTTTACCAGGACTTTTGCTAGATTGGGATAATGTATTTCTGGATTAGTTGGATGATTATGGGGAGTTGGGTGCAAGGGCGATAAACGAACCTTTGATTCGTTTATCGCGAATTTTCAATTTAGATGATTGCTTTTTGAATTTTTGTTAAGGATTATGGGATTTGGATGTATGTGTGGGGGAAGGAGATGGTAGGGCTTTTCAGAGCACTACATTGTGACAAGGATTCAAATACCGAAATGTTAACAAAAGCGAAGTTTTGGTGACAAAGATTCGAACTTCTGTAACAGATTTTAACCGTTTTGGGTTGGATTGACGAATATATTTAATGGTTGCCAATCACCATGTGGGGAGGAAGTGTATTGTGCCAGGCATGGGCACTCGGTTCACCTTCCTCCTCCATCATAAAACCTTCGCCACTAAAACACTGAACGAAAACAGCACGTCACCGGTGATCAGGAAAACACATTCGAAACACCCAGGCACTGCAGCACGGAATATTAAGGCACTGGTGATGTTGTTGAAGTAAATGTTCTTTTTATTGGTTTGGATGTATCCAAGTATTTTGATGCATTTATTTTGTTATATTCGTCATTATCTTTAAAATTGTGAAGGATAATTTGTAATTTTATGGGTTGAAGTCGTAAATTAATCTAATTAGACAATGAAATCAGGTGTACCCGTCCGATGTAATGAACCGACCACTCTGTATGACAAAACTGTTACTCACGTGACTCGCGGTTGACTTTCGCGTCCCCGTGCGCACCGGGGAGCAGGAGCGGCACGGCAGTGGTGGTCGGCGAATGTAATTGGACTCAATCGAGGGTTGGAATTTGGCTTTTGATTCACCCTCGATTCGGTGGTGGTGAATATCCTCTTGCTAAGGATATGTTTTACTTACCACAAGAGAGACGTAAAGTCTCTCTTTGTGGTACAGAAAACCAGATCTCGTAATGAAGATCATGGTGGTATGTGTGTGATCGTTTAGATCTGTGTTGTTTACTCGTGCGCGAAGGCGATCGATAATCGAAGCAGACAGGCGGTAAGGACAAAGGGACCGTGAAGATCGTTGGTAGTACAATTGTATGTGTGTATATGGGTTCTTTCATGGGACAAACCGTGAGAACGAACCTGAAACGACGAAAAGGGCATAGGGTGTATCCATGAGACGTAACAACGAAACGTTTTAAAATAATACGGTAGATGGTAGAAGAACCGACCGACTTGATGGATGTAATACGACTCTGCGATAAACGGCTCGTGCAGATCCGACTCGCTAATGGGGTTGAGTTTCTGGTGTGGTGGTAGATATCCTCTCCACTAAGGATACGTTTTACTAACCACAAGAGAAACGTAAAGTCTCTCTCTGTGGAACAGAAAACCAGATCTTGTAATAAAGATCATGGTGGTACACATGTATGTGTGTACATTGGTTCATTCATGGGACAAAGCCAAGAGAACGAAACTGAGACAAAGAAAGGGCATAATGAGCATCCATGAGATGTGAGTTCGGCTAAGGAAACAAGCCGAATCTCATTGGATGCTAATAGGGTTTGTGTTTGCTTATACCGCTGCTGATGAAAAGCAGATCCCGAAATATGAGAAGACAAAGAGAACGTTTGGGTCTTTGTCTGAGATGTGCATTGCGGCTAAATAACAAGGCGGCGATGCAATGTGGAATTGTGCTAATGGGTTTTAGCTAGATTACCGGGAAATGGTGTGTATGGCATCGCTGGTAAGGGTAGGTATTCAATTCCTATTTGCATTTGCTTATGCTGTAGGATTTAATTGGTGCCAAGTGACGCGAGATGCGTATATTTGTTTTGGTCCCTTGGGTGTAGGTCGCCAACCAATGTATATGTATGGTGATTTATGATACACTTGGTGAGGACGGGAAATAGGCGACGCAATGTTTATGATCCATGTTATGATGGTTACATTGTATGTAAACCAAATCATTTTGTTTTCAGGAATTCGTCTAGGGGAATTTGCCTGGCACCGAAGGTGTCGAATTGGTTTTGGGATACCTGATAAGTTAGGAAAGAATTCTTACAGGGAATTTGTATGCGAAGAGATGCATGAAAGGTAAGGATTCTTTACAGGGACTTTTAGTTAAATAAATTTGATCTATTTGATGCGTGAAGCATTTAAGGTGCTAATGCGATTGCATTAGCGAAAACCTATGCAGACTGGGATGAAGTTATGGGGGTTTTCAGGTAAGTGGGCCGTGGGATTTGGCGGAACCGCCACAACCACCCAATTGTTAACAATAAGTTTTTGATATTCTGTGAAGAGAAAGTTAAGAGAATTCAGCTTTTTTACCTAGATTCTACCATCAATATTATTCCACGCATAGGGATTATAGATGTTATTCACGATATTCGCTCCGGAAATTTCGGTTCTTCAATTCGGCCACCGGCCTCAAACGGTTCTCTCCATGGACGGTTATGTAGCTGCACAGCTTGGCAATTTGCTGCCGAGCCAAGATTTACCAGCTCCAGGTTTCAATCCTTGCGATGTTTTAATTAAAATCACTATCTGGCGTTATACAGGGCGCAATTAATTTTATTGTTGGTTAGTTGTTAATAAATGTTTTCGTGTTGCACATAGACTTAATTTATTTATCGACTTTACAAATAAATGTTTTCGTGTTGCACATAGACTTAATTTATTTATCGACTTTACAAATAAACGTTTTCGTATTGCATATAGACTTAATTTCCTTTCGACTGATCTTAACCAACGCTTTGTCGACACTGATCATCACTCTCTCCCCATTCTCCGCTACCTCGCTACCTCTCCGAAGAGAAACCCGCCGCAACTGTTCCTTCGAAATCTACATCTTAACGAATGCACGTTCGTGCATCTGCTCGTAATGAATGCTAACCTAAAATGTGGGCTGTGGGTTAAATGTTTTCTTTTATCTCTGTATAATTCAACGCCTGGCGTATTGCTTTTCTCGCGCCATATATGCGATTCAAAACGTAGATTTGTTTTATTAAAATTGATTACTTTTTCCCTGCTCGGTGGACAATGGGGGAGGGGGAGGTTACCACGTAACACTTCGAAATGTTAACAAAAGCGAAGTTTTCGTGACAAGCATTCAAACCTCGTAAAATCTGATCAAGTTTGGAGCAGCTTCAAAGGTTTGTAGAAAAATGTCGTATCTGTACGCGGGATTTGTCAAGAGATTAGTTAAGTGTATTCAATTGAGTTCAAGAAACTCAAGTTGTTAGAAGATAACTCAATTTTCTAATGGCTGATCTGGCGATATTCGATACGTATTCATGCCACGATATATTCCGTCATACGTTCATGCCACGATACATTCTCACCAACGCCAAGAAAATGTATGCTTTCTCTAGATCCAAGGGCCTAGCCATTCATCATCAGCTGTGGAACCGACGGTCCGTTTTTCCTTGTGAATGTTGAACCCAATTATACGATATCACGTCTTCGTTACATTGAAGTCGACGAGATTGACCTTTCCCCATTGTATGATTCTATCCAGATCCCGATGTAGAGAGGCGATATGGCTACATGTCAGCTGTTGCGAAGTTGATGCACTAATCGGCCGATCACTCTAAAATGAGAAAATGAGTGTACTATCATCCTGAAAACTGAACACCCTGATATCCGATTACTCCAACAAATCATTTATGTGAAGCAAGAAGAAGGTTGGAGACAAAATAAAATCTTGAAGCACCCCAAAGTTAACAAGATAAAGATCCAAAGACTTGCCGTCTACAACAACCTGGAACGATCGATCCTCGACGAAGCTCTTCGTCGAGTCGCAAAGATGATGGGAAAGTCCACATAAACGAAGTTTGTTCAGCTATGCTATATGTACTATCATCCGCAATACTGCATATCTTATTACCCGTTGGTTCTAACAAATCATTAATGTGACGCAAAAACAAGGTTGAAGCCGAAATAGAACCCTGAGACACCCCGGAATTAATAGAATGCAGATCGGACACGCCGTCCACAACAACCCGGATCAAATGATTCTCGAGGAAACTCTTCGTCCAGTCGCAAAGTTGTTGGCAAAGTGCGTATTAAGGAAGGTTGGTTAGCAAGGCTCCGTGTCAGACGCGGTCAAAATCCTGGCAATATCCAATATGGGAGAACAAAAAAAAGAACTGTCAACAAAAAAAAAACTCCTTCTTCAGAAGACGAAATTGTGTCTCTGCTATCTCCTCCGGCAAAAAAAAAAAAAAAAAAAAAATTGGTGGCGAGAGAGCCGACTTTAGCGAGACAAGGGCAGATGTGTCCTTCATCTTGTCTCTGACTTCTGGTCATCTTGCGATAACCAGAATCACCCACATCCGTGAGGATGTTGGGCTCGGTCTCGCGATATCTGAAAAGAAAAGAAAAAGGGGGGGTATCCAAGGATAGTGTGGACAGTGTTAGTCCAGATGTTCTCTAACTATTTGTATAGAGGGATGGTGGGAAAGAAATCATACAAGACCGGTAGGACTTGGGTGCGGTAGTAAACGCAGATCACGTCTTTGGCGTCTGATAATCTGCGCTTTGGTCGGTGTGTATGATCTCCTCCGGTGTCACCTCCTTGTCCCTTTATACTCATTGCCTTAGCGAACTGGTCGAAAAAAACAGTGCCTTCCTAACTTACTGGGTTGGCGTACTCGCTGTTATAATTTTATAACAATTATATTAGGTTTGACCTTGAGGAGATCGGATCGAATGGTCAAGCGTGGAAGGAGAGTGCCCAGGACAGGGAACAATGGCGAAGCCGAGTCGGTGAGGTCATGAACTTCCGGGTTCCTACAGGCCAATAAATAATAAATAATATAACAAACTCATGCGAAAGCAGAACTATTACATTAAGTGGAAACTATTTGATAAATTTCAATAACTGTAATATAAAACAAAAAGTTTGTTAAAGAACAAAAAAACCAAGAATTTATACAAAGTTTTGTAATCGTAACCAATAAATTTCAGTTAAACAATGCAATAAGCACTTTATCTTTTGATGATCTTGTAATAAAACATATGCAAAATATAAAAACAATTGAGGAATCACAATATCATAAAAAGAATTGCACTTATTTTAATTATATTTATCTTTTTTTTTATAAATACAGGTTTTCATTGATTTTACTTACCTTAACTTTACTAAAATATAAAACAATAAAACTTATAGCCAAAGAGAGAACTCAGGAGAGCTCTCATCTAGAGGGGGGAGAGGTTATGTCAACCATACCTACCATCCAAGTATCCGCTAATTGAACACGAAAAGATCATCAAAAGCCTAACCGCAAAACAAGCAGAAAATAAAAATACAAATAATTTCCTGCCAACCCATTTATCTTAACTCCCGAGATATGGTAACATTATCTGAAATCTTATTTACATTGCATTCACACATTGTAAGCAATATTGCAATTCTATTCCTTTTCTAATGTTATCTCAAATATGTAAACAATACTCAAATTCAATTCCTTCATCCTATGTTATATTGAATTTGCAAACAAAACCTAAACCCACTTCCTTCCATCCTACGTTATTCCGAATATATAAACAAAGCCCAAACTCGCTTTATCAAATGTTATCTCGAATATGTAAACACTAGTTGTTGTTTCGAGTTGAAATAGTTTTTAAGTTGAAATGAAGATGCAGTCGTCCAGTAACCTCCGGTCGGAGATAGTTTACATCCAAAGACAATACAATCTAGGTATAAGGGCATAGTGAACTATATATTAGTGTCCAAAGATAATAATACCAAGTGAACTACAAACGAATAGATATTATCGTCAGAAGACAATAAGTGCACCAATAAAAGGTGTGTTGTTGTGGGATAATTTATAAAACGCACAGTAGGTGTGTATTAATATTAGATTATGTTAATTCTCATTCCTGCTAAAATCTGAAGTAGTATCGGTTTAGCTTTCAAACACTGAGGTTCGAAACGTCTCCTCCTACTTTTACCAAGGTGGTGCAGCTACATTAGCCGGCATCGGGTTTGCTTGTAGCACCGGAAATGATAGACGCTCACTTTTGTGACTTATATTAAAGTATCTGTAACGTGTTAATTGAAACAGTGATATTGCATCAAGATGCTTGACGTTTCGGCTGCAGCTAAGTATACTTTCGAGACTATCGATTATTTTCTATTCGCTGTAACATTATTGATACCCACTGTGATTGGGATATATTTCGGATGGCGAAGCAACAAAACCACCGAAGAGTATTTATTTGGTGAACGAATGAAAGTATGGCCGGTCGCAATATCTTTGGTTGCAAGGTAATTTCAATCATTTGTACGTTTGTGCGCTTTGTTAGACTAGCTTATGTCCTTATAGTCAAGTGTCAGGAATCGCTGTCATGGCCACACCAGGAGAAACTTACAGTTATGGAATAATGTACATCTTTACAATATTCGCCTTGGTCCTCGTCGTACCGATATTATCGTATGTCATTTTTCCTGTATATTTTGAAAACAATATTCGAAACTGCTACGAGGTAAATATTATCTTTTTTCGTATCGAGTGCTTGTTATTTATGTAGGTGATAGAGATTTCATTTGTAGTGTGTATTTAAAAAAAAACCTCAACTTTAGCCGGATACGAAGACGGTCACATAGAGAAACACACACAGCTCGGTTTTGTTAGAAAGTGGTTTCAAAAGTATCATTTATTACCTGAGTATTCTATCACATTGGTTAATCTTCCCGAATTACAGTATTTCGTTTTTACTCGGAGACGATTTTTTACATAAACGTGCGCTAAAAAGAAATTTTGAGATACCCTTAAATGTCAAAGCGCAAGATGATGGAGAGGATATGGAAAGGAGGTATCAATGTATATTAGTCTTGAGTGCATTGCAAATTCAACGTTTGTGGCTTCGAAGTTGTACTACTCTATCTTAAAGAATTCAATCTTAAAGACCTCGATTTTAAAGAATTCGATCTTCAAGAGCTCCACCTTCAAAGAATAGATCTTCAGCAAATTAATTTTCAAAAATGTTACCGCTCGTGGATCTGTCCTTCAAGTTTTTCATTAACTAAACCGGTCCCATAGTTCTGCGAATCAAACAACTCGCACTTAAAAAACTAGATTTTCAATAACTAAATTTTGAAAAGTATCCGCTTAAAGAAGTCTAATTTCATGGAGTTGATTTCATGCTATTGGGCTTTTGCAAAATTAGATTAATAAAGAGTCAACGTTCTATGACTCGATCTTAAGGAACTTTGTCGTAAAAACCTCGATCTTTAAGAACGCGATTAAAAACTCGATATTCAGGAGCTTAACGTTTAATGAATAGGCCTTTAGCCAAGTAATCCTCAAGAATGTAAACGCTCCCGGATCGGTCTTTCAGGATTATTAATAACTAAATCGATTTAGATAAACCCAACTTCATAAGCTATGATTTCTAAGAATAAGGCCATCAAAGGTGCGATGTTCCACGACTCCATCTTAAGAAACTTTACATTAGGTGTATTAGAAAGAAAATCATTATTTTCCCAATAAATGGCTTTAGTAAACTGTATCTCGCGTTGTATAAGTGCGATCGAGTTACGCTAAGTGGCGTTAGAAAGATAAGATTTCGTACTAAAAAACAATTTTCAGACAGTTTTGTAGTTACCTGACTCAGTTTTGTTTGGTCGTGCGTCAAGTATGGACACCAGCAAAGAGAAAATACGCCATGCTATAAAGTTTTTCTTCGATAAAGCCGAAAACGCAAACCAAGCGGCTGAAATTGTGAATATTGTTTATGGTCCTGATACTGTAACAGCCAATCACGCCCAATTTTGGTTTCGTCGACTCCGTTCCGGTAATTTTGATGTCAAGGATGCACCATGCTCTGGAAGGACAATCGTCGAAAATGCCACTCCCGGGTCTGTCCTTTAAGATTTTCGTCAACTATACCAGTCTCAAAGTTCTATACATCAAACAACTCCCGGTTAAAAACTAGATTTTCAATAACCAAACCTTGACAAACATCCCCTTGAAGAAATTTGATTTCACGACTTCGGAGGGTTCGACTTTTAAAAATTATAAAAGCTCAAAGTTGTTTGACTCTATTTTAAAGTAACTAACCTGCAAATACTGATTTTTCAAATATTAGATTTTAAGAAACTTGACTTCAAAAACTGCATCTTTATTGACTCAACTTTTATGGCGACCTTCACAAATTATGCAGTTAAAGACGCAACCTTTAAGGACTTGATCTTAAACTACTGGATGCTAGTTTGACTTAATTTGTCAGGATTTGAGTTTGAGTTTGTATTCCCGAACCTTCAAAAACTCTCAACGTGTTGAAGAGTTGTGGAGATGAATGGAGGCTAACGCGTGGTTGGACGTCAGTGCGCTGTGGCGGCTAGTTGATGAAAGAGAGTGATGATGTGCACGTACATCATCAGGAAGCCTTTGCAACTGGACGAAATGCAAAATGGTGGATGTTCGTCAAGTTCAACCAATTTCGTTGTCGCCGGTGTGCGCATCGGATGTACACTAATGTAGAACATTTGATGTCCAACACAACGGCTTGACTTTTAAAAGACCACCAGGAAGATGGTCCACTACTCCATCTTCAAAAACTCAATCTTCAAAGGCCTGAATTCTAAGAACTAGATCTAGAGAAAGTTGCTTGTCAATAACTCCACCTTTATGGACACAATTTTCAAGGGCTGCCTTTCTGAATTAGATCGCCGACGACTTGGCTCTGTATGAATTAAAAACTCAATATTGTAAAGCTCGATTTCCCAGAACTAGATTTTGAGGAAGTGGCACTCAAAAAGTTGTCGTGGCTTTATTTTATACCACCTTTAAATTTGAGAGGTTGGACCGATAATCTTACGCCACCGTAAACTCTCAGGCTTCACTCTCTGAATAGTACCACTTATAGTTCCTCGAGAGTTTACAAATATTCATGACTAAACCTCGAAACTAAACTAGATGACATCGGCTCGAAATCGGGACCAGTGAACAGATTTGATAAATAAGGCCAAGACCGGATCCCGGTTGTAGTGCCGATGATGATGATGAAACCTCGAAAGTGAAAGGAGGAAAACAACAATAATTTAGAAACTTTTTGGAAGTTGCGATAATGTCGGTTGTTATTGTCCGTTTTTGTGTTTGAATCAGTTGGTTTCAGAGACTCAACTAGGCTGATAATTTTTTTTTTTGCATTGGTCGTGCGATGAAAGGCTTTAGTACTGTGCCATTCTATAAACATAAAAATTAAATGGTGAATCCTGTTGACAATAATCAAATTCCTCAAAAGGGCTCTTTACCCATGGATCGGACTTTCAAATGTTAGACCGTCAAATTCTCCACATTTAAAGATTCTATCTTACATCGTCGGTCTGCAAAGGCTCAATTTCCAAGGATTAGACCGTAAAAAACCTTACCTTCAAAAACTCTTAAAGGCGCTATTTTCTAAATGTAATAAACCCTCAATTGCTTGATGTTCTACAACTTTATCTTCAATCTATGCATTGGAACTCGAGAGTTCACATGCTCAGGTACGCCACTGATCCCTATCCTGCGCACTGCCCCTCCACACCTTACCATCTTTTTTTAAAATATTTTTCTCTCGGGAGAGGCGAACCTATAGCGCCAATACGGCGCCCCGAAATGCCACCAAATAAACGTTGCAGTTTTTCTTGAACAGTTGCAAGTCGTAACGCTCCGGGAACACTTGCGCGGGGAGGGAGTTTTACTGCTTTCCCGCTCTGTAACGGAACGAGTTCTAATGCAGAGATGTTCGCGCCGTCGGGAGATGAACCCCAAATTGGTGCGATCAATCGGATTGTTTTATGGAATGCATATAAACCGAATTGCGTGGAACAATACCACGAATCTCCGAAGAACAGCACCCATGATAATATCTGTAAAACAGAAAGAGGTCGGCTACGCGCCTGCGGTGTGATTCCGACTGTAGTCCCGACGTCAGCCCCGTGTCCCCGATCAGACGGATCGCTCATCTCTGTATGCTCTCAACTAGGTCGAGAGTATATTTAGGAGCCGAGCTCCAAATATGGGAGCAATATTCGAGCACGGATTTAATTTGGGATTTATACAGAAGAAAAAGTTGGACCGCAGAAAAATATTTCTTGGCTCCAAAAAGATAACTCAGTTTTCCAGAGGCGGACCTGGCGATATTCGACACGTGTTTATGCCACGATACATTCCCACAGACCGTGCCGTCAAGCAAATTCTGGCTTTCGCCAGAATTGTGGGACTGGTCATTCATCATCATCTGTGGAACCGATGATTTTCTTTGCGAATGTTGTATACTGTGTCTTCGTTGCATTGAAGTCGACGAGATTGGCGTTTCCACATTGCAGGACCTTATCCAGGTCCCGATTTAGAGAGTCGATCTGGCTACACCTCAGCTGGTGCGACGTTAATGCACTAATCGGCAGATCACCCGAAAAAGAGGAAACAAGCATACTGTGGCGTTTTTAACAGATACACACACAATCGTCATCATCATCATCATCGGCACTGCAACCGGGATGCGGTCTTGGCCTTATATAGCAAGTCTATAGCGACGATAGTGGAGAACGTGTGATTCTAACTGACGCTATGACGGGTAGAATCACTAAAAATGTACCCATGCTCAACACATCAGGCCACTGCCGTGTGTACGAATTCAAATTATAAACTCAAGTACATTCAACTGATGTGGAATTGTTATGTTATCGCTATGGTATACGGCTCTGATGCTTTTTGCTTATTCGAATTTCCTTTCGGTGTTCTTCACTATTTGCTGGCATATTGTGTGCGTATCTGTTAGAAACGCCACGCTACTCCCCCCTCAGTAACTTTGTTACGATCAACTTCGTGTGCGAACGACGGAGCGAGGAACGAGTGAGCAAGAGGACGTCGGAGCAGGCGAGTGTGCCGGTGCTCTATGCAGAAGTCGTGATCGAGTAGTAAAGTTCTGTTTCCCTATGGGAAATTGTGTCTTTTGTGTATACACAGATCACGTCGGGGTCACTAATTATAGCGTTTGCGACGATAGTGAAGAACGTGTGATTCGAACTGATGCTATGACGGTTAGAATCACTAAAAATGTAACTAATGCTCAACACACCAGGCCACTGCCTCGTGTACGAATTCAAATTCTAAATTGTTATGTTATCGCTATGGTATACGGCTCTGATGCTTTTTGCTTATTCGAATTTCCTTTCGGTGTTCTTCACTATTTGCTAGCGTATTGTGTGTCTATCTGTTAGAAACGCCACAAGTTTCTCCACCGGTATCCGGTCCATATCCGAGACTTCTTAAATTGCCCATCATAATTAGTTTTTCTGGGCAAGGTTTATTAGATTTGCGCCAACCTTTCTCAGGATGTCGCTGCATGCATTGGTTCACTACTTGGCGGGTGCCAAAGTAGATATCCAGGGGTGTCACGTGGAGACCCCGTGTCACGTGGAGACCCCCCCCCCCCCCCCCGACCACCGAACGAAAATCGAATAAGAAAAAAGCATCATCCGTATTTTGTGAGGGTGAGTCAGTAGTTGAAAATCTATCAGAGTAAAGAGTTGCGAATTGATAGCAGTTAAAAGCCGAGAGTTGGTAAATATTAGCAATCGAAAAATGAATATATAATCCAGCCGGATCAGTTATATAAAAAAAACGCCACAGTTATTAAATATTAGCAATCAAAAAATTTGATTTGTTCTTGCGGCACTTAAATAAATTTGTATGTCTGCATTTATTCAAAACATACAAGAAAAAATAAATAAATTTAATTTCAGTTGTTTTTGTGACAGTTAAATAAACTTGTGTTGTTTCTCATTTATTTAACCCTCCGTTTACTGGAAAAGAATACGCGGTTTACTTACCATGCGGGTCCATTGGACCCATGGATTAAATATACAAATACATAAATAAATAAACTGATTTTTTTTACTAAATAAATAAATGTAATGCATTTTATAATGTAATAATCACATAATTGAAATTAATAATAGAATATATTAATATTTTATTGGAAATTAAAACTATAGTTTTATGTAAAATTACTTTTATGAAGTACAAATAAGAAAAGTATGCTCCCCACTATTAAATTTTGCCCACTAAACACACTTTGTCTTTGTTTTTCTGTATTTTTGGATAGATGCCTATCACATCCAGATTTTTTCCTTAGGGGCTTAGGAACTTCAGATCGAACTAATGCTGCTGTGCTTGTTGAAACAGTGATTTCTTCATTTTTATAACCAGCCAATTCCCTCTCAAAGTGAATAATACAATCTGTTATTTCGTATTTAACTCTGGTCACAATGAGAATTCATAAATAACCCCACTATATATGTATTTTTGGCACTTATACCAATCATGTTGTACAAAGCGATCATGAGTCGCCGTCGTCTCATCCGCTTTGCACTGTATTTTCTCACCAACTCATCCATATTGTCTGCCCCTTCTTTCGTTTTATTGTAGTCCAAAATTGTTGTGTCAACACCTTTAGTGTTGTGCACGGTATTTAGGAATGTGATAATTCTACCTTTTTTGGACAATGGTCGCGGTTTCTTAAAAAACAAATATACTAGAGTACGTTTCTTGATTTTTAGGAGTTATAAAAGCAGTCGGTAGTTCGCCTTTAATTTTTCAAATTGGAATGGATGTGGAGAGCCAATGAGTAGGAAGTAAGAAAAGTTATCACTTTAACGCTCCGACCAGAATTTTCTACATCGTTTGTTAATCTCTAGAGAACATTTCCGTCCTGTTGCGTTTCTCTAACTGCTTTGCTTTTTCTGTGTAAACTTCCAATTTTTATCCGTACGATGTTAAGTTGTCGTCTTATAACCCAAAATTTACTCACATGTTTGCCTGGTTTACAATATTTTCTCCAATTTTCGCTGCTAATTCCTCTTGCCTCAGTTGACAGATTTTTCCTTTACAATATGAAAAATATGTAAAGATATTAAAAACAATTTACACTAAACACAACTTGGCAAACTCTATCCAAAAGCAAAACTTCAGAAACCGTTACACGTAATTTGACTACTAACTATAAACTAGGAAGAGTGTTACGATATACTCCATCACAGAAGATATACTTTTTATAAATATACTAGTCACCAATTTTGCTATTAAAAAATTAACCGCTGCTTTGTTATTAATATACAGACGCGTACATTAATCATTTTATAAATAAACAAACATATACGTAGCGAACGTATATGATAAAGTTTTCAATTAGCAATAATCGCACCTCGGTGAAAACTTCATTGGTTACGATATCACCACAATCCAAAAGAACGTATATTTTTGTAAGCTCTTATTACACATTCCTTGAGTGTGGGTCCATTGGACCCGCGTGGTAAGTCACGCTAGAATTTAAAAACCTCCCCTACGTATTAAAACAAATTGAATTTAACCAGTTGTGTAAAAAGATTCGTCCAATACAGAAAAATCACGAAATCTCCAAAATGTCAATGTATATTTTAGGTGAAAAGTATTGCATTGAACGTTGCAATCGGTTCCATTGGACCCGTCTGGAAGTTGGAGGGTTAAAGCACACAGGAAAAAATAAACAAGCTAGGAGAGAATTAAATTGAATTTGTTCTTGTGGCAGTTAAATAAATTTCTGTTGTTTCGCATTTATTTAAAACACACAAGAAAAAATAAACAAACTAGAAGAGAATTAAATTTGATTTGTTTTTGCGTTAATTAAATACATTTGTGTTGTTTCTCATTGTGAGTAGGGCGTTCGTATATACTAACAGCTCACAGTTCACAGCTTGTCGTGAGAGGCGACTAAGGACCGAATGGTAGGGGGGGTACCAACTGCCTGTCATCCGCCGAAATACCACCCCGTCAAGCTATAGGCTCCATGAAATGGCCGGGAGAAACCTATCGCCATCCTTTGGAGCTTGCCCGATGAACCAGTCCGAGAAAAAGTTGGCTTAGGTGGTAACTCGGTCCCAAGGTGAAATACCACCCAGTCACCCTGTATATTCCGCGATATTGTCGGGAGATAATTATTATTATTTATTACGATGTAATTAATTACACGGGCTCCTCGATAGTATAGTGGTTGGTATACCCGCCTGTCACCCGGGGTACCGGGGTTCGATTCCCCGTCGGGGAGCCTCTGGCGCAAGACTAATGACCTTGCCCAGAAAAAATAAATCATTATGGAAAATTTAACAAGCCTCAGGACTTGCTAAATAAGGCCAAGACCGGTTCCCGGTTGTAGTGCCGATGATGATGATGATGAATTAATTACACAGTAACTTAATTCTAAATATGTGTGTGTATGTGTGGTTGATATTCTGTTCTGATGGTTTTGCCAGAATGTTGCTGAAGGGGTCGTTTCAAAATAGTTGGTTTGCGATGGTTTGTACTTTTGGGCAGTCGAATATGATGTGATGTGGAGTAAGTGGGGCTTGGTTGTTGCAGTTGTTGCATTGTGGGGGGCTGGTTTTTGTAAGGATGTGTTGGTGTGTGATTTTGGTGTGTCCTAGCCGGAGTCGTAGGAAGCATTTTATTTTTCTATTTGAGACTGTTGTTGGGTAAGTAACGGGTTTGGTGTCCTGTTTAATAGTGTTGTACAGGTGGGTGTAGTTGTGCCATTCTTCGTCCTCCACGTTTATGGGTAGAAAGTATATTTGTGCAGGCGTACTGCACCGATTCACCTCTAACCCCATCCTCTGTAAACTGTATAAGTGCACTTGCCACGCACTTGGTCAACGCTCTATATGTTCTTCGTATAGTGGATCACAGCACAGCGAATAAAAAGGAAACACAGGAACTTAAATGTTTTTGCTTTATTGTCACTTAAAGAATCCATGTAATAAAACATGTATACAACTTAACATAAAACACTAATTGATAATTGGCTGTACAATTCTGGTAATTTACACATAAAATTACGTTGACACTGTGGGGGTTTCTCTAATCTACATGAGAACCAACCCACAATCTCAACCAAAATTCCCACCTAATTTCGACGCGTCATACCTACCCATTTCCTTTATATGTATTCCCCTGTAAAACATTTCAAACGGACGTATAGCTAAACTTATTATCGTTTGCAGATAATGCATAATTGAGTTTAGCTACATTCTTGTCATACGGCAACTCCATTCTTGCTAACCACGAGTTTCCCATCGGAAATCTCATAATGTCGGTTAGCAACAACATGTCTAAACGAACGACGCTGTTGCATCATAGCAAAATAGCTGGGGTTATTTCAGCGTCTTAGAATCTGGTGCTCACGCGGATTATTTCCCAAACATCAGCGGCGTCCTATCGACTTTCCCTCAGATCACCCATTCGCTTGGGATCAATGATCTCTTTTTGCAGGGGAGTAACATCAGCTATGTTTCCCCCTCAGTCGTATTTCTTTCCACGGTTCAATGTGCTCCGACTACACCATAGCCGTACCACTGGGTCACCAGGTCATGTCAGTAGCTGCATCTGATACCAACACACACAACCAAAGCTACCCCGAGTTCACAGCATATCATGTTTTCTGTTCTCTCATTCTTCATGTCCGTCAATTACCCTATTAACAAAAGTTACTCACACTTTGACGAGCGTAAGGTTGAGAGAGCAGAGGTGTGGTCTCTTTTGGTAGCCTGTGTGTGGAATGAAATATGAATTTTCATCCCTAATTCACACCAGTCGCTATTCATTCATCATTGGTGTCGGACGCGCTGCGCTAGTTTTTAATTTAATTCGCCACCGGCCATAAAGTCACTTTCGAATAATCAATCTGTAAGATCGCGCCGCTGCTCGTTCGTTAGAATAAAAGCAAAAACTGCAAAATTTCACCACTATTGACAAAAGTTTCTAAAGTGATAATAGAATTAAAATAAACAACAAAACTCTTCTTTGAGTTAAACAAATTAAAAGTGTTTTCCTGTCTCCTGAGGATCATTTTCACGCAGCAGCATCGTTGGGGACACAAGTGAATCCTGTGTCATACGTTGGCATACAACTTACAACCCCACAACACTTCTTGTCTCTTACAATTCAAGTAAACTTAGAATCAATTAGGTTGACACTTCTTGTCGGTTAATTCATATAGGCACACGAAACTTTACGAATGGTAAATATTAATTTTCTGTACACTCTAAGTTAATAAATAATCAAATGTATTGTCACTTTTTGTCTTTTACAATTCAAGTAAATTGGTCCATTTGGCTTCAGGACCATTAAGGCCACCACAGCGCAACTCCACTCGACACTTGTGTGTTTATTTAACGTGGAGGCCCGACATGCCTCCACGGAATTCAAGACGCGATTAAAGATCGCCATCGAAGCAACAGAATTACGAAATATTCATTTATTGCCTCGATGACCATATATGGTAAGATATCCCGTTTGCGTTTTGTTCAACACAAAAGGGTTGAAATACACACACGATGATTGCTTTTGCTGCTCATCGTGCGTATCCGCAAATATTCAGACACTGCATATATCTCATTTAAAGTTCGCAGCAGGTGCGAGTATCTCTGGTACGAAAAGGATTGAAGTATTTGCACGATCAACGTGTGCGTAAGGCATTATTACTGATCGTGTACTTTCCTCTTCCATAAATGGATATGTTTCCTCGACATCATTGTGTGGGCTTCACGCTGTTTGGGCGCGCTTTTCCGACGTCCCCTGGTATAAGTCGCCATGCCCGTGTGTGCGAAAATGCTTTCGTCTTATGCGCATGGATTATGTAAGGGAATCATATCGAACACGCGATGTTGTATCGATCCGTGTTTTCAAGGGCATTTGGCTGGTGCCAACAATTTCGCTTGTCGGACGGGTGGTCGATCGATGTAGGTATAGACGTCCGCAAAAAGGAAGATATATCTTCTGTAGTATGTGGTAAACACATTAGGAGGCATTTCTTTGATACCTATTGGGCAGTGTTGATTGCTACATGTGCAACCGGATTTGCCTTTGGTGAACATGGTGCGATTCGCACGACTACGCCCTTGTAGGGAATGTCTGTTGTTGCTGATATATTTTTCGTATCAGCAGACATTATGCTTCACAGGTTTTTCGTGGTTATTGGTATGACCAATGCAGGTAAGTACACCCTTTTTATGGATTAGGACGCGCGTGGAAACGGTTACCTGGTGGTAGCTGAGCAGGTAAGTAGTGGCGTTTGCAAGAACCGCCACACGTTCTTAAGGGCATTTTTTACCTGCCTTCTTATGTCCGTTTTGTTAGGACAATAGAAGGAGACGAGAGGCGACTTTGTCCCTAGTTTTGCGGCCGCATCGGCTGCTAAAAAAAAAGAAAGAAATGGGGTGGCGAGAGGCCGACTTTAGGAAGACAAGAACAAATGTGTCCTTCATCTTGTCTCTGGCTTCTGGTCATCCGTGAAGATGTTGGGCTCGGTCTCAAGATATCTGAAAAGAAAGGGGAAGGACGTATCTAAGGATAGTGTGGACAGGGTTAGTTCAATTGTTCTCTAACTACTTGGATGGGGGGATGGGGGGGAAGAAATCGTACAAGACCGGTAGGTCTTGAGTGCGGTAGTAAACGCAGATCATGTCTTTGGCATCTGATAATCTGCGCTTTGGTCGGTGTGCATGTGTGTGTGTTTGTGCTGTCTTGTACTGTGTCTGCGTGTTTGTAGTGTGTCAGCAGTACACCGTATGGGATGGGTCCAGGCGTCCTCTATTATAAAGGAGAATGTTGTTGGGAAGGGTGCTTTCTTCAGTTTTGCACTGAAGAAGAAATTGTGGTGGTCTGATCCGAAGAGATCGAAAGAGAGAAGGGTTAAGAACGCAAGACTTCCGTACAAGTGGGTTCTCGCTGTTCTGAATGCTTTCGAGGAACTTATATGCTAATTGTAACAAGTACTCGTCGATATGGATAATCGAGGCACCTTCGTATAGGTGAGAGCTCGGGTAATGGCGACCGTCAGGTCTTCTAAAGTGGTTGATGCATCTTCTGACGAGTTTCCTTTCGAAAACTCGAAGTCTTTCCATTTGAGCCGAAGATATGCAGGGCCATATGGGAGGGGCGTATGATATTCCAGATCGGATTAGCTGCTTATAGCAGAGAAGCTTAACTTTGTTGCTCCACTTCAAGATGTTGTGCAGTTGCCTAGATCGACTGAGGCCCCTTTGGAGAATGTGGGTCACATGTTTGATGAAATTCATTTTTGGGGTATAAATGACCCCAAGATATTTTATCCTGTCCTGTGGTCTAATCGTAGTATCTCTCATTTTTATTCGAATATTCTGTGAATATCGAGAAGTAGGTTGGAAGTGTTTACTACTCAGAATTATACCTACTGCTTTAGATGGATTGAGTCGAATTTTCCATCGACTGTAATATTGAAACAGTTCGCCTAAGTGACGGTTGAGTCGGTTTGTTGCGAGTTTAGGGCTTTTGGATGACGTGTACACCAGGACGTCATCCGCATAGCATATCTGGTTTACTCTCCCGTCCACGGGGCGAGGAATATTGGAGGTGTCGATATTAACTAAGATGGGGCCTAGAATGGACCCCTGTGGTACACCTGCAGCGGCGTGAAAAGTTCGGGAAAGCTTTCCATTCACTCTAACTTGGAAGGTTGTGTTTCGTACGAACTGGTAGATGATACCACATAGCGTTCTACTGAGGCCAGTATTCAATAATTTAAAACAAGACCTTCGATCCAAGTCGTGTCAAAAGCTTTTTCAATGTTCAGGCTCACCGCAATGGTGGGTTCCTTATTAAAGAGCGGCACACAGACGTGGTTTTGAAATATGTTGAGAGCCATAGTGGTGCTGTGCGCTCTTCGAAATCCAAATTGGAAATCAGGTATTAGGTTCCTGGCACTGATAAAGTTATTTAGTTTCTCGTATATGAATTGTTCATATATTTTGCTGATGCAAGTGAGAAGCGAGATAGGGCGAAAGCTTGAGGGGTGATACGTTGGTTTCCCAACTTTTGCTATTGCGCAAATAATAGCGTGCCTCCAAGCTTGGGGAATGCACCCCATGTTGTAAGCATGGTTGAACAGAATGGAGAGCTTTATAAAGAATAAGGCAGAAAGCCTTCGCAACGAGTGGTATGACATGTTGTCGTTACCTGGTGACTTCTTAGGGTTTTGAGATTTAACCAGGCTCTGTAGGGTATTTGGTGCGATGAAACCGTGACCGTTATCACGTGTGTCATCGAAGTATGCACTGTTAGCTGGGTTAAAGACAACAATTGGCTCGTTGAAGTCGTCCAATTTACTGTGGACCTCTGAACTAATGATCGCATTAGTATCCGGGTCGCCATCTTAGAGAGTAAGCTTGTGATTATTTTCAAAGGTCTCTCCGATGATATTTGCTTTATTAGTGTCGTTATTAACAACAACACAATTGCGTATGATTGGCCCAGGGATTCCAGAAGTGCCACATATCTTTTTAACATTTTTATAAACGTTCTGGTCCATCTGAATACCCTTCAGTTTATCTTCCAATTGTCGGGTACGATTGTTTTGGATTCTCTGTTTTATCAGTGTACCAATATTGTGAATAATGGATCGCAATAATGGCTCCCTTTGCGTAAAGCGGTGACGATATCTCATTCTGCAGAGCTTTTTACGCTCCCGGATGAGACGAAGAGTTAGGTCGTCAAGGGGAATCTGATAAGTCTTTTCAAGATTGTACTTCGGGACATGAGTCTCAGAAATTTCAACTAGAATCTCGTAAAGTCGAGTTGCAGCGTTATTTATCTCAACCGTCGTTAGATTCCTGTCAGTGGGGAGAGAGAGTTTGTGGAGTTTTTCGTTCAGTGTAATATTGAAGTTATCCCAATTTGTGCGCCCATAATCGGGTATGTATCTGACATGAGCCCGGGCTGCTCGATAGCCGCGGATGAACATGGTCACAGCGTTGTGGTCAGATACACCCGCCGATACTTGGGGAGGAGTGATTTGGGGAAGTAAGTCTTTGGATTCAATAAAGATGTCCAGGATGGAGTTGCCTGCGTCGGCTGCTTCATTTCCATTAATGTTACAATGCCCGGGGGTCCAAAGTAGCTTTATTTTATTAGCTTTCTTAATAATGTTATCTTGGATTTGACGAATGACAGCATTGGTGGAGTTTACGTTGGTTATTGCTTGTAAAGTTGAAAGGCTATCAGTGCAGATAGCACTGATAGCCTTTGGACCAGTTTTGTTGCTTCCAGAATTGCCGTTGCTTCCGCTGATAGGATGGAACAACAGGTGGGAAGTGATCCCATTCTGATAATTTTTTTGCGATTGTTGACTAGAGCAAATGACACATTTGATTCGTTTTTGGAACCGGTATGGTATCCTTGAAAAGTTTTTGATATATTATCTGATTTGTTGAATGTTTTGGATAATGGGAATGGCCATGTAAGATTGTATTTCTCGGAATTGACCATGGAGGGTGCTGTTTCTGCGGTGAGGTCTTGGAGTATTTATAGGGATATGTAAGTCCTTGGCTATATCGATGGCCCTTTCCAGCCCTGAGCGGTATCTCGATATTCGTTTTTTTAAATACATTTTTCGGATGTCCTGCACTATGGGGGTTGCTATAAACATTGTAAATTTGTAAGCGAGTGAAGCTGATAGTATTTTAGTCTGTTTTCTATAGATGGGAGACCGCATTCGACGAGGATGTTTTTGATTGGTGTAGCACGGAATGCTCTGGTACTTGCTCGAGCTGCGGCGTGATAGGGTGATTTTATTGTTTGCAGGGTCGTTTTGTTACATTTTCCGTATATCATTAGTCCGTAGTCAATTTTAGATAGGATGATGGCTTTAGATATGTTAATAAGGGTGTTAGTATGTGCAGATCCATCCTTATATGCTAAGTATATTACAATATTTATTCTTGCAGTTAGGCTTTTCTTAAGTGCTAAACAATGTTCTTTAAAATTGTATTTACTCTCAAAGAGGATACCGAGGATTTTCATGGATTGAGTTGTAGGGATTGTGTGATTCTGAAAGGAAAGTGTGATGTTTTTGTTGCAGCTGGTTTTTCTACAAATGTGTAACACTTTACTCTTTTCGAGGGAAATCTTTGCTCCTGAGGTTTTACACCAATTAGTGATGTCGTGTAGTATTTCTGTGTAGGTAGATTGTACTTCGTTGAGGTCATTTAAGTTTGTTAGAATAACTAGGTCGTCAGCGTAGAGGTAGTGTTTTATGTTTTTATATTTTACGAGAATGTCGTTTATTCCGTCAAAGGCTATAGCGAATAATAGGACTGATAGTGGAGAACCCAGTCGGATACTGTTTTTTATGTTGTATATTTGTGAGAATGCACCACCTGTTTTGACTCTAAACTTCCTGTTGGAAAGAAAGGACTTGATTATGTAGAACATATTATTACCAACTCTCCATTGCGCTAATTTATTCAAAATCACATGAGGAGCGATCCGGCCGAACGCTTTTTCAAAATCTATGGAACAAATTGTTGTATGCTTTTTCGTTGATAGAGAGGATGTGATGAAGTTGTAGATATGGAGTAGCGCATCAATAGTTCCATGTCCTTTCTTGAAGCCAACCTGCTCAATGCTTATTAGATTGTTTTTCTCCATGAACCAGTTGAGTCGTCGCGAGAAATTATCGATTTTATTTCGGATGTATGGCTGATAGCCCCGGCTGACACGGTCATGATGGTACCTCTTGAGATAAAGAATTCCGGAGGTAAACTAGTTTCCCATAAACCAAAACTGGTCGTATGAATGCCGAGTACGAAATTATTTTAACTCCGGGGTCAAGAAGACTACTCCAGAATAGACTTCTTGTCATAGAATATGCGCTTTTAGCTGCGGAGAGGGACGCTGCTATGTGCTTGTCAAAATATAAATACTGGTCTAGCCAGATACCAAGGTATCTAACTACAGTTTTTACTTGCAGTGGAAGGTTATTGTTACCTACAATAGAAAAGTGTTTCCAGTTGTATTTTGTATGCCTCGAAGCCCTGGATAGGGGCGACCTAAAAAGGATAATCTCGATTTTCTGGAAATTAATCGTTAATTTCCAGTCGTCGCAAAAACGTTTTATTTTGTTGAAGTCATCTTGAAGGTGCCTATTATCATCATCATCGGCACTACAACCGGGAACTGGTCTTGGCCTTATTTAGCAAGTCCTGAAGCTTGTTAAATTTTCCATAATGATTTTTTTTTCGGGCAAGGTCATTAGTCTTGCGCCAGAAGGTGCCTATTGATGGCGTCTATTTTTCCTCGTGTTCTGTACATCACTATGTCATCGGCGTACGCAATGGCGTTTTCGAGTGAACTCACTAGATCACTAGTGTAAATATTGAATAGAATGGGAGAATGGGAGAATGGGAGAATGGGAGAATGGGAGAATTCACCACTCCCTTCTGCAAGCCATTTTTAATTTGGAAGGTCTTGTTGGAGAGTATGTCCCCGCATTTCACCACAAAATGTTTGTCCATTATCATATCATAAATGATGTATACCAGATATTGTGGCATACCCAGGTTTGTTAACTTATAGACAAGTCCTTCTAATAATACGGTGTTGAAAGCCTTTTCAAAGTCAACCAAGCAGGCGTCTGTACATTGTCGCTTTGCCTTGTTCCACTGTATATCGGAAACAAGTTTCATCGCTGCATGAACTGTATCATGTAGCGCTCGAAAGCCAAACTGGTTGTTGGGGATAATATCGTTTTCATCACACCAACCTATCAGTGCTTTGTTTATAATTTTTTCGAATACCTTGCTGATGTTGGGAAGCAGGCTGATCGAGCGCAGATTAGCTGGATTGCTCTTATCCTTACCCTTTTTGGGGATAGGGTGGACTACTGTAGTCTTCCAATGGGTTGGATAGTGTGCATTGTTTAGAGCGTTGTTAAACAAAGTAGTGTATATGTTCACTGCTTCGCGAGGCAAGTGCCTTAGACCCCCATTTGGAATGCTATCTATTCCAGATGATTTCTTATTTTTTATTGATCTAAGTATGTTTCTAAGTTCATTCTTGCGCACAAACATATTTGTATTTTAATTACTGACGAAAGAATCTGCTCTATTATTTTCGACGAATGTGAGGAAACTACGGTTTTCGGAACGGCAGTTGTGAAGTTGATTGCGCACCGAGCAATGTCTTCGACGGGCACTGCTTTCAATTTCAGTGTTAGAATGAACTGATTCGTTAACACTGTACACTGTGGGGGGTAAGAAGTTGGTATGCCAAAACACGGGCACTTGGTTCACTTAACTCCCCCAACAATTGTTCCACCAAAAGAAATGTCCACCAGTTAGGAAGATGAAATAATTAAACGCACTGAATGTTGTTTGATGTTAATCCGTTTTTTTAATTGTATTGATTTTCTCTTTTACTTAACTTAGAACTTATTATTTACTGTTACTAAATTGTTTTTTTTAATAAATATACAAGTTGAAAAACTTCTTTCTCGACACTGTGACCGCGGTAATTAAAAATTTTACCCAAATGCATGTGAGCACTTTGGTGTTGATATGTGACTCGCGCAACGACAATATTCGACTTTGGTAACGTGGGTGTGCGCGACGAGGGATGATTTTTAACTCGGCGCGGCGTGACCAACCGCGGTAATGACTGAATAGCGACTGATCCCAATTAGGGATGAAATTTTGATTTTGCAATACGCACGGCTATTAGCCAATCATCATTGCGCTCTTCTCATGAATCTTCTCATTTCCATGTCTCAGTGAGGTGAATAATCATCATCATCATCATCATCGGCACTACAACCTGGAACCGGTCTTGGCCTTATTTAGCAAGTCCTGGGGCTTGTTAAATTTTCCATAATGATTTGTTTTTTCCGGGCAAGGTCATTAGTCTTGCGCCAGAGGCTCCCCGACGGTGAGGTGAATAATACTCACACATAATTCGACTGACGCTGTGCATGCGAAGGATGAAAAGAACAAAAGGGGGAACGCAATAACTTCGGGGTTGGCTTAGCTTGTGTGCTGGTATTATCAACGCAGCCTCTGAGGATGACCTACTGCCCTAGTGCGATGACTGTGGTGATCTTAGAGTGCATTGAACCCGGGGAAGATAGAAACGGAAGGGAGAGGGAAATGTTTTGTGGCTATTCACCTGTGAAAAGAGATCATTAATACCCAGCGAATGTGGTTCCTGGGGAAAGTGAGTAAGACGCCGCCTTGGCTAGGGAAATCTGATCATGGGAACTAAATTACATGCTTTAATAATTTCCCCAGCGATTGCATGATTATGCAACCGCGTCGTTTGATCAGACTATGCCGTTGCTAACCGACATGATGCAATTTCCGGTGGAAATCTCATGGGTTACCGAAATGGAGTTGCCATATGGCGAAAAGATAGCTAAACTCAATTATGCATTATCTGCATAGGATAATGAGTTTAGCTATGCGTCCTTTTGGGAAACATGTTTTGCAGGTGAATTACCGAACGGTGGGATAGGGGTTGATATGACGCACTGAACGCAGTCGAAATAAGACGGAAATTGTGGTTGAATTTGTGGGTTGGTTCTCCATGTCGTATAGAGAACCCCACAACACTGCTTCAAAACAGGCTCCAATTGAATTCGTTTTATTTTGCGAATCTTCGACTATTATTACTTCATCATTGGATGTGCTCTAGGGTGAGTCCTGCGTTCAGCATTATCTGACAATTCTCTGGAGTCCGTGGAATTCGGAGACAGGGAATGTCATTGTGATCGTTTCTTCGACATATTTTCTTGATTTGTGAGAACATGTTCGGTCTGTTTGCTTGAACAGCTCGAATTCTGTTGCTCCACTCCTCATTTATTACTGCTCGGTAATTATCCCGCATCAGTTTTTGAAGATTTTTATCAAGGACTTGATTGTTTTGAATTCTTTGCTATTTGGGTCACTGAACTGCGTATAGCACAATTTCAGCTTTGAGAGCAGGGTGCTCTTTTGCCTATACACAGTATCGATAGTTGCATTTCTGTATCGGTGGGTATACCCATCCATATGAGCTACTTTGGGGATGGAACGATTCATTGTGTTAGTAACAATATCGTTCATAGTTAGGAGGTTAAAGCGTTTGGGATGATAGTGAAGAACGTGTGATTCCAAAAACTGAACCAATGGGTAACCCATCAGGCTACTGGCCGTGTGTACGAATTCGATTTTTTTAAACTCAAGTTAACTTAACTGATGTCGAATTGTTATGTTATCGCTATGGTAAACGGCTCTGACGCATTTTTCTTATTCGATTTTCGTTCGCTGTTCTTCACTATTTGCTTGTGTATTGTGTGTGTATCTGTTAGAAACGCAACAAGGTAATGATCGATTTCATCATTACGAAGGTTTCTATTAGTCGGTGGGTCTATGCCAATGTTGCATATTTCTCTTTTTACTATGCGATCAAAACGCGACCAATGTGCTTTTCGGAAATTTAAAGAGTGTATTTGGTCGTACTGCTCAAGTAGATAGTGCTCGTTTGGCATGTGTATTACGGATTTCTTAACTAAGACAGCGACCCCACCCCCTCGAGTAGAGTGTGGTCGATCTCGTCTAATTATGATATAATTTTTGTAGCCTATTTTGTGCCCTTGGCTTAGCTTAGTTTCGCTAGCCAAGAGCACGTCTGGGCATTCGGCTTGGAGCAGATTGCCTAAATTATCCCTGCTTTTAATGTGGATTGGTGAATTTACATTCACAGCAATAATTTTTAGGTTTAGCTCAGATGGAGGGTTGAAGATTTTGATTTGGAGAGTTATTTGAGAACAGGGTTGAGAGAGTATCTATTCGTGCTCTTTGTTCAGTCAGTGTTTTTTGAAATTCGGCAAATTGTCCTTGCATGGTTAATAACATTGTTATTATTTCTGAATGTGCCTATGGCACAGGCATTCTTCCATTACTTATATGTATGTTCCATGGATGCTGGTTGCTTAGGAGCACCGGCCATTTGTGCATATGACACACAAGGAGCCACGAAATTGTTGTAAGAACGAGTTTTCATTTTTTTTCTCTTCTTCAACTTGTTTCTTTTTGGACTCCAATTTTAATTTCATTTGTTGAAATCTAGGACATCCTCTAATATTTGCAGTGTGACCTGTATTTTTACAGAGGACACAAGACAGTGTTTTGTGGGTATGTTTAGTCAGTGCGCCGGCATGGGCGCTGGAATTGACAAACATCCGCTATTACACAACTGCAGTTCTCTGAAACCTCCACGTTCTGCAACCGCAGATCACCAGATATGTTTAAACAGAGACCGAGCCCGAAGCGAAGAGGAAAAATGAAACACTTGAATGTTATTTAGATGAACAAAGTTTTTTTTTATTGGTTATCATAGGTGATGAGTTGTTTTATTGGTATTTTGTAACAACGTTCTGAATTAACTTGTTTGAGGAAGTTATACAATTGAAAATAGCTTAGTTTGTAACACTGTTCTGAATTAACTTGTTTGAGGAAATTATACAATTGGAGATAATTAAATCCGAAGATACGCCCGCACTCCGAAATCGCGTGTCTTATTCTGCGGTTAAAAGTTGACTCCTCGAGAACTGCTCGCTTCGGGACCGACTCATGAGTGTGGTGAGTTTCCACTTTCGAAGTAAAAGGAAAAATACATTTCTCATTCGACCGCCAACCAATGAAAAATCAGTTGTGGTTTCATTGGAACAATTTCTATTGTGATCGTATAGATCTGTTGAATGTCCATTCCCTGGAAGGAAGGACAAACGAAAATGCGTCGGATGTTAAGAAGAGAAACCAATCAGGTAGCTGTTCAAACAAATGATCATGCAACAGATGCTGGAGACATTGCTATCGTAAACAAGAAAGGATACAGCCGAAGGCCGACATCGATTTTTCTGTTGGTGTTATGTCAACAGTACATTCGCTTACGATGGCAAGCGCTAGGATGATGGTGCTTATTGATTCAGAAAACGAATCATAGGACATCACCATTTCTAGTTTGTTTAGATAAACAAATTATGTGTCGTGTCCGATTTGATGATCGTTTATCTGTTAGGCGACCGATCATGGATAATTTGGCTTGCAGCTGTGCAAGCTGATGAAATTGCCAGTGCTTTGTCTTGAGACCAACAGATGGTTAGGAAAAGTATACACAGGAACATTACTGTGTGCATAATAGACATGGTCGCCGGCAAGGGGAACCGATTAGATTCCCAAATGATTCGTGGTGGTCATGGGTGCCGACAAGAGGAACCGATTAGATTCCTAAATGGTCCCTGATGGTCATGGGTGCCGGAGAGAGGAACTGGAATGCTTTGGGAAGGATGTAATGTTGCATGATGCCGAGGCCAGATGATGATCTTGCCGTGGGTTTATGTTTCAGGTGAAAGATGATTTGAAAGGTAGCTTAACGCTGCCGAATTGCAGGTAAGCGAAATATCTGTATTGGGTGAGGAATGGGGAGTTGAATTAAGGAAAATGGGTGGTTCTTTGGATATGCTTAAAGAACCCCCACAGTTTTCCTATCCGTAACATGTTATTTGCCCAAGGGGCATTCACCAATGATATGGTCGGAGAGGCACTTTACGCAACTGAATTGCATGTGGCAGTTTGATGCCGCGTGCCCGAAGCGTTGACAACGCATACACTGCAATACGCGATCGGTTTTTCTTATTTTTTTCCCAACTTATTGTTTGGTGATTGAGGTGTTTGATGTATCGGAGAGCACCAACTTTACTGTTGGGACTCAGTGATACAATAAAGAAAGGCAATTTGCAATTGCGTTTTCTGGAGTTTGCGGTAGAGAAGGCTTTCAAACCTGTAAATTTTAAATTGTCGGTTGCGACATTTTTTAATTCCTCAAATACGTCTTCAGGGGAAAAACATGGGTCAACTCCTTTTAGGGGCATGGAGATTGTTTTCTCCGATTTCGGCGTGTAGTACTCGCTTTTTGTCCTACCCAAAGCAGTCATTACTTTGCGATAACCTTCAATATCTTCGCACATTAATTTTATTTTAGGATTATCAATTTTTTTCGTTTTAAAATTTTTGCATGTTAACTCACCTAATTTTATAACGTCTTTTGTTTCCATGGACGTAATTATTATAGATGGCGCCTTTTCCTTTCCGTCGGTTACGTTTTGTTGGTTCTTTTGCTGCTGCTGCATCTCCTTTGTTTGCTGCCTTTTGTTTGCTTCCTGATGTTGTCGTTCATGATTTTTCTGTTGTGTTGTTGCATTTTCTTGCCTTTGTTGTTGCTGCACCTGGTCTTTTAGTTTGAGGATTGCTTCTTTTTGTCTATTCAGTTCCTCTTTTTTGGTGTCGATATCCGCAAGGTGTTTGTCTAGTTCCGCCGGATCTATTTCAGTACCTGTGATATTGTTTTCTTCATCAGCAGGTAATTCAATTTCACATGGGTCAAGGTCAACCAATTCTTTGAATTGGTTGCCTGCTCCTGTGTATTCACTTTTCTTTCCTTTTACATTTTTTTCGCCCTGTATTTGGCTTGCGCCGCTTTGTTATGAGACTCGGCTGTCGCTCGAGTCGCCTCCGTGTCATGGTTTTATAATCTGCCTGGCCGTTTTTCATGAAAGGTGACGAACTCTTTAGCACTTCATGTTTGTTTCTACAATTTTTTTAAAACAACCGCTGTCAGTGGTGGCCACACTGTGTAATCAACACTTGCACACTTACACTCACTGTCCTCGATCGCGCGACGAATTTTTTTTTCCTTTTTTTTTTCTTTCCCCGCCAAATATACGTCGTTTCACTTTGACGTGCCAATGATGAATGTGTAAATGTTAGTTGGCTTTACATGCCATTCCCAAGATCATGTTAACTCAAAATGCACTAAAGCGTATCGTTGTTGCTGTCGTAAAATCTTTCCTATTTGGGTCATCATCCTTTTATTTAGTTAAGGATCCACATTGTTTTGTATAGAATCCCAGAACGACATATGCAAATGAGCATCCCCTTTGTTTGCTTAAAATACCAATGACTAATTTTCAGGTCCAACCAGTGGTCGACTTCTTGATAAAGTCGTAGAGGCTAAGTTCACCTAGTTTGGATTTAGGACTAGGTTAAGACTAAAAAAATGTAGTTCGTTAGAGTAAGTTTAACCTTTTATGTTCGAATTTGTTATTAACCAAACCCGCGCACAAATGGGTTTTTGGAGCTTATAGTAAATTTAGTACGAATTAGGTACAGAACTCACCACATTTAACTGTTAACTTTCTTCTTCTGTTACAGTATCTCGAATTGAGATTCAACAAAATAACTCGTCAAGTTGTTACGCTGCTGTTCGTTTTTAGTTTACTTTGTACATTGCCAGTATTCATGTTTGTGCCATCTTTAGGCCTCTCCCAAGGTACTTCAAAGATCGTAGTCAATAGATTTTTATTCTCTATCATTTTGCCCCGCAGTGAGTGGCGTCAACGTTCATATAATTAATACAATTGTATGTTCAATTTGCATATTTTATACCATGGTGGTAAGTACTATAACATAATTGAGAGTAATGATTGCGTAAGCTCTTCATCGTTCCCAAGGGCGGAATTAAGGCTGTTGTTTGGAGCGACGTCTTACAAGCAGGTATTATGAGTATTTCAATCATACTTGTGGCTGCAGTTGGAACAAACAAAATCGGTGGTGTTGGTAAAGTTATCGAAATTGCTAAAAGTGAAGGTCACTTCCATATAAGGTATTTATCATCCGATTGAGTTTAATATAACGTTAACTGAAGGTATATTTAAAACTTTGGCGCAAGGCTGATAACCTTGCCCGTAAAAAGAAATTATTATGGAAAATTTAACAAGTCTCGAGACTTGCTAAATAAGGCCAAGACCGGATCCTGGTTGTAGTGCCCATGATGATGATGATGATGATATTTAAAATGCATTTCTTTTCTTCTAGTTTCAGTCTGGATCCTAGAGAAAGAACAACCATATGGAATTGCAGTTTCCAAGGTTTTTTTATGTGGGTGGGTTACGTTGGTTGTGGTCAAGTGTGCGCACAAAGAATCGTGTCATTAGCAAACATCAACGAAGCCAGAAGGTGAATATCGTAGATTACTTTACCCTTTAATTCATTAGTTAAATGTCCCTACAATTATATAAATTGGCAACAATAATGACATATACAATATAATTGATATTTGTTAGAATTTCCCACCAAATTTACATTTGTGTTGTTCGGTAGAAGAACAGTCGTTTCCCAACACATGTAGTAATTGGATTAATTGTAAATAAATTAGTGAATGGATATATGGAATGACGCGGCAACAGAAAACTACAAATTTTATTGGTGATTGGAATAACGTTGTAGCAGCCGATTCGATCTGCTACATGAGTTTTCCCCTGTTTCCTTTTGTTTTTGACCTTCGCCATTGGCCGCCCTTCGTAGGCGAATCCCTTAGGTTCGTTTTCGTTGGATGTCTGTAAAGAGACATCCAATAAGGAGTCAGATACAATCCTCGGAGGAGTACACACGCGCTGGAAGTAAAACCAGATTTTGTCATACCTCGACTGATACACGTCGGAGTGCGATTGCTGATCAGTAGAGTCTTGTCACTGTTATCTTCGGTAATTTCGGATTAAAGTATTATTACAACCTTCGGTAATTACAAATTAGTGATCTGAAGCTGCAACAAGTAATCAGCTAAATTAAGTACGTTAGCAACATTACCTTCAGTAATGTAATTTTAAGAGTTGTGAACAATTGACATCGGTCGGAATAAAAAAACTACTAAACAGTACACAACGCTCGAGGATTTACCAACGCCATCCAGACATCATCAACTGAGCACCGCAGCCACTTCGACAGCAGCAGCGTTAACAGCAATAACCAGATAAGTATCCTGGTCACGGCACCAGAGTAATGTGGGACTTTTCAGGGCCCGAAGAGCCATGCATCGCTCGATCCCCACCATTTCCAGCAATGCGACTTATCTTGAAGTCGAATCTTCAGCAAGATTATACAACCTTGCTACGGCCTTAACAGCCAACCAATTTGCTGGAATTAATTCGGTTATCCCAAAGGATAACCGACATGAATACCTTATAGGCAGCTTACCTTTCTTTGGGATTTTTCCAAACCCCTTTCTCCACGATCATTCCTGAAAACATTAAGTCCACGGCAAGGATTATCACCTAGCCGTGGCATCAAAAATTTCACCCACGGGCATGCATCACATTGAATCTTTCCGTTTATGATCCGTACCATATCTCCATCGGCTCGGTGTGTCAGCAATTATAATAGATAAATACTAGCTGGCCAGCGTAATTGTTGACATAGCTGAAGCCAATGGTTTCTTGCTACGGTTCATATCCATTTATTGCCCCAGTCCCAAGGTTCGCAACACTTGCGAACAATTTCCTTTGTCGGTTATCTACCGATCATGGGATTTGGGCACTAATATGATTGACGTTAGACAATCATAACCCAAATCATGCTAACGATGCTCCGGCCTGTAAAACAAACAAAAGCTACCATAGCCTAGGTCATAGGCGAGCAAACCATCGGTTTGCTTATCGCCACGAAAACTCTATAGCCTACAATGGCATTAGCATGAACGCCTAAGTAAACACGATGTGCATATCATCGTGACCCATGAAATAGCGTTTTTGTGTATCTTGAAGCAAAAAAAGACCTATTTCGTTCTCAGGCGCAGGTCATCAAAGATTTATGGCCCTCGAAATAGCGTTTCTGTTTATTTAAGACACAGAAACCTATTTCTCCCTTCGGCGATTTTTCGCCATCGCATATCTTCATAATACCAATTCATTGCAGCAGCCCATGTTTATTTAGGTGCACTTTCGTCGTTGTCGATATACAGGGAAGGGCAACGTACATTTATGGTTTTCCAGACAAGTGTAATGCAATCGCACTATTCCACCACGAATACACAGCTGAGGCGCAAATCGTTTGACATGCATGTAAACAATAATATTATTTGTCATCAGGCAAAATATAGCGGTAGTGGTACTGTGGGGGTTCTCTATACTACATGAAGAACCAACCCACAATTCCAACCACAATTTCCGCCTTAATTCGACCGCTTTCAGCGTGTCATACTAACCCATAGCTAAACTCATTATCTTATGCAGATAATGCATAGTTGAGTTTAGCTACTCTTTTGCCATACGGCAACTCCATTTCGCTAACCCATGAGATTTGCTCAGGAAATCGTATCATGTCGGTTAGCAAGGGCATAGTCTGATCAAACGGCGGTTGCTTAATCTTGCGACTGCTGGGGAAATTATTAAAGAATTTAAGTTAGTTCCCATGATCAGATTTCCCTAGCCAAGTCAGCGTCCTTTCCATTTTCTCCAGACACTTCATTCGCTGGGGATCAATGCTCTCTTCTCGCAGGTGAATAGCATCAGCATAATTTCCCCCTCCTTCACAGTTCTGTCTTCGTACAGATCAATGTACTCTGAAGTCCCCATATTACCGAATTAGGTCAATGGGTTTCGCTCAGAACTACATTGATTCATGCACATACAATCAAATCCACCCCAAGATAATCATACATCATGTTTCTGTTCTCTCATTCTCCCGCTTTCTTCGATCATCAATTTACCGATGTAATCCACCACACTAATACTTCTTACCCCCCACAGTACCAGTTGTTCAAAAATTATAATAGCATGAAATTGGTTGCAGTTTAATCGGGACACTAATTGATTTTTATATACTTCTCTTAAGAAAGGCGATTCGTTGCAAATTACATATTCTAACTCTTTTCTTTTTTTTCAACTAGTTGCATCAGCCAAACTACGAAGAATTTTCAAGAAGTTCTCCCAGCCATTTCACCGAGCCTGTTTAAGACGGTGATATTTCACCGGGCAGCTAGGTATTGGGGCCATTCTACCGCGTCCACTCTATAATGGTCTTTTACGACAAGGCGGCCTAGTTATTCCCTACTCACAGAGCATGACTATAATGGACTGTGGCGGTTCCGCCAAACGCCACTACCTCCTTGCCCAATTACCCCCAAGCTTCCTGTGCTGAAACCCCTCAAATTCCATTGTGTCCCGTTAATGCAATTGCATTAGCACCTGTAAAAGCTTCACGCATTAAGGTTATCTAATGCATAACCTTAAAGGTCCTGTAAAAAGAATTTCTCCCACAAGGGCATTTTCCATGCATCAACGCACCGGTAAAATTTGCCTAAAAGAATTCTTTATCGACCAAGCGTCATATTCCTTAAAGGTCAAACATTATTCCTGAAAAGAAACAATTCGGTTCACATATAATGTAACCACATAATCAGGGAATATTAATCTTGAGTCGGCTATTCCCAGCCTCACATGTGTACAACAATGTTCTTACATACACATTGGCTGGCGATTCCCTTGTCCAACGACCAAAGCAGCGTCAGGCAGCTTGTTTGTCCAGCTGGAATATACCCGACCACGATCCCTTGTCTAACGAACAAACAACCACCAATTTCGTGCTTTGCCACAAACGATTTACCCTGCATACACAAATGCAGACAAGGGATTCGTTTCTTCCACCGACCCAAGATACGATATACGATTTTCATTGTATAAAGTCTCCCAATCCATTAACACCTTTTTCTAATGGCTATGTGTCTATTTACGCAAGGGCATCTCTCATCCAAGACTTTTATGAGGCCCTCGTCCCATCTTTCCTTTTAGAACCATTTCCTCGATGCATTGCCTTCTATTTATTTAGCCGCAATGCACAGCACGATCCCTTTGTCCTCAACGTATTTCTGCTTCGTCCTCATGGCCTCGATGCATGAGCAAATCAAGATCTATACGATCACACACGCACACCACTGCGTGCCAGAGATCGCCTTTCAATTGGTCACTGGCAGTAAGTAAAGATGGCATTTCCAAGGTGCCCACACCCTAAAGAGAAAATGTTCTCGTTCGCCTCCTAACCTCACCCTTAACCGAGGACTGAATACAGGTCGGAATCCTTTCCTCGGTGAGTCATAATTCAACCATCGAGGCGGTCGGGTCGTCTGCCGTCCGCCGTACCGGCGCCGCTACGGTGCGTCTCCGTATTCATCCCAACCAAATGTAAACCAGTGTTAAGCGTACGTGAAATTGAAAAAAACAATAAAATCTTACCAATTGAAACAATCAAATGTAAACCAGAGTTAAGCGTACGTGAAATTGAAAACAATAAAATCCACCTATAAAAACAATTTGCGACGAAACAATATTAGCGTTTTACTTCCTTCTTGTGCGGCTGTGTTTCGACCTTCCCCCGGTGATGTTTAGTGATCAGCGCACCACACCTTCTTCTCCGTGGTGCATGTAGTGAAAGCTTTTGATGGGGATAGAAGTGAACCGTGCCGTACGCTGGCACACAATACTTCGCACCCCCACAGGACTAGTTTATCCACTTATTAATTAAGTTCACAACAAGTTAATGGTCTTGGGAACTATGAAAAAGTGTGTATGCAGGGGGTGGGGAGCTGGACTTTTGATAGTCTACTGTGTTAGCGTGCGGTCTGTAACTACAAACATGGAAGAATAGTAGGAAATAAATCGTACAAGACCCTCGGTTTTGGGATCGGTAATAAACGCAGATTACGTTTTTAGCGGTTGAAAATCTGCGCTTGGTCGGCGTGTGTATTTTTTTTTTGTTTTTTTGTTTTCTTTCTGTTTTTTTTTCTTTTTGTTTTTTGTTTTTTTTTTTGTTTCGAAAGAAAGGTGAAAATTTTCAAAAGATACCTCTGGATCGATCCAGCGGCATGCCAAATTTTTACCGACCAAAACCACCTCCCGCCAGGCACATATTCACATAGATCCCCGCGGAACTTTCTTTTAGATTTTCCATCGCGTGGCTAGGCGGAGTTTACACTGCATCGCAACTGCTGCATCATGTCACATAAAATATTATTTGTTACGGGCGATGCCTGTTTGGAACTCAACATTGCATTCTATTACTCCTGCCGGAGTAACTGTCCGCCTTATATGTCTCACCAAAATCGTTCGTTCGGTCTCGAATCTCACGCACTCTGTGAGTATGTGTTTCGCATTTTCTATTTTGCTCTTGTAGCGTTCTACGGACGCACAATTCCGCGCAGGTAAGTTTCCTACCCTTCAAGGAACATACCTACCTGAAAACGTTACACGCGCCCACAGACGAGTGCCACTAAGTCCTGCTAGGGGCCTGAAACATTTACTCAACGTTGAGCCCGACACTAAAAAGCAAGCAACTGAACATCCCAACGCTTTCAATGTCAAGCTCAACAGTTCGAATATGGCATACCTGAAACAAAGGTAAAACATTCATTCATCCTATTCCCAAAGACTGAAATGCGCCGCACTCCAGCACTGCACAATCGGAAATCCCGAACATCTACACGATGTTACAAGGAATTGCTATCGTCGGTAAATTAGCCGACCAACGGATGCACGTGCGGGTAGTCTACCATAAAGACCACCCAAATCCGCCGAGCAAACAAAGGCAGCGGCAACCTAGTACAATAATGCATATCGCTTATCCGCTGCCAAATTCCTGGCAACAATAAATATCTCAACGAGATAGGTCGTGAATATTTACAAGAGTAAAGCCAACAAAGGAAATACTCCAGTCCCACGGTTCCTTTTTGGAATTTCACACCCATTAGAAAGATCTAATGGATTGTTAGTTTTAACTAAAGAAGTTAAACAAAACTCATGGACCGTACGTCCATCCAAATTGCATGATATCCTTCGGTCTGCGCGCCAGATGTTTTATGCAAATAAAGGCGGCACAAAATCGACAGCCGTCGAACCAAATTTTAATCACATGTAATGTTATGCTGCTAACAGATACCTCGGGAAATTCGGTTAGTGGATTGAATGGGGAAATTTTCCTGCAGTATAGATACAGAGCGCAGATATTATGGGAAATTTCCCCCTGTGCAGATACCGACCGGAGATCTGAATCGGGATATTTTTTTGGGCAGACAGTTAGTCTATATCGAGCATACGTCCAGGAGAGACACAGAGGGAACCCCACCGAGGCGATCCAGAAGAGTACGGTTAGAGAATGAAAGTGGAAAAGGTCAGTCGAACGGCGAGAAAGTCGTCTCGAGGAAGAAGTGAGAAATCAATTGAGTAGCTGGTGTTCCGTACGTGTGTCTTAACTTAACTTAACTTCACTTAACGTAACTTAACATTAACCGAGTAACTTGTGTTTCGTTCGTGTGTCTTACTGCGTTTTCTTAAAACATTGTTGTGACGTTCACCTTATCCGAATTCATCATATTGTGTAACATCTAAACAATTTGTGTTATTAAATAAAAAAGATTAAATCCAAAACGATCTCTGTGTTTGATTAGGGACAGCATTCGCTCTGGGTAGTTGTGTTCTCGGTGTTAACAGTGCTCGGCGGAACACTGCACCATCAAACATTATAAACGACATTCAAAACCGCCAAACCCTCGCAATACAAGCAGTAAAAAAAAAAAAAAATTGTGGCAAGAAGGCACATATGTGTCCTTCATCTTGTCTCTGACTTCTGGTCATCTTGCGATAACCAGAATCACCCACATCCGTGAGGATTTTGGGCTCGGTCTCGCAGCATCTGAAAAGAGAAGAAAAGGGGGGGGGGGGGTATCCAAGGGGAGTGTGGACAGTGTTAGTCCAAGTGTTCTCTAACTACTTTTATAGAGGGATGGTGGGAAAGAAATCATACAAGACCGGTGGGTCTTGGGTGCGGTAGTAAACGCAGATCACGTCTTTGACGTCTGACGATCTACTCTTTGGTCGGTGTACAGCAATATAAGCAGTATGGGTGATTGACATATTTACACTTGGGCAAGTACACATGGATACTGTCCTGATATTAGCTGAGTCAGGTGGTAGTTCAGCTCGCCATGGTTTCTTTTCACCCATGTTTCTAGATAAGGTATCATGGTGTGGGTCCATCTTCCTTTGGTGGAAGAGTCCCACCTCCGTTGGTATTCTCTAAGACTTGAGAGCTCCAATTATGACCGGATTCTCTGACGATTCTCTTGTGAGACCCCATCCAACGCACCATTTTCTGTAGCTGCAATGTAAAGTGGTGTCCTCCCGGCCAAAACATTTATGGCATCTTCCGATACCGTTCGGAATGCACAGCATATTCTTAGTGATCCCAGCCTATGTGCTGAGTTCACTCCCCTCATGTAATGTACGACTTCTACTGTACGGCTCCTGCCCATATGTGAGCTGCATACATTATAATGAAGGTGTTGACACTGGTTATGAGTTTCTTTATGTGGGGCCGGGGTCCTCCAACATTGGGTAGCAGTCTCATCAAAACTTTGCATACTCACCGTTTTTTCACTCGTTTTCCTCAGGTGTTCCTTGAAACTCAACCTGTTGTCGAGTATAACACCAAGATATTTAATATAGGGACTGCATCTGATTATTTGTCCTTCTATTTCTAAATCAAGGTGTTTAACTTTCTTGCGGCTGCTTATTAAAACTGTCTGCATCTTATGTGTGGCTAGTTTCAGTCCAGCCATATCTAGCCAGCATTTAATCCTCTGGATTACTTGGGAGCAAATATTCTCCAGGTCATCTAGATGTTTAGCTACGGCCACAATTGCCGAATCATCTGCGTGCACAATGATTCTAACTCCTTCTGCAACATTGACCCTAAGCATACCATCATACTTGATACTCCATAACAGGGGCCTCAATACAGATCCCTGAGGTACACCCGCTGTTATTTTATATTCTTGTGGTCCCTCATCTATGTCATAGAGCAGTCTTCTATCCGAGAGATAGCTTGCTAGTATACCTACCAAGTAGGGTGATACTTGTAGATCTCCCAACGCTTCTAGAACCCGATTCCAGTTCACCGAGTTAAATGCATTTTTGACGTCTGGTGTCACCACGGCGCAATATTTTTTTGTACGTCCTAGCCATCATGCTCCAGCTATCGCATTGCGAGCGATGTCGCACAACACAGATAGTGGCCTTACTGGTTGACCCAACCGGAAGCCATACTGCCCTTCAGAAAGCTTTGGGCTGGCCCCTCAGTGAATTGTTTCCAGCAAGTGGCAATTACTCGCTCAATCAGTTTCCCTGTTGTGTCCAGCATGCACAACGGGTTATAATATGGCGGCTCTTCTGGTTCCTGGACTCCTTATGATATAAACACAAGTCACTGTTTTTTCCATCGTTGAGGAAACTGTTCTGTTTGGAGGCAGGAAGTGAAGAGACTGCTGAAGACTTTCTGCTTTTTCGTTAAAGCAGTCTTCACTACTGCGTTATGAATTTCCTCCAGTCCCGGGGTCTTATTTTTTTTTGACGACCCTCGCAGCCAAGAGCACCTCTTCTGAGGTCACTGAAGGTATTGCACTTTCAGTGGTGGTCCATTCCTCTTGCGCTCTCATCACCTCATCACATTGCGGGAAGAAGACAGCAACGATTCTGGCCATGTCACGTTTACTCTTTTGCATTTGACTACTGTTGTTGTGTAGTCTTTTCATGAATATCCTATAGACGCTGCCCCGTGTCATATTTACTCATACAGACCATATTCCTCTACTCCTTCCGTTTGGTGAGGCATTCCGCATGTATCTGTGGGTAGGTGTTACAGTGGCTTGGGCTTTGTTGCAACCTGCAATTGTTTAAGAAGAACTGCAACGGTTATTTGGTGGCATTACGGGGGTGGCCTCTCACCATGTCTTTTTAACCTTGTGCTCGAGTATGTTATCAGAAAGGTACAAGACGTCAACATGGCCGGCTCATCCCTGAACGGGGTGACACAGGTGCTCGCATATGCGGATGGCATCGCCGTTCTGGGCGATAATCTAGAAACTGTAAGTAAAAACAGTGAAATCATAATGCAAGCGCCAGAAGAGGTGGGCCTAGAAATAAATGAAAACGAAACAAAACACATGATTACGGCGAGAGCAGGTGGACCCGAGAGAACATATATAGACCTCAGAGGCAAGATATTTGAAAAAGTTAAAGAATTTAAATATCTGGGGACGATACTGACGGCCAGCAACGAAATGTCGAAGGAAATTAACAAAAGACTGCATTCCGGCAATGCTAGTTCGCACGCAGTCAGTAAATTGCTGAAATCCAAACTGCTGTCACGTAATATAAAGCTCCGTGTCTATAGAACCATAATCATGCCAATTTCTCTATACAGATGGGAAACATGGGCTCTCACAAAACGGGAAGAAAACAAATTCCGCGTATTCGAGAATAAAATTTTGAGGGGTATCTTTGGAGGTAAATATGACGAGGAGGCAGGACAATGAATTGGAAGAGCTATACGCTCTCGAGGCTCGGCCCACGCTCGACTGATGACGGCATTTTGTAACATCAGGGACATCGGTTTCACCAATACGAATTGAAACGCCGTCCACCAATATTTGCAAACAACGAAACCGGATATCCTTGCCCTAACTGAGACCCAGGTCGATTCGTCAACTGATTCGACATATCTTCGTTGCTCACAATACGACTTACATTCGAGATTCCGTTTTAAGGGCGCAGTCTGCGTCTTCGCGCGGTCCAATCTGGCTTGCCAGAGGATGGAGGCGTTGGAACCCAATAATATCGACATCATATGGTTGAGGGTCGTGCTGAGGAATTCCGTTAAATTTCTTTGTTGTCTTTACTGCTCCCCGAATGACGATCGATCGGCGACATTTTTCGAACATCTTTCAAATACCATCGACTGGATACAGATCAACCACCCAGCTTCTGAAATTGTTGTCCTTGGCGATTTTAATGTGCACAATTCCGGCTGGTTGTTACATTCTAACAGAACCGACGAGGCTGGGAGGCTGGCGGAGATGTTTGCTGTAAGCCACAACTTGACTCAACTCGTGGACGAGCCGACGCGAGTGCCGGATGACCGAGGCGATTATGCGAACACCCTGGATCTGTTTTTGACATCCGAACCGAGTATTTATACCGTAGAGGTTTCTGCGCCACTGGGAAACTCAGATCACTGCTTGGTATCTGTCGCGCAAGCACTTGCATATCAGGCGAATAACCGGCCTAGGCAGCTTCGCCATGTATGGAAGTAATGGGCCACTAACTGGGACGATATGCGAGACTTATTCGCATTCTTTTCATGGTCCGAGGTGTGCTTCGGAAACTCCGATGTTAACGCTTGCGCGGAGTCGGTATCAGAGATTATTCTTCTGGGGATGGAGATGTATATTCCACATTCCATCAAACGTCTGATAAACCTTGGTTGGACAAAAAATGCGAGCTGATTACAGCGGCACAAAATAGAGCTTTTAAGCAATGGCGCTCCAATTCCACCGATGTTAACAGAACGAATTTTGTTAGAATCAGAAACGCGTGCAATCAGGCGATTGATACCGCGAAGAAGGCTCACAACGACAGGGTGATCAATAAGCTCCTTCGGTGCCCAACTGGTTCGCGCTCCTTCTGCTCAATGGCAAAAGCTGTCAGCGGTAACTTCGCATCCTCCTCTTTCCCTCCGTTGGTGACAGACAGCGGGACGTTAGTTACGAATTCAAAGGATAAAGCTAATGTGTTCGCGAATTTATTTTCGGCGAATTCAAACCTCTATCCCGGCCTTTTGGAGCCACCTGTGATCTCGCCGGTACAGTCTTCCATGCGGGATGTGAGATTTCGTCCGCGCACTATTCAACGCATTCTACGTGAACTGGATTGTAGGAAGGCAACCGGCCCGGACGGAATATCAGCAATAGTCCTTAAGAACTGTGCTCCAGAACTATCGCCGGTTCTTGGCAGACTCTTCAGCTTATCTTATGCACGGAGGACCTTTCCTACCTGCTGGAAAATCGCTCGAGTTCAGCCAATCCCAAAGACGGGAAAAAAGTGTCTCCCACAAAATTACCGTCCGATAGCATTACTGTCTATTTTATCTAAGGTAATGGAAAAAGTCGTCAATACAGAGTTGGTAAAGTATTTGGAGTGCAACGGACTTCTGAACGATCGTCAATACGGATTCCGTGGCAGGCGGTCCACGGGAGACGTTTTGACACTTATAACCGATATATGGACATCTGCGATTGAACGGCATGGTGAGTCAAGGGCGGTCGCATTGGATATCTCCAAGGCTTTTGACCGCGTCTGGCACGAGGAATTGCTTAGCAAACTTCGTTCGTATGGACTTTCCCAACAGCTTTGCGACTGGACGAGGAGCTTCCTCGAGAATCGATCGATCCGGGTTGTTGTGGACGGCGAGTGTTCGGATCTGCATCCTGTTAATTCAGGGGTGCCCCAAGGTTCTATTTTGGCTCCAACCTTGTTCTTGCTTCACATAAATGATTTGTTGGAGACAACAGATAACAACGTGTTCAGTTTTGCGGATGATAGTACGCTTGTTTCCTCCTTTTCGAGTGATCGGCCGATTAGTGCATCAACGTCACACCAGCTGAAATGTAGACAGATTGACTCTCTGAATCAGGATCTAACTAGATAGGGTCCTGCTGTGGGGAAAGGCCCATCTTGTCAACTTCAATGCAACGAAGACCCAGTATACAACATTCACAAAGAAAACTGGATCATCGGTTCCACAGCTGATGATGAATGGCCGGGCCCTCGAGGCTGGGGAAAGTTTGAAATTGCTCGGCGTCACGGTCTGTGGGAATGTATCATGGCATAAACACGTGTCGAGTATCGCCGTGTCAGCCTCAGGAAAACTGGGTTATCTTTTTAGAACCAAGAAATATTTTACTCAGGTCCAACTTCTTCTCCTATATAAATCCCAAATTAGACCCATGCTCGAATATTACTCTCATATTTGGAGCTCGGCTCCTAAACATACTCTCGACCTACTTGAGAGCGTACAGAGACGAGCGATCCGCCTGATCGGGGACTCGGCGTTGACGTCTGGACTACAGTCGCGATCACATCGAAGGCGCGTAGCCGACCTCTGTCTGTTTTACAGATATTATCACGGGTACTGTTCTTCGGAGATTCTTGGTATTGTTCCACGCAATTCGGCTTATATGCGCTCCACAAGACAATCCGACGGATCGCACCCGTTTGTGGTTCATCTCCCGACGGCGCGAACATCCCTGCATCAGAACTCGTTCCGTTACAGAGCGGGAAAGCTGTGGAACTGCCTTCCCACGCGAGTGTTCCCGGAGCGTTACAACCTGCAACTGTTCAAAAAGAACTGCAATAGTTATTTAATGGCATTGCGGTGCGCCCACTCGGTGCTATAGGTTCGCCTCTCCCGACAGAAGTCTAATAAAAAAAAATAAAAAAACCGGCAATAGTGAAAGTAATCAAGTCGCGAAGATTAAGATGGGCCGGACATGTAGCGCGAATGGGCAACGATAGGACCGTGCGTAGAATTCTTGACGGTACACCAGCGGGAAAAAGACCGACGGGATGGCCGCGAGAGAGATGGGAGCACAATGTAAGGTTTGACCTTGAGGAGATCGGATCGGCTGGTCAAGCGTGGAAGGAGAGTGCACATGACAGGGAACGATGGCGGCGTTGAGTCGGTGAGGCCAATAAATAATAATAATAATATACTACTTACTGGTCGGTAGGAACCTGAAACTGCATGACCATACTAACAGCTCAGTTGCCCCGCTGTTGCCTGCCGTGTGCAGTTTCCCACCAAACAGCCCTTTGTCTCCCTTCCTTTTGGGCTGTTTGATTGATCGCATCTCTAATTGATACCCATTCAGTCTGCACATCATTGTCTTCCTCTTGCACGCTACTCCCATTTTCTGGTATGCTAAATCTATTCGCCAGTTCGTTTTGATATTCGGCCTTTTAACGCAGTTTATCTATATGTATATACATATATTCTAATTACGAAATCATAACTCACACGTTTTTCGAACTTTATTTGAATATCTTTGCAGATCGTTATTCATTTACGGAATCGGCCATATGCTAGTGGGAGCACTGACATGCATTACAGGCATAATAATGTACGCGTACTATCATGGTTGTGACCCTGTATCAGCCAAACTCGTCCAAAAGGCGGATAAACTGATACCTTTCCTAGTTGAAGATCTCATTGGTAAATGGTATGGGATGCCTGGAGTTTTTATTTCGAGCGTTTTAAGTGCGGCCTTAAGGTATACAATATAACTTCATTTATTACTTAACTCTTTTTTACGTTACCAGCCTTACGACATGTAGTTTTATACATTTAAATGACATAATACTGCGTTCTGATCTGTGTTCCGTAACGCGCCAGTAGACGTACTAAATTTATTGACCGAGCACAGTGATGTACAAGGTATATGAATAACTCAAACTTCTTATAGGGTACACTATTAAGGCACTACATACAAGGTGTCCAGAAATGGTTTTTGATTTGTTTAACTTCCTGCACTAATGCCACTGTGGGGTTAAGGATGTTTGTTTAGTGGATGGTGTGGTGCCGGCACGGGAACAGGTTCTCAACCCACTCCCACGTGTATGTTTTGTTACGGCGATGGTAGTTGGTCGTTCAGTTTTGCACAAGGGAAGGAAAATAAAACTCAAGTCTTTGTTTTACAATTTTATTTGCATACGGGAATTTTTGTACAATCAATGTAACTAAACGTCGAATTCATTCTTGGCAAACTCGGTTAATTATTTAGCCTCGCCGTTAAAACGATGACATCAATATTTGGAGCAACTAAAGACGCGTGCACACTGAATTAAATTTGGTAGTCCAGGTTGATAATTTAGACTGGTCGGTTATAACTATTAACATAAAATATTTACTATAATTAAATACGCGTACACACTGAATTAAACTGCAGCACAAGCAAATTAATTACTCGACCCGATCCTGATGGCTTTTGAATTCCGACTCCTGGTGGGCACTCGCCAGTGGATGAAACGCGACTCATTGTAAATGACTCGTGCAGAGTCGGTCATCCCCTAAGGGTGGTTTTCATTCATTGAGAGAAACGTGCAGTTTCTCTTGGTGGTGACCAATCAGAGACAATGTCTCTGCCGATCTTGGCGGGATTGTTTCGCTTGCCCGTGTCGCCAGATCATGGGCAAGCGGAAAGGAGAAAAAGGGAATGAGCAAAAGGGTATCGTTGGTGGCGCGCATGCAGCTGCGTAAAACCGGCTGCTCGCCATTACTGAAACCTGTCCTACAAGGAAATGAGATTCTCGCACAACGATCCATGACCGTGGGGAGGGTTGGATTCCCTGTGTGCATGTTCACATGCAGAAGAATTTGATTCTCGGCGGCTAGACGCGCGATGCGTGGATTGCTTTTGTCGGATGAACAAAAGGCTGCCGTGAACGAGGGTAAGTCAGAAAAATGTGCTGCGCACGTATGTAGCAGGAAACCATGACTGACGGGGGTGCCGTTTAAGTTTCCCTATGTATGTTGCATGTTAGGAGTTCTTTTCAGGGAAATTATAATGATGCATTATCTGCATGAAATGATGAATTCTGTGATGCATTATCTGCACGATATGGCGCCCTTGGGAAGGGGAATGTTTGCAGACGACTGGGTTAACAAAAGGAGTTGGGGTTAGCATTGTGGGTGGATCTTTTGGTTAGAATTGTGGGTGGTCGCTTGCGCTGCTTTAAGGAACCCCCACACCACCACTTCGTCATGGAAAGGATGTGACTTTTATTTCGGCACGGTTCTAGTGCTGAAGGCCATAACACCTGCAGTGGATGCTTCCGCTCATCTATTGCTGGTACTGACTTGCATCCTTTTCTGAGTCGGTATTGGTTTTCAATGTATGGCCATTTCAATGGAACGGGAATTTCACGTCGATCTTTGTAACATTCGCGGCCTAAGATGCAATTTCTCCTCTGTGTCTACCCACGTCGGTAACCAGAAATCAGCAATCCTTGCACTTTGTGAGACTCAGGTAATAACTAATACAGATACTTTCGATTTTACTATACTCGGCTATAACCTAGTGCCTTTGTTCTTTCCACATCGTGGTCTAGCTACATACATACGATACGTGTCTGCCCACGTTTCTACCCAGAAACCAGCAATCCTTGCACTTATCGAAACCCAGGTAATGGTGTGCAAGTAGAAACTCTTATTTTTTCTTGTCAAATTCAACTTTATTGGAGAAGATACTTATACAAAGATTGATTGCTATTGCGTGGTGAGAAACTCCTAAGTGTTCTGGAAGCTCTTTTTGAGTTTGACATGGATTTTCATCCAGTAAAACTCGAAGTTTTTTCGCCGTCAAATTTTTTTTACTGCACCTGGACATGGAGCGTCCTCAAGACTAAAGTTTCCTTCACGAAATCTTGCAATCCACTTTTTTGCTGTTGAAGGATAGTGTGGACTGCGTTAGCTCGAACATTCTTTAACTACTTGGATGGAGGGATGGTGGGAAAGAAATCATGGAAGAGCAGATTACGTCTTTGTGGTCTGATAATCTGCGCTTTGGTCGGTGTGTGTGTGTGTGTTTGTGCCAGCTTGTACTGTACGTGCGTGTGTGTGGTGTGTTAAAGGTAGACCCTAAGGGATGGATCCGGGAATCTTCTTTTATCAAGGGGAATGTTGTTGGAAAGGGTACTTTCTTTAGTTTTGTGCTGAGTGAATTGTGGTGGTCGGTTCCGAAGTGATCGAAAGAGAGAAGGGTCAAGAACGCAAGACTCCCGTACAAGTAGGTTCTCGTTGTTCTGAGTGGTTTCGAGGTACTTGTATGGTAATTGTAGCATGTACTCGTCGACAGGGGCACTCATTCGAGTGCCGCTATTTTTTTCTTTCGGCGTCTCTCTTCTAGTCGGGCTCTTGCCATCGCGAGTTTCCCCTCCAATTCACTTATTTCCTCTTCTTCATCCTCAGACTCTGAGGGTACAAGAGAAGCGAATGAGTTGTTTGCCCCATACATGTTAAAGTTGGAAGGGGATGGGAGCTCATTGACCTCCTCCATTTGTCAATTTCCCGGTTTTCATTTCTCCATTGTCAATTTCCCGGTTTTACTTCGCGTCACAATGGAGTTTTTCGGAGCACCTTTTCGTTTGTGTGTTGTCGCGTTTTTATCGTCCTCCGTGTTCATTCTGGTTCTTTCCAGTTTGTTTTCATTAAAAAAAAAACAAAGGCGACTTGTTGAACCACGGCAACTCGATTTCTCCCACATGCTGAGTCGAACTCGCCTACCGTTGGCTAAGAGTCTGTAAGCTTGCACTGGGCCACACGGGGTTTCAACAATTACTTTCTTAACTAGCAATATATTGTTTGTTTTAATTTTCGCCTTTCCGACCGAAGTGTTATCTATTTATTGTTTTTGTTTTTATTGTCTCGAACACTTTTTGCACCTCACTGAACTGTTTTTGTGTGCACTTCTTTTTGATTTTATTTAATGTACTGAGAGATACTGATTTGTCACTTTTAACTTTCGTTTTTGTTGTTTTATTGATTTAATTGTAATCTATGCTTATTGTAATTTGTGTTTATATTTATCTTTAAAACTCAGTACAGACATTCACTGAATACATAATTGTGCACGATGCTGTTTCTTGATTTATTAAAATAACTTTTATTTAATGTGTTCTATTCATATGTTTCAGCCCTGTGAGTAGGGCGTTAGAATATACTCACAGCTAGGCCAGCTTGTCGTAAGAGGCGACTAAAGGCCGAGTGGTAGCCGGGGTCCCAACGTCCTGTGCCCCCGGTGAAATACCACCCCATCAAGCTATAGGCTCCGTGAAATGGTTGGGAGAAATCCCTGGCCATCTTTCGGAGCTTGGCTGATGGACCGGTTCGAAAAAAGGTTGGTTAGGTGGTAGTCGGTCCCAAGGTGAGATACCACCCCGTCACGCTGTACATTCCGCGATATCGTCGAGAGAAATCTTCGACGGTGTTTCGGATGTGTGGCTGATGGCCCGGACTGACACGGGGATAAGTCATGATGGTACGTTCTGATATAAAGAATTCCGGAGGTAAACTGGTCTCCCATTCGGATCTCCGGGGGGGACTATGTCAGGGGGAACATCATGCAGATATCATGATAAATAATGAAACTTTGAGAGGTTCGTCATCGCATAACCGGTCTCGCTCTCGAGGCTCGGCCCACGCTCGACTGATGACGGCATTTTGTAACATCAGGGGCATCGGTTTCACCAATACTAATGTAAACGCCGTCCACCAATATTTACAAACAACGAAACCTGATATCCTTGCCCTAACTGAGACCCAGGTCGATTCGTCGACTGATTCGACATGTCTTCGTTGCTCAGGATACGACTTACATTCGAGATTCCGTTTTAAGGGCGGAGTCTGCGTCTTCGCGCGGTCCAATCTGGCTTGCCAGAGGATGGAGGCGTTGGAACCCAATAATATGGACATCATATGGTTGAGGGTCGTGCTGAGGAATTCCGTAAAATTTGTTTGTTGTCTTTACCGCTCCCCGAATGACGATCGACCGGCGACATTTTTCGAACATCTTTCATATACCGTCGACTGGATACAGATCAACCACCCAGCTTCTGAAATTGTTGTCCTTGGTGATTTTAATGTGCATAATTCCGGCTGGTTGTTACATTCTAACAGAACCGACGAGGCTGGGAGGCTAGCGGAGATGTTTGCTGTAAGCCACAACTTGACTCAACTCGTGGGGGTGCCAACGCGAGTGCCGGATGCCCGGGGCGATTATGCGAACACCCTGGATCTGTTTTTGACATCCGAACCGAGTATTTATACCGTAGAGGTTTCTGCGCCACTGGGAAACTCAGATCACTGCTTGGTATCTGTCGCGCAAGCACTTGCATACCAAGCAAGTAACCGGCCTAGGCAGCTTCGTCATGTATGGAAGTATGGGACCGCTAACTGGGACGATTTGCGAGACTTCTTCGCATCCTTTCCGTGGTCCGAGGTGTGCTTCGGAAACTCCAATGTTAACGCATGCGCGGAGTCGGTATCAGAGATTATTCTTCTGGGGATGGAGATGTATATTCCACATTCCATCAAACGAAGTTCGTCTGATAAACCCTGGTTTGACAAAAAGTGCGAGCTGATTGCAGCGGCAAAAAATAGAGCTTTTAAGCAATGGCGCTCCAATCCCACCGATGTTAACAGAACGAATTTTGTCAGAATCAGAAACGCGTGCAACCAGGCGATTGATACCGCGAAGAAGGCTCACAACGACAGGGTGATCAATAAGCTCCTTCGGTGCCCAACTGGCTCGCGCTCCTTCTGGTCAATGGCAAAAGCTGTCAGCGGTAACTTTGCATGCTCCTCTTTCCCTCCGTTGGTGACAGACAGCGGGACGTTAGTCACGAATTCAAGGGATAAAGCTAATGTATTCGCAAATTTATTTTCGGCGAATTCAAACCTCGATCCCGGCCTTTTGGACCCACCTGTGATCTCGCCGGTACTGTCTTCGATGCGGGATGTGAGATTTCGTCCGCGCACTATTCAACGCATTCTACGTGAACTGGATTGTAGGAAGGCAACCGGCCCGGACGGAATACCAACAATAGTCCTTAAGAACTGTGCTCCAGAACTATCGCCAGTTCTTGGCAGACTCTTCCGCTTATCTTATGCACGGAGGACCTTTCCTGCCTGCTGGAAAATCCCTCGAGTTCAGCCAATCCCAGAGACGGGAAAAAAGTGTCTCCCACAAAATTACCGTCCGATAGCATTACTCTCTATTTTATCTAAGGTGATGGAAAAAGTCATCAATGCTGAGTTGGTTAAGTATTTGGAGTGCAACGGACTTCTGAATGATCGTCAATACGGATTCCGTGGCAGGCGGTCCACAGGAGACCTTTTGACACTTATAACCGATATATGGACATCTGCGATTGAACGGCATGGTGAGTCAAGGGCGGTCGCATTGGATATTTCCAAGGCTTTTGACCGCGTCTGGCACGGGGCATTGCTGAGCAAACTTCGTTCATATGGACTTTCCCAACAGCTTTGCGACTGGACGAGGAGTTTCCTTGAAAATCGATCGATCCGGGCTGTTGTGGACGGCGAGTGTTCGGATCTGTATCCTGTTAATTCGGGGGTGCCCCAAAGTTCTATCTTGGCTCCAACCTTGTTCTTGCTTCACATAAATGATTTGTTGGAGACAACGGATAACAAAGTGTTCAGTTTTGCGGATGATAGTACGCTTGTTTCCTCCTTTTCGAGTGATCGGCCGATTGGTGCATCTGCGTCACACCAGCTGAGATGTAGACAGATTGATTCTCTGAATCGGGATCTTGATAAAGTCCTGCAGTGGGGAAAGGTCAATCTTGTCGACTTCAATGCAACGAAGACTCAGTATACAACATTCACAAAGAAAACTGGATCATCGGTTCCACAGCTGATGATGAATGGCCGGGCCCTTGAGGCTGGGGAAAGTTTGAAATTGCTCGGCGTCACGGTCTGTGGGAATGTATCATGGCATAAACACGTGTCGAACATCGCCAGGTCAGCCTCAGGAAAACTGAGTTATCTTTTTAAAGCCAAGAAATATTTTACTCCGGCCCAACTTCTCCTCCTATATAAATCTCAAATTAGACCCGCGCTCGAATATTGCTCTCATGTTTGGAGCTCGGCTCCTAAACATACCCTCGACCTACTTGAGAGCATACCGAGACGACCGATCCGCCTGATCGGGGACTCAGCGCTGACGTCGGGACTACAGTCGCTATCACATCGAAGGCGCGTAGCCGACCTCTGTCTGTTTTACAGATATTATCACGGGTACTGTTCTTCGGAGATTCTTGGTATTGTTCCACGCAATTCGGCTTATATGCGCTCCACAAGACAATCCGACGGATCGCACCCGTTTGTGGTTCATCTCCCGACGGCGCGAACATCCCTACATCAGAACTCGTTCCGCTACAGAGCGGGGAAGCTGTGGAACTCCCTTCCCATGCGAGTGTTCCCGGAACGTTACAACCTGCAACTGTTCAAAAAGAACTGCAACAGTTATTTGATGGCATCTCGGGGCGCCCACTCGGCGCTATAGGGTCGCCTCTCCCGAGAGAAGTCTAATAAAAAAAAAAAAAAAAAAAAAAAAAAAAAAAAATTTGTTAACACTGGGTTGTCCGTTTGACGGCATTTCTAAACTTGGCAAAGGGTACTTTGCTTTGTCTGCTTTCAATGGCTGTCAAACACAAACTGATTATATCGTCCATATACACTAAACATATTTTGTTAATGTAATCGTTCAGCACCCCCGCTTGGTAGAAACCTTGACGTGGTGCGGGGGCTTAAAGTACAATGAATCACTCAGGCTATGCTGACGGAAGCATATGCTTCCAGTAGGGTCACCCATGTCAGACAGGCTAGCGAGGAGTAACACACAAAGATCTATCACCCCTAATCCAGGGTGTTACGCGTCACCGTGCCCATTGGATGGTTGACGCCTCTCTGACACCGGGCCGAATCAGAGCAGTAAGCAGACCTTACCACATCAAAACGGGGCTCTGATGTGGCGGACTATTTGAAACCCCAAGTCTCGTGGGATCAAAAATGAATAACCAATATACAAAAAACAATCCCACGAAAAACCCGGTAGGCGTAGGTGTGATGACCCGACACTACCATAAGGGAAAAAATCATCAAGAAAACACCGACTCGGCAAAAAGAAGACGTAGGGAAAAACGGAAAAAACCCGAATATACACGTCGGCACGTGGAACGTTCGAACGTTATATAAACCAGGCGCGATACAGACGGTCGTAGAAAACGCGAAACAATATAAAATGGACATCGTCGCGCTTCAGGAAGTTCGACTCCCACATCAAGTAATCGAAAACAATGGGTTTACACTGGGGTGTGGATGTACCGATACACATAACCTCGGAACTGGCTTCATCATAAGCAAGAAGATTACGTCCCATGTAAAAGATGTGCAATTTATTAATGACCGAATGTCTGTGCTAAAAATACAGGGCCCATGGTACAATTATGTATTTTTAAACGTACACGCCCGAACAGAATCTACCGACGAAGAAACGTAGGACACATTCTACGAGACCCTAGAGGATGTATTTGATGGGATCTCATCATTCGATGTTAAAATCCTCCTCGGCGACCTCAATGCGAAAATTGGAAAGGAAGATATCTTCCAACCAACAATAGGTAAAGAAAGCCTACATGACGTTCCAAATGACAATGGTATTCGAATTATCACGTTCGCAGCGTCAAAAGATCTGTTAGTGAAAAGCATGATGTTCAAGCACAACCAAATCCATAAAGCCACATGGATATCACCCGACGGCGTAACGCGTAACCAAATAGACCACTTCCTCATAGACAAAAGACACCACTCGAATATCCTTGACGTAAGATCATATAGAGGAGCAGATTGCGACTCCGATCACCTTCTAGTGATGGGCAAAATTAGAAGTCGGCTTGCAGCAAACCCACATGGACAGTCACGGGAGACGAGCAAAAAGTTCGAGATTGATAAACTAAAAGACCTACGTAAAAGGGCTGAATATCAAGACGAGCTAACGAATAGATTTAGCATCCTAGAGAATGACAGTAGTGGGGAAGAGGAAGCCAATATTGTGGACACTAAATGGGCATCGATCAGAGACACAATCAAACAAACAGCCCAAGAGGTATTAGGATTTAAGAAAACAACTAAGTCCAAACCTTGGTTTGACGATGAGTGCAGGGCAAAGATCGAAGAACGTAAACGCCTCAAAATGATCCACTTAGAAGCATATGATGAAGTCAACGCAGTAAGATACGCGACAATTCGGAAAGAAACAACTAAACTTTTCAAACGCAAAAAACACGAATGGGAGAAGACTCGGATCAAAAAAATCATAGAAAATGTCAGAGCAAAGAACAGTAGAGGTATGTATGCCGGCATAAATTCAAGTAGAAATGGCTACCGAGGGAGACCCAAAATAATCCGAGACACAAACGGCTGTCTAGTGACAGAAACAAAAAATATCGTGACAAGATGGAAGCAGTACTTTGAAAACCGGCTCAATGTGCGCACCCTTCAACCACAAATAAACGCACCAGACGTACATACAACCGAGCCCCAGATCCCAGAGCCCTCTTTCGACGAAGTTGTAGACGCGATAAATCGACTGAAAAACAACAAGGCCCTCGGAATCGATTGCATACCGGCAGAGCTTGTGAAGCATGGAGGAGGGGCAACCGCTCGAAAGATCCACCAACTGGCTAAAATAAAATGGGACAAGGAAGTCATTCCGGAAGAATGGAAAACCTCAATAGTCATCCCCATTTTCAAAAAAGGTGACAGATCTGACTGCGAAAATTACAGAGGAATATCATTGCTCCCAATCACATACAAAATATTAACAAATGTCATACTGGCAAGAATCACACCGTACGCAGAAGAAATATTGGGAGACTACCAATGCGGATTCCGTCGGAACCGGTCAACAAGCGACCAAATGTTCACAATAAGGCAACTGCTGGAAAAGAAGTGGGAATACGGAGAGACGGTTCACCAACTGTTCGTGGACTTCAAAAAAACCTACGGCTCAGTCGCAAGGCAGAGACTCTACCATATTGTGGTTGAGCTGGGGATCCCGAAAAAATATGCCGCCCTCATTCAAATCTGCATGGACGAAAACAAAGGGCGAGTTCGAGTAGAAAACCACCTCTCAGAACCATTTGAAATCCGGGACGGACTAAAACAAGGGGATGGCCTCTCACCATGCCTTTTTAACCGTGTCCTCGAGTATGTTATTAAAAAGGTACAAGACGACAACACGGCCGGATTATCCCTGAACGGGCTTACACAAGTGCAGATGACATCGCCATTCTGGGCGATAATCTCGAAACTATAAGTAAAAACTGTAAAATCATCATGCAAGCAGCAGAAGAGGTGGGCCTAGAAATAAATGAAGACAAAACGAAATACATGATTACGACGAGAGCAGGTGGACCTCCGAGAACACATATAAACGTCAGGGGCAAGATATTTGAAAATGTCAAAGAATTTAAATATCTGGGAACGATACTGACGACCAGAAACGAAACGTCGATGGAAATTAACAAAAGACTACATTCCGGCAACGCTAGTTGGCATGCAGTCAGTAAACTATTAAAATCCAAACTGCTATCACGTAATATAACGCTCCGTGTCTATAGAACCAAAATCATGCCGATTAGTCTATACGGATGCGAAACATGGGTTCTCGCCAAACAGGAAGAAAACAAATTCCGCGTATTCGAGAATAAAGTTTTAAGGGGTATATTTGCCGGTAAATATGACGAGGAGTCAGGACAATGGAGGAAACTCCACAACCACGAATTGGAAGAGCTATACCGCAAACCTGCAATAGTGAGAGTGATCAAGTCGCGAAGATTAAGATGGGCCGGACACGTAGCGCGAATGGGCGATGATAGGACCGTGCATAGAATTCTTGACGGTAAACTAACGGGGAAGAGACCGACAGGACGGCCGCGACGGAGATGGGAGGATAATGTTAGAATGGACCTCGAGGAGATCGCATCGGATGATCGAACGTGGAAGGAGAGGGCACAGGACAGGGAACAATGGCGGAGCCGAGTCGGTGAGGTCACGAACTTCCGGGTTCCTACGGGCCAGTAAATAAAAATAAATAATCGTTCAGTACGTCATTCATCAATCTTTGGAATGTGCTGTTTTTAAGCCGAAAGGCATGCGGAGAAATTCATAATGTCCATTTTCTACGTTTTGTAGACATCGTCCTCGTGAATTTCAATTTGGTGAAAACCTTTAGCGAGATCGAGAGTAGTCAAATATTGAGCTCTTCCCAATTTATCTAATATTTCATCGATGTTAGGAATAGGATACTTGTCGTCAATAGTTACTTCGTTTAACTTTCTATAGTCGATGACCAATCTCCATTTGGCCTTGCCACCTGTGTCTTCCTTCTTAGGAACGATCCATATTGGGGCTGAGTAAGAAGAGCAACTATAACTATATTGGGGCTGAGTAAGGAGAGCAACATCTCGCGAATTTGTTTCTCGACTTCATGTTTATGGACGTATGGGTATCTGTAGCTCTTGCTATGAATAGGGGTATCATTTACCGTCCGAATTCTATACTTAATTGCATTAGTAAACGTAAGATTCTTATCCTCTTGGTAGAAAATCGTTTCGTATTTTTTTATCAATTTCAATAACCCAGCTCTTTCTTCAGAGTTTAGGTGATCGATCCTTACCTAGTCTATTATAGATGTTTTAGGGGTGTTAGCACCATTATCTTCGTTTTGTAAATTCAACTTATTGTCGTGCTGGACGTTATAGTTTCTTATTGTATTTTCGCAGATTTTGCGAGGTATTTCGTTTGGTTGAGTTTTGCCAGTATTTTGGGGAGTGAATTGGTTTCCTTGTGCCCTAGTTAAATGTGTTTCGTCAGGTTTTTGATAAATTAATGGTATCGTTCTTTTGTTAATTGTCAATGTGTCTTTTTCTTAGTCTACGATTGCTTTGTATTTTTTAAGGATATCGTTTCCAATTATTCCGTCATAGGAGTCATGGAAGTGGCATTCCAAAAATTCGACCATGTCTTTAGTATTACCAAGTTCTGGGTATAAAGGGATTTGTACGATTTTTGAGATGGTTAGAATATTTTGAAGAGTTTTTATAGTTATTGGAGGTTTAGGGATTGCTCATTTAAGGTTGCAAACTCCGGGATTGACAATAGAATTCGTAGCCCCAGTTTCTATTATGAATCTCAGAGGGCGTACTTTGGTTTGGATTTTTATGTGGGGTAAATGTCCTCTGAGGCTACTAGCTGAAAAATTGGTACCCCCAGCAGAATCGCTGACATTAGTTACCGTATTTATATCCATTGGCTCCGGTACTGAGAGTTTAGAATAAGTATTATTTGAGGGTTGATGGGGTCGGGAAGTTTCAGGATTATTATTATTTTGTCCGTAGTATGTATTATTGTTCCTATTAAAAGTGTCGTAATTTCTGGGGAAAGAGTTATTATTGTCCCTGTAGGAGTGGTTAGTGTTCTAATTAGGAGTGATGTTAGTTTTATTGACATTGTTATCACTGTTCCTATCAAAATGTTCCTTATTCCTAGTGAAATTGGTCGTATTTATATGAAGAGGGCTAATTTTTTCTCTGTAGGATGCATTGTTGTTCAAATTGTGAGTGTTGTTGTCTCCATTTAAATTGTTATCGTTGTTTCTATCTAAATATCCGTTATTCTTATTAATATTGTTCCGGTTTCTGTTGTGATTAGTACTATTTCTATTAAGATTTTCATTGATTTTGTCATAGTTGTAATTGTGTGTTCTGGGTGGTGTGGTCTTGATGTCTGTTAGAACGCGGAGCATTAGCCGATGCATTGAAGTATGCTTATCCCGATTCGTGAAGGATATTGATAGCTGCTTCTAAGCTGTTCGGTTTCCAGCAGTATATAAGAGAACGCATAGGTTCTGGAAGTTTATTTCGGAAAACAATTAATGCAGAATTTTTGTTCTGGTTTAGACAACCTTCGATGGCTTCTTCATTATCATTCATCATCTGTTTGTGTTTGACGTTAAGTCTCCTCAAAATCGATTTGATATTGCTATAAAATTCTACTGCATTAGTTTTGAATTGTATAGAACGCAGTTCATCGAATAATTCCTCTGGTGTTTGCTGATCACCGAAGTTATTGAGTAAAATTTGTTTTATGTCCACCCAACTGGTGACATGACAATTTATTTCTATGATCTCTCGAGCTCTTCCTTTCAACTTGGACTTTAGTAGGTCTGAGAAGATGCTTTGTGCTAGGGAATCATATTTTTCCATAAGGGGATGTATTTTATCGACTAAGTCGACGAAGTTTTGTAAGTCTTGAAAGTCACCGGGAAATTCTGGTAACTTCGAGAGTACTTAATGGGGTCTATATTTAAGGACAACATTTTGGGGTAAATAAAGGTTACTTCCGAAAAAAAATTATGTACGATGTTTGTCAACTGCCTACTTTGTTCTTGTAAAATTTCGATTTGTGTTGCGAAAGACATATGAGTTTTCTCTGTTTTTTTTTTTTTTTAATATGGTCTGATCTAATTTCAACTTGACGAATTCTATAGATTTTAAATAAAATATTCAAAGCAAATTCAACAGAAACTCACTTAGAAAGGATTGGAGATGTTGTATTCCAGAATACTACCCTTATTCGCTTTAACACTAACTCATGTCCTTTCAAACACAACCCATTCTCAATTAATACAATTCATAAATAAACAGACACAATATTCCATATCCAGTCACTTACAGCACATTTCATAAATATGCCCCTTTTCATAACAAGCACATTTTTCATTTCAAAACATGGCCACTTTGATTTTCGTTCAAAGTTTATTCAAAATTCTAAGTCACAGAGACTTCTAGATTGTTTTGTTCAGTTTATACGCCACAGTCAGTTAGAACAAAATGTTCTATATAAACAAGTAAATTTATATGAAAAGAGTATCTACTCAGGAAGATTAGTAAATGATGCGAACGAAATCATCTACCATAACAGGGTAACCGATCTTAACCACTTCAAATACTCAAACATTCAACCCTTTTCTCGGGTTCTTTCCTTTAACGAGCAGTCGGTGGAGAGACCTCCCTCTGCCGCTCCCTTCCCTCCTTAGGGTATGTAAAGTATGAAATCTCAACTTAAGCTTAAGACTAGGCTAAATTGTTCTACATTGATAAATGTGAGTTTATTTAACTACCTTAGATATAAGCTAGATTTAAGTAGTGATAAGTAGTTTTAAGAATATTTATTGTAAACATAGATAATCCATCCTGGTTTTCATGACCTTTCCAGGAGTCCTACTAATAAATTGTATCTGGAATAGATCTCTTTAGACGTAAGACCTCAAATTAAATATTACTTGAAAAAATGTTCTAGACATTGTAAGTAAAATTGTCACAACTTAGTTAAGTTAGCTGTAAACTTATGTAACTAAACTTATAATGGTCAATAAAGATAGCGTTATATAAAAAAAAAAAAAAAATGAAAAGAGTAGAAATAATATAAAATAAAATAAAACAAATATTTAAATAAAAGAGATCTTTTATTAATAAATATAATAACCTCCACGCTCTTCCCTCGAAAGAGGAAGCACGGCGTTGGAGCCGTAACAGAGACGAATGGATTGATAAAAAAAAATAATTAAAATCTGAATATAATAAATGAGTTTACAACATGTAAACTGTAAAATAAAAGTTTATATTATATGTAAAAAAAAAAAAAAAAATTTTATATTTATAAAATAATTCTTAATCTTAGTCGAACCTGTTGTGTGATCCTTTGTTTGTTACGCCTTTATGTTTAGTTCTTCCTTTTTGTTTTTATTAATCTGCTGGTCGTGTTTTCCTCGTGGTTTTAAATATATGCTGCGTCCTCATGGTTTGTTTGTTTTTAAGTTGTCTTCTTATTTATTTCAATTTTTGTTTCTTTTTATTATTATAGTCACGTTTTATTATTTTTGTGTTTCTTTTGGATCGGTGTAAATTACTTCAACTGTTGTGTGATCTTTTGTATGTTACTCCTTTATGTTTAGTTCTTCCTCTTTTTTTTTCTTTATATACGTTCACTTTGTTTATTTGTTCTTGTGTAGTTATTTAAACACTTTTTATATTTGTTTATGTTTTGTTTTTATATTTAAGTTCTGTTGCAGTACGGGTGTGAAAGTGTGGCCGTCACTGAGAACGGCTGTATAGTCATTGAACTCGTAGCCAAAGTGTTGTGCAAGGTGCGCGTAAAAGATAAAATAAATATTAATTAAACCCAAAAATAGGGTGTAACTTGAATAAAACGACAATGCGCCAAGTGCTTGTCTAAAACTCTCGTTGAAAACATTCGTTCGCCGGTCGTCCACACAAATTTACAATATTGTCGCGTACACGTGTGTGCTGACGTGTCTACCGCTGTGTATATACCGAACGGCCAATAAAAAACTGTGCGTGTGTTAATGTGTATGCGTGTGAAAGCAGATGTTCTCTGCATGCTGCTTCACAAATAAAACAATTAAATTAACGGTCGAAACAAATAATGGAAAAAAGAAAAGTAATGCTAAAAGTAATTTCAAAGAGGAGGCCCAAAGCCCAGCCAAACCTCCTTGCCAAACGGCATAAAGCTAACCCAACCAACAAAGAAAAAACTCGCAGAGAAGGAATGACCACTACTGACAAGCCACATTATTCCGGAGAAGGGAATAAATTTAAAGAACTGGCAACTGAAGACCACAAAACCAGCAATACTGAAATGAGTGACAAAGATGCCGAACGTGATGAATTTATTGCGGAGCTATACAAAAAGAAAGAGGAGCTCTCCAAAAAGAAGAACGATTTGGATCGACAAATCAAAGAAGCCTTATCGGAAAGCAATATTCAACAGCAAGAGGAGAAACAACGACAGCAGCAGAAGCAACAGCAACAGCAGCAGCAACAACTGCTGGAAAAACAACAAGCAGCAGCCAGTAAGAAGGAGAAAGTGCCTCCCATCATAGTCAGTTTTATGGAAGCTAAGGACCTAATTAAATTGGGTAAGTTAACATGTAGAAATTTTAAAACGAAGAATTTAAATAATAATAAAATAAGTTTTTTATGTGATAGTTTAGATGATTATCATAAAATTAAATCTGCTCTAAGGGAAGCAAGTAGTGAGTACTTCACGTACACACCTAAATCGGAGAAAACTATCTCCATGTTACTTAAAGGAGTTGATCCTTCTTTTTCCTCGGAAGAACTCCTCTCAGAACTACAAACTGTCGAAAATGACAGTTTAAAATTCATTGATGTGAAGCCATTCTCCACTTCTCTCTCCCGAAGTCGCAACCGCAAGTTGCCGTTCTTCATTGTCTCCTTAAGTCCCAACAGCAAAGTCGATGCACTTAGGAATATTAAAGTTATTTTCCACCAAACAATAATTTGGGAAAAAATACGGAAGGCTGACCGTGTGTTGCAGTGCATGCGGTGCCAACGATTCGGCCACGTTGCATCTAACTGTTGTATGAAATTTAGATGTGTAAAGTGCCAAAACAATCATACCGTAGGAGAATGCCCCTTAGGTAAAGAACAGGTTCAGGATAGAAGCAAACTATCTTGCGTCCTGTGCAAAAATACAGGTCACCCGGCCAACTTTAGAGGTTGTCCGAAATTCCAACAACTAAAAGCCAAGTTGGAATTTAAAAAAAAACAACTTGAAGAAGAGAAACGAATGAAGGTTCGTTCTTATAATAACTTCGTTGCACCTAGTGTATCATTCGCTCAAATTGCCGGTAGTCCATTAAACTCAAACTTCGCGGCACAGGGAAGTAATATCACAAAACCTTCCGCACCTAGCATATCATTTTCTCAAATGGCTAGTAATCCAATTAATACAACGGCGGCGGAACTTTCACGCAACGTCATAAAAGCGCCCGCTCCAGAGGCAAATTCAGATATAAGAGCAATCCTGTTAGCCATACAAGGACAGATTGCTGGATTTGAAAAAAAACTGACTGAACAAGCGGCCCGAATAGATATTATTTATTCGTCCTTGTTCTCAGACAACCCAACATACCACAATGAACTATCCAACTAATTTAACACTAAAAATTATTGCTGTGAATGTGAATTCACTAAGCCACGTGGCAAGAAGGGATAATCTAGGTAACCTGCTTGAAGCCGAATGCCCCGATGTGCTTCTAGCTAGCGAAACCAAGCTAAACCAGAGGCACAAATTGGGCTACAAAAACTATAAAGTCATTAGACGAGATCGTCCACACGCCACACAAGGGGGTGGAGTTGCTATCTTAATTAAGAAAGGCCTTCACCACAATGTCGTTTACAGCACAGCTGTACACAAATTTCAGCTGCTGGAAGCTTGCATTATAGATATACCTTTGAAAAGTCAAAGGCATCTATACGTGGTATCCGTGTATGCACCTGAAGCTCCTCAGTGTTCGCAATTTATCAGCGAAATGGATATCCTTTTTCGTAATCTCAAGTTAGACTCGGAAAACAATTATTTTGTTCTGGCGGGAGATTTCAACTCCAAACACAGTGCTTGGGGTGATATCACGCCGAACACAAGAGGTAATGCACTGTTCAACTGGTGGCAAACAAATGCAACAGAATATAAACTAGAATTGTACGCTACAACTACACCATCTTATCCAAGAGGAAACTCCTTTTTGGACTTACTTATGATTGACGACAGACTACAATTATTAGGCACGGACCTAAATACTCGAAATTGGCTTCGCACAATCGGGTATGATAGTGACCATTACGGCCTCGGCGCCGTTTTACATGTTCCAAACGAACATGCAATACTTGAGCAGTACGACCAGATACATTCGTTCGTTTTCCGAAAAGCACACTGGTCGCGCTTTGATCGCATAATAAAAAGAGAACTATGCTCTAATGGCATAGATCCTCCAACTAATAGAAACCTTCGAAATGAGGAAATAGATCATTATCTCTCAACGATGGACAACATTGTCATCAAAACAATGCACCGTTCCATTCCAAAAGCGGCGCACATGGAGGAGAATTTTAATAGATATAGAAACTCAACTATTGACGCCCTCTATAGACAAAAAAGCGCTCTGCTCTCCCAGCTCAAACTGCTCTACAGACAGTTCAGCGATCCTTATAGCCAAGAAATAAAGACAATTAAGTCATTGATTAAAAACGTTCAAAAGCTGATCCGTGACAACTACAGATCAGTAAATAATGAAGAATGGAAACGTAAAATTCTCTCCATTAAAACCAGTGGTGGGAATATGTTTCCGCAAATAAATAAAGTATTTAGAAGAATAGATCATAATGACATTCCCTGCCTTCGAGTCCCGAAGACTCCCGAGAATTGTCAAATATTGCTGAACGCAGGACTCACCCCGGAACACATCAACTCCAACGAAGAACTAATAGTAGTCGAGGATCCGCAAGAGAAAGCGAACTCCATTGGCGCCTGTTTCGAGGCAGTACACAAAGTGAATGAATCCATTCATTCTAACCTCGATATCGAAAACAGAGCTATCCAAAACCATATTTCGCTGCACAATGAACGGCAAAGCTGGCATTCCGAAAACAAAAGTTTCACCACCTTCAGTGAAAACAATAGAGCGGATGCGCCGCTTAGAAATTTGCACACAAATATAGCTGTGAATAAGAATGAACTCATGGACATCCTTAGATCCATTATAAACAAGAAATCCTCTGGAACAGATGGTATTCCGAATACTGTTCTTAAACATCTGCCTCCGGAAGTGGTGAAAATTTACACTACCTTGTTCAATAACGCTCTAAATAATGCATACTTTCCAAGACGTTGGAAAATAGCAGTAGTCCATCCCATCCCCAAAAAGGGCAAGGACAGGAGCAATCCCGCTAACCTTCGCTCGATTAGTCTGCTTCCAAATATTAGCAAAATATTCGAGAAAATCATAAATAGGGCATTGATAAACTGGTGTGATGAAAACGACATCATTCCGAACAACCAGTTTGGCTTTAGAGTGGGCCACGACACAGTTCATGCAGCTACAAAACTTGTTTCCGATATACAGTGGAACAAGGCAAAACGACAATGCACAGGCGTATGTTTGGTTGACTTTGAAAAGGCCTTCGATACCGTATGGTTAGAAGGACTTGTATATAAGCTATCAAATCTAGGTTTGCCCGAATATCTGTTATACATCATTTACGATATGATAATGGATAAGCAATTTGTGGTAAAATGTGGGGACAAAATCTCCAATAAAACTTTCCATATTAAAAACGGCTTACAGCAGGGAGCCGCGAATTCTACCATTCTCTTCAATATTTATACTAGTGATCTAGTTGGGTCTCTTAATCATGCTATTGCATACGCCGACGATATTGTAGTGTACAGATCAGAAAAAAATATCGATGCCATTAACAGACTTCTTCAAGAAGACTTCAATAAAATCAAAGGCTTTTGTGACGATTGGAAATTGAAAATTAACTTCCAAAAAACAGAAACCATCCTTTTCAGAACACCTCTTTCTACAGCTTGAAGAGATACAAGGAATAATTGGAAAAACTTTTCCATTGTAGGAAGCAATAATCTTCCGCTGCAAACGAAAACTGTTGTCAGGTACCTTGGTATCTGGATGGACCAATACCTATACTTTGATAAGCACATAGCAGCTGCCCTCTCCGCAGCTAAAAGTGCATATGCAATGACAAGAAGTCTGTTTCGAAATAGTCTCCTAGATCACAAAGTTAAAATAATTTCCTATTCAGCATTTATTCGTCCAATATTAGTGTATGGTTGCCCGGTATGGTTCAACGTTTCCCCATCCTACATGGAAAAGTTTCGCATGTTCGAGAGGCAGTGCTTGCGTTCCTACCTCGGGTTACATAGAGCACCTGAGTCTCAATACAGGAAATTCTATCCTAATAAGACACTGTATGACAAATCAGGACTGAATAGGATTGTAATATTTTCGGTGCACCACCATGCTTCCGGTTCCCCGGGAAGAGTGGGCTACCGTAGTTGTCCTTCATGGATGTGTCGATCTCTTCTATACACTTTCCGCGTACTAAACACGCTAAACACTCGCAAAAACAAACACTTCAGTTTCTTTCTACAACTGATTTTATTTTTCGTTTCAGAACAGATTTTACATTAAATCTCTACTATTTTTGAGGAGGTCTTCTCCTGATGCGCGCTACACCCAGACTCCCTCAAGCGACTCCAGTCAAGTCACCTTCTCACTTCAAAATTCTAATTTTCAAATATCTTTATGTTCTTTCGAAGGTCAAGATGAATCGCCACTTATCGTTTGATCCTTTATTGGGGTTTTTATTTGTATTAGCCATCTGGCTAATGCAAACAAGAATTTTCGTGCATTTCAAATAGGTAGCACAAGATCCGTGGAAATTGGTTGTTAGTTTAGGATCTGGGAATCCGTGTCTATTAGCTAGTCATAAAACATCTGGTGTGTGAAAACATTATGTTTATGATTGCAAGAATTGTGTGTCGGCGTATCGAATAGATATGCCTTTGTTTGGAGACATGCACTTTTAGGTTTTGGATCTTGCAGGTTTTTTAGGTGCTAATTGCTTTTAGCTTACCTGGGAAAATAATGCATTATGCTGTTTGATTTTAGGAAATTGAATCGAACAAATGCATTAAATTGAATAAATAAATGTGAATTCAATAAATGAGAATTTGAACGTTTAGTTCGATTTGGTTACAATGTTATGTTTGGAATATCAAGTGGATTTTCTTATAGGTGGGAGGCAAATGTAATATGGGAGAAAAATGTAATGTGGGTGGAAATGTAATGTGGGAGAAAAATGGTAGGGCTTCTTGGTGCACTACAGGATAGACAATTTCATTATCAAAATTATTCGTGGTCACACTGCAAGGGCTATGTGCAGCGAAAATAATCTTATCTCGGGAGCATACTACCCCAATGACATATACCTGGAGAATACATTCCAAAATGGGTTTATCCCACCAGAAGCGTTCCCTCTATTAGATAGAAAAGGTCTTATCCAAAACAAGCACGGAGTCCCTATTATTTACCACGCTTTTCGTGGTGCCAGGGACAAACGGATTCTTTATAACAGTGATATATCAAATGCTGCAGTTCACTTGCGATTTAGCATGGCAATAGGCGATCGAGATAAATCTATAAATGACCGATCCCATCCCAACTGGTGGTGGATTGACAATGAAGAAAGGATTTAATATCCCCAAATATAGTAACATCTTCAGACGCTACGCCTTCCCTTCCCATTCCTCACTTCCTCACTTCCCTTTTCATATTTATTTATTCTTCCTTTTCATTTCCATTTTTCATAGAGTCAGTAAATTATTTTAAGAATAAGAAAAGATTGTAAAATAGGATTTAGCATTTTAGTCCTAAGTCAAGATTTGTTAAATTATTGTACAATAAATGCGTTATTCAATCAATCAAAAAAATCTGTTGCAGTACGGTTCGCTTCCGTGCTTCTCGGTCAACGAGGAAGAGAAGCGAACGATTGCTGAATACGGTCCTGGGAATCGGCCAGGCTCAGTTAAAAATATTTTTTATATACTTTAAATTTATTTTGTTTTTATGGCGTCCTAACACCTCGGACGCCAAATGAGACTGTGGCGTATCTACCAACGCCACTGCTACCTTTTCAATCTACCTCAAAATCTTCCCTCCTAAAGCTCCATTAATTTCATAATTTTACCATGCAAGCGCAATAACTTCCCCAAGCATTCTCCTACCGATTGCATTACCTTTCGGTTATGCAAATAGCATCCAACATCAAGCATCTGCCCATCAAGGACATTCACGCAATTAACGCGTTATATAAATTTCCCTAGAAGAAATTCGGTACGCCAGTACCGCATACATCAATGCATCTCAGCATTGTTCTAAAAGGAAAACATTTCGGTTGCCATACTAGTTAACCGAAGTGGATTATAAAAACAATCAGCAGAACCCCTGTCTGCCTGCATTTACTGTCCCACACGTGCGCAACAGATTTTTATGTTGCACCAGTACTCACGGCGGCTTTTATGCAATCTTCAAAGCACCGGCGCAATTCGCGCCTAGCTGCCAAGAGCCGAATTCAATGCCAGTGTAAATACTCACACTGGAATTCGACCCATGACTCCCTAGGATTGCAATACACAATTAACATGGTTGTAAACACAACCATCATTGTGTAATTATCCCAAATGTATCCTAATCCCTAACGTAGTATTTGGACAACTGCAAATATTTATCCCGAAGATGCTTTTTCAGGAATTTTCATTCCCACGGTTCGACCACCCATGAGCTCGCGTCACGAGCCAACAAGGTGATCCGCGCACAAGAGTAGTTCAGTCGATGAAAGTGTTGTAAAGGAGTCGAGTCTCCTGGAGTCCATTATTACCGTGAACAACAAACTAGGCTGCGGCATTCTTTGCACAAGTCTCCTAACTCCAAAATTATATTTCATTAGTGATAAGAAAGTCTACAACTGTGTTCATGATCGAAACAATTTATTTTCTGTAATAGTGCAGTTCCTAATTTACATAAAACAAATTAAGTACCGGTAATAAAGTTAATCTCAGAGAGAGCTTGTGTGTTTTACTTCTTGTGGACGGTCCGTCGCGGAGTTTTGTTTCCTTGGAGGACAGTGTTCGGCGGAACTATCGTTAGGAAATCTTGGTGAACCTTGCCAAGGCCGGCATATAACCAAGAGAAATACCAGTGAAATACCCACAATTGGTGACCATTCGACGCGAGTAAACACAATTTTCTGATTCGGAGTCAGATCAAAACCGTGTCCTAAAAAATTTTAAATGAACAGTGACTATTCGGTGCCGCGACTGTGACAGTGACAATCTTCCCGAACCGAGTGCTTCCGGAAACGCAGTGGCAGTAAGCAATTGTGGCGGCAATTGCCGAAGATCCATTTAACATTCACCGGAAACAGGAACAACAGGAGCAACTACCCAACACTACACCAGCACCAGGAGCATCCGATCAATAACACCAGGGATTTAAGCAGGTATCCTTCCTTTCTGTTTTTAAATTATTCGCTTGTATTTTAACGTACATTTCCTTTTTGTCAAAGTTTTATTATGTGTTTAACTGATTGTTTTGGAGATATTAAATAAAGTTTATAATAATTCTAAATTAAGTGAGACAAAAAAAGAAGAAAAAAATCAATAACATTGTAGCTGTAAAACGTTTGTTTCCTTTTTACTTTCGTGGCTGATTGGCAAAGATACTTATATGTGTAATTAGATTAAACGATGCCTGGCAAGGATTTCAAATTTTAATATAGATATCTTGGGTAGGAAAATGTATTATTAGCCTGCAGTTGACGAAATGTTGTCTGCAGTTATTTAAATAAATAAGCAACAAAACATCAGCCTATACAAATAAAATTAAGACAATTTGTGCCTTTTTTATTATTAACAACACGAATAAAATAACTCAAAACGAAATAATAGAGTATCTGAAATAAATGCTAAGTGAAAAACAAAACAACAAAGTAAACACGAAATTATTTACCAACATCTTCATTAATTGTACTTCCGATTTAATATTTTCCTTTTTTCGACCAGTTGCTAATTGAGAACAATTCATAAAAATCATTCTTCCATTTGATCGCCTTATTATGATTATTTTTACTTGAACGCAACTGCCTACTTTGACTCCATTAGCATTACTTAGAAGCATTTAATAATATTCCATGTCAGTTTTTGTTTTTTGTTATAACTTTATATTTTAAACATAATTTTTTTGTCATCATTTTATTGTATCCTTAAAATTTTTGCAAACAAGTATATGTATCTAATTTCTTCACATGATATTGACAACAAAATTAAATTTGTTTAAATAAAAGCCTGTGTTACAAATTAGAAAAGAAGAAATATATTTATATCCTTAAACAGCACGAGATAAAGGCAAAATAAAATAAATTTTGTAAGCCCCTTCAGGGTATTAAGTAGCGCACAACCTTTCTCAGCACGCACACGACTCAGCTCAACTTCTCGCAACTTCTTTTCGACACTTTTCAACCCCTTCGACTTATTTTTAGCTTCAACACCACTCGACTGCAACCGACTCCACCAACTCTTTCAAGCTCGACTCCATTCAGCCGTCCGGACCACTTCACTTCGTGGTTTCTTTTCAGTCAGGCCGGATTGGACTAGCGCGAATACTCCGCCGTCCCAGTTTAGCTTCCAATTGGCCCCGAAAACCTTACTGCACCACCCCGGACGTTAGTCTAAATTGTTCCTAGTGTCACAGCCTTTGTTTCAGTTTAGGCAAGGTAGTAAATCCTTTACTTACCCAACTCCATCGACTCCCGTGACATCATTGTTCACGCACGCGCACCCTACCTTCAGTTTCCTGACGTCGTTGTCTACGACGATTTACTCTGCCCGCTCCCCACCAAGCAATTAAATTCCTTCGCTTCTCTTCCTCTTATTCCGTTGCTAAACACCCACTCTTTCCAAATAGAAAAAATGGCCCACTCTACTAGGTCTAAGGCAGCTCAGCAAGAGCAGACCCAGCCGTGCTCGGATGATCAAGCGTTCGTAGACGCTTCCAGCATCGAGCACACCTCGCATTCCCATAGCATACACTTGCCTCCTTTCGACGAGAAGGACCCAGAGCTATGGTTCGCCGTAGCCGAACGCTTCTTCAGGGTTGCCGACATGCACGATGAGGAAGTCCGCGCAGTAGAATTGTTGCGAGTGCTAAACCACACGCAACGGACGCATGTTGCTCACATAATTGGGTCAACAGAACCAAATCCCTACAGCAACATGCAAGAGACGCTCATAAATGCCCTGGACGAGCCCAGGAGCAGCAGACAGCAGCGTTTGGCGAGCGAAACAAATGTTACTGGAATGAGACCGTCCAATTTTCTGACACATTTACGCTCAATAGCTGGAACCAAGATTTCGGACGACATAATTAGGCCTCATTTCCTGAGGTGCCTCCCGCAATATGCCCGCGCGGCATTAATAGTACAACCCAACCAGAGTTTGGGTCATTTGGCGAAACTAGCCGACACAATTATGGAAAGCTCAGACCCACAGTCTGAACCCCCAGCGTACCAGGTCACGGCGATTAACCGACACGCCGTTTCACCTACACGGCATCAATCCTTATCACTAACAGCACCCCGGACTTCTCCAGTAACGCCTTTTACACAAGCCACACCAAGAGAGGTAACACAAGCTACGATTTCCTCCCGTGAGGAATTTCAACCGCGCACCCAGCAAACAAAACTCTCGAGATTCGAGCGAGACCTGAACCAACTGCGGGCCCAAATGCGAAATGTCGAGCGCGCAATCCAAAACCGTTCTAATAACCAACGGCCACAAACGAGGAACCCCCAATGGCAGTTTAACACGCCCAGAGGAGCACCAATCACAAACGAAAACGCACCAGACAACAGGCAAAATACGCCTAGTGGCGCTCTGACACAGGCCCGGTGCATATACCACAGACGTTTCGGTGCAAACGCCAGAAATTGTAGGCAACCTTGCAGCTGGACGCGGCCAGCCCCCGCGCAGAACCTCGTTCGAGTGCGAACGGCCGGCACCCCTATTATAAGTCGCTTAACAATCAGGGACTCTAGATCGAATATTAATTTCACCGTCGACACTGGCGCCGACATTTCCGTCATCCCTAGATCTTTCGCCCCGCGCAACCGAGTGCCGGGCCACCTACAGTTGTTCGCTGCGAACAACTCCCCCATAGCCACTTACGGGCGGAAAAATTTTAAACTCGATCTGGGTCTCCCACGCCCTATCTCCTGGCACTTCGTGATAGCCGATGTCAGCGAGCCCCTAATAGGATCTGACCTATTAGGAAAACACAACCTGTTGGTAGACACTGCCAACAAGAGGTTAGTTAGTCACAACGTCTCAACCCGTTTCCCCCCGCAAGCAGCTAAAGGGGCGAACGACCCACCCGAGGACTCTACAGACCCAATCCCCGCGCTGTTGGAAGAATTTCGCAATTCAACAGTTCCCCTCTCCAACCAGCAACAACACAGATCCGGCGTGTTTCACCACATAGAAACACGCGGCCCACCGGTGAGCCAGCGCCCACGTCGCCTGGCCCCCGAAAAATTGCGAGCAGCCCGCGCCGAATTCGAATATATGCTCGAGCGAGGCATCTGTCAACCCTCGGTCAGCCCATGGGCAAGTCCACTTCACCTCGTCAAAAAACGCAACGGTGAATGGCGACCATGCGGTGATTATAGACAGCTGAACGCAGTAACAGTTCCCGACAGGTACCCAATAGCCCATCTTTACGACTATTCGTACAAGTTGCGCGGTTGTACAGTTTTCTCAACTCTTGACCTCACCAGGGCATACCACCAGATTCCGGTGGCACCTGAAGACGTACCCAAAACCGCCGTCATTACCCCCTTCGGACTCTTCGAATTCAAGGTGATGACGTTTGGCCTCAGGAATGCAGCTCAGACATTCCAGAGGTATATCGATTCGGCACTACGCGGCCTGGATTGCTGTTACGCGTATATTGACGATATACTAATAGCATCTCGGAACCTTGCGGAGCATCACCAACACCTCAGACAGGTCCTTGAACGCCTCAGACAATTTGGCCTCGTAATAAACCCAGAAAAATGCCAATTCGCCAAAGAGCAAGTTACCTACCTGGGTTACCATATCAACAGCCAAGGTATCCGCCCGCTTCCAGACAGAGTGGAAGCACTAACCCAATTTCCCCGTCCCTCCAACGTTCGCGAGCTGCGCCGTTTCCTGGGTATGCTAAACTTTTACCGACCCACACTACGAAACGCCGCACACATTCAGGCCCCTTTAAATGAGTACTTAAAGGGGGCAAAGAAGAACGACAAGCGCCCAATCGCCTGGACGGAAGCTGCAGACAACGCATTCCGTCAATCCAAGGCACAGCTGGCAAATGCTACCCTACTCTGCTACCCCGCAGAGGGCGCACCATTGGCCATCCAATGCGACGCGTCAGACACGGCCATGGGAGCAGTATTGGAGCAAGAATGCAACGGAAACTGGGAACCGCTCGGTTTCTTCTCAAGGAAACTTAATACGGCCGAGCGGAAATATAGCACGTACGACCGGGAATTACTCGCTATGTACAGCGCCGTAAAGTATTTCCGACACATGATAGAAGGTCGCCCCCTAGTAATCAGAACGGATCACAAGCCACTGATCTACGCATTCCGGAAGAGGTCCGGGAATGCATCCCCACGCCAGGAACGGCAACTCGACCTGATAGGTCAATACACCACTGAGATCAAACACATCTCAGGGGAACAGAATGTTATCGCGGACGCCTTATCCCGCATCGATACCATTCAGCTACGCGCCGCCATCGCCGACGCCGACCTAGCTCAAGCACAGCAGAATGACAACCAGCTCGAGTCTCTTCTCAAAGCAGAGACAGCACTTCAGCTGCGCAAGTTCCCACTCGAGCAATCCGCAGACGAGATATGGTGTGATATCTCCACGGGAACAGTCAGGCCCTATATTCCCGGAGAGCTGCGAAGGAGCGTATTCGAGACCTTTCACGGTCCTGCTCACCCCAGCGGACGTGCAACCGCTGCAGCCATTCGACGTAAGTTCGTATGGCCTCGTATGAATAAAGACCTCACGAGTTGGGCTCGTGCCTGCCTTAAATGCCAGCGCTGCAAAATTAGCCGACACAACGTGTTGGAGCCAGCGCAATTCAAACTCCCCGAGGCTCGATTTACACACGTCCACATAGATATTGTGGGCCCCTTAACACCCTCGAGAGGATTCTCCTACATCCTCACCATGATTGACCGTTTTACTCGGTGGCCAGAAGCAACGCCACTACGGGTAGTCACCGCCGAGAGTGTCGCCAGAGCGTTTTACTCGACTTGGGTTACACGTTTTGGCGTACCAGCAACGTTAACATCAGACCGAGGTCCACAGTTCGAGGCCACGATCTTCAAGCAGCTTACTGACTTATTGGGCTGTCAAAGAAGTCGTACGACCGCATACCACCCTTCATCCAACGGGATGATAGAGCGTTGGCACAGGTCGCTAAAAGCCTCCCTAATGTGTCATAACGACACGCAATGGTTCGACGCCCTCCCCACTGTCCTTCTAGGATTGAGGACAAGTATCAAGGAGGATCTGGGCGCATCCGCTGCAGAACTGACCTACGGCACCAACCTAGTGTTGCCAGGCGAACTATTTGTGGACAATGAAGCTCCACACGACCAACTACAAAGCGTAGGCTACCTCCGCGACCTGATGCGGAAGATCAGGGCAAAACCCGTAGCCCGACATGGCACCAAAAGAGTGTTTATCCACCCTGAGTTGCATAGCTGCACGCACGTCTTCGTCAGGGTGGACAAAGTTAAGAAACCACTCGATCCCCCCTACGAAGGGCCATATAAGATTCTAAAACGAATCAGCGATCGAGTGTACGAAGTGGAGATCCAAGGCAGATCAACCACTGTCAGCGTAGAAAGACTGAAACCGTGTTTCTCGGAGGCTAACCTCCCAAAGGCCACCACAAACCCCGATGCTACAGAGGAGCTACCCTCACCTTCTACGGCAGGAATACCAAACAGAAATAGCGGCCCCCTCACGCGAAGCCGCACCCGAGCGCCACCACAAGGCGCATGTACGGCCAACCTCACTTAACTACAGCCTTCTGAGTACTACTTCGCCCTACCAACAATATCGTGACTATGTCACTGGGGGGGGAGTACTGTGGCGTATCTACCAACGCCACTGCTACCTTTTCAATCTACCTCAAAATCTTCCCTCCTAAAGCTCCATTAATTTCATAATTTTACCATGCAAGCGCAATAACTTCCCCAAGCATTCTCCTACCGATTGCATTACCTTTCGGTTATGCAAATAGCATCCAACATCAAGCATCTGCCCATCAAGGACATTCACGCAATTAACGCGTTATATAAATTTCCCTAGAAGAAATTCGGTACGCCAGTACCGCATACATCAATGCATCTCAGCATTGTTCTAAAAGGAAAACATTTCGGTTGCCATACTAGTTAACCGAAGTGGATTATAAAAACAATCAGCAGAACCCCTGTCTGCCTGCATTTACTGTCCCACACGTGCGCAACAGATTTTTATGTTGCACCAGTACTCACGGCGGCTTTTATGCAATCTTCAAAGCACCGGCGCAATTCGCGCCTAGCTGCCAAGAGCCGAATTCAATGCCAGTGTAAATACTCACACTGGAATTCGACCCATGACTCCCTAGGATTGCAATACACAATTAACATGGTTGTAAACACAACCATCATTGTGTAATTATCCCAAATGTATCCTAATCCCTAACGTAGTATTTGGACAACTGCAAATATTTATCCCGAAGATGCTTTTTCAGGAATTTTCATTCCCACGGTTCGACCACCCATGAGCTCGCGTCACGAGCCAACAAGGTGATCCGCGCACAAGAGTAGTTCAGTCGATGAAAGTGTTGTAAAGGAGTCGAGTCTCCTGGAGTCCATTATTACCGTGAACAACAAACTAGGCTGCGGCATTCTTTGCACAAGTCTCCTAACTCCAAAATTATATTTCATTAGTGATAAGAAAGTCTACAACTGTGTTCATGATCGAAACAATTTATTTTCTGTAATAGTGCAGTTCCTAATTTACATAAAACAAATTAAGTACCGGTAATAAAGTTAATCTCAGAGAGAGCTTGTGTGTTTTACTTCTTGTGGACGGTCCGTCGCGGAGTTTTGTTTCCTTGGAGGACAGTGTTCGGCGGAACTATCGTTAGGAAATCTTGGTGAACCTTGCCAAGGCCGGCATATAACCAAGAGAAATACCAGTGAAATACCCACAAGACTAATCCTCGAATTTAAAATGCATCGCCCTTTTTTACAAATCTTCATTGAGATTTGTATGTGAAAAATTGGAGAAGAGGAAATGGAATATCTATTTTTAGACTATATATTTTAGGTTTGAACCAGATGGAGATAAGGATTTTAGAATTGAGTTTATGGGAACGAAAGGGATATCTTTTAATGTGTGTTTGTTTGCGTATGAAGATATGCATTATGGTGTTTAGTTTTTAGGAAGGATTTGGAAATATGAGTATGGTAATTGACCAATTCAATTTGTCTAACATTGAATTGAATGTTAGTTTGGGGATATGGATTAATGATAAAGTAGGTGGTTAGAAATGTATGTGGGAGGAAAATGGTAGGACTTCTTGGAGCACTACATCCTCCCCTCCTTCAAGAAAAAATTAATCTGTAAGAGATTAATTTTCTAGGAGTGACGCGATAAAAGGTGAAGGGCGATGTCATCGTGATTCGTTACATAATTTGGATTTCAAATTATAATGGTTACTTTAAATTTTCATTGTAGTTACAATTGCTTGATACTTTTTTAAATGTTTGTTCTTGTTTTTAAGTATTATTCAATATTTTGTGTTAATTCTGTAGCTTACCGTAGAGTGTTCTTCAATATTTTGTTATGTTTTTAGAAATTCTAAGATTATGTGTTAAACTATAGGCTTACATTCACAATATTTCTTATCGTGTATATAAGTACATTTTTAAGTTACATATATTAATAATCTTATTTACAGTGTCCTTTTGTTTTTTCAATATATTTAATAATAATTGTGAATTATTTTTATAAAATAAGGTTATTTTAAATAAAATCTTAAATTCTATTTGTGCTACAGATAAATTTTAGGTAAGCCTTAAAAGTGTATTGTATTACAACTTGTGTCTTATATTGAAATTCACATCACTTACAGAGTATATTTCTGTTTCATTTTGAGGACTATATTTATGTTTTTTTTCCATGTATTATAAAGAATGTTTTAATTCTAAAATTTTTAAATTCATTTTGATTTAAAGTAAAAAAAGGTTAGTTCCTTATTTTTCTTGAGATGTATAATTAGGTTAATTGAAGAATGTTTTATAATTACATAGGTATTTGAAATTATTATATTTGTATATAATATTGTTTATTTCATACATTTTGTTTTGTTTAGTTAATTTTTGTTTATATTTAGAATTATATATGTTTTTGTTTACAAATTAAGATAATTTATTATTAAAATAGTTTTGTTCATTTATTTAAATTTTAAGTTAATGGCAATTAATTGAAATATTGAAAAATATTTACAAAATTATTTTATTGAGGAAGTTAATATTTGTTTCATATTTATGTGTTAGTAATATGTAGTCGCAGAGATTTATTTCTGTTATATTTTGCTTATTATCTCCTGAATTGTTAATACTCTGGTATTATTTATAAATGTCATTTTTTCATTTTTAAAACATTTTTTATTTTTCTTTTTATATTCTTAATTTCTAAATTAAAGGCTAGACAAAAAATGCTTAAATTCTAGCTTAATTATCTTATATAATAACTTACTGGTCCTTCGCAGACGCTCTAAGCTAAACATTACTTAACATTTGTATAATTTGCCTTTCGGCGACAGAACTTTGTGTTATTTATAAATGTTCTTTGTTTATTATAGACAATTTTGTTTTTGATACATACATTTTCCAAAACAAAGTTGGTTGTTTTATTTTATTTATTTGCGTTATTATGTATATGTATCTACTTTGTTTTTGTACAATAATTTGTTAAGAGGGGAATTCAATATTATTAATTATATATTTTCTATTTAATTTACACATAGTTTTTTTTTTTTTGATTAATAATGTGAGAATTGGTGTTTTATTTGTATGTCCATACACGTATACATTAATCTGAAAGGAATAATCCATTTGTTTCACTTAAAGTTTTTCTTTAAATTTGTGAAAAATTTTCCATATTTTTTTTAGGGTTGGTTTGTGTCACATAGTTTAAAGTTTGAGCAGTAAAACTATCTATTATTATTATTATTATTATTTATTGGACTGTAGGAACCCGGAAGTTCATGACCTCATCGACTCGGCTTCGCCACAGTTCCCTGTCCTGGGCACTCTCCTTCAACGCTTGACCATTCGATCCGATCTCCTCAAGGTCAAACCTAACATTGTCCTCCCATCTCCGTCGCGGCCTTCCTACCGGTCTCTTTCCCGTTGGTCTACCGTCAAGAATTCTATGCACGGTCCTATCGTTCCCCATTCGCGCCACGTGTCCGGCCCATCTTAATCTTCGCGACTTGATTACTCTCACAATTGTAGGTTTGCGATATAGCTGTTCCAATTCGTGGTTGTGGAGTTTCCTCCATTGTCCTGTCTCCTCGTCATATTTACCTCCAAAGATACCCCTCAAAATTTTATTCTCGAATACGCGAAATTTGTTTTCTTCCCGTTTTGTGAGAGCCCATGCTTCGCATCCATATAGAACAATCGGCATGATTATGGTTCTATAGACACGGAGCTTTATGTTACGTGATAGCAGTCTGGATTTCAGCAGTTTACTGACTGCGTGCCAACTAGCGTTGCCGGAATGTAGTCTCTTGTTAATTTCCTTCGACATTTCGTTACTGGCCGTCAGTATCGTTCCCAGATATTTAAATTCTTTAACTTTTTCAAATATCTTACCTCTGACGTTTATATGTGTTCTCTGAGGTCCACCTGCTCTCGCCGTAATCATGTATTTTGTTTTGTATTCATTTATTTCTAGGCCCACCTCTTCTGCCGCTTGCATGATGATTTCACAATTTTTACTAACAGTTTCTAGATTATCGCACAGAACGGCGATGTCATCCGCATATGCGAGCACTTGTGTGACCCCGTTCAGGGATGATCCGGCCATGTTGTCGTCTTGTACCTTTCTGATGACATACTCGAGCACAAGCTTAAAAAGACACGGTGATATACCATCTCCCTGCTTTAGTCCGTCCCGGATTTCAAATGGTTCTGAGAGGTGGTTTTCTATTCTGACTCGCCCGGCGAGTAAAACTATCTATGAAAAGCATTTTGAAGGATGGAGAATTCGTAATCGATTTTGGAAGATCAACGTTTGTTTTATTTGTAAACGGGATTTTGAGTATTTGTTTATGTTTATGTTTTATTTGTAGAACGCATTTTAAGGTTTGAAAAATTAGAGAAACGAGGGAAACGGTGCGGACAAACAAGTAATTTAAAAGGAATATTTTGATACAGTTGTTCTTTACAGGCTTATATTCTGCTGTGACTTCTTGTTCCACAGTCTTACTCTTAGTTGGGACTCTTTGTTCCTCAGGCTTATTGGATGCTGGGATTATTTAGTCCTCGGGCTTACAGTTTGCCGGGATTTTCGGTTTGTGCTCTATGAGCTTGGACGTGTTGTTGCTAGAAGTCGGAGCATTTAAGAATATGAAAAGAGAGGGAGGTGTTAGGATAGTATGTTCAGGGGTCTTTGTCGAATCATCAGATCCGGCCCGTAGACAAACGGATTCAGATGTTGACTGTTGGATACGATCTTTGGTCGCTACTCCCTTTATTTGGGGGGCCTCTAGATCGTCCTGCCTCTGATTTATGTCCCTATTATCTCAAATGCCAATTTAATCCGCAGATGACACCTTGTTGTTTATAGCCTTAGATTCTAGCGCTGTTTGTTCAAATTTCCCCGTGTCACGTACGTCGGCCACCACCATCATTTGATAATTTGTGTTTAATATAATTTTGTTTTAAAATAGTACGATGGTAAGGTGGTGGAAGAATTGCACGATCCAGAAGTGAGTTTTTGAACCCGCCCCGATTCGGGTGTGGATCGTGCAGTTCTTCGAGTTCGAATTTGTTTTTCGAAGTGGACGTGAATGGAGAGCGAGAGAGAGACGGAGGGTTAACCTTTTTTCTGAAATACGGTCTTAAGTTCCGTTGCTGACGTTTTGTTTTTTTGAGTTGAAAAAAGAAAAAAAGAAAAGGAAAAGGGAGTAAGAAGAAAAATTCGGTCACGGCACCAAGAGCAAAGTTAAAGATTCTTAAAATTAAAATTATACAAAAAGAAAAAGTTTAAAGTTCTTAAAATTAAAATTATACAAAAAGAAAAAGTTTAAAGTTGTTAAAATTAAAATAATACAAAATAAAGTCGAAATAAAATTGATAAATTATCAGGCAAATTTGTGCACCCAGTTAATTGGAGGTCAACAAAGTTGTATGCACCATCAATTTAGGTGACCCATAGAAAAGTCTTGGAGTGACTCGTCAGGCAACTACTCAAGATATTCGAGAAGCACATAACCAATTGACTGGGAATGGGAATCTCACCAGGCGGCACGCAGCGAAAGCAATCACAGGTAAAATTAAACAGTAATTGATTTTCTGTGGCAAGAAAGGCAAGGGAGATCTGCCACACCCGTATTTTGTTTCTCCGAATCAATTTTTATTAATTGCACCCTGTTCGTTTTGCTTAATACTCCACTTCTCCAAACGTTTGCTGTAGAAGTGGGCTGAATTCTAAAATAATTTTTATTATTAATTGGGCTTTGAACCTGTAAGTGGGTAACTTTTGCCCTGCATTGCGCTTTGGAATGGTTAAATTTGTTGCAATATGCGCACTGAAGGCTTTCAACCTCTGCTTTAATTTGGGGAATAGCATTAGAAACATTTTCATTTCGACGACATGTCGCAGGAATATGACCAGACCTATTGCACGATTGGAAAATTGTTGGTTGGCTATATTCGGAATTGTTAGAAAATTTCAGAGTTCTATTCCCTAGTCGTGGGGTCTGCTCGAGAGCGTAATTGATTGCTGCGCTAAGACTTGAGGTACCTCGTGCTTTAACAAGAAATTTTAAATCAGGATTTCTAAGACCATCTTCAAACGCGTGTAGGGCGAGTTTGCTATTTTCCTCGAAGATATATTTCTGCACGGCAGGTTCGACAGTGCTTTCTAACGTGGCTTTGTCCAGCAGATGCAGGAGGTGTGCGAGTCTGTTTCCAAACTCCTTCACATCTTCCTTGCTATCTTGCTTGGCTGTCACCAGACTGTTTTGTGCCGCTGACCTAGAGGTAAGCATTTTAAATTCTTCCTTCAATTCCGAAGCAAGATCATTCCAGGTTGAAATGACCGTATGTCGGATGTGGTCGCATGCTGGCCCTTGCAGTCTGGTTTTTACCACGCTTAGATAAAAAGCATGCTGACTGTCATCCCGTGCCTGTGAGAAAATAATATCCCCGCGAGAAATGAAATCATCTAGTTCGTCCGGGTTACCGTTAAACATCATCATCATCATCATCATCATCGGCACTACAACCAGGAACCGGTCTTGGTCTTATTTAGCAAGTCCTGAGGCTTATTGAATTTTCCATAATAGTTTGTTTTTTCCGGGCAAGATCATTAGTCTTGCGCCAGAGGCTCCCCGACGGGGAATCGAACCCCGGTCTCCCGAGTGATAGACGGGTATACTAACAGCTATACTATCGAGGAGCGCACTGTTAAACACCGGTACGAAATTCAAAATATCCTTTAGCCCGATAATAACCTTCATTATTGGTTACGTAATAAATTCGCGCGCTTCAAATATTCGATTTGGGTATTATTTTGGGGGAAAAATTTCTTGAGTAAATTCATCTTCCCAAACACAAGTGTAACAAGGGCGAATAGTAAGAAGGGAATTTTTCTAACTCAACTGAAGCGATCCTAAAGAGAAAAGAGAAAAAATGCCTTCAAACCCAAACACATCGATATATCTAGAGGATATTTCGAAAATACTAAAGGTAAGAGAAGGTTTTTCCGACACCGAGAAAAACAATCCTAATATCGAAAGATCCTGACAGATAGATTAGCAGAAGAGATCCTGTAAAAGACGCCAAGGGTAAAAAGAGAGGAGACTTTTATCGAGCCCAAAGTGAAACGAATCCTGTTTAAGTGGAAAGATCCTGTTAGATGAATAGGGGAAAAAGATCCTAAGGAAAATCTATCTAAAGAGATGAAACGAAAAAGACAAACAACAGATAAGCGTAAGCGCAGGGAAATTGTGCAGTCGCTGCCCGAGAATATGGAAAATTATCCCCGAGTTATTACTAAAAACCATGTGATACAAATTCTTAAAATATGTGTATATGTTCTTAAAATATGTATATATAATGTGAAAAAATGTTTAAATTTGTTCTGGGGTTTTTGTTATTATTGTAAACCATTCAAGTGAATACGTTAAAAAATGCTGTTTATAAAATAAAATTTTCAAAATCTGCTCTTCTTGATATCCCCTTTGATAATTTTTCACAATTTAATTTGTTTTCGTGATTTCTATACGTCCCTTTTTTTTTAATGAACTTTTTAAATGTGTATTGTGGGTTTTGTTTGTCCCCTTGCAAATGTGTTAACAAATAAAAATCGATATAAATACCTGTGATCTTCTTTTGTTGTGTTGGCCGGTACTGTTGCAGGCTTCGTTGATGAGTATTTGACTCTTGCTTCGTTGAAGATTAGCCTAGTTGTTGTTGGTCTCCTGAAGTCATCGCTGTGATTGCTGTTGTTGGGTGTATTTTGCTGAGGCTGACTACTACAGCAGTATTGACTGCCCGTACTATTGCGATGTGTGATATGGCCATGTAATTGGGTATGTGGTGACGTAAATCTCAATGATTTGAGTACCCTGGTTTTGCTTAGCTCCTCCGCTTGTCAGGGAATGTTTTCCGATTCCTCGCTGATGATGTAGTTGTTGATTTTATTGAAGGCCACTGTTTGTCTCGCTCCAACTAAATGTTAGCATCCAGTCACTAACACGCTCGTTACTTATTTTATTGTAAAAGGATGTTGCTGAAATCATTGTGCAACTGCTGATGATGAACGTCACCTTCTATCTACCAACTGTGTTGATTAAAGGATGATTTTAGTCTTATTTCCTTCGCATAGTGGATGGTTATCCCATTCATGCTCTCCGTCTAGATGGATTTCTAACACCTCAAGTCCAATCCGCTGCCGTCAGTCTTTTTTGTAGGGGATGAATGAATCAGTCCGATCCACTGCTCAATTCATTTTGTATTTTATTGGTAGGGGATGTTGGGATCCCACCGCTGCCACCATTTTTGTAGAACGGTTCGCTTCCGTGCTTCTCGATCAACGAGGAAGAAAAGCGAACGATTGCCGAATACGGTCCTGGGAATCGGCCAGGCTCAATTAAAAATACTTTTTTTATACTTTACATTTATTTTGTTTTCATGGCGTCCTAACACCTCGGACGCCAAATGAGACTGATCCTCGAATTTAAAATGCATCGCCCTTTTTTACAAATCTTCATTGAGATTTGTATGTGAAAAATTGGAGAAAAGGAAATGGAATATCTATTTTTAGACTATACACATCTGGCTGCAAACCAGATGGAGATAAGGATTTTAGAATTGAGTGTATGGTAACGAAAGGGATATCTTTTAATGTGTGTTTGTTTGCGTATGAAGATATGCATTATGGTGATTAGTTTTAAGGAAGAGTTTGGAAATATGAGTATGGTAATTGAACAATTCAATTTGTCTAACATGGGATTGAATGTTAGTTTGGGGATATGGATTAATGATAAAGTAGGTGGTTAGAAATGTATGTGGGAGGAAAATGGTAGGACTTCTTGGAGCACTACACTGTTCCTATCTCTAGGAATTTACACAATACACGTTTAAACGTTAAAACGCACAGTATTTCTTTAGAACGATCTTTTTTTCACTAAGGATACATTTGGGTATCCTACCGACTGCGCCAATTACAAAATAAAATAAAACACTTGTTTTATTTTTTTTGTTTATTCATCCCGTGATCTTCCGCGGGATGTTTTTTTATTTAATATAGTATCTTACGAGGAGATCTTTCCTTCTAGGAGGCTATCTTAAGACTAATTTATCTTTATCTTTTTACTTAAAATGTAACATAACAATAATGATGTAATGTAGCTCAGGTAATTACAAAATGTCTACCTGTTAATAGGTCTGTTAATAGGTAATTAGGTACTTCAAATATAATTACATTATGTTCATGCCATGTTTCTGTTATGACTATGTTATGCTTATGTTATATTTCTGTTATGGCTATGTTATGTTTATGTTATGGCTATGTAACATTTATACTGGATTTGGTAGTCGAACTCCAGTAGTTTGCGATGGAACCTTAGTAAACGTGAAGTGGGGTCTTTCACGTTGAATACTCCCTTTAACGGTTTGTGATCCGTGTATATATTGAATTTTCGCCCTTGTAAATAACAGCGGAAATTCTTAGCCGCCGAAACAATGGCTAGTAACTCTTTCTCGATTGTAGAGTAGTTCTTTTCCGTCTTATTCAAGGTTCGACTGGCATATGCGACTGGCTGGTCCTTACCGATTTCGCCTTGCGACAGTACGGCACCTAGTGCTTCATTACTTGCATCCCTGGTCGGATTAAAGGGTTTGGTAAAATCTGGATAGATTAATAATGGCGGCCAAACCAATAACTCCTTTATGTTATCAAATGCTTGTTGACATTTGTCCGACCAGGTGAATTTCACGTCCTTCCTTAACAAATTTGTTAAGGGGCGTACTATCTGATATCTCATTTGGTCGAATTCTTTCCGGAGTTTGTCATTATGGTGTTCTAGGTTTTTCCCATATATGACAACATCGTCCAGATAAACAAAGCATTCGATACCTTGCAACCAGGTTAGGACATGGAACGCAGCTGGTGCTCCCTTCAGACCAAATGGCATACGTTTGAACTCATAATGCCCGTAATTTGTGCTGAACGCTGTCTTGTTTCTATCCTTCTCATCCACTAAGACTTGGTGGTATCCGCTGGCTAAATCGAGTGTGGAAAAATAGCGTGAGTGACCGAGCTGGTCTAAAATGTCCTCTATTCGAGGGAGAGGGTACACATCACTAATTGTTTTGTCGTTCAGTTTCCTGAAGTCGACCACAACTCTCCATCGGGCTTTTCCATCGGGGCCCGTTTTCTTAGGAACTACCAAGACTGGTGAGTTCCACGGACTTTTGCTTGGTTGAATGATATTCATTCTCCAGCATATCCCGTACTTGCTCGTTTATCACCTCTTTCTTGCACTCAGGTAGACGGTACATTCGTTGATTTATCGGTGCGTGATCCTGTATCACCGATATCTCATGCATTATGGGACTGGTAAATGTCAGGAGGTCACCTTTGAGGTGGAAAATGTCGTTAAACTCCTCACATATTTCCACTATGGATTGACACTCTTGAGGACTTAGGTTTTTCTCTAAGTGGAGTTCCTCGTGTAATTGTGTCAACCTTGGGTCTTTTGGCGATTCCTCCTCCGGGAATAGATGTCGGACGTACTGGAGGTGTTCCTCCTCCGAAGGCTTTTTATCCGAATTATATCCCGATGAACGGCTGTCCTCATTTTCCAGCGGAAATATGAAAAATTCCTTCATTGGATGTACTTCCACCATAATCCGGTCTATGGTCTGGAGGTAGCTTGCGATATTGAGTACCTCTACTTGGGTACTCTTCGCTTTCCCTACAATTCAATTGGATATGAAAATCCCTGCTTGTACTGCTTTAGGTACTAGCACTACCTCTTCCCGGATTTCCATGGGGAGTCTAAGCATTTTTCGTGAACGTGCCGGTATTGTCGCCGGTTTCTTCAGAAAAATGTCTTCCTCCGAAGTGTTTGGCAGTGAGTGTTCCGCCACTGCTTCTTCTTCGTTTGCTTTCTTCGGTTTGTCAGATATCGATATGGGGTTTGGGTACTTGGAGTCTGACAAGTTTTCGCCACCTTTCCCCTGTTTGAGTAGGGTATCCGGTATACTTCCGACCGCGGTCTGGACCTCTTTGGATCCCCTTGGTACTGGTTCCCGACTGGATGCCCTATGCCTTGGCATCCGCTTGCTGTCTTTTGTGAATTCGATGGAAAAGCTTACCGAATTTACTTTTGTTTGGGAGAATTCCAAACAATTTCCGGGTCCATTGACTTTACAGTTCCTAGACAGGAAGTCGTTCCCTAACAACCCATATGTTGACAATCCCGGTAGGGAGTCTATCAACTGAAAACTACAGGAGATATGTTGGGCCAATTTGAATATCCCCTTACAAAAGCCCCTAGACTTCCCCTTGCCAAAAAGCGTTTGGAGGGTAGTTGCCTTTTTGGTGTCCAATGTGGTTCCATATTGGAGTGCTTTCAGTATAATAAGGCTGATCTCCGCAACTGTGTCCACTATTAGACGTGTAGTGCTTCTACAACCGATGTCTAATGGGAGCTCGGCAATTGGAACTTTTGTTGGTTGGAGTTGAGGACAGGTTTTGTTAATTGGTGGCTTTAGTTCGGTCGGGTTGGGGTATTCCGACCCAACCTCTGGGAGTTTTCCGACTTCTCCCATTTTGCTTTTTGTCGACACATTGTGACCGTGTGGTTGTGTCGCCTGCAAAATGTGCACCATTGACCGTTCTTCTGTCGCCGATGTCACTGCTTTGGCGTCTCTGACGCGTCCGTAGCCGTTGAGTTCAACTGGCTACGGTTCGACTCGGGTCGACGGCGTTATATCAGTTTTCGAGCCTCCGAATGTTCAGTGCTGCTCGAACTAGTACTGCTCTTTGCTCGTGTCTGTTGGCCGACTTTGTCCGGTGGCTGATTATTGTCCGTCGGAATTTTTTTTCTTTGGACTGTATGCCATTCCGTATTGGCCGTGCAGGTCGGTGGGGTGTGGTCGCTGAGTACGGACTCAACCACTTTGGGTGCATCTGTTAGCTTTGGGGATTTTACCCACGTTGCCTTGCAATGACACTCGTCCCACGTGTGACCCTTTCGGCCACAAAACTCACAACAACATCGAGTGCTGTACACTCTACGATTCGATGATGTTGCTTGTTTCGAAGTGGATGGTCTTCCACCACTTCCGTTGGTTCTGCGACCTTGGTCGTCGAGGCTCGGGATTATCGGCCTTCGTTTGTGTACTTTGTGTCCGACAGTCTTGGCCATCGTGCCCGTATCGATCACACATCGTACACAACGGTGTGTTTCGGCATCGAAGCCATTCCCTTTTCTATTTTGCAAGCAGTATGGGTGATTCACATGCTTATACTTGTGCAAGTAATGCCAAAAGCATCTGTGGCGGTTCCGCCAAACTCCACGGTTCACTTACCTGAAAAACCCCCATAACTTTCACCCAATCTCCTAATTTCACTAATGCAATCGCATTAGCATCTTAACTGCTTCACGCATTAAAGAGATGAAATCTGTAATCTAAAAAGCCCCTGGAAAAGAAAAGTTACCTTTCATGCATCGCTTCGCATACAATTGTCCATAAGGCTTCTTTCTTAACTTATCAGGCAGAACCCCCATTATTACAACCAAACTCCCATTGTTTCCCGCCAATGCATTTGCATTGGCACCTGAAGACATTTTCCTTTTTCAAGGACATTTAATGCATACAACGCATTATCTAAAATTCTTAAAATAGTTCCTTAATATGCATATGCACAATAAATACAAACCATTCGGCACCCATTGTTATCATTTGAAATGCAATGTCGGGCGGCTTGTTTTTACAGCTGCAACAACAGCGATTCGTTGTTCAATAGACCAACAATCATCCATTTCGTACGTCGCCACAAACTAATTACCCTGCATATACAAATGCATGCAAGGGATTTGTTTCTGCCACCAATCCCATTAGCACCTTTTTCCCAACATCGATAATAGCGACGACGCATCGCGTAAACCATGACCCGCATTACCGAACGATGCATTTGGTCGTTTCCTCCTTTGTCTTAGCCGGCCGCCTGCTTCGTTGTTCCATTGCCTTCGAGCATTACGAGATCTGGTTGTCTGTTCTACTGAGAGAGACTTTACTTTTCTCTTGTGGTAGGAAATTCTTTTCCCTAGGGTATGGGAATTGCACCCAAAAATTTCCCTTGCTAAGCGAATCATCTCTGCACGAGATGATTATCACTGAGTCGAATTTCATCTGCCGACCACGCTGGTCGCGCGAGCTCCGGCCCTCCGTCGCGCGGCGGAGGAGCATAGATATACATAGTCGAGTCGCAAAGTGTCTTGAGACGTTCTTTTCAAAAGTCCTCATTCGTGTTAATTGAAATTGATTTGCGAAATTTCGTTTTGGAAATCAAACTAAAATTAAGTGCTATTGTAAACGTAGACTAAATGAAGACAAAAATCATCTTAATTATCAGCAGTTCTTAAATAAACTCACCTCATAAAAATAACAATACATTAAAATAAAGAAAGCGGTGGCCACCAACCAAATTCCAGTGTTTCATTTGTTTTCCTGCTTCTGGGTGTGTAGATAACTGGAGTCCTTTGAATTGTGTCAATCTACGGGATAAACTAAATCAGTGTGTTTCCTTTTCCTGTTGTGGAGTTTCGCTTATTTACTATCCTGTGCTGCAGTTTCCGGGACGTTGTCGTTATCCTTCCGCGTATGATGAACAGTTTCCTCTCAGTGTTTGGCGGAACTTTCTTTTGGATCTTTGTGACAGTGAAAGTGGTGGGTCGGTAGGAGAACCCGCGTCCATGCTGGCGCCACGACTACCTACCCTACACATCCATGTCCTGATATTATCTGAGTCATGTGTAATTCAGCTCGCCATATTTTCTTTTCACCCCTGTTTCTATATCAGGTATTATGGTATGGGTCCATCTTTCTTTGCCCCACATTCGTTGCCATTCTCTAATTGTGACTGGATTCTCTGACGATTCTCTTGTGAGACCCCGTGCAACATAGCGTTTTCTTTAGCTGCAATGTCAAGTGGTGTCCTCCCAGCCAGAACATTTATTGCATCTTCGGACACCGTTCGGAATGTGCAGCATACTCTTAATGACGCCAGACTATGTGCTGACTTCACTTCCCTCATGTACGACTTATACTGTGCGGCTCCTACCCATATGTGAGCTGCATACATTATAATGGAGGTGTTGACACTGGTTATCAGTTTCCTTATGTGGGGCCGGGGTGCACCAACATTGGGTAGCAGTCTCGCCAAAACTTTGCAGACTCTTGCCGTTTTTTCACTCGTATTCCTCAGGTGTTCCTTGAAGCCCAACCTGTTGTCGAGTATAACACCAAGGTATTTAATATAGGGACTGGATCTGATTGTTTGCCCTTCTATTTCCAAATCAAGGTGTTCAACTTTCTTGTGGCTGCTTATTAAAACTGTCTGCATCTATGTGCGACTAGTTTCAGTCCAGCCATATCGATCCAGCATTTAATTCTCTGGATTGCTTGGGAGCAAATATTCTCCAGGTTATCTAGATGTTTAGCTACGTCCACAATTGCCAAATCATCTGCGTACCCAATGATTCTAATTCCTTCTGCTACATTGACCCTGAGCACACCATCATACATGATACACCATAACAGTGCAGCCAATACAGATCCCTGAGGCACTCCCGCTGTTATTTTATATTCTTGTGGTCCCTCATCTGTGTCATAGAGCAGTCTTCTATCCGAGGGATAGCTTGCTACTATACGCACCAAGTAGGGTGATACTTGTAGATCTCCCAATGCTTCTAGAATCCGATTCCAGTTCACCGAGTTTAATGCATTTTTAACATCTAGTGTCACCACCGCGCAATATTGTTTCCTACCTCCTAGCCATCGTGCTCTAGCTATCGCATTGCGAGCAATGTCGCACACCACAGAGTGCCTTACCGCTTGATCTAGCTTTCCGGAACCCATACTCCCCATTCAGAGAGCCCCTATGTCCCCTCAGTGAATTGTTCCAGGCGAGTGGCAATTACTCGCTCAAGCAGTTTCCCTGTTGTCTCCAGCATGCACAACGGACGATAAGACGACGGCACTTCTGGATTCGTGATTCCTTTTGGTATAAGCACATGCCGCTGTTTTTTTCCATCGTTTAGGAAATGAACCTGCCTTGTGAAGACACTGCTAAAGACATCCGGCTTCTTTGTTAAAGCAGTCTTCACTACAGCGTTCGGAATATCATCCAGTCCCGGGGTCTTGTTTTTTTTAACAACTCTTGCAGCCAAGAGCACCCCTTCGGTGTTCATGGGAGGTATTTCTCTTTCAGTGATGTTCCATTCCTCTTGCGCTCTCAACACCTCATCACACTGTGGGAAAAAGACAGCAACGATTCTGTCCATATTACTTTTGTTATTTTGCATTTGACTACTGTGGTTGTGTAATCTTTCCTGACTGAAATGGGTTGTTATTTAATTCATCCCTTAGAGAGCAGAACACCATATTTACTTTTGCGGATCACAGTCATCAATTCCTTCCGTTTGTTGAGGAATTCCACATGTAACTGTGGATAGTTGTTATGGTTTCTTGCTCTTTGTTGCAAGCGTCGTAACATGTTGCCCTCCGATCGCACATGAATGATTTCTGGGTTCCACCAATACACTGGTTTGACGGCCCCTGCTGGCTATCTTCGTCGTGGCATAAAAGCATCACATGCGGTAGTTAGCCACTTCATAACTTTTCCAGCCTGTTTGTTCGCATCAGCCTCTCCATCAAACTGTGCGATTTGGTCTTCCAGTATATAATGGAGCAGTTCCGCATCGAGGTCCTTCTCTTTCCACCCATTTTTCTGGGCTTTTTTTACCAATTTGCCAGTGATGAATCCCCTGTGTGGTGATATTTCGTACACCACGGCTTGGTGGTCACTATGGGTGTAGGTGTCCAAAACTCGCCACTCCATACTTCTTGCCAACGTGGAGGTGGCAAATGTGATGTCGATTTTGGACCGACCTCTCTCGTTTATGAAGGTATCATCAGCGCCATCATTAAGTAACACCACATCTTGGACTGCGAAGGCGTCGAGAAGTGCCTAGCCTCTACTGTCCTTGTACTTCCCCATTCTACTGCCCAAGCGTTGAAATCTCCAGCTACTATAAGGGTGCTCTTATCTAGCTTCGTCTGTTATCCTGTCCAAAAAGTGTTTAAATTCTTCTATTTTCCACCTTGGGGGAGCGTAGCAACAGTAGAAATGAATTCCTCTGATGTTAGCATAGGCGAATCCTTCCTGCCGCTGGAAACTTCCGCACGTTTCGTCAATTGTCAAATAAAGAGAACGCCACGAATACCTAATTGTCTCGGGTGGAAGAGGCTTTATATAGGGTGGCGCAAAATTAATCACACTATCGGAAGTTGTTACAATTTTTGCAAATGGCATCGTACGTCAATCATATGTGACATTTGTGAACTAGACAGCTGCAGTTAGCTCTTAACTTAACAGAAAAAAGTGTAAAAGTCCAAATAAAGATTTCCACCACCCAAAATCTTTTTTTTTTATTTAGTAAAAGGGTAATTCAAAAACAACATGGATGATTAATTTTGCGCCACAACCTAATTGCGGAGTCTCAATCATCTACCATACTTTCCAGCTAAGGGCAAAAGAATTTTCGATGATAATAGTATGTTGAGGTACGCGTGAAAAAAAGGTTGCTTTTCGATTAAAAGTTTCTTTATATACTTATAAGTTGGAAAAGAAAAAGAAGTGAAGTAGATCTGAGAGCTAACTGGCAGTGCCATTGTGGGGCTTTTCAGGGCCCGAGGAGCCACGCATCGCTCGATCCCCACCATTCCCAGCATTGCGACTTACCTGGAAGTCGAATCTTCAGCAGGATAATACAACCTTGTTACGGCCTTAACCGCCAACCAAATTGCGGGAATTAATTCAGTTATCCCAAAGGATAACAGACATAAATACCTTTTAGGCAGCTTACCTTTCTTTGGGGGGTTTTTCCAAACCCCTTTCTCCACGAACATTCCTGAAAACATTAAGTCCACGGCAAGGATTATCACCTAGCCGTGGCATCGAAAATTTCACCCTCGGGCATGCATTGCACCCTGTGCATCACGTCCCTATTACCTTATGCCATGGAAACAAAATCAACACGGAGTTCCAAATTTACTCGTTTTTGTTTGTCCATGTCACCCCTAAGCGTGCGGCTACCAGGTCTCACCAGTTTGCCACCGTCGACAAGGTTTCGGCCGACGCAAAGCAAACATTCCCCGCATTTTCAGCAATAGCTGGTTTTCTATTATCGGTTTCCACCGATCATGGACCGCAAACAAGCAACGAATTGGATGTGGCCATCAAGTGTTTACTTTTAACAACTGGCAATGGCTGCACCCTATATTCGTTTGCAATACCTAAACATCGCATTCATATCTGCAGGATTGTTTATGGTATACCAATTCCCTATTAACGGCCGCCAACCGTCAGCGGACCTGGGAAATTGCATGTCCATCAACCAAATGTTGATTTATGGCCTCTCCTAGGGTGAGCAGATCTTCGGTTTGTTTTGTTTTTACACCGGAAGGTTCGATTGCCGGCAAGCATTACACAATCAATTGTGTACACAGCCGCAGGCCCATGCAATGTTTGCATACCCATTACCGGGCGATGCAATTACAACGCTCGCATCTATCTCCTGCGTTTCATTTTACTCTTGTTGTGCACAGTTTGGGAAGTGACTTTCGAGACACCCTTCTGACTGGAGTTCCTCAATTTTGAGTGGCAGTGTTGCTGAACCCCATGCCCGTGAAGGCGTATTAGCAAGACACTACCCACACCATCTACCGTCGGGTGGATGGCAAAAGAAAGATGGGGGGAAATGAATCCGTCCAGAGAGTATAAAGGAGTGTACACATTACACACCCAACATAATAATATCTCCAAAGTCTCGGGCTGGTTACGTTTCAGTTTTTTTTTCTTTTTCTTTTTTTATTAGACTTCTCTCGGGAGAGGCGAACCTATAGCGCCGAGTGGGCGCCCCGAGATGCCATCAAATAACTGTTGCAGTTCTTTTTGAACAGTTGCAGGTTGTAACGCTCCGGGAACACTAGCGTGGGAAGGGAGTTCCACAGCTTCCCCGCTCTGTAACGGAACGAGTTCTGATGCAGGGATGATCGCGCCGTCGGGAGATGGACCGCAAACTGGTGCGATCCGTCGGACTGTCTTGTAGAGCCCATATAAACCGAATTGCGCGGAACAATACCAAGAATCTCCGAAGAACAGTACCCGTGAAAATATATGTAAAACAGACAGAGGTCGGCTACGCGCCTTCGATGTGACAACTACTGCAGTCCCGACGTCAGCGCCGAGTCCCCGACCAGGCGGACCGCTCGTCTCTGTATGCTCTCAAGTAGGTCGAGGGTATGTTTAGGAGACGAGTTCCAAATATGAGAGCAATATTCGAGCTCGGGTCTGATTTGGGATTTATATAGGAGAAGAAGTTGGGCCGGAGTAAAATATTTCTTGGATCTAAAAAGATAGCTCAGTTTTCCTGAGGCTGACCTTGCTATACTCGACACGTGTTTATGCCATGATACATTTCCACAGACCATGACGCCGAGCAATTTCAAACTTTCCCCAGCTTCGAGGGCCCGTCCATTCATCGTCAGCTGTGGAACCGATGATCCAGTTTTCTTTGTGAATGTTGTATATTGTGTCTTCGGTGCATTGAAGTCGATGAGATTGGCCCTTCCCCACTGCAGGACCCTATCCAGATCCTGATTCAGAGAGTCAATCTGTCTAGATCTCAGCTGATGCGACGCAGATGCACCAATCGGCCGACCACTCGCCGTCCACAACAAACCGGATCGATCGATTGTCGAGGAAGCTCCTCGTCCAGTCACAAAGCTGTTGGGAAAGTCCATATGAACGAAATTTGCTCAGCAATGCCCCGTGCCAGACGCGGTCAAAAGTCTTGGAGATATCCAATGCGACCGCCCTTGACTCACCATGCCGTTCAATCGCGGATGTCCATATATCGGTTATAAGTGTCAAAAGGTCTCCTGTGGACCGCCTGCCACGGAATCCGTATAGACGGTCATTCAGAAGTCCGTTGCACTGCAAATACTTAACCAATTCTGTATTGATGACTTTTTCCATTACCTTAGATAAAATAAAGAGTAATGCTATCGGACGGTAATTTTGTGGGAGACACTTTTTTCCCGTCTTTGGGATTGGCTGAACTCGAGCGATTTTCCAGCAGGCAGGAAAGGTCCTCCGTGCATAAGATAAGCGGAAGAATCTGCCAAGAACCGGCGATAGTTCTGGAGCACAGTTCTTAGGGGCTATTGCTGATATTCCGTCCGGGCCGGTTGCCTTCTTCCAATCCAGTTCACGTAAAATGCGTTGAATAGTGCGCGGACGAAATCTCACATCCCGCATCGAAGACAGTACCGGCGTGACCACAAGTGGCTCCAAAAGGCCATGATCGAGGTTTGAATTCGCGGAAAATAAATTCGCGAATACATTAGCTTTATCATTTGATTTTGTGACTAACGTTCCGCTGTCTGTCACCAACGGAGGGAAAGAGGAGGTTGTGAAGTTACAGCTGACAGCTTTTGCCATTGACCAGAAGGAGCGCGAAACAGTTGGGCACCGAAGTAGCTTATTGATCACCCTGTCGTTGTGAGCTTTCTTCGCGGTATCAATCGCCTGATTGCACGCGTTTCTGATTCTAACAAAATTCGTTCTGTTAACATCGGTGGGATTGGAGCGCCATTGCTTAAAAGCTATATTTTTTGCCGTTGTAATCAGCTCCCATTTTTTATAAAACCAAGGTTTATCAGACGAACTTCGTTTGATGGAATGTGGAATATACATCTCCATCCCCAGAAGAATAATCTCTGATACCGACTCCGCGCAAGCGTTAACATCGAAGTTTCCGAAGCACACCTCCGACCATGGAAAGGATGCGAAGAAATCTCGCAAATTGTCCCAGTTAGCAGGCCCATAGTTCCATACATGGCGAAGTTGCCTAGGCCGGTTATTCGCCTGATATTCAAGTGCTTGCGCGACAGATACCAAGCAGTGATCTGAGTTTCCCAGTGGCGCAGAAATCTCTTCGGTATAAATACTCATTTCGGATGTCAAAAACAGATCCAGGGTGTTCGCATAATCGCGTCGGGCATCCGGCACTCGCGTTGGCTCCCTCACGAGTTAAGTCAAGTTGTGACTTACAGCAAACATCTCCGCCAGCCTCCCAGCCTCGTCGGTTCTGTTAGAATGTAACAACCAGTCGGAATTGTGCACATTAAAATCGCCAAGGACAACAATTTCAGAACCTGGGTGGTTGATCTGTATCCAGTCGATGGTATGTGAAAGATGTTCGAAAAATGTCACCGGTCGATCGTCATTCGGGGAGAGGTAAAGACAACAAAGAAATTTAACGGAATTCCTCAGCACGACCCTCAACCATATGATGTCGATATTATTGGGTTCCAACGGCTCCATCCTCTGGCAAGCCAGATCGGACAGCGCGAAGACGCAGACTCCGCCCTTAAAATGGAATCTCGAATGTAAGTCGTATCCTGAGCAACGAAGATATGTCGAATCAGTTGACGAATCGACCTGGCTCTCAGTTAAGGCAAGGATATCAGGTTTCGTTGTTTGCAAATATTGGTGGACGGCGTTTACATTCGTATTGGTGAAACCGATGCCCCTGATGTTACAAAATGCCGTCACCAGTCGAGCGTGGGCAGAGCCTCGAGAGCGAGCCCGGTTATGTGATGACGAACCTCTCAAAGTTCCATTATTTATCATGATATCTGCATGATGTTCCCCCCGACATAGTCCCCTCGGAGATCCGAATGGGAGACTAGTTTACCTCCGGAATTCTTTATATCAGAAGGTACCATCATGACTTATCCCCGTGTCAGTCCGGGCCATCAGCCACACATCCGAAACACCGTCGAAGATTTCTCTCGACGATATCGCGGAATGTACAGCGTGACGGGGTGGTATCTCACCTTGGGACCGACTACCACCTAACCAACCTTTTTTCGAACCGGTCCATCAGCCAAGCTCCGAAAGACGGCCAGGGATTTCTCCCGACCATTTCACGGAACCTATAGCTTGATGGGGTGGTATTTCACCGGGCGCACAGGGCGTCGGGACCCCGGCTACCACTCGGCCTTTAGTCGTCTCTTACGACAAGCTGGCCTAGTTGTGAGTATATTCTAACGCCCTACTCACAGGGACGATGATACGGAAACGAGATGAATTAAACTAATGTGTTTCGCAAAATACCTCTTTGTGACATAATAACGAGGAAGGGACTTTATGTTGATTATTCTGTTGAAAGAAGATTTTCATTTTAGACCAGAACTTTTCGCTCTAATATTTTCACCTAATGTGTAGTACATGTCGAGTTTAAAAACAACTCACCATTATTTGTTTTTAAACTCGACAGGTACTACGTATTAGTTGAATTAGAGGAAAAATTGTTGGGCTGGAGAATGCCTTTGAACTCCAAAGAAAAACCAAAACATGTTTCCAGCTGATGCAAATGGCTTTGTTTTCTTCGACGCACTGTTGAGAGTATTGACTGTAATGAATCTACGATCCATCCTTCATACGAATTGAAAAAGAAAATTTGTTGCGTTCTTCTGAAAAGCTTTCTCACATTGAGTTCTTCCTGTAAAATATAACAGAAGAAAATTCGCAGATGATATTCACTTTTGCAACAAGTGTGCCAACTTAACAAAACATTATTTTCATTGCTTGCAGTCCCGTTCAAGGAAGAAGTTACAACTTTTCATATTGCCCCTCATATTACTCATATACAGTTAAAATAAATAAGCAAAAGTAAAGTAAATCTATACAAATTGTAAAGTCCCTTGAAGAACATCGGCATATGTTTAACATTCCGAATCATTTTTACAGTGTGTTCTCTCCCGTCGGGCGTTGTGGATCTTAGAACAGGTCCTAGAACGGAGCCTTGAAGAACATCGGCATATGTTTGAGATTCTGAATCATTTTCAATGCGTGTTCTTTCCCATCGGGTGTTGCGGGTCCTAGAACAGGTCCTAGAACGGAGCCCTGAAGAACATCGGCATCTGTTTGAGATTCTGAGTTATTTTCAATGCGTGTTCTTTCCCTGGGTAGCAGATACTTTGTTCCACGTATCTATTTAATTTAACAAGCTTTTGGTCCTGTCACTATTATTTTATTTTTATATTCTGCAAGATTTTGAATTTAAGTGTAAGTCCTTTTATATTTTACAGATAATTATTTCCTGTGTAACTTGTTTTGTACTTACAGCACCATGTCCGCCGGAATGAACACACTGAGTGGAATCTTTTATTGCGACTACGTCAAGCCTTTCATTACGCATACGGAATTTAAAGCCAATCTAATCATGAAATGTTTTGTAATATTTTCTGGAGTCTTTAGTATTCTCGGTGGTTACATTGTAGAGCATTTCCAATCAATTGTTCAACTAACCATAACAATAATTGGAACATCTGTTGGACTTATTGCCTCGACATTTTTCCTAGGTCTACTAGTTCCAAGAGTTAGTGGGCAGGTGATTTCATGACAGCATATACCATCATCAATTTTAATAAAATTATGAATTTAACATTACAGACAGTATTGATATCGTTTTGTTCCTCCGTGGTGGCAACGTTATTTATAATAATCGGAGGTCAAAAAAGAATGGCCTCAGGCAAATTAGTGTACAAAACTTTACCTATGAGAACTGATGGTTGTTATACATCTAATGGAACATTGTTTGATGTCCTGTAAGAGCTTTTTGATATAGAACAATATATGTTTCCTGGTTTACAATTTTATGTCTATTTTAGGTCAGCAGATTCGCACACAACAATATCGTCCCCATCAGAGGACAGATCCTTTTCAATTTATGATATATCATTTTTTTATTATGTAGTTTTTGGTGTGGCGTTAATGTGGTGTATAGCAATAGGACTATCGTTAGTGTTTCCAAACAAAACACCGGTACCTTCGAAATTATTGGCTCCGTTTATGAGGCCTTCGAGGAAGTATAACGCTGTTGCGACAGAAGCAAACGATGCAATCAGTGTCCCAGAAATTGCGACTGACCAGTTATTAAAAAGAAACACAACTGTCTTACCTTAATTTATGTCCATACAAATCCAGGACAGTAACACAAGTTTTTATTGCTTTTTTTATTCCTTTTTAAATTATTTTTATGTACAACAAATTTTTTACTTCATAATTGACTGTAAACACTAAATTAAGTTATAAGAATTATTCTGAAATTAGTCTATACTCGTACATCAATACCTTTCACAAAAAGAGATTTGAAAGTACCCGTAAATGTCAAAGCACACTACGAGTGGAAAAATAAGTGTGTGAATTCAATAATGTGAATTTTGTACTACGTACTCCTAAATGAATCGTGGAAGTGAATATTTCATTCTTACCTCGTATCATTTCAAATCTTTCATAAATTAGTTATGCAGTGTGCATAGGATTAATAAAGAGAATGTTTAAACAGGTGTCACTATTATCACCTTGCTGCGAAAGAAAGATAAGCACCACATATCGTTTAATTATTTAATTGCAACATGTCTATAATCTCATACAAGTAGCTCAACGTGTATTCTAAACACACAATCATGAATTTTTCAAATTTGTATATATATATATATATATATATATGTATATATATATATACATTTTTTTTTTTTTATTATTAGACTTCTCTCGGGAGAGGCGAACCTATAGCGCCGAGTGGGCGCCCCGAGATGCCATCAAATCACTGTTGCAGTTCTTTTTAAACTGTTGCAGGTTGTAACGCTCCGGGAACACTCGCGTGGGAAGGCAGTTCCACAGCTTTCCCGCTCTGTAACGGAACGAGTTCTGATGCAGGGATGTTCGCGCCGTCGGGAGATGAACCACAAACGGGTGCGATCCGTCGGATTGTCTTGTGGAGCGCATATAAGCCGAATTGCGTGGAACAATACCAAGAATCTCCGAGGAACAGTACCCGTGATAATATTTGTAGAACAGACAGAGGTCGGCTACGCGCCTTCGATGTGATAGCGACTGCAGTCCCGACGTCAGCGCCGAGTCCCCGACCAGGCGGACCGCTCGTCTCTGTATGCTCTCAAGTAGGTCGAGGGTATGTTTAGGAGACGAGTTCCAAATATGAGAGCAATATTCGAGCTCGGGTCTGATTTGGGATTTATATAGGAGAAGAAGTTGGGCCGGAGTAAAATATTTCTTGGCTCTAAATAGATAACTCAGTTTTCCTGAGGCTGATCTGGCGATACCCGATACGTGTTTATGAAATGATACATTCCCACAGACCGTGACGCCGAGCAATTTCAAACTTTCCCCAGCCTCGAGGGCCCGGCCATTCATCATCAGCTGTGGAACCGATGATCCAGTTTTCTTTGTGAATGTTGTATATTGTGTCTTCGGTGCATTGAAGTCGACAAGATTGGCCCTTCCCCACTGCAGGACTTTATCTAGATCCTGGTTCAGAGAGTCAATCTGTCTACATCTCAGCTGGTGCGATGTTGATGCACCAATCGGCCGATCACTCGAAAAGGAGGAAACAAGCGTACTATCATCCGCAAAACTGAACACTTTGTTATCCGTTGTCTCCAACAAATCATTTATGTGAAGCAAGAACAAGGTTGGAGCCAAAATAGAACCCTGGGGCACCCCCGAATTAACAGGATACAGATCCGAACACTCGCCGTCCACAACAACCCGGATCGATCGATTCTCGAGGAAGCTCCTCGTCCAGTCGCAAAGCTGTTGGGAAAGTCCATATGAACGAAGCAATGCCCCGTGCCGGACGCGGTCGAAAGCCTTGGAGATATCTAATGCGACCGCCCTTGACTCACCATGCCGTTCAATCGCAGATGTCCATAAATCGGTTATAAGTGTCAAAAGGTCTCCTGTGGACCGCCTGCCACGGAATCCGTATTGACGATCATTCAGAAGACCGTTGCCCTCCAAATACTTAACCAACTCTGTATTGATGACTTTTTCCATTACCCTAGATAAAATAGACAGTAATGCTATCGGACGGTAATTTTGTGGGAGACACTTTTTTCCCGTCTTTGGGATTGACTGAACTCGAGCGATTTTCCAGCAGGCAGGAAAGGTCCTCCGTGCATAAGATAAGCGGAAGAGTCTGCCATGAACCGGCGATAGTTTTCGAGCACAGTTCTTAAGGACTACTGCTGGTATTCCTTGTTCTTGTAAGCCTACTTCGCGGTATCAATCACCTGTTGCACGCGTTTCTTATTCTAACAAAATTTGTTCTGTTAACCTCGGTGGGATTGGAGCGCCATTGTCTAAAAGCTCTATTTTTGGCCCCTGTAATCTACTCGCATTTTTTATCAAATCAAGGCTTACTCATTTTGGAGTACAGTTCTTAAGGACTATTGCTGGTATTTCGCCCGGCCCTGTTGCTTTCCTACAATCCAGTTCACGTAGAATGCGTTGAATAGTGCGCGGACGAAATCTCACATCCCGCATGGAAGACTGTACCGGCGAGATCACGGGTGGCTGCAAAAGGCCGGGATCGACGTTTGAATTCGCGGAAAATAAATTCGCGAACACATTAGCTTTATCCTTTGGATTCGTGACTAACGTTCCGCTGTCTGTCACCAACGGAGGGAAAGAGGAGGTTGTGAAGTTACTGCTGACAGCCTTTGCCATTGACCAGAAGGAGCGCCAACCAGTTGGGCACTGAAGGAGCTTATCGATCACCCTGTCGTTGTGAGCCTTCTTCGCGGTATCAATCGCCTGGTTGCACGCGTTTCTGATTCTAACAAAATTCGTTCTGTTAACATCGGTGGGATTGGAGCGCCATTGCTTAAAAGCTCTATTTTTTGCGGCTGTAATCAGCTCTCATTTTTTGTCAAACCAAGGTTTATCAGACGAACTTCGTTTGATGGAATGTGGAATATACATCTCCATCCCCAGAAGAATAATCTCTGACACCGACTCCGCGCAAGCGTTAACATCGGAGTTCCCGAAGCACATCTCGGACCATGGAAAGGATGCGAAGAAATCTCGCATATCGTCCCAGTTAGCGGCCCCATACTTCCATACATGGCGAAGCTGCCTAGGCCGGTTATTCGCTTGGTATGCAAGTGCTTGCGCGACAGATACCAAGCAGTGATCTGAGTTTTCCAGTGGCGCAGAAACCTCTACGATATAAATACTCGGTCCGGATGTCAAAAACAGATCCAGGGTGTTCGCATAATCGCCTCGGACATCCGGCACTCGCGTTGGCCCCCCACGAGTTGAGTCAAGTTGTGGCTGACAGCAACCATCTCCGCCAGCCTCCCAGCCTCGTCGGTTCTGTTAGAATGTAACAACCAGTCGGAATTGCGCACATTAAAATCGCCAAGGACAATAATTTCGGAAGCTGGGTGGTTGATCTGTATCCAGTCGCCGGTATATGAAAGATGTTCGAAAAATGCCGCCGGTCGATCGTCATTCGGGGAGCGGTAAAGACAACAAAGAAATTTAACGGAATTCCTCAGTACGACCCTCAACCATATGATGTCCATATTATTGGGTTCCAACGCCTCCATACTCTGGCAAGCCAGATCGGGCCGTGCGAAAAAGCAGACACCGCCCTTAAAACGGAATCTCGAATGTAAGTCGTATCCTGAGCAACGAAGATATGTCGAATCGGTTGACGAATCGACCTGGGTCTCAGTTAGGGCAAGGATATCAGGTTTCGTTGTTTGCAAATATTGGTGGACGGCGTTTACATTAGTATTGGTGAAACCGATGCCCCTGATCTTACAAAATGCCGTCACCAGTCGAGCGTGGGCAGAGCCTCGAGAGCGAGCCCGGTTATGTGATGACGAACCTCTCAAAGTTCCATTATTTATCATGATATCTGCATGATGTTCCCCCTGACATAGTCCCCCTCGGAGATCCGAATGGGAGACTAGTTTACCTCCGGAATTCTTTATATCAGAAGACACCATCATGACTTATCCCCGTGTCAGTCCGGGCCATCAGCCACACATTCGAAACACCGCCGAAGATTTCTTTCGGCGATATCGCGGAATGTACAGCGTGACGGGGTGGTATCTCACCTTGGGACCGACTACCACCTAACCAACCTTTTCTCGAACCGGTCCATCAACCAAGCTCCGAAAGATGGACAGGGATTTCTCCCGACCATTTCACGGAGCCTAAAGCTTGATGAGGTGGTATTTCACCGGGCGCACAGGGCGTTGGGACCCCGGCTACCACTCGGCCTTTAGTCGTCTCTTACGACAAGCTGGCCTAGCTGTGAGTATATTCTAACGCCCTACTCACAGGGCAGGATTTATATAGAAGAAGAAGTTGGGCCGGAGTAAAGTATTTCTTGGCTCTAAAAAGATAACTCAGTTTTCCTGAGGCTGATCTGGCGATACCCGATACGTGTTTATGCCATGATACATTCCCACAGACCGTGACGCCGAGCAATCTCAAACTTTCCCCAGCCTCGAGGGCCCGTCCATTCATCATCAGTTGTGGAACCGATGATCCAGTTTTTTTTGTCTACATCTCAGCTGGTGTGACGCAGATGCACCAATCGGCCGATCACTCGAAAAGGAGGAAACAAGCGTACTATCATCCGCAAAACTGAACACTTTGTTATCCGTTGTCTCCAACAAATCATTTATGTGAAGCAAGAACAAGGTTGGAGCCAAAATAGAACCTTGAGGCACCCCCGAATTAACAGGATACAGATCCGAACACTCGCCGTCCACAACAACCCGGATCGATCGATTCTCGAGGAAGCTCCTCGTCCAGTCGCAAAGCTGTTGGGAAAGTCCATATGAACGAAGTTTGCTCAGCAATGCCCCGTGCCAGACGCGGTCAAAAGCCTTGGAAATATCCAATGCGACCGCCCTTGTCTCACCATCCCGTTCGATCGCAGATGTCCATATATCAGTTATATATAGACATCTCCCATTTAGGAGTCCGTTGCACTCCAAATACTTTACCAACTCTTTATTGATGACCTTTACGCAATGATTAATAAACTTTACAATAAACATAATATCTGTTTATTTGATTCTATATTATAAAATAATTTTCTCCGGCTTACGAAAGACTATTCGTCACGAGTTATCAACACCCTTTGTACTAACTGGTTAGGTTACTGGGGCTACCCCCAGTGGGTGGAAGAAAAAGTTAAAAACAGTGTATAATCAACAACAAAGAAATAACAAAAAAAAAGAAGAAAGACATAATAATAAGAATAAAAGCATCAACAGTGACTGAAGAAAGGCGTTGAGATTATCAACAGCAGTGGCAGTAGGAGTACCGACATCATCACCAACAACAACAGCAGTCGCAGCAACCTATGGAACACATAGTAAGTCTGGTCATTACAATAAGTTATCGGTTTAGCTATTAGAAATAAATGTGTAATAAGCAGATATAGAAGAAAAAGGAAAAAGTCGTGAGTAACGCCCCGTTCTTTTTGGGTGAAAAGTAAAGAAAAAGTAAAAAGTAAAAACTGAAGGAAAAAGTAAAATACTAAAACATTTTTGTCAAAGTAAAGTTTTTGAAATTAAACGTGGAGAGAAAAGAATAAGGGCTTTTTGATTTCTTGGAGCGCCGGTTAAAGCGCAAGTGTTTAAACTTGGATTGGCCAAATCTATCCATCATGTTCGCGTGTTGATCCGTCAAAGACACAATTAAGTTCGGAAGCAGGAGGTGAACATCCCATCGCTTGTGGTGCGATTGGAACCACAGAAACACATCGACTTCTCACTAAAATCACCATTTGACGGTGGCCGCCCTGGTCGCGAAAAGAGGAAGAACCTGAAGAAGAACCACAGGTGGTGGAGCAGCCACTCTGATCTAACCACAAGAAGAGGAGTCCTAACTGGAGAACGAGATAATAGACCGGGGTGGGGACTAACCACAGGTAACCCATTTTAAATACATAAATTTATGTGACAAAGACGTCACAACTGGCGCTGCGGACAAACCTTCCGGTGGAACCTTAGGTTTGATGATTTAATTTATCTTGCCGACGAGCGATAATAGCAAAGTGCAGTTTCGAGTTGGAGAATTGAGTCGATCAAGGCTGGAAAATATCGCTGATGCTACATTGGGAGAGAGCAGGCTGATTTGGCGAGAGTTTTGGTTTGAGTAAATTTTGGTTAAAGAATATTTATTGTGATTGCATGTTTTAATTTTATGTAATTATTATTGTAACTGAGGACTATTGAGTTTCCTCAGATCTCCGTCCGGATTATTTTTTTTTTTTTTTTTGGTAAATTTCAAATTTTTTGTATTTTCCTTTTCTTATTAATTTATTAAGGCAATTTTTTACTATTAAGCTTTTTCAGAATTCCATTCGAAATTTTAGTGCGCTTTCAGTTTTTCTTTTCCTTTCTAAAAATTTCGTCTATTGTAGTATTAATGTAATTTCAGACTGTCAAGTTTTCTACATTATCTTCAAACGTTGGTTTGGTTTCGTGTCTTGGAAATTTTTATTGCAGATTCGTTTGGATTTGTGTTTTTAGAGCCAAGAAATACTTTACTCCGGCCCAACTTCTTCTCCTATATAAATCTCAAATTAGACCCGCGCTCGAATATTGCTCTCATGTTTGGAGCTCGGCTCCTAAACATACCCTCGACTTACTTGAAAGCGTACAAAGACGAGCGATCCGCCTGATCGGGGACTGGGCGCTGACGTCGGGACTACAGTCGCTGTCACATCGAAAGCGCGTGGCCGACCTCTGTCTGTTTTACAGATATTATCACGGGTGCTGTTCTTCGGAGATTCTTGGCATTGTTCCACGCAATTCGGTCTATATGCGCTTCACAAGATAAAACGGAACAATTTGTTATCCGTTGTCTCCAACAAATCATTTATGTGAAGGAAGAACAAGGTTGAAGCCAAAATAGAGCCCTGGGGCACCCCTGAATTAACAGAATACAGATCCGAACGCTCGCCGGCCACAACATCCCGGATCAATCGATTTTCGAGGAAGCTCCTCGTCCAGTCGCAAAGCTGTTGGGAGAGTCCATATGAACAAAGTTTGCTCAGCAATGCCCCGTGCCAGACGCGGTCAAAAGCCTTGGAGATATCCAATGCGACTGCTCTTGACTCACAATGCCGTTCAATCGCAGATATCCATATATCGGTTATAAGTGTCAAAACGTCTCCCGTGGACCGTCGCCATGGAATCCGTATTGACGATCATTCAGAAGTCCGTTACACTCTAAATACTTAATTAATGGATCGCACCCGTTTGTGGTTCATCTCCCGACAGCGCGAACATCCCTGTATCAAAACTCGTTCCGTTACAGAGCGGGGAAGCTGTGGAACTCCCTTCCCACGCGAGTGTTCCCGGAGCGTTACAACCTGCAACTGTTCAAAAAGAACTGCAACAGTTATTTGATGGCATCTCGGGGCGCCCACTCGACGCTATAGGTTCGCCTCTCCCGAGAGAAGTCTAATAAACAAAAAAAAAAAACAAAAAAAAAATTTATCGAACTTTGCTGGACTCTCTCCATTTCTCGCCCACTGAGGACTGCGTTTGTTAGTTGAATTGTGGTTTTTTGTTTTGACTGACGGGTGCGGTGTGTGTGTTTCTTTTTTTTTTTTTCTTTTCTTCCCCTTTGAGAGTGTTTGTTCATCTGTTGTGAGGATCGTATTCCTGGTTGTTTTTCGCGCCCCCTCGATTCGTGTGCGGCCTTTAGCAATCAGAGATTTCGAAATAAAACACTAATCAGCTCAGACGTTGTAGGTTTGTATCCGATATACAACCAGCTCGTGTACGGATTGGTTCTGTCGCGTTCGGGGTGGTTCTCTTGTTGGATCTCGGGGTTGGACTGTTGTTTTTCCCGGTTTTACTGCTGGCCATAGGGCTTGTCGAGATCCCGGGTTTTGTTTGTATCGAGAAGTGTTTCAGTTCAGATGATGCAGACGAGACAGCGGCAAAAAGAGGGCCGAGAGGGCACCCCTGCCCGAGCGCGGCCCGAGGTACTTCCCGAGCCGCCGGGTGACGAGGTGGATCCGGAGGCATTCCACGATTCGCGAGACGAATTTATGGACAAACGATCACCAACGCGCCCCCCTCCCACCGTTAGCAAACAAGCTGTTGAAAGCATGGGGAACACACCAATGCCTTCATATTTTAAACTGGGCCCGCAGCCATTACGGACCATTTGGCGGATTTGTGTGTTGAGTCGAATGTTTGCTGATGCAGTGTTCCGCGGAACACTGTTAACCGTAGAGGAAAATACACAAGCGGAGCGCCACAGCACAAAATGAAACACGAACTATATTTAGTGCACACTTTTGTTTATTAACATTTGTTTTTGTTTTTAAATTCCGAGCTTACATCGCTTTTACTGACGAACTTCGGACACACGTTAACTCGTCTTTTTCTTAATTTGAATTTAAAGTCGCGGTTACTTATCTAGCGGTTCTCGCGGTTCGACGTCCTCAGTGGGGCTCGCTGTCCTCCTATTCGTTTTAGCTTCTCGTCCCGGTGACGATCAAATTTAGACTGACTGGACCTATCCTACAAATATCCCCTTTGCATTAATCAGCCCGCATCTGCAAAGGAAAATTTTCCCATCCAATCTGCTAACAGAATTTACCCCTCGTATCTGTTAACAGCATAACATTTCCCTTTGTATCTTAAAGGAAAATTTCCCATACGATCTGGAAAAGAGGACTCTTACCTACTTATCATCGTTATCATCATTCGATGTCGGTGGTCGGAATCATGTTTCTTTTGTTTCAGGATCGGATGCCGCCGCTGTTCTCCGATCTTTCCGTAGTTATTTGCTCTGCACATCTGGCATGGGGCAAAGGTCGCCTGTATTTCGGATGTGTACGCGGACTATGGGACGTAAGGCTTTGTTTGCCTTTCCCATCGCAAACCTCTATCTGGGATAGTGTTGATTTTTCATAGCCACCAGAATAGGCATCCGTTGTTCGGTTTATTATTCCTAGCGATCCCTTTTTGGCCACCATAATTATCCTCGGGTAGGATAATTATATTTGCTTTTCCCTATGGGAACAGCGTTTTAATCGATTGCTGTTTCTCCGCAATGGCTTTGTTTGGGCACGTGCGCCTGTCGGTTTTGGGATCTTGCACGGAATTAGAGGTGCTAATTGCCTTTAGCTACCCGAGTATGCCTCCCTGGTTCGGTTAATTTACCGAAGATGTAATGCCTTGGAAACATCGTGCAGATGTTTAGGATGGGAGATCTGTATGCGATGCTTGCTGCATTTGACGCATTGCTTAGATGCGATGCTTTAGCTGCCCTTTTGAATTGAGTAGAATACCATGTATGGATGCGTTGAACTCGATCTTGGAAGCTTTTGAACGTTAAGTTCCTTGGTTTTTGCTATCGGGTTCAACGTTGTTGCAATCTCATATAGCCTTTATTACAGGTATTGTCATGACTATTGGCCGCGTGTCTGTGGGCACGTGTGCTGCGAAAGGTGAGTAGAGTTCCTTGGCGGAAAGGATAACTCACCTGTAAGGAGTTGTATGGTTCGTAGAACCGCTACATCACCCCCCCCCCCCCCTAGTGACGTAGTCACGATATGAAGTAGTTAGTTGCTTGGGGAGTGTAGTTGAGTTTTACGGGTGTGCTCCCTTCCGTATTGGGCGGTGTTTGGGTGGTAGAGGATCGAAAGCTATCGCGTTCGTCATTCTTTTTCGCTTGTCAGTGGTTGGGGTTTCAGGTTGCCGTACATTGAGAATCTTCGCAGCGTCTTCTTGTGCGCGCAGATCTCGGGCGCGCTGCCGCGTTATCGGTCCGTGTAGGATGTCCGATGCCCCGCGCGCGACCATTTCGCGCGGGTTTGGGTGATTCTCAACTATTGCCGTGCCTGGCGTTTCGTGGGAGGCTGATGGATGGCATACAGGACAGTTTTCGGCTGCCGACTCTGGTTGTTGGTGTGCTTCTCCCAGTACTGTATCTGGTGGTAGTTCCAGATGGCACGGTTTCAATCTTTCGACACTGACGGTGTACGGCTTGCCGTCGATGTCAACGGAGAAAACTCGGTCGTTTATCCGATCCAGCACCTTGTATGGCCCTTCGTAGGGCGGTTCTAGAGGTTTCCTAACTTTGTCCACCCTGATGAAGACGTGCGTGCAGCTGTCCATCTCTGGGTGAACAAATATCCTCTTGGAACCGTGTCTGGCGACAGGTGTTGCCCTGACCTTTCGCATGAGTTTGCGTAGGTTTTCCAAATTTGGCAACTGTTCGAGCGGTGGTTCTCCATCGGCGAAGAACTCTCCTGGGAGGCGCAGATTGGTTCCGTATGTCAAATCTGCTGCTGAGGCTCCCAGGTCTTCTTTTATGGTTGTGCGCAAGCCTAAAAGAACTGTTGGTAGTGCGTCCAGCCATTGATTATCGTCATGACACATCAGTGAGGCTTTCAGCGAGCGATGCCATCGTTCTATCATTCCATTGGACTGGGGATGATAAGCTGTCGTGTGGCTTTGTTGGCAGCCGAGTAGATCGGCAGGCTGCCTGAAAATCGCTGCCTCGAACTGTGGTCCTCGATCGGCTGTGAGAGTAGCTGGGACGCCGAAACGTGTGACCCAAGTCGAGTAGAATGCTTTGGCTACATTCTCTGCGGTCACTGTTCGTAGTGGCACTGCTTCTGGCCACCGAGTGAAGCGATCGATCATCGTCAGGAGGTACATGTAACCACTCGACGGCGTAAGCGTTCCCACAATGTCGATGTGTACATGGGCGAATCGTGCCTCGGGGAGCTTAAACTGTGCTGGTTGTAGCACCTTGAGTCGATCGACTTTGCAACGCTGACATTGCAATCAATTGCGTGCCCAATTTGTTATGTGTTTGGCCATATGTGGCCAAACGAATTTACGTCGGACAGCTGCAGCGGTTGCGCGTCCGCTTGGGTGGGCTGGGTTATGGAATGTTTCGTACACATTCCTTCGAAACTTTTCTGGGATGTAGGGTCGAGCTGTCCCTGTCGATACATCACACCAGACTTCATCGTTTGAGTCGTTGAAAGAGAGTTTACACAAAACTAGTGCTGTCTCCGCTTTCAATAGGGACTCGAGTTGACGGTCCTCTCCTTGCGCTTGTGCCAAGTCGGCATCGTCGATTTGCGCACGGAGTTTAATTGCATCGATACGCGAGAAAGCGTCTGCAATTACGTTGTCTGCACCTGGAATATATTCGATTTTGGGTACTAAATTGCCCGATGTAGTCCAGGTGCCGTTCTTGTCGCGGGGTTGAACTTTCCTCTTTCTTTCGGAAGGCGTACACCAGTAACCACTGGTGAAAAGTTTTGATCGTCAACTGGCGTCCTTCGACCATGTGCCGGAAGTACTTTACTGCGGAGTAAATTGCTAGTAACTCCCTGTCGTAGGCACTGTAGCGTCGCTGGGTCGGGCTCAATTTTTTTGAGAAGAAGCCCAGCGGTTCCCATTTACCATCGCACTCTTGTTCGAGTACGGCCCCAATTGCAGTGTCGGAAGCGTCACACTGTATGGACAATGGGGCTCCTTCGATGGGATGTCGAAGTAAAGTTGCATTCGCCAGCTGCTCTTTCGATAAGCGAAAAGCTTGATCAGCTGACTCGGTCCATTGAATCGGTCGTTTGTCGTTTCGTTTGGCTCCTATTGGGTATTCGTTGAGAGGAGCCTAGACCTGTGCGGCGTTTCGGAGTGTTGGGCGATAAAAGTTCAGCATGCCCAGATAACGCCTAAGTTCTCGCACATTCTTGGGGCGAGGAAACTGCATTAATGCATCCAACCTGTCTTGTAATGGGCGGAGGCCTTGGCCATTTATGCAATAGCCAAGGTACTTGACCTCCGCTTCTCCGAGGTGGCACTTGTCTGGATTAATTACCAGGCCGAAATCTCGGAGGCGTTCGAACACCTGCTTCAAATGGGAGCGATGTTCGTCCATGTTTTTCGATGCTATGAGTATATCATCGATATACGCATAGCAGAAGTCAAGTCCGGGGAGAGCTGAGTCTATGTAGCGCTGGAACGTTTGCGCTGCATTTCGGAGACCGCAATCCTTTAACTCAAATAGTCCGAAAGGTGTGGTTACCGCGGTTTTCGGTATATCTTCGGGAGCCACCGGAATTTGGTGGTACGCCCTCGTGAGGTCGAGGGTCGAGAAAACTTCGCACCCCTGCAGCTTATAAGAAAAGTCGTGCAGGTTTGCTATCGGATATCGGTCGGGTGTCGTTACTGCGTTCAGCATTCGATAATCACCACATGGACGCCACTCGCCGTTACTCTTTTTGACGAGATGAAGTGGGCTCGCCCATGGGCTGTCGGACGGCTGGCAGATTTGTGGTAGTTTAAAGGGATGGTGCACCGACGTACGGCGCTGATTCACCTAAACTCCAACGATGTTTCACCAATGCACTTGTCGCCTCGCAAAACACATTCCACCGGTGTCCAACGATGCTCAAAAGGATACCAGAGCGTAGATACTGTCACAGAAGCAAAACAATAAACACTCGTATGTTGCCGTTGTGATGGCTGTTACTTTTATTAAGGGTGTTAACAAATAAAGTTCACAATGTTTATTTTTAATGTTCCTTTCAGCGTTAGACCTGAGAGTTGTCCGATGGTGGACTTTTATTTAACAATAATTACACTTGAAGTTTACAATACTTTTATTTTTCCTGGTAACAAATGTCACTGGCTACTAACGTTCGAATACGGTAAAAAAAAATGTTCTTAGGAAGTAACACTCACGACTCAATAGCGGCTGCGTACCAAAAAAAGGACTGGGGTAGTTAACCGACAACTTATGTGTACTCCACGCGAAAATTTACTTGGGACTTCGTGCGCCTTGGAAGATAAAATCTGACTGGTGTCCATTCGTCTACACACGAAGGAACCGGTCACGAAAGCCTCAATAGGGGAGGAGCTACACGATCAACTCGAGGCAGTAAATCGTGATTGGATTGAAAACATGGGGTGCATTTTGCATGTATGTGTATGCTACATACGATCATCAACGGACGAACAAAGATAGATGCAAGCGTCATTATTGCATCTCATCATAATGATCATTAGCTGGTAAAAGGGTCTCTGTGATCTAATATCAACAGAAACGCTAATTCCCATGATCAACGACGGGGACGCGGATTGTTTAGGTTCGCCAGCATTAGATAGTCCGGTAGCTGTGTACACAATTAATTTGTGTAACACTCGCCGGCGACGGACCCATCGGGTGTGAAAATACACCGAAGATCCGCTAGGTACCGAGACACCATAAATCAACATTTAGTTGATTGACATGAATGCTCTTTGGAGAAAGGAACGAAAGAAAAGCATGCAGCTGGGTAAACATAGGTCCGAAACGTTTCTATCTTACGATAGAGGGTATATTGTATATACCGGAATGGAATCTACATGGGCAAGCGCTAAGATGCGGCTTTGTTTGTGCAGGCTAATGCAAATGCATTAGGATTGCCTATGCAGCCAATTCGAGATAATCGGATGCAGCTGTATAGGCATCGATTTGCCTGACGTGGTCGGGTAATCGCATAGGAAAAACAAACACAGGGAGATCTTAAAGAGCATAATTGACATGAATGTCGATAAGGGGGCTGTGGGAGTTTTCCTAATGGTTGGGAATGGTCATGGGTGCCGATCAGGGGACACAAATATATTTTTAGGAAAAAATGCTTCTCGGATGAAGGTTTTGTTGCCACGGCCAGGTCGTAATCTTTGCCGTGGGTTTATGTTTTCAGGTGGGGAATGCTCTCATGCAGGTAAGTTGTTTGGAGATATTGGTAGTGGGAAATGGGGCCAAAGTCTTGCGTGGTTTTTCGGGCCCTGAAAAACCGCACATCACTCCCTCCCCAGTGACGTAGTCACGAAACAGGTAAGGCAGATTAGGAGGAGGTTAGTTGAGTATTGGCGCGCGCCTGAGCGCGAATTCGGGGAGGTTGTGCCGGTGGCGTGGGAGTCGCGTCAGTGGATAGGGGTAGTTCTGGAGCGGAAGCTTCCAGAAAGCAGGACTTAAGCCTTTCGACGCTGACCGTGGATCGCATGCCTCTAATGTCGATCTCGAAGACGCGGTCACTGGTGCGGCGGAAGACTTTGAATGGGCCATCATAAGGTGGGTCGAGGAGTTTTTTGACCTTATCCACCCTGACAAAGACGTGCGTGCAGCTGTGCAGTTCAGGGTGGGCGAACAGTTTTTTGGAGCCGTGCCTGGTTACAGGGGCTGCCCTAACCTCACGTAGCAGGTCACGGAGATGTCCCAATTCGCGAAGTTGATCACACGGTGTTACGCCATTCAGGAAAAATTCTCCTGGAAGAAGGAGGTTAGTACCGTAGGTAAGCTCTGCTGCCGAAGCACCAGGTCCTCCTTAATACTTGTCCTCAGGCCGAGGAGGGCGGTAGGAAGGGCGTAAAACCATTGTGTGTCATTATGACACATGAGTGAGGCTTTTAGGGATCTATGGCAGCGCTCTATCATCCCATTTGATTGCGGGTGGTAGGCGGTGGTACGACTTCTTTGGCAGCCGAGGAGATTTGTTAGCTGCCTGAAAATTGTTGCCTCAAATTGTGGACCTCGGTCCGAAGTTAAGGTGGTTGGTACACCGAAGCGTGTGACCCCAGTTGAGTGAAAGGCCTTGGCGACTGATTCGGCAGTAACCGCCCGGAGAGGTGTCGCCTCTGGCCATCGCGTGCAGCGATCCATCATAGTGAGGATATAAGAAAATCCTCTTGATGGAGTAAGCGGTCCCACTATGTCTATGTGGACATGGGCGAAGCGTACCGTGGGAAGCTTGAATTGTGTTGGCTCCAGTACATTATGTCGCGCTACTTTGCAGCGCTGGCACTGGAGACAAGCACGGGCCCAACCGGCGAGATCTTTGTTCATCCGGGGCCAAATGAATTTGCGACGGACAGCAGCGGCTGTTGCTCGGCCGCTGGGGTGGGCTGGGTTGTGGTAAATCTGGAACACGCCCTTACGAAGTTTCTTGGGGATATAAGGTCTAGCGGTTCCAGTAGAGACATCACACCAACTTTCGACCAAAGGGTCGCTCAGAATGATTTTCTTTAGCTCAAGTGCCGTTTCCGCAGTTAGGAGGGACTTAAGTTGTTCGTCCTCCTGTTGAGCTAGGGCAAGATCAGCGTTGTTCAAGGCGGAACGCAAGTGAATCGTATCGATTCGAGAAAATGCGTCCTCTGTGACGTTCTGTTTACCGGAGATGTGCCAGATCTCCGTAGAATATTGCCCAATGAGGTCTAATTGACGCTCTTGTCGGGGTGAGGCATTTCCCGACTTCTTTCGGAACGCGTAGACCAATGGTTTGTGGTCTGTTAAAATAGAGAGCGAACGTCCTTCTATCATATGACGGAAGTATTTAACAGCGCTGTAGATCGCGAGTAATTCACGGTCGTAGGCGCTGTAACGTCGCTCTGTGGGACTCAGCTTCCTTGAAAAGAAACCAAGTGGTCCCGGTCGGCCTTCAATGTCCTGTTCAAGGACGGCTCCGATTGCGGTATCCGATGCATGGCGTGGGGGAGCTTGAACTTGGGCAGCGTTCTTCAGTGTTGGGCGGTAGAAGTTTAGCATGCCCAAAAATCGACGAAGCTCACTCACGTTAGTAGGCCGGGGATACTTCATGAGGGCCTCCACACGGTCTGGTAGTGGGCGAATGCCCTGGTTGTCAACGAGATAACCCAGATAGGTGATTTACTCATTGGCTCCATGCTCCTCAAAGGAGTTGACCCTTCCTTTACTCCCGAAGAGGTGGTCGAAGAACTAAAAAGCTTCGAAAACGATACCTTGAAATTTACAGGTGTGAAACCATTTTCTACAGCAAATTCTAGAAATCGCAACCGTAAGTTGCCTTTCTTCATTGTGTCGCTAAGCCCCAATAGTAAAATTGATGGACTTAGATATATTAAATACATTAATCACCAAACAATAAGTTGGGAGAGAATAAAGAAGTCCGACCGCGTGTTGCAGTGTATGCGCTGTCAACGCTTCGGGCATGTGGCAGCGAATTGCAATATGCATTTCAGGTGCGTCAAATGCCTAAACAAACATATCATTGGAGAATGTCCATTGGGCAAAGAACAGCTTCCCGATAGAAGTAAACTATCTTGTGTCCTCTGTAACAACTCAGGTCATCCTGCTAACTTTAGAGGTTGCCCTAAGTACCAACAACTAAAATCAAAGTTGGAAGCCAAAAACAAGCAAGTTGAAGAAGAGAAAAGGATGAAAACTCGCTCTTACAACAACTTCGTGGCACCAAGTGTGTCATACGCCCAAATGGCAGGTGGAGTAAAAAATGCACCAATCTTAGAACAATCACGTAATATCATTAAAACGCCTGCTCCAGAGGCACAAAGTGATATAACAGCAATATTACTGTCCATACAAGGACAGTTTGCTGCGTTTGATAAAAAATTCGAAATTATCGAAAAAAAAACTGACGGAACAACGTTCGAACGGACATTATCTATTCGACCGTGTTTCCGTGCTAAAAATCATTGCTGTGAATGTTAATTCACTAATCCGCATGGCAAGAAGGGATAATCCGAGCAATCTGCTGGAAGCTGAACGCCCAGATGTGGTTTTGTCTAGTGAAACTAAGCTAAATCAAAGGCACAAATTGGGCTACCCAAATTATAACGTAATTAGACGAGATCGTCCAAATTCCACTCAGGGGGGCGGGGTCGCTGTCTTAGTTAAAAATGGTCTACAACACAGAGTCGTCTACAGTAGAGATCTATACAAGTTCCAGGTACTAGAAGCCTGCGTTATAGATATTCCTTTGAAAAGTCAATCTCCAAAGTGTCTACAGTTTATCAATGAACTTGATACCCTTTTTCGAAGCCTCAAGTTAGAGTCGGAAAATAATTATTTCTTTATGGCGGGAGATCTCAATTCCAAGCACAGTACTTGGGGTAACCTTATCACAAACACAAGAGGCAATGCGTTGTTCGACTGGTGGCAAACAAACGCTATCGAACATTAACTAGAATTGTACGCTACAAGTACGCCGTCATATCCAAGAGGAAATTCCTTCTTGGATTTACTGTTGCTCGACGAGCGAATACAATTATTAGATACGGATCTAACTACTCGAAATAGTCTTCGTACAATCGAGTACGACAGCGATCATTACGGACTTGGTGCTGTAATACATGTCCCAAATGAACATTCACTACTTGAGCAGTACAAACAGATACATTCTTTTAATTTCGGAAAAGCACACTGGTCGCGCTTTGATCGGATAATAAAAAAAAGTATTACGCTCCAATGGCATAGATCCGCCAACTGACAGAAATCTTCATAATGACGAAATTGATCACTATATTTCGACGATGAACAACATTGTTACTAATACAATGAATCGTTCTATCTCAAAAGTGTTGTGGGGGTTCTCTACGTCACACGGAGAACCAACCCAGAACCCTAACCTGCAAACATGCAAAGATCCAATCCGCAATAGTATACATCTCGCCAATAGCATACATCTCCCAATCTGCAATTTTCCAAACCTCCAACAGAATATAATTCAACCGAATATATTCTAATCATCCTCACATACGTTTTCCCAAAATTGCTTCGGTCAATTCTCCACTTACTTCATATTTCCTCTTCGTGACCAAGCAATCTTAATTTCCCCGAAATTCATATGCCATAACAAACGCATATTCAAATCCACAACGGAACATTACCAACTAACCAAGCCGCATACATTTCCCCGAAACGACTCCGGTTAATATTCTATCTAAACGATATTCCTTGCTTGCACCCAAGCATTTTCAATTCCCCGGAATACCCAACCAACGAATCCAACTTAGCTTATACGGCAAGGATTCGCTGGAACTAAATTCTTAAGAAGGCATAGCAACTCGTCCACAATTCCTTGTAATTGGCAGCCTAATTTTGCTATTTTGCTTTACCGCCACGGCGTAATGAATGAATTATTTTCGTTCATAAGTCAGTCATCGTCCAGCAACCCTCGAGCGCGCATCGTCCTTCCAATTCCGGCAAAATTGAAATAAACGAAAATTAAGGAAACCTAAACCAACGTACAGTGTGTTTCATTTCCCCCTTTCTATAAGTGCACAGGGCGCGACGGGCCTTCCGCTTTCGGGGCAACATTCCGCGAACAATCTCCGGTGGCGCAATTCGTTGGTGGGTGGGAGCGAACCCCGCGCCATACGTTGGCGCCCAGACATCCACCCCCCACAGTGTCTCACTCCGAGAGCCATACAAACCGGTACAGAAACGCAACGATCGACGAGCTGTATAGGCAAAAGAGTATTCTGCTCTCTAAGTTAAAACTGCTCTACAGACAATTCAGCGATCCAAATAGCCAGGAAATAAAAACAATTAAGTCATTAATTAAAAATCTTCAAAAACTGATCCGTGACAACTATAGATCGGTAATTAATGAAGACTGGAACAAGAGAATTCAAGCCATTAAAGCTAGTGGACCGAATATGTTCCCACAAATAAATAAAGTCTTTCGAAGGAAAGATTATAATGACATCCCATGTCTGCGAGTCCTGAGAATTGTCAAACGCTGCTGAACGCAGGACTTAGCCTGGAACACATCAACTCTAACGAAGAGTTCATAATAGTCGAGGATCCGCAAAAAAAGGCGAACTCAATTTGCGCTTGTTTCGAAGCAGTGTATAGATTGAACGAATCGGCTCATTCTACCTTGACCTGGAAAATAGGGCTCTCCAAAAACATATTTCGTTACGAAATGAACTTAACAATTGGCGTCTGTTAAGTCGATGTTTCGCTATCTTTAGTGAAAATAATAGAGCGGATTCAACGCTTAGAGATCTAAACACTAGCATATTTGTACACAAGGATGAACTGACGGACATTCGTAGATCGATTAAGAACAAAAAATCTTCTGGAATAGATAGTACTCCAAACATTGTTGTAAAGCATTTACCTCTTGAAGTAGTGAAGGTTTACAATATTTTGTTCAATAACGCTTTAAATAATGCATATTATCCAACCCAATGGAAATCTGCAGTAGTCTGTGGCGTTTGTAACAGATACACACGCGGCAGTGGCTGTGCTTTGGTTCTATATTTTAGTGATTCTAACCGTGCTAGCGTCGGTTCGAATCACACGCTCTTCACTATCGTCGCAAAACGCTATAAGTCCGTCCCATCCCCAAAAAGGGCAAGGACAGGAGCAATCCAGCCAATCTTCGCTCTATTAGTGTGCTTGCGAACATCAGCACGGTATTCGAGAAAGTTATAAATAAAGCATTAACTAACTGGTGTGAGGAAAATGGTATTATTCCAAACAATCAGTTTGGTTTCCGTTCGCAACATGACACAGTTCATGCTGCGACAAAACTTGTTTCCGACATACAGTGGAACAAAGGGAAGCGACAATGCACAGGGGCCTGTTTGCTTGACTTTGAAAAGGCTTTCGACACCGTATGGTTAGAAGGGCTGGTATATAAGTCATCAAATCTAGGTATATCCGAATATTTCTTGATCTACGATATGAAAATGGGTAAACAATTTGTAGTGAAATGTGGAGATATAATCTCTAACAAGTCCTTCCACATCAAAAACGTCCTACAACAAGGAGCAGTGAATTCTCCCATTTTATTCAACATTTACACTAGTGATCTAGTGGGTTCTCTCAACCATGCGATTGCGTATGCCGACGACATTGGGGTGTATAGATCTGGAGAAAAGATTGATGTCATCAACAGACTTCTGCAAGATGATTTCAACAAAATCAAACGTTTTTGCGACGACTGGAAATTAAAAATAAATTTCCAGAAAACAGAGACTATCCTTTTCAGAACGCCACTGTCCAGTGCATCAAGGGATACAAAACGGAATTGGAAAACATTTTCCATTGCAGGAAGTAATAATCTTCCTCTACAAGTAAAAACTGTAGTAAGATACCTTGGAATCTGGGTTGATCAGTATCTTTACTTTGATAAGCATACAGCAGCTGCTCTTACAGCAGCTAATAACGCATATGCAATGACACGAATACTCTTCCGTAGTAGTCTGCTGGACTGCAAGGTGAAAATAATTTCATACTCAGCATTCATTCGACCAATATTGGTGTATGGCTGCCCGGTATGGTACAACATATCCCCATTTTTCACGGAGAAGTTCCTGCCTCGGAATATACAGAACCCCAGAGTCGCAGTATAAGAAATACTATCCCAATAAAGTCCTGTATGACAAATCAGGACTAAACAGAATTTTTTTTTTTTTTTTTTTATTAGACTTCTCTCGGGAGAGGCGAACCTATAGCGTCGAGTGGGCGCCCCGAGATGCCATCAAATAACTGTTGCAGTTCTTTTTGAACAGTTGCAGGTTGTAACGCTCCGGGAACACTCGCGTGGGAAGGGAGTTCCACAGCTTCCCCGCTCTGTAACGGAACGAGTTCTGATACAGGGATGTTCGCGCTGTCTGGAGATGAACCACAAACGGGTGCGATCAGTCGGATTGTCTTGTGGAGCGCATATAAACCGAATTGCGTGGAACAATGCCAAGAATCTCCGAAGAACAGCACCCGTGATAATATCTGTAAAACAGACAGAGGTCGGCTACGCGCCTTGGATGTGATCGCGACTGTAGTCCCGACGTCAGCGCCGAGTCCCCGATCAGGCGGATCGCTCGTCTTTGTACGCTCTCAAGTAGGTCGAGGGTATGTGTAGGAGCCGAGCTCCAAACATGAGAGCAATATTCGAGCGCGGGTCTAATTTGAGATTTATATAGGAGAAGAAGTTGGGCCGGAGTAAAGTATTTCTTGGCTCTAAAAAGATAACTCAGTTTTCCTGAGGCTGATCTGGCTATACCCATTAGATAACTTCATTATTAAGATTATTCGTGGTCACACAACAAGGGCAATGTGCAGTGAAAATGATCTCATTTCGGGAGCCTTCTATCCCAATGATATGTATATGGAGAGTACTCTCCAAAATGGGTTCATTCCCCCAGAAGCGTTCCCTTTCTTGGATAAAAAAGGACTTATTCAAGACAAACGCGGAGTCCCTATTATTTACCATGCTTTTCATGGTGCCAGGGATAAACGAATTCTCCACGATAACGATATCTCTAATTTTTCAGAGCGCCTGCGTTTTAGTATGGTGATCAGTGAAAGAGATAGATCAATAAAACCAACTGGTGGTGGATCAGTGATGAAGAAAGGACTACACGTCCCCAAACATAGTATGCCTATCAGCCGCACCGCTTTCCTTCCCCCTATCCCCAATTCCCAATTATTTTTCTTTTTTTTTCTCTTTTCGGTTTTAATTTAATTTTAATTTTTATTTGTATTCCTTGTTTGTTTGTCCGTTTTGTTTCATTATTTTATTTTTTATTTTTGCGTGTCAACCCCCTATATATGGAATTAAAAAAAAAATTATGTAGAAAAAATAGAATACATTTAAAAAAGGAAACATATCAATTATTATGATACGAGGGTTGCCTTTTATATTTCGGGATTAGAGAACAAAAACAAATATTGATCATCGAAAATCACTTTATTGTTTTTCAAAATATTCCCCATGAAGATCTATACACTTTTGCATGCGTTTGAACCAATTGTCGAAGCACTTTTGCCACTCTGATTGAGGTATCTCCAACACATGCATTCTGAATGCAGCAACCGCTTCTTCAGGTGTCGAAAAATGTTGACCTCTCAGTTTGTTTTTTACGTACGGGAATAAAAAGAAGTCATTCGGTGCCAAGTCAGGACTATGCGGCGGATGACCCTTCAAATCGATGTTTTGGGTGCTCAAAAATGCAGTTGTCGCAGCCGATGTGTGAGAGCTCGCATTGTCGTGGTGAAGAGTGATCCGTCTTCGGCGGTTGGTTTTCCTGATTTCTTGGAAGACAACTGGCAAACAAATGGTTGTGTACCACTCAGAATTGACTGCGATAACGAACACTCAACAGGGAGTTCCAGATGCCGACGATTTAAAAATGCGATGGTCAATCTTCTGAATAAAAAATTGATAAGTTTAAGTGCATTCAAATTAACTTAAACCATTGTGGAGCCGCACAAGATCTCCTCTCCGAAACGGTGAAGGAATATGGTGCCGGCGTGGTACTCATCAATGAGCAGTACAGGCTGACTGGCACTGGCACAGTTGTATGGGAAGAGCAGCGGCCATCTGGACAACCGAAAATTCCCACATAGAACACAGAATTGTACAGCGGCAAGAAGGATTCCCCTATGGTAAGATTAGAGGAATTCATTTTCACTGTTGTTACGCTCCATCTGGCGCAAGACTAATGACCTTGCCCGGAAAAAACAAATCATTATGGAAAATTTAACAAGCCTCAGGACTTGTTGTGTACCACTCAGAATTGACTGTTCTGCGTTGTTCTAGTGGTACGGTTGCGACATGTCCAGTTTTTCCGAAAAAACAGGCGACCATTTGCTTGGAAGTGCTTCGTGCGCGGACAACTTTTGTTGGATTTGGCTCATCTTGAAACACCCAGACAGTCGACTGCTGTTAACTTTCGGGCTCATACGCGTAAATCCACGATTCATCACCTGTCACGATATCATAGACGTGTTTCGAAGCACCGCGACCGTATTTTTTGAGCATTTCTTTCGACCAATTGACACGAGCCTTTTTTTGGGCGATTGACAAATTGTGTGGGATCCAACGCGAACAAATTTTTTTGACAGTCAAATGTTTATGCAATATTGAATGTATGCTGGTCCCACTAACGCCTAAGGTTGTCTCAATCTCACGATAGGTCACATGACGATCTTCCAATATCAGTTCGCGCACAGCATCAATGGTTTTCGGAACAACAACTGATTTTGGACGACCTTCACGAAATTCATCTTGGAGTGAACTACGACCACGATTGAATTCACCATAGCATCGATAAACACTGGTCCTTGATGGAGCTTCATCGCCAAAAATTGAATTAAGTTCATCCATGCACTGTTGCTGAGTTAATCCACGCCGAAAGTTGTAAGAAATAATTGCACGAAAATGTTGACGATTTAATTCCATTTTTGGGCCGAGATGAATCTTTTAAGTTACTGTAAACAACACAAATAGCGCTCGTATGTCAAAACGTTCTGATTGCGTATAACCTCAAAAATGTCCAACTTTACGACAGAGCTGTCAATTGCCGGATTGCAACACTAGGGTTGCCAAATCCCGAAACATAAGAGGCAACCCTCGTATGTTATAAAAACAGTTATTGTACGCCGAAAGGCACAAGAAAAATAATAATGTATGATTTAGAGTGCTTGCGAAGAGCCAGTAAGTTAATGTAAGAATGTTATTTGTAGAATAGAAATTAACATTTAGTCTTAAGTAAATTATGTAATTAATTTGTTTAATAAATGTGGATATAAAACAAACAAAAAAAACAAAAAATCCATTAACAGTTCGCGCATTCATAACCTGAAAGAATTACAACAACACATAAAAACACATCCAATCTTGTGAATTAAAAATAACGAAAACAAAACAACACAAAGACAAATCAACAAGTAGGAGATCAACTACGAAGGAGGTGTGGGGCTTTTCAGGGCCCGAAGAGCCATACATCATTCGATCCCCACTATTCCAGGCGAACGACTCACCTCTCGGTCGAACTTCAGCAAGGTTGCGTAACCTTGCTACGGCATTTATCGCCGGAATTAATACAGTTACCCAATCGGATAACTGTTATGAATATCCGTTAGGCAGCTTACCTATTCTGTGGGGGGTTTTCCTTCCAAACACCTTTTTCTCCATCACCACCCCTGAAAAACATTAAGTCCACGGCAAAGCTTATCACTTAGCCGTGGCATCGAAAATTTATCCTCGGGCAGGCATTGATTTCTGAAAAAAACATTAAGTCCACGGCAAAGATTATCACATTGCCGTGGCATTTGAAATCTCATCCTTATGCATGCATTCTACACCGGGCATCTCGTTTCCATAGCCTTATGCTATGGAAACATCATCAACAAAGAGTTCTTTGTTTACACGTTTCTTGTTTGCCCATGGCACTCCTAGCATGCGGCTATTAGGTCCCATTGGTTTGCCACCGCCGACAAGGTTTCGGCTGAGGCAAACCAAACATTTCCCTAATTATCAGCAATAGCTGGTTTCCTATTATCGGTCCCCACCGATCAGGGACTGCAAACCAGCAACGAATTGGATGCAGCCAGCAAGAGTTTACTTTTAACATCTGGCAATGGCTGCACCCTATATTCGTTGCAATATCTAAACATGACATTGGCACCACAGAGTGTTATGAATACACAATTCCCTATTAACGGCCGCCACCCGTCGGCGGACAAAAGGAAATTCACACCATCAACCCAAATGTTGATTTATGGCCTCCCATAGGATGACCAGATATTCATTGTTTGCGTTCGTGGAAGATGCAGTTGCGATGCTGGCATCCATCCTTGGTCGCCGGACGATCGTATGCGAGGCATACACACACATGCATAATGTAGGCCTATTCCCCGGTCCAATCACGATTAACTACCTCGAGTTAATCGTGTGGCTCCTCCCCTTTTGCGGTTTCCTTTTGGTGTCCCTTTTCTTCTGTGAGCGTCAAGTAGTTAGTCAGATTTGATATTTCGGAGAGTGCGAACCTGCGTCTAAGTGTCGAGCCGTGCTTTGTCTTTCTTTGCTTCCTTTTTTCTTTATTCTCAAAAAAATAATAAGATAGTCGGTGGAGTAGTGAAATTAAAAAATGTCGAAATAAAGAAAACTTTATGTAATCCTTAAAAAATAAATATATATGAAGGAAGTGAATTGAAGTTATCCAAAAATAAAAAATTTATATGAACCTTAATCCGGCGAGTTTTATTTATTTTCCTCTTTCGGAGAACGTTGTGCGGTTTTTCTTTTCTTTTGGAGAGCTATCAGTGGTATATCAGTGAATTCCTGTCCTTGCTGACACACTTTACTGGTAAATACCCACAGAGGTACCGTCATCGCCACTTCATCCAACTCCGGTAGGATCGTTCAGCTACATCGATACCCCCGTCGAACCAAACCCGCGCCCGATCAACTGGAAGTAGGCTCCTTTTTTATTTTATATTTTGTGTGCAAAAAGAACGTTTTAATTTTGCAACAAACCTTCCGTAATCGATCTAGCCATGAAGATGCTTAACATGGCTAAATAATACACAGCTTGAAGAATCATTAACTCCTAACTGACAACCGGGAGAGGATATCATCTGTGACACAGGAGGAGGGAGACCCTAACAAACTACCTAAAAGTAATTAACGAAAAACTAGGCTACAATAATTAAACAGAATAATATCTACATGAATTGCGTCTTACTTATTCAAGCGGCGCTATATGCCATCATATTACTAAGCTTTATATTATTTGAAAGATCCGGTTATTCACCTCTTTTAAAAACGATCCCCATACATTTTTATAGCACATAAAAATGCAGGTTTTTAAGCACACATATCAAATATTTCCGACGACAGCTACAAAATGGGAGAAATAAAAACATTTGTCGCACAACACATCAAGTAAAAGACTATTCTCGTAAAAGACCGCTTACCACATTTAGTACATTCCCGATTGGAACATTTCAATTAACAAAGCCTGCAACGTTAGTAACATGTCGTGACGATTAAACAGAGCCATGCAGCAATTGTTGGGACCTTGATAAAGTTGTAAATATAATGTGCGTCATCAAAACACTTTGGCTGAGGGGTTTTATGTCTGGGGTCGAAGATAAGACGTTGTTGTTAGACATCCATTTTGGGCAGGCCAACAAAGCAAAACAACAAGACAATCAGTTGCCCTAAAGATTGAATAACTACCAACTCCAGTGACTTATGAAAGTCGGAAATTCTGAGGTCTACCGACGAATTACATTACCATTGAGCAATAAAATGAAGTACTCAGAAAACGAATCAGGAAGACCAAACAGTTGACTGTGGCTGCGACATTAGACTATTGCCACACTGTGCGAGATCGAAAGCATTAGTCATATAGGAAGTTTCCCATTGTGTGTAAATGTTGAATTGAAATTGAACGATGTGCCCTATGAGCTACTGTTGCTTTTACTACACAAGCGATACAATTCTGTGAAATAGCAAACAACATAAACTAACTGACATTAAGGTTTGCAGTTCCTCAGACATTTCTTCGCCTCTCAAGCGACATAATGTTAAAAAACAATGACCTTCCGTTTAGGTTTGAAAATTTAAGTATATCGTATTGTCCAGATTTAGTTTCTCACGCGACACCCTGTTCGGGAAGCTTTCATTTCTTAGTTGCAGGGGATGACGCCCTCAAGTATTCCATAAAAAGATCTTATCTCCGGGGACCACAATGGATTTTGCACTTCACTCCGGTGGGATAAGCATTTATTTTATTCAGAATCATATTACACACTTTCTTTATGTACGACTAAAGGCTGTCATATTTTACAACTAGTGTACTTATGGTAACTTACTGGCTGTTTGCAAGCACTTTAAATTATACAAAACCAAATTTTTTGTTTATGCCTTTTGGCATACAGTGTAATTTTGTTTACAATGAGTAGTCAATATATTGTGACGCATATGACAATCAGTACTGGAATCTTCGAGAAAGTCCGAAACAAAGTACTAGATTATTTTAGGAAGTACTGGAAAACTGGAATAGAACATTCAAGACTATGGAACGGACGGAAACGATACACCAAATCAGAATGAGGAAAAACGGTATAAATACGTCGCACGCAGAGCGGAAGTTAAGTTAGAGATAAGTAAGACAGTGAAGCAAGCGATACGTCTCGAGTGAGAAGTAAGAAGTAAAATACGCGATAATTACGGAAGCGATAATAAAGAAAACGTTAAGTGTACGGTAAAAAAAGTAACGGTTGTTATTAACGGACTAATAAAGTGTTAGAGTAATTCAAAATTGATTTAACGGCTCTTATTTATTCAAAATAATTAATCCAGCGAACCCTAAGCTCGCTACAATTGGTGTCAGAAGTGGGATTAATTATTGGTGAAATAAATAAGTCTGTGGAAGTGTATTGTGACGATGGCAGATCGACATTCGGAGAAGAGTTCGCCACTGTTAGACATTTCGGAGATGTTCCGGATGATGATGACAAAATTCGACGCCCAAAATTCAAAATTCGACGCCGTAAATTCAAAATTGGACGCGCAAGCTGCAGATGTCAATGCAAAGTTGGATGCCCAAACACAGTGGATGAAATGTAATTTCCAACACTTTAAGGACGAAATTCGAAACGAAGTAGAAAATCTAGATCTAAAAAACGAAACTGAATTCAAGAAAGTCACCGATGAAATAATACGAATCGAAAAGAGACTTGATTGTGTTGAGAGAAATAAGACATCGCCAGGCAATCAACATGACTACAAAGATACAAGGATGCAACCGCCAACCTTCGATGGAACGGGACCCTTCTCCGTATTTATACGTCAGTTTGACGCCGCGGCCAATTATAATAAGTGGTCGGATGAGCAAAAGTCAACATCACTAATCCTGTCACTCCGCGGGGCGGCTGCAGAATTGCTACAAACCATACCAGCAGAGAAGCAAACAGATTTCCAAGCGATAAGAGACGGCCTTGAAGCTAGGTATGGCGACAACCACATGCAGCAGGTCTACCGCATGCAACTGCGGAGCAGAACGCAGAAACCGGGAGAAAATCTTCAACAGTTGCAGGCAGACATTGAGCGATTGGCAAACTTGGCTTATACAAATATGACTAAAGAATTTCTGAACGAGGTAGCAATGGATGCATTTATAAACGCACTCCAAGATCGGGACTTGCAACAGGCCGTTCGTTTGGCAGGAAAGAAGACGACTAATGAAATACTGGCGTTCGCATTGGCATATGAATCTGCTAAACTGACTACCAGGAGTACATATAGAGTTCGAGAAACGTCCGTCCAAGAATGTTCCTGCCAAAGAATCGGGCATGTACAACGGAGAACCCCGAGAACTGACATGAAGTGTTGGACATGCGGCGAAGTCGGCCACATCTCTGTTGACTGTAGGAAACGTCGACGAATGAATGAAACATCGAGTAAGAATTGTTGTTCATGCGCTTGTCATAAGAGGAGACTATCAACGGAACAATCTGAGGTGAAGAAGCACATTGTACCTGTCAGAGTACTAAATGCGTCGGAAGAGCCGGTCGCAATAAGAAAAGGAGATTTAACCGCAGAATGTGAACCCGTATCAATGATAAGCTCAATTCAGCAAGGGAAGGTGCATAATAACGCTGATGCTCTATCAAGAAGACGATGTAAGCCAGATTTTACACATTGTCATAAAGCGGAAGAGAAAGAAGAGGCGTACGACCTGCGAAATGTACAAGTAGAAGTACTAGGTGGGTGGACGAATGAGGCAATACGCGCAGCTCAACTTCAGGATGAAGATATGTCGCTAATTCTGGAATACAAAGAAAAGAACGAGCGGCCAACTTGGAACAATATTTCCGACAAGAGTGGAACATTTAAGGCATATTGGGCACAATGGAATTCCTTGCTAGTGGAAGATGGTATTCTTAAGCGTAAATGGGAAGCCGCGGACGGAAAATCCCATCGAATGCAAATTCTAGTCCCACCATCAAAAGTGAAAGATGTTCTAACAGAAATGCACGACGGGGCCTCCGGTGGACATTTGGGAGTTAATAAGACACTTTCAAAATTACGATCTCGTTTCTACTGGCTTCACATGAGAGATGACGTCGAGTCTTGGTGTAGGAAGTGCACAACTTGCACTGCGACCAAGGGACCAACGGCAAAACCAAGGAGCGCTATGAAGCAGTACAACGTGGGTGCCCCTTTCGAGCGAATTGCGATTGATATCTCAGGACCATTCCCAAAAACAAACGACAACAACAAATACATGTTAGTTATCATGGATTACTTCAGCAAGTGGGTAGAAGTCCTTCCAATTCCAAACCAAGAAGCAACAACCGTCATTGAGCAGCTAATCAATAATTGGATCAGCAGATATGGAGTTCCCTGTGAGCTTCATTCTGATCAAGGCCGAAATTTCGAATCACAGATATTTCAAGGCATCTGTGCGGCACTGGGCGTAAGGAAAACCAGGACCACACCCTTACATCCGCAGTCAGACGGAATGGTCGAAAGGTTCAACCGAACAATAAAAGAGCATTTATCGAAGGTCGTTAGTGATCACCAACGAGATTGGGACAAATATGTACAAACCTTTCTCATGAGCTATAGATCGGCTAATCACGATACGACGGGCCATTCTCCAGCAAAAATTATATTTGGACGGGAGATACGATTACCAGCCGATCTGCGATTCGGAATACCTCCAGACGCCATAGACAAGACCGAAGACTACGTAGCCGAATGGAGAAATCGCCTCGATGAGATTCATCATTTGGTTCGAAAGCAAATCAAGGTATCCAGTGACAGGATGAAAACAAGGTACGACGTTCGAGCCAACGCATCCGGATTTAATGCAGGCGATAACGTATGGCTTTATAACCCTCATCGGCAAAAAGGAAGGTCTCCGAAGTTGCAGCAACATTGGGAAGGACCGTATAAGATTCTCACAAGAATTAACGACGTTGTCTATAGGATTCAGCGACGACCGAACGCCACGATGAAAGTGGTACATCGTGACCGACTGACGACTTTTGTTAACCCAGGAGATCAGTGAACTTAGTTCGGGACGAACTAATCTAGGCGGAGGGTAGTGTGACGCATATGACAATCAGTACTGGAATCTTCGAGAAAGTCCGAAACAAAGTACTAGATTATTTTAGGAAGTACTGGAAAACTGGAATAGAACATTCAAGACTATGGAACGGACGGAAACGATACACCAAATCAGAATGAGGAAAAACGGTATAAATACGTCGCACGCAGAGCGGAAGTTAAGTTAGAGATAAGTAAGACAGTGAAGCAAGCGATACGTCTCGAGTGAGAAGTAAGAAGTAAAATACGCGATAATTACGGAAGCGATAATAAAGAAAACGTTAAGTGTACGGTAAAAAAAGTAACGGTTGTTATTAACGGACTAATAAAGTGTTAGAGTAATTCAAAATTGATTTAACGGCTCTTATTTATTCAAAATAATTAATCCAGCGAACCCTAAGCTCACTACAATATAAAAGGGATTCCTCTTTTTTCACGCAATGCATATTTTTTGTTTCGTATTTAATTCAATTTTATTTTATTATATATATATACATATATATATATATATATATATACATAATATATATATGTATATATATATATATATATATATATATATATATATATATATATATATGTATATATATATATATATATATATATATATATATATATGTATATATATATTCTCTTTTTACAAGCAGACGTTTAAAACAAAAGGTTCAAACAAACAACGATTTAAAACAAAAATAAGAACTAAAATAATTACTCTAAAGGAAAAGAGGAGGGGGGGCTACGCTTAAAGTGCGTACTATATTTGGGGACGTGTAGTCCTTTCTTCGTCAGACGCTCATCGTCAGTTTTTTTTTTTTTACACTACGCTCACACAAGAGGGGATTTTGGTACCCTTAAATGTCAGAGCACAGTGCGAGCGGAAGCAAAGGAGGATTTTTTTGCGTTAGGAAAGTGGACATCTTCAAGAGATCCTGCGGGGAGGAAGTATGTACCAGCATGGACACTTCGTTCATCTTCCTCCTCCATCATAATGTACCGCCGTAAACTGTCCACCAACTTGAGCAAAACTGCACGACAAACCGTCCACCAGATAGAAATAGAAAAAAAGCATAATTTAATGGTTTATTGCTGGTGATCACCATTTTTTATTTTAATGCTTTTTATTTTTTTTTTTTAATTTATTTTAAAGTTTTTAATTTAAAAGTAGATTAGTCAAATTAATTGGAAAGTACACCATTTGCAAGGAGCAACTTGCGGAGGACATTTTTATTCGTAAACATAAACGGAAATTAAGAAACACTCCACTGACACTGTTTATGGTTATTCTTCTATTACACCAATTTACTTTAAATGAGACATATACGTTTAGATTTGCTTAATATTTAATGTACCCGTTTGGATACTTGGGTATATCCACGACACTGATAATTGGTTTTTACGTTGACGGCATTATTAAACTTAAAACTGATTGACGATCCGCTGATCGGTAGAACACGCACGAACGATATCGTGGCGTACACACCGTACCGGGCGCACGGTACGGTGAATGGAGAACGCGACTGACTCCTTCGGTGGTCGGATTTGGACTCCTGGTATTTTGCTCGTTCAGAGCTCACTCGCTCATCGTGGTCATGATGGTATGTGTGAGTGAAGATCACATTGGTTTATTTTTCATAAACAAGGCCATAGTAATAAACCTGAAACTCAAGGACGGGGCATAATGGGCATCCAGGAGATGTGTGTTTGTTGAAACAAACGAATCGCATCTCGTCGGATGCTAATGGCTTTGTATTTGTTTATGTATCTAGTTCGTAAGGGACAAGATTCGGCGAATCAAAGGACAAGGGAAATATGACCTAATGCATAGTTCGGTAATGAGGGTCGGCTAGATAAATAGCAGCCGCTCATTAAATAGAAAATGTGATTCGGATACCTAAACGATGTGAATTGTCTATGGTATGCATTGCAGCTGTCACGATAGCCGCAATGCACATGGTGCTAATAGGTTTAAGACGCGAGATGCGTATTTGCTTTGGTCTGCACATTGTGCGAGTCAGAGAATTTTATTGCTGGAAGAAAAACGTCGCCAGCTAAATGTATACATAAGGAAGTTTATCGTATACATGAATGAAGCTGGGAATAGGCGACGCAATGCTAATTATCCCTGGCTGAAATGGTTACATGATATGTGAACCGAGGGTTTTTCTTTTCAGGAAATTTATGATGAGGAAATTAAGAACTCTTACAGGGGATTTGTAAGCGAAGGAATGCTTGAAAAGGTAAGAATTCTTTTGCAGGTACTTTTGGGTTATAATAATTGGATCTATTTGATGCGTGAAGCATTTAAGATGCTAATGCGAATTGCATTAGCGAAAGCTGGTGCAGACCGGGTTGTGGTTATGGCGGTTTTTTCAGGAAGGCGAGCCGTGGGATCTGGCGGAACTGCCACAATCCCTCTGGACCGATCCAGAGGCATGCCGTATTTTTTCCGAATAAAACCACCTTCCGCCAGGCACATATTCCCGTTGATCCCCGCGGAACTTTCTTTTAGATATTTCATCGCGGGGCGGAATGGGGTTTACCAGTTACTCCGCTCGTCGCGTCACAATTGCTCCATCATGTCACACAGAACATCATTTGCTACGGACCATGCCTGTTTTGAACTCAGCATGCACTCTATTACTCCTCCCGGAGTAACTGTCCGTCTCATATGTCTCTCCAAAATCGTTCGTGCGGTCTCGAATCTCACGCACTCTGTGAGTACGTGTTCCGCATTTTCTATTTTGCCTTTGCAATACAAGCAGTATGGGTGATTCACATGCTTATACTTGTGCAAGTATTGCCGAAAGCATCCATGTCCTGATATTATCTGAGTCAGGTGGTGATTCAGCTCGCCATGCTTTCTTTTCACCCATGTTTCTACATCACGTATCATGGTGTGGATCCATCTTCCTTAGGTTGAAGAATCCCACCTTCGTTGCCATTCTCTTAGGCTTGAGAGCTCCAATTGTGACCTCATTCTCCGACGATTCTCTTGGGAGGCCTCATGCAATGCAGCGCATTCTTTAGCTGCAATGTCAAGTGGTGTCCTTGCGGGTAAATTTTAGTTAGTGCACCGGCATGGGCCCTAGATTCACTAAACTTCCACAAGTCCTCAGCTACAGTTCACTAGTAATTGTTCACGACAGGGGCAAAACCTTCAAGCGAAGTGAGAAATAACAAAAACACTCTGACTTTATTGAACATAGTTTCTTTATTATCCAAAATACAAACGGTTCATACGAACAATGTGACATAAATTGACGATCTTATTGGATTACACAGAACAATGACACTCTTATTTTACAATGTTTATTACAGTAGTTGTTACACTCTCAAATGTTAATAAGTTCACAATTATCCAAAATCCAAACGGTTCGCATGAACGATCTGACATAAATTGACAATCTTATTGTATTACACAGCACAATGACACTCTATTTTACAATGTTTATTACAGTAGTTGTTACACTTTCAAATGTTAATAAATTCACCTAACACACGACGGTGATAACCAATCACGAAACGATAACTGGATCTGCGCGCAACTCATAGATTCCACTCAGGATGAAACTCGACTTTGATCACGAGACCTTGAGACGTGTGCTCGGCTGGACGGTAAAAATCTGACTCGCCGATGCAATCCATATCCGTCAGATTCAACGGTGGTGGATTACATCGGCGTGGGAGGATTCTATATGTGTCCGTATAGGACAAGTACGTTGCCCTTCAGCCTGCATATCGGCAACGACGAAAATGCACCTGAATAAACATGGGCTGGTGTAATGAATTGCAGGCATTATAGAAATACGCGATAGCGAAGATCGCCGAAGGGAGAAGTAGGTTTCTGTGTCTTAAATAAACAGAAACGCTATTTCAAGGGCCATAAATCTTTGATGACCTACCCCTGAGAACGAAATAGGTTTTTGCTTTAAGATACACAAAAACGCTATTTCAAGGGTCACGATGATATGCACATCGTGTTTACTCAGGCGTTCATGATAATGCCGTTGTAGGCTATACATTCTGGTGACGATAGGTCAGCCGAAAATTTGAGTCCTGTTTACAAGACGGTGCCGGTACATGAGTATAATGGCGACGAATCAGCCTTGCGGTCGGTTAATAGGGTAAACACAGTGATGCTACTGTGTGTTTGTTTGTTTAACAGGCCGGACCATCGTTAGGCATGATCTGGGGTATGATTGTCTAACGTCAATCATATTAGTGCCCAAATCCCATGATCGGTAGATAACCGATAAAGGGAATTGAACGCAACTGTAGCGAACCTTGGGATTGGGGCAATATTCACTCATGAACCGTAGCAAGTCTTACTGGCTACAGGTATGTCAACAATTACGCTAGCCAGCGAGTATTTATCTTTTATAATTGCTGGCAAGCCGAGCCGATAGTCTGGCACGGTTCATGTAATATGAATGAAATAACTTGTTTGATGTACATGCCTGCTGGGGTTTTACTTTCAGGTAAAAGTTATTTGAAAGAAAGCTTACACTTCTCGAATGCAGGTAAGTATAGTGGTTTATGGAGTGAGGGAAAAGTAGGTTGTTTTAAAGAAATGGATGGTTCTTTAGGAAGGCTCTAAAGAACCGCCACTTCCTGCCGGACAATACATTTATGGCATCTTCGGATACCATTCGGAATGCACGGCACACTCTTAGTGATGTTGTGGCGGTTCCGCCAAACCCCATGGTACGCTTTCCTTAAAAACCCCCATAACACCCATCTTCTCATATAATTTCCCCAATGCAATCGCATTAGGCACCTGAAAATGCTACACGCATTAATTGGAGCAAAGCTATAGTCGTAAAGCTTCTGCAAGAGAATTCCTACCTTTTCAAGCATTCCTTCGCTTACAAATCCCCTGTAAGAGCTCTTACTTTCCGTATCATAAATAATCCTGAAAAGAAAAACCCCGCTAACATATCATGTAACCAATCCAGCCAGAGATAATTATCATGGCGTCGCCTATTTCCACCTTCATTCATGTACACGACAAATTTCTTTATGTATACATTGGCTGGCGACGTTTTTCACCCAGCAATAAAATTCCCTAACTCGCACAATGTGCAACCCAAAGCAAATACGCATTCCGCGTCCCTTGACATCAATTGAAATCCAATCATAAACAATGCAAATGGGCATTCAATAGATACCCTTACTAGCGATGCCATAAATACCATTTCCCAGCAACTTAGCTAAAACTAATTAGCACATTCCCGCATCGCATCGTGGTCTCTTTGTTTAGCTGCTACACACATGCATCCGACGATTTCGGTTTTATTTGCTTTACCGAAATCGTATCCTAGGATGCACTTTATGTCTTTCTTTGTTTTAGGCACACATACCACCATGATCACGATGAGCGAGTGAGCTCTGAACGAGCAAGATATCGTTGAGTCGCAATTCAATCTTCAAAGCGGTCGGGTCGCTTGCCATCCACCGTACCGACGCCGGTACGGTGGGTTCTCTAGGAGTCCTTTTACATCCGCCGTCCGAGCAGGACGTTGCCATGTCACTCCCGCTCCTCGGTGCACAAGGGGACGCGAAATTCAACCGCGAATCATCATTAATGAGTCGGGTATAGTCATTTTGGAGCCGAGTTCATTCTTAATATCACCAGTGTAAATTAACAAATCGTCGTTAGTGGAAGCTTTGTTTAGTGCATAACCGAGAATCAGTTTAGGGCACAAGAACCTACAATTTATACGAAATAAACCAATAACTATAATGCTGTGTTTTATTCCTGTGTGGTGTCCGCTCAGTGCTTTGGAGCTTGATCCTTGATGAACCTATAGCGTTTGAAATAATAGTGAAGAAGATCGTGTGATTCGAACTGACGCTATGACAGCTCGAATCACGAACAAATTTTTACCTAAGCGTTACACATCAGGCTACTGACCGTGTTTAGAATTTTTTTTTTTTTTTTTTATTAGACTTCTCTCGGCAGAGGCGAACCTATAGCGTCGAGTGCGCGCCCCGAGATGCCATCAAATAACTGTTGCAGTTCTTTTTGAACAGCACCCGTGATAATATCTGTAAAACAGACAGAGGTCGGCTACGTGCCTTCGATGTGATAGCGACTGTAGTCCCGACGTCAGCGCCGAGTCCTCGATCAGGCGGATCACTCGTCTTTGTACGCTCTCAAGTAGGTCGAGGGTATGTTTAGGAGCCGAGCTCCAAACACGAGAGCAATATTCGAGCGCGGGTCTAATTTGAGATTTATATAGGAGAAGAAGTTGGACCTGAGTAAAGTATTTCTTGGCTCTAAAAAGATAACTCAGTTTTCCTGAGGCTGATCTGGCGATACCCGATACGTGTTTATGCCATGATACATTCCGACAGACCGTGACGCCGAGCAATTTCAATCTTTCCCCAGCCTCGAGGGCCCGGTCACTCATCATCAGCTGTGGAACCGATGATCAAGTTTTCTTTGTGAATCTTGTATACTGGGTCTTCGTTGCGTTGAAGTCGACAAGATTGGCCCTTCCCCACTGCAGGACTTTATCTAGATCCTGGTTCAGAGAGTCAATCTGTCTACATCTCAGCTGGTGCGACGTTGATGCACCAATCGGCCGATCACTCGAAAAGGAGGAAACAAGCGTACTATCATCCGCAAAACTGAACACTGTGTCATCCGTTGTCTCCAATATATCATTTATATGAAGCAAAAACAAGGTTGGAGCCCAAATAGAACCTTGTGGCACCCCCGAATTAACAGGATACAGATCCGAACACTCGCCGTCCACAACAACCCGGATCGATCGATTCTCGAGGAAGCTCCTCGTCCAGTCGCAAAGCTGTTGGGAAAGTCCATATGAACGAAGTTTGCTCAGCAATTCCCCGTGCCAGACGCGGTCAAAAGCCTTGGAGATATAATGCGATCGCCCTTGACTCACCATGCCGTTCAATCGCAGATGTCCATATATCGGTTATAAGTGTCAAAAGGTCTCCTGTGGATCGCCTGCCACGGAATCCGTATTGACGATCATTCAGAAGTCCGTTGCACTCCAAATACTTAACCAACTCAGTATTGATGACTTTTTCCATTACCTTAGATAAAATAGTCAGTAATGCTATCGGACGGTAATTTTGTGGGAGACACTTTTTTCCCGTCTTTGGGATTGGCTGAACTCGAGCGATTTTCCAGCAGGCAGGAAAGGTCCTCCGTGCATAAGATAAGCGGAAGAGTCTGCCAAGAACCGGCGATAGTTCTGGAGCACAGTTCTTAATGGCTATTGCTGGTATTCCGTCGGGGCCGGTTGCCTTCCTACAATCCAGTTCACGTAGAATGCATTGAATAGTGCGCGGACGAAATCTCACATCCCGCATGGAAGACTGTACCGGCGAGATCACAGGTGGCTCCAAAAGGCCGGGATCGAGGTTTGAATTCGCGGAAAATAAATTCGCGAACACATTAGCTTTATCCTTTGAATTTATGACTAACGTTCCGCTGTCTGTCACCAACGGAGGGAAGGGGGAGGATGCGAAGTTACCGCTGACAGCTTTTGCCATTGACCAGAAGGAGCGCGAACCAGTTGGGCACCGAAGGAGCTTATTGATCACCCTGTCGTTGTGAGCCTTCTTCGCGGTATCAATCGCCTGGTTGCACGCGATTCTGATTCTAACAAAGTTCGCTCTGTTAACATCGGTGGGATTGGAGCGCCATTGCTTAAAAGCTCTATTTTTTGCCGTTGTAATCAGCTCCCATTTTTTATCAAACCAAGGTTTATCAGACGAACTTCGTATGATGGAATGTGGAATATACATCTCCATCCCCAGAAGAATAATCTCTGATACCGACTCCGCGCAAGCGTTAACATCGAAGTTTCCGAAGCACACCTCCGACCATGGAATGGATGCGAAGAAATCTCGCAAATCGTCCCAGTTAGCAGCCCCTTACTTCCATACATGGCGAAGCTGCCTAGGCCGGTTATTCGCTTGGTATGCAAGTTCTTGCGCGACAGATACCAAGCAGTGATCTGAGTTTCCCAGTGGCACAGAAATGTCTTCGGTATAAATACTCGTTTCGGATGTCAAAAACAGATCCAGGGTGTTCGCATAATCGCCTCGGGCATCCGCAACTCGCGTTGGCTCCCCCACGAGTTGAGTCAAGTTGTGGCTTACAGCAAACATTTCCGCCAGCCTCCCAGCCTCATCGGTTCTGTTAGAATAAAACAACCAGTCGGAATTGTGCACATTGAAATCGCCAAGGACAACAATTTCAGTATATGAAAGATGTTCGAAGAATGTCGCCGGTCGATCGTCATTCGGGGAGCGGTAAAGACAACAAAGAAATTTAACGGAATTCCTCAGCACGACCCTCAACCATATGATGTCCATATTATTGAGCTCCAACGCCTCCATCCTCTGGCAAGCCAGATCGGACCCTGCGAACACGCAGACTCCGCCCTTAAAACGGAATCTCGAATGTAAGTCGTATCCTGCGCAACGAAGATATGTCGAATCAGTTGACGAATCGACCTGGCTCTCAGTTAAGGCAAGGATATCAGGTTTCGTTGTTTGCAAATATTGGTGGACGGCGTTTACATTCGTATTGGTGGAACCGATGCCCCTGATGTTACAAAATGCCGTCAGCAGTCGAGCGTGGGCAGAGCCTCGAGAGCGAGCCCGGTTATGCGATGACGAACCTCTCAAAGTTCCATTATTTATCATGATATCTGCATGATGTTCCCCCCGACATAGTCCCCTCGGAGATCCGAATGGGAGACTAGTTTACCTCCGGAATTCTTTATATCAGAAGACACCACCATAACTTATCCCCGTGTCAGTCCGGGCCATCAGCCACACATCCGAAACACCGTCGAAGATTTCTCTCGGTGATATCGCGGAATGTACAGCGTGACGGGGTGGTATCTCACCTTGGGACCGACTACCACCTAACCAACCTTTTCTCGAACCGGTCCATCAGCCAAGCTCCGAAAGATGGCCAGGGATTTCTCCCGACCATTTCACGGAGCCTATAGCTTGATGGGGTGGTATTTCACCGGGCGCACAGGGCGTTGCGACCCCGGCTACCACTCGGCCTTTAGTCGGCTCTTACGACAAGCTGGCCTAGCTGTGAGTATATTCTAACGCCCTACTCACAGGGCATAATTGATTTCCAAACTCGACTATATTCCACTGATGTGAATTATTTTTATTTATCGCTTGGTATACGGTTCTGATGTATTTTTCTTATTCGATTTTTCGTTCGGTGTTCTTCACTATTTTTGCTTGTGAATTGTGTGTATCTGTTAGAGTTGCCACAAACCCTTTGGCGGTGTTGTTCAGTGTTTTGTCCTCCATCTGACTGACGATGTTTCTTGTTGGAGATTTATAAAGTGACGTTAGTGGTGGGGAGCGAGGTTATAGCGTTTGAAATAATACTGAAGAAGATCGATCGTGTGATTCGAACTGACGCTATGACAGCTCGAATCACGAAAAAAATTTTACCTAAGCGTTACACATCAGGCTACTGACCGTGTTTAGAATTTGATTTCCAAACTCGAGTATATTCCACTGGTGTGAATTATTTTTTTTTTTTATTTATCGCTTGGTATACGGGTCTCATGTATTTTTCTTATTCGATTTTTTTCGTTCGGTGTTCTTCACTATTTTTGCTTGTGAATTGTGTGTATCTGTTAGAATCGCTACAAGGTGAACCAGCACCGTACGCCGGTGCAACATACCTCGTCCCCACAATGTCAGCCTATGTGCTGAGTTCACTCCACTCATGTACGACTTATACTGTGCGGGTCTGGCCCATATGTGAGCTGCATATATTATAATGGAGGTGTTGAAACGGGTTATCAGTTTCCTTATGTGGGGCCGGGGTACTCCAACATTGGGTAGCAGTCTCACCAAAACTTTGCATACTCGCCGTTTTTTCACTCGTATTCCTCAGGTGTTCCTTGAAGCCCAACCTGTTGTCGAGTATAACACCAAGGTATTTAATATAGGGACTGCATCTGATTATTTACCCTTCTATTTCCAAATCAAGGTGTTCAACTTTCTTGCGGCTGCTTATTTAAACTACCTCCTTCTTATGTCCAGCTAGTTTCAGTCCGGCCATATCTATTTAATCCTCTGGGTTGCTTAGGAGGAAATATTCGCCAGGTCATCTAGATGTTTAGCTACGGCCACAATTGCCAAATCATCTGCGTACCCCATGATTCTAACCCCTCCTGGTACATTGACCCTGAGCACACCATCATACATGATATTCCATAACAGCGGAAATAATACAGATCCCTGAGCTACACCCGCTGTTATTTTATATTCATGTGGTCCCTCGACTGTGTCATAGAGCAGTCTTCTATCCGAGAGATAATTTGCTAGTATGCGCACCAAGTAGGGTGAGACTTATAGATCACCCAACGCTTCTAGAATCCGATTCCAGTTTACCGAGTTAAATGCATTTTAACATCTAGTGTCACCACCGCACAATATTTTTTCGTACCTCCTAGCTATCGTGGTCTAGCTGTCGCATTGCGAGCGATGTCGCACACCAGAGATAGTGCCTTACCGGTTGATCTACCTTTCCGGAGCCCATACTGCCTTTCAGAGAGCCCCGATGTCCTCTCAGTGAATTGTTTCAGGCGAGTGACAATTACTCGCTCAAGCAGGTTTCCTGTTGTGTCCAGCATGCACAACGGGCGATAAGACGACGGCACTTCTGGATCCTTGACTCCTTTGGGTATAAGCACAAGCTGCTGTTTTTTCCATCGTTCAGGAAATTGTTCAGGTTGTGAAGAGATTGCTGAAGACTTCCGGCTTTTTTGTTAAAGCAGTCTTCACTACAGTGTTAGTGATACCATCCAGTCCCGGAGCGTTGTTTTTTTTTTTTTTTTTGACAACCCTGGCAGCCAAGAGCACCTCTTCGGTGGTCACGGGAGGTATCTCTCCTTCAGTGATACTCCACTCCTCTTGCACTCTCAACACCTCATCACACTGTGGGAAGAGGACAGTAACGATTCTGGTCATGTCAGTTTTCCTTTTTTGCATTTGACTACTGTTGGTCTGTAGTCTTTTCATGACTATTCTGTAGGCGCTGCCCCATGTGTTGTTATTTAATTCATCCCTTAGGGAGCAGAACGCGTCATATTTACTTTTGCGGATTACATTCATCAACTCTTTCCGTTTGTTGACGAATTCCGCAAGCAACTGTGGGTAGGTGTTACGGTTTCTTGCTTTTTGTTGCAAGCGTCGTAACCTATTGCACTCGGATCGCACATGGACGATTTCTGAGTTCCACCAATACAGATGTTTGATAGCCGCTGCTGGTTGTCTTTGTCGTGGCATAGAAGCATCACATGCGGTAGTTAGCCACTTCATGACTTTTCCAGCCTGTCTGTTCGCATCGGCCTCTGCATCAAACTGTGCGATTTGGTCTTCCAGTATATAATCGAGCAGTTCCGCATCGAAGTCCTTCTCTTTCCACCCATTTTTCTGGGATTTCTTTGCCAATTTGCCAGTGATGAATCCCCTGTATGGTGATATTTCGTACACCACGGCTTGGTGGTCACTATGGGTGTAGGTGTCCAAAACTCGCCACTCCATACTTCCTGCCAACAGGGAGCTGGTAAATGTGATGTCGGTTTTGGACCAGCCTCTCTCAGTTATGAAGGTGTCAGCAACACCGTTATTAAGTAACACCACATTTAGGACTGCGAAGGCTTCGAGTAGTGCCTGGCCTCTACTGTTGATCCTTGTGCTTCCCCATTCTACTGCCCAAGCGTTGAAATCTCCAGCAACTTTAAGAGGGCTCTTATCTCTAGCTTGTTGTGTTATCCTGTCCAAAAAGCATTGCAATATTCTATTTCCCACCTTTATCGAACGTTACAACAGTAGAAATGAATTCCTCTAATCTTAGCATAGGCGAATCCTTCCTTCCGCTGGACACTTCTCTGTTCTATGGGGGAATTTCCAATTGCCCAGATGGCCGCTGTTCCGCTGCTGTCTTCTTCCCATGTAATTGTGCCAGTACCAGGCACCCTGTACTGCTCATTGATGAGTACCACATCGTCACTATATTCCTAAACCGTTTGAGAAAGGAGATCTTGTGTCCACAATGGTTTAAGTTAATTTGAATGCACTTAAACCTCTCCATTTTTATTCAGAAGATTGGACATCGCGTTTTTAAATGCTCGGCATTTGTGACTCCCTGTTGAGTGGTGGTTATCGCCTTTGCATCCTGATTCGCAGAACATGCATTTGGGTTGTGCTTTACAACCCATTGCTTTGTGGCCTTTTTCACCGCATTTCAAACAATTTTCCGAACGATCTTCTTCGCATTTGCAGGATGTCGCCACATGACCGTATTGCCAACATCTGAAACATCGTGTGGGTGCGATGTGTTTACGAAGTCTGCATCGCTCCCAACCAACCCGTAGGCAGGGAAAGGAGGTATCTATGCGCATTCGTCTTAAATGCCTGGACATTACAAGTGTTCACAGTAATGAGGCACTTGGAGCGGTCTTATCCCAAGGTGAGATAGGCAAAGACCAGCCTATTGCCTATGCCAGCCGCACCCTGAATGGGGCCGAACGTAGATATAGCACAATCGAGAAGGAATTGTTGGCCATTGTATGGGCGGCGACGAATTTTCGGTGCTATTTGTTGGGTAGACGCTTCACCGTGTACACGGACCACAAACCGTTGAAGGGAGTGTTCGGCATGAAAGAACCCACCTCACGCCTTACCAGATTTCGTCATAAGCTATCGGAGTTTGACTACTCAATCGAGTACAAACCCGGTAAATACAACACCAATGCGGATGCGCTAAGCCGTATTCCCCATTCTGTAGACGAAACCCCTTCACCACCGCGATGCAATGTAGTGACTCGCGCCCAGGCCAAGACCCAACGGGACAGCGAGGGATCCCCGGGACGTCCAAGTGACGAGGAGTCACCTTCTGAAGAGGACGCCATTCCTTCCTGCACGGAAAAAGGAATGGAAATAACGAATCCCGAGGAGATCCAACACTTATTACGGGATTACCATGATCACCCTTTAGGTGGGCACCAAGGGGTGATCAAGACGTATAAGAAGATACGCAGGCACTACTGGTGGAAGAATATGATGCGCGATATCAAGCAATATATTAAAGTATGCAAGATTTGTCAGCGCATGAAGTCTTCCCCAAATTTACGAATGCCGATGGTAATCACCGACATTGCCAAGAGGCCTTTCGAAAAGGTTTATTTAGATATCGTGGGCCCCCTGGACCGTACTCCTGAAGGCAATCTATATATACTTACGTTCCAAGATAATTTATCGAAGTATATAGATTGCTATGCCCTGCCCAATGCAGAGGCTGAGACGGTGGCTTCGGTCTTTTTCGACCAAATAGTTGCAAGGTATGGTGTACCTACACAACTGGTCACCGATCAGGGCAGTAATTTCCTGAGCAGCCTGTTTAAAAGCGTGTGCAGGCTGCTCCGCATCAAAAAACTGCAAACCTCAGCGTACCATCCACAATCGAATGGTGCCTTGGAACGAGCCCATCGACCGCTGATAGAATACCTACGCAGCATTGTGGATACGAATCCCCAAACTTGGGATCAGTACCTGAGGGCGGCCACCTTTGTGTACAACACCAGCGTGCACGAGGGTACCCGATTGACGCCGATGGACTGTCTCTTTGGTTTTACTCCGGAGGTTCCCTCGAACATCAAACTACTTCCGGAACCGGTTTACAACTATGAGAGCCTCCATAAGCTATTGAAATACAATCTTCAGAAAACGTACGAAATAGCTAGGCACAATCTGTTGATCTCGAAAAAGAGGTCCAAAGGGTATCATGACCGCCAGTTACGCCCGTTCACGTTCCATGTGGGCGATAAAGTCTTGATGCGGGAAGAAAACAAAAAAGGAAAATTGGCGCCCCTATGGAGAGGTCCTTATGACGTGATGGAGGTGAAAAGCGCGGTCAACAGCGCGGTGAAGCTAGGCAAGAGGACGGTGGTTGTGCACAACAACCGTCTGAAGCCCTACTGGGAGTAGGGGAGTCATGAGCTCGAAGTTTAAATCGGGGAAGATATATAAGAGCGGGACGTTTTCGCCTCCGGGTGACATTTCGGGGGTTGGACGAGAGGGGATCGCCTCGCCTTGGCGGGGGGGTCCTAACCGGATCGTGTGGGCGGTCGAGCTTTCGGTCGGACCATCGTTTCAGTGTCGGGCCCGCCGCGATAGATGGGAATCTGTGTAGTTAGTGTTCCCCTATTAAATGTTATTTATTTATTTATTTATTGTTACTAACCCTAGTATATAGGTAGCCTAAAATCCTTACTAACATTAACACTTAAGCATGTCGACTAATTTATTTATTTATTTATTTGTTTATTTATTGGTTAGTTTGTTGATTGTTTGTTTGTTTGCTCTCCGCCGTCCACTCTCCGGCGTGCCATTCCTCTCCTAAGAATGCCACGCAGTCTTGTGGGGGGGGGGGGGGGGGGGGGGTATGTTGCGTGCGGTTGCCGCCACCACCATCATTTGATAATTTGTATTTAATATAATTTTGTTTTAAGATAGTATGATGGTAAGGTGGTGGAGGAATTGCACGATCCAGAAGTGAGTTTTTGAACACGCCCCGATTCGGATGTGGATCGTGCAGTTCTTCGATTTCGAATTCGGTTTTCGAAGTGGACGTGAATGGAGAGCGAGAGGAAGTGTGTGTCTTCTGTCTGTGATGGCACGATGCTGAACATTGATCGCTTGAACCGTATTAGTGTTGGTTCCCACACCGGGAATCGAACCCGGGCCTCCTGGGTGAGAGCCAGGTATCCTGAACACATACATGCGTTAACACTGGTGGCGGCAACCGCACGTAACACGACGCGGAAACACATCATCAGGCAGAGCATTCCACATTCGTGTGGTTCGGCTGAAGAATGATTCTCTATGTTTATTTGATGCGCATTCTCAGATTGACGGGTATCGCGAGAAAATGTCTGAAGAGACGGAACATACTCAGCAAGTTCAATTGAACACCGACCATGGTAATACGTATAGAAAAAATATTGTTAAGTCCTGTGTAGTGCCGTGAAGTGAGTGGACTGTAATTGCTGGATCGATTAAATACTCGCTATTTAGTTAATTCACGTTTCTTTATTTAAAATTAAAATCGTATTTTTTACTATGTGTAACTGTCTGTTAATTTAATAATGAAGAATAAAATTGGGAGACATTTAATGTGCGTATTTTTCTTATCCACGGAGTGTTGTAGTTGACTGCGGTAAGCGGTAAGCTTATCCTCGGCCGTTTCTTTTGTGATTGCTTTCAGCACATCAAGGTGACTCAGTTGTCGTTCATGGTGTAACATTTAACGTTTTAGATTAATTTTATTTTATATTCCAAACTCTTGGTCTGAAAGCTATTACATTCGTAGAATTTTCTCCACTGTACGGTTAAATTAACTACTGGTGGTTTTTTACTGTTGTTTGTTGTTTCTACTTTTACTGCTTGGGTTTGTCTCTAATTATTTCACCCTGCTGTTATAAGAATTCGGCTCCTCGATAGTATAGTGGTTAGTATCCCCGCCTGTCACGCCGGAGACCGGGGTTCGATTCCCCGTTGGGGAGCCTCTGGCGCAAGACTAATGACCTTGCCCGGAAAAACAAACTACCATGGAAAATTTAACAAGCCTCAGGACTTGCTAAATAAGGCCAAGACCGGCTCCCGGTTGTAGCGCCGATGATGATGATGTTATAAGAATTCACGTAACAATATGTTATTGTTGAAGCTCTGAATCCTTTTACTCTATTAATTGACGATCCTGATTACCGCGTTAAGATTCACTCTGAACCTAACTGCTAAGTAGTTGCGGTTTCCCTTTTAGATAGGGCGGACTCCATGCTAATGATCCTGTTCTTGCTGCCGCCGTTTATTTTTTTAACTTTTCTCCACGAGTCCCTTTGTATTGTTATTTATTTCAGTTGTTCACTCGCTTGAACTGAGACGCTCTAATATTTTCCGACACTTGCTTCCAACATGTAGTGTTGAATCTTCTTCCTCGTAGCTCCGTAAACGATCGTACCTTTTTTCCTTTTGTTTTCGTACACCACCAGACAGTTCTTATTGCGTTCTTCTCTCCGTCTCCTCGAGCGATCGCATCAACCTTTTTTTCTCGATTGCTATTGTCTTTTTACGTCTCCAATCCATTCCTTTGTTCCCTTATCACCCATCCGATCGTCGTTGAGGTTTTTTTAAATTAATTTTCGCGCTTCTTCTCTCTGGGGCTTCTTTGAGTTCGTTATTCAAGAGCAGTGCTGTTGCCCTGCTTGCTTGAATTTACCCTATTAGCTATTGTGTCACGATCGATGTAGACAAAACTTAGCTACTCGGTTGTGACACACGCTAACAGCTCTGGTGTAGAAGGTGGAGAGTTATTTAAATTAATGTATACGTTACACACCCTGATTATAAATAGTTGCATCGTGCAACGAAGATAGACATTATAAGTTGCGCCTATGCTCTAACAACGGAATTGAACAAACTTACGGCTGGGTCCCCAAAAGCTTCCAGTGCTCGTTTTTGCATCCAATCGGGGACGTGTAGTACAGTTTTCGATGCGCCTGACCAATATGGGTCTCTATTCTGGGACGAGTATACGCATTGTACGGGGAGATGGGAGCAAACATACAGGGTAAATTCACTGATTGCTTTCAACCCGGCGAAGGTCAGGACGATCCTTGCCCCTGTTCAATCCAAGTTGACATGCTGTCTCCACGTGACACCCCTGGATAGCTACTTTGGCACTCGCCAAGTAGGGAAATAATGCATGCAGCGACATCCTGAGAAAGGTTGACACAAGGCTAATAACTTCTCCAGGAAAAACAAATTTTATGGCAAATTTTACAAGCCTCGGATAGGGACCGGATACACGACGACGACCACGGAAACGAAAATGGCTAAACGATTTAAGAATTTTCTCATGGAACATCCGCTCACTATACAGAGCTCGAGCTGTACAGCAGCTAGCCGATCCCCTGTCCGAATATAAAGCTGACATAACAGCATTCCAAGAAATAAGATGGAAGGGGAGTTGTGGGGGTTCTCTATACGACATGGAGAACCAATCCACAATTTCATACCTTATTTCGACCGCCTTCAGCGCATCATTTCTACCCTTATTGCCCTTACAAGCTACTCACCTGCAAAACATGTTTCCCAAAAGGACGCATAGTTAAACTCACTATCCTATGCAGATAACGCATAATTGAGTTCAGCTATCTTTTCGCCATACGGCAACTCCATTTCGCTAACCCATGAGATTTCCACCGGAAATCGCACCATGTCGGTTAGCAACGGCATAGTCTGATCAAACGACGCGGTTGCATATTCATGCAATTGCTGGGGAAATTATTAAAGTATTTAATTTAGTTCCCATGATCAGATTTCCCTAGCCAAGTCGGTGCCATATTCACTTTTCCCAGACCATCTATTCGCTTGGGATCAATGATCTCTTCTTACAGGTGAATAGCCACAAAACATTTCCCTCTCCTTTCCGTTTCTATCTTTCCCGGGTTCAATGCACTCACCACAGTCATCGCACTAGGGGAGTAGGTCATCCTCAGAGACGACATTGTTACCAGCACACAAGCTAAGCCAACCCCTAAGTTATTGCGTTCTGTCTTTTCATCCTTCGCATGCACAGCATCGGTCGAATGATGCGCGAGTATTATTCGCCTCACTGAGACATGCAAATGAGAAGATAGATGAGAAGAGTGCAATGATGATTGGCTAATAGCCGTGCGTATCGCAAAATCGAAATTTCATCCCTAATTGGGATCAGTCGCTAGTTATACTTCACCGCAGTTGGCCACGCCGCGGCAAGATAAGTCACAATTCAACACCAGTTTTTAATTACCGCGGTTGCAGTGTCGAGAAAGAAGTGTTCCATCTTGTACAGGATTTATATAAAATCAATTTAATAATATTAATAATAAGTCGCATTATAACTGCCGTCTTTATACATATTCAGAGTGATAAACTACATAAGAAAAGGACTAATCTAATTTATATTAAAGTCAACATGTGCTGCTGAATAGTTTAGTGAAAATAAATATAAAAAAAACGAACAACTAAATGACAAAGGATATTTTATTTCTTCTCACCTCTTGATTCGCGATCTGGGCGTCCTATGCGACAAGGAGCTCAAATTTACCGCACATTTTGATTACATAATCCTCAAGGCTAACGCCGCTCTTGGGTTTGTCAAACGCTGGTCGAAGGAATTCCTTAACCCATACGTCACCCGATCACTCTACACAACTTTTGTCCGGCCACTACTCGAATACGCTACTCAGGTCTGGACCCCGCATCAAGTGACTCACATTCGCAGGATTGAGGGAGTTCAACGTCGTTTCTTGCGCTTTGCCCTCCGCTGACTAAACTGGGAAAATCCGCTGATTCTACCACCATACACAAGCCGGCTCCGTCTAATCAATCTAAACACACTTGAAGAGCGCAGAATCCATGCCGACATCATCTTTGTCCATCGCCTTCTGTCTGGTTCAATCAATTGCCCAAGCTTGCTCTCCACTTTAACATTGCATACAAACCCCCGTAACGTACGTAACCCTCGACTGTTTTACGTGCCTGCTCATCACACTTCTTACGGCGCTAACGAACCCTTCTCGCGTATGGTACGACAGGCCAACTCTTTCCCCACCTCTTTCGATTTCAACATCTCCACTCCCGCTCTTAAACGACGTCTCAGAATAAACCCGTCCTAAATCCGCCCCCTCCCTCCAATAATCCCCTCTACCCAGCAATCCTACCTCTTCTCTCCTACCTTCAAAATAGTCCCCCTAGCCCCACCCGCAATTTCAACCTCTCACCCCAGCTCACCAACCCCGCCCCCTACCAGTACGTAGACATGCCCTTCACTGTCACGGTCACACAAATGCCGAATTCACCACCCCCACATACACTCGCTCTTCCCTAGCCCCCTACCTCCCCCATCGCACAATCATCTTCACCTTCCCGGTTTTTTTCTTTTTTTCTCCTTCTTACTCTAGATTTAAGATAGTCTGTAGGGCTTTTATATTAATTTAATTTAAGTTAATGTAAGCTTGCGTTAAGCTAAATAAATGAGGGTTCTGCCCTCACTAAACTAAACTAAACTAAACTAAACTCTTCTCTTGGATTACCTGGTGATCATCTCGCGCAGTGGAACATTTGTTGGTGGAAGAAGTGAACCGTGTGCCCGTGTCCGGTGCAATACTTCTCTACCCCCACAGAGTTATTCAAAGAAACGAGTATGACATTTATTACAGCTGTCACGCAAAACACCATGTGCTCGGGGTAGGCTTGTGGTTATTTTGGTGGTTTACTTCTTCCGTCTATGTACCGTCACGGGTACCGATTCACGAAACTGTCTTCTTAAATGCACAACTGCACCACTCTCTGTTAGTGATTAGCAAAAAGGAAGTAAAACACCCGGTCCTAGATTAAAACTCGAATACTAAACAGTTACACTATTATTTGAAATCATTAATTTATTTTTGCTCTTCAGCGCAGTTAACATAGGTTATTTACAAGAGGTAGTGTCACTTCTTTAATTCAAACAATAATACTAAACAGTTACACTCTTATTTGAAATCATTAATTTATTTTAAATTTGATGGCACAACCGCACATTGAGGCTACTAACACTCGACTCTTTCCACTCGTATTTATTTAACGTGGAGGCGTGACTTGCCTCCACGGAATCCAGATCGCTATTAATTATCTCATCCGAAGCGACAGAATACCGAAACTTTCATTCATTGCTCCGATGACCATATAATGGATGATCAACGAAGGGATGTGCACACACACAGATGGGGTTGCATCACCCTCTCATGCTGTACATGAGCAAGCGGACCGTGGATACATCACATCTACAAGGTTGCGGGCTGGTGCAAATATTTCGATATAGGGTGTTTGCACGATCAGCGACTGCGTAAAGCATTTATGCTGATCGTGTACATGTTGGTGGCATCTCCACATACCCGAATTCTCGATGGTAATTTTCCATTTTGAGAACTCGACTTGCTTGGGCGCTCAGCCATATACCTTCATGTATTTGTCGGTCGGATGACCAATCGATGTAGGCATATGTGCTAAAGGAAAGATAAAATTTTCCTGCATGTGTGCGGCTGGCGCGTAAAGGTATATCTCCTGGATATTGTTCGGGCAATGTTGGTTGCTAGATGGTGCAACCAAATTGCTCTTACGTGTGGAGGATGGCTATTACGTGATGGAAATCGAACCGAGACATGTTCAATGGATTGGTTCAGTACATGTTGGTTGCGTGGTAATGCAACCAAATTGCCCATAAGGAACATGCCTGTTTGGTGCAGATAAATTTAGCATCAGCAAATATTGTGCTTTTATGCGTTTTAAGGTTTTATGGTTCAACTATAAACAGGTGAGTACTTGCTTTAAGGTTTGTATACCCTAGGTGGGAGTTTTTAAATGGGGTAATGGGAATATGATTGGTGGCGTTCAAGGGAACCGTCACAGCCTTTCTACTCAGCCAAAAACTGAAGCGTGCCATTATGGGTTTTAATGCAATAAACGAAAGGATATACACTCTTCGCGTGCGAGGCAAGTTTAAGAACATTACCCGCATAAATGTTCACAGACCTACAGAGGAGTCCCCTGACGACGAAAAGGAAGAATACTACGAGAACGTCGAACAGGCCCTCAATGCCTGCCCAAGATACGATGTGAAAATCTTTCTTGGTGATTTGAATACGAAAATAGGTCGGGAGCTGGTTTCAAGCAATACGCAGGTTCCCTTAGTTTGCATGAGAACACTAATGACAATGGACTACGAGTCATCGAACCGGCAGCATCAAAAGATTTGGTCGTTGCGAGTACCAGGTTTCCGCGTAAAGATTTCCACAAAGCCACCTGGGTATCACCTGATGGAGCCACTCGCAACCAAATTGACCACGTGTTGATAGATCGCCGCCACTCCTCGACTCTGATGACGGTACGAACGTACCGAAGGGCCAACGTCGATATAGTTGGTACAGTTTACCGAGCACGGATTGCCTTACGGAGACGTAATGCATCCGCGGATCAGGTTCGATTCAACACGGCTGGCTTATGCAATGAGAATACCAGTAAAACCTTTGGTCATGCGCTAGGACTCACCCTCGTGGGCTTTTCAAAGTCAGTTACTTCGTCCTGTAGGCTCTTCAAAGTCAGTTACTTCATCCTGCGGGCTCTTCAAAGTCAGTTACTTCATCCTGTGGGCTCTTCATAGTCAGTTACTTCATCCTGTGGGCTCTTCATAGTCAGTTACTTCATAGTCAGTTACTTCATAGTCAGTTACTTCATAGTCAGTTACTTCATACTGTGGACTCATATAAGTCAGTTATTTCATCCTGTGGGCTCTTCAAAGTCAGTTACTTCATCCTGTGGACTCCTGATAGTCAGTAACTTTATCCTGTTGTCTCTTCATAGTCAGTTACTTCATCCTGTGGGCTCTTCAAAGTCAGTTACTTCATCCTGTGGACTCCTCATAGTCAGTTACTTTATCCTGTTGTCTCTTCATAGTCAGTTACTTCATCCTGTGGGCTCTTCAAAGTCAGTTACTTCATCCTGTGGACTCATAATAGTCAGTTATTTCATCCTGTGGGCTCCTCATAGTCAGTTACTTCATAGTCAGTTACTTCATGGTCAGTTACTTCATACTGGGGACTCATATAAGTCAGTTATTTCATCCTGTGGGCTCTTCAAAGTCAGTTACTTCATTCTGTGGACTTTTCATAGTCAGTTACTTCATTCTGTGGACTTTTCACAGTCAGTTACTTCATCCTGTGGACTCCTCATAGTCAGTTACTTTATCCTGTTGTCTCTTCATAGTCAGTTACTTCATCCCGTGGACTCCTCATAGTCAGTTACTTTATCCTGTTGTCTCTTCATAGTCAGTTACTTCATCCTGTGGACTCCTCATAGTCAGTTACTTTATCCTGTTGTCTCTTCATAATCAGTTACTTCATCCTGTGGGCTCTTCAAAGTCAGTTACTTCATCCTGTGGACTCATAATAGCCAGTTATTTCATCCTGTAGGCTCCTCATAGTCAGTTACTTCATGGTCAGTTACTTCATACTGGGGACTCTTCATAGTCAGTTACTTCATCCTGTGGGCTCCTCATAGTCAGTTACTTCATAGTCAGTTACTTCATGGTCAGTTACTTCATACTGGGGACTCATATAAGTCAGTTATTTCATCCTGTGGGCTCTTCAAAGTCAGTTACTTCATCCTGTGGGCTCTTCATAGTCAGTTACTTCATTCTGTGAACTCTTCATAGTCAGTTACTTCATTCTGTGGACTTTTCATAGTCAGTTACTTCATTCTGTGGACTTTTCATAGTCAGTTACTTCATTCTGTGGACTTTTCATAGTCAGTTACTTCATTCTGTGGACTCCTCATGGTCAGTTACTTCATACTGTGGACTTTTCATGGTCAGATATCTCCTGCTGCGGATTTTTCTTCGTCAGTCACATCCTGTGGACTCACACGTTCGTTGGTCAGCCCGACCTGTGGATGCCGCCTCGTCAACTCCGCATCTCCGAACATAAGATACTACATATGTACGATTGGACTGGTTGCTTGTTTTAAAGAATAAAAACTTGTCAAAATTTGACCACAGTGAAAACGTGATAAACTGAACAGTAGAAATTCACGAATGCCTCCGTGGCGGTTCCGCCAAACCCCACGGTTCGCTTTCCTAAAAAACCCCCATAACTTTCACCCAGTCTGCATAAGCTTTCGCTAATGCAATAGCATTAGCATCTTAAATGCTTCACGCATTAAAGCGAACAAATTTGTAATCAAAAAAGCCCCTGGAAAAGAGAATTCTTACCTGCATACATAACTTCGCATTTAAAATCCCCTATAAGAGTTTTCTCCAAGCTTATCATAAATTCCCTGAAAGAAAATTCATCGGTTCATATACAATACAACCGCATAATCAGTAAATCTTACCCTTGAGTTGGTTTATCCCAGCTTCATCATGTGTATCATAAATCACCAAACAAACACATTGGCTGGCGACCTACACCCAAGGGACCAAAACAAATACACGCATCTCTTGGCACCAATTAAATCCTACAGCATAAGCAAATGCAAATAGGAATTCAATACTTACCCTTACCAGTGATGCCATAAATACCATTTCCCGGTAATCTACCCAAAACCCATTAACACCATTTCTTCGATGCGTCGCGTCTATTTATTTAGCCGCGACGCACATCTCAAACAAAGATCCAATTAGCATCCAACCAGTTTCGGTTTTGTTTGCTTTATCGGACTCGCAACCCATGAATGCACATTTTCCCTTTCTTCGTTTAGATTCTTTCCCATGGCTTTGATCCATAAAAGAACCAATGTACACACATACATGTGTACCGTGGCGATCTTCTGTATGAGATCTGTTTGGTTAACCCAAAGAGAGACTTTATGTCTCTCTTGGAACAGGAAACGCATCCTTAATTTAAGAGAGCCAGTTTCACTGGCTGAATTTCTTTCGACAACGATTAAATATCGTTGAGTCGTTTTCCATCCGCTGACCACGCTGGTCACATGCCGCTCCCGCTGTCCATAGCACTGCGGACACGCGATAATACCCGGAGTCGTGAGAGGTATTTCGAACTTGTCGGTTTCTAATTGTTTGGCGAGTTTGTGCCGCAGTTCGTTTGAGATAGTGAAAAAGAATTTATAAGTGAGAAAAGTAACTTTATTTTAAAACAATGAACTCTAAATTGCTGTTGAGCGGTGCACTCTTTGCACTGATCGCCATCGTCGTTGCTGATGTCCGCACAAAATGTAATCCAATAAAGAACCTTACAAAACATTAATTAATTAATCAATAAACCAGTGTTTTAATTTGCCGTGCTGCTGTTCCTGAAAGTGTTTTCCTCATTTTACTCATTGTTCTTGGTGATCGTGCTTTCGAAGAGTTTTGCATCTCTCCGTGTGGTGTCCAACGAACCGATAATTATGATGGAGGACGAAGTAGAACTCTCGCCCATGCTGGCGTCGCGACTTCGCCCCCCACACCTCTACTGTGGGCACAATTTTGTTCCGCTGAAGTTAAAAAAGTGTATCCTTGTAAAAGTATTTTCTTCCCGTTATCCTACCTCGTAGCGCTCAACTGTATGTGGAATAGAAAAAAGTCCTGAAAATTTAGTAATAAAAATGTGAAGGACCCGAACTTATAATTTTTAGGAGCACTTTTAGTAACTGCGTTAGGTGTCACAAAACTGTTGGGAGGCCCAACTTGGACGAGCGTTCGCCATAGGAAAGAAGTAGAAAAAAAAACCTGAAAATTAAGTAATTTATATTTGAAGGACCCGGCCCAAGTTTTACCACCCTGTATTTGTTCGAAGGGCAGTTTTATTTTTTCTCACCTGGAATTAAGTGCGTTGTTTAGATCTACGTTCACTTTTTCCCTTAATAGTGAATTCACTCGAACAGTGTATATTTGTGTGGAGCTGAAGATAGTCGCCATTTATTCGATACAAGGGGCGATCACAAATTGTAATATAAAGGAATAATAAATAAGAAATAATAATAAAAAAGCAAAATGCCCACTCTCCCTCTATTTTAAGCAGTACGCGAAAGCTGTTTGGAATTTTTAAGCTCTTCGACCTCTCATTCTCTAGTATTTTCGTGAATTACCCTATTTTTTATATCACACGCGTCGCAAAAACGAATTTGTTGATACCCTTAAATGTTAAAAAAAAAAGTCCGGGTGGAAGACGAGAGAAAGTAAAGGGATAAACTAAAACTAAAACAGGCATTGTTATAATTTTGCTAAGACTTCCATTGATCTCCATAAATTAATTATATAAATATAATTAAATTAGTGAGAGTTTCACTAATTTCATATTAGGTACTTTCCTCTTTATCCTCCATTGAGGACGCACTTAACCCATCTTAAGTGAAAACTAATCGGCGTAGCTTCTTGGTGACTATATAAAAGATAGTTTTACATCAGCCGATTATCTACGACTTGGAAAATCAGATAATAAAGCAATTAAACTCCAACATCGATTGTAAAAGGCGCACATGTCCTTGATATATGTTCCCTTCAACCCACCACCCAACGTGAAGGTGGCATTAACTCTTACATATCCGTAAACCGCAGTTTGCTGCACCCGATTAATTACCTATTCTTGGTGAATGTCATTTTATAGAGATCATTAACCAAAATACTAAATCCGATGAAAACAAAACTAAGAACAAGCGCTTGTGTAAACCCTTGTAATTTATAGTTTACACCAACCTGTAAGACACCTTTGTTGCGCCTGGTTTTCTACTGCGGTCTATCTCAACTCAACATTAACCAGGACATTAATTACACCAAGTTTAAATTGATTATTTACTAAAATAAGAATGGTAACCGGGTATAACATATTCTAACTTAATTAAGGTCATAGTAATCAAACTAAAACCAGATTCAAGCAATTGCATATTTGTTTCAAATCTGGTCTACGAGTGGACCAAGTCTGTAAAAACCAAAAGATTGGCATGCTAATTAATCTTATTGATACTTAGCTCCGAGTTCTTTATCGTTATGTATACGTCAACCCCAACTATTCCTTTTGCACTTATATAAACTTGTTTACGATCGCACGCACTGTACAGTAGGTGTGTATTAATATTAGATTATGTTAATTCTCATTCCTGCTAAAATCTGAAGTAGTATCGGTTTAGCTTTCAAACACTGAGGTTCGAAACGTCTCCTCCTACTTTTACCAAGGTGGTGCAGCTACATTAGCCGGCATCGGGTTTGCTTGTAGCACCGGACATGATAGACGCTCACTTTTGTGACTTATATTAAAGTATCTGTAACGTGTTAATTGAAACAGTGATATTGCATCAAGATGCTTGACGTTTCGGCTGCAGCTAAGTATACTTTCGAGACTATCGATTATTTTCTATTCGCTGTAACATTATTGATACCCACTGTGATTGGGATATATTTCGGATGGCGAAGCAACAAAACCACCGAAGAGTATTTATTTGGTGAACGAATGAAAGTATGGCCGGTCGCAATATCTTTGGTTGCAAGGTAATATCAATCATTTGTACGTTTGTGCGCTTTGTGAGACTAGTTTATGTCCTTACAGTCAAGTGTCAGGAATCGCTGTCATGGCCACACCAGCAGAAACTTACAGTTATGGAATAATGTACATCTTTACAATATTCGCCTTGGTCCTCGTCGTACCGGTATTATCGTACGTCATTTTTCCTGTATATTTTGAGAACAATGTTCGAAACTGCTACGAGGTAAATATTATCTTTTTTCGTATCGAGTGCTTGTTATTTATGTAGGTGATAGAGATTTCATTTGCAGTGTGTATTTAAAAAAACAAAAACCAAATCCATTATACAAGATAAGCCCTTCCACTCAACTTTAGCCGGACACGAAGACGGTCACATAGAGAAACACACACAACTCAGTTTTGTTAGAAAGTGTTTTCAAAAGTATCATTTATTACCTGAGTATTCACATTGGTCAATCTTCCCGAATTGCAGTATTTCGTTTTTACTCGCTGACGATTTTTTACATAAACGTGCGCTAAAAAGTAGTTTTGAGATACCCTTAAATGTCAAAGCGCAATGCGAGCGGAGGAAGATGGAGAGGATAAGGAAAGGAGGTATCAATGTATATTAGTCTTGAGTGCATTGCAAATTCAACGCTTGTGGCTTCGACGTTGTACTACTCTATCTTAAAGAATTCAATCTTAAAGAACTCTATCTTAAAGAATTCAATCTTAAAGACCTCGATTTTAAAGAATTCGACCTTCAAGAGCTCCACCTTCAAAGAATGATCTTCAGCAAATTAATTCTCAAGAATGTTACCGCTCCTGGATCTGTCCTTCAAGTTTTACATTAACTAAACCGGTCCCATAGTCCTGCGAAACAAACAACTCGCACTTAAAAAACTAGATTTTCAATAACTAAATTTTGAAAAGTCTCCACTTGAAGAAGTCTAATTTAATGGAGTTGATTTCAGGCTATTGGGCTTTCAAAAAATTAGATTAATAAAGAGTCAACGTTCTATGACTCGATCTTACGGAACTTTGTCGTAAAAAACTCGATCTTTAAGAACGCGATTAAAAACTCGATATTCAAGAGCTTAACATTTAATGAATAGGCCTTTACCAAGTATTCCTCAACAATGTAAACGCTCCCGGATCGGACTTTCAGGATTTCTTTTTTTTTTTTTTTTGTGTATTTGACTTCTCTCGGGAGAGGCGAACCTATAGCGCCGAGTGGGCGCCCCGAGATGGCATCAAATAACTGTTGCAGTTCTTTTTGAACAGTTGCAGGTTGTAACGCTCCGGAAACACTCGCGTGGGAAAGAAGTTCCACAGCTTCCCCGCTCTGTAACGGAACGAGTTCTGATGCTGGGATGTTCGCGCCGTCGGGAGATGAACCGCAAACGGGTGCGATCCATCGAATTATCTTGTGGAGCGCATATAAGCCCAATTGCGTGGAACAATACCATGAATCTCCGAAGAACAGTACCCATGATAATATCTGTAAAACAGACAGAGGTCGGCTACGCGCCTTCGATGTGATAGCGACTGTAGTCCCGACGTCAGCGCCGAGTCCCCGATCAGGCGGATCGCTCGCCTTTGTACGCTCTCAAGTAGGTCGAGGGTATGTTTAGGAGCCGAGCTCCAAACATGAGAGCAATATTCGAGCGCGGGTCTAATTTGGGATTTAATAGGAGAAGAAGTTGAGCCGCAGTAAAATATTTCTTGGATCTAAAAAGATAGCTCAGTTTTCATGAGGCTGGCCTGGCGATGTTCGACACGTGTTTATGCCATGATACATTCCCACAGACAGTGACGCCGAGCAATTTCAAACTTTCCCCAGCCTCGAGGGCCCGTCCATTCATCGTCAGCTGTGGAACCGATGATCCAGTTTTCTTCGTGAATGTTGTATATTGTGTCTTCGGTGCATTGAAGTCGACGAGATTGGCCCTTCCCCACTGCAGGACCCTATCTAGATCCTGATTCAGAGTGTCAATCTGTCTACATCTCAGCTGATGCGACGCAGATGCACCAATCGGCCGAACACTCGAAAAGGAGGAAACAAGCGTACCATCATCCGCAAAACTGAACACGTTGTTATCCGTTGTCTCCAAAAATTCATTTATGTGAAGCAAAAAAATTGTGGGAGCCAAAATAGAAACTTGAGGCACCCCTGAATTAACAGGATACAGATCCGAACACTCGCCGTCCACAATAACCCGGATCGATAGATTCTCAAGGAAGCTCTTCGTCCAGTCGCAAAGTTGTTGGGAAAGTCCATATGAACGGAGTTTGCTCAGCAATGCCCCGTGCCAGACGCGGTCAAAAGCCTTGGAGATATCCAATGCGACCGCCCTTGACTCACCATGCCGTTCAATCGCAGATGTCCATATATCGGTTATAAGTGTCAAAAGGTCTCCTGCGGACCGCCTGCCACGGAATCCGTATTGAAGATCATTCAGAAGACCGTTGCACTCCAAATACTTAACTAATTCAGTATTGATGAGATTTCCCATCACCTTAGATAAAATAGACAGTAATGCTATCGGACGGTAATTTTGTGGAAGACACCTTTTTCCCGTCTTTGGGATTGGCTGAACTCGAGCGATTTTCCAGCAGGCAGTAAAGGTGCTCCGTGCATAAGATAAGCGGAAGAGTCTGCCAAGAACCGGCGATAGTTCTGGAGCACAGTTCTTAAGGACTATTGCTGGTATTCCGTCCGGGCTGGTTGCCTTCCTACAATCCAGTTCACGTAGAATGCGTTGAATAGTGCGCGGACGAAATCTCACATCCCGCATCGAAGACTGTACCGGCGAGATCACAGGTGGCTCCAAAAGGCCGGGATCGAGGTTTGAATTCGCGGAAAATAAATTCGCGAACACATTAGCTTTATCCTTTGAATTTATGACTAACGTTCCGCTGTCTGTCACCAACGGAGGGGAAGAGGAGGAAGCAAAGTTACTGCTGACAGCTTTTGCCATTGACCAGAAGGAGCGCGAACCAGTTGGGCACCGAAGGTGCTTATCGATCACCCTGTCGTTGTTAGCTTTCTTCGCGGTATTAATCGCCTGGTTGCACACGTTTCTGATGCTAACAAAATTCGTTCTGTTAATATCGGTGGGATTGGAGCGCCATTGCTTAAAAGCTCTATTTTTTGCCGCTGTAATCAGCTCGCATTTTTTATCAAACCAAGGTTTATCAGACGAACTTCGTTTGATGGAATGTGGATTATACATCTCCATTCCCAGAGGAATAATCTCTGATACCGACTCCTGGCAAGCGTTAACATCGGAGTTTCCGAAGCACACCTCCGACCATGCAAAGGATGTGAAGAAATCTCCAGTTAGCAGCCCCATACTTCCATACATGGCGAAGCTGCCTAGGCCGGCCATTCGCTTGACATGCAAGCGGTTGCGCGACAGATACCAAGCAGTGATCTGAGTTTCCCAGTGGCGCAGAAACCCCTACGGTATAAATACTCGGTTCGGATGTCAAAAACAGATCCAGGGTGTTCGCACAATCGCCTCGGTCATCCGGCACTCGCGTCGGCTCGTCCACGAGTTGAGTCAAGTTGTGGCTTACAGCAAACATCTCCGCCAGCCCCCCAGCCTCGTCGGTTCTGTTAAAATGTAATAACCAGCCGGAATTGTGCACATTAAAATCGCCAAGGACAACAATTTCAGAAGCCGGGTGGTTGTCTGTATCCAGTCGACGGTATGTGAAAGATGTTCGAAATTATTATTAATAACTAAATCGATTTAGATAAACCCAACTTCATAAGCTATGATTTCTAAGAATAAGGTCATCAAAGGTGCGATGTTCCACGACTCCATCTTAAGAAACTTTACATTAGGTGTATTAGAAAGAAAATCATTATTTTCCCAATAAATGGCTTTAGTAATCTGCATCTCGCGTTGTATAAGTGCGATCGAGTTACGCTAAGTGGCGTTAGAAAGATAAGATTTCGTACTAAAAAACAATTTTCAGACAGTTTTGTAGTTACCTGACTCACTTTTGTTTGATCGTGCGTCAAGTATGGACACCAGCAAAGAGAAAATACACCATGCTATAAAGTTTTTCTTCGATAAAGCCGAAAACGCAAACCAAGCGGCTGAAATTGTGAATATTGTTTATGGTCCTGATACTGTAACAGCCAATCACGCCCAATTTTGGTTTCGTCGACTCCGTTCCGGTAATTTCGATGTCAAGGATGCACCATGCTCTGGAAGGGCAATCGTCGAAAATGCCACTCCCGGGTCTGTCCTTTAAGATTTTCGTCAACTATACCAGTCTCAAAGTTCTATATATCAAACAACTCCCGGTTAAAAACGGGCTTTTCAATAACCAAACCTTGACAAACATCCCCTTGAAGAAATTTGATTTCACGACTTCGGAGGGTTCGACTTCTAAAAATTATAAAAGCTCAAAGTTGTTTGACTCTATTTTAAAGTAACTAACCTGCAAATACTGAATTTTCAAATATTAGATTTTAAGAAACTTGACTTCAAAAACTGCATCTTTATTGACTCAACTTTTAAGGCGACCTTCACAAATTATGCAGTTAAAGACGCAACCTTTAAGGACTTCATCTTAAAATACTGGATGCTAGTTTGACTAAATTTGTCAGGATTTGAGTTTGAGTTTGATTTAATTTTACGCCACCGTAAACGTTCAGGATTCACTCTCTGAACAGTACCAATCATAATACCTCGAGAGTTTACAAATATTCATGACTAAACCTCGAAACTAAACTAGATGACATCTGCTCGAAATCGGGACCAGTGAACAGATTTGATAAATAAGGCCAAGACCGGATCCCGGTTGAAGTGCCGATGATGATGATGAAACCTCGAAAGTTAAAGGAGGAAAACAACAATCATTTAGAAACTTTTTGGAAGTTGCGATAATGTCGGTTGTTATTGTTCGTTTTTGTGTTTGAATCAGTTGGTTTCAGAGACTCAACTAGGCTGATAATTTTTTTTTCCCATTGATCGTGCGATGAAAGGTTTTAGTACTGTGCCATTCTATAAACATCAAAATAAAATGGTGAATCTGAATTTTGGTTTAATTTAAATTCCTGTTGACAATAATCAAATTCCTCAAAAGCGCTCTTTACCCATGGACCGGACTTTCAAATGTTAGACCGTCAAATTCTCCACGTTTAAAGATTCTGTCTTACATCGTCGGCCTGCAAAGACTCAATTTCCAAGGATTAGACCGTAAAAAACCTTACCTTCAAAAACTCTTAAAGGTGCTATTTTCTAAATCTAATAAACCCTCAATTGCTTGATGTTCTACAACTTTATCTTTAATCTATGCATTGGAAGTCGAGAGTTCACATGCTCAGCTACGCCACGGATCCCTATCCTGCGCACTGTCCGTCCACACCTTACCATCTTTTTTTTAAATATGTTTCTCTCGGGAGAGGCGAACCTATAGCGCCGAAACGGCGCCCCGAAATGCCACCAAATAAACGTTGCAGTTTTTCTTGAACAGTTGCAAGTGGTAACGCTCCGGAAACACTCCCGCGGGGAGGGAGTTTCACTGCTTTCCCGCTCTGTAACGGAACGAGTTCTGTGGGGGTTGTAAGTTGTGTGCCGGCACGACACTGAATCACTGTTGTTGGAGTTGAATAACGCATTTATTGTACAATAATTTAACAACTGTTGACTTAGGACTAAAATGATAAATCCTATTCAATTCAATTCAATTTGATTTGGTAGATAATTACATTTATGGTATATTTTACAACTAGTATTTCAGAGATTTAGGATAGCAATTCCTTTACAACTATAATCTTAAATCTATATAATGACAACAGCACAATTTTAATGAATAACAAATAATAAATTAAGGGAAAACTACAAGAAAAAACCCTTATTAGTATCTTAAGACTAATATTGCACTGGCTTCCGGTTATTTTATATAGTAATGACCTCGATATAATTTTCATAGACAGAGTACATATGTAGTGATTTAGGATAACGCAAGACGGGAAACGAGAACATTGTCAGAAAAAGAACAATTGACGAAGAAGTTTCGATTGATTTTGTCAATAAGGAACTCTATCGGTTTAACGTTGGCGTTTTCATGTAGTTCATGTGTCGAATAATGCCATGGCAAATTCAGCAACATTTTCAATATTTTATTTTGACACCTTTGCAATTTTATTTTGTGTGTGCGAGCACAATTACACCATACAGGGGCCCCGTACAGGAGTATCGCTTGAAAAATGGTTTTATATATTATAATTTTATTTTCGATGCTAAGCTTTGACTTTCTACACACTAATGGATACATAACTCTTACGACTTTGTTTATTTTGTCAATTGTGGTAGTGATGTGTTTTTGAAAGATAAGTTTTTTATCTAGAATAATACCTAGATATCTACAGTCTTCGGACCAATCAATATCAACTGCACACATACTGAGTTTAGTGCCATTTGGTAGGTAGCAGAGTTTCCTACATCTCGAAAACCAGACAGCTTGTGTTTTATTACCATTTATTTTTATTTTCCATTTCCTGTAATATACTGCTAGCTTGCCAAGAGCTGCTTGCAAAGAGTTGTAGACATTAGTGAATAAGGCACCCGAAGAGAAAATGGCCGTATCATCGGCAAACATAGCTACCTGAATGTTTTCACCTAGACATGGTAAATCTGCGACAAACAATGTGAATAATATGGGACCAAGGACCGAGCCTTGGGGTACACCATGGTGGATTTGGTGAGTAGAGGATATGTCGGTTCCTAAACTCACAACATATTTTCTCGAACGAAGAAAGCTCTGGACAATTTTGATAAGCGGTATTGGCAGCTTCAGTTTTAGTAGCTTATAAATCAAGGCATCGTGCCATACCGTATCAAAAGCTTTTTCGATGTCTAGAAGAACCAGTCCCGTTGACTCCTTGTCGATGAATTTACCAGCTGTGTGGTTTTTAATGCGCAAGACTTGGTGGATTGTGCTGTGACCACTACGGAAACCGAACTGAAAGTTTGGTAAGATGTTATTGTCGTCCACAAAACGATCAATCCTTTCCTTAATGATTTTTTCTAAGAGCTTACTTAGACAGCTAAGTAGACTAATAGGTCTGTAGCTTTTGGGGCTGTTCTTCGGTTTGCCGGGTTTCGGGATAGGTATTACTTTTGCTGTTTTCCAACGACGCAATGATCATTATCCCTGGTTATGATGGTTACATTATATGTGAACCGAATTGTTTCTTTTCAGGAATACCTCTAGGGAAAATGCATATGGTAAGATTGGAATTTGCTTGGCAACCGAAGGTGCCGAATTGGGTTTTGGATTTATGATCCTATAAGCTGGACAGAATTCTTGTAGGGAATTTTCAATGCGAACTGATGCATGAAAGGTAAGAATTATTTTCCAGGAGCTTTTAGGTTATGCGTTAGATAACCTTGATACGTGAAGCATTTACAGGTGCTAATGCAATTGCATTAGCGCGAAACAATGGAAGTTGGGTTGTAGTTATGGGGGATTCTTCGGGTAAACTAAAAAGAACCCCCACATATACATCATCATCGGCACTACAACCGAAATCCGGTCTTGTCCTTATTTAGCAAGTCTCTCCACCGGTCCGATTTCAAGCTGATGTCATCCACTTTGGCACTCCCATGCGCTGAGCGTCCTGGTCTACGCCATACCTCTATCACAGACAAGGTCTAGGGCGCTGTCTCCTTGCACACATCCTGCCACAAAGTACTTTCCGAGCAGGCTTCTCATCGCGCATGCATTAGCTTCAAGGCAGATCGCATCAAACTCATGGTTTTACCGTCTCCGGAATCGTCCCCCCTCATATACGGGGCTAACAATTCTCCTTAAGACCTTCCTCTGGAACACGGCTAAGAGTTCAGGATGCCTTTTGTTGAGCACCACGGTCTCGGATCCATACATGTGTACTGGTAAGATCATGGTCTTATACAGTAGTAGCTTGGATGTTCTGGATAAATTTCGAGATTTAAAGAGCCTTGATAGACCATAGTAGGCTTTGCTGGATTTAATCAGCCGTTCGCGTATTTCTTCTTCCATATTGTTATCGGCTGATATAATTGACCCAAGGTAGTTAAATGATTGCACTACTTCAAATTCGTGCTCCGCCACCCTGATAGTTTACGTGTATACGTTTTTGTTTATTTTTTCTTTAATTTCTATTAGGTCATTGTGGTCGGCTGTACCTGCGATCCATGTAATGAACGTTTCTTGACCGTATGCTCTTCTAATTGTTGCGACAATATATATATATATATATATATATATATATATATATGTATATATATATATATATATATATATATGTATATATATATATATATATATATATATATATATATATATATATATATATATATATATATATATATATATTGAGCGGTAGCGAACGGCCAGCAACGAATATATTCCGTTCCGGCGAGACCAAAAATGGGCGTCGAGCGAACGGCTAGCAATGAATGTATAGCGCCGGATATTTAGCAGCACACCTTGGTTTATTGTCTGTAACGGTGTTCTGATGAGCACGGCCGCCAGGTGTCCGTTTCAAATGCTGCTAGTTGGGAGAATGTATCTGCATTTCAGATTTATCCTTCATGGTGCGGGAAGTTTCAATTGATTCAATTCCAGTGGAGTCCACACAAACACGAGCAAACGTCGCTGGTTAACTCGAAGCGAGAATTAACTACGAATTGACTGAATGTTCCAAAACGCACTATATTGGCTACTATTACTTTTTATTTGTATTAACGTTTTTATTTAGGATAAACAAGATTTATTCGGATTAACTGCACGAAAAAAACCAGAGGAAAATTGAACGAACCATTTTTCTACACAATGACAGCTCGACCATTAATTATTTTGTTGTGACAGCTGTTTGCTGACAGTTGTTATTAGTTGTTCGTGGGCTGCATTCAGTTGCGAATCCGTTGACTGTATTCAGTGCGAATCCGCAACATATATATATATACATATATATATATATATATATATATATATATATATATATATATATATATATATATATATATATGTATATATATAAGGGGATGGGAGCGAACATACAGGGTAAAGTCTGCGCTTTCAACCCGGCAAAGGCCAGAACGTTCCTTGTCCCCGTTCAATCCAAGTTGACATGCAGTCTCCACGTGACACCTCTGGGTGGCTACTTTGGCACCCGCCAAGCAGTGAACCAATGCATGCAGCGACATCATGAGAAAGGTTGGCGCAAGGCTAATAACCATGCCCGGGGAAACAAATTATTACGGACAATTTAACAAGTCTCTGATAAGGACCGGGTACCGGTGGAGAGACTTGCTAAATAAGGCCAAGACCGGATCCCGGTTGTAGTCCCGATTAATATATATATATATATATATATATATATATATATATATATATATATATATATATATTTTTTTTTTTTGTTTTGTTTTGTTTTATTTTTTTAACATTTGGAGTCGTCTTCCGACAACCACAGAAAATCTACAGAGGGTTTTTAATACCTCGCAGTCCACTGACACAACCGGACATCATAAAATTTAACAGGTTCTCTGCTCTTGCTGCGTCACATTCGGCGTCGATAATGAATGCTTTCTTCACTGTATCGTGTTTGTATTCAGCTTGTATTTTTGTTATCATTAAATTCAACGCCCTATTTATTTCGATTTATTTCGTCGTAATATGATGCCAGGGACTTGGATCCTTGCCGAATTTTATTGAGTTCGGCCTTGAGAACATATAGCGGGCGTGGATCACTGTCTAGTCGTACCAATATTGCATCGATGGTAAACCTAGTGTTATTATTTTCTAGTACTATGACAGCTTCTCCAACTATTTTATTGTAGATGATGTGTAACACCGTGTAATATACAGAATAGTTTATGAGCTGACTGATCGAGTCCATTAGTTTCATGCTTTGGTTCTACAGGCTGTGTACGTTGTTATATTAATAAATATAAATATATCTGACTGTCTGTCCAATGGATGTGTTGAATTTCGCCTATCCTTCTACCGGGGTTGTCCTGGTGGTCGCTGTTGCTGGTTGGTTAGGGAAAAGTTTAGGTAGCCGGGTTCGGCCCAACGGGGGTATCGTTGTTACTGAACGGTGTTGTTGAGGTCCTGATCTTCTACTCTTTTCTGTCTCCACCGGTGGCTAGTATATATGTAATGCACCACAAGACACAAAATGTCGCACTTGGAGATACGTGAAGGGGTCGCGACTGCTGGGACCAAGGATTCTGGTGATGCGGCGTTAAGGAAGTATCCTTGGCACCACACTAGTTCAATCACTGCTGGAGAGCCAAGGATTCTTGTGATGTCCCGTAAAAGAAGTATGCTTGAAACTACACTAGTTTAATCACTGCTGTTGTTGTTGTTGAATAACGCATTTATTGTACAATAATTTAACAAATGTTGACTTAGGACTAAAATGCTAAATCCTATTTTACAATCTTTTCTTATTCTTAAAATAATTTACTGGCTCCACACGAGCACTCTAAATTACACGATACAATTTTGTGTAATGCCTTTCGGCGTACAATAATATTTTTATATTTTTATATTTTTATATATTTCCTGTTAACCGAATATTTTAGGAAGAAGTTCTCTCTCTGTATATATTTTTTTTTTTTTTTTTTTTTTAATTATTATTATTAATAATAACATAAGATAAAAAAAAATTTACAAAAAAAAGAATATTAACATAATGAGATTTTAAAACGAAAAGGAATCTAAATGAAAAATTGAAACGAAAAGGAAGAATAAATAAATATGAAAAGGGAAATGAGGAATGGGAAGGGAAGGCGTAGCGTCTGAAGATCTTACTATATTTGGGGATATTAAATCCTTTCTTCATTGTCAATCCACGACCAGTTGGGATGCGATCGGTCATTTATAGATTTATCTCGATCGCCTCTGGCCATGCTAAATCGCAAGTGAACTGCAGCATTTGATATATCACTGTTATAAAGAATCCGTTTGTCCCTGGCACCACGAAAAGCGTGGTAAATAATAGGGACTCCGTGCTTGTTTTGGATAAGACCTTTTCTATCCAAGAGAGGGAACGCTTCTGGTGGGATAAACCCATTTTGGAGTGTATTCTCCAAGTACATGTCATTGGGGTAGTATGCTCCCGAGAAAAAATTATTTTCGCTGCACATTGCCCTTGCACTGTGACCACGAATAATTTTGATAATGAAATTGTCTATCCTATTTAATCCTGATTTGTCATACAGTGTCTTATTAGGATAGAATTTCCTGTATTGAGACTCAGGTGTTCTATGAAATCCGAGGCAGGAACGCAAGCACTGCCTCTCGAATATGCGAAACTTTTCCATGTAGGATGGGGAAACGTTAAACCATACCGGGCAACCATACACTAATATTGGACGAATAAATGCTGAGTACGAAATTATTTTAACTTTGTGATCTAGAAGACTATTTCGGAACAGACTTCGTGTCATTGCATATGCACTTTTAGCTACGGAGAGGGCAGCTGCTATGTGCTTATCAAAGTATAGGTATTGGTCCATCCAGATACCAAGGTACCTGACAACAGTTTTCGTTTGCAGCGGAAGATTATTGCTTCCTACAATGGAAAAGTTTTTCCAATTATTCCTTGTATCTCTTGAAGCTGTAGAAAGAGGTGTTCTGAAAAGGATGGTTTCTGTTTTTTGGAAGTTAATTTTCAATTTCCAATCGTCACAAAAGCGTTTGATTTTATTGAAGTCGTCTTGAAGAAGTCTGTTAATGGCATCGATATTTTTTTCTGATCTGTAGACTACAATATCGTCGGCATATGCAATAGCATGATTAAGGGACCCAACTAGATCACTAGTATAAATATTGAAGAGAATGGGAGAATTCACGGCTCCCTGCTGTAAGCCATTTTTAATATGGAAAGTTTTATTGGAGATTTTGTCTCCACATTTTACCACAAATTGCTTATCCATTATCATATCGTAAATGATGTATAACAGATATTCAGGCAACCTTAGATTTGATAACTTATATACAAGTCCTTCTAACCATACGGTATCGAAGGCCTTTTCAAGGTCAACCAAACATACGCCTGTGCATTGTCGTTTTGCCTTGTTCCACTGTATATCGGAAACAAGTTTTGTAGCTGCATGAACTGTATCGTGCCCCGCTCTAAAGCCAAACTGGTTGTTCGGAATGATGCCGTTTTCATCACACCAGTTTATCAATGCTTTATTTATGATTTTCTCGAATATTTTGCTTATGTTTGGAAGCAGACTAATCGAGCAGGGTTAGCGGGATTGCTCCTGTCCTTGCCCTTTTTGGGAATGGGATGGACTACTGCTATTTTCCAACGTCTTGGAAAGTATGCATTATTTAGAGCGTTATTGAACAAGGTAGTGTAAATTTTCACCGCTTCCGGAGGCAGATGTTTAAGAACAGTATTCGGAATACCATCTGTTCCAGAGGATTTCTTGTTTATAATGGATCTAAGGATGTCCATGAGTTCATTCTTATTCACAGCTATATTTGTGTGCAAATTTCTAAGCGGCGCATCCGCTCTAGTGTTTCCACTGAAGATGGTGAAACTTTTGTTGTCGGAATGCCAACTTTTCCGTTCATTGTACAGCGAAATATGGTTTAGGATAGCTCTGTTTTCGATATCGAGGTTAGAATGAATGGTTTCATTCACTCTGTGTATGGCCTCGAAACAGGCGCCAATGGAGTTCGCTTTCTCTTGCGGATCCTCGACTACTATTAGTTCTCCGTTGGAGTTGATGTGTTCCGGGGTGAGTCCTGCGTTCAGCAATATTTGACTATTCTCGGGAGTCCTCGGGACTCGAAGGCAGGGAATGTCGTTATGATCTTTTCTTCTAAATACTTTATTTATTTGCGGAAACATATTCCCACCACTGGTTTTAATGGAGAGAATTTTACGTTGCCATTCTTCATTAATTACTCTCTGTAGTTGTCACGGATCAGCTTTTGAACGTTTTTAATCAATGACTTAATTGTCTTTATTTCTTGGCTATAAGGATCGCTGTACTGTCTGTAGAGCAGTTTGAGCTGGGAGAGCAGAGCGCTGTTTTGTCTATAGAGGGCATCAATAGTTGAGTTTCTGTATCTATTAAAATTCTCCTCCATATGTGCCGCTTTTGGAGCGGAACGGTGCATTGTTTTGATGACAATGTTGTCCATCGTTGAGAGATAATGGTCTATTGCCTCATTTCGAAGGTTTCTATTAGTCGGAGGATGTATCCAACAAGCGTTGAATACACGCGGTCAGGAACACGATGGTGTCTCCTGGCCAAAAAGATGTGTGTCTGACAAACGCTGAACACATGCGGTTTGAACACGGTGGGGGCTCCTGGATGTAGAAATAAGGGCGTGACGTAACTCTGCAAATTTGGTGGCCTCTTCCGGGTAGGTTTCCCCGGCGGCTCCATAGAATCCGTCCACGAAATAGCGGTGGTTCTTGATCGTCTTTGGGTGGTCCAGGCGGATTATTTCGTCATTTCCGCTTCTGATGTCCTCCCATTCGACCTGGAGGTTATTCTGGCGCATTTCCACCGCGAACAACGTTGGCTGACCTCTCTTTTCCAAATTGAGGAATGCACCCGACATTCGTTCCTGGGCGGTGTACTGGGCACTGATTAATTGTTCAGCCATGAGTTGATCTTTAGTCCAGCGATCCTGGCCATTGTTTTGTGCTTCGGCTGGGCAGGGTGCGTTGTCTTGGCATTCAGGATGTACTTCCACTCTAGTCTGACTTTGGCGTGCATGTTCAGCTTTTGCCGTTTTAGATTTGGCGTTACTCGATGACGCCGGCATTTAGGTTAATTTCACTGAACTTTTTTCACAAAACTATTTTCACAAGCACAATCCTGATTGGTCTTGGCGTCTGGACTTGAATGTCCCGCGACCGCCTTCTATGCTGCGAGCTGGCAGCAGTGAATCTGGATCCACAGACTGGATCCGGCTCGAAGGACTTGTGGGTGTTATTAGGGTGTGTGCCAGTCACGGACACATATTTTCTTCTAATCCCAACGAATGCGAAGCTTACCTCTCCCGACGATCAAGAACTGAATAATAAAATACTGAGGATTTAGTTTAAGAGTTTTCTTTATTGGACTGGTGAACACCTATTTAACAATTACGAGGTTCTTGGTTAACACTCATTTAACAATTACAAGGTTCTTGGTTAGCATTTATTCAACGATTACGAGGTTCTTGGTTAACACTTATTTAGCAGTTACGAGGTTCTCGATTAACACTTATTTAACTATTACAAGGTTCCTGGTCAACACTTATTTAACGATTACAAGGTTCTTGGATAACACTTATTTAGCAGTTACGAGGTTCTCGGTTAACACTTATTTAACTATTACAAGGTTCCTGGTCAACACTTATTTAACGATTGCAAGGTTCTGACTGGCTGCACTCGGCGGCACGTGCACACACCACGAATAATCAAATCTGACTCCATAGGGGTATGTTCTACCACGATACAATTCGACTTGAAAAAAAGGTGCGTGTAACGCACAAGTTATTATCGGACTCCTCGTAGAAATCGTCCTCAACATTCCTTGTAGTATCGAGGATGAGATGGTATGCCGTCGAAGAACCAATCCGATCGTTGAATTAGTGATTATAATAGCGATTGGACTGGAAAATTCCAACTGTAAAATCCCTACAGAAACCGTACCGGTTAGGAAGACACGCCCACACGCTGGAAGTGGTGACGACGCCAATAATTATAGATGCACACGGAAAATACTAATGCACATCTGGTCGACTAGAGGTACGAGTGTTGCGGCGGTGGTAATGGCGGTCATAAATCATAGAAATAGTTTCCTATGATGTTAACAGACACTCAAGGGTACTCTATTGTGTGTTAATCTTTTCGGCCACATAATTTGTGTAGAAATTGCCGCCCGGACGAAAATCATGTCTTCTGTCTACATTAACTAGACAGAAACATTTTATGGGTGGTGTGTAAGGGATAATAAAGGCGACGGTGTTAGATTCTTCTGTGATGTTAAATCGGCAGAAGATCGCCCGCCATCGAGACTGATCTTTTATTATCCCACTCGTTATGTCCTATTACAGGCTATTAGACATCTGGTTTGCAGATGTGCAAGCCGGCCAATAGCCCAGCCAGTGTTTTGGAAGATAATGGACATTGAGACAGTGTTTGGGTACACATTGTTCCGATCATTAGAACATCCTATCGGTCGATGTGGTGACATGTGTGTTGTTTAAAATAACACAAGGTCATTTGCAGGAAACCTACCATGGCTACGCTGCATTAGAAAATAGAAAGATCGGCCGATGGATCTATAGCCAAAAAGGTAAACACATCCTGCCGAATCTGGGGAAAAGCTCCTGAGCTATCATGGATATTTATGTCGGTTGTCCAGGGGGACAACCGAATTGTTTTCGGGATTTTAGGGTGGTGCGGCTGTGTAATTTTGCCAAGGATTCGAATTAAGGGCAGCTAAGGAGTTTATAGGATTTTTATGGGGTTAAAATGATGCGAGGGTCTTCGGGCCCTGAAAACCCCTGTGGGGTAAAAAGTATTATGCCGCGTATGGCACACGATTCACTTGAAATCCCCCGACACTTGTAATGACTATTCTTTTTTATTTAAAACTTGTTAAACAAAGGAGGGAATGATCACATTTATTCATTCAAACACTACATTCAGATACTATTAACATTTAATGTATATATAAGTCTATTTTTTTAAAACTTAGTCACTAACAGTTTTATTGTTCCGTTTTAGTTCTTCTTATTTTGAATTAACTGATACATCACGAGTTACTAAAACACAGGAATATGTATTTAATTTTTCTTTAATTGTTCTCAGTGAAAGACTGTATCTGCACAATGAGTTCCGAGTCTACTCTCGTCAAATAATAAATCGGTTCAACACAAAACTACGACACTTTAGAACACTGCTCTCAACTGACTCCTACTAGAGATTAAATTTTGGCTTTAGAAACGTGTGTGTACACAACCACGGTTGAATAGCGACTAACTAAATTAGGAAGGAAATCGTAATTTCTGCTTTTCACACATTGATCTGCCAATGGTAATCATGCTCTCTTGTGTGTTCCCCAACTCACCACACTCATCCAGGTCGAAACGTACTTGTGTATTCGTTCGACGTCGATGGGCGTAGCCAGAATGGAGAAATCAAAAGGGAAAGCACAATAACCCAGGGTTGATCTGGCTAGGTGTGTGTGCGCCAATGCCGTGTATACGGCTGGTCTACTGACCTAGTGATAATCTCTTAGGTCAACGCACTATAGCAAGACAGAAATACGAGAGAGAGGAAAACCTAGCTAAGGTTATTCACCAGCAAAAAGAGATCATTGATCCCAAGCGAATGGGTGATCTGGGAAAAGTCAATAGGACGCCGCATCGGCTGGGGATATAATACCATTCTGTGGAATGTTCGATAAATACCCAAGCCTATGGACTATGACGCAACCGCGTCGCTTGGTTTGACTTGGTTGTTGCTAACCAATACGAAAGGAATTTCCGGTGGAAATCCCATGGTTAGCGCAATAGTGTTGCCGTATGTCGTTGATTGTAGCTCAATTATGCATTATCTGCATAGAATAATGAGTTTAGCTATGCGTCCCTTTGACATGTTTTACAGGTAAATAACTTATCAAGGAAATGGGTAGGTACTGTGGTTGGAATTGTGGGCTGTTTCTCCTATAGGATAGAGAAACCCCTACACCCCCACAGACCAATAAATGTATCCAACAAGCGTTGAATACACGCGGTCAGGAATACGATAGTGTCTCCTGGCCAAAAAGATGTGTGTCAGACAAGCGCTGAACACACGCGGTTTGAACACGGTGGGGGCTCCTGGCGTGGTTTCGGTGAGAACACGGTGCTCCTTTGGTGGTCAGCGACGTTGCTTCCGTGGCTGGAATCAAATTCTAATAAATTGTTGTCTATGGACAAAACATAACCTTTATGCAGAAATAATCCTACTCCAAATAAATAGATTATACGCCGGTTGTTTTCTTCTAGTAATAATGACCTTTATTTACAAGATTGATTGGAATTTTCCTGATTGAGAAAAGAACTCAACTGGTTTGGTCGACAGTTAAACAAAGAAGGAGGAGAAATTAGCATAACAACAGAAAAGTGGTTGTCATTTGACAACCAACAGAATTAATTCAAAGAACAAATGTCAGCTGATTGCTGACAATGCTTAAGTGATGCCACATATCTGATTCAGGTGGTGCCACAATTAATTTAATTGCGAATTCGCCGGATGGTCAAGGGCGAATCCGCAACAGAGGATCTACGCCAGTGGAGCGTAGTTCTCTTTTTATTATGCGATCAAAGCGCGACCAATATGCTTTTCCGAAAACGAACGAATGTATCTGGTCGTACTGCTCAAGTATTGCATGTTCGTTTGGAACATGTATAACGGCGCCGAGGCCGTAATGGTCAGTATCATACCCGATTGTGCGAAGGCAATTTCGAGTATTTAGATCCGTGCCTAATAATTGTATTCTCTCGTCCATCAGAAGTAAGTCCAGAAAGGAGTTTCCTCTTGGATAAGATGGTGTACTTGTAGCGTACAATTCTAGTTTATATTCTGTTGCATTTGTTTGCCACCAGTTGAATAGTGCATTACCTCTTGTGTTCGGCGTGCTATCACCCCAAGCACTGTGTTTGGAGTTGAAATAATTATAAATAAATAATAATTGTTTTCCGAGTCTAACTTGAGATTACGAAAAAGGGTGTGCAGTTCGCTGATAAATTGCGAACACTGAGGAGCTTCAGGTGCATACACGGGTACCACGTACTTGACTTTGCAAAGGTATATCTATAATGCAAGCTTCCAGCAACTGAAAATTGTGTACAGCTGTGCTATAAACGACCTTATGGTGAATGCCTTCCTTAATTAAGACAGCAACTCCATCTCCTTGTGTGGCGTATGGACTACTTTAAGTAACATGGAGATAGTTTTCTCTGATTTAGGTGTGTACGTGAAGTACTCACTACTTGCTTCCCTTAGAGCAGATTTAATTTTATGATAGTCATCTAAACTATCACATAAAAAACTTATTTTATTATTACTTACATTTTTCGTTTTAAAATGTCTGCATGTTAACTTACCCAATTTAATTAGGTCTTTAGCATCCATAAAGCTAACTATGATGGGAGGCACTTTCTCCTTGTTATTGGCTGCTGCTTGTAGTTTTCCCAGCTGTTGATTCTGCTGCTGTTGTTGTTTCTGATCTTGCTCATGAGTGTTGCTTTCCGATAGGGCTTCTTTAATTTGTCGCTCCAAATCGTTTTTCTTTTTGGAGAGCTCCTCTTTCTTTTTATACAATTCCGCAATAAATTGAGCACGTTCGACATCTATGTCACTCATTTCTCTATTGCTGGTTTCGTGGTCTTCTGTTGCCAGTTCTTTGAATTTATTCCCTTCTCCGGAACAATGTGGCTTATCAGGAGTGGTCATTCCTTCTATAAGAGTTTTTACCTTAGGGTTGGCTTTATGCCCTTCGGCAAGGAGGTTTGGCTGGGATTTGGCCCTCCTCTTTGAAATCACTTTTAACACAGCTTTTCTTTTTTTCCATCATTAATTGCCACCGTTAGTTCAATTGTTTTATGGGTATATATGGTCTTAGTAGGTGCCGGCCCGACACAGGTTCACCAAGACGTCCCAAACTCCGTACCCGTTCGTCGAATTGTGGTTAAGCTTTGTTCACTGGTGTCTTGTCGATCAGGAAAAAACCATCGGGTCACTTTCGTCTAATGTCTTATTCTTTATTTTATTAGCAACTCTTTCAATATTGAACAAAAGGTTTATTTTTTTAATTCTTAAACAAAACTAATTTTTTGTCGAACATAGGATTTTTAATTCTTAAGTAAAACTTATTTTACGTTGAACATAGTATTTTAATTCTTGAACTAGACTTATTTTACGTCGAACATAGGTATTTTTTATCCTTAGTGTACACGGTTGTAACCATTATTCAAAACAATCTAACAGAAAAGGTTCAAAAATGCATAATGGCTGTAGCGCTGAATTAACAAATTTATTTAATTTGAAACAGAGGTATCTATTCTCTGTGTAGGTGCTGTAACTTTAATTTAAAACAATTTACACAAAAGGTTCAAAATCCAATCGTGGCTGTGGCACTGAATTAACAAATTTATTTAATTTGAAACAGAGGTAAGTATTCTCTATACACCGTGGTAATCACTAGCAGACTGCCCGTTTTACGTAGAGGCACTACTTGCCCTCACGGAATCCGAAATACGATTGACTAAGTTCATCGAAGCGATAGAATACCACGTACTCAATCATCGCTTCGATGACCATGTTTGGTCATTTTCCTTTTCGCATTTGTCCTACCAAAGAAGGGTTGAAACACACACACGATGATCCTTTTTGCTGCTCATCGCGTGTGTCGCCCAGCATGCGAACCATAGACTTCGAATCAAATAAAAATAAACACATTCGCAGCTGGGGCGAGTCGTTCTGAAAAGGGTTAAATGTGCTTACACGATCTTTGACTACGAGTAGCATGATTGCTGATCGTGCGCATGTTGTTGTTGGCGTCAACAGAGGTCGAACCGTCGTGTGTGTATTTACACAGACGAGTTCTCGATCCCTTTTTGCGGCCAGATGCGAGTTTCCACTTAAAGAACCTGACGCCTGGGTTGACCACCGTATGCCACGATGTATTTGTCGTTCGTTTGTCCAACCGATGTGGGCATGCATAAAAGAACCAAAAGGAAGAAATATCTCCTGTGGCATTGTAGCCGACTTCTTAGGAGACATTTTGTTGGCAGAAACTAATGTAATGTTAGTTGCGAGATGTGCGACCAATTTGCTCTTCCTATAGAAACGCTTGTGTTGCTGATGGTGTTTTACCTCAGCGCGGTTAAGCATTTCGGCGGTGGTTGGTCGTTATGAGCAGGTAAGTCATGCTTTTCAGGTTCCTATATGCCCTAGGTGGGCGTTTTAAATGGGGTAATGGGAAGATGATAAGTGGCGGTCAAGGGAGCCCCCCCCCCCCCCCCCCCCCCCAGTGACGTAGTCACGATAAAAAGATAGGGCTGGTGTCGCTCTGCTGGCGGTGTGCCAGAAAATAAGGGAAAGAAACGAAAAAGTTATAAACTAAAATGTACTATGTACAATAGATAGCATGTGCCAAGGACCCGATTACACCGCGTGATGCCGACAAGGCCGAAGGTGTGCGGTTCGGTGTGTGGCTCCCGCGGTATGTCCAGTTGGGGCTCCTGCTGAGCTTTCTTTGACCTCGTTGACTGGGCCATTTTCTTTTTGGGGGTAATAGGATACGTTTTTCGAAACGCGAGGACCCGACGCCTGGGTTGACCGCCGTATGCCACGATGTATTTGTCGTTCGTGTGTCCAACCGATGTGGGCATGCATAAAAGAACCAAAAGGAAGAAATATCTCCTGTGGCATTGTAGCCGACTTCTTAGGAGACATTTTGTTGGCAGAAACTAATGTAATGTTAGTTGCGAGATGTGCGACCAATTTGCTCTTCCTATAGAAACGCTTGTGTTGCTGATGGTGTTTTACCTCAGCGCGGTTAAGCATTTCGGCGGTGGTTGGTCGTTATGAGCAGGTAAGTCATGCTTTTCAGGTTCCTATATGCCCTAGGTGGGCGTTTTAAATGGGGTAATGGGAAGATGATAAGTGGCGGTCAAGGGAGCCTCCACCCCCACCCCCCCCCCCCCCAGTGACGTAGTCACGATAAAAAGATAGGGCTGGTGTCGCTCTGCTGGCGGTGTGCCAGAAAATAAGGGAAAGAAACGAAAAAGTTATAAACTAAAATGTACTATGTACAATAGATAGCATGTGCCAAGGACCCGATTACACCGCGTGATGCCGACAAGGCCGAAGGTGTGCGGTTCGGTGTGTGGCTCCCGCGGTATGTCCAGTTGGGGCTCCTGCTGAGCTTTCTTTGACCTCGTTGACTGGGCCATTTTCTTTTTGGGGGTAATAGGATACGTTTTTCGAAACGCGAGGACCCGACGCCTGGGTTGACCGCCGTATGTCACGATGTATTTGTCGTTCGTGCGTCCAACCGATGTGGGCATGCATAAAAGAACCAAAAGGAAAAAATATCTCCTGTGGCATTGTAGCCGACTTCTTAGGAGACATTTCGTTGGCAGAAACTAATGTAATGTTAGTTGCGAGATGTGCGACCAATTTGCCCTTCCTATAGAAACGCTTGTGTTGCTGATGGTGTTTTACTTCAACGCGGTTAAGCATTTCGGCGGTGGTTGGTCGTTATGAGCAGGTAAGTCATGCTTTTCAGGTTCCTATATGCCCTAGGTGGGCATTTTAAATGAGGTAATGGGAAGATGATAAGTGGCGTTCAAGGGAACCGCCACAGTTTTATTTGTCAAGCAACATGCAGGGACATCTGCTTTCATACGCATACACATTAACACACACACAGTTTTTTATTGGTCGTTCGGTTTATATACGGCGGTAGACGAGTTAGCACACACTTTTGTTTCCTCTTTGAGGATGACACACACACGCACGTGTAGGCGACAGTGCTGTAAAATTGATGTGGACGAGCGGCGAATGATGTGTTTTCAACAACAGTTTTAGACCGGCACTTGGCACATTGTCGTTTCATTCAATGCTACACCCCTTTTTTGGGTTTAATCAATCTTAATAATCTGTTTTACGCGCACCCTGCACAACACGTTGGCTACGAGTTCAATGACTACACAGCCGTTCTCAGTGACGGCCACACTGTTTGCACAATTCACACTTTCACACACAGGATAGAACGATCCGTATCCTTCGAACGTTAGCTGTTGAATCCTGTAGTATAACCCTTCTAGCCAAACGGTGTCGAAGGCCCTCTCCAAGTCAATTAAACAGGCACCTGTGCACTGTTTCCGACTTTTATTCCACAGAATGTCTGAAACCAGTTTAGCTGCGGCATGTGTGGTTTCATGACCAGCTTTAAAACCAAACTGGTTATTTGGGATAATGTTATTGTCCTCAACCCATTTAAGTAGACCCTCCTTTAGAACCTTCTCGAATACTTTACTGATACTCGGTAACAGAGTGATCGATCGCAGATTTTTTGGGTTTATTCTGTCTTTCCCTTTTTTTGGTAACGGTTGGATGATGGCCGTTTTCCAACGTACTGGATAATGTGCGTTGTTCAGAGCGTTGTTAAACAAGACTGCATACTCGTATATATGAAAATTGCGATTGGACGAAGATGTTTGAGTACGATATTGGGTACTCCGTTCAATCCAACTGATTTTTTGTTTCTTAATGATACAAAAACGCCATGGATGTCTTCACTAGTGATCAAAAGGCTGTTGGCGCTTTCGACAGTGATCTCGGCGTTTGCCGTATTTTCATTACTGAATTCGATAAAACCATGGTTTTCTGATAGCCACTGTGAAATGTCATTTCGAAGATGACGATAATTTGGTAGAACTTTATCCTCCAAATCATGGTTGCGGAGAATTACTTCATTTTCCTTGTACAGTTCATGAAAGACGGCTCCTACAACATTCACTTTTTACAAGGAACCTTCAAACACCAAAAGTTTATCATTTAGGATGACGTTGTTTGTGTCTATGCCTATATTTGTCAGCATTCGTTGGTTTTCGTCAGTTGGTGGTATTTGGAGACACTGAATCTCGTTTTCATTACTCCGTGTAAATATTTTATTAATCTGCGGGAACATACTAGGGTTGTTGGATTTTACTGCCCGAACTTTGTTGTTCCAATACAAATTTGCTGATAGCCTATAGTTGGCTTTTATCAGCTGTGTGGAGATTTTTTAATCTGGACTTCAGTGATATTATCTCCTGGTCGTGCCTATCAATAAATCGTCTGTCCCGTAGTTTTAGTTGAGACAGAAGTCTACTTTTTTTCCTGTGGAGTGCGTTGATTGTGGCGTTTCGGTACATGTTCATGTTGTCCGTAGGTGTGGTTTTTGGTAGTGTTTTGTCCATAGTTTGTTTTATGGTTTCGTCCATTTTTTGTATGTATTTGTCGATGTCATCGTTTGATATGTTTCTGTTGGTAGGAGGGTTAATATATTTTAAGCGAATTTCTCTTGTTAAGGTTCTCGTGAAACGCGTCCATCGCATACTCCCATAGTTATAGGGTTGCGGTATCATACATTCACCGAATTCCACAAATTCGCTTGGTGTTTTTATCACGATTGATAATGCACAATGGTCGCTGTCATACTCAATTGTGCGTAGGCAGTTTATATTTTGTCTGTTAGTATGTTTACGTTTAAGTCGTGTATCAATAAGCATAATATCTAGGAACGATCCTTTGGCGGATTTATACGTGTTACGCGTCTGTGGGCGCGTGCAACGCTCTCAGGTAAGTAAGTTCTTTGAAGGTAGGAACCTTACCTGCGCAGAATTGTGCGTTCGTATAACGCTACAATCCCCCTCTGGGGAAAGAAGGATCTTCTGTAGCTAGCAGGTCAGCCTTATATTCAATGCGATGTTGATCTAACCAACCAGCTAGTTGATTTCCTCTCGTGTTGGATATGCTATTTCCCCAATTTGGGTGTTTAGCATTCAAGTCGCCACCTACGATGTAATAGTTCCCTTCCGAGTAAAGTTGTAAGCATTGGAAAAGAGTCTCTAGCTCCACTATAAATAGATTTTGTTGATGTGCCTCTGGTGCATAGGCAGAAGTCACATACATCTCCCTACCTTGTCGGAGGGGTATGCGGATGATGCACGCTTCAAGCACCTGAAATCTGCGCATCTCACCACTATATATTACCTTATGTTGTAACTCTTTTTTAACAAATATTGCCACCCCTCGTCCTTGTGTGGAGTTGGGTCGGTCTCTTGGTATAATGTCGTAGTTTGTGTGACATAGCTTAGTTTCGCTAGCATGTCAGGACTTTCGTCTTGCAACAATTTAAATAGTGCGGCTCTTCTCTCGATTCTGATAAGTGAATTTACATTCACGACTAGAGCCTTAATTGTGCTTTCTGTTCGGGGGTTTATATTGACGGCTGGCTAGACAACTGCGAATAGACCCAGTCTAGTCTAGTGTCCTGGTCCTTGTTTTTGCATTTGTGTCATCTGTGTCTGAATAGCGAACAAGGTCGTGAGCACATTTGGTAGTGTTACTGTTTCTGGAGGCACAGTATGTCGCGGCGGTACCCGTGTGGTGGGTTGTGGCGTGTTTCTCCAACCAGCTGTTACTTGAGCATACGAGAACTGGAGTGTTACATTTAGTGCTGGTCGGGCTTGGACTATCGGGCGTTCTATTTTTCGTTGCTGTGAAAACTTTTTTTCCTGTAGTTCGCGGGATTTAGGACAGTCTCGATAATTAGCGGGGTGTCCCCCGCTCTTACAGACTGCACACTTTAGAAGAGATCTGTCGTCTACCCTTTCTTTACCTAACGTGCATTGTTCTGCGCTGCGGTCCTGTCCGCATCTTACGCATCGATACTGAATTTCGCAGTTTTCTGCTGAGTGCCCGAACCTTTGGCAGTGAAGACACTGGATTATATCTCTGCCTTTTTTCAATTTGTCCCGTGTGACAATTTGATGGTTCAGGATAGTGATTTTCCTAAGTCCACCAATTTTGCTACCGGGGCCCAGCTGCACCAGGTAGAATGGTAATTTACGATTCTCCCGTCTAGCCCTAGCTGTATTGAAGGGTTTTACCGCGATAAACTCGATATCATTACATTTAAATTCTCCTAGCGTTTGTAATAGAACTTCTGGTTCTGTTTCAGGGTCGACGCCTTTTAGTAGAACCGTTATATTCTTTATTTCTTTCGGGGTGTACGTGTAAAATTCCGCGGTGGCCCTTTTTAGCACATTTTTCATTTTTTCGAAGTCCTCACCCGAATTTGTCTGTATGGCAAACCTGTTCCCTGTCAGTCTTTTAATTGAAAAATCCTCCCCAATAGAAAGAGTTACCAGTTCGGTACAATCTATTCTATTTTGGCTCCAACCTTGTTCTTGCTTCACATAAATGATTTGTTGGAGGCAACGGATAACAAAGTGTTCAGTTTTGCGGATGATAGTACGCTTGTCTCCTCCTTTTCGAGTGATCGGCCGATTGGTGCATCAACGTCGCACCAGCTGAGATGTAGACTGATTGACTCTCTGAATCGGGATCTGGATAAAGTCCTGCAGTGGGGAAACGCCAATCTTGTCGACACATATTCACCACACATGCCAACAACACGATGACAGTGGAGAAACTGTCATCTCATGTTTGTTTACTGTTGTTGGTGCAGAAATTGAATTACTGTCAGATACGGGGTTTTTGGTGGGCAAATAATTTACTTACTGTTTTGGTGCGGATCAATTGATCGATGCTATTGAATTGAATGTTGCTTTAAAATAATTACCGACTTGCGTTTTGGTGCTTGACATGAGCAATTTACTGTTTAAAAATTTGAATTAAACAATTGTTGAAACATAAATATTTTGACTTTTGGTTGACAAAACAGAAGGAACACAAGCAGTGATCATCCCAAGATTGGCGGCTTGAGAGTTATAAAAAGGTATTGCTGTGCCCTTCATCTCAATACAGATTTTGTTTCAGGCATCGTTGGTTTCGGACGCCATTGTGTCAATCCTCTTTTGGCGACGTAATCCACCGTCGCAATTCCCCGAACGACATTCCTCGTTCGGCGGAACATCAACATATAGGATCTCGGCTGACGACATTCCTCATCAGGATCGCGATTCTCAAAACACTACAGCTGATGATGAATGGCTGGGCCCTCGAGGCTGGGGAAAGTTTGAAATTGCTCGGCGTCACGGTCTGTGGGAATGTATCATGGCATAAACACGTGTCGAGTATGGCCAGATCAGCCTCAGGGAAACTGAGTTATCTTTTTAGAGCCAAGAAATATTTTACCCCGGCCCAACTTCTTCTCCTATATAAATCTCAAATTAGACCCGCGCTCGAATATTGCTCTCATGTTTGGAGCTCGGCTCCTAAACATACCCTCAACCTAATTGCGTACAGAGACGAGCGATCCGCCTGATCGGGGACTTGGCGCTGACGTCGGGACTACAGTCGCTATCACATCGAAGGCGCATAGCCGACCTCTGTCTGTTATACAGATATTATCATGGGTGCTGTTCTTCGGAGATTCTTGGCATTGTTCCACGCAATTCGGTTTATATGCACTCCACAAGACAATCCGACGGATCGCACCCGTTTGTGATTCATCTCCCGACGGCGCGAACATCCCTGCACTAGAACTCGTTCCGTTACAGAGCGGGGAAGCTGTGGAACTCCCTTCCCACGCGAGTGTTCCCGGAGCGTTACAACCTGCAACTGTTCAAAAAGAACTGCAACAGTTATTTGATGGCATCTCGGGTCGCCCACTCGGCGCTATAGGTTCGCCTCTCCCGAGAGAAGTCTTATAAAAAAAAAAAAAAAAAATCCATATCTGTAATGTTGATGTGTGGCATCTTCGTTTTCCTTTTTGCTGCCTGTTGCTCTTGTTGTGGTTGTTGTTGCGTCATCTGTTGCGGTGGACATTCTTTTTGCTTGCTAGTGTTTTGTTGCGCACATTGTTGAAGTTGTTTCTGTTGCTGTTGTTAGCTGCTCCTTTTCAGCCCATTCCTTTTTTCTACGACGCATCTCTGCTAATTGTGCCCTTGCTCGGGGTAGCCTTGCTTCAAGGTCGCTGATTTCGTCCTCCTCGTCTTTAGTGTCGGTAGTCGCTAAACATACAAACATGTTATTTGTTACTTTGCCGTCATTATATGGAACCGGGGGGAATGTGTTGTCCTCTTCCATTTTTTGGCCTTTTTCGAGAAAGTCTATTGTTGCCTCGTTTGGCGTAGGAACCGGTCAACGACCGACCAAATGTTCACAGTAAGGCAATTGCTGGAAAAAAAGTGGGAATACGGAGAGACGGTTCACCAACTATTCGTTGATTTCAAAAAAGCTTACGACTCAGTCGCAAGGCAAAGATTCTACCATATTGTAGTTGAGCTGCGAATCCCGAAAAAATAGGCCGCCGTCATTCAAATCAGCATAAACGAATATAAAGGGCGAGTTAGAATAGAAAACCACCTCTCAGGACCATTTGAAATCCGGGACGGACTAAAACAGGAGGATGACCTCTCACTGTGTCTTTTTAACCTTGTCCTCGAGTATGTTATCAGAAAGGTACAAGACGACAACACGACCGGATCATCCCTGAACGGGGTCACACAAGTGCTCGCGTATGCGGATGACATCGCCGTTCTGGGCGATAATCTCGAAACTATAAGTAAAAACTGTGAAATCATCATGCAAGCAGCAGAAGAGGTGGGCCTAGAAATAAACGAAGACAAAACGAAATACATGATTACGACGAGAGCAGGTGGACCTCAGGGAACACACATAAACATCAGGGCCAAGATATTTAAAGTAAAGAATTTAAATACCTGGGAACAATACTGACGGCCAGTAACGAAATGTCGAAGGAAATTAACAAAAGACTATATTCCGGCAACGCTAGTTTGCACGCAGCCAGTAAACTGCTGAAATCCAAACTGCTATCACATAATATAAAGCTCCATGTCTATAGAACCATAATCATACCGATTGCTCTATACGGATGCGAAACATGGGTTCTCACAAAACGGGAAGAAAACAAATTCGGCGTATTCGAGAATAAAGTTTTAAGGAGTATCTTTGGAGGTAAATATAACGAGGAGGCAGGGCAATGGAGGAAACTCCACAACCACGAATTGGAAGAACTATACCGCAAACCTACAATAGTGAGAGTAATCAAGTCGCGAAGATTAAGATGGGCCGGACATGTGTCGCAGAATTCTTGACGGTAAACTAACGGGAAAGAGACCGGCAGGAAGGCCGCCACAGAGATGAGAGGACAATGTAAGGTTTGACGTTGAAGAGATCGGATCTGATGCTCAATGGTGGAAAGAGAGCTCACAGGACGGGGAGCGATGGCGGAGTCGAGTCGACGAGGTCATGAACTTCCGGATTCATACAGACCAATAAATAGTAAAAGTCAACAAAATTAGTTACACATAAGCACATACATTTTCACATTCATTCCATTCATTCATTCAACCATTTAAACTAATTAACCGATAAACACAAATCAGTATTCAAAATCAAAACATAAACAATCTGTATTTCTGTATTTTTGGATAGATGCCTATCACATCCAGATTTTTTCCTTAGGGGCTTAGGAACTTCAGATCGAACTAATGTTGCAGTGCTTGTTGAATTTCTTCATTTTTATAACCAACCAATTCCTTCTCAAAGTGAATAATACAATCTGTTATTTCGTATTTAACTCTGGTCACAAAGAGAATTCATAAATAACCCCCATATATATGGCACTAATACCGAGCATGTTGTCAAAAGCGATCATGAGTCACCGTCGGCTCATCCGCTTTGCACTGTATTTTCTCACCAACTCATCCATAATATCTGCCCCTTCTTTCGTTTTATTGTAGTCCGAAATTGTTGTGTCAACACCTTTATTGTTGTGCACGGTATTTAGGAATGTGATAATTCTACCTTTTTTGGACAATGGTCGCGGTTTCTTCAAAAACAAATATACTAGAGTACGTTTCTTGATTTTTAGGAGTTATAAAATCAGTCGTTAGTTCGCCTTTAGTTTTTCAAATTGGAATGGATGTGCAGAGCCTATGAGTAGGAAGTAAAAAAAGTGATCACTTTAACGCTCCGGCCAGAATTTTCTACATCGTTTGTTAATCTCTACAGAACATTTCCATATTGTTGCGGTTCTCTAACTGCTTTGCTTTTTCTGTGTAAACTTCCAATTTTTATCCGTACGATGTTAAGTTGTCATCTTATAACCCAAAATTTACTCACATGTTTGCCTGGTTTACAATATTTTCTCCAATTTTCGCTGCTAATTCCTCTTGCCTCAGTTGACAGATTTTTCCTTTACAGCATGAAAAATGTGTAAAGATAATTAAAACTATTTGCAGTAAACACAACTTGGCAAACTCTATCCCAAAGCAAAACTTCAGAAATCTTTACACGTAATTTGACTACTAACTATAAACTAAGACGTGTGTTACGATATACTCCATCACATAGGATATACTGTTTATAAATACACGACAGTCACCAATTTTGCTATTAAAAATTTAACCGCTGCTTTGTTATTAATATACAGACTTATTATTTATTATTATTTATTGGCCTGTAGGAACCCGGAAGTTCATGACCTCACCGACTCGGCTTCGCCATCGTTCCCTGTCCTGGGCACTCTCCTTCCACGCTTGACCATTAATATACCGACGCGTACATTAATCATTTTATTAATAAACAAACATATACGTAGCGAACGTATATGATAAAGTTTTCACCTAGCAATAATCGCACCTCGGTGAAAACTTCATTGGTTACGATATCACCACAATCCAAAAGAACGTATATTTTTGTAAGCTCTTATTAGACATTCCTTGAGTGTGGGTCCATTGGACCCGCGTGGTAAATCACGCTAGAATTTAAAAAACTCCCCTACATATTGAAACAAATTAAATTTAACCAGTTGTGTAAAAAGATTCGTCCAATACAGAAAAATCACGAAATCTCAAAATTGTCAATGTATATTTTAGGTGAAAAATATTGCATTGAACGTTGCAATCGGATCCATCGGACCCGTCTGGTAGTCGGAGGGTTAAAGCACACAGAAAAAAATAAACAAACTGGAAGAGAATTAAATTAAATTTGTTCTTGTGGTGATTAAATACATTTGTGTTGTTTCTCATTGTGACTAGGGCGTTTGTATACACTAACAGTTCAAAGTTCACAGCTTGTCGTAAGAGGCGACTAAGGGCCGAATGGTACGTGGGGTCCCAACTGCCAGTCGCCCGCCGAAATACCACCCCGTCAAGCTATATGCTCCGTGAAATGGCCGGGAGAAACCTCTGGCCATCCTTTGCAGCTTGCCCGATGAACCAGTCCGAGAAAAGATTGGTTTAGGTAGTAACTCGGTCCTAAGGTGAAATACCACACAATCACCCTGTATATTCCGCGATATCGTCGGGAGAAATTATCGATTTTGTTCGGATGTATGGCTGATAGCCCGGGCTCACACGGTGATAGGTCATGATGGTACTGTGGAGGTTTCGCCAAACCCCACGGCCCACTTACCTGAAAAACCCTCCATATCCGCGACCCAGCTCCCATTGTCTCCCGCCAATGCAATCGCATCGGCACCTGAAAATATTTCCTTTTCCAAGGACATTAATGCATACAAGCATTACATAAAATTCCTAAAAAGATTTGCATCTACAGGGGAAGTGCTTTGATGGAGAATCTTCGTACAACCGACACCAAGACGAAGATTTATGCCATAGTACCTCTCGAGATAAAGAATTCCGGAGGTACTAGTTTCCCATTCGGATACCCCTCCCCCAACCTCTCGAGGGGAGCGCGGTACTGTCAGGGCGAACATCACATATTTTGATAAATAACCGCACTTTAAAAAGCTTGTCATCGCGTAATCGGGTTCGTTCTCGAAACTCTGACGACGTTCGACTGATAACAGCATTTTGTAATATCGGTTTCACCCACCAATACGAATGTAAACGCCGTCCACCAATATTTGTAAAGGGCGAAACCTGATATCCTTGCCCTAACTGAGACCCAGGTCGATTTGTCAACCATCATGACTTATATTCGTTGCTCAGGATACGACTTACATTCAAGATTCCGTTTTAAGAGTGTAGTCTGCGTCTTCACTGCGTCTTAAATTTAGTCCCCCACCCCCAGCCTGCATGCCTTAGTTTTTAAGTTTATACGACTTGTACTAAGCGAAATAAAATGAGGGCTCTGCCTTCTATTCATTAATTTTTTTTTTTTTTTTTTTTTTTGTTATTAGACTTCTCTCGGGAGAGGCGAACCTATAGCGCCGAGTGGGCGCCCCGAGATGCCATCAAATAACTGTTGCAGTTCTTTTTGAACAGTTGCAGGTTGTAACGTTCCGGGAACACTCGCGTGGGAAGGGAGTTCCAGAGCTTCCCCGCTCTGTAGCGGAACGAGTTCTGATGTAGGGATGTTCGCGCCGTCGGGAGATGAACCACAAACGGGTGCGATCCGTCGGATTGTCTTGTGGAGCGCATATAAGCCGAATTGCGCGGAACAATACCACGAATCTCCGAAGAACAGCACCCGTGATAATATCTGTAAAACAGACAGAGGTCGGCTACGCGCCTTCGATGTGATAGCGACTGTAGTCCCGACGTCAGCGCCGAGTCCCCGATCAGGCGGATCGCTCGTCTCTGTATGCTCTCAAGTAGGTCGAGGGTATGTTTAGGAGCCGAGCTCCAAACATGGGAGCAATATTCGAGCGCGGGTCTAATTTGGGATTTATATAGGAGAAGAAGTTGGGCCGGGGTAAAAAATGTCTTGGCTCTAAAAAGATAACTCAGTTTTCCTGAGGCTGACCTGGCGATGTTCGACACGTGTTTATGCCATGATACATTCCCACAGACCGTGACGCCGAGCAATTTCAAACTTTCCCCAGCCTCGAGGGGTCGGCCATTCATCATCAGCTGTGGAACCGATGATCCAGTTTTCTTTGTGAATGTTGTATACTGAGTCTTCGTTGCATTGAAGTCGACAAGATTGGCCTTTCCCCACTGCAGGACCTTATCCAGATCCCGATTCAGAGAATCAATCTGTCTACATCTCAGCTGGTGTGACGCAGATGCACCAATCGGCCGATCACTCGAAAAGGAGGAAACAAGCGTACTATCATCCGCAAAACTGAATACTTTGTTATCCGTTGTCTCCAACAGATCATTTATGTGAAGCAAGAACAAGGTTGGAGCCAAAATAGAACCTTGGGGCACCCCCGAATTAACAGGATACAGATCCGAACACTCGCCGTCCACAACAACCCGGATCGATCGATTTTCAAGGAAACTCCTCGTCCAGTCGCAAAGCTGTTGGGAAAGTCCATATGAACGAAGTTTGCTCAGCAATGCCCCGTGCCAGACGCGGTCAAAAGCCTTGGAAATATCCAATGCGACCGCCCTTGACTCACCATGCCGTTCAATCGCAGATGTCCATATATCGGTTATAAGTGTCAAAAGGTCTCCTGTGGACCGCCTGCCACGGAATTCGTATTGACGATCATTCAGGAGTCTGTTGCACTCCAAATACTTAACCAACTCAGCATTGATGACTTTTTCCATCACCTTAGATAATATAGAGAGTAATGCTATCGGACGGTAATTTTGTGGGAGACACTTTTTTCCCGTCTTTGGGATTGGATGAACTCGAGCGATTTTCCAGCAGGCAGGAAAGGTCCTCTGTGCATAAGATAAGCGGAAGAGTCTGCCAAGAACCGGCGATAGTTCTGGAGCACAGTTCTTAAGGACTATTGCTGGTATTCCTTCCGGGCCGGTTGCCTTCCTACAATCCAGTTCACGTAGAATGCGTTGAATAGTGCGGGGACGAAATCGCACATCCCGCATGGAAGACTGTACCGGCGAGATCACAGGCGGGTGCAAAAGGCCGGGATCGAGGTTTGAATTCGCCGAAAATAAATTTGCGAATACATTAGCTTTATCCCTTGAATTTGTGACTAACGTCCCGCTGTCTGTCACCAACGGAGGGAAAGAAGAGGAAGCAAAGTTACCGCTGACAGCTTTTGCCATTGACCAGAAGGAGCGCGAGCCAGTTGGGCACCGAAGGAGCTTATTGATCACCCTGTCGTTGTGAGACTTCTTCGCGGTATCAATCGCCTGGTTGCACGCGTTTCTGATTCTGACAAAATTCGTTCTGTTAACATCGGTGGGATTGGAGCGCCATTGCTTAAAAGCTCTATTTTTTGCCGCTGTAATCAGCTCGCACTTTTTGTCAAACCAAGGTTTATCAGACGAACTTCGTTTGATGGAATGTGGAATATACATCTCCATCCCCAGAAGAATAATCTCTGATACCGACTCCGCGCATGCGTTAACATCGGAGTTTCCGAAGCACACCTCGGACCACGGAAAGGATGCGAAGAATGCTCGCAAATCGTCCCAGTTAGCGGTCCCATACTTCCATACATGACGAAGCTGCCTAGGCCGGTTGCTTGCTTGGTATGCAAGTGCTTGCGCGACAGATACCAAGCAGTGATCTGAGTTTCCCAGTGGCGCAGAAACCTCTACGGTATAAATACTCGGTTCGGATGTCAAAAACAGATCCAGGGTGTTCGCATAATCGCCCCGGGCATCCGGCACTCGCGTTGGCTCCCCCACGAGTTGAGTCAAGTTGTGGCTTACAGCAAACATCTCCGCTAGCCTCCCAGCCTCGTCGGTTCTGTTAGAATGTAACAACCAGCCGGAATTATGCACATTAAAATCACCAAGGACAACAATTTCAGAAGCTGGGTGGTTGATCTGTACCCAGTCGACGGTATATGAAAGATGTTCGAAAAATGTCGCCGGTCGATCGTCATTCGGGGAGCGGTAAAGACAACAAAGAAATTTTACGGAATTCCTCAGCACGACCCTCAACCATATGATGTCCATATTATTGGGTTCCAACGCCTCCATCCTCTGGCAAGCCAGATTGGACCGTGCGAAGACGCAGACTCCGCCCTTAAAACGGAATCTCGAATGTAAGTCGTATCCTGAGCAACGAAGATATGTCGAATCAGTTGACGAATCGACCTGGGTCTCAGTTAGGGCAAGTATATCAGGTTTCGTTGTTTGTAAATATTGTTGGACGGCGTTTACATTCTTATTGCTGAAACCGATGCACCTGATGTTACAAAATGCCGTCACCAGTCGAGCGTGGGCAGAGCCTCGAGAGCGAGACCCGTTATGCGATGACGAACCTCTTAAAGTTCCATTATTTATCATGATATCTGCATGATGTTCCCCCTGACATAGTCCCCCCGCAGAGATCCGAATGGGAGACTAGTTTACCTCCGGAATTCTTTATATCAGAACGTACCATCATGACTTATCTCCGTGTCAGTCCGGGCCATCAGCCACACATCCGAAACACCGTCGAAGATTTCTCTCGGCGATATCGCGGAATGTACAGCGTGACGGGGTGGTATCTCACCTTGGGACCGACTACCACCTAACCAACCTTTTCTCGAACCAGTCCATCAGCCAAGCACCGAAAGATGGCCAGGGATTTCTCCCAACCATTTCACGGAGCCTATAGCTTGATGGGGTGGTATTTCACCGGGCGCACAGGGCGTTGGGACCCCGGCTACCACTCGGCCTTTAGTCGCCTCTTACGACAAGCTGGCCTAGCTGTGAGTATATTCTAACGCCCTACTCACAGGGCCATTCATTCGTTCATTCACGCGGCCCGATCTGACTTGCCAAAGGATACAATTTTTAGAGCCCAATAACTTGGACATCATATTCTGAGAAAGTCGTGTTGAAGAATTCTGTTAAATTCCTTTGTTGTCTTTACCACTCCCTAATTTTTTTTTTTTACACTAACGCGCCCACAAAAGGGGATTTTGAAGTACCCTTAAATGTCAGAGCATAGTGCGAGCGGATAGAGAACAAACGGATAAGGAAAGGAGGTGTCGATGTATAATGGTCTTAAATGTCTGGACATCACAATGACGAGGAAACACATGATCAGGTAGAACATTCCACATTCGTGTGGTTCGGCTAAAGAATGACTCTCTATTTCTATTTGTGCGCCTGAAGTCCACTTTTGACGTGAACTGAATGATAATGAATGAACTAAATGATAATCGACCGGCTACACTTTCCGCACATCTTTCACGTACCGTCCACTGGATACAGATCAACCACCCAGCTTCTGAAATTGTCGTCCTAGGCGATTTTAATGTACACAACTCCAGCTGGTTGGTGCATTCCAACAGAACCGATGAGGCTAGGAGGCTAGCGCAGATGTTCGCTGTTAGCCGCATTTGGACTCAACTCGCGCTCGAATATTGTTCTCATGTTTGAAGCTCTGCTCCTAAACATACTCCCGACCTACTTGAGAGCATACAGAAACGAGCGATCCGCTTGATCGGGGACACGGGGCTGACGTTGGGACTACAGTCGCAATTACATCGAAGGTGCATAGCTGACCTCTGCATGTTTTACAGATGTTATCACGGATACTGCTCTTCGGAGATTCGTGGTATTGTTCGGCGCAATTCGATTTATATGCGCTCCACAAGTCAATCTGATAGATCGCATCAACTCGCGGTTCATCTCCCCGACGGTGCGAACATCTCTGCATCAGACTCGTTCCGTTACAGAGCGGGAAACCTGCGGAATTTCCTTCCGGGGTAAGTGTTTCCGCGCGTTACAACCTCCTACTGTTCAAGAAGAACTACAACAGTTATTTGGTGGGATATCGGGGCGTTATAAGTTCGCCTCGCCCGAGAGAATTATAATAACAAAAAAAAAAAAAGAAGATACCTGAGGGACGCAACAGAAGCATGCAAAAACAAAAAAAGGCATTTGGGGATGATAGATGAATGATGATTATGGTGATTATGGTGATTATGATGATTATGATGATTATGATGATTATGATGATTATGATGATTAAGATGATTATGATGATTACAATGATTATGATGACGATGATGATCATGATGATTATGATGATTATGATGACTATGATGACTATGGTGATTATGATGACTATGATGATTATGATAGTTATGATGATTATGATGATTATGATGATTATGACGATTATGAGGATTATGACGATTATGATGATTATGATGACGATGATGACAATGGTGATTATGATGACTATGATGATTATGGTGATTATGGTGATTATGGTTATTATGATGATTATGATGATTATGATGATTACGATGATTATGATGATGATGATGATATTGATGATTATGATGATTATGATGACTATGATGACAATGGTGATTATGATGACTATGATGATTATGATAGTTATGATAATTATGATGATCATCATATCATCATATCATCATATTATGACGATTATGAGGATTATGACGATTATGATGATTATGATGATTATGATGATTACAATGATGATGATTATCATGATTATTCAGCCACGTAAGTAGGGCGTTAGAATATACTCACAGCAAGGCCGGCTTGTCGTAAGAGGCGACTAAAGGCCGAGTAGTAGTCGGGGTGTCAACGCCCTGTGCGCCCGGTGAAATACCACCCCATCAAGCTTTGGGCTCTGTGAAATGGGCGGGAGAAATCCCTGGTCCCAAGGTGAGATCCCACCCCGTCACGCTGTACATTCCGCGATATCATCGAGAGAAATCTTCGACGGTGTTTCGGATGTGCGGCTTTAGGCCCGGACTGACACGGGGATAAGTCATGCTGGTGCCTTCTGATATAAAGAATTCCGTACGTAAACTAGTTTCCCATTCGGATCTCTGCGGGGGGGGGGGGGACTATGTCAGGGGGAACATCATGCAGATATCATGATAAATAATGGAACTTTAAGAGGTTCGTCATCGCATAACCGGGCTCGCTCTCGAGGCTCTGCCCACGCTCGACTGGTGACGGCATTTTGTAACATCAGGTGCATCGGTTTCAGCAATAAGAATGTAAACGCCGTCCACCAATATTTGCAAACAACGAAACCTGATATTCTTGCCCTAACTGAGACCCAGGTCGATTCGTCAACCGCTTCGAAATATCTTCGTTGTTCAGGATACGACTTACATTCGAGATTCCGTTATAAGGGCGGAGCCTGCATCTTCGCGCGGTCCAATTTGGCTTGCCAGAGGATGGAGGCGTTGGAACCCAATAACATGGACATCATCCGGTTGAGGGTCGTGCTGAGGGATTCCGTTAAATTTCTTTGTTGTCTTTACCACTCCCCGAATGACGATCGATCGGCGATATTTTTCGAACATCTTTCATATACCGTCGACTGGATACAGATCAATCACCCAGCTTCTGAAATTGTTGTCCTTGGCAAATTGAATGTGCACAATTCCGACTGGTTGTTACATTCTAACAGAACCGACGAGGCTGGGAGGCTGGCGGAGATGGTTGCTGTCAGCCACAACTTGACTCAACTCGTGGGGGGCCAACGCGAGTGCCGGATTTCCGAGGCGATTATGCGAACACCCTGGATCTGTTTTTGACATCCGGACCGAGTATTTATATCGTAGAGGTTTCTGCGCCACTGGAAAACTCAGATCACTGCTTGGTATCTGTCGCGCAACCACTTGCATATCAAGCGAATAACCGGTCTAGGCAGCTTCGCCATGTATGGAAGTATGCGGCCGCTAACTAGCACGATTTGCGAGATTTCTTCGCATCCTATCTATGGTCCGAGGTGTGCTTCGGAAACTCCGATGTTAACGCTTGCGCGGAGTCGGTATCAGAGATTATTCCTCTGGGAATGGAGATGTATATTTCACATTCCATCAAACGAAGTTCGTCTGATAAACCTTGGTTTGACAAAAAATGCGAGCTGATTACAGCGGCAAAAAATAGAGCTTTTAAGCGCTCCAATCCCACCGATGTTAACAGAACGAGTTTTGTTAGAATCAGAAACGCGTGCAAACAGGCGATTGATACCGCGAAGAAGGCTCACAACGACAGGGTGATCAATACGCTCAATACGAAACGTCAAAGGAAATTAACAAAAGACTACATTCCGGCAACGCTAGTTGGCATGCAGCCAGTAAACTATTAAAATCCAAACTGCTATCACGTGATATAAAGCTCCGTGTCTATAGAACCATAATCATGCCGATTGTTCTATACGGATGCGAAACATGGGCTCTCGCAAAACGGGAAGAGAACAAATTCCGCGTATTCGAGAATAAAGTTTTAAGGGGTATATTTGGCGGTAAATATGACGAGGAGTCAGGACAATGGAGGAAACTGCTCAACCACGAATTGAAAGAGCTATACCGCAAACCTACAATAGTGAGAGTGATTAAGTCACGAAGATTAAGATGGGCCGGACACGTAGCGCGAATGGGCGATGATAGGACCGTGCATAGAATTCTTGACGGTAAACTAACGGGGAAGAGACCGACAGGACGGCCGCGACGGAGATGGGAGGACAATGTTAAATTGGACCTCGAGGAGATCGGATCGGATGATCGAACGTGGAAGGAGAGTGCACAGGACAGGGAACAATGGCGGAGCCGGGTCGGTGACGTCATGAACTTCCGGGTTCCTACAGGCCAGTAAATAATAATAACGTATACTACAATGTAGTCCCGCCTTTGCAACGTGTATTTTTAATAAATGTCTATTGGGAAAGGAATTTATAGCAAGCAATCTAGTCCCGTCATCTACTCTTTTTGTGTCATGAAAACCCGCGCAAGTTAATAATTTGCATATACAAAACCCATGCATACTATCTGACATAATTTTGTTAAATTTTGTTACCAAGCACATTGAATCTAAACTATAAAAAGCGAGGCAATCATTGATTTTATTCAATTGAAAGGCGAAAACAATACATTTCAAAGCGTTACAGTCTAAGTAGGGTCCAATCCCCCTGAATAAATTTCAGATTATCATAATTGCCACAATGTTAAGTTCGTTGTCCATCTGCTTTATTGAGTCTTGTTATGTGGTTAAATCGATTTATTAATATTTCCGTAAAATTATGACAGGAATTTAAAATTAATTTCAAAAGGTTGCAGTTGTGTTAAGATCTGAACTTATGAACTCGTGGTCGTTACTTTATGATCATCTCTTTTCTACCCCTATTGTTCTGAAGGCTAATAACCTTGCCCGTAAAAATAAATTATTATGGAAAATTTAACGAGACTTGCTAAATAAGGCCAAGACCGGATCCCGGTTGTAGTGCCGATGATGATAATTGTTCTGATGATTGTGATTCCACCGATTCCATTTGCCTCTGTTGATAGGCTTCTGACGTCAAACCATTTCTGTCGCTTTCGTTATTCAATTTAAAAATAGAGTCGTTAGATCTGGTTATGTCAGTTAATAGCAAGCTACGACTTTTAATCCAGTTATACATACATACATGACATAATTTTCCTTGTGTTCAGTTTCAGATCTGCAATTTATACGCATTCAAAGTATGACGAACATGACGAATTTTAACGAGTATTCACTTTATACGACAGGCTAGTTAAACAAGTTGTGAAAAGAATACAACTAATTATCAAAAAATGTCCACATAACAATGTTAGTTTTATACGTCGGACTAGATGAAATAATTGTTTAAGCCTACTAATGAATGTAAAAAAACAATTAGTACACCAGTTCTGACTTAGCATTGTGTCTCAGTTCATACCATAAATGTATGTCAGTCATTAAGAGTCAATGAAAGTTAAAACCAGCTCCGAATCGTACTTGAATGAACAGTGCTCTGAAGCAAAGAAATAGCAATGGTGAGTTGACTATGTGACCTAAGATATTGAATAAACATTGGACTTGGTCATTAGTTGTACCTGTTGCGTTTAGTAGCCAAAGCATTTTAATTATTCCCAAGAGGATTCAAATGTAGAATTTTTAAGTGACCCACAAGTTATACCAAGATATCCCATGGTAACGAAACAATTTTGCACCAAATAAATCAAAAATCGAATGACACTGATACTAGCATCCGTATGCAGGAATTGCAGGTAAATAAGTAAATGGAGTAATACTTCGATTTAGTCTACACAAAAGTAAACCTAATTCCATTAGAATAAAACAATCAACAACCGATAATCTGGGATAACTCCGTAAATGGAATAACCTCACTATTGGCATTCGAAAGCTCAATAAATTGCAGGGTCTTACTACTTTCTTCTACTTTTACAGGTCACAAAAGGGAAAAACCCCGAAGACATGATGATATTAAACTCTGGTTCCCGTAACTTGCACAATTTGATAACTCTGCAAAAATGACCACCAGAGGAATACACAGTGTGTCGCAAAATCGACGCACTTGTGCGTATTAACGGGTTTTTCAATAGGGAACTTTGAATTTAATTTGTAAACGCACCTTTCACTAATCATCAAACTGTCACTGTCAATTTATTCAGTAAACTCAACATTTCCATCATGGTTAAGTACACGAACGAACAACGTCTGCAAATTATAACAATTGACTACCGAAATTTGGAGTCGGTGACCGCAACTTTAGGCTCCTCGATAGTATAGTGGTTAGTATACCCGCCTGTCACGCGGGAGACCGGAGTTCGATTCGCCGTCGGGGAGCCTCTGGCGCAAGACTAATGACCTTGCCGGAAAAAACAAATCATTATGGAAAATTTAACAAGCCTCAGGACTTGCTAAAGAACGCCAAGGCCGGTTCCCGGTTGTAGTGCCGATGATGATGATGATGATGACCGCAACTTTAAGAGCGTTAACTCCAATTTTCGATCGTAATTCTCGCCCTAGTAGACAGGCAATAACAAGTTTAGTGCAAAAATTTGAGTCTACATATTCGTTGTGTGATGTTGCCGTGCCAGTGAGACAACGGGTTGGTCGAAATGTTCAGGCGTCCGTAGCAAACGACCCAAATCAGTCAATGCCACGGCGTTCTCAAGAATTGGGCATCGCCCAGACCACTTTATGGCGAATTTTGCCTAAGGATCTTGGTTTACACCCATACAAGATCAAGCTGACTCAAGATTTGAAGCCGATGGGCCATTTGAAGCGACGCACGTTCTCCGATTGGGCTCTGGAAAAGATGCGCCAAGATGATGAATTTCATCGCAATATCATCTTCAGTGACGAAGCTCATTTTTGGCACAATGGGTTCGTCAATAAGCAAAACATGCGTTATTGGTCGGGTGAAAATCCGCATGTGTTTCATGAATCACCACTTCATCCACAAAAAAAAAACTGTTTGGTGGGGTTTGCATGCCGGCGGCGTCATTGGTCCTTATTTTTTCGTCGACGATAACGATCGTCACGTTACTGTGAACGGCCATCGTTATCGCGCCATGGTTACCGATTATTTATGGCCCGAATTGGAAGATATGGACTTGGACGACATGTGGTTTCAACAGGACGGTGCCACAAGCCACACAGCACACGATACAATCGATTTATTGAAGAGTAAGTTTGATGAGCGTGTTATCTCAAGAAATGGGCCAGGCGGTTGGCCGCCTCGTTCGTGCGATTTAACGCCTCTAGACTATTTTTTTTGGAGCTACGTCATGTCATTGGTCTATGCCAACAACCCGGTGACGTTGTAAGAGCTCAGAGCCAACATTGAACGCGAAATAGTGGCCTTTTCCGCCGAAATGTGTGGCCGAGTCATCGAAAATTGGGTCTGTGGCGTTTCCGCCAAACCCCACGGTACACTTACCAAAAACCCCTGTAAGATTTCTTTCTTTGCTTATCTGGAATTCCAAACCCATTCGGCACCTTCGGCACCAGACAAATTCCTGTAAACAAAATGATTCGGTTTGCACACAATGTAACCGTCATGACAGGCACCATAATTGTTGCGCCGTCTATTTTCCAACTTCGCCATGTGTACGATAAATTTCTTTATGTACACATTGGCCGGCGTCCTTTTTCTCACACCAATAAAATTCTCTAACTCGCACCATGTGCAAACAGAAGAACGCTGTTCCTACATATGTTTCCTGCGATATGAATTGTTTGTGGTATCCGAAAAACATTTTTTTCATTTAATGAGCGGCTGATATTTATTTCTTCATCATAAGCAAGAAGATTACGCCCCATGTAAAAGATGTGAAATTTATTAATGACCGAATGTCGGTGCTAAAAATACAGGGACCATGGTGCAGTATACCCGCCTGTCACGTGGGAGACCGGGGTTCGATTCCCCGTCGGGGAGCCTCTGGCGCAAGACTAATGACCTTTCCCGGAAAAAACAAATCATTATGGAAAATTTAACAAGCCTCAGGACTTGTTAAATAAGGCCAAGACCGGTTCCCAGTTGTAGTGCCGATGATGATGATGATGATGATGATATTTATTTAGCTGACCCTCATTACCGAACGATGCATAAGCAAACCAATTAGCATCCGACGAGATTCGATTTGTTTACACACATCTCTTGGATGCCCATTATACCTCTTCTTTGTGTTCCACGTTCTAATGGTTTTGATCCTTGAAAAGAACCGACGTACACCCATACATGTGTGCCATGACAATCTCCTCTAATGAGACCCGGTTATCACTACAAGTAAAGGAGATGCATCCAAGGATTCTTTTGACAGCGACTTAATATCGCTGAGTCAAATTCCATCCGCTGACAATCATGGTCACGCGATCTTCCGCTCTCCGCCGGCTGCGGAGATGCGTAATATACCTCGGGGTGGTGTCGAAGTGTTTGCAACCTCCATGTCGAATATTATTTGCGGCAGTCTCCGAAGATTGTGTTTTCTTTATTGACTTCATCATGTAACTTTCACGCAGTGCTACCGTAAAATGTTAGTAAACAAAAGGAAATGAAACGGAACAATAATCTATTAATTCAAACAAGTTATCCAACAATTGTGTTTTTCACTTAATATAAACATAAAACTAAACCAAAGGAATACTGTGTTTAATTTGTCCGCGTGTCTTGGCGGCGAGTTTTATTTCTCCTGTGTATGACGTTTCCCCCCGGTGAACTATTTACTGCGGAACTTTGATCAAGTGAATGATGGGGATGCGAAGAGAATCAGCGCCGTACGCCGGTGCACAATGCTTCGCACCCCACAGGTCCAACGAATCGACCGCTGCAAACGTGCCCGCGGTGCCCATATGAACGATGTCGAGTTCCATTCATAAATGTTTTGATTGTACTTCAAGCCGATAAAAATCTCAAATGGTTTGTATTTTATTTTTAAAAAAAGTTGTCAAGTCCCTTTTGGAAAACCCGATATATTGCTAACGAAAGAATAAGACAGCGCAACTGCTAAGAGTTCGGGGTTACTAAGAATGAAGCAAAAAAACATGGCGTTTTTGTAATATGCTTTACTGCCCAAAAGGACTCTCGTGCTTGACCCTTCTAGAAGGACGTTGAGTGGGTAAATTCATATAACTAACTTAAACACGGCGCCACGATGTTATAGCATTTTGCGACGACAGTAAAGAATACGATTCGAAACAACGCTGTGATGGTTGGAGCCACAACAAAGTTCACAAATCTGAGGCCATGGTCTCGTGTAGACGATGATGCATTTTTCACGCTATTATTTACGCTGTGGGATTGCTGTGTTAATTGCTGTGGTCAACGGCTTTGATAATTTATATTCTGTCAAGAAATAACCGGGAATTGATCATTTAAAACGCCCGCTGGAAAGGATTATGAAAATTCTTCTTTTTTTTTTATTAGACTTCTCTCGGGAGAGACGGACCTATAGCGCCGAGTGGGCGCCCCGAGATGCCATCAAATATATGTTGCAGTCCTTTTTGAACAGTTGTAGGTTGTAACGTTCCGGGATCGATCGCGCGGGAAGGGAGTTCCACAGCTTCCCCGCTCTGTAACGGAACGAGTTCTGATACAGGGATGTTCGCGCCGTCGGCAGACTGATGCGATCCGTCGGATTGTCCTGTGGAGCGCATATAAACTGAATTGCGCGGAACAATACCACGAATCTCCGAAGAACAGTACCCGTGATAATATCTGCAAAACAGACAGAGGTCGGCTATGCGCCTTCGATGTGATAGCGACTGTAGTCCCGACGTCAGAGTCGAGTCCCCGATCAGGCCGATCGTTCGTCGCCGTTGACTCCCAAATACGTCGGGGGTATGTTTAGGAGCCGAACATGAGCGCAATATTCGAGTGGAGGAGAAGAATTTGGGCCGGAGTAAAATATTTCTTGGCTCTAAAAAGATAACTCCGTTTTCCTGCGGCTGACCTGGCGATGCTCGAGACGTGTTTACGTCACAATACGACCCCACAGACCGTGACACCGAGCAATTTCAACCTTTCCCCAGATTTAAGGGCCTGGCCATTTATCATCAGCTGTGGAACTGATGATCCACTTTTCTCTGTGAATGTTGTATATTGTGTCTTCGCTGCATTGAAGTCGACGAGATTGGCCTTCCCCACTGCACGAACTTATCCAGATCCCGATTCAGAGAGTCAATCTATCTATATCTCAGCTGGTGCGACGTTGGTGCACTAATCGGTCGAGCACTCGAAAAAGAGGAAACAAGCGTACTATCATCCGCAAAACTGAACACTCCGACAAATCATTTATGTGAAGCAAAAACGAGGTTGGAGCCAAAATAGAACGTTGCGGCACCCCAGAATTAACAGGCTACAGATCCGAAGACCCGCCGTCTACAACAACCCGTATCGTACGTTTTTCGAGGAAGCTCTTCGTCCAATCCCAAAGTCCGTATGAACGAAGTTTACTCAGCAATGCACCGTGCCATACGCGGTAAAAAGCCTTGGAGATATAAAATGCGACCGTTCTTGCCTCACCAAACTGCTCAAGTGCAGATGTCAATATATCGGTTATAGTCAAGAGGACTCCCATGGACCGACTGCCACGGAATCCGTATTGACGATCATTCAAAAGTCCGTTGCAACCCAAATACTTAATTAACTCAGTATTGATGAGCTCTTCCATCACCTTAGATAACATAGACAATAATGTTATCGGCCGGTAATTTTGTGGGAGACACTTTTTTCCCGTCTTTGGGATTGGCTGAACTCGAGGGATTTTCCAGCAGGTAGGAAATGTCGTCCGTGCATAAGATAAGCGAAAGAGTCTGCCAAGAATTGGCGATAGTTTTGGAGCACAGTTCTTAAGGACTATTGCTGGTATTCCGTCTGGGTCGGTTGCCTTCCTCAGTCCAGTTCACGTAGAATGCGTTGAATAGTACGCGGGCGAAATCTCACATTCCCCATGGAAGACCGTACCGGCGCGATCACAGGTGGCTGCAAAGGACCGGGATCGAGGTTTGAATTCGCGGAAAACAAATTCGCGAACACATAGGCTTTATCTTTTGAATTTGTGACTGACGTCGCGCTATCTATCACCAACGGGGGAAAAGAGGAGGGAGCGAAGTTACTGCTGACAGCCATTTCCATGGAGCGCGAACCAGTCGGGCACTGAAGGAGTTTATTGGTCACTCTGTTATTGTGAGATTTCTTCGCGATATCAATCGCCTGGTTGCACGGGTTTCGGATTCTAACAAAATTCGTTCTGTTAACATCGGTAGGATTGCAGCGCCATTGCTTAAAAGCTCTATTATTTGCCGCTGTCATTTTTTATCAAGCCAAGGCTTATCAGATGAACTTCGTTTTATAGAATGTGGAATGTAAATCTCCATCCCTAGAAGAATAATCTCTGTGGTCGACTCCGCGCAAGCTTTAACATCGGAGTTTCCGAAGCACACCTCCGACCATGGAAAGGATGCGAAGAAATTTCGCAAATCGTTCCAGTTTACAGCCACATACCTCCGTACATAGTTGCGCGACAGATACCAAGCAGTGATCTGAGTTTCCTAGTGGCGCAGAAACCTCTACGGTATAAATATTCGGTTCGGATGTCAAAAACAGATCCAGGGTGTTCACATTATCACCTCGGACATCCGGCACTCGCGTGGTTTCCCCCACAAGTTGAGTCAAGTTGCTAACAGCAAACATCTCCGCCAGCCTCGCAGCCTCGACGGTTCTGTTAGAATGTACTAACCAGCCGGAATTGATCATCATTCATGACGTGAAGTTTGAACACGATCTGCCATTTAGTTTGTTTACATTGTTCAATTTTGTCAGTTCATCTCAAGTGTGTTTTGCGTTCAACTTTTTAACTGATGATTCCTGGTACTTGCTTTACAGAATGTAGTTTTTTTTTCTTCACTAAGGTGGCGTGTTCGTACAGTGTCTCATGTCTGTTAGAATCGCTACCTTGTAATAAAAACGGCTTTAAGTGAACTAATCCAAGACACAAAAAGCTAAGATTACAAGCATTTTGAACATCTGTCAGCAGCTACGGCTTGGATGTGATCTTGTATAAGGGCTTATGTCTCCAGCACGTTAAAACCCCTAGCTCCAAAGCAATCGAACACTTGCTGACGGCCATGTCTCGAGGACAACTTAAGACTCAATCGAGAAGTTAGCCGATGTTTCGCCCTACAACCCCATCCAGTGGGTGATTAGTAAACGGCATTGTAGCTTTGTTGGAATCTGCAAAATATGCAAGGTAGACCACTTGAACTGTAGGCTTTTCAAACCTTATAAACACCGCGACCAGTTCGCGGCACAATCGAGGACGTAACTTCAATTTGTTGTTAGATTGTTAATTCATCCATAAGTGAACCAACAAATTTCAAGAAACACAAAATTTGAGAATCATCGCACGGTGCCCACTTTGAAATGAGGCATGCCTTTCAAAATGTATTTATTATTATGTTATATTATTTATTAGCCTGTTGGAGCCCGGAAGTTCATGACGTCACTGACTACGGTACGCCATCGTTCCCTGTCCGGTGTATTCTTTTTCCGCGGCCTTCCCAAAGATCTCTTTCTCAAGGTTCTCCCGTCAAGAATTCTACGTACTGTTATAGGTTTTTTTTTTCTTGGTTTCGATAGGAAGGTGGAAATCTTCAAGAGATAGCTCTGGACCGATCCAGAGGCATGCCGGATTTTTACCGACTAAAACCACCTCCCGCCAGGCATATATTCCCGCGGTGGCCCATTTTAGCACATTTTTCATTTTTTCGAAGTCCTCAACGGAATTTGTCTGTATGGCAAGCCTGTTCCCCGTCAGTCTTTTAATTGAAAAATCCTCCCCAATAGAAATGTAATAATGACTGATGACTGATCGCTGAGAGTTTATTAAATTTCTTTACTCTATTTATACTTAAAAGTATCAAGGTATACTTCGCTTTTGATAATGCGACTGTTATTGTTTGTGTCGCTTGTTTAAATTGCGACTGTTGCTGTTTGCGCTGCTTGTTGATATTGTGACTGTTTATTAAGTTATGTCCTCTGGAATTGGTGAATAAACGACAATAAATAAATTACCCAAATAAGCAAATCAGTGGCACCTATTGAGGCATGTTAAATGATTATTGTCGCATCATGCTGAGGTTTTTCCCAAATTTTCTATGTCCAAACTATCTTCATTCTTGTTTTGGTCTTTTACCATTTTATCCATTGTATTTTGTATTTCATGCAGTTCTCACATTCTTGTCCATTGTTTATAATTACATCATTAAAATGTCATTACTTTTGTACAGACTGCTTTCCACATGTTTTAAGGGTTTGCCGTTGGTGTCGTCGATATTTGGTGAATGTATTTTGCTGGGGCCTTTTGGTTTTTTTGGTGATGTTTTCGCGTTGTCCCGTCCTGCTTTGTTTTTGGGTTTTGCTTTGTGTCTGCTGCCAGGTTTGTGTTTAAAGTTTCTTTTTTCACTTTCTTTATTTCGAATTAAACCAGTTTTTTCCAAAACACGCTACTTTTTAAGCGTTGCTAAAACATTTTGTTGTTAAGTTGTTTGAAAATGTTTTTTTTTCTTCGAATTTTTCCCAACGCAAACCTTGTCAATATTTTTGTCAAATTCAAATCACCTTTCTTTATTTCAAGTTAAACCAGTTTTTTCCAAAACACACTACTTTTTAAGCGTTGCTAAAACATTTTGTTGTTAAGTTGTTTGAAAATGTTTTTTCTTCGAATTTTTCCCGACACAACCTATTTTCAGCAGCGATTCGACTCGAATAAATTACACCGCTGCCACCATTTTGTAATGTTCCGGGCCGTGCTTTCCCGAAACGGCGGGAGAAGAGCCCGGAGTGTCGGCGGTAAAAATGAAAGACGCGAAAAGGTCAAGTTAAAACAACGACACTTAACTTTATTCTTTGTGTATATTTAAAAGTACAAGGGTGATTTTGATTGGCGCTATGTCAGGGGGAACATCATGCATATATCATGATAAATAATGGAACTTTAAGAGGTTCGTCATCGCATAACCGGGCTCGCTCTCGAGGCTCTGCCCACGCTCGACTGGTGACGGCATTTTGTAACATCAGGCGCATCGGTTTCACCAATATGAATGTAAACGCCGTCCACCAATATTTGCAAACAACGAAACCTGATATTCTTGCCCTAACTGAGACCCAGGTCGATTCGTCAACCGCTTCGACATATCTTCGTTGTTCAGGATACGACTTACATTCGAGATTCCATTTTAAGGGCGGAGTCTGCGTCTTCACGTTGTCCGATCTGGTTTGCCAGAGGATGGAGCCGTTGGAACCCAATAATATCGGCATCATATGGTTGAGGGTCGTGCTGAGGGATTCCGTTAAATTTCTTTGTTGTCTTTACCACTCCCCGAATGACGATCGATCGGCGATATTTTTCGAACATCTTTCATATACCGTCGACTGGATACAGATCAATCACCCAGCTTCTGAAATTGTTGTCCTTGGCAAATTGAATGTGCACAATTCCGACTGGTTGTTACATTCTAACAGAACCGACGAGGCTGGGAGGCTGGCGGAGATGGTTGCTGTCAGCCACAACTTGACTCAACTCGTGGGGGGCCAACGCGAGTGCCGGATGTCCGAGGCGATTATGCGAACACCCTGGATCTGTTTTTGACATCCGGACCGAGTATTTATATCGTAGAGGTTTCTGCGCCACTGGAAAACTCAGATCACTGCTTGGTATCTGTCGCGCAACCACTTGCATATCAAGCGAATAACCGGTCTAGGCAGCTTCGCCATGTATGGAAGTATGCGGCCGCTAACTAGCACGATTTGCGAGATTTCTTCGCATCCTATCTATGGTCCGAGGTGTGCTTCGGAAACTCCGATGTTAACGCTTGCGCGGAGTCGGTATCAGAGATTATTCCTCTGGGAATGGAGATGTATATTTCACATTCCATCAAACGAAGTTCGTCTGATAAACCTTGGTTTGACAAAAAATGCGAGCTGATTACAGCGGCAAAAAATAGAGCTTTTAAGCGCTCCAATCCCACCGATGTTAACAGAACGAGTTTTGTTAGAATCAGAAACGCGTGCAAACAGGCGATTGATACCGCGAAGAAGGCTCACAACGACAGGGTGATCAATACGCTCAATACGAAACGTCAAAGGAAATTAACAAAAGACTACATTCCGGCAACGCTAGTTGGCATGCAGCCAGTAAACTATTAAAATCCAAACTGCTATCACGTGATATAAAGCTCCGTGTCTATAGAACCATAATCATGCCGATTGTTCTATACGGATGCGAAACATGGGCTCTCGCAAAACGGGAAGAGAACAAATTCCGCGTATTCGAGAATAAAGTTTTAAGGGGTATATTTGGCGGTAAATATGACGAGGAGTCAGGACAATGGAGGAAACTGCTCAACCACGAATTGAAAGAGCTATACCGCAAACCTACAATAGTGAGAGTGATTAAGTCACGAAGATTAAGATGGGCCGGACACGTAGCGCGAATGGGCGATGATAGGACCGTGCATAGAATTCTTGACGGTAAACTAACGGGGAAGAGACCGACAGGACGGCCGCGACGGAGATGGGAGGACAATGTTAAATTGGACCTCGAGGAGATCGGATCGGATGATCGAACGTGGAAGGAGAGTGCACAGGACAGGGAACAATGGCGGAGCCGGGTCGGTGACGTCATGAACTTCCGGGTTCCTACAGGCCAGTAAATAATAATAACGTATACTACAATGTAGTCCCGCCTTTGCAACGTGTATTTTTAATAAATGTCTATTGGGAAAGGAATTTATAGCAAGCAATCTAGTCCCGTCATCTACTCTTTTTGTGTCATGAAAACCCGCGCAAGTTAATAATTTGCATATACAAAACCCATGCATACTATCTGACATAATTTTGTTAAATTTTGTTACCAAGCACATTGAATCTAAACTATAAAAAGCGAGGCAATCATTGATTTTATTCAATTGAAAGGCGAAAACAATACATTTCAAAGCGTTACAGTCTAAGTAGGGTCCAATCCCCCTGAATAAATTTCAGATTATCATAATTGCCACAATGTTAAGTTCGTTGTCCATCTGCTTTATTGAGTCTTGTTATGTGGTTAAATCGATTTATTAATATTTCCGTAAAATTATGACAGGAATTTAAAATTAATTTCAAAAGGTTGCAGTTGTGTTAAGATCTGAACTTATGAACTCGTGGTCGTTACTTTATGATCATCTCTTTTCTACCCCTATTGTTCTGAAGGCTAATAACCTTGCCCGTAAAAATAAATTATTATGGAAAATTTAACGAGACTTGCTAAATAAGGCCAAGACCGGATCCCGGTTGTAGTGCCGATGATGATAATTGTTCTGATGATTGTGATTCCACCGATTCCATTTGCCTCTGTTGATAGGCTTCTGACGTCAAACCATTTCTGTCGCTTTCGTTATTCAATTTAAAAATAGAGTCGTTAGATCTGGTTATGTCAGTTAATAGCAAGCTACGACTTTTAATCCAGTTATACATACATACATGACATAATTTTCCTTGTGTTCAGTTTCAGATCTGCAATTTATACGCATTCAAAGTATGACGAACATGACGAATTTTAACGAGTATTCACTTTATACGACAGGCTAGTTAAACAAGTTGTGAAAAGAATACAACTAATTATCAAAAAATGTCCACATAACAATGTTAGTTTTATACGTCGGACTAGATGAAATAATTGTTTAAGCCTACTAATGAATGCAAAAAAAAACAATTAGTACACCAGTTCTGACTTAGCATTGTGTCTCAGTTCATACCATAAATGTATGTCAGTCATTAAGAGTCAATGAAAGTTAAAACCAGCTCCGAATCGTACTTGAATGAACAGTGCTCTGAAGCAAAGAAATAGCAATGGTGAGTTGACTATCTGACCTAAGATATTGAATAAACATTGGACTTGGTCATTAGTTGTACCTGTTGCGTTTAGTAGCCAAAGCATTTTAATTATTCCCAAGAGGATTCAAATGTAGAATTTTTAAGTGACCCACAAGTTATACCAAGATATCCCATGGTAACGAAACAATTTTGCACCAAATAAATCAAAAATCGAATGACACTGATACTAGCATCCGTATGCAGGAATTGCAGGTAAATAAGTAAATGGAGTAATACTTCGATTTAGTCTACACAAAAGTAAACCTAATTCCATTAGAATAAAACAATCAACAACCGATAATCTGGGATAACTCCGTAAATGGAATAACCTCACTATTGGCATTCGAAAGCTCAATAAATTGCAGGGTCTTACTACTTTCTTCTACTTTTACAGGTCACAAAAGGGAAAAACCCCGAAGACATGATGATATTAAACTCTGGTTCCCGTAACTTGCACAATTTGATAACTCTGCAAAAATGACCACCAGAGGAATACACAGTGTGTCGCAAAATCGACGCACTTGTGCGTATTAACGGGTTTTTCAATAGGGAACTTTGAATTTAATTTGTAAACGCACCTTTCACTAATCATCAAACTGTCACTGTCAATTTATTCAGTAAACTCAACATTTCCATCATGGTTAAGTACACGAACGAACAACGTCTGCAAATTATAACAATTGACTACCGAAATTTGGAGTCGGTGACCGCAACTTTAGGCTCCTCGATAGTATAGTGGTTAGTATACCCGCCTGTCACGCGGGAGACCGGAGTTCGATTCGCCGTCGGGGAGCCTCTGGCGCAAGACTAATGACCTTGCCGGAAAAAACAAATCATTATGGAAAATTTAACAAGCCTCAGGACTTGCTAAAGAACGCCAAGGCCGGTTCCCGGTTGTAGTGCCGATGATGATGATGATGATGACCGCAACTTTAAGAGCGTTAACTCCAATTTTCGATCGTAATTCTCGCCCTAGTAGACAGGCAATAACAAGTTTAGTGCAAAAATTTGAGTCTACATATTCGTTGTGTGATGTTGCCGTGCCAGTGAGACAACGGGTTGGTCGAAATGTTCAGGCGTCCGTAGCAAACGACCCAAATCAGTCAATGCCACGGCGTTCTCAAGAATTGGGCATCGCCCAGACCACTTTATGGCGAATTTTGCCTAAGGATCTTGGTTTACACCCATACAAGATCAAGCTGACTCAAGATTTGAAGCCGATGGGCCATTTGAAGCGACGCACGTTCTCCGATTGGGCTCTGGAAAAGATGCGCCAAGATGATGAATTTCATCGCAATATCATCTTCAGTGACGAAGCTCATTTTTGGCACAATGGGTTCGTCAATAAGCAAAACATGCGTTATTGGTCGGGTGAAAATCCGCATGTGCTTCATGAATCACCACTTCATCCACAAAAAAAAACTGTTTGGTGGAGTTTGCATGCCGGCGGCGTCATTGGGCCATATTTTTTCGTCGACGATAACGATCGTCACGTTACTGTGAACGGCCATCGTTATCGCGCCATGATTACCGATTATTTGTGGCCCGAATTGGAAGATATGGACTTGGACGACATGTGGTTTCAACAGGGCGGTGCCACAAGCCACACAGCACACGATACAATCGATTTATTGAAGAGTAAGTTTGATGAGCGTGTTATCTCAAGAAATGGGCCAGGCGGTTGGCCGCCTCGTTCGTGCGATTTAACGCCTCTAGACTATTTTCTTTGGAGCTACGTCGTGTCATTGGTCTATGCCAACAACCCGGTGACGTTGTACGAGCTCAGAGTCAACATTGAACGCGAAATAGTGGCCTTTTCCGCCGAAATGTGTGGCCGAGTCATCGAAAATTGGGTCTGTGGCGCTTCCGCCAAACCCCACGGTACACTTACCAAAAACCCCCGTAAGATTTCTTTCTTTGCTTATCTGGAATTCCAAACCAATTCGGCACCTTCGGCACCAGACAAATTCCTGTAAACAAAATGACTCGGTTTGCACACAATGTAACCGTCATGACAGGGACCATAATTGTTGCGCCGTCTATTTTCCAACTTCGCCACGTGTACGATAAATTTCTTTATGTACACATTGGCCGGCGTCCTTTTTCTCACACCAATAAAATTCTCTAACTCGCACCATGTGCAAACAGAAGAACGCTGTTCCTACATATGTTTCCTGTGATACCACAAACAATTCATATCGTTTGTGGTATCCGAAAAACATTTTTTTCATTTAATGAGCGCCTGATATTTATTTAGCTGACCCTCATTACCGAACGATGCATAAGCAAACCCATTAGCATCCGACGAGATTCGATTTGTTTACACACATCTCTTGGATGCCCATTATACCTCTTCTTTGTGTTCCACGTTCTAATGGTTTTGATCCTTGAAAAGAACCGACGTACACCCATACATGTGTGCCATGACAATCTCCTCTAATGAGATCCGGTTATCACTACAAGTAAAGGAGATGCATCCAAGGATTCTTTTGACAGCGACTTAATATCGCTGAGTCAAATTCCATCCGCTGACAATCATGGTCACGCGATCTTCCGCTCTCCGCCGGCTGCGGAGATGCGTAATATACCTCGGGGTCGTGTCGAAGTGTTTGCAACCTCCATGTCGAATATTATTTGCGGCAGTCTCCGAAGATTGTGTTTTCTTTATTGACTTCATCATGTAACTTTCACGCAGTGCTACCGTAAAATGTTAGTAAACAAAAGGAAATGAAACGGAACAATAATCTATTAATTCAAACAAGTTATCCAACAATTGTGTTTTTCACTTAATATAAACATAAAACTAAACCAAAGGAATACTGTGTTTAATTTGTCCGCGTGTCTTGGCGGCGAGTTTTATTTCTCCTGTGTATGACGTTTCGCCCCGGTGAACTATTTACTGCGGAACTTTGATCAAGTGAATGATGGGGATGCGAAGAGAATCAGCGCCGTACGCCGGTGCACAATGCTTCGCACCGCACAGGTCCAACGAATCGACCGCTGCAAACGTGCCCGCGGTGCCCATATGAACGATGTCGAGTTCCATTCATAAATGTTTTGATTGTACTTCAAGCCGATAAAAATCTCAAATGGTTTGCGTTTTATTTTTAAAAAAAGTTGTCAAGTCCCTATTGGAAAACCCGATATATTGCTAACGAAAGAAAAAGACAGCGCAACTGCTAAGAGTTCGGGGTTACTAAGAATGAAGCAAAAAAGCATGGCGTTTTTGTAATATGCTTTACTGCCCAAAAGGACTCTCGTGCTTGACCCTTCTAGAAGGACGTTGAGTGGGTAAATTCATATAACTAACTTAAACACGGCGCCACGATGTTATAGCATTTTGCGACGACAGTAAAGAATACGATTCGAAACAACGCTGTGATGGTTGGAGCCACAACAAAGTTCACAAATCTGAGGCCATGGTCTCGTGTAGACGATGATGCATTTTTCACGCTATTATTTACGCTGTGGGATTGCTGTGTTAATTGCTGTGGTCAACGGCTTTGATAATTTATATTCTGTCAAGAAATAACCGGGAATTGATCATTTAAAACGCCCGCTGGAAAGGATTATGAAAATTCTTCTTTTTTTTTTATTAGACTTCTCTCGGGAGAGACGGACCTATAGCGCCGAGTGGGCGCCCCGAGATGCCATCAAATATATGTTGCAGTCCTTTTTGAACAGTTGTAGGTTGTAACGCTCCGGGATCGATCGCGCGGGAAGGGAGTTCCACAGCTTCCCCGCTCTGTAACGGAACGAGTTCTGATACAGGGATGTTCGCGCCGTCGGCAGACTGATGCGATCCGTCGGATTGTCCTGTGGAGCGCATATAAACTGAATTGCGCGGAACAATACCACGAATCTCCGAAGAACAGTACCCGTGATAATATCTGCAAAACAGACAGAGGTCGGCTATGCGCCTTCGATGTGATAGCGACTGTAGTCCCGACGTCAGAGTCGAGTCCCCGATCAGGCCGATCGTTCGTCGCCGTTGACTCCCAAATACGTCGGGGGTATGTTTAGGAGCCGAACATGAGCGCAATATTCGAGTGGAGGAGAAGAATTTGGGCCGGAGTAAAATATTTCTTGGCTCTAAAAAGATAACTCCGTTTTCCTGCGGCTGACCTGGCGATGCTCGAGACGTGTTTACGTCACAATACGACCCCACAGACCGTGACACCGAGCAATTTCAACCTTTCCCCAGATTTAAGGGCCTGGCCATTTATCATCAGCTGTGGAATCGATGATCCACTTTTCTCTGTGAATGTTGTATATTGAAGTCGACGAGATTGGCCTTCCCCACTGCACGAACTTATCCAGATCCCGATTCAGAGAGTCAATCTATCTATATCTCAGCTGGTGCGACGTTGGTGCACTAATCGGTCGAGCACTCGAAAAAGAGGAAACAAGCGTACTATCATCCGCAAAACTGAACACTCCGACAAATCATTTATGTGAAGCAAAAACGAGGTTGGAGCCAAAATAGAACGTTGCGGCACCCCAGAATTAACAGGCTACAGATCCGAAGACCCGCCGTCTACAACAACCCGTATCGTACGTTTTTCGAGGAAGCTCTTCGTCCAATCCCAAAGTCCGTATAAACGAAGTTTACTCAGCAATGCACCGTGCCATACGCGGTAAAAAGCCTTGGAGATATAAAATGCGACCGTTCTTGCCTCACCAAACTGCTCAAGTGCAGATGTCAATATATCGGTTATAGTCAAGAGGACTCCCATGGACCGACTGCCACGGAATCCGTATTGACGATCATTCAAAAGTCCGTTGCAACCCAAATACTTAATTAACTCAGTATTGATGAGCTCTTCCATCACCTTAGATAACATAGACAATAATGTTATCGGCCGGTAATTTTGTGGGAGACACTTTTTTCCCGTCTTTGGGATTGGCTGAACTCGAGGGATTTTCCAGCAGGTAGGAAATGTCGTCCGTGCATAAGATAAGCGAAAGAGTCTGCCAAGAATTGGCGATAGTTTTGGAGCACAGTTCTTAAGGACTATTGCTGGTATTCCGTCTGGGTCGGTTGCCTTCCTCAGTCCAGTTCACGTAGAATGCGTTGAATAGTACGCGGGCGAAATCTCACATTCCCCATGGAAGACCGTACCGGCGCGATCACAGGTGGCTGCAAAGGACCGGGATCGAGGTTTGAATTCGCGGAAAACAAATTCGCGAACACATAGGCTTTATCTTTTGAATTTGTGACTGACGTCGCGCTATCTATCACCAACGGGGGAAAAGAGGAGGGAGCGAAGTTACTGCTGACAGCCATTTCCATGGAGCGCGAACCAGTCGGGCACTGAAGGAGTTTATTGGTCACTCTGTTATTGTGAGATTTCTTCGCGATATCAATCGCCTGGTTGCACGGGTTTCGGATTCTAACAAAATTCGTTCTGTTAACATCGGTAGGATTGCAGCGCCATTGCTTAAAAGCTCTATTATTTGCCGCTGTCATTTTTTATCAAGCCAAGGCTTATCAGATGAACTTCGTTTTATAGAATGTGGAATGTAAATCTCCATCCCGAGAAGAATAATCTCTGTGGTCGACTCCGCGCAAGCTTTAACATCGGAGTTTCCGAAGCACACCTCCGACCATGGAAAGGATGCGAAGAAATTTCGCAAATCGTTCCAGTTTCCAGCCACATACCTCCGTACATAGTTGCGCGACAGATACCAAGCAGTGATCTGAGTTTCCTAGTGGCGCAGAAACCTCTACGGTATAAATACTCGGTTCGGATGTCAAAAACAGATCCAGGGTGTTCACATTATCACCTCGGACATCCGGCACTCGCGTGGTTTCCCCCACAAGTTGAGTCAAGTTGCTAACAGCAAACATCTCCGCCAGCCTCGCAGCCTCGACGGTTCTGTTAGAATGTACTAACCAGCCGGAAATGTGCACATTAAAATCGCTAAGGACAACAATTTCAGAAGCTGGGTGATTGATCTATATCCAGTGCTTCTGTGCAATATGTTCGGGAAACCATAAAACATCCGACTGCAAAACGAATGAGGTCATCAAGTGTGCAAATTGTAGTGGGCCACATAAATCCACCGATCCAGAATGCATAAGCCGAAAGCAGTACATAGACATTCGCCGCAAATTACCCCCACGCGGACGTGGTACAGGAAATACAACGTTCCTACAGCCTCCGAGTGACAAACAGCAGCCAGTGCCCGACCGATTATCCATTGATAATTTTCCTCCACTACCCCGATCTGTGCGTCAACCTTCACTTCCTTCATCCACCTGGGAAACATTAACTATAATTTTGGATAATTTTGATAAGCGGTATTGGCAGCTTAAGCTTCAGTAGCTTATAAATCAAGGCATCGTGCCATACCGTATGAAAGGCTTTTTCGATGTCTAGAAGAACCAGTCCCGTTGACTCCTTGTCGATGAATTTACCAGCTATGTGGTTTTTAATGCGCAAGACTTGGTGGATTGTGCTGTGACCACTACGGAAACCGAACTGAAAGTTTGGTAAGATGTTATTGTCTTCCACAAAACGATCAATCCTTTCCTTAATGATTTTTTCTAAGAGCTTACTTAGACAGCTAAGTAGACTAATAGGTCTGTAGCTTTCGGGGCTGTTCTTCGGTTTGCCGGGTTTCGGGATAGGTATTACTTTTGCTGTGTTCCAACGACGCAATGATCATTATCCCTGGTTATGATGGTTACATTATATGTGAACCGAATTGTTTCTTTTCAGGAATACCTCTAGGGAAAATGCATATGGTAAGATTGGAATTTGCTTGGCAGACGAAGGTGCCGAATTGGGTTTTGGATTTATGATCCTATAAGCTGGACAGAATTTTTGTAGGGAATTTTCAATGCGAATTGATGCATGAAAGGTAAGAATTCTTTTCCAGGAGCTTTTAGGTTATGCGTTAGATATCCTTGATACGTGAAGCATTTACAGGTGCTAATGCAATTGCATTAGCGCGAAACAATGGAAGTTGGGTTGTAGTTATGGGGGATTCTTCGGGTAAGCTAAAAAGAACCCCCACATATACATCATCATCGGCACTACAACCGAAATCCGGTCTTGTCCTTATTTAGCAAGTCTCTCCAGCGGTCCGATTTCAAGCTGATGTCATCCACTTTGGCACTCCCATGCGCTGAGCGTCCTGGTCTACGCCATCCCTCTATCACAGACAAGGTCTGGGGCGCTGTCTCCTTGCACACATCCTGCCACAAAGTACTTTCCGAGCAGGCTCCTCATCGCGCATGCGTGCTAGGTATCCCGCCCAAAAGAGTCTACCGAGCTTGATATTTGTTACATTAGCTTCAAGGCAGATCGCATCAAACTCATGGTTTTACCGTCTCCTGAATCGTCCCCCCTCATATACGGGGCTAACAATTCTCCTTAAGACCTTCCTCTGGAACGCGGCTAAGAGTTCAGGATGCATTTTGTTGAACACCACGGTCTCGGATCCGTACATGTGTACTGGTAAGATCATGGTCTTATACAGTAGTAGCTTGGATGTTCTGGATAAATTTCGAGATTTAAAGAGCCTTGATAGACCATAGTAGGCTTTGTTAGATTTGATCAGCCGTTCGCGTATTTCTTCTTCCATATTGTTATCGGCTGATATAATTGACCCAAGGTAGTTAAATGATTGCACTACTTCAAATTCGTGCTCCGCTACCCTGATAGTTTACGCGGATACGTTTTTGTTTATTTTTTCTTTAATTTCTATTAGGTCATTGTGGTCGGCTGTACCTGCGATCCATGTAATAAACGTTTCTTGGCCGTATGCTCTTCTAATTGTTGCGACAATATATATATATATATATATATATATATATATATATATATATATATATATATATATATATATATATATATATATATATATATATATATATATATATATATATATATATATATATATATATATATATATATATATATATATGTATATATATATTTTTTTGTTTTTTTTTTTAACATTTGGAGTCGTCTTCCGACAACCACAGAAAATCTACGGAGGGTTTTTAATAACTCGCAGTCCACTGACACAACCGGACATCATAAAATTTAACAGATTCTCTGCTCTTGCTGCGTCACATTCGGCGTCGATAATGAATGCTTTCTTCACTGTATCGTGTTTGTGTTCAGCTTGTATTTTTGTTATCATTAAATTCAACGCCCTATTTATTTCGATTTATTTCGTCGTAATATGACGCCAGGGACTTGGATCCTTGCCGAATTTTATTGAGTTCGGCCTGAGAACATATAGCGGGCGTGGATCACTGTACGCGCCGTCTAGTCGTACCAATATTGCATCGATGGTAAACCTAGTGTTATTATTTTCTAGTACTATGACAGCTTCTCCAACTATTTTATTGTAGATGATGTGTAACACCGTGTAATATACAGAATACTTTATGAGCTGACTGATCGAGTCCATTAGTTTCATGCTTTGGTTCTACAGGCTGTGTACGTTGTTATATTAATAAATATAAATATATCTGACTGTCTGTCCAATGGATGTGTTGAATTTCGCCTATCCTTCTACCGGGGTTGTCCTGGTGGTCGCTGTTGCTGGTTGGTTAGGGAAAAGTTTAGGTAGCCGGGTTCGGCCCAACGGGGGTATCGTTGTTACTGAACGGTGTTGTTGAGGTCCTGATCTTCTACTCTTTTCTGTCTCCACCGGTGGCTAGTATATATGTAATGCACCACAAGACACAAAATGTCGCACTTGGAGATACGTGAAGGGGTCGCGACTGCTGGGACCAAGGATTCTGGTGATGCGGCGTAAAGGAAGTATCCTTGGCACCACACTAGTTCAATCACTGCTGGAGAGCCAAGGATTCTTGTGATGTCCCGTAAAAGAAGTATGCTTGAAACTACACTAGTTTAATCACTGCTGTTGTTGTTGTTGAATAACGCATTTATTGTACAATAATTTAACAAATGTTGACTTAGGACTAAAATGCTAAATCCTATTTTACAATCTTTTCTTATTCTTAAAATAATATACTGGCTCTACACGAGCACTCTAAATTACACGATACAATTTTGTGTAATGCCTTTCGGCGTACACTAATATTTTTATATTTTTATATTTTTATATAATTTCTATTACCCGAATATTTTAGAAGACGAAGTTCTCTCTCTGTATTGTTTTTTTTTTGTTTTTTTTAATAAATAATATAAGGTAAAAAAGTTTACAAAAAAAAAAAAAAAAAAATTAATAAAAAAAAACAAAAAATGTTAACATGAAGAAATTTTAAAACGAAAAGGAATCTAAATGAAAAATGGAAATGAAAAGGAAGAATAAATAAATATGAAAAGGGAAATGAGGAATGGGAAGGGAAGGCGTAGCGTCTGAAGATCTTACTATATTTGGGGATATTAAATCCTTTCTTCATTGTCAATCCACGACCAGTTGGGATGCGATCGGTCATTTATAGATTTATCTCGATCGCCTCTGGCCATGCTAAATCGCAAGTGAACTGCAGCATTTGATATATCACCGTTATAAAGAATCCGTTTGTCCCTGGCACCACGAAAAGCGTGGTAAATAATAGGGACTCCGTGCTTGTTTTGGATAAGACCTTTTCTATCCAAGAGAGGGAACGCTTCAGGTGGGGCAAACCCACTTTGGAGTGTATTCTCCAGGTACATGTTATTGGGGTAGTATGCTCCCGAGATAAGATTATTTTCGCTGCACATTGCCGTTGCAGTGTGACCACGAATAATTTTGATAATGAAATTGTCTATCCTGTAGTGCACCAAGAAGCCCTACCATTTTTCTCCCACATTACATTTCCACCCACATTACATTTTTCTCCCATATTACATTTGCCTCCCACCTATAAGAAAATCCACTTGATATTCCAAACATAACATTGTAACCAAATCGAACTAAACGTTCAAATTCTCATTTATTGAATTCACATTTATTTATTCAATTTAATGCATTTGTTCGATTCAATTTCCTAAAATCAAACAGCATAATGCATTATTTTCCCAGGTAAGCTAAAAGCAATTAGCACCTAAAAAACCTGCAAGATCCAAAACCTAAAAGTGCATGTCTCCAAACAAAGGCATATCTATTCGATACGCCGACACACAATTCTTGCAATCATAAACATAATGTTTTCACACACCAGATGTTTTATGACTAGCTAATAGACACGGATTCCCAGATCCTAAACTAACAACCAATTTCCACGGATCTTGTGCTACCTATTTGAAATGCACGAAAATTCTTGTTTGCATTAGCCAGATGGCTAATACAAATAAAAACCCCAATAACGGATCAAACGATAAGTGGCGATTCATCTTGACCTTCGAAAGAACATAAAGATATTTGAAAATTAGAATTTTGAAGTGAGAAGGTGACTTGACTGGAGTCGCTTGAGGGAGTCTGGGTGTAGCGCGCATCAGGAGAAGACCTCCTCAAAAATAGTAGAGATTTAATGTAAAATCTGTTCTGAAACGAAAAATAAAATCAGTTGTAGAAAGAAACTGAAGTGTTTGTTTTTGCGAGTGTTTAGCGTGTTTAGTACGCGGAAAGTGTATAGAAGAGATCGACACATCCATGAAGGACAACTACGGTAGCCCACTCTTCCCGGGGAACCGGAAGCACGGTGGTGCACCAAAAATATTACAATCCTATTCAGTCCTGATTTGTCATACAGTGTCTTATTAGGATAGAATTTCCTGTATTGAGACTCAGGTGTTCTATGAAATCCGAGGCAGGAACGCAAGCACTGCCTCTCGAATATGCGAAACTTTTCCATGCAGGATGGGGAAACGTTAAACCATACCGGGCAACCATACACTAATATTGGATGAATAAATGCTGAGTACGAAATTATTTTAACTTTGTGATCTAGAAGACTATTTCGGAACAGACTTCTTGTCATTGCATATGCACTTTTAGCTGCGCAGAGGGCAGCTGCTATGTGCTTATCAAAGTATAGGTATTGGTCCATCCAGATACCAAGGTACCTGACAACAGTTTTCGTTTGCAGCGGAAGATTATTGCTTCCTACAATGGAAAAGTTTTTCCAATTATTCCTTGTATCTCTTGAAGCTGTAGAAAGAGGTGTTCTGAAAAGGATGGTTTCTGTTTTTTGGAAGTTAATTTTCAATTTCCAATCGTCACAAAAGCGTTTGATTTTATTGAAGTCGTCTTGAAGAAGTCTGTTAATGGCATTGTTGCTGAAATGAAAAGAAACCGAAACCAACAAACGGCGCTTCTCTAGCGCTGCCTCAGTCTCTCTTCGAGTGGACTGTATTTTTCCCCGGCACTGGCCGGCCAACGATGCTTTTGTCAATTCCAAGGATTGTACCTCCAGAGCCGGACTCTTCTCTGGATTGGCGGGCGTTGGAGTCTTTCCCAGTAAAAATCCTTAATCTACCAAAAGTGGAAACGACCAACGAAAGAAGACAAGCCAGAAAACTATACGATGACAATATAAAAAATGCGCCAATACGGTTAGAACGAGACTTTGCCTAGTTCTTTATTTGCTGAATTTTATGAATAGGAATTTTTATCTGTTTGTTCTCTTTATCGTGGTCTTTAACAAGACCTTTTCCTTGGGAGCTCCTTCGACGACTCCCGCTGTTTCAAAAAAAAAAATTGTGGCGAGAAGGCCGAACTTAGCGAGACAGGACATATGTGTCCTTCATCTTGCCTCTGACTTCTCGTCATCTTGCGATAACCAGAATCACCCACATCCGTGAGGATGTTGGGCTCGGTCTCGCGGCATCTGAAAAGAGAAGAAAAAAGGGGGGGTATCCAAGGATAGTGTGGACGGTGTTAGTCCAAGTGTTCTCTAACTACTTTTATAGAGGGATGGTGGGAAAGAAATCATACAAGACCGGTGGGTCTTGGGTGCTCCCGCTGTTTCAAAAAAAAAAATTGTGGCGAGAAGGCCGAATTTAGCGAGACAAGGACATATGTGTCCTTCATCTTGTCTCTGACTTCTGGTCATCTTGCGATAACCAGAATCACTCACATCCGTGAGGATGTTGGGCTCGGTCTCGCGGCATCTGAAAAGAGAAGAAAAAAGGGGGGGTATCCAAGGATAGTGTGGACAGTGTTAGCCCAAGTGTTCTCTAACTACTTTTATAGAGGGATGGTGGGAAAGAAATCATACAAGACCGGTGGGTCTTGGGTGCTCCCGCTGTTTCGCCGCTGCGCTCGCCTTTTATTTCCTGCGGCTGTCTCCTCGTTCGCTTGGTTTCGATAAATCACTCGTTGCCTGTTGAGTGATTTATCGCGACTGGTATACAGCTGCCTGTCATGCTCCTCCCTCTTGAGTGCTTGTGCGCTGGTGCCCGGTGCTTGTGTGTCGATGTTGAGTGCTTGTGCGCCGATGTTGAGTGTTTGTGCGGCGACGCTGAACGCATCGCCAACAGGCATCGATATTTTTTTCTGATCTGTAGACTACAATATCGTCGGCATATGCAATAGCATGATTAAGAGACCCAACTAGATCACTAGTATAAATATTGAAGAGAATGGGAGAATTCACGGCTCCCTGCTGTAAGCCATTTCTAATAATTTTAGTTTTATTGGAGATTTTGTCTCCACATTTTACCACAAATTGCTTATCCATTATCATATCGTAAATGATGTATAACAGATATTCAGGCAACCTTAGATTTGATAACTTATATACAAGTCCTTCTAACCATACGGTATCGAAGGCCTTTTCAAGGTCAACCAAACATACGCCTGTGCATTGTCGTTTTGCCTTGTTCCACTGTATATCGGAAACAAGTTTTGTAGCTGCATGAACTGTATCGTGCCCCGCTCTAAAGCCAAACTGGTTGTTCGGAATGATGCCGTTTTCATCACACCAGTTTATCAATGCTTTATTTATGATTTTCTCGAATATTTTGCTTATGTTTGGAAGCAGACTAATCGAGCAGGGTTAGCGGGATTGCTCCTGTCCTTGCCCTTTTTGGGAATGGGATGGACTACTGCTATTTTCCAACGTCTTGGAAAGTATGCATTATTTAGAGCGTTATTGAACAAGGTAGTGTAAATTTTCACCGCTTCCGGAGGCAGATGTTTAAGAACAGTATTCGGAATACCATCTGTTCCAGAGGATTTCTTGTTTATAATGGATCTAAGGATGTCCATGAGTTCATTCTTATTCACAGCTATATTTGTGTGCAAATTTCTAAGCGGCGCATCCGCTCTAGTGTTTCCACTGAAGATGGTGAAACTTTTGTTTTCGGAATGCCAACTTTTCCGTTCATTGTACAGCGAAATATGGTTTTGGATAGCTCTGTTTTCGATATCGAGGTTAGAACGAATGGATTCATTCACTCTGTGTACTGCCTCGAAACAGGCGCCAATGGAGTTCACTTTCTCTTGCGGATCCTCGACTACTATTAGTTCTCCGTTGGAATTGATGTGTTCCGGGGTGAGTCCTGCGTTCAGCAATATTTGACAATTCTCGGGAGTCCTCGGGACTCGAAGGCAGGGAATGTCATTATAATCTATTCTTCTAAATACTTTATTTATTTGCGGAAACATATTCCCACCACTGGTTTTAATGGAGAGAATTTTACGTTTCCATTCTTCATTAATTACTGATCTGTAGTTGTCACGGATCAGCTTTTGAACGTTTTTAATCAATGACTTAATTGTCTTTATTTCTTGGCTATAAGGATCGCTGAACTGTCTGTAGAGCAGTTTGAGCTGGGAGAGCAGAGCGCTTTTTTGTCTATACAGGGCATCAATAGTTGAGTTTCTGTATCTATTAAAATTCTCCTACATGTGTGCCGCTTTTGGAATGGAACGGTGCATTGTTTTGATGACAATGTTGTCCATCGTTGAGATATAATGATCTATTTCCTCATTTCGAAGGTTTCTATTAGTTGGAGGGTCTACGCCATTAGAGCATAGTTCTCTTTTTATTACGCTATCAAAGCGCGACCAGTGTGCTTTTCGGAAAACGAACGAATGTATCTGGTCGTACTGCTCAAGTATTGCATGTTCGTTTGGAACATGTAAAACGGCGCCGAGGCCGTAATGGTCACTATCATACCCGATTGTGCGAAGGCAATTTCGAGTATTTAGGTCCGTGCCTAATAATTGTAGTCTCTCGTCAATCATAAGTAAGTCCAGAAAGGAGTTTCCTCTTGGATAAGATGGTGTACTTGTAGCGTACAATTCTAGTTTATATTCTGTTGCATTTGTTTGTCACCAGTTGAATAGTGCATTACCTCTTGTGTTCGGCGTGAATCACCCCAAGCACTGTGTTTGGAGTTGAAATCTCCCGCCAGAACAAAATAATTGGTTTCCGAGTCTAACTTGAGATTACGAAAAAGGGTATCCAATGCGCTGATAAATTGCGAACACTGAGGAGCTTCTGGTGCATACACGGATACCACGTACTTGACTTTTCAAAGGTATATCTATAATGCAAGCTTCCAGCAACTGAAATTTGTGTAGAGCTGTGCTGTAAACGACCTTGTGGTGAAGGCCTTTTTTAATTAAGACAGCAACTCCACCTCCTTGTGTGGCGTGTGGACGATCTCGTCTAATGACTTTATAGTGTTTGTAGCCCAATTTGTGGCTCTGGTTTAGCTTGGTTTCGATAGCTAGAAGCACATCGGGACGTTCGGCTACAAGCAGGTTACCGAGATTATCCCTCCTTTCCACGTGGATTTGTGAATTCACATTCACAGCAATAATTTTTAGTGTTAAATTAGTTGGCGAGTTCATTGTGGTATGTTGGGTTGTCTGAGAACAAGGACGAATAAATAATATCTATTCGGGCCGCTTGTTCAGTCAGTTTTTTTTTTCAAATCCAGCAATCTGCCCTTGTATGGCTAACAGGATTGCTCTTATATGTGAATTTGCCCTGTGGAGCGGGCGCTTTTATGACGTTGCGTGAAAGTTCCGCCGCCGTTGTATTAATTGGATTACTAGCCATTTGAGAAAATGATATGCTAGGTGCGGAAGGTTTTGTGATATTACTTCCCTGTGCCGCGAAGTTTGAGTTTAATGGACTACCGGCAATTTGAGCGAATGATACACTAGGTGCAACGAAGTTATTATAAGAACGAACCTTCATTCGTTTCTCTTCTTCAAGTTGTTTTTTTTTTAAATTCCAACTTGGCTTTTAGTTGTTGGAATTTCGGACAACCTCTAAAGTTGGCCGGGTGACCTGTATTTTTGCACAGGACGCAAGATAGTTTGCTTCTATGCTGAACCTGTTCTTTACCTAAGGGGCATTCTCCTACGGTATGATTGTTTTGGCACTTTACACATCTAAATTCCATACAACAGTTAGATGCAACGTGGCCGAATCGTTAGCACCGCATGCACTGCAACACACGGTCAACCTTCCGTATTTTTTCCCAAATTATTGTTTGGTGGAAAATAACTTTAATATTCCTAAGTGCATCGACTTTGCTGTTGGGACTAAGGGAGACAATGAAGAACGGCAACTTGCGGTTACGACTTCGGGAGAGAGAAGTGGAGAATGGCTTCACATCAATGAATTTTAAACTGTCATTTTCGACAGTTCGTAGTTCTGAGAGGAGTTCTTCCGAGGAAAAAGAAGGATCAACTCCTTTAAGTAATATGGAGATAGTTTTCTCCGATTTAGGTGTGTACGTGAAGTACTCACTACTTGCTTCCCTTAGAGCAGATTTAATTTTATGATAGTCATCTTAACTATCACATAAAAAACTTATTTTATTATTATTTAAATTCTTCGTTTTAAAATTTCTACATGTTAACTTACCCAATTTAATTAGGTCCTTAGCTTCCATAAAACTGACTATAATGGGAGGCACTTTCTCCTTCTTATTGGCTGCTGCTTGTAGTTTTCCCAGCTGTTGATTCTGCTGGTGATGCTGTTGCTGTTGCTTCTGCTGCTGTTGTTGTTTCTCCTCTTGCTGTTGAATGTTGCTTTCCAATAAGGCTTCTTTGATTTGTCGATCCAAATCGTTCTTCTTTTTGAAGAGCTCCTCTTTTTTTTTATATACCTCCGCAATGAATTGAGCACGTTCGACATCTATGTCACTCATTTCTCTATTGCTGGTTTTGTGGTCTTCTGTTGCCAGGTCTTTAAATTTATTCCCTTCTCCGGAATAATGTGGCTTATCAGGAGTGGTCATTCGTTCTCTGCGAGTTTTTTCTTTGTTGTCTGCATTGGCTTTATGGCGTTTGGTAAGGAGGTTTGGCTGGGCTTTGGGCCTCCTCTTTGAAATTACTTTTAGAATTGCTTTTCTTTTTTCCATTATTTGTTTCCACCTTTAGTTCAATTGTTTAATTTGTGAAGCAACATGCAGAGAACATCTGCTTTCACACGCATACACATTAACACGCACACAGTTTTTTTATTGGCCGTTCGGTATATACACGGCGGTAGACACGTCAGCACACACGTGTACGCGACAATACTGTAAATTTGTTGTGGACGAGCGACGAACGATGTGTTTTCAACGAGAGTTTTAGACGGGCACTTGGCAAATTGTCGTTTTATTCAAGTTACACCCTATTTTTGGGTTTAATTAATATTTATTATAGGTTTTACGCGCACCCTGCACAACACTTTGGCTACGAGTTCAATGACTATACAGCCGTTCTCAGTGACGGCCACACTTTCAGACACAGGTGCACACACTAGAAAGACGCGGGATAGGACGACAGGACGATCCGTATCCTTCGAACGTTAGCTGAGTTATGACCGCCTAATTTATCCTAATGTAAAAATGTTTCATTACCACTAAGTTCCACCAATATTGTACCAATACATGTAAAGGAGGACTGCCCCCTTATAATGCTATATGTAAGGTTATAATTTTATGTTAAATTTTGCTTACCCCAACGGGTAGGTTCCTCTGAGTCTCCTGGCACCCGGATTGGGGAGACGGTGTCGCTCTGTTCCGCTGGTCCTTAATGGTAGGTTTAGTCCTGACATAAGATAAGTATAGTCAATTTGTTTTTACGGTGAACAAGACAAAAAACAGCAATGAGTTTTGATTTACAGGTTTAAATTTATTTTTTTGTATGCTTTTTAGCCGTGGTCTCGGCCTCCGGAACCTTACTAATTATGAATTTGTATTTATATTTTATTGGCCAGCGGTTCGGCTTCTAGAGATCTACTAATCTCGAAATAACAAAAAAAAAAAAAAATGGGTGGCGAGAGGGCCGACTTTAGCGAGACAAGGACAGATGTGTCCTTCATCTTGTCTCTGACTTCTGGTCATCTCGCGATATCTGAAAAGAAAAGAGAAAAGTGGGGGTATCCAAGGATAGTGCGGACAGTGTTAGTCCAGGTGTTCTCTAACTACTTTTATAGAGGGATGGTGGGAAAGAAATCGTACAAGACCGGTAGGTCTTGGGTGCGGTAGTAAACGCAGATCACGTCTTTGGCGTCTGATAATCTGCGCTTTGGTCGGTGTGTATGTTTGTGTTTGTGCCGTCTTGTACTGTGCGTTCGTGTGTGTGGTTTGTTAATAGTAGACCTTACGGGATGGGTCCAGGAATCCTCTATTATAGAGGGGAATGTTGTTGGGAAGGGTGCTTGTGGGGCTTTTCAGGGCCCGAAGAGCCATGCATCGCTCGATCCCCACTTTTCCAGGCGAACGACTTACCTCTCGGTCGAACTTCAGCAAGGTTGCGTAACCTTGCTACGGCATTTACCCCCAGCCAAATCGCTGGAATTAATACGGTTACCCAATCGGATAACTGTTTTGAATTTCTATTAGGCAGCTTACCTATTCTGTAGGGGTTTTCCTTCCAAACCCCCTTTTCTCCAACACCACTCCTAAAAAACATTAAGCCCACGGCAAAGCTTATCACCTTGCCGTGGCATCGAAAATTCACCCCCGAGGCGTACATCATTTCCTAAAAAAACATTGAGCCCACGGCAAAGCTTATCACCTTACCGTGGCATCGAAAATTCACCCCCGAGGCGTACATCATTTCCTAAAAAAAGCATAAGTCCGCGGCAAAATCATCACATTGCCACGGCATCTGAAATCCTATCTTTAGGCATACATTCTGCCAGGGCATCTCGTTTCCATAGCCTTAAGCTATGGAAACAACAATCAACAAGAGTTCCTTGTGACTCGTTGTATTTGTTTACCCTCGGCATAACATGCATGCGGCTATTTGCCCCTATTGATTTGCTACCGCCGACAAGGTTTCTGCTGACGCAAACCAAACATGTCCCTGATTACCAGCAATCGCTGGCTCCCAATTATCGGTCCCCATGTTCAGAGACCGTAATCAAGCAACGATCAAGATGCAGCCAGAAAATGTTTACTTTCAACATCTGGCAATGGCTGCACCCTATGTTCGTTGCAATGTTTAATCATCGGCAACCGAAATGATGATTTATGGCCTTCCATTAGGATGACCAAATCATCGGTTTGGGTCTTTCACACCCCAGATGCTAGTATTTACATTCTTAGAAAATGCACTAGCGATGTGCCTCCATCCACCACGGTCGCCGAACGATCGTACGCATGGCATACCCACACATGCGTAATGTATGACTACCCCGTCCGGTCCAATCACGATTAACTACTTCAAGTTAATCGTGTAACTCCGCCTCCTTTCCAGTTTCTTTCGGGGTTCCTTTCCTTTTGATGACTTCCAATGGGATTAGTCAGATTTCAGAGTCTTGGAGTAGTGGCCACATAGAGAACGCAATCGAGTAGTTGTTAATTTGTCAATTCAAATTTACATTGATATTAAGATCGAGTCTAGTTATACCATTGTCAATTCCAATTTGCGTGATATTAAGATCGAGTTGTGTTATAGTGTTGTCCCGAGATGTTCCGTGTTGCGTTAAGATCACCTTTTGTGTCGCACGACCATTCAACACATGTATTGCAAACTAACCAAGGGAACTAGGAAATGAGAATACATATATGATCACCTTAAGTGAAAGATGAACTCAATAACATCTAGCTATTAACGCTGTGGAAACGTCCAACTAACATAGTAATTACGTGTAGAATGCCACTGGTGCTAATGTGAAGTGTGAAAATAAATTGTCTTACTGAAATAAAACATTTGTCAGCGTAAATCCTCCAGTGCCTTTCATTTATCGTTGTTCTTGGTGCCGGCGTTTTTGTAGACAATTCAGTGAACAATCTATGGCGTGTATGTGAAACCGTGTCCTTGTTGACATCCCAACATACGCGAACCACATTGGTGACCTACCGGTGAATTGAAACAATCGTACCTTCTGATCGTTAACCTCCAAACATCCGCGAGTGTTCACTTTAATGGCTCTGAAGATAAACACAAGCAACCTTCTACATCAGAAAAACAATAAGTGAGTGAAGGATTCAGCAACAAAGGGCAAGTAGAGCCCCACCGCAGCTTTAACCACTCCACCAGTGCTGTGCCAGTGTTTTCAATCATCAGAACGGACTTCACCAGCTGCAACATCGACAGAACAACAGGTTTTCTTTTCCTTTTATTTTTCTTTAAATAACAAAACACAAGTTTTCTTTTTCTCATTTTAACTTACCAAATACATAATAAATAAACACGAATTAATGCATAATTAGTTACACAATGTCGCAGCAAATAAGGCTTAATTAGAATTTACAACAAAAGTAATTACGATTTTTACACGGACTCAGATGATTTTGACCTTACCTATCAACAGGTTGAAATAAGAACAATAACCTGTCGACTTCATACTATTTCCTTTATAACCGCAAGCGAAAACTTAACAATCTCGAAACTTTATCTTAGAATTTAAAAGCGAAATAATATATCCAAACAATAAAGACGGACATTCCTCAGATACTGGAATAACTAAGAAGCATATTTTACTTGTGTATATGTTCTCGTACTGTTTAAAATAAGAACGTTTTCTCTTGACAATCTATATTTACTTAGAGTTAATTTATAAGAAATTATTGTCACCTAGAACACGGATTCTACATTTCCGTTTTTAGATTTAATGCATTCAAGGAAACCATACTTAGGCTAAGCCAATTTAAAACGGATTAGATAAAGGGGGCATAAGTAAAGTGAAATTAATAACATACAATAAAGCCAAAGAAAAAATAAACAGATTACACACATCAACATACATATCGTTTACCCTAAGAACTGAAAATAGGAGAAAATCTTTAAAATGTATTCAATAAATTTTCATTAACAAAAGATTTGAAATCGAAAATCAACAAAAAGGAATTTGTGAACATTTAAACTTTTCAGATTGTAACTTTTCAGATTATTCCCCTTTGTTTTTTCTTTTTTTTTTATATACATATTCAAAAATTCTCTTTCTTTAGAAATAACAGGATAAAGAAAAAGCAAGTTACAAATCTTAATAAAAATTAATAGGCTAAACTCTTTGAAGTGACTTAATCAAGTAAAATCACAACTTTTGTAAACCCCTTCAGGGTACTAAGTTACAAGCTATTATATAGGCAATATATGCCCATTTTTAATGTAATTTCGGTGACAATTTTTAACTCTCTTTTCATGAGTACAGATACTCACGTAATAACAATATCTGTAATTTTTTTCTTGCTACGGTTTTTGAAATTTTTTTTTCTTTTTTGATTTTTATATTAAAATAAACGGAGTACACAATTAATAGTATTCAATACCCGGATTGAAAGTAACACAAAGGCACACTCATATCACGACTCCACACGACCACTTATTCGCGACTCGAAGCAAGCCCACGGCTCGATTCCCCTTTGGCTCCACTTGACTCCACTTCCGACCTTCGCTCGACTTGTTTTGGTTAGGGAAAACCATTGTTTTAGGACATTCGTGGTTCCCCCAACTCCTCGCGTCCTCTTTTGACTCTTTTACTTGGCCTCCTTTCACCTTTCTTCGCGTCCTCTTACGCCTTTAGCTCCAGTTTCGCGTCATATAACTTACAATGGTCAACACTCGAAACACCATGGCCAGAAAGGCTCAGGAACAATCCGAGCCCCTCGAATTCCACGACGCCTCCAGCGTCGATTTCCCCACTGAGCAAGTCGGTGACGACCTAGACTTGCCCGTACCGTCTACCCCCCTGGCACCCCCGGTTGCCCCCAGCGTCGTGAACCGACCCCAATCTTCTAACGCTCTCCCAACCTCTTCCAACGCCCCTGGTATCGGGCCTTTGGCAAATTCCGGCATTTTAATGCCCACAACTGGGGCCAGCACCTCACAACAACCCCAAAGACCTTCAGAGTCCCAAGAATTCCACGATGCTTCCAGCCTCGGGAATGGGACTCGTCACACTAATATAGGACTTCCCCCTTTCGATGAGGAGGACCCAGACCTTTGGTTCGCAGTGGCAGACCGCATCTTCCAGGCCTCAGCCTTGCACGACGAACAACTTCGTGCAGTTGAGCTGTTGAAAGTGCTTGACCGCACTCAACGACCGCATGTTGCTCACATAATAAGGTCGGCCGGCCGCAACCCATATAGCAACATGCGTGAAGCTCTGCTCGACGCATTGGATGAGCCTGGAAGCGCGCGGCAACAACGTTTAGCCGCCGTAACCAACCTTTCTGGGATGAGACCATCTCTTTTCCTGACCCATTTACGCTCTATAGCGGGGACCAGGATTGGGGACGACCTGATAAAGCCTCACTTTTTGAGGTGTCTTCCCCAACATGCCCGTTCGGCACTAATAGCCCAACCCAATCAAAGTTTGGGCTATTTATCCAAAATTGCGGACGCAATTATGGAAAGCTCAGATCAGTATTCTGAGCCTCTTGCGTACCAAGTAGCGGCGGTTTCTCAACACGCCGCCCAGCCTGCACGGCACACCCGTCTGCCTTTCTCAGCCCCACAATTGGTCCCAACCCTCGATCCTCCTCAAACCCAATTACCCCTTAGAAGGCCCGCCTCAACCAATTTCCCTCAGGGGAATCCAGAGGCAGGCCCCAACGCATTCAACCAAAGAAGTTCACCCACACAACTAACTCCTGCTGACCTCCGGGCGCTCCAAACCTCACTCCTCCGCGAGATAACTCAATTGCGTGCGGAGGTGAGGAACAATCCTCGAAGCGCCCAGAACCGAGCCATGCCGAGCCGTCCTCTCAATCGGCAGAATTTCTCCCAAAATGCCCCTCAGAGGGCCTATATCCCCCAAAATGCCCCACATAGGGCTAATCCCACCCAAAACGGCCCTCACCGGGCCAATTCCCAGCGAGCTCCGGCTCGACCTCCCCGTAACGGCAATACTAATAGGCAGAACATACCTGATAATGCCGTTACTCTGCCCTGGTGCGCCAATCACCAGCGATATGGTGATCGCGCATTCAATTGCAAAGCGCCTTGTGGTTGGACGCAACATTCCACCAACCAGAGGCGCTCTTTAAACTAATTTTGCCGACCGACACCCTCGCGCAATCGGCCGGCACCCCTACGATAAGTCGCTTAACCATCCGGGATTCAAAACTGAATATCGCTTTTACTGTCGATACCGGCGCCGATATTTCAGTCCTCCCGCGATCGTTTGCTCCGCGTAACCGCGTGCCAGCCGCACTTAAATTGTCAGCTGCAAATAATACGCCGATACTTACGTACGGACGTAAAAAGCTGACACTTCAATTGGGTCTTTGTCGTCCGATCACTTGGCGTTTCGTCATTGCGGACGTGAATGAACCCCTGATAGGTTCCGACCTATTAGGTGCACATAATCTGTTGGTCGATTCGACCCATAACAGACTTGTGGCTCCAACCGCACCCCCCTTGCCCATGACGGCATCACCAGCGGCAACTTCAGGGGCCACAGAGTGCATAGACCCATTCCAGGTTATGGTACAGGAATTTGTGAGTACAACAATTCCTCTGCCTAACCAGCGCCGACATAAAGCCACGGTGTTTCATCATATAGAAACACGTGGTCCCCCTGTGAGCCAGCGTCCACGTCGACTGGCTCCGGAAAAATTACGTGCGGCGCGCGCGGAGTTCGAGCATATGATCGAACTAGGTATCTGCCAACCGTCGGACAGTCCCTGGGCAAGCCCACTCCACTTAGTGAAGAAACGTTCTGGTGAGTGGCGCCCATGTGGCGATTACAGGCTGTTGAACGCAGCAACTGTCCCGGACAGATACCCAATTGCACACCTCTACGATTTTTCGTACAAGTTACGAGGGTGCAATGTCTTCACTACCCTGGATCTCACCAGGGCATACCACCAAATTCCGGTGGCACCTGAAGACATCCCCAAGACCGCAGTCATTACACCTTTCGGACTCTTCGAGTTCAAAGTGATGACTTTCGGCCTCAGGAATGCCGCACAGACATTCCAGCGATATATCGACACGGCTTTACGTGGTCTTAATTGCTGCCATGCTTATCTTGATGATATTCTCATCGCCTCCAAAGACCACGCCGAACATAAGCGCCACTTACGTCAGGTCCTAGAGCGCCTCCGTGAATTCGGTCTTGTCATCAACCCAGATAAGTGTCAATACGCCAAGGAGCAAATCACCTATCTGGGTTATGTCGTTGACAACCAGGGCATTCGCCCACTTCCAGACCGTGTGGAGGCCCTCATGAAGTATCCCCAGCCTACTAACGTGAGTGAGCTTCGTCGATTTTTGGGCATGCTGAACTTCTACCGTCCTACCCTGAAGAATGCTGCCCAGATTCAAGCTCCGCTCAATGAATTTTTAAAAGGAGCTAAGCGCAATGATAAGCGCCCCATTAATTGGACAGAAGTCTCTGACAGAGCATTCCAACTGTCCAAAGAACAATTGGCAAATGCCACCTTACTCCGATACCCTCTCGAGGGAGCGGCACTTTCTATCCAATGCGGATACCGCAATCGGAGCCGTCCTTGAACAGGACATTGAAGGCCGCCCGGAACCACTTGGTTTCTTTTCAAGGAAGCTGAGCCCCACTGAGCGACGTTACAGCGCCTACGACCGTGAATTGCTCGCGATCTACAGCGCTGTTAAGTACTTCCGTCATATGATAGAAGGACGTTCGCTCTCAATTTTAACAGACCACAAGCCATTGGTCTATGCGTTCCGGAAGAAGTCGGGAAATGCCTCCCCCCGACAAGAGCGTCAATTAGACCTCATTGGGCAATATTCTACGGAGATCAGACATATCTCCGGTAAACAGAATGTCACGGCGGACGCCCTTTCTCGAATCGATACGATTCACTTGCGTTCCGCCTTGAATAACACTGACCTTGCCCTAGCTCAAGAGGAGGACGAACAGCTCAAGTCCCTCCTAACTGCCAATACGGCACTAGAGCTTAAGAAAATTACCCTTCGCGACCCTTTGGGCGAAATCTGGTGTGATGTCTCCACTGGAACCGCTAGACCTTACATTCCCGAGAAACTTCGTAAGGGCGTGTTCCAGGTTTACCACAACCCAGCCCACCCCAGCGGCCGAGCAACAGCCGCTGCTGTCCGTCGCAAATTTATTTGGCCCCGGATGAACAAAGACCTCACCGGTTGGGCCCGTGCTTGTCTCCAGTGCCAGCGCTGCAAGGTAGCGCGACATAATGTACTGGAGCCAGCGCAATTCAAGCTTCCCACGGCACGCTTCGCCCATGTCCACATAGACATAGTGGGACCGCTTACTCCATCAAGAGGATTTTCTTATATCCTCACTATGATGGATCGCTGCACGCGATGGCCAGAGGCGACACCCCTCCGGGCAGTTACTGCCGAATCAGTCGCCAAGGCCTTTTATTCAACTTGGGTCACACGCTTCGGTGTACCAACCACCATAACTTCGGACCGAGGTCCACAATTTGAGGCGACAATTTTTAGGCAGCTAACAAATCTTCTCGGCTGCCAAAGAAGTCGTACCACCGCCTACCACCCGCAATCAAATGGGATGATAGAGCGCTGGCATAGATCTCTTAAAGCCTCACTCATGTGTCATAATGACACACAATGGTTTGACGCCCTTCCAACCGTCCTCCTCGGCCTGAGGACAAGTATTAAGGAGGACCTAGGTGCTTCGGCAGCAGAGCTTACCTATGGTACCAACCTCCTTCTTCCAGGAGAACTCTTCCTGAATGGCGAAACACCGCGTGACCAACTTCGTGAATTGGGACATCTCCGTGACCTGCTACGTAAGGTTAGGGCAACCCCTGTAACCAGGCACGGCTCCAAAAAACTTTTCGTCCACCCTGAACTGCACAGCTGCACGCACGTCTTTGTCAGGGTGGATAAGGTCAAAAAACCCCTCGACCCACCTTATGATGGCCCATTCAAAGTCTTCCGCCGCATCAGTGACCGCGTCTTCGAGATCGATATTAGAGGCAAGCGATCCACGGTCAGTGTCGAAAGACTTAAGCCCTGTTTTCTGGAAGCTTCCGCTCCAGAACCATCCCCATCTTCAAATACCACTCCTACACCACCGGCACAACCTCCCCGTACTCGCGCTCAAACGCGCGCCCATAACCAACTTACCACCCCCTAACCTGCCTTACCTGTTTCGTGACTACGTCACTGGGGAGGGAGTGATGTGGGGCTTTTCAGGGCCCGAAGAGCCATGCATCGCTCGATCCCCACTTTTCCAGGCGAACGACTTACCTCTCGGTCGAACTTCAGCAAGGTTGCGTAACCTTGCTACGGCATTTACCCCCAGCCAAATCGCTGGAATTAATACGGTTACCCAATCGGATAACTGTTTTGAATTTCTATTAGGCAGCTTACCTATTCTGTAGGGGTTTTCCTTCCAAACCCCCTTTTCTCCAACACCACTCCTAAAAAACATTAAGCCCACGGCAAAGCTTATCACCTTGCCGTGGCATCGAAAATTCACCCCCGAGGCGTACATCATTTCCTAAAAAAACATTGAGCCCACGGCAAAGCTTATCACCTTACCGTGGCATCGAAAATTCACCCCCGAGGCGTACATCATTTCCTAAAAAAAGCATAAGTCCACGGCAAAATCATCACATTGCCACGGCATCTGAAATCCTATCTTTAGGCATACATTCTGCCAGGGCATCTCGTTTCCATAGCCTTAAGCTATGGAAACAACAATCAACAAGAGTTCCTTGTGACTCGTTGTATTTGTTTACCCTCGGCATAACATGCATGCGGCTATTTGCCCCTATTGATTTGCTACCGCCGACAAGGTTTCTGCTGACGCAAACCAAACATGTCCCTGATTACCAGCAATCGCTGGCTCCCAATTATCGGTCCCCATGTTCAGAGACCGTAATCAAGCAACGATCAAGATGCAGCCAGAAAATGTTTACTTTCAACATCTGGCAATGGCTGCACCCTATGTTCGTTGCAATGTTTAATCATCGGCAACCGAAATGATGATTTATGGCCTTCCATTAGGATGACCAAATCATCGGTTTGGGTCTTTCACACCCCAGATGCTAGTATTTACATTCTTAGAAAATGCACTAGCGATGTGCCTCCATCCACCACGGTCGCCGAACGATCGTACGCATGGCATACCCACACATGCGTAATGTATGACTACCCCGTCCGGTCCAATCACGATTAACTACTTCAAGTTAATCGTGTAACTCCGCCTCCTTTCCAGTTTCTTTCGGGGTTCCTTTCCTTTTGATGACTTCCAATGGGATTAGTCAGATTTCAGAGTCTTGGAGTAGTGGCCACATAGAGAACGCAATCGAGTAGTTGTTAATTTGTCAATTCAAATTTACATTGATATTAAGATCGAGTCTAGTTATACCATTGTCAATTCCAATTTGCGTGATATTAAGATCGAGTTGTGTTATAGTGTTGTCCCGAGTTGTTCCGTGTTGCGTTAAGATCACCTTTTGTGTCGCACGACCATTCAACACATGTATTGCAAACTAACCAAGGGAACTAGGAAATGAGAATACATATGTGATCACCTTAAGTGAAAGATGAACTCAATAACATCTAGCTATTAACGCTGTGGAAACGTCCAACTAACATAGTAATTACGTGTAGAATGCCACTGGTGCTAATGTGAAGTGTGAAAATAAATTGTCTTACTGAAATAAAACATTTGTCAGCGTAAATCCTCCAGTGCCTTTCATTTATCGTTGTTCTTGGTGCCGGCGTTTTTGTAGACAATTCAGTGAACAATCTATGGCGTGTATGTGAAACCGTGTCCTTGTTGACATCCCAACATACGCGAACCACATGCTTTCTTCAGTTTTGTACTGAAGAAGAAATTGTGGGGGTTTGATCCGAAGAGATCGTGAGAGAGAAGGGTCAAGAACGCAACAGTCCCGTACAAGTGGGTTCTCGCTGTTCTGAATGCTTTCGAGGTACTTGTATGCTAATTGAAGCAAGTACTCGTCGATAGGGGTAATGGAGGCGTCTTCGTATAGGTGAGAGTTGGGGTGATGGCGACCGTCAGGCCTTCTAGTGTGATTGGTGTATCTTCTGAGGAGTTTCCTTTCGAAAACTCGAAGTCTTTCCATTTGAGCCGAAGATATGCAGGACCATATGGGAAAGGCGTACGATATTCCAGATCGGATTAGCTGCTTATAGCAGAGAAGCTTAACTTTGGTGTCAACTTTGTTGCTCGACTTCAAGATGTTGTGCAGTTGCTTAGACCGACCGAGGCCCCTTTGGAGGATGTGGGTCACATGTTTGATGAAATTCATTTTTGGGGAATCGTAGTATCTCCCATTTCTATTCGGATATTCTGTGAATATCGAGAAGCAGGTTAGGAGTGTTTACTACTCAGAATTATGGTCACTGCTTTGGCTGGATTAAGTCGGATTTTCCATCGACTGTAATACTGATACAGTTCGTCCAGATGACGGTTGAGTGGGTTTGTTCCGAGTTTTGGGCTTTTAGATGGCGTGTACACTAGGACGTCATCCGCATAGCAAATCTGGTTTACTCTACCATCCACAGGGCGAGGAATATCTGAGGTGTAGACATTAAATAAGATGGTTCTGTTTAAAACGAACTCGCAGATGATACTACACAGCGTTTTACTGAGGCCAGTATTCAGTAATTTAAAAACGAGACTTTCGATCCAGGTTGTGTCAAAAGCCTTTTTAATGTCCAAGCTCACCGCAATGGTGGGTTCCTTATTAAAGAGGCGCACGCAAACGTGGTTTTGAAATATGTTGAGAGCCATAGTGGTGCTGTGCGCTCTTCTAAATCCAAATTGGAAGTCAGGTATTAGGTTCCTGCCGCTGATAAATATATTTAGCTTCTCGTATATGAACTGTTCATATATTTTGCTGATGCAGGTGAGGAGCGAAATAGGACGAAAGCTTGAGGGGTGATAATTTGGTTTCCCAACTTTTGCTATTGGGCAGACAACAGCATGCTTCCAAGCTTGGGGAAAATACCCCATGTTGTAGGCATGGTTGAGCAGAATGGAGAGCTTTATAAAGAATAAAGCAGAAAGCCTTCGCAACGAGTGGTAGGACATATTGTCGATACCGGGTGACTTCTTGGGGTTTCGAGATTTAACAAGGTTCTGTAGGGTATTTGGTGTGACGAAGCCGTGACTATTGTCACGTGTGTCGTCGAAGTATGCACTGTTAGCTGAGTTAAAGACAACTATTGGCTCATTAAAGTTGTCTAATTTATTGTGAACCTCTGAACTAATTATTGCATTCGTTTCTGAGTCGCCATCTTCGAGAGTGAGCTTGTGATTATTTTCAAAGGTCTCTCCGATGATGTTTGCTTTATTGGTGTCATTATTGACAACAAGACCGTTGTGCATGATTGGTCCAGTGATACGAGAGGTGCCACATATCTTTTTAACATTTTTATAAATGTTCTGGTCCATCTGAATACCCTTCAGTTTGTCTTCCAATTGTCAGGTACGATTATTTTGGATTCTTTGTTTTATCAGTGTGGCAATATTGTGAATAATGGCTCGCAATAATGGCTCCCTTTGCGTAAAGCGGTGACGATATCTCATTCTGCAGAGCTTTTCACGCTCCCGGATGAAACGAAGAGTGAGGTCGTCAAGGGGAATCTGATATGTCTTTTCAAGTTTGTACTTCGGGACATGAGTCTCAGAAGTTTCAACTAGAATCGGGTGAAGTCGAGTTGCAGCGTTATTTATCTCAACCGTCGTTAGGTTCCTGTCAGTGGGGAGAGAGAGTTGGTGGAGTTTTTCGTTCAATGTAATATTGAAGTTGTCCCAATTTGTGCGCCCATAATCGGGTATGTATCTGACATGAGCCCGGGATGCTCGATAGCCGCGGATGAACATGGTCACAGCGTTGTGGTCAGATACACCCGGCGATACTTGAGGAGGAGTGATTTGGGGAAGTAAGTCTTTGGACACAATAAAGATGTCCAGGGTGGAGTTACGTCGGGTACCACCCGTAGGTGCGACTATTTCGAAGTTGAGGGCATGACAGTTTTCTGTGTACCATTGGAACAACTTTGTGCCGTTTGGGCAAGAGACGGAGTTGTTCCAGTGGGGATGCCTGGAGTTGAAATCGCCGCCTGTGATGAACGGTGTATGCCCCGAGGACGTTATTAATTGGCCGATATCTTCGGGATTAATGGGGCCATTATTGGTTTTATGCGAGTGGTATACGGAGTATATGTTCACTCTACCATTATTAGCTAGATGCAGTTCAACCCCGGAGACCTCTATGGACTCGAAATGTGGGAGGTCAATAGCTTCATGGCGAAGTTCGCTATTAACTAGAATACAGGTGCCACCTCCGTTGATGGTGGGGCCGCCAGTGAGGGTTCGGTCTCTTCGAATCATTGAAAAGTTTGGGAAAATGGGACGGTGACATGGATGCAACCTAGTTTCGGTTACAAGAACCACGTCCGCCCGGTTATCGTTTATGAAGTCAGAGACTATCGCACGCTTTGATAGCGAAACAAGGGAGTTAACATTTATAAGGATAACTTTAATTTTGGGATCCATTTTGAAGCGTATGTCTTACATATGCCGTGAAAAGGAGTGCATCCCTCTCAGCCTCAGTTGTTAGTTTTTCATATCGGGGTCAAATATCCTCAATCACGCGAGAGAGACTAAGTAGTTTCTGTCCCTTTAGAGGCTTTTGTGCCGCCGCTTGGATTTGTGGCATTGTGTAGGCCTGTATAGCGGATCGCTTAGGAACTTGAATATGTTTTTGGGGGAGAGGTGGTGAGGTTTTCATATTCTTTGTTTGGTTCCCTTTAACCTTATCAACGAATGTAAATCGATTTTGGATGAAATTTTGTGTGGCCTGTTTTCCGAAGTTTGCCTTGGCTACTTGTTTAGCTCGAGTCTCCTTGGTTCTGTGGACTATCTCTTTATATTTGGGACAGTTCCTGTAGTTGGCCGGATGTCCTTTCTTACCGCAGTTGCGGCAAGTTGGCAACGTAATTTCATCCTGCACATTTGTGTGGGATCGTATTTTGCTGCCGGGAGTTCGCACTTGCCAATGTCGTGGGATTTTCCACAACGGACGCAACGGCGATCCATGTTGCAGTTCCGGGAGACATGCCCGAAACGTTGGCAACGTCGGCATTGAGGTATTTCATTGTTATGAAATACTTCGAAGACAACTTGTTGATGGAGAGTTGGAAGTGACTTAGTCCGTATTATGGAGTCTATGTCGGTTCCTGGGGCAAGGTGAAGCTGCCATATGTTCACCTTGCCGTATTTTTGCGGTCTGATGTTCACAAACCGTTGTGGGGAAGAAAATTTTTTAACGTGGGGGAATGTTGCGTCCTTTTCCCAGCAGGCAGCGACTCGTTTTAAGAGGATGGTCCTCGACTTTTCGTCGGCCGGGGTGAATGTGTAATAATTCACCTCCTTGGCCTTCAGGGTATCGTTAACCTTGGAGAACGTTTGTCGATCGTAGGTTACGATTTTATTGAGACTTGGACTCAAGGTCTTTGCCTTAAAGTTGGATATTCCTTATCGGTTCATATCACCGACGAACTCCTTTAGGTTGAGGTCTCGTGCAAAGACCCCAGGTTGCTGCTTCTTTTTTAAAGCAGGTACGTCTGCCCCGACCGATGTTTGGTTGGCCTTTTGAGTTGGAGTGGTCTTTGGTTTCGGGGTAGTGGAGGATGGTACCTTCGGTGTGCACGATTTTTCCAGCGGAATGACTTTTTGTGCGGTGGGGTGTACCGAGAGGTTTGCCACGATTTCATTAGCCGAAGCTGGGGATATTATTGGCGTACAGCCGGTGGGAACACGTTTACTGGAGGGAGCTCCCTCGCAGTTCAGCTTGGGTCGAGGTGTTTTCCGCTTTTCCGCGCGGAGAGAGGTGGGCGTGGAGCGGCAAGTATTAGGAGTAGGGACATGGATCATTCTCGTCGGCAGAGACATCAAAGTTGCTGTCGAGGCTTATCATTTCAGGTTCGACCTGTGAATGACGGGTTTCCAAGTTTTTGTTGGAAGGGGTCGGGGTGGTGTCGCTTTCAATGCTGCGTTCTCCCTTGTTACGTGCGTCCGCCACCCCATCAATTAATAGTTTGTAATTAGAATATAATTTGTTTTAAAGTGGTGTGATGGTAAGGTGGTGGAGGAGTTGCACGATCGAGAAGTGAGTTTTGGAACACGCCCCGATTCGGGTGTGGATCGTGCAGTTCTTCGAGTTCGAATTCGGTTTTCGAAGTGGACGTGAATGGGGAGCGAGAGAGACAAAGGGTTAATGTTTTTTTTGATGTACGGTTTTTGACGTTCCGTTGTCGAGCAAAATAAAAAGGAAAGCAGTAAAAAAAGAACATTCGGTTTTGCTGGCCCGGGAGATTTTTCAAAGAAAACGAGTAAACAGGCTAAAATTTGTTAAAGTTAAAATTATACAGAAAAAAGGTTAAAATTTGTTACAGTTAAGATTACATAAGGGAAAAGTGAAATAAATCTGATAACTGTCAGACAAAAAGAACATCAGGGTGTATAAATTTTCGTAGAGGAAAAAACACATTTTCGGAATTATACATCGATCCCAAACTGAGGCAGAGTGACCCACATAAAAGGTTTGGAGAGACTCGTCATGCAACTGCTCGGAATACTCGAAAAACATACAGACAATTAACTGGGAATTGAAATCTCCTCCCAAGGCGGCACGCAGCGAAAACAATCCTGATCATCGTTCTCCCGGACTAAAAGTAAAAGTAAGCATTAATTAATTTTCTGTGGCGGAACCAGCAAGGAATGCTGTCACACCCTCACGAGAGCAGCGATCCTGTCTACCGCAGTCGCGAGTTCGCTTCTCAATCTCTCAAAAAGAGTCATCAAATCCTGATTGGGTTGATGCCCCAAGCTCTGAGGAGAAGAGAGGTCCATTTTTGCCACGGATAAATGAAAGGAAAAATATGGACACGGGCAATCACAAAGACCGAGAACCAGGCAGATAAGAAGCGGGTGAATAAAAACAAGTAGGAGTGCAGGAAACAAGGAAAGGAAGATAGGAACAAAAACCAGGAAAGTAAAAGATAAATCCAATGAGACCTAAATGAAAACCAAAATTTCAGCACAAACCTGACATATAGAAGTGTGCTATGTAAATGAAAGTAGAAATGTTTGAGAAAGTGTGAAAAATTAAAATCAATTTTATGGTTTTTTAAAACACTAGATGCGATCTTGGAAATTTAAAGGAAAGATGAGAAAATTCTAAATAAAAGTTTAAATAAAAGGAAAAGATAGATTGAATACAATTTAAATTATAATTATAATAATTAAAATACTTTAAATTTGAATTATAATAACTAAATAATAAATAAAATAAAATAAGATACTTTCTGTGTATGACGGATTGATCCTGTCCTCTTCTTCTTTTTTTTTTTTTTTTTTTTTGTCTTGAGTTTCCTTGTGATGACTGCTAATGACTTCCTTTTCGCACAACGCACCGGTGTTTTCGTTAAAAATCACGTAAGAACACTGATGAGCACACGGTTTGGTTTATTATTTTCTCATTTGTTCAATTTCGTATGCCTAAGTTAATAATTTTGCTTATGTACGCAACAATTTTTTCAAACAATCAGTGACTCAACTCGACTGATGTCACTCACTCACTGACTAATATCGAAATTGAAATTGGTCGCCCTTTTATTCTGTTTTGAGTTGAGAATTGTCAACTATTTTAGTGCCAAAATTCCAAGAAGCACACTCAAGATTTCGTGTGCTTCAGCTGGAATAAGGTTCTTGGAAATGATTAAGAATTAGTTGGGTAGGTTCCTGGAAGGGAAATCATGAAATGCGTTTTGAATTAAGCATTTCATGATGTCAGGATTTTACGAATTGAATCAGTGTGCGACGAATTTACTTTTGGTTTAATTCGTCACTCATATGATTCAATATGGAATTTGAATGTATTATGTATTAATGGGAAGTATTGTGGATTTGGATGGGATTATTTGGGTATGTTGGGGATTTGGATGGGAGTGGCGATTTAGGATCGCTACACCCCTCCCCCTTTAGAAAAGAAAATTAATCTGGAAGAGATTAATTTTCTAGAATGGGTGAAAAGCAAAGGGCGGTGGCATTTCAATTTCGCGATAGTTTACACTTGTAATTGGGTTGGTATTTGAACATTAATTGTTTAAATTTTGTTGTAGCTGTGTCTATTTTAGCAAGATGTGATTATTGGGTTTATTGAATTAACATTAAATTTATTTGTGTTTAGATTGTAGCGTTTAATAGCTCGTAGCATTTTCGTTATGTTTTGTATTAGAAATTTTGCTTATTTTGGTATTTACTTTTAACAATAGTGGTGATAATGATAGTAATATATTGTTAATGATAGAGATATTATTTATCTGATATGCACATAATGCGGTTTTTTCCCAAATTATTAATAATTGAATAATTGTCGGACCATCAAACTGTGGAAAGACTAATGTCACGCTGAGCATTATTGTCGATCCCCAATGGGTTAAAATTTGAAAACCTTTACATATACTCAAAGTCTTTGCATCAACCAAAGTATGCATACTTGAGAAGGGTAATAAAGTCTAATAAAGAATCTAATATAGATAAGGGACGGTATAATAAATCTTTTTAAAGAAATTGTATGCATATCAAACTGATGAGTCATTGAGCAACTATTTATACGATAACAGTAGAACGGTCTCCTGTTTTAATCGCCCTGTTTGAAAAAACCGCTCTGTTTGAAAAGAAAAAAAACATGTACGCATTTATTGAATTCCCTGGTTTACTACAACTTTAGCTGATAACAATTTTACAACTTACTCCATATCACACACACAAACAAATATTTTACTACACCCCAAGATGTGCCCTACTGATAACAGCACGACAACGGGAAATCCCCCCGGCGGTGCTCACACAAAAATATTTTACTACCACCCAAGATGAATACTACTGATAACAGCACAACAACTCAAACGACCATGAATCACCAATAACACCATCGCTCACACACACAAAAAATATTTCACTACACTGATAACAACACAACAACTCAAACGACCATGAATCACTTTGATCCATCGCCAAAGAGCGTTCAAGTTAGCATTACTCGCCGATGACGTCACAAGTGGCGTAGAAACCCCAAAAAAGTGAGCCAGAACCGGCCAATACATACTACTAAGGGCCCTTCCAGGTGGGTGTTTCTTTGCCCTTGTGGTTTTCGTACCTTATTAACACTCTGTTTCCCACTTGAAATGATTGCGGTTTTGTTTTAATTCCGGGGCATGCGGTTGCCTTTGAAGAACGGCATCCCTCACATTGCTTTTTATATTTCCGAATGTCGGAGAGCATGGACGGCCACCAGTATCTTTGTCGTATTTTATTATACGACTTGGTGATGCTCAGATGTTCACCGGAGGGGGAATTATGATAAACCCTGAGTATTTCTGCGATCTAATTGAGGTTTATTATTTTTTCAGGCGTTGTGGGCATTTGCAATAGGTTTGTATTCTGAGAGGAGCTGGGGCACGAGTTTTTTGGATTAGCTGACGGAGTGTCAGTTATTTGGTTTATACTTTTGGTGTTATCACTTAGCTCCTTGGGGTTCCTTTTTTTTAAACCAGAAGGTTTTGCGCTTATCTTGGGCTTGCTCCTTTTTTCCTTTGGCGTATTTATTTTCAGGCGCCTTTTTCTCGAGATGTGAGAATTTTATTGGCACGCTAAATATGCTAGGGTTTCTTTCCGTGCGAGGGAAAGTGACGCGTTGTCTGGGGTCCTCCACATTGCAATTCCTTGACAGGAAGTCATTTCCCAGTAGACCGTCTTCTGGAAGATCGGGCATATTGCTCACTACTTGGAACGTGCATGGGAGTTTGCGCTTACCTTTTAATTGGAAGTTGACCTTGCAGCTTCCCAAGGTTCTAATGCTTCCGAATGGCGTCTCTAAGGTACAGGCCTCTTGCCGATTTATTTTGGAGTCTGTTTTGCTAAGGCAATTTTGGCTGATCAGATTGATTTTAGCGCCGGTGTCCACTACTAGCGTTGTGTTTTTGTTAACACCTACATCTGTAGGTAGTTAGACAGTTGGGACGCTGGTTATGGGCGCGCGTGGGGTCCTGATGTGGTAGCTCCTTTTTGCCACCGAGGGTTTTGACCTTCTTTGTTTTGGTTTCGAAGTAGAGGAGTTCTTTGCAGGTTGACATTGGATTTGCGACTCCCATTTCAGCTTTTGCTGGCAGGATTCTAGATTGTGCCCTTGTTGGCCACAGAAGTCGCAAGTCTGTCTTACGTGCAGAATTCTTTTTACCTCCCTTAATTGCCGGCAATCACGGATATCATGATTTAATTGCTGGCAATGCGGGCAAAAGGGTGTGTTCTTCCTTTTCACACAATCCTCATAGACATGCCCCCTTTTGTTGCAGTAACTGCAGGTTATCCTGCTATGAGGGTCTGCATGTGTCAGGGGTGTGCTGAGGGTTTCATTACCCCTTCGGTTCCCGTGTAGGTTTGTTCGGCTTGCGGTATATGTTCCTGGAGTTGCGAAATCCCCTGTGCTATGGGTTGACGGTATGAGAACTCTTCTATTGTTGGAGTATTGGACATTAATGTTTGTCCCAACTGGGTATCTAAAATTGATTTATAGGGAATTGGGGGTGCTATTGGTGTATAAGGTGAAGGAGAGTTAAGTGGAACCTGCGCAGAGATTAACGGCAGCTGAGGTTGTTGGGTTTATTCCAACTCCAATGTTTTTTCCATTAACGTTTCCATCGGTGCGTCGCCCATTAATACTAAAAATTGCCGATGGTACGGATTTATCAACCCCTTCATGTAGATGCTTTTTGCGAAATCATCTAATTGTGTCTTTACTGCCTCGGACAGTATGGGACTGTATTTTAATTCCGCGGCTTTCCTACATTCCCTTAATGACTTCTTCAGTCGTAACTGAAATAGGATAATAGCTTCTGCCGGGTTTTGTCGAATAGCTAGCAGCCTATTTACCAGGTCTTGGTAATTTTCTACCGGCAAATAAACTTTTCTCAAGACATCCTCGGCTTCCTAAAAGGTTGCGAACGGAGTGGACGCGAATAGGGCAGAAGCTTTTCCTCTCAGTCTCGTGGGGAATATCTGTAGGAAAGCCTCGCGTTCTTCGGTCCTGAGGCAGTTTAAGACCCTCTTGCAACAATCCAAAAATGTTTCCAGCTCTGCACCTATATGCGGATTTAATTCCCCGGAGAAGATGGGGATTAGCTGTGCTGACAGCTTCGCAACCTTTGTATAATCAATATCCATTGTTTCAAAGGTTGCGAGATCCGTTTGGTGCTGAGGGGCTGAAGTTTCTGATAGGTTTGGGCTGGGGTCGCGAGTTTTGATCGGAGGGGTTATTTCGATTATAGTTCCGCTACGGAGTTTCTTGGGTGAAGGAGTGTTATAAATTATAATAACAATTATTTTGTATCTTTTGTTCTTAACCAAACTCACCCCTATTTTGCTCCTTCCTGGTGCTATTATCCTGTAGCCATACGTGTCTCTGTATTCTACTCCTTTTCTGGTTCTAGAACAATTTCATTTATCCACTGGATCGAGGACACTGCTACCACAGTTGTATGACTCAACATAGTTATCACACACCACCGCGGAAGGTCTTTTAGTGCACCTATTTCGAGACTAATCTATTAGAAGTAGTCAATTAAACTAGTTCCATATAGCACAAAACGAGCGAATAGTTTCTGTTCATATTTTACTTAAATTTATTAATATAATATTTTCACATTTCATATTTTATTTAAATTTATTAATATAACAACTTCACATTTCATATTTTATTTAAATTTATTAATATAATAACTACAAATACACCCGTACGCGGCGACTGCTTAACGAACAAGAAGGAATATCTCGTGTCTTTTCGACACATATCCGTTTTCGTTCCGCTTCCACGAGTTATTTCTAGGAAGCAACGGAATTGGCAATTGGCTAATAGGGGGCGACTATGGCTAATAAAAAGAAGATGACTATTGCAATGTGAATGGGGTTTTAAATGGGGTTTTACTTTTATTTAAATTATATTCTATTGTAAAGGGAATAGGAAATTAGTAATTTGGAGGGAAGGGAAGGATACGGGAAAAATATGTGCGTGAAGGCACGAGAAGTTAATAATTCAAAGGGGGAGAGATAATTAATTGAACTTTAATTATATAACAGGAGGCACAAGGTCGTGGGGCGTACTAGGGTTTGGGGTGGTTCCTAGTTCCATAGATCAAGAGAAGACAGAATTGTAGTGGTGATATGAACGGGGAAGAGGAGGTACAGGTATGTATGTTTTAGGTGTTTGCTATCCCATGGGCGAGTTTCAATATTATTAATTTGTTTGAAAATTCAAATATACAAATACAAAATACAAATTGTAGGTAGGTGCACAATCTGGACAGATATAGTTCCAGCGGAGTTGAGGGGGCAGAGTATGGTTAAGCTTATGTTTTTGTGTTTAAAAAAAGGATTCAATTAAATAATGTCTTAGCTAATGATTAAAGGAAAAAACAAAAATGCTTACTTATTTTAGGTGTTCTTTGTTGTTCTGCTTCTGCTGCCACTGTTGTCCATTGGCCGTTTGGTCGTACTTTTCATCTGGTTTTTGTCCCTGTGACTTGGCGTTCAGTTTTTTTTTTTTTTTTTCTTAACTTATTTTTGGGATTTTCTTGTTGTACTCCTTCTGCTTGTGTTACTTCTCGATTTTTCTTCTTATCTCCGCAATCTCTTCTTCAGTTTCTGGATCGTATTGTGGTATAGAACTTCTCCTATCAATAAGCCCTCTTTGATTTTTATAAACTCCAAAGTTAGTCTGGGTCCAATCCCGTGTAATTTTGTCGATGGTTTATTATCCTCACATTTAATCCTCGCATTGATATCTTTGACAATGGTTGTTTCTCCTTTTTTTTTTTTTTTTTTTTTTTTGATGATGTAGTTGGATGTTTTGATAGATTCGTAGGATTTAGGATTTATTGGCTCTTACCAGAACCGTCCGCTCTGTGGCCTTACCTAAATCCTACCGGCGTTATGTTAATTATTGTACCAATACATGTAAAGGAGGACTGCCCCCTTATAATGCTATATGTAAGGTTATAATTTTATGTTAATTTTTGCTTACCCTAACGGGTAGGTTCCTTTCGAGTCTCCTGCCACCCGGATTGGGGAGACGGTGTCGCTCTGTTCCGCTGGTCCTTAATGGTAGGTTTAGTCCTGACATAAGATAAGTATAGTCAATTTGTTTTTACGGTGAACAAGACAAAAAACAGCAATGAGTTTTGATTTACAGGTTTAAATTTATTTTTTTGTATGCTTTTTAGCCGTGGTCTCGGCCTCCGGAACCTTACTAATTATGAATTTGTATTTATATTTTATTGGCCAGCGGTTCGGCCTCTGGAGATCTACTAATCTCGAAATTGAAATTGGTCGCCCTTTTATTCTATTTTGAGTTGACAATTATCAACTATTTCAGTGCCAAAATTCCAAGAAGCACACACAAGATTTCGTGTGCTTCAGTTGGAATAAGGTTCTTGGAAATGATTAAGAATTAGTTGGGTAGGTTCCTGGAAGGGAAGTCATGAAATGCGTTTTGAATTAAGCATTTCATGATGTCAGGATTTTACGAATTGAATCAGTGTGCGACGAATTTACTTTTGGTTTAATTCGTCACTCATATGATTCAATATGGAATTTGAATGTATTATGTATTAATGGGAAGTATTGTGGATTTGGATGGGATTATTTGGGTATGTTGGGGATTTGGATGGGAGTGGCGATTTAGGATCGCTACACCCCTCCCCCTTTAGAAAAGAAAATTAATCTGGAAGAGATTAATTTTCTAGAATGGGTGAAAAGCAAAGGGCGGTGGCATTTCAATTTCGCGATAGTTTACACTTGTAATTGGGTTGGTATTTGAACATTAATTGTTTAAATTTTGTTGTAGCTGTGTCTATTTTAGCAAGATGTGATTATTGGGTTTATTGAATTAACATTAAATTTATTTGTGTTTAGATTGTAGCGTTTAATAGCTCGTAGCATTTTCGTTATGTTTTGTATTAGTAATTTTGCTTATTTTGGTATTTACTTTTAACAATAGTGGTGATAATGATAGTAATATTTTGTTAATGATAGAGATATTATTTATCTGATATGCACATTTTTTGTTATTATTTATCTAGGTAATGTGTTTTTTATAATATGTTTTACTGTTTGTCAGTAAATTTAAAAGTAGATTCATATAGTAGTAAGATTTGTTAATGCTAAATAGTTAAAATTAATGATTAATATTAATACAAAAAATAATGACAATAATGGGCTACGTTATTTTGGGTTTGCCAATAATTTTGTTTAGCTACTTTTTTGTTTTTACAATTTAGTTTATAAACTGTCTTCCTCGTTGAGGGTTAATGTTTGTTGTTTCGTACGTGAATTCTTTTTGTACTTAACTGTTTTCATATACCTGTATTGGTTTTATTTATGTATTATATGTTTTTATTTATTCTTTAGTTTTTTTTTAATGCTTATAGTTTTCATATTTTTAAGTTAGGCCTTAATTGGGTTTTACATATATTTTTTGGGATAGTTACTTACAATTTTGTCTAATGTTTATAAATTGTTTTCCTCATTGAGGGTCAATGTTTGTTTTGTTTTATTTCTATGTGATTTTTGGTATTTCGTTATATTTGTTTTAAGGTCCCTTTTTGTGTATTACATTTATTAGTTTTTATTTTTTGACAATTTTTGTGTCGTCTGGTATTTCTGTCCATATTGTGTATTGAGGAATGTTCTTAAGTGATTAATTATTGGACTATGATACACCCTGGGGATAGCATTTGCCAAGGTTTGGTAGTGGAAGGGGATTATTGGGGTTATTGGGAATTAGGAATAAGGTTTTAATCTATTATTGTGGATCACTGATCTTTGGCCTATTTTGATGACCGTATTGTTTGCCTTAGTTATTCCTGTAATGAGGAAAGGGCGGTAGTATGTATCTTGATCCTGTCCTCTTCTTCTTTTTTTTTTTTTTTTTTTGTCTTGAGTTTCCTTGTGATGACTGCTAATGACTTCCTTTTCGCACAACGCACCGGTGTTTTCGTTAAAAATCACGTAAGAACACTGATGAGCACACGGTTTGGTTTATTATTTTCTCATTTGTTCAATTTCGTATGCCTAAGTTAATAATTTTGCTTATGTACGCAACAATTTTTTCAAACAATCAGCGACTCAACTCGACTGATGTCACTCACTCACTGACTAATATCGAAATTGAAATTGGTCGCCCTTTTATTCTGTTTTGAGTTGAGAATTGTCAACTATTTTAGTGCCAAAATTCCAAGAAGCACACACAAGATTTCGTGTGCTTCAGCTGGAATAAGGTTCTTGGAAATGATTAAGAATTAGTTGGGTAGGTTCCTGGAAGGGAAGTCATGAAATGCGTTTTGAATTAAGCATTTCATGATGTCAGGATTTTAGGAATTGAATCAGTGTGCGACGAATTTACTTTTGGTTTAATTCGTCGCTCATATGATTCAATATGGAATTTGGATGTATTATGTATTAATGGGAAGTATTGGGGATTTAGGGCTCCTCGATAGTATAGTGGTTAGTACACCCGCCTGTCACCCGGGAGACCGGGGTTCGATTCCCCGTCGGGGAGCCCCTGGCGCAAGACTAATGACCTTGCCCAGACAAAATAAATCATTATGGAAAATTTAACAAGCCTCAGGACTTGCTAAATAAGGCCAAGACCGGTTCCCGGTTGTAGTGCCGATGATGATGATGATGATGATTGGGGATTTAGATGGGATTATTTGGGTATGTTGGGGATTTGGATGGGAGTGGCGATTTAGGATCGCTACATATAAAAGCGATTTGTTTTCTGGTTTTTGCTCTCTAAATCCTAGTTATTCGATACAGTCCACATCTTTCGTTGTCGTTATAAAATAAAATATCAATAAACTAAACATTGCATCTTTTCGTTACATTCTTGTCGTTTCTGTATTGAATGATATCATAAAATATCTATAGCATAAACAGTTTTCGTTCGTTGGTTTAATATTTTGTCGTTTCATTCATTTATATTAGCGCGATAAACGCATCGTGCCGTCAATTATTGAAGTCGCTTATTGGGCAGAATATCGTGTAATTCTCATAAACAAATACAGTGGATTAGTTTATCCGCTTATTAACGAAGTTTACAACAATAACAATAATAATAACTACAGCAAATATCTTAATAGCATATATAAACCTTTTGAATTGTTGGTTTCGTTGCTGTGGCCACCGGTCTTTTTGTTATTGACGCTGTTTTTATTGCGGTTTGTTGATATTTCTAGTGCTGCTGTTGACGTTTTCTGAGTCTTACTCTTCTCAGGAAAGGCAAACTTATAGAGCCGACTTAGCGCCCTGAAATGCTATCTGCTCTTGTTTGGATCTATCAGCCATACTCCGAGAGATAGTTCGGTATTTTTTCCAGCTCATAACCTAGTTGTAGCTATGTTTCGTTGTCTTTTTTTCTACTGTGTACCTCAATCTTAAGCTTGACCATTCTTTTATATTTATTATCACTATTTTTATTAGTTTTTTCCGTTTTTTTTTTTTTTTTTTTTTGCTTTGAATTGTTAAATTGTTCTTCATTTCCACTCTTCTTTGTTTTTAAGTTCGAACCGATTTTCTCTATATTACTGTTCATAGGAGCACGAACTATACAAAAATCAAAAAAGAACGCAACCACGAATCGCTAATATCATTTTCTTTATTTGTCGCACAGTATTTTATAAATTAATTTATTTTCAATTCCGGAATTGATAGAATTAGTTAATAAGTTTCTTCTATCTTTTTCAGAGTATGGGATTCTAACAGAGTTGGTTTTGTTTGTTTGTTTGCAGACGCATTTATTCACAAAGTCTTTTTTATATTTTACAATTTTAGTCTAAATGCTAAACCTATCTTAATAATTTTACTACATAATGTAATTTACTGGCTCTTCACAAGCACTCTAAATTATACAATATTATATGCTTAATTTATGCCTTTCAGCTTACATTTTCTTTTATTTATTCTTAATATAATACACATACATTATAAAAAAAATAAACTGTTATCTTAGAGGTCTACCTCTTCTTCTTTTCGAAGCATTATGACAAAAAAAAATAAAGATTTTTTTTTTTTTTTTTTTTTTGAGGATGCAAAAATTTTAAAAACAAAACAATAAGTGCTTAATGAAAACAAAAAAGATAAAATAACAGAAGTTAACGGGAAGGAGGGCAAAGGAAAAGGAAGGGAGGAAGCTGCGCCAGAGCTGAATATTATATCTGAGGACGTGAAGTCCTTTCTTCGTTTTGGAGCCACCACCAGTTGGGGTTGGTTCGGTCTTTTATTGATTTATCTCTTTCACTGATCACCATACTGAATCGAAGTCGGTCTGGCCTATTAGAGATATCGCTATTGTGGACAATTCGTTTATCCCTAGCACCACGGAAAGCGTGGTATATAATAGGTATTCCACCCTCATCTTGGATTAGACCTTTTCCGTCCCAGAAGAGGAACGCCTCTGGGGGAATGAACCCGTTCTGGAGGGTACTCTCCAGATACATATCGTTCGGATAATATGCTCCCGCGATAAGATTATTTACACTGCACATTGCCCTTGCAATGTGGCCACGAATAATTTTTATAATGAAGTTGTCTATCCTAGTTAGTCCTGATTTATCATACAGGGTTTTATTAGGGTAAAATTTCTGGTATCGTGACTCTGGTGTTCTATTAAGTCCGAGGCAGGAACGCAAACACTGTCTCTCGAACACGCGAATCTTTTCCATGTAGAATGGGGATATATTGTACCATATTGGACAGCCATAGACCGACACTGGTCGGATGAATGCCGAATATGAAATTATTTTAACTTTTGGATTGAGAATGCTGCTTCGGAATAGACTTTTTGTGGCAACAAATGCGTTTCTTGCTGCAGAGAGAGTGACTGCTATATGCTTGTCAAAGTATAAATACTGATCAAGCCAAATATCGAGATATCTGACTACAGTTTTCACTTGTAGTGGGAGATTATTATTCCCTACCATAGAGAAGTTTTTCCAATTGTACTTTGTATCCTGAGAGGCCCTGGAGAGAGGTGTTCTGAAAAGGATAGTCTCGGTTTTGTGGAAATTAATTTTTAGTTTCCAGTCATTACAAAAACGTTTTATTTTATTGAAGTCGTCCTGGAGAAGTCTATTGATGACATCTATTTTCTCTCCTGTTCTGTATACCACAATGTCGTCTGCGTATGCAATGGCATTGTTAAGCTTACCCACTAAATAACTGGTGTAAATATTAAACAGAATGGGAGAATTCACCGCCCCTTGTTGTAAACCGTTTGTAATTTTGAAGGTCTTGCTTGAGAATATATCTCCGCATTTTACCACAAAATGCTTGTCCGTTATCATTTCGTAAATGTTGTACAATAGATAATGAGGCAATCTCAGGTTTTCTAACTTATGAAGAAGTCCTTCTAACCACACGGTGTCGAAAGCCTTTTCAAAGTCAACTAAGCAGGCACCTGTGCATTGGCGCTTTGTCTTGTTCCATTGTATGTCGGAAACAAGCTTTGACGCGGCATGCACCGTACTATGTCCCGCTTTAAAGCCAAACTGGTTGTTGGGGATGATTTCATTTTCATCACACCAGTTCATCAGTGCTTTGTTTATGATCTTCTCGTAAACCTTGCTGATATTTGGCAGCAAGCTAATCGCACGAAGGTTGGTTGGATTGGTCCTGTCTTTACCCTTTTTAGGGATGGGGTGGACTATTGCAGTTTTCCAGTGGGTTGGATAGTATGCCTTATTTAAGACGTTGTTGAATAGCGTAGTGTAGATTTTTACTGCTTCAGGAGGCAAATGTTTTAAAACTACATTTGGGATGCTATCTATCCCAGAAGACTTTTTGCTTTTGATTGACTTAAGGATGTTCGTAAGTTCATCCTTACTCACAAACATATTCATATTCTGGTTACTCCTGGGGGAGTCCGCTCTGTTATTTTCACTGAATGTGGTAAAACTACGGTTTTGGTTCCTCCAGGTACAAAGTTGATTTCTCAGTGAGCTGTAGGTCTGGAATGCGTTGTTTTCGAGGATCGTATTGGAGTGAGTGGATTCGTTCACTCTGTATACTGCTTCGAAACATGCACCAATTGAGTTCACTTTGTCTTGCGGGTCTTCGACTAATATTACTTCTTCGTTGGAGTTGATATGCTCCAGATTGAGTCTTGAGTTCAGCATTGCTTGACAATTCTCAGGAGTCCGTGGGACCCGAAAATATGGAATGTCATTGTGATCTTTCTTTCGAAAAGTTTTATTGATTTGTGAGAACATATTCGATCCGCTAGCTTGAATGGCTTGTATTTTGTTCTTCCACTCTTCATTTATTCTTGAACGGTAATTGTCACGGATCAATTTTTGGAGATTTTTGATTAGGGACTTAAGTGTTCTTATTTCCTGACTATTTGGGTCGCTGAACTGTCTATAAAGTCTTTTCAGCTTTGAGAGCATAATGCTCTTTTGCTTATACAAAGCGTCAATTGCTGATGTCCTGTACTTATTAGTATAACCGTCGGTATGGGGAACTTTAGGTATGGAACGATTCATTGCATTGGTAATAATATCGTCCAATGTTGTTAAGTAATGATCGATTTCGTCGTTATGGAGGTTTCTAATAGTCGGTGGGTCTATGGCACTGTTACGAAGTTCTTTTTTTATTAATCGATCAAAGTGTGACCAGTGAGCTTTTCGAAAATTGAAAGAGTGGATCTGGTCGAACTGCTCTAGTGAATATTGTTCATTTGGGACTTCAATTTTGGCTCCAAATCCGTAGTGATCGCTATCGTAATCGATTGTGCGAAGACAGTTTCGCGTAGTTAGATCTGTGCCTGGCAAGTTTATTCGATCGTCTATCATAAGTAAATCCAGAAATGAATTTCCTTTAGGATAAGACGGTGTACTTGTGGCGTACAGTTCTAATCTGCGCTCGATAGCATTCATTTGCCACCAATCATATAGAGCATTGCCTCTTGTGTTCGTGGTTAAGTTACCCCAAGCACTATGCTTGGCGTTGAAATCACCCGCTATTAGGAAATAGTTGTTTTCCGAGTCTAATTTCAGATGTCGAAATAGCATATCAATTTCATTGATAAATTGCTTACACTGGGTAGCTTGAGGGGCATAAATGGAGACCACATACAGGTGCTTTTGACTTCTCAACGGATATCTATTATGCAGGCTTCCAGCACCTGAAATTGTGTACTTCTGTACTATAAATTACCTTATGATAAAGACCTTTTTTAATTAAAACTGCAACCCCACCCCCTTGAGTAGAATGTGGCCTGTCACGTCTGATTATCTTATAGTTTTTATAGACAATTTTGTGCTGCAGAGTTGGTTATTCATTCACAATTCGACACGAATCACCGACTGCCCGTTCGTTATTTTTTTTTTTTAGCCCTTGTTCTCACCTTAGAGTCAACACCTCTCGGTAACGGCAATGGAAAGTGTTCATTCATCAGACCACATTCCATTTCCCGATTTGATTAAAATGCAAGTCCTCAATGATATATAACTATCTCGGTGATTATGTTGAAATGCAAAATGTTCAATGAACTTTGATAATAATTAATCATTTTGCATATCCGCTACTATGATTGTAGCGAAATACATAGTGTTCGATAAATGTTAGTTGGCTTTACATGCCTATTTCCAAGGTCATGTTAACTCAAAATGCACTAAAGCATATCGTTGTTGCTGTCGTAAAATCTTTCCTATTTGGGTCATCATCCTTTTATTTAGTTAAGGATCCACATTGTTTTGTATAGAATCCCAGAACGACAGATACAAATTAGCATCCCGTTTGTTTGTTTAAAATACCAATGACTAATTTTCAGGTCCAAGCAGTGGTCGACTTCTTGATAAAGTCGTAGAGGCTAAGGTCACCTAGTTTGGATTTAGGACTAGGTTAAGACTAAAAAAATGTAGTTCGTTAGAGTAAGTTTAACCTTTTATGTTCGAATTTATTATAATGGGTTTTTGAGACGAGCTTATAGCAAATTTAGTACGAATTAAGTACAGAACTCACCATATTTAACTGTTTACTTTCTTCTTCTGTTACAGTATCTCGAATTGAGATTCAACAAAATAACTCGTCAAGTTGTTACGCTGCTGTTCGTTTTTAGTTTACTTTGTACATTGCCAGTATTCATGTTTGTGCCATCTTTAGGCCTCTCCCAAGGTACTTCAAAGATCGTAGTCAATAGATTTTTATTCTCTATCATTTTGCCCCGCAGTGAGTGGCGTCAACGTTCATATAATTAATACAATTGTATGTTCAATTTGCATATTTTATACCATGATGGTAAGTACTATAACATAATTGAGAGTAATGATTGCGTAAGCTCTTCATCGTTCCCAAGGGCGGAATTAAGGCTGTTGTTTGGAGCGACGTCTTACAAGCAGGTATTATGAGTATTTCAATCATACTTGTGGCTGCAGTTGGAACAAACAAAATCGGTGGTGTTGGTAAAGTTATCGAAATTGCTAAAAGTGAAGGTCACTTTCATATAAGGTATTTATTACCCGATTGAGTTTTATGTAACGTTAACTGAAGGTATATTTAAAATGCATTTCTTTTCTTCTAGTTTCAGTCTGGATCCTAGAGAAAGAACAACCATATGGAATTGCAGTTTCCAAGGTTTTTTTCTGTGGCTGGGTTACGTTGGTTGTGGTCAAGTGTGCGCACAAAGGATCGTGTCATTAGCAAACATCAACGAAGCCAGAAGGTGAATCTCGTAGATTACTTTATCTTCGTTATGGTTATTGTTAACAATTTTAATTTTAATATAGCTTATATATTTATTTGTTCCAAGTGAAAGGGACTTACTTGGGATTTTGTCTTGAGGTCTTGAGCGTCCGTTATGCGGACGCTGTAGCTGGTTCCTGGTGCAGGTAGCAGGGGGCGTTGAGATAATGCTCCCCTGTTCAGTTTCAGATAATGATAATTCTTCCGGTCTGACTTCTGTTGATCTCGTGTCCTTCTTTAATTTCAATTTATGACTGCTCACTTACACGTTGGAGTAATTAATCGATTACTAGCTTGTTGTTTTGTCGTTTTACGTCGAATGAATTAATTTTCATTGCCGTTGACGTTTATTTTTTATTCGGCGCCTACGCCGTTTTTTATTATTTTCTCTACCAAGCAGAATTTGCACAAAGTAGTTTATGCAAATTAGCTACTTGGCGAGTCGTTCTCCTTTTAGAGGTAGAGAGGGGAAACCAACGAAAGGGGATTAGTGGATGTTAAGGAGGACCTGGACGCGAGCTAGGTCCATAACACCTTTTGGTTAATTTTTTTTTTTTTTTTTTTTTTTAATTATTACACTTCTCTCGGGAGAGGGGATCCTATAGCGCCGAATGGGCGCCCCGACATGCCACCAAATAACTGCTGCAGTTCTTTTTGAACAGTTGCAGGTTGTCACGCTCCGTGAACACTCGAACACTTCTGTGGTAAGGGAGTTCCACAGCTTCCCCCCTCTGTAACGGAACAAGTTCTGATGCAGGGATGTTCGCGCCGTCGGGAGATGAACCACAAACTGATGCGATCCGTCGGATTGTCTTGTGGAGCGCATATAAAACGATATGCGTGGAACAGTACCACGAATCTCCGAAGAACAGTACCCATGATAATATCTGTAAAACAGACAGAGGTCGGCTACGCGCCTTCGATGTGATAGCGGTTGTAGCCCCGACGTTAGCGCCGAGTCCCCGATCTGGCGGATCGCTCATCTCTGTATGCTCTCAAGTAGGTCGAGGGTATGTTTAGGAGCCGAGCTCCAAACATGAGAGCAATATTCGAGCGCGGGTCTAATGTGGGATTTATATAGGAGAAGAAGTTGGGCCGGGGTAAAAAATTTCTTGGCTCTAAAAAGATAACTCAGTTTTCCTGAGGCTGACCTGGCGATGTTCGACAAGTGTTTATGCCATGATACATTCCCACAGACCGTGACGCCGAGCAATTTCAAACTTTCCCCAGCCTCGAGGAGTCGGCCATTCATCATCAGCTGTGGAACCGATGATCCAGTTTTCTTTGTGAATGTTGTATACTGAGTCTTCGTTGCATTGAAGTCGACAAGATTGGCCTTTCCCCACTGCAGGACCTTATCCAGATCCCGATTCAGAGAATCAATCTGTCTACATCTCAGCTGGTGTGACGCAGATGCACCAATCGGCCGATCACTCGAAAAGGAGGAAACAAGCATACTATCATCCGCAAAACTGAACACTTTGTTATTCGTTGTCCCCAACAAATCATTTATCTGAAGCAAGAACAAGGTTGGAGCCAAAATAGAACCTTGGGGCACCCCCGAATTAATCCGAACACTCGCCGTCCACAACAACCCGGATCGATCGATTTTCGAGGAAGCTCTTCGTACAGTCGCAAAGCTGTGGGGAAAGTCCGTATGAACACAGTTTGCTCAGCAATGCCCCGTGCCAGACGCGGTCAAAAGCCGTGAAGATATCCAATGCTACCGTTCTTGACTCACCATGCCGCTCAATCGCAGATGTCCATATATCGGTTATAAGTGTCAATAGGTCTCCCGTGGACCGCCTGCCACGGAATCCATATTCACGATCATTCAGAAGTCCGTTGCACTCCAAATACTTAACCAACTCTGTATTGATAACTTTTTCCGTTACTCTAGATAAAATAGACAGTAATGCTATCGGATGGTAATTTTGTGGGAGACACTTTTTTCCCGTCGTTGGGCTTGGCTTAACTCGAGCGATTTTCCAGCAGGCAGTAAAGGTTCTCCGTGCATAAGATAAGCGGAAGAGTCTGCCAAGAACCGGCGATAGTTCTGGAGCACATGTTCTTAAGGACTATTGCTGGTATTCCGTCCGGGCCGGTTGCCTTCCTACAATCCAGTCACGTAGAATGCGTTGAATAGTACGCGAACGAAATCTCACATTCGCATGGAAGACCGTACCGGCGCGATCACAGGTGGCTCCAAAGGACCGGGATCGAGGTTTGAATTCGCGGAAAATAAATTCGCGAACACATTAGCTTTATCCTTTGAATTCGTGACTAACGTCCCGATGTCTGTCACCAACAGAGGGAAAGACGAGGATGCGGAGTTACTGCTGACAGCTTTTGCCATTGACCAGAAGGGGCGTGAACCAGTTGGGCACCGAAGAAGTTTATCGATCACCCTGTCGTTGTGAGCTTTCTTCGCGGTATCAATCAACTGGTTGCACGCGTTTCTGATTCTAACAAAATTCGTTCTGTTAACATCGGTGGGATTGGAGCGCCATTGCTTAAAAGCTCTATTTTTTGCCGCTGTAATCTGCTCGCATATTTTGTCAAACCTCGGTTTATCAGATGAACTTTGTTTGATGGAATGTGGAATATACATCTCCATCCCCAGAAGAATAGAAGCGTTAACATCAAAGTTTCCGAAGCACACCTCGGACCATGAAAAGGATGCGAAGAAATCTCGCAAATCGTCCCAGTTGGCAGCCCCATACTTCCATACATGGCGAGGCTGCCTAGGCCGGTTGTTCGCTTGGTATGCGAGTGCTTGCGCGACAGATACCAAGCAGTGATCTGAGTTTCCCAGTGGCGCAGAAGCCTCCACGGTATAAATACTCAGTTCGGATGTCAAAAACAGATCCAGGGTGTTCGTATAATCGCCTCGGGCATCCGGCACTCGCGTTGGTTCCTCCACGAGTTGAGTCTAGTTATGGCTAGCAGCAAACATCTCCGCCAGCCTCCCAGCCTCGTCGGTTCTGTTAGAATGTACCAACCAGCCGGAATTGTGTACATTAAAATCGCCAAGGACAACAATTTCAGAAGCTGGCTGATTGATCTGTATCCAGTCGACGTATGTGAAAAATGTTCGAAAAAGTCGCCGGTCGATCGTCATTCGGGGAGAGGTAAAGACAACAAACAAATTTAACAGAATTCCTCAGTACGACCCTCAACCGGATGATGTCCACATTATTGGGTTACAACGCCTCCATCCTCTGGCAAGCCAGATCGGACCGCGCGAAAACGCAGACTCCGCCCTTAAAACTGAATCTCGAATGTAAGTCGTATCCTGAGCAACGAAGATATGTCGAATCAGTTGATGAATCGACCCGGGTCTCAGTTAGGGCAATGATATCGGATTTCGTTGTTTGCAAATATTGGTGGACGGCGTTTACATTCGTATCGGTGGAACCGATGCCCCTGATGTTACAAAATGCCGTCACCTATCGAGCATGGGCAGAGTCTCGAGAGCGAGCCCAGTTATGCGATGACGAAACTCTTAAAGTTCCATTATTTATCATAATATCTGCATGATGTTCCCCCTGACATAGTCCCCCCGGGGAATCCGAATAGGAGACTAGTTTACCTCCGGAATTTTTTATATCAGAAGGTACCATCATGACTTATCTTCGTATCAGTCTGGGCCATCAGCCACACATCCGAAACACCCTCGAAGATTTCTCTCGACGATATCGCGGAATGTACAGCGTGACGGGGTGGTATCTCACCTTGGGACGGAGTACCACCTAAACTAACCTTTTCTCGAACCGGTCCATCAGCCAAGCTCCAAAAGATGGCCAGGGATTTCTCCCGACCATTTCACGGAGCCTAAAGCTTGATGGGCTGGTATTTCACAGTGCGACAGGGCGTTGGGACCCCGGCTAGCACTCGGCCTTTAGTCGCCTCTTACGATAAGCCGGCCTAGTTGTGAGTATATTCTAACGCCCTACTCACAGGGCGTTAAATGTCCCTACTTTACGTTTGGAAAACTTCCTAAAAGAATATATAAATTGGCAACAGTAATGACATATACAATATAATTGATATTTGTTAGAATTCCCCATAGAATTTACATTTGTGTTGTTCGGTAGAAGAACAGTCGTTTCCCAACACATGTAGTAATTGGATTAATTGTGAATAAATTAGTGATTAGATATGTGGAATGACCCGGCAACAGAAAATTACAAAATATATTGGTGATTTAAATGACGTCAAAAAGAAAAAAAAAAAAGAACTTATAGATGTCCTAAAATGGTAGAAACCTTGACGTGCGGGGCTTAAACTACAACGAATCACTCAGGCTATGCTGACGGAAGCATATGCTTCCAGTAGGCCCACCCATGTCAGAGTAACACACAAAGATCTACCACCCCTAACCTAGGGTGTTACGCGTCAGCGTGCTCATTGGATAGTTTGCAGCCAGAGGTATACCGGCTGTATTATAACGGCGCCTCTCTGACACCGGGTCGAATCAGAGCAGTAAGCAAACCTTACCATATCAAAGAGGGACTCTGATATGGCGGACAATTTGAAAACCCCAGACTGTTCCCACGAAATGAATAATCAATATACAAAAAACAATCTCACGAAAAACCCAACAGGCGTAGGTGTGAGGAGCCGACACTACCATAAAGGAACAAATCATCAAGAAAACACCGACTCGGCAAAAAGAAAACGTAGGGAAGAACGAAAAAGCGGGATATACGCGTCGGGACGTGGAATGTTCGAACGTTATATAAACTATTCGCGATACAGACGGTCGTAGAAAACACGAAACAATATAAAAAAGACATCGTCGCGCTTCAGGAAGTTCGACTCCCACATCAAGTAATCGAAACCAATGGGTTTACACTGGCATATGGAGGTAGCGATACACATAACCTCGGAACCGGCTTCATCATAAGCAAGAAGATTACACCCCATGTAAAAGATGTGAAATTTATTAATGACCGAATGTCGGTGCTAAAAATACAGGTACAATTATAAATTTATAAACGTGCACACCCAACAGAATCTACCGACGAAGAAACGAAGGACACGTTCTACGAGACTCTAGAGGAAGTATTTGATGGGATCTCATCATTCGATGTTAAAATCCTCCTCGGGGACCTCAACGCGAAAATTGGAAATGAAGATATCTTCCAACCAACTATAGGTAAACAAAACCTACACGGCGTTTCAAATGATAATGGACTTCTAATTATCACTTTCGCAGCGCCAAAAAGCGTGGTAGTGAAAAGCACGATGTTCAAGCACAAGCAAATTCATGAAGCCACATGGATATCCATTGGGCTCCTCGATAGTATAGTGGTTAGTATACCCGCCTGTCACGCGGGAGACCCTGGTTCGATTCCCCGTCGGGGAGCCTCTGGCGTAAGACTAACGACCTTGCCCGGAAAAAAAACAAATCATTATGGAAAATTTAACAAGCCTCAGGACTTGGTAAGTAAGGCCAAGACCGGCTCCCGGTTATAGTGCCGATGATGATGACATGGGTATCACCCGACGGCGTACCCCGTAACCAAATACTCCTCTTCCTCACAGATAAAAGACACTGTGGGGAGGAAGTAATGTGCCTAACACGGACACTAGGTTCACTTCCTCCTCCATCATAAATTGTTCGCGCGAACACTGCCCACAACGCAAGGGGGGAGAAAACGATGGTTGACCTTCGCGACCGAGCGGACACAACACAGAAACAAAAACACTCCGGCGATGCTATTTATGCTTAAACTTTTTTATTATGAATGGTCCTGACTTATACTTATTACTAGTGTTGGCTGATTTTAACAGATTCTTAGACATTCCACACACGAACTGCGGCACAAACGTTTTAACCCACCGTACCGGCGCAGGTACGGTGGCTGACGAGCGACCCGACCGCTCTGAAGATTGAATTACGACTCAACGATATCTTGCTCGTTCAGAGCTCACTCGCTCATCGTGATCATGGTGGTATGTGTGCCTAAAACAAAGAAAGACATAAAGTGCATCCTAGGATACGATTTCGGTAAAGCAAATAAAACCGAAATCGTCGGATGCATGTGTATAGCAGCTAAACAAAGAGACCACGATGCGACGCGGGAATGTGCTAATTAGTTTTAGCTAAGTTGCTGGGAAATGGTATTTATGGCATCGCTAGTAAGGGTACCTATTGAATGCCCATTTGCATTGTTTATGCTTGGATTTCAATTGATGCCAAGGGACGCGGAATGCGTATTTGCTTTGGGTTGCACATTGTGCGAGTTAGGGAATTTTATTGCTGGGTGAAAAACGTCGCCAGCCAATGTATACATAAAGAAATTTGTCGTGTACATGAATGAAGGTGGAAATAGGCGACGCCATGATAATTATCTCTGGCTGGAATGGTTACATGATATGTGAACCGGGGTTTTTCTTTTCAGGATAATTTATGATAAGTAAAGTAAGAACTCTTACAGGGGATTTGTAAGCGAAGGAATGCTTGAAAAGGTAAGAATTCTTTTGCAGGTACTTTTGGGTTACAATAATTGGATCTATTTGATGCGTGAAGCATTTAAGATGCTAATGCGAATTGCATTAGCGAAAGCTTATGCAGACTGGGTTGTGGTTATGGGGTTTTTTCAGGAAGGCGAGCCGTGGGATCTGGCGGAACCGCCACAACACCACTCGAATATCCTCGACGTAAGATCATATAGAGGAGCAGATTGCGACTCCGATCATCTTCTAGTGATGGGCAAAATCAGGAGTCAGCTCGCAGCAAACCCACATACGCAGTCACGGGAGACGAGCAAAAAGTTCGACATTGATAAACTAAAAGACCCGAGAAAAACGGCTGAATATCAAGAGGAAGTAACGAATAGATTTAGCAACCTAGACAATGGGAGTAGTGAGGAAGAGGAAACCAATAATCTGGGCACTAAATGGGCATCGATCAAACAATCAGCCCAAAAGAAGAACGTAAACGACTCAAAGTGATCCACTTAGAAAGATATGATGAAGTCAACGCATAAAGATATGCGACAATTCGGAAAGAGACAATGAGACTCTTCAAACGCATAAAACGCTAATGGGAGAAGACTCGGATCGAAAAAATCCGAGAAAATTCCAGAGCAAGGCCATCAGAGGTATGTATGCTAGCATAAACTCAATTAAAAATGGATACCGGGGGAGAGCCAAAACAATTCGAGACACAAACGGCTGTCTGGACCCAGAAACAAACAATACCGTGACAAGATGGAAGCAGTACTTTGAAAACCTGCTCAATGTGCGCACCCATCAACCACAAATAAACGCACCATACGTATATACAGCCGAACCTCAGATCTCAGAGCCCTCTTTTAACGAAGTTGCAGACGCAATTAATCGATTGAAAAACAACAAGGCTCCCGGAGTCGACTGCATACCGGCAGAGCTTATGAAGCATGGAGGAGAAGCAACCGCTCGAAAGATCCGCCTACTCATCAAAACAATGTGGGATAAGGATGTTATTCCGGAAGAATGGAAAACCTCAATAGTCGTCCCCATCTTCAAAAAGGGCGACAGATCTGACTGCGAAAACTACAGAGGAATATCATTGCTCCCAACCACATACAAAATATTAACAAATGTCATACGTACGAGAATCACATCGTACGAAGAAGAAATAGTGAGAGACTAGTAGTGCGGATTCCGTAGGAACCGGTCAACGAGCGACCAAATGTTCACAATAAGGCAACTGCTGGAAAAGAAGTCGGAATACGGAGAGACGGTTCACCAACTGTTCGTTGATTTCAAAAAAGCCTACGACGCAGTCGCAAGGCAAAGAGTTTACCATATTGTATTTGAGCTGGGAGTCCCGAAAAAAATATGCCGCCGTCATTTAAATCAGCATAAACGAATATAAAGGGCAAGTTAGAATAGAAAACCACCTCTCAGGACCATTTGAAATCCGGGACGGACTAAAACAGGGGGATGGCCTCTCATCATGTCTTTTTAACCCTGTGCTCGGGTATGTTATCAGAAAGGTACAAGACGACAACATGGCCAGACCATCCCTGAACGGGGTCACACAAGTGCTCGCATATACAGATGACATCGCCGTTCTGGGCGATAATCTAGAAACTATAAGTAAAAACTGTGAAATCGTCATGCAAGCGGCAGAAGAGGTGGGCCTAGAAATAAATGAAGACGAAACAAAATATATGATTACGGCAAGAGCAGGTGGACCTTAGGGACCACACATAAACGTCAGAGGCAAGTTATTTGAAAAGTTAAAGAATTTAAATATCTGGGAACAATACTGACGGCCAGTAACGAAATGTCGAAGGAAATTAACAAAAGACTATATTCCGGCAACGCTAGTTTGCACGCAGTCAGTAAACTGCTGAAATCCAAACTGCTATCACATAATATAAAGCTCCATGTCTATAGAACCATAATCATACCGATTGTTCTATACGGATGCGAAACATGGGTTCTCACAAAACGGGAAGAAAACAAATTCGGCGTATTCGAGAATAAAGTTTTAAGGAGTATCTTTGGAGGTAAATATAACGAGGAGGCATGGCAATGGAGGAAACTCCACAACCACGAATTGGAAGAACTATACCGCAAACCTACAATAGTGAGAGTAATCAAGTCGCGAAGATTAAGATGGGCCGGACGTGTGGCGCAAATGGGCAACGATAGGACCGTGCGTAGAATTCTTGACGGTAGACCAAAGGGAAAGAGACCGGCAGGACGGCCGCGACGGAGGTGGGAGGACAATGTAAGGTTTGACCTTAGGATATCGGAGCAGATGATCAAGCGTGGAAGGAGAGTGCACAGGACAGCGAACGATGGCTGAGTCGAGTCGGTGAGGTGATGAACTTCCGGATTCCTACAGGCCAATAAATAATAATAATAATATACTACTTACTGGTCGGTAGGAACCTGAAACTTCATGACCATACTAACAGCTCAGTTGCCCCGTTGTTGCCTGCCGGGTGCAGTTTCCCACCAAACAGCCCTTTGTCTCCCTTCCTTTTGGGCTGTTTGATGATCGCGTCTCCAATTGATGCCCACTCAGTCTGCACATCATTGACTTCCCCTTGCAGACTACTCCCATTTTCTAGTATGCTAAACCTGTTCGCCAGTTCGCTTTGATAATCAGCCTTTTAACGCGGGTCCTTTAGTTTATATATTCTAATTACGAATTCATAACTCACACGTTTTTTAAACTTTATTTGAATATCTTTGCAGATCGTTATTCATTTACGGAATCGGCCATTTGATAGTGGGATCTCTGGCATGCATTACAGGCATAATAATGTACGCGTACTATCATGGTTGTGACCCTGTATCAGCCAAACTCGTGCAAAAGGCGGATAAACTGATACCTTTCCTAGTTGAAGATCTCATTGGTAAATGGTATGGGATGCCTGGAGTTTTTATTTCGAGCGTTTTCAGTGCTGCCTTAAGGTATACAATATAACTTCATTTATTACTTAACTCTTTTTTACGTTACCACCCTTACGAGATGTAGTTTTATATATTTAAATGAAAAACATACTGCGTTCTGATCTGTGTTTCGTAACGCGCCAGTAGACGCACTAAATTTATTGACCTAGCACCGTGATGGACAAGGCATATGAATAACTCAAACTTCTTATAGGGTACACTATTAAGGCACTACATACAAGGTGTCCCAGAAATGGCTTTTGATTTGTTTAACTTCCTGCACGAATGCCACCACTTCGTCATGGAAAGGATATGACTTTGATTTCGGCACGGTTCTAGTGCTGAAGGCCATAACACCTGCAGTGGTTGCTTTCGTTCATCTAATGCTGGTACTGACTTGTATCCTTTTCTGAGTCTGTATTGGTTTTCTGTGTAGTGCCATTTCAATGGAACGGGAATTTCACGTGAGCTTGTTGGGGTCGGTCTCAAGATATCTGAAAAAAAGGGGGGAAGGTATCTAAGGATGGTGTTGTTAGGAATATTATTAACCAATTTGTAAAACAATTTAATTATGAATATAGTAAGGGTAGTGGTAAGGGACTTACTTGGGGGTCGGACCGTGGAGCGGTCGTTGCTTGTTGATCGGTATTCAGCGTGAAGGGGACGTTGATCTTCGTGACCCCCTGTTCAGCTGGCTAGTTTGTTTTATCACTTAATCTTATATTATTATTCATAACTATTAATATTGAACGTAACTCTTTCACCACGAACTAATGAAAAATTAGTTTTCGTTGTCAGAACATCTCTTGCCTTTAGCCTTCTCTCTGATATTGATTGATTATCTTTTGCCGTTGACGTTTTTATTTTTTATTTCACGCCAACGCCTTTTTTTATTATATTTTCTGCCAAGTCGAATTTTCATAAAGTAGTAGTAGAGAGGGGAAATGTGAGGACATTAGTGGGCGTTGTGCGAGGACATGGACGCAAGGTCCGTAACTGTGTGAACAGGGTTAGTTCGAATATTCTCTAACTACTTGGATGGAGGGATGGTGGGAAAGAAATCATGGACGACCGGTAAGTCTTAAGTGCGGTAGTAAACGCAGATCACGTCCTTGGCGTCTGATAATCTGCGGTTTGGTCGGTGTGTGTGTATGTTTGTGCCGTCTTGTACTGTGTGTGCGTGTGTGTAGTCCGGGAATCCTCTATTATAGAGGGGGATGTTGTTGAAAAGGGTGATCTCTTCAGTTTTGTACTGAAGTAGAAATTGTGGTGGTCGGATCCGAAGAGATCGAAGGAGAGAAGGGTCAAGAACACAAGACTCCGGTACAAGTAGGTTCTCGTTGTTCTGAGTGCTTTCGATGTACTTGTATGCTAATTGTAGCAAGTACTAGTCGATAGGGGTAATGGAGGCACCTTCGGATAGGTAAGAGTTGGGGTAATGGCGTTAATTCCACTGTGTCTTGACCCTTTGTTATGATACAGAGCTAGTTGCTTACGCAATTCTTTCTCCGTCTTAATTTCTTGGGCTCTTCTGGAGCACCGTGTGAATTTTACCCTTCTGTCAAACGAGAATAACGATATCAGAATTAATTGTACCTTATGGTAGTCTGAATCTTGAACCTCTGAGTAAAGGCCTATGCGGCCTCTTCTGATGTACCTTTTTAGTGTCTTTTCTGCTTTCTAACGGATCTACCTCTATTATTGTCCTTTTATGGACAACCTGGATTTCTTGCGCAGAGCTGTAGGTCAGTATGATCTGTGTTTTATATTTGTTCACTATCTCGTCCTTTATACCTATGTGGCCCAATCTTTGCTCATCTGTAGGATGACGAGTTGCACTGTCGGAGAATGTTATGTCAGACTTGTTTTCGTTATCTTTTAAATGACTTAATCGGTTCTCTGACATCGGCTCGAAATCGGGACCGGTGGAGAGATTTGTTAAATAAAGCCAAGACCGGATCCCGGTTGTAGTTCCGATGATGATGATGATCATCCAGTTTAGCACTCCCAGGCTCTGGGCGTCCTGGTCTACGCCATCCCTCCATCGCAGACAAGGTCTGCCGCGCTGTCTCCTTCCATACATCCTGCCACAAGGGACTCTCCGGACAGGCTCCTCTTCGCTCATTCGAGCTAGGTGTCCCGCCCACCGGAGTCTACCGAGCTTGATTTTTCTAACAATATTAGCTTCAAGGTAGATTGCGTACAACTCATGGTTGTAGCGTCTCCGGAATCGTCCTCCCTCACATACGGGGCCAACAATTCTCCTTAAGACCTTTCTCTCGAACGCGGCCAAGAGCACCCAGGTCTCGGATCCATACATGAGTACTGGTAAGGCCATGGTCTCGTACAGTAGTAGCTTGGATGTTCTGGATAAATTTCGGGATTTAAAGAGCCTTGATAGACCATAGTAGGATTTGTTGGATTTAATCAGCCGTTCGCGTATTTCTTCTTCCATATTGTTATCGGCTGATACTATTGACCCAAGGTAGTTAAAGGATTGCACTACTTCAAATTCGTGCTCCACGACCGTCCCCTTGTCGGAGTCCATTATAGATGTTTATTGGTTTGGACAGCAATCCCGCTACTTTTACCTGACTAGTTACGTTGGTCATGGTCAACCTACAAAGTCGTATCAATTTGTTTGGAATGCCGAATTCTCTCATGGCATTATATACTCTGGCTATGCTGTCGTAGGCAGCCTTAAAGTCTATAAATAGATGATATAATGGAATCTTAAATTCCTGACGTTTTTCCATCGCACGCCTAAGGGTGAATATCTGATCAATTGCTGATTTGCCTGGGATGAAGCCACACTGATATTGACCAATTATGGCTTTAGCGTATGGGGCTATCCAGTCTTGTAGGATAGTGGACAGTATCTTATAGGCGGTACTCAGCAATGTTATACCCCTATAGTTGCTGCACAGTGTGATATCTCCTTTCTTATGCATGGGGCAAATTATCCCACGGCGCCAATCTTCCGGCATCTCCTCTTGCTTCCATACGTGCACCACGATCTCATGAATTGCGTGATGTAACGCTGTCCCTCCTTGTTTGATCAGCTCAGCTGGTATGCCATCAGCTCCAGGGGCTTTATTTGATTTGAGCTGGCTTTTGGCTTTTACTGTTTCCTCAATGCTTGGTGGCGGCAGCATTTGGTTTTGGGCTTGCATTGGTGGAGCCTCCAATTCTTCTGTGAGCTGACCATTTAGCAATTCATTGAAGTGCACTTCCCATCGCTTTAGAATGCCTTCAGGATCGTTGATCAGATTACCCTCTTTATCCTTGCAGTAAGTGCAGCGTGGTGTGTACCGCGTCATACTGCGGATTATTTGGTAAAATTTCCGCGCCTGGTGCGAACCTCGCTCTCTACTTTTCTCTATTTCACAGACAAGGTTTTTCCCCAGGCACTTTTCTTTTGTCTGTGAAGTCTTTTTTCAGATCCTCTGAGCTCTTTGTATTTCTCCTCGCGTACCCGCGTCCTATGAGACTGCTGCATTGCCGGGTATGCAGCATTCTTACGTTCAGTCGCTAGTTTGCACTCATCATCAAACCAGTCGTTCCGATCTCTACAACTACTGCCTAAGATGGAGTTGGCAATACTAATGACAGTATTCTTAAGACGTGTCCATTTCTCTTCTACGCCCGGCATTCTGGCCCCAGGACTTACTCTCCCTCCGTCGAGCTCTTCGAGGGCGAGTCTTAACGCATGACCAAAGGTGTTACTGGTATTCTCATTGCGTAAGGCAGCCGTGTCGATTCGAACCTGATCCGCAGATGCAATACGTCTCCGTAAGGCAATCCGCGCTCGAAAAACTGTACCAACAAGATAGTGATCCGAGTCAACGTTGGCACCTCGGTACGTTCGTACCGTCATCACGGTCGAGGAGTTGCGGCGATCCGCGTAAAGCGAGATGACGGAGTGATTGATGCACGAGCCTTTGTCGTTTATGGTTAGGATAAATAGTAGGGGGGCAAGATGACTGCCCTGGGGGACACCTGAGGTTAGAGAGAAAGGATCGGAGAGGGTGGATCTAAATCGCACACGGCAGGTTCGAGAGTTAAGATAGGATGAGATCCACTTAATCAACAAGGGTTCAAAACCAAGGGAAGGTAATTTAAAGAGAATGAGGTTATGGGAAATTTTGTCGAAGGCCTTGCTAAAGTCGGTAGTGACTACATCAACCTCATCGCCGTTTTCTAGGGCAAGGAGTGTGTGGGATGTAAATTCGACAAGGTTGGTAGTAGTGGACCTGCGGGAGAGGAAGCCGTGCTGGTTAGGAGAGATAATGGGAGTGCAGCGAAAACATAACGCTTCGTATAGAAGGCCTTCGAACAGTTTAGGAATGTGCGAAAGCTTAGCAATGGGACGATAATTGGATATATCGTTTTTTCGCCCCTTTTTATGTATGGAGGTTATGTAGGAGGATTTCCAAATGTCGGGAAATAGACCTTGTGCAAGGGATAAATTGAAGATTGACGCGTGCGGAGAGAGAGAGAAGAGGAGCATTTTTTAAGAAGATAGCAGGGAGTCCGTCTGGGCCGGGACTGAAATCGTCTTTCAGTTGTTCAAGTTTTTCTTTAACTTGGTGTTGTGGAATGTGTAGAGGGATGAGTGGGCCAAGGGAGAATTCAGACGTGCCAGTAAAGTAGGAGGGGTTAGGCTCGAACGAGTCGTCCGTGAAGGAAAGTTTGAAGAAGGATGCGAAAAGATTGGCTATGGTTTGGGAGTCAGATGAAGTAGTTGAGTCGTAGAAAAAAGAGTTGGGATAGGCATCTGATTTCCGTTTATAGTTGATAAAGTGGTAGAAAGATTTGGGGTCATTGATCAGATTGAGTTGGGCTTTGGCAAGGTAATTGTGGTAAAGGGAGCTATAAAGCTCGGTGAATTGGTAAAAGTAACCGAGATAGTTGGAATAGTCCACAGAAGAACGCGTATTTAAGAAAGTATTCCACAACATATTCCTCTTGTTAGGAAGTGTGCGGAGTCTGCGGTTATACCAAGGGGGCGATGAGAATGATAACCTGTTTCGGGAATATGGGACAAATAGGGATATGGCGTTGTAGATTACTGTGTAGAGCGAGGCTGTAGCGACCTCTACACTAATATCATTTAAGCTGGGTGTGGTATTGCTGAGGTACTCATTTATGAGCCGGAAATTGGCTTTTCGGAATTAGGATATTGCTGACTTGGTAAAGGCTAGAGTCGGTGAGGTTGTCTATTAAGAGACACTCCTTGGTAGTAGAGGGGCTAGAGATATAGTGGGACTCGTCGTCAGACAGCGACCATTGGAGATGGGGGAGGTCGAAATCGCCCAGGACTACAATGTCGTCTTGGGAAGAACTCAGTTCCATTAAGGAGTAGGTATTGTGTAAAACCGACTGAGTTTTGGAGCGAAGTCCTCTGACATTCTGGGAGACCCCATAGAGAGTGGGGTGGGCAGCCGATTAGGGCCGTTTTTTTTTTTTTTTTTTTAGTGGGTTCGTTGCGTGGTGGACCAGATGCCATTTTCGAGCGAATGTATTGTCGGAGAGCCGAGAGGTCTCTTGTTACTTTAAGAGGGGGAATATTGAAATGTTCGCTGAACTTTATAAACAGATTACGAAGGCTAGGGAAATCGGTGGGGAGTCCTTCCTGTTGAATGGAGATCTTAACGCTCGTTTTCGTTTTGCCTTCATAGCAAACTGCATCAGATTTACCATGAAGATAAGCTAGATAAATGCGGACGTTATCGTAGGTCCTACTATTTCGAAGCTTTGAGAGGGCATAGCGGCATTCGGATGTCTTAAGGGATTGTTGCGTGATCTTGGCGGGAGGAGGTAGAAGGGGATCAAAAATGTTGGGGCGGGGGGAGTGGGGCTACGGCGAGGTGGGGAAGTGGGGCGAGAGGGTAAGAGATTCGATCTTGAGCACGGTTCAGAGGACAAATGGGCTGAACTTTCGTGGGCGGGGCCTGAGGGATTAAGAGTGTGCGATCTATGGAAATTGGTATATTTAGCACCTGTTTTAAGGTCAAGGAGCGGAAAGGGGCTGGGGTTAGGGGCGGGATGAGACGTGGGGGGGGGCGGTTTGGTTGGTGTTGGGTAGGATGACATTACGGGAATGTGTGGGGGTGGGTTTGGGATAAGGAATGCGGTCACGGTGAGATAAAGGGAGGGAGGATCGTTTGAACCTAGGCTTGGGAGAGGGTTTGGTGGTTCGACTTAGGGATGGGTCGATGACGCGAGTGCGCGTGCTTCTGGGAATGGGGAACGGAGTGTGCATAATATTTGGCTTGGGCAGGGATTTTACAGGACGAGTTGTACCTGGACCGCGCGGCCCTCTGGAGGATTTTGGAGGAAGAGCGAGTGTCGATTTGGGACGGACAGTACTGTTGTTATATCCATGAGTGGGTATAGGTGAAGACGGCAATGGTTTTGACGGTTTGTTGGGGTTGCTTAGGGATAACGACATCCTGCCGATCCTACAATGCGCATTATTATCTGAGTGGAAAATCCAGTCATATCTAGAGGGAAGGACTAAGCGGAAACTAGGTTTAGTCTTACTGCCGGGAAGCGGGTAAGATTCTTTTACAGGAATGCTGAATTTCGTCAGGAAGAATTCAGCAATCCAGGCTGGGTTCGCAGTTCTTGGTGCGCCCTTTAACAGGTATGAAGTAACTGCGAGATTTTAGTGCTCCAGTTTGTTGAGTCGAGATTGCCATTCAGCAGGTGTCCAAGATGTGCCAACGTGGACTATTAGTGGAGACTCAGTTTGAGGAGTCGTGGAAGCAGGTGGGTTGTCGATTGAAGTAAGGGGTGGGGGAGGAGTGGGTGTAATGGCAAGAGGCGGAGGTGGGGTTACATTCTGGAGTTCGTCGTAAAGAGATGAAATGAATCATGAATCATATAACAAGCAAGTATATTAAACTGTACCTCTCTACTTATTTTACACAAAATTATGGTTATATCTGAATATATGCATCACAGTTACCTTCTTCATCTTTTTCTTCTTACGATAATACTAGTTGTAGCTCCTTAATTGAAGATGGTGGCCACTATTTTAATACATTTGCTTATTGGTAACTATGATTTTTGACATGTCTATTCATTGCCTACAACACTTAACAATTAGATTAACATCTTATAATAAAAATGCTATAGTTTACACTACATATACTACTACTAAATAATAAACACAGACTTACGATGTTTTTGTTGTGTTGTTTTGACCGCTGCTCTTGTTGGTGTTGAACGTTGTCTTTCCTGGTGTTTCTGTCTGCTCGCTTTCCAACGTTGTTTTTATTTCACTTAAGGGGACATTCCGGTTTGTCGGGTCAAAAAATAGGTTATTTTCACAATTTTTTTTTAACATTTTATTCATCTTTCGACTACGTTTGTAAATTTTGTCGAATCACTCCGGAACCGGAACCCCCCTCCAGGTGTTCAAAGTTAGCCATCCGTTCTGCTCGTGTAAGGGTTATTTTCGTCCCCGGTGAAAAAATACGAAAAATGCAAAAAGTTTATTGAACTTAAATACATTTAGCACAATGTGATTGAAATTTTTTTTTTAAATTGATAAAAAACAACAAAATGGCGGAATAATGAAAAAAAAATTGATTTTTCGGCCCTTTTCTACTCTATTTTTTAGTTATAACTAAAAAAATAAATAAATAAATAAAAAAGTAATTCACTCACAATTTGCGTGTGCTTGTTAGAAATATGTGTGCGAACTTTCGCATCCACCGTTTTCATATTATCGCTTACACCGCACTCAAAAAAGTCATTTCGAGAAAAACGCGTTCAAAGTTTGGAGATAAATTAGACAAAAGATACAAGTGCTTTTTTTCATGAAATCATCGGGATTTTTTATACTAACAGCTAGACATCTATTCCTGGACCATAAACAATTCCTTCCACGACTTCGAATTGGTCCTCCAGTTGCATTTTCGCCTTTTTCCTCGCTGTTCGTGCCTCGTGCGAGTTGTATACTAGGCTGCGGTCAGCGTCTTGCAGCCGATCTCTGTCCCTCTCGTTCGCAAACGCTCTCGCAGCGTACCCAATTTTGATGCCCATGACTTGCATTATTAGCAATACGGGTAAAAACCCCTCATTAAACATACCAGCTGCGGTAAGAGCCGCAACTTCAATGATTTTCTTACCACTGCATGTGTGTTTTGGCGCCATTTGCCAGATAGTAGCATTGAGACTTTCGTTGTTATTTTGCGTGAAACCTCCCTCACATTTTTTTAACAAATCGAGAGCTGTCAGTTTTACGTAAACGGGGTAAATAGCTGTTCGTACTTTAGGATCCAAGGGAGGTCTGTCGTGGTGGAACTTTCACAGCTCATTCGCAGCTTCCGCGCGTTTCCATTTGCACAATGACTGCGGGCCCTCTGGACAGTTTTGATGTTGCGGATTTTCTTCGTTTCGTAAATTCGCCAATATCCATCAGTGAAGTGAAACAATGTAATCCATTTAACCCGACACCCAAGATGCGCATTACGAATACTATTCTAAGATTAATTTCGTAAGTTTTGTTGGCGATTCGTGGACAGGGCTCGATGATCCTCTCACCATAGTTGCATTCGACGATCAGTTTGAATCCTAGGCCTTTCTCAGATTTTTTTGAAAAGTTTATCGAACCGTCACAGTTTTTACACTTTATAATGTTTGAAAGTTCGGAAAAAACTGAAAAAAAATGTAACATCACGTATGCTGCTGTCACAGTGACCGTTGGAGCGAAGTCGGGCGATGTAGCCAATTTTTGTGCCGATGTAGTCGCATACTCCATTTCCAGTTCATTTACAGTTCCCATAAATCCTTTTCGTTTTTTATATTGACTCCCTGGACGCACTCCTGACTTACGCGAACCTTTAACGTTTTTAAACATTATGTTAGAAAAATTTACCGTTGAAAAACGTATGAAACCGACGCCTAAACTCGAGCACTGCACGGTCTGAGACCACGTTTACACTAAATACTTTTTCCTCCTCATGAAAAAGAAACAAAGAAACATCAAAAATACCTACCCCGCGACGTCACCGGTAGGAACATCTTCCATAGTCACCAAACAAGAAAAAACCACCAGCATCGTGCAACGGGCAAGTTAGTTTCATATATATGAAACTAACTAAAACTCAGGCAATCGCAGGTCACCCGCAGTACGCCCGAACGTAAAAACAACATACACAGGAGCGACTATCCATTACCACTTATGAACATGTTGTTCAGTCGCACAAGATTGCGACATATTCAAAGAAGTGGCAGTTGGCCCAAGCCAACAGCGAAGCAAATTAATGCCCATAAAGGATAGTCTGCATCTTTCTAAATACACGATAGCTGCCACCTATGATACGAATTTGTATCCGCGGGAGACCCGACCCTTTAATGACCTACAACGTTGGAACCGCCTAAGATTCGTTTCCAAATTTTAACATATTATTGAAGTATAAAACTATCGATTAGGCAAAACAAAAATTGATTTTTTGAACCGAACAAACCGGAATGTGCCCTTAACAGTTGATAACGGTGTCTATACTCATCAATAATATTGTTCAATAATTCACATAGGTATTTACTCGTTCTCGTAAGCCAATTCGTATTTTCGATATGGCATCTATTTTATTTTACTTTTGTTTCTGTTTTTTTTTTTTTTTAGTTTTTAAACCACATTTATTTTCCTAATTCTTTTTACATGTATAATATTAGGGGTAAATGTTAAACCCTTTTCTACAATCATCATCATCATCATCGGCACTACAACCGGGAGCCGGTCTTGGCCTTATTTAGCAAGTCCTGGGGCTTGTTAAATTTTCCATAATAATTTTTTTTTACCGGGCAAGGTTATTAGCCTTGCGCCAGTTTTCTACAATCATCATCATCATCATCATCATCATCGGCACTACAACCGGGAACCGGTCTTGGCCTTATTTAGCAAGTCCTGAGGCTTGTTTAATTTTCCATAATGATTTATTTTGTCTGGGCAAGGTCATTAGTCTTGCGCCAGGGGCTCCCCGACGGGGAATCGAACCCCGGTCTCCCGGGTGACAAGCGGGTATACTAACCACTATACTATCGAGGAGCCCATCTACAATCACAGTCCTTAAATTAACTTACTGGCTCTATGCGAGCTCTCTAAATTACACATTACAACTTGATTTTTTATATATGCCTTTCGGCGTACATTTTTTTTTTGTTTCTTATATATATATATATATATATATATATATATATATATATATATATATATATATATATATATATATATGAAATGGGTCATATATTAGAGGGACTCCTCGTTTACATCTATATGTATACATTATTATTACAATTTTTTTTTTTTTTTAATTATAACAAACAAAAACTTCAAAACGAAACGAATAAAAAATAAAATAAGAAATAAAAAATAAAATAGAATAGCTACAAAAAAGTAATGGGGAAAGGGGGACAGGGGGAAGGGTACAAGAGGAAAGAGAGCGTTGCTCTTGAAAGGCATACTATATCTGAGGAAGTGAAGTCCTCTCCTCGTTGAGGAGCCACCACCATTTGGCAGATGTTCGATCTTTGGCTGATTTATCTCTTTCACTGATCGCCGTGCTAAAACGCATGCGGTCTGCGGCATTGGAGATATCACTATCATGGAAAATTCGTTTGTCCCTGGCACCACGGGGAGCGTGGTAAATAATCGGGACTCCATGCACGTCTTGGATAAGGTCTTTTTGATCCAAGAAAGGGAACGCTTCTGGGGGACTATACCCATTCTGGAGGGTATTCTCCAGATACATATCGTTGGGATAGAATGCTCCCGAGATAAGATTATTGTCATTGCACATTGCCCTTGCTGTGTGACCACGAATAATTTTAATTATGAAATTGTCTATCCTATTTAACCTTGATTTGTTATACAGGATTTTGTTGGGATAGAATTTTTTGTATTGCGACTCTGGTGTTCTATAAAGTCCGAGGCGGGAACGCAAACACTGTCGTTCGAACACACGAAACTTCTCCATATAAAGTGGAGATATATTATACCATACTGGGCAGCCATAATCCAAAACTGGTCGGATGAATGCCGTACGAAATTGTTTTGACTCTGGGGTCAAGAAGACATGTTGCAGCACAAGCAGCAACATTTAAAAAACAAGGAATGAATCGATCTCTCAGCAATGCCACTCAAGTAGAACCGATTCACTACAACTTTTAAATAAGTCAAGTCACCCACCATTGAAGCGACAAAAATTCAACACCACAACTCCATCGCCGAAGGGTATACTCCGTTTCTTTGCTCAATGATTAATATCGACACTGCAACGGAAAAAGGCACTCGTACGATACAACCGTTTCTCACGATGATCTGCTGTTCGATAGCACGGGGCTTTTGATCGGATGACAGTACCGGGGAAATATGGATTACGAAGTATATTAACGGGCGCATTGAGACAATTCTTTTCCGTTCTGCGTTGTGCTTTGGTGCAAATGAAATCAAATTTTGTTGTGTTAAGCAAAGTGGCCGTTGAAGTGGCAAATTAAACTAAATAACTGTAAAGTTTAAAAAATGTATTTTTAAATTAAGTGAATTGAAAGTTTGTAAATTCGATTGTTACAAAGTGTAAATAAACATATATACGAATAGCTGCAACAAAACCTTTTTTTGGATTAATTTGGCTGTCTTGGTCGAGGAAAGAACGACCACGGAGTTTCATGGTCCTTCGAGCCGGATAGCCAAATTTCATTTAATCGGCTGGACATATGCGAGCCCGTACTGGTTGGATAGTTCATTACCTTTGTGAACTACCTGAAAACTAACTTCTGTTTTTCACTTAAACAATTTTCCTTTGTGATCGGCGGAAAATAGAATAAAATAATGAATACTTCCTATTTTTCCCATCTTTACAAACTCCAATATAACAACACCAACATTTCAACGTTAACACACAAGTCGAACAATAATCTAAATAATAATATTGATCTCAACATTAGTAACCGAAAAGCTAGTCGTTCTACCAAATCATATTACATTTAGCAAATACAATTTACAGTCCACTTTTCAACATCCAAGGTTGTTTCATTTATCCTAATTATGCAGAATTCACCGCAGGTAAATCAAGACGTTTTCTAATCGGTTCCAGTACCAGGTTGAGGACATCATTCGGCTCCTCTTTTAACTATGTTGCAGGTACTTTCACGATCCACGCTACAGGACTTAGATACGTCCCGCGTACAATGAAAGAACTTCAAGAAGAGGACGATGACCCATCGGGCAGAACAGTCAAAGGCATAATTCAATTAAATTTAAGCGTGGATCTCAGATTCAACGAAAGAGCTTGAAGCTCTCATGGTAAAGCAAGCGTCACCTGCAACAACACAGGGAAACAGGAGAAATTTTTGGAAACTTATTTCCTTTAGAAAACTATCATCTGACGAGTCAGCGTTTCAAGCGCAAGCGGTCAGTACTAAGAAAGTTTTGTCAACAAAGGCACAACCGGTCCTATACCTGCAATATCAATCCAAACATCGGATTCGAGATGAATAAATCCAAAAACCCCGGGAATTGCGATCTTCACCGCTTCATTTACATCCGTTCCTGGGCACCGCTTTTCGTCACCTGGACTCATCGCTCAGACGTCCAGGATTTGCCGCTTCTCTCCACCCAGGCACACCGCTGTCACGTGTCTGGGGTTCATCACTTCTCGCCGCCTGGACGCAAAGCTCTGGGGGCACCCTCTTATCACCGCCCAGGCACCGCGAATCACGTGTCTGGGGCCACCACTTCAACAAAGTCGGTGTCTAAGCTGGGCTTTCGGTAACAGGATTAGGGGATATAGAACATGAGGAACAGGAAAGATGCCGGCAACCATCGGGAAATCATATCAATGAAAATGAATTGTGAACACATGGTCCAGCCACCATTCAAAGAAGAAAGATAGCTGGCTTGGGGACTATTTCATCCTGCGGCACAATGGAAGGAAGGCTGCTATTGATCAGCAGATTATTCTTTCTGAGAACAACCTGGATGCGCAACCTCTCTGGCTCAATCAAGTGCCAGTTGGTAGTCCAACATATTTTTATTCTACTTATGGATTTACGATCCAAATGGGGACTACGTCCAAGATACTCACACTCTACTTATGGATTTACGATCCAAATGGGGACTACGTCCAAGATACTCACACTCTACTTATGGATTTACGATCCAAATGGGGACCACGTCCAAGATACTCATACTCTACTTATGGATTTACGATCCAAACGGGGACTACGTCGAACATACTCATACTCTACTGATGGATTTACGATCCAACATGGGACTACGTAAAGATACCCATACTCTACGTACGGACTTACAATCAAACCAACAGTTCAATTATCAACAAATATCAACAACAAACAACGACGGCATACCTCAAACTATAGTGTATGCCAATTTTGTCAACGATAGCTACAACGCTAATACTCAATGGCCAATGGGGCCTTCTGCCACTACACTCTAACATTTGAAGAGTATTCAACAGGGCTAGCCCAAGTAGAAGCCTGCCTGAACTCCAGGCCACTTTGTCCAATAACCGAGGATCCAGACGATTTGTCCATTCTGACGCCGGGACATTTTATTTTTAATTGGCACAGCATTATCCGCGGCACCAGAAAGGGGTGTAACCGACACCAGGGCAACCTACTTGAACAGATGGCAGCTCCTACAAAAAATCCAGCAAGACTTCTGGAAGAAATGGAAATCCGAATACCTCGCTCGTCTCCAGCAGCGCCCAAAATGGCTTGCCTCCAATTATCAACTGAAAGTAGGACACCTTGTGCTCATACTGGATGAGCAGACGCTTCCCACCCTTTGGGGGTTAGGCCCAATTGAAGCAACACATCCACGCACGGGCGGCAAAATTCGAGTTGTGACAATCCGGACAGCAACGACAAGCCTAAAGCGTCCCATAGCTAAACTCTGCCCTCTTCCAATGACAAATGAATAATCACACACTCACACACACACTCTGTCACACAGCCACACACACACACTAACACTAATAATCGATTATGAATTACGTTAATATATAACTAATAAACAATAATGGATTATAATTAAAATCATACCCCAATAACACTAATAATTGCCACCCCTCTGCCCATCCAACGCTCACGCTGATGAACAGCATAAGTGATGGCGGGGACCTTGGATAACACCTAATGGTGTTTTGATACACAGAAAGTTGTAGCCTAGGTCGAGCATCTCCGTGCTGATCTCATCGCAGGAACCATAGCAACAACCCTTTGTCGAAGTATCTTCGCCGGCCCGGCAAGATGTTGCAGCACAAGCAGCAACATTTAAAAAACAAGGAATGAATCGATCTCTCAGCAATGCCACTCAAGTAGAACCGATTCACTACAACTTTTAAATAAGTCAAGTCACCCACCATTGAAGCGACAAAAATTCAACACGACAACTCCATCGCCGAAGGGTATACTCCGTTTCTTTGCTCAACGATTAATATCGACACTGCAACGGAAAAAGGCACTCGTACGATACAACCGTTTCTCACGATGATCTGCTGTTCGATAGCACGGGGCTTTTGATCGGATGACAGTACCGGGGAAATATGGATTACGAAGTATATTAACAGGCGCATTGAGACAATTCTTTTCCGTTCTGCGTTGTGCTTTGGTGCAATTGAAATCAAATTTTGTTGTGTTAAGCAAAGTGGCCGTTGAAGTGGCAAATTAAACTAAATAAATGTAAAGTTTAAAAAATGTATTTTTAAATTAAGTGAATTGAAAGTTTGTAAATTCGATTGTTACAAAGTGTAAATAAACATATATACGAATAGCTGCAACAAAACCTTTTTTTGGATTAATTTGGATTAATTTTTTAAAACCCCTTTTGATTAAATGAAATTTGGCTGTCCTGGTCGAGGAAAGAACGACCACGGAGTGACAAGACAACTCCGGAATAGACTTCTTGTCATAGAATATGCGCTATTAGCTGCGGAGAGGGACGCTGCTACGTGCTTGTCAAAATATAAATACTGGTCTAGCCAGATACCAAGGTATCTAACTACAGTTTTCACTTGCAGTGGAAGGTTATTGTTACCTACAATAGAAAAATGTTTCCAGTTGTATTTTGTATCCCTCGAGGCCCGGGATAGGGGCGTTCTGAGAAGGATAGTCTCGGTTTTCTGGAAATTAATCTTTAATTTCCAGTCGTCGCAAAGTTGTTTTATTTTGTTGAAGTCATCTTGAAGGTGCCTATTGATGACGTCTATTTTTCCTCCTGTTCTGTACACCACTATGTCATCGGCGTACGCAATGGCGTTTTCGAGAGAACTCACTAGATCACTAGTGTAAATATTGAATAGAATGGGAGAATTCACGGCGCCCTGCTGTAAGCCATTTTTAATTTGGAAGATCTTGTTGGAGAGTATGTCCCCGCATTTCATCACAAAATGTTTGTCCATTATCATATCATAAATGATGTATAACAGATATTGCGGCATACCCAGGCTTGTTAACTTATAGACAGGTCCTTCTAACAATACGGTGTCGAAAGCCTTTTCAAAGTCAACCAAGCAGGCGCCTGTACATTGTCGCTTTGCCTTGTTCCACTGTATATCGGAAACAAGTTTCGTCGCTGCATGAACTGTATCATGTCGCGCTCGAAAGCTCGAAAGGTTGTTGGGGATGATATCGTTTTCATCACACCAACCTATCAGTGCTTTGTTTATAATTTTTTCGAATACCTTGCTGATGTTGGGAAGCAGGCTGATCGAGCGCAGATTAGCTGGATTGCTCTTATCCTTACCCTTTTTGGGGATAGGGTGAACTACTGCAGTCTTCCAATGGGTTGGATAGTGTGCATTGTTTAGAGCGTTGTTAAACAAAGTAGTGTATATGTTCACTGCTTCGCGAGGCAAATGCCTTAGAACCACATTTGGAATGCTATCTATTCCAGATGATTTCTTATTTGTTATTGAGCTAAGTATGTTTCTAAGTTCATCCTTGCGCACAAACATATTTGTATTTTCATTTCTGACGGGAGAATCCGCCCTATTTTATTTTTTTTTATGGTATATTTTACAACTAGTACTTAAGAGATTTAGGATAGCAATTCCTTTACAACTATAATCTTAAATCTATATAACGACAAATCCGCCCTATTATTTTCGCCGAATGTGATGAAACTATGGTTTTCGGATCGCCAGTTGTGAAGTTGATTGCGCAGCGAGCAATGTCTTTGACGGGCATTGCTTTCAATTTCAGTGTTAGCATGAACTGATTCGTTAACTCTGTACACTGCTTCGAAACAGGCTCCAATTGAATTCGCTTTCTTTTGCGGATCTTCGACTACTATTACTTCATCATTGGAGTCGATGTGCTCTACGGTGAGTCCTGGGTTCAGCATTATCTGGCAATTCTCGGGAGTCCGTGGAATTCGGAGACAGGGCATGTCATTGTGATCTTTTCTTCGACATATTTTCTTGATTTGTGAAAACATGTTCGGTCCGTTTGCTTGGACAGCTCGAATTCTGTTGCTCCACTCCTCATTTATTACTGCTCGGTAATTATCCCGGGTCAGTTTTTGAAGATTTTTAATCAAGGACTTGATTGTTTTGATTTCATTGCTATTTGGGTCACTGAACTGCCTATAGCACAATTTCAGCTTGGGGAGCAGGGTGCTCTTTTGCCTATACAAAGCATCGATAGTTGCATTTCTGTATCGGTGGGTATAGCCATCCATATGAGCTACTTTGGGGATGGAACGATTCATTGTGTTTGTAACAATATCGTTCATAGTTAGGAGGTAATGATCGATTTCATCATGACGGAGGTTTCTATTAGTCGGTGGGTCTATGCCAATGTTGAGTATTACTCTTTATACTATGCGATCGAAACGCGACCAATGTGCTTTTCGGAAATCGAAAGAGTGTACCTGGTAGTACTGCTCAAGTAGATGGTACTCGTTTGGCACGTGTATTACGGCTCCAAGTCCGTAATGATCGCTATCGTACCCAATTGTGCGAAGACAATTTCGAGTAGTTACCTCGGTATCTGGTAACTGAATTCGATCATCTGTCATAAGTAAATCCAGGAAGGAGTTACCTCTTGGATAAGACGGTGTACTTGTAGCGTACAATTCTAGTTTATGCTCGATCGCATTTGTTTGCCACCAATCAAACAAGGCATTGCCTCTGGTGTTCGAGGTCAGATTGCCCCAGGCACTGTGCTTGGCGTTAAAAACACCTGCGACTTCACTGATAAATTGGATACCTTGAACAGATTCAGGAGCGTAAGCAGCGACTATATATAGATGCCTTTGACTTTTTAGAGGAATGTCTATAATGCATGCCTCTAGCACCTGGAATTTGTGTACTTCCGTGCTGTAAACGACCTTATGGTGAAGACCTTTTGTTGGAGCTATAAATGACTCGGGCTCGTTGATCCTCAAGTAAATAACAGTCTAGAGTTAGCAGTGAATTGAAATGTTAATTTAATTTGCGAAAAGAAAATTTGTCGTTTGACACCGAATACACATGATAAAATTGGATCAAAACTTCGAGGCACGTTTTTCTATATCTTTTACTTGCTCTTGCGTTTGGATCAGGCAGTTGATTGACAGATGGGATCAGTGCCAACTTCAAGTCCAAGAAGTGTGTGAAGTTCGCACAGGCTGACGGTTGTGTTGGGCAAGACCAGCTGTCAATTGATCAATTCTCAACACCTTTCTTAACTAAGATAGCGACCCCACCCCCTCGAGTAGAGTGTGGTCGATCTCGTCTAATTATGCTATAATTTTTGTAGCTCATTTTGTGCCTTTGGTTTCGCTAGCCAAGAGCACATCTGGGCATTCGGCTTGGAGGAGATTGCCTAAATTATCCCTTCTTTCGATGTGGATTAGTGAATTTACATTCACAGCTATAATTTTTAGGTTTAGATCAGACGGAGGGTTGAAGATTTTGATGTGGAGAGTTATTTGAGAACAGGGTTGAATAGAGAGTATCTATTCATGCTCTTTGTTCATTCAGTGTTTTTTGAAATTCGGCAAATTGTCCTTGCATGGTTAATAACATTGTTATTATTTCTGAATGTGCCTCTGGTGCAGGCATTCTTCCAGTACTATATGTATGTTCCATGGATGCTGGCTGCTTAGGAGCACCGGCCATTTGAGCATATGACACACAAGGAGCCACGAAATTGTTGTAAGAACGAGTTTTCATTTTTTTCTCTTCTTCAACTTGTTTCTTTTTGGATTCGAATTTTAATTTCATTTGTTGAAATTTAGGACATCCTCTAATATTTGCAGTGTGACCTGTATTTTTACAGAAGACACAGGACAGTGTTTTCCTATCTGGAAGCTGTTCCTTGCCCAAGGGGCATTCACCAATGATATGGTCGGAGAGGCACTTTACGCACCTGAATTGCATGTGGCAGTTTGATGCCGCGTGCCCGAAGCGTTGACAACGCATACACTGCAATACGCGATCGATTTTTCTAATTTTTTCCCAACTTATTGTTTGGTGGTTGAGGTGTTTGATGTATCGGAGAGCATCAACTTCACTGTTGGGACACAGTGATACAATAAAGAAAGGCAATTTGCAATTGCGTTTTCTAGAGTTGGCGGTAGAGAAGGGATTCACACCTGTAAATTTTAAATTCTCGGTTTCGACATTTTTTAATTCCTCGAATACCTCCTCAGGGGAAAAACATGGGTCAACTCCTTTTAGGAGCATGGAGATTATTTTCTCCGATTTCGGGGTGTACGTGTAGTACTCGCTTTTTGTCCTACCCAAAGCAGTCATTACTTTGCGATAACCTTCAATATCATCGCGCATTAATTTTATTTTAGAGTTATTAATTTTTTTCGTTTTGAAATTTTTGCAAGTTAACTCACCTAATTTTATAACGTCCTTTGTTTCCATGGACGTAAGTATTACCTACTACGCCTTCTCCTTTTTGTTGGTTACGATGTGCTTTTTTTTTTTTGCTGCTTCTGCATCTCCTTTGTTTGCTTCCTGATGTTGTTGTTCCTGATTTTTTCGTTGTGCGGTTGTATTTTCTTGGCTTTGTTGTTGCTGCACCAGGTGTTTTAATTTGAGGATTGCTTCCCTTTGTTTATTGAGTTCCTCTTTTTTTGTGTCTATATCCGCAAGGGGTTTTTCTAGTTCCGCCGGATCTGTTGCAGTACCTGTGATATTGTTGTCTTCATCAGCAGGTAATTCGATTTCACTTGGGGCAAGGTCAACCAATTCGTTGAATTGGTTGCCTGCTCCTGTGTATTCGTTTTTCTTTCCTTTTGCATTTTTTTCGCCATCTGTATTCGGCTTGTGCCGCTTTGTTATAATACTCGGCTGTCGCTCGAGTCGGCTCCGTGTCATCGTTTTCAGGTCTGCCTGGCCCCTTTTCATGAAAGGTGACGAGCTCTTTAGCACTTTGTTTGTTTCCACAATTTTTTTTTAAACAACCGCTCTCCGTGGCGGCCACACTGTGTAATTACACTCGCGAGACGAATTTTTCCTTTTTTTTTTTTTTTCTTTTCTTTTGCTTTCTCCTGTTGCCAGATATACGTCTTTTCTCTTTGGCGTACCGGTGCAAACTGTGACTTTTGTTTCTGTCTTTTTGCACGTATGCACTGCTTCTAATATTTCACTGGTCCGTAGATTTCTGTTTTTTTGTTTTGTTTAATTGCCTTAGCTTTGGTATTCTTTAGTTCTGATAGTTTGTTTAGTTTTGGTGTCTTTTAGTTTTGTAGTTTCTTTACTTTATACTTTGTAGTGGTTTCTACATGGATCACTAAAGTTTTTCTTGACTCACTTTGTTTCCACTATATATTTATCGAGTCCGTTCGATCACGTTCCTCTAGTTCAACGGAATAGAGGAACGCCGACTGCGCCAGTTATGGATTTAGGTACTCACCGACATCAGAATCACGACACCAAAGGACACGGCGACCTAATATTCCCTTTTTTCCTTTATTTTTTTTTTAGTTTTCTATTTTTGTTGTTTTCACTAAAACTCAAGTAATTAATACTCAAAGTCACTCATTAATCTTCGCCCACTTTTATTTTTCCTTTTTCTTCATTTAATTACAATATATCTTCTAATTCCTTTAGAGAGTTTTCTTCTGTCTTTGCTTCTTAGTTCTACCTTAGAAACTTAACAAAAATTGTTCTTCACATTGAATACTTTCTTAACACAATTTGTTAACGTCTCACTTTATATTTTACAATTTCCTACAAGCGGAGGTTCGTTAAACACTTTATTTGTTTTTCCGTTTAATATTATCCACTAATTGCTTCTTTTACTCTATTTCTTAGTTTTCTCCAAGCGGAGGTTCGTATAACACTTTATCTATCTTTATACTTAATTTCCTTTACCAACTATTTCTTCCACCTTACTTTACAATTTATCTTTATTAGTTTTTCCGTTTAATACTATCCACTAACTGCTTCTTTCACTCTATTTCTTAGTTCTCTCCAAGCGGAGGTTCGTGTAACACTTTATCTGTCTTTATACTTAGTTTCCTTTACAAATTATTTCTTTCACTTTACTTTACAATTTATCTTTATTAGTTTAAATGATCCCGGAATTGCACACACATTCTCCTCTTCGCGACACACCTTCGTTTCTTTCACTCTCTGCACATCCACCTCGTAATAACTTCACTACCAGCCATCTATTCACAACACCAGCCTCAACTCTCTTCGCGACCAACCTCTGACTGTCTGCTATCTTATTCCTACCATTTCTCGTCACCTCGGGGTCAACACCTCCCGATGACGATAATGCAATTACATTTCGCAGTGACCTAATTTCCGATTTTCGATTTCAATTGGCAATTGCTTTGTACCATGATGTCAGCCAATATTTCTTCATTGATTTGCAGCACAGTTCAACATCCGCAATTGTGAATCGACCCAATTAATTCTTTAGTGTTTCGTATGCAATTAATTGCTTTTCCGTGATTTGTTAATCGTTCCGGAATATGCAATTAATTGCTTTTGCATTATTTGGCAATCGTTTTGGAATATGCAATTAATTGCTTTTTGTGGTTTAATGGTTATGCCGAAATGTGAGTTAATAAATGGATAGCGTTTTTTTGATTTGAGTGCATCAATGATCTCATGTACCTCATCTTTGTCTATGACGTCACTGATGCACTTAACACGCGTGAAAAAAAAAGATTGCTTTTGGATTAAAAGTTTCTTTATATACTTATCAGTTGAAAAAGAAAAAGGAAGTGAAGTAGATCTGTCAGCTAACTGGCAATGCCATCTACCGTCAAGTGGATAATAAAAGAAAGATTGGTGGAAATGAATCAGTCCAGAGAGTATAAAGGAGTGTACACATTACACACCCAACACGTTTCAGTATGATGATACGGAACCGAGATGAATTAAACTAATGTGTTTCGCAAAATACCTATTTGTGACATAATAACGAGGAAGCGACTTTATCTTGATTATTCTGTTGAAAGAAGATTTCCATCTTAGAAAAGAACTTTTCGCTCTAATTTGTTCACCTGATGTGTAGTCACTCACCATTATTTGTTTTTAAACTCGACAGGTACTACGTATTAGGTGAAAAAATTAGAGCAAAAATTGCTGGGCTGGAGAATGCCTTTGAACTCCAAAGAAAAACCAGCTGATGCAAATGGCTTTGTTTTCTTCGACGCACTGCTGAGAGTATTGATTGTAATGAATCTACGATCCATCCTTCATACGAATTGAAAAAGAAAATTTGTTGCGTTCTTCTGAAAGGCTTTCTCATATTGAGTTCTTCCTGTAAAATATAACAGAAGAAAATTCGCAGATGATATTCACTTTTGCAACAAGTGTGCCAACTTAACAAAACATTATTTTCATTGCTTGCAGTCCCGTTCAAGGAAGAAGTTACAACTTTTCATATTGCCCTTCATATAACTCATATACAGTTAAAATAAATAAGCAAAAGTAAAGTAAATCTATACAAATTGTAAAATCCCTTGAAGAACATCGGCATATGTTTAACATTCCGAATCATTTTTACAGTGTGTTCTCTCCCGTCGGGCGTTGTGGATCTTAGAACAGGTCCTAGAACGGAGCCTTGAAGAACATCGGCATATGTTTGAGATTTTTCAATGCGTGTTCTTTCCCGTCGGGTGTTGCGGGTCCTAGAACAGGTCCTAAAACCGAGCCCTGAAGAACATCGGCATCTGTTTGAGATTCTGAGTTATTTTCAAAGCGTGTTCTTTCCCTGGGTAGCAGATACTTTGTTCCACGTATCTATTTAATTTAACAAGCTTTTGGTCCTGTCACTATTATTTTATTTTTATATTCTGCAAGATTTTGAATTTAGGAATTAAGATAATTATTTCCTGTGTAACTTGTTTTGTACTTACAGCACCATGTCCGCCGGAATGAACACACTGAGTGGAATCTTTTATTGCGACTACGTCAAGCCTTTCATTACGCATACGGAATTTAAAGCCAATCTAATCATGAAATGTTTTGTAATATTTTCTGGAGTCTTTAGTATTCTCGGTGGTTACATTGTAGAGCATTTCCAATCAATTGTTCAACTAACCATAACAATAATTGGAACATCTGTTGGACTTATTGCCTCGACATTTTTCCTAGGTCTACTAGTTCCAAGAGTTAGTGGGCAGGTGATTTCATGACAGCATATACCATCATTAATTTTAATAAAATTATGAATTTAACATTACAGACAGTATTGATATCGTTTTGTTCCTCCCTGTTGGCAACGTTGTTTTTAGTAATCGGAGGTCAAAAAAGAATGGCCTCGGGCAAATTAGTGTACAAAACTTTACCTATGAGAACTGATGGTTGTTATACATCTAATGGAACATTGTTTGATGTCCTGTAAGAGCTTTTTGATATAGAACAATATATGTTTCCTGGTTTACAATTTTATGTCTATTTTAGGTCAGCAGATTCGCATACAGCAATATCGTCCCCATCAGAGGACAGGTCCTTTTCAATTTATGATATATCATTTTTTTATTATGTAGTTGTTGCTGCTGCGTTAATGTGGTGTATAGCAATAGGACTATCGTTAGTGTTTCCAAACAAAACACCGGTACCTTCGAAATTATTGGCTCCGTTTATGAGGCCCTCGAGGAAGTATAACGCTGTTGCGACAGAAGCAAACGATGCAATCAGTGTCCCAGAAATTGCGACTGACCAGTTATTAAAAAGAAACACAACTGTCTTACCTTAATTTATGTCCATACAAATGCAGGACAGTAACACAAGTTTTTATTGCTTTTTTTATTCCTTTTAAATTATTTTTATGTACAACAAATTTTTTACTTCATAATTGACTGTAAACACTAAATTAAGTTATAAGAATTATTCTGAAATTAGTCTATACTCGTACATCAATACCTTTCACAAAAAGAGATTTGAAAGTACCCGTAAATGTCAAAGCACACTACGAGTGGAAAAATAAGTGTGTGAATTCAATAATGTGAATTTTGTACTACGTACTCCTAAATGAATCGTGGAAGTGAATATTTCATTCTTACCTCGTATCATTTCAAATCTTTCATAAATTAGTTATGGAGTGTGCATAGGATTAATAAAGAGAATGTTTAAACAGGTGTCACTATTATCACCTTGCTGCGAAAGAATATCGTTTAATTATTTAATTGCAACATGTCTATAATCTCATACAAGTAGCTCAACGTGTATTCTAAACATACAATCATGTATTTTTCAAATTTGTATATCCTTTACGCAATGATTAATAAACTTTACAAGAAATATAATATGTGCTAATATCTGTTTATTTGATATTGTAGCGAGCTTAGGGTTCGCTGGATTAATTATTTTTAATAAATAAGAGCCGTTAAATCAATTTTGAATTAATGTAACACTTTATTAGTCTGTTAATAACAACCGTTACTTTTACTTATCGCTTACTTATGGCGTCTTTGACTTCTTCACTGCTTACGTCTTACTTATTACTTCTTACTACCGCACTTATCGCTTGCTTCACTTTCATACTTATAACTTGTCTCCATGGTCTGTGTGGACGTATTTATACCGTTTCCTCATTCTGATTCGGCGTTTCGTTTCCGTCCGTTCCATAGCTTTGAATGTTCTACTGTTCCTAGTCTCCAGCTTTCCAGTACTTCCTACAATATTCTAGTACTTTGTTTCGGACTTTCTCGAATATTCTAGTACTGATTGTCATGTGCGTCACAATATTCTATTATAAAATAATTTTCTCCGGCTTACAAAAGACTATTCGTCACGAGTTATCAACACCCTTTGTATTAACTGGTTAGTTTACTGGGGCTGGAAAAAACAGGGACCTGTGCTTATACCAAAAGGAGTGAAGAATCCAGAAGCGCCGTCATCTGATCGCCCGTTGTGCATGCTGGACACAACAGGAAAACAGCTTGAGCGAGTAATTGTCACTCGCCTGGAACAATTCACTGAGGTGTTGTATTCCAGAATACTACCCTTATTCGCTTTAACACTAACTCATGTCCTTTCAAACACAACCCTTAAAACTACATCCTCACATATCTTACATTCTCAGTTAATACAATTCATAAATAAACAGACACAATATTGTATATCCAGTCACTTACAGCACATTTCATAAATAAACAGACACTATATTCTATATCCAGTCACTTACAGCACATTTCATAAATATGTCCCTTTTCATAACAAGCACATTTTTCATTTCAAAACATGGCCACTTTGATTTTCGTTCAAAGTTTATTCAAAATTCTAAGTCACAGAGACTTCTAGATTGTTTTGTTCAGTTTATACGCCACAGTCAGTTAGAACAAAATGTTCTATATAAACAAGTAAATTTATATGAAAAAAGTAGAAAGAAGAGAGCTCAGCTTGAGATAGCTGAGTTCGATAAAATAAAAATAAAACAAAATATTTAAATAAAGAAAAGTTTAATTATTTAATAACCCCTTAATTATAAAAAATTATAATAACCTCCACGCTCTTCCCTCGAAAGAGGAAGCACGGCGTTGGAGCCGTAACAGAGGGGACATCGGGGCCCTCTGAATGGTAGTATGGGTTCCGGAAGGGTAAATCAACCGGTTAGGCACTATCTGTGGTGTGCGACATCGCTCGAGTTAACACACCCAACTCCCAACTAGAAGTTAACATTCATCAAATCATAAACCTACACCACGATGTGATAGAAATGATGACCTCCAACGTGATCAACATTGAAGATAGGATTCACTGATGCAGCTGTCCAAACAATGCAACAGATAAACCTTCAGCATTGAAGATAGGATTCAGTGCTGCACCCGATATGACACAGCTGTCCAAACAATCATCGAACAGGATTATCAAAACGATCCCACGACCCAAATGAAGTGTGAGATAAGAAATTGGAGAAACAACAAAAGATGACTGGAAAAGGGATATAGGCGAACGGTGGAATAGGTTAGTCAGGTTTCATCGACTGATGTGTTCAGATACACCTAGTATCTAGACTATATTGTAAATATAGTTTTAAGAAAAACTCAACAAATAATAAAGTGTAAATGTTTTTTGTAATTAAATAAGAAGACTCATATTAATTAAAGTGTAAATGTTTTTTTGTAATTAAATAAGAAGACTCTTATTAATTCTCGCAATGCGATAGCTGGAGCACTATGGCTAGGAGGTACCAAAAAATATTGCGCGGTGGTGAGACTAGATGTTAAAAATGAATTTAACTCGGTAAACTGGAATCGGCGCGGTAGGCGTAGGTGTGACTAGCCGACACTACCATAAGGGAACAAATCATCAAGAAAACACCGACTCGGCAAAAAGAAGACGTAGGGAAAAACGGAAAAAGCGAGATATACCGTCGGTACGTGGAATGTTCGAACGTTATATAAACCAGGCGCGATACAGACGGTCGTAGAAAACGCGAAACAATATAAAATGGACATCGTCCCGCTTCAGGAAGTCCGACTCCCACATCAAGTAATCGAGACCAACGGGTTTACACTGGTGGGTGAAGGTACCGATACACATATGTGGAGAGGAAGTATTGTGCCGAGCATAGGCACTCGGTTCACTCCCTCCTCCATCATAAATTGTCCACGCGCTAAGGAATGCAACACTAAACAAAACTTCACAACACAGGAAACAAATTCACAATACAAAGCGGACACAGCACAGGAACAATGAAACGCACTATTTGTCCTATTATGATTGCTTTATTTTATATGACAACTACATTTAATTTTTACTTCACTATTGGTGTTTCTGCCGCGGCGATGTCCTTATTAAACTTCGAAGGTAAACTGTAGGTAATGTTACTATTCACTTAATTTATTCACATCGTATATACGGCAACTTTGAATAACTTTTACTAAACACGACTCCGGTTTAATTACGCTTCTCCGCAGCTGGCGGAGAGCGGGAGGGGCATGACCGTGGCGATCAGCAGATGGGAAAGGGCTCAACGATATTCAATCGTTGTTAAAAGATATTCAACCAGTGAAACTGGCTCTCTTAAATTAAAGATGCATTTCCTGTTCCAAGAGAGACTTAAAGTCTCTCTTTGGGGTAACCAACAGATCTCATACAGGAGATCGCTACCGTACACATGTATGTGTGTACACTGGTTCTTTTATGGATCAAAGCCATGGGAGAGACTCTAAACAAAAAAAGGGATAATGTGCATTCATGGGATGCGAGTCTGGTAAAGCAAACAAAACTGAAACTCGTCGGATGCTAATTGGATCTTTGTTTGAGGTGTGCGTCGCGGCTAAATAAATAAACGCGGCGCAACGAAGAAATGGTGTTAATAGGTTTTGGCTAGATTACCAGGAAATGGTGTTTATGGCATCACTGGTAAGGGTAAGTATTGATTTCCTATTTGCATCTGCTTATGCTGCAGGATTTAATTGGTGCCAAGAGATGCGTGCATTTGTTTTGGTCCCTTGGGTGTAGGTCGCCAGCCAATGTGTTTGTCTGGTGATTTATGATACACATGATGAAGCTGGGATAAGCCAACTCAAGGGCAATATTTCCAGATTATGTGGTTGTATTATATATGGACCGATGAATTTTCTTTCAGGAAATTTATGATAAGCTTGGAGAGAACTCTTATAGGGAATTTTAATTGCGAAGTTATGCATGCAGGTAAGAATTCTCTTTCAGGAGCTTTTAGGTAAATACATTTGGTGAATTTTATTGCGTGAAGCTTTTACAGGCGCCTAATGCGATTGCATTAGCAGAAAGTTGATACAGACTGGATGGAAGTTATGGGGGTTTGGTGGGCCGTCGCAGTACCCCCCCCCCCGCCCCCCCTAGTGACGTAGTCACGAAAAAAAGGTAGGGCTGAAGGGATGCTCGTATTTTGGTGCGGTGTTGCGTGGAGGGTCGGACGCTTGGAATTCAAGGTGGCCCTGCGTACTTCGGGAGGCGCCGTGAGGTTACGCAGGAGGAACTGTCGTGATGACATGTACCTGGTTATAGATTGGGCCTGTGTCGATAAATATGGTGGACGCGGATGTTACCGCTTGATGCCGTCAAGGGCAAGGTTGTGCGGCGTGGACCATTGGCCTGTTGTGGGTCGTTTGGAAAAACAGGGTTATCGTCCGATAGGTCGGAACCTATCGGTAATCTGCTCGCGTCCGCAGTGACGAAGTAGCGTGTGCGGGAAGATGCAGATACAGGCGCTGAAAGTGTTAGCCTGTTGTTGGCGGTACCTGCCAACAGGTTGTACCCATCTAATAGGTCTAATCCCATTAGGAGCTCGCTGACATCGTATGACGAAGTTTCAGGAGGCGAATCCTATTGGGGCTCGCTGGCATCGCGCACGAAGTGCCAGGAAATGGGACCTATTGTGACTCACTGACATCGTGCTACGACGTGTCAGTGGATAAAATTTAAGAAACCGAGTCCCGAGTTGGTGTCTTTCGTCCATACGTTTGTATGGCGGATTGTTTGCCGCTGGGACCGGTAAAGGGGGTGGGCACTCTGTTGCGCGGCTTACCGATCGAGGGAGGACCCGCATATCGGCACCGGTGTTGACTACGGCGCTCGATATACGCCAGCTACGACCTCGAACGAGCGGCAGGTTGTGGGGAGGTGCCGGCCAGTCGTGCGTGGTTTAAGGCGGGCGACTTAACTTAGGGGGCTCCTGGTGGGTGGTTAGTTGTCTCCAACCGCAGGGCGCCCTAGGGAAATGGAAGCGCGCTCCGAAAGATGATGCGCCTGGGATATGGGGCGGCGCAGCGAGGCGTGTATTGCCTTTTTGTTGCCACTTAAATTGTGCCGTGAGGGCCTAATGCCTGGGATACCTGGATGAGTTGTTCCAGGGTATTGTCTCAGTCCGGTGGTATCAGTTTGCTTGGCCGATCGGTATAGCTGAGGCAATTGGAAAACACCCAGGGACTTAAGAAGGGAGGTCCTGAACTCTATGTCAAAAACCAATAAAATAAATAAAAAAACAATTAAAAAAATAAATGAAAAAAGAATAAAAGGATAAAAAAATAGAATAAAAGGATAAATAAAAAAAGATTAAAATTAAATTAATAAAAAAATTAATACATTTAAAAAAAAATTAATAAAAATATTAATAAAAATATTTGAAAAAGAGATATTGATAAAAAAATGAAAGAAAAATAAGAAATTAATAAGACATGTAAAAAAAATGTACAATTTTAATAAAAAAATTTATAATTTTAATACATAAATTTATAATTTAAATAAAAAAATTTAATAATTTTAATAAAAAAATTAATAATTTAAATAAAAAAATTAATAATTTTAATAAAAAAAATTAATAACATTAAGAACATTAATAACAACAATAATGAAAAAATTAATAACATTAAGAACATTAATAACAAAATAATAAGCAAGAAGATTACGCCCCATGTAAAAGATGTGAAATTTATTAATGACCGAATGTTGGTTCTAAAAATACAGGGCCCATGGTACAATTATGTATCTATAAACGTGCACGCCCCAACAGAATCTACCGACGAAGAAACGAAGGGCACGTTCTAGGAGACCCCAGAGGGAGTATTTGATGGGATCTCATCATTCGATGTTAAAATCCTTCTTAGGGACCTCAACGCGAAAATTGGAAAGGAAGATATCTTCCAACGAACTATAGGCAGAGAAAGCCTACACGACGTTTCAAATGATAATGGAATTCGAATGGTAGTGAAAAGCACGATGTTCAAGCACAGGCAAATCGCTAAAGACACATGTATAACACCCGACGGGGTAACGCATAACCAAATAGACCACTTCCTCATAAACAAAAGACACCAGTCGAATATCCTTGCGTAAGATCATAGAGAGGAGCAGGAGTCGGCTCGCAGCAAACCCACATGGGCGGTCACGGAAGACGAGGAAAAAGTTCGACATTGACAAACTAAAACACCTGGACAAAAGGACTAAATATCAAGACGAACTAACGAATAGATTTAGCATCCTAGAGAATGTGAGCAGTGAGGAAGAGGAAGCCAATAGTGTGGACACTAAATGGACATCGATCAGAGACACAATCAAACAAACAGCCCAAAAGGTATTAGGATTTAAGAAAACAATTAAGTCCAAACCTTGGTTTGACGATAAGTACAAGGCGAAGATCGAAGAACGTAAACGCCTCAGAGTGATTCACTTAGAAAGAGATGATGAAGTCAACGCAGAAAGATACGCGACAATTCGGAGAGAGACAATGAGACTCTTCACGCAAAAGACGCAAATGGGAGAAGACTCGGATCGAAAAACTTCTAAAAAATGCCAAAGCAAAGAACATCAGAGGTGCAGGCATAAACTCAATTAGAAATGGCTACCGAGGGAGAGCTAAAATAATTCGAGACCCAAACGGCTGTCTGGTCACAGAAACAAACAATATCGTGACAAGATGGAAGCAGTACTTTGAAAACGTGCTCAATGTGCGCACCCATCAACCAGACATGCACCCATCAACAGCCCAGCCTCAGATCCCAGAGCCCTCCCTCAACGAAGTTGTAGACGCAATGTAAATCGATTGAAAAACAACAAGGCTCCCGGAGTCGACTGTATACCGGCAGAGCTTATGAAGCATGGAGGAGAAGCAACCGCTCGAAAGATCTGCCAACTGATTAAAACAATATGGGATAAGGAAGTCACTCCGGAAGAATGGAAAACCTCAATAGTCGTCCCCATTTTCAACAAAGGCGACAGATCCGACTACGAAAACTACAGAGGAATATCACTGCTCCCAATCAGATACAAAATACTAACAAATGTCATACTGGCGAGAATCACACCGTACGCAGAAGAAATACTGGGAGACTACCAGTGCGGATTCCGTAGGAACCGGTCAACGACCAACCAAATTTTCACAGTAAGGCAATTAATAAGCGAAAGTTGGCTTTGCGGAAGTTGTAGGGAAAGTTGACATGGGTTGGTGAGGTTTGGGATAAGCTGTCAGGATAAAGTGATACGAAAAGCGGGGGGTGGTAATTATCGACGGTGGAGAGAGCGTGAGGACGAAGGGCAACTGAGGAATTATAGGGGTCCGTTCCAAACACAAGGTCAAGTTGCCTCTTCATATGATTTGGCACATTACTTATTTGACGGAGGCTTGAGTCGGTGCGTCCGTCTATAAAAAGACATTCCTTGGCACTAGTGGGGTTTGAGGTGTAAAAGGATTGACCGTTTAACAAGGTCCATTGGGGATGGGGGAGTTTGAAATCGCCAATATCAACAACATCGTCAAGGGAAGTACTTAACTCGTTTAGGTGATCAACCGCTGCTATTGCCAGTTCGTATGACACGATAGGCTGCGAAGGAGGTATATAGAAACATATAATGTATAACGACTTTGTGCGTTGGTCAATTTTTATTGCGACATAGTCAAGATTGGGCTCCTCGATAGTATAGTGGTTAGTATCCCCGCCTGTCACGTGGGAGACCGGGGTTCGATTCCCCGCCGAGAAGCCTCTGGCGCAAGACTAATGACCTCGCCCGGAAAAACAAATTATCATGGAAAATTTAACAAGCCTCAGGACTTGCTAAATAAGGCCAAGACCGGTTCCCGGTTGTAGTGCCTATGATGATGATAATGATAGTCAAGATTGGGAGAAAAAGAGATGGCAATAAGAGATGAGGCGAAATTATTTTAGATGGCAAGCAGCACACCACGGCAAGGTGACTCCACACATATACCATCGTCATCACGAAAAACGGTAAAGGTGGAGGGGAATAGTTCTTGACTGTGTATACTGGTGATAAGGTTGGTTTCGGTTAGTGCGTATATATCTAAAGGGAGGGTATTGGTATTTTGTAGAATCGATTGCGTTTTAGAGCGGAGACTTCTGACGTTTTGATAATAGATGGTTAAGGGGAGAGTATTGAGAGTCTTAGAGTGGGGGGGGGGGGGGGGGGGGCTTGATTAGGGTAAAAAAGACTTTTTGGAAGAGGTCATTTTCTTGTGAATATATAGACGGAAGGCCGAGAGAACTTCCGACACTATTTGTGGAAGTTTGGTGGATTTTTATTGTTCCCCGTTGTACGACTTTCGGAAGTGTTCCGCCGAAAACTTTACGCGCTACTCCAAAAGACACGACACCATTTCCCACAAGGAAACCACAACTTTTCGGTTGGTCAACGTTGTTTATTATTCTTCCTTAATAATAATCAATAGTCGGATTACACAATTTGAATTATCCTCGAACTCCAACGCCGTAGCAGATAATTCAATATCGGCTGATAATCGAATGAACACAACACGAAAAGGACATCGGAAGCCACCGTGAAGGAATGGTTACAAATTTATATTGCGCACACTGCGATTAACGGACGTATTCTAATCTTTACATAGATTTATATCAAAAATGACCGAAGGGAAATCAAAATACGGCTAAACATTGAGAGACTTGATTAGTTACGTGAAGCTTCGTAAATTCTGAAACGAATTATCATCGATTGGCACAAGGATGTATAAGGACCGGCCGTCAGGTAGTCAACGATTGTAGGATAAACTTTAAGAAAGCAACGTAATACGTCCGTAACGTTGGATGGCACTCTTTGTACTGACCGTTCTGTTATTTCTACTTCTTTTAAACTGAATTAAATTTCCCCTTAGGGGGATTTCACCCGATAGTTCTCTTCTCATTTTCGATTCTCCCTTAATCGAGAATCTCTCCACTAGGGAGGATCGTACCCTTTTTTCGGTCCTGCGGTGTCCTGTTTCGTCGCAGACCAGATGTGCGGTTGCACCCACACAGGCAGACGCGGATGTTGCTGCCTGTGTGGCCGGAGATCTTCCTAGGATCGCCAGAATTTTCACACCTTCTGTCGAATCGATCTGTATATCTTTGGTGTGGTTAATTATTCTTGGCGATCCCTTTTTGGCCGCAATAATTATCTTCCGTTGCGATAATTATATTTGCTTAGCCCTATGGGAACAGTGTTTTAGTTTATTGCTATTTCTCCGCAATGGCTTTGTTTGGTGAAATGCATTGCGGTAGGGTCAAAAGTTCAGCCGACGGTTTATTTTACGGCAATTTGCTTGTCGCCGGGAATTTGATGTTTGTCGACATCTGGCGCAGCTGTGCCAACCACTTGTGTTTATCCAGCTAATGGATCGATACACATTTTTCATACTGGTCGTGTCCTTCGATCGCCGTGCAGGCATCGGGAAATTTTTCGGGACTTGGGGCCCACGTATCTGTGGATACGAAGGGTTGTTGACACCAGTATTGTTGGCGACGTAACATACGAAGCCGAGGGCGGAGCAGCACACGACTGGCAACTGGCAGACTGAGGATTAGCAATTTATACCAGTCGCTTTTTTGTTCCTGTGACAACATGCGAACGAGGGAACGAGGACAAAAGAGAGAATAAAAGTAGCGGCAGTTGGGGAGTACAACCAGTACAACGCAAGCACCGGCCAAGACTACAGCGCCCGTTATCCAGAGCAGAATCCGGTTCTGGAGGTGCGACAATTAAACAAAGATTTCGTGTAGCAGATTAAATAGTATTATACATAGAATAAAATAAAGTAAAAATACAAATACAGTCCATTCATTAAATAAGGCGATCCGTACTCGCGATATTATCGAGACGCTGCCTTGCAGCAACAAGTATGGATGTCACCTTTGGTCGGTGAAACGGTGGACTTTGGGGGCACGTGTCTGTGGGCACGTGAAGTTTAGTCATAGGTGAGTATGTTCCTTGATGGAATGAAGGTATCTCAGCCTATGGTGATTTGTGCGGTTGAACCGCCACAGGAGCATATTGAAATTTATATGGAATTTCATAAACAGATTGCAAAGACTAGGGATGTCGGTAAGTAGGCCTTCCTGCTGAATAGAAACTGCGACGGTGGTTTTCGTCTTATCTTCATAGCAAATTGAATCAGATTTGTCATGGAGGTACGAAAGATAGAGGCGGATATTTTCGTAGGTCAATTTATTTCTAAGTTTAGATATGGCGTAACGACTATCAGATGAATTGATGGATTGTTGGGTGATTTTAACATTTGGCGGTATATGGAGATCAATAATTGGTCGGGTGGAAGGTTGTGTCGGGCAAGGGCGAACTGTGGGTGTGGAAAGGGGTGGTGCGAAATTCGGCTTTGAGTTGTATTCGGTGGGCGAGTGGAAGTTTTCTTGCTGGGAGGGATTATTGGGATTAAGGGTGTGCGATCTATGCAAGTTGGTATACTTCGCACCAGTTTTGAGGTCGAAGAGGGGGAACGGACAAAAGATAGGGGCAGATTGTGGTGTAGGACGAGCAGTTATTTCGTGATTAGGAGGGAATTTATTACGGGCAGGTGCGGGGGGGGTTCTAGGGTGACGGGTGGTGAAGCGGTTAGAATTAGGGAGAGAAGTTGGATTAGAATTTGGTTTGGAATAGAATTTTGCGGCTTGAGTTGTCATTATTTTGGGAAGTTGGGTGCAGATGTCACCACTTTTGAAAAAGGGAGGATGGGTATGCATTTACCGGTCGGGCGTGTTGTGATCGGATTGAGGGTTCCACGGAGGGAAGGGGAAACGATGCCGTTTTGTGGGCTGGTTTAGGAGGGCGAGTGCGGCTATTATCAGGCCCTACGAATTTAGAAAAAAAGGGCAGGTGTTTAGTTGATTTGTTGGGGTTGTAGTAAATCACTACTCCCATCCAAATCCCAAATAGTACCTACAATCCCACTCAAACCCCCAAATATTACCTAATCCCAATCCAAATTGCATATTGAATCATATGCACGATAAATTTAAACCAAAGTCCATTTGTCGTGCATAGATTCAATTCCTAATAATCCTAACATCATGAAATGCTTAACTCAAAATGCATTTCATGATTTCCCTTGCAGGAATTAATTCAAATAAATTCCTAGTCACTTCCCAGAACCCTATTCCAATTGAAGCACACAAAACCTTGCGTGTGCGTCTTGGAATTTTTACGGTAAAAACTTTGACAAACCTCAACGACGAAAAAGTATAAAAGGGCGGCACATTTCTATTACCCAATCGTCGAAATCTAGGAGGCCGAAGCCACGCTAAACGCAATATAGAAAATTTAATGTATAAAACTCAAAAAGAATTAACCAATAAAAATGAAAAAAAAAGAAGAAAATAGTGTCATTTCAAACAAAAGTTGGACTAATCATTTTCGCGGTGTATTTAGTTGATGGGGAGCTTGTGTTCTCTGTGCGTGGATTTATTTATTCAGAACGTCTTTATATGAAGAGAAGTGATTATTGAGAATTTATTGCGGTCCGTAAATCGATGCCAATGGGGGATTAATCCACTCGGTGACCAAGTGAAGATAATGTGCTTTGTCTCGGAGTAACCAATGATGCCTTGAAGGGAAACTCCGCCTTCGCTGCCAAGGAGCTTACGATAACCGAGTCTCCCGTCCGGAAGCCCCCACGCCCACCGAAGGAAGTTGCGAGGGCGCACTTTTCACGCCGTCCACTCCAGAGGTAAACGGCCTCTACAAGATCACCCCAAAGGAGATTGTAGCGTTTCCGCCAAACCCTACGGTCTACTTACCTGAAAAACCCCCATAACTACTACCCTACTCCCTTAAGTTTGCTAATGCAACAGTATTAGTACCTGTAAATGCTTCACGCATCAAATAAATCAAATTTATTTAGGTCCCTGTAAAGAATCCTTACCTTTTCTTGCATTTTATTTCACATACAATTCCTGTAAACAAATTGCATTCAATGTAACCGTCATGACAGGGACCATAAATATTGCGCCGCAACCCAAGCAGCTGCATATAATTAGCGCAATAGACGCTGAAACCAAATTCTCCAGCATTTCCTAATGCAAACATGAACCCGGTTTCTACTGCAGCCAGAGATGCCATAACCATCCAATTTGCTTTTAGCACCTTTTTCTCCCAACGTCGAAAATAGCGACGAGGCATCGCGTAAACAATGACCCGCATTACCAACGGCGCATTTGGTCATTTTTCCCTTTTGTCTTTGCCGCCTGCCTGTTTCGTTGTTCCACTGCTGTCGAGCACGTGTGAATAGCATCGATCTGAACGATCCCACACATACCACCATGACATTTATTACAAGATCCGGTTTCCTATGCCACCAAGAGAGACTTTACGTTTCTCTGGTGGTAGGTAAAAACGATATTCTTATTGGAGAGGATATCGGGGAGTCGCAATTCAATCTTGAGAGCGGTCGGGTCGCTCGCCATCCACCGTACCGGCGCTGGTACGGTGGGTTCTCTAGAAGTCTTTTCTTCCTTCGCCCCCCGGTGTAGTGTGTACGTTCGAACGTTTCAATGAGGGATATTGAGAAGCGCGAATTTATATCGCAAACAAAATTGTACAATTAGTTTAAGTTCTTTGAACAACTTCAATTCGTATTTTGACAATTGTTTTAGTCTGAGTGTAAATTAATAAAGAAAACATTATCATTAACAGGTTCTCCAGTGTGTTTCAAATAATTTCCTCTGTGTGTGACTTTTGCTCTCAGCGAAGAATTTTGCGCGGATATCGGGGAGTCGCAATTCAATCTTGTGAGCGGTCGGGTCGCTCGCCATCCACCGTACCGGCGCCGGTACGGTGGGTTCTCTAGAAGTCTTTTCTTCCTTCGCCCCCTGGTGTAGTGTGTACGTTCGAACGTTTCAATGAGGGATATTGAGAAGCGCGAATTTATATCGCAAACAAAATTGTACAATTAGTTTAAGTTCTTTGAACAACTTCAATTCGTATTTTGACAATTGTTTTAGTCTGAGTGTAAATTAATAAAGAAAACATTATCATTAAAAGGTTCTCCAGTGTGTTTCAAATAATTTCCTCTGTGTGTGACTTTTGCTCTCGGCGAAGAATTTTGCGCGGAAATTATCGGTGGCGTTTTAAGAACTTATGATGGAGGAGGAAGATAATCAGCGCCGTGCGCCGGTGCCCAACGCCTACCCCCCACAAGATGACCCAACAACCCCAAAGGAGGTAAGTCAGAAAGAAAACGCTTAACTTAAAAATATAGCCTCCACAGGGTTGTGCTTGGATATAGTCATCCTGCCGATCGTTAGGTAACCGTTTTTGTTCGGATGGAAAATCCAATCGTATCTACAGGGGAGAACTATGTAGGCTGCCAAGTTTTGTTAGCCTTTACTTCTATCTAATTCGTGTTTCCTTTGTAATATAAACTTGAAAACGATAATTCGGACCACGTATAAAACCGCCAGAATATGAATACAGTATCTCATTGATGGAACTCCAAAGATTGTTGAATTTGTTTAAGACGTCAGTAATAAATAGCATTTAGCATTTGAAATCATCAAAAGAAATCTTTTATGCGCACATATTATACGAGGGTTGCCTTTTATATTTCGGGATTAGAGAACAAAAACAAATATTGATCATCGAAAATCACGTTATTGTTTTTCAAAATATTCCCCATGAAGATCTATACACTTTTGCATACGTTTGAACCAATTGTCGAAGCACTTTTGCCACTCTGATTGAGTTATCTCCAACACATGCATTCTGAATGCAGCAACCGCTTCTTCAGGTGTCGAAAAACGTTGACCTCTCAGTTTGTTTTTTACGTACGGGAATAAAAAGAAGTCATTCGGTGCCAAGTCAGGACTATACGGCGGATGACCCATCAAATCGATGTTTTGGGTGCTCAAAAATGCAGTTGTCGCAGCCGATGTGTGAGAGCTCGCATTGTCGTGGTGAAGAGTGATCCGTCTTCGGCGGTTGGTTTTCCTGATTTCTTGGAAGACAACTGGCAAACAAATGGTTGTGTACCACTCAGAATTGACTGTTCTGCGTTGTTCTAGTGGTACGGTTGCGACATGTCCAGTTTTTCCGAAAAAACAGGCGACCATTTGCTTGGAAGTGCTTCGTGCGCGAACAACTTTTGTTGGATTTGGCTCATCTTGAAACACCCAGACAGTCGACTGCTGTTTACTTTCGGGCTCATACGCGTAAATCCACGATTCATCACCTGTCACGATGTCATAGACGTGTTTCGAAGCACCGCGACCGTATTATTTGAACATTTCTTTCGACCAATTGACAAACGCGAACAAATTTTTTTGACAGTCAAATGTTTATGCAATATTGAATGTATGCTGGTCCCACTAACGCCTAAGGTTGTCTCAATCTCACGATAGGTCACATGACGATCTTCCAATATCAGTTCGGGCACAGCATCAATGGTTTTCGGAACAACAACTGATTTTGGACGACCTTCACGAAATTCATCTTGGAGTGAACTACGACCACGATTGAATTCACCATACCATCGATAAACACTGGTCCTTGATGGAGCTTCATCGCCAAAAATTGAATTAAGTTCATCCATGCACTGTTGCTGAGTTAATCCACGCCGAAAGTTGTAAAAAATAATCGCACGAAAATGTTGACGATTTAATTCCATTTTTGAGCCGAGATGAATCTTTTAAGTTACTGTAAACAACACAAACAGCGCTCGTATGTCAAAACGTTCTGAGTGCGTATAACCTCAAAAATTTCCAACTTTACGACACAGCTGTCAATTGCCGGATTGCAACACTAGGGTTGCCAAATCCCGAAACATAAGAGGCTACCCTCGTAAAACACAAACTTAAATATATCAACGGTTTTTTTTTATTTAATACTTTTACTTCCTTTGAAGCATTTTCAAGCGAATCATATGATATCTTTGCATTTTAATTAATGATTTTATTTTAATGGCAACTCCTCTGGTAAAATAGATACAGTCACGAATGGTCGGACAAATGAAGCCAAGTACTTTGAGTTAACTGGTTTCTTCAATGGGAAGATATAGCTCAATGGTATCGCGACAATCCATATCAAAACAGCTGCGACCGGGGCGTAAGAGTAAAATGATATGTCAAATATGTCAAAAACCTCCTCGTCTATATCTTTCTTCTGCAGCCTAAATTTGTAAAAAAACAACGACTTATTATTATTTTTCCAGTGCTTGGCATCATTTTTTCAAACATCTGTACAGTGGCATTGATTGCTGTTGCAACCGCAACAGCAATAGAAGGCCGCATAAAATTGTATCAAGAATAATCTATTTGATTCATTTGAGTCGATTAATTTCACACTCGGCGCGCTCGAAAGTATACTATGACATCCGCAAACGAAATCGGAACAATTCATTTGAAGCAGCGAAGACAGCGCCCGAAGACATACTCGGTAATTGTCAAGAACACTTAATACATTTCGAAATGCGAAATGAAGAGAATACAGCCAGATAGGGTCAATTCTTGCTAGAATTGCTGAACCAGAAAGCAAGCAGTATTTTTGATTAGCGGAAGAGATTTTAGCTGTGTCCACGAATTCTATCATCTGAATGATCCCCTCAACGACAATGACGGTGGCATCATCTCAAGCCACATCTTCCAAATTCGCATGTACAAAACTTGATCGCGGGAATAGCTATGTGGCATTATGGAAGACGAAGAAGGTTTTATGGACCTTGATGGAAATGCAGCATGCACAATCGTTGCCACAAGATCAATCGAGAAATACACAATCATCCCATGACATCAGGAGAGCGGTTCCGAGCCAAAACAGCGACATCCCATTTACATTTTACTCTCATCACCTCTAATCAGCAAACGGTTGGTGAATCTCATCAGTCGTAATCAGACATGTGATTACAATCCGAAAGCGCGGTTGATGGGAACAACATGGTATCGTCTAAGGATCGATCAATGGACTCGACCCAACCATGCACTATTCAGTTTCCAAACTCCACACGGAAGTAGAATGCCACCAATAGCAAGGAAGACAACTGTGTTAGCACCCTGTGGCCAACTTAGATCACTACCGCACACACTTATAATTTGAAATATACATGTCACTATATCAGTCAAATATAATTGATAATCCATACCCACTAATGGACTCAATGTCAAATAATTGCCACCCTACCGTTGCACCGGACCAGTTCACGTTCAACACTGATCTCAATTGCAACATCCCGATTCAACTACACCCTAGAAGATCATTGACTCATATATACAGAAAGAACATCCACATTGGCCCACCGCCGCCGGCCCGGGAAGATGTTGCAACCGCAACAGCAATAGAAGGCCGCATCAAATTGTATCAAGAATAATCTATTTGATTCATTTGAGTCGATTAATTTCACACTCAGCGCGCTCGAAAGTATGCTATGACATCAGCAAACGAAATCGGAACAATTCATTTGAAGCAACGAAGACAGCGCCCGAAGATATACTCGGTAATTGTCAAGAACACTTAATACATTTCGAAGTGCGAAATGAAGAGAATACAGCCAGATAGGATCAACTCTTGCTAGAATTGCTGAACCAGAAAGCAAGCAGTATTTTTGATTGGCGGAAGAGATTTTGGTGGCAACGGCCTCTAATATGAAGAAGGAAAAAGTAACTGGCGGCTACCGAAAGGTAAACAGTTTTGATTGTGTGATCGGTAAATTTTCGGTAAATTGTTTGAATTGATACGGTCTTTCAGATGTAAAAACTTGTATTTATTGAGAATTGGATTGAGACTAAAAGAAGTCATACAGATGAACGTGTAAATCAAGGTGAACATCGTTCCTAATAAACATTCTGTTGAATTGAATTTTAAATTATTGTTTTATTTTCATGCTGTATATATCGTCAATATTCACTGGCTGGACGTCAACGGCGGTTATCATCTGAGTTTGGGGAATTAATGAAATTCGCTGGGTTGAGAACCACTTACATGTTAAGTAAACCACTGCGCTGATACAGTCCTTTGATAAACGATTTTTGCTGAATTGAGATACATTCTACATGGTCCTTCGAGCCGGATAGGAAAGATCCGAGGTACAATAGGTCGGATTTACGATCCAGAGTGCGACGCAAGTGATTTACGATCCAGAGTGCGACACAAGTGATTTACGATCCAGAGTGCAACGCAAGTGATTCAAGATCTGGAGTGCAGAAGGAAGGATTCACGATCCGGAATATACCAAGGATTTACGATTCCACAAACAAGGAGAATACGTCTATCAAACATCAGTGACAGCATCTTGCTGCGGACTACATACTAGTGGCTGTTAAAGGTGGCCATAAGTGAAAACAGATTGCTGGCCACAACACGGCAACCTCACATTGGTGCATCGGCAGTTGGAGATTGACTTCATCGTTCTAAATAGAAGGTAGGTGGCAATTATTTTATTCCATATAAAATACTAGTGGAAATATCAAAGTGGTAGTTGTGTGTGATTTCGAAGTGGTGCACAGAGTGTTACATGCTAGGAAATTGTTGAAGTTGTGTGTTGCTTCAACCAAGGACGAGAATTTAACAAGTGGAGCGGATTATTGCTAGAGGGCTGGTGTTGAGTAAAATATCTTTGCGGAAGACAAGTCCTTTCATTCAGGGTCGTGGGTTAAGTGTTACATTGGTCACCGGTGGATTAAAGGGAGGTCAAGTATAACTCACACTGCACGTCTAAGTTTTTGGAACAGACGAGCTGATTGTACGGTAGTGAATGCATAGTCGAGTTGATTGAGTTACTGGAGATTTCTGGTCGATATTTATTGAGAGTGTGGGTTCCTGCGGCCTTTTGACTGTGTTCGTGGATTGCGCGATTCAGTTCGGTTGGTCCTTTTTGGTTTGTTCGAGCGAGGTGGTGTAACGGCCAATTTGTCAGCAAACCAACGTGCGTGTCTAACAGACATTTCAAGGGAAAAATCGGTTGTGTGTATCCTGACAACCTCGAAAAATGAGTAAGACAAAGATATCCAACATAATCGACAGCTTGCAGAACATAGCAAGCGAGTTGACAGCCGATTACAAGGCATATTCGGATTTGGAACAAACCTCCAAATCTGTACACTTGAATGAGGCACAGTTGAGGAATTTGGAGCAGTCCTTTGTGGAAGCAAAGGGACTGCACCAAAAAATTATACCGGCTCCCACCGACGACACCAAAACGAATTACATGGAAGAACTCCACTTCCATAAGCTGAAGGAACTGTATTACAGTTATTCTTCAGAACTTAGGTCGCAATTAGAGCAAGTCGACACTCATCCGCTGGGACACACTTCATTTAACAGTTCAATGGGAGCAACAAGGGCGCCAACGGCGGAATTGAAATTGCCCCCCATTAAAATACCTACTTTTGGTGGTTCTTACCAGACGTGGCCGGAATTTAAAGCTCTATTTGAGGACCTTATCATCAGAAACACTTCTATATCTGATGTACAACGGCTGCACTATCTCAAGGCAAACCTGGAAGGGGAAGCAGACCGTCTATTGCGGAATACTGCCATAGTTGAGGGTAATTTCGAATCGGCCTGGTGAAACGTTACCAGAATTTGAGATTGTTGAAGGACAACCAATTCGGGTTGTTGTTCGGTCAGGCTTCATTGGGTCACGAGTCGGCCGATGGAATTAAATCCTTGGTGGATACCACAAGTGAGGCCAAACAAGCATCGCAAAATCTAGGAGTTCCAATCACATCATGGGAAGATGTATTAATTTTCCACACAGTCCAGAAGCTCCCCCTTAAAACGCAAGGTTTGTGGGAATCTCACATTTCGTCATATGTGGATTACCCAACATACGATATATTAGAAGAATTTCTCCTCACAAGGACTCGAACTTTAGATGTCATGGGACAAACAACGTCCAAAAATTCTCACGGAATTTCTAGAAGCAAACATCATGATGTCCGTGTCCATAATTCAACCACAAGCAATTGTTCGCTGTTTTCATTCGTAAATGCTTCAATTTTCGAGCACTCAGCCCTCACAAGAGACGAGACTTAGCAACCAAACGTCTTTTGTGTGTCAACTGTCTGTCAAATACACACAGAACTCAAGAGTGCACGAGCAAGTTCACCTGTATGCACTGTAAGCAGAAACATCATTCGTTGTTGCACATAGACGATATCCACCATTCCACCCAGACGTGACTCTGCTGCGACGATGACTCCATCTGGAACGTCTGCTGACCAAACACATCAGTCACAATCAGCGGAGGATTCAGCGGTCTCCACCAGAAGATCCTCAGTATTCAATGCCTGCGTTGTCAAAAACAATAATGTTCAGACTGTTCTTCTGGCTACGGCTCTCGTCAGGGTCTACACAGCTGAGGGACAGCCTCTGACGCTACGAGCTCTCCTGGATCCTGGGTCGGAAGCATCTTTCATTACCGAATCAGCATCACGGTTGTTAAGGCTAAAAAGAGAGAAGAGCCACGTGTCCGTCTATGGCATAGGGGAAAGAAGGATGAGTGCATCGGGGCACAAGGTATCACTCGTCATTCATTCTAAAATCAACCAACCCTTCACGTCGGAGGTTCGAGCCTTTGTTTTGCCCAAACTCACTGCGGCACTTCCCATGCGCAAACTCCAACGCGTTAACTGGGACCATTTAAAGGGTATTGAGCTGGCTGATCCGACTTATTACATGCCAGGCAAAGTCGACATCCTTCTTGGGGGCGATGTTTATTCGGCGCTTCTTCTGGAGGGAATGATCAAGAAAGCGTCCAGCACCCCCATGGCGCAACGAACCGAATTAGGATGGGTGCTCTCCGGTAGCATCATTGATAACCAATCACCAATAACATCCTTTCACATAAGGACAAAACCTTCTAAGCTGGATTCTCGGTTAACAAAACACGAGGAGATAGAAGATGAGGAACGGGGAAAGATGCATTCACCCTTCGAGAATTCACAACAGCGGAAAGCGAACTGTGAGCATATGGTCCAGTCTTCAAGCAGGGAAGAGAGGTACCCAGTGTTAGGATTATTTCATACAACGGCACAATTGTCCACGACGGCTCCTGCTGGTGAGCCGACTGTGATTCCGACTGATGACATGAGAACGCAACATCTCTTACCTAATCTCACATCAGTTCAAAGGGATATGACGCAAGGCGTTCAACTTATGTTACAACCACAACCCCATCAAAATACAAACAGCAATGTTGTTCCTGATGCACATCACATGCGGTCACAGCACCCGCAGCAAACCCAATCGCAGCAGCAGCATGTACTTTGCGATAGAAATCATTATGCAGATAATGTTGTTCTCCAAACCATGACTGCGCGTCATGACCATAGTCCGGGTTCATCAAATGAGAATTACGTTCTGAGACTGCGACGGCGGAAACACAAATCGGGTGATGCCAACTACAAGTCAAATTCCAGAGTATCCAATAATAAAAATAATTCTGGTCTTATAGGAAATTCAAAGTATTCTATCAAGTCAAGAAACATATCGACTTTGTCAAACCCTCAAGGCCAGCTAGATGATCTCTATGGTGGCCGTAATAGCCACCGAAAACATCATTTTCAGCACAATCACTCAACCAGTGGAACGAATACGGCTTCAAGCAATGCTGCCGACATAAAGATCAGTTCTCATCGAGAAATTCGCCCAACGCCAAGCAGTGGCATTAGCGGTGTAAGTGAGACAAATCCCCAACTACAACAACATCAGCCACAGCAATCGTCTCGGACTCTAAACTCACGGTCCTATACAATTGGCAGCTACTCCAACATTTCTGGTATCGGCACAGGTTGGCCATACTCAGAGGATGGCGAACTTACAACCGATCGATTTCAACGTTGCACAGCCAAATTTAAAACAACGAAGTGGATTTCATGCTGAATCATCGGCCTTATCTTATGCACTTGGATCTCAGCTGGTTCTAAACGGCCAGATTCCGAACCAAGGTGTGGCTGCACAATTACCACGTCAACTTAATGACAACCACATCGCTCAAATACAAATGTCAAATGGTCTCACTGGTCCGATCGTTGCACAATTGCCGACGCAGTTTCATCGGAGCTTACCAGGATTTAATCAAATCAACCCGAATATTGACCTCAACCATTGGAAGAATATAAATAGTCACCAAATCGTTGCCGCGACCGAGACGGCAAATATCGCCTTTCAGGCACCTGCTCCACCACATGCAGGAGATTTACAAATCTCAACAACTTCCGCTATTATGCCAGCCCAGACTATCCAGTTGTTTGGCATGACTGCACCAGCAGGTTCTCGTCAATCGCAAATGGTTCAATCAGAAACCCCTGAACCGGTTAGAATTTCTTCGCCATTTAATTTGGAAAATGTGACGTCAAGCTCGCAGCACACCAGCACGGGTAAATTAGCGAATGTGTTCCACCACCGCAAAAAAAAAAAACGAGAACCCCATACATTAGGTTGCGAAGTCCTAAACCGCATAAAGGGAAGAGAAGACCAAATCCTCTCTCTATAGCTGTGTCCACGAATTCTATCATCTGAATGATCCCCTCAACGACAATGACGGTGGCATCATCTCAAGCCACATCTTCCAAATTCGCATATACAAAACTTGATCGCGGGAATAGCTATGTGGCATTATGGAAGACGAAGAAGATTTTATGGACCTTGATGGAAATGCAACATGCACAATCGTTGCCACAAGATCAATCGAGAAATACACAATCATCCCATGACATCGGGAGACCGGTTCCGAGCCAAAACAGCGACATCCCATTTACATTTTACTCTCATCACCTCTAATCAGCAAACGGTTGGTGAATCTCATCAGTCGTAATCAGACATGTGATTACAATCCGAAAGCGCGGTTGATGGGAACAACATGGTATCGTCTAAGGATCGATCAATGGACTCGACCCAACCATGCACTATTCAGTTTCCAAACTCCACACGGAAGTAGAATGCCACCAATAGCAAGGAAGACAACTATGTTAGCACCCTGTGGCCAACTTAGCCCACTACCACACACACGCACACACACACACAATTATAATTTGAAATATACATGCCACTATATCAGTCAAATATAATTGATAATCCATATCCACTAATGGACTCAATGTCAAATAATTTCCACCCTACCGTTGCACCGGACCAGTTCACGTTCAACACTGATCTCAATTGCAACATCCCGATTCAACTACACCCTAGAAGATCATTGACTCATCTATACAGAAAGAACATCCCCATTGGCCCACCGCCGCCGGCCCGGGAAGATGTTGCAACCGCAACAGCAATAGAAGGCCGCATCAAATTGTATCAAGAATAATCTATTTGATTCATTTGAGTCGATTAATTTCACACTCAGCGCGCTCGAAAGTATGCTATGACATCAGCAAACGAAATCGGAACAATTCATTTGAAGCAGCGAAGACAGCGCCCAAAGATATACTCGGTAATTGCCAAGAACACTTAATACATTTCGAAGTGCGAAATGAAGAGAATACAGCCAGATAGGATCAACTCTTGCTAGAATTGCTGAACGGTGGCGTTCACCTGGCACCCACGGAAGACCAAGTGAGACCAAGGACAGAGGCCGAAATCAAGGACGTTGCTCTTTCCTCAGGTATATGAGGAAGCACAGCAACGACCCCTTTTGTAGGACAAGTTTTCAGGAGCCGTCTATTTTAAGAGATCACCTTGTCCTTTTAAGGACTAGGAGACACGCTTCCTGAAACCAAAGCCCTACAAGAACACAACACTGGCACAAATGTTCACTCGAGAACTTTTTATTTCCGACTGAGCGAAAAGCTGACATTTCATGCGACCCAACCCGATACTTGAGAGCATACAGAGATGAGCGATCCACCTGATCGGAGACACGACGCTGACGTTGGGACAACAGCCGCTATCGCATTGAAGGCTCATAGCCGACCTCTGTCTGTTTTACAGATATTATCGCGAGTACTGTTGTTCGGAGATTCGTGGTATTGTTCCTCGCAATTCGATTTATATTATATTCATTAAACGGTTGTATAAAACAGTGCAGTGTTCCAGAATCAAAGAATAACATTTGAAGTGAACGGGTGACTCCATTTTGTTTGGTACCACTCGGGAGTTGTGCAGAATTTTCTCAAGGAAAAGAGTTTCTGAAGAAAAACAATTTTAATAAACACAGAGAGCTGCGTTGGGATCCAGGATAAGACTGAAGATTAAAAAAAGGGGGTAAGTGTTGTGCATACCCAATAAAATACCAACCCTTGAATTAATTGTTAAAAAATCTTTAACACGAGTCAATTTGTGGGAAGACTAGTCACAATTTGCATTTAGAAAGTTAGAACAGTTTTCCACTCCCGGTACTTTGCGGCCCTGACCTACCCAATTTAACTACCTGTGTGTAAACTTCTGACACAACAAACATATTTATATTTTCAATATATTAATGTTTTTAATATTACAATGTGCGGCACAAAATTCGTCAGATTTGTGAATGTTAACAACTTTGTGGGGACTCCAACAAATACGCGCATGCAACTATAATGAAGAACACAACACACAAGAGAATCGAAAAAATAAACCATCGGGACGATATACTAGAACATTAACGTTGCAATCCACAGCACATGTACTGAATTAGAAAGACATTGCCTGTTTTCTGGTACATCAGTGTTGTTACGGGCCGACCTTGAGTCCAGGTCCCCCCAACATCCACTAATCCCCTTTCGTTAGTTTCCCCTCTTTACCTCTAAACGGAGAACAACTCGCCAAGTAGTTAATTTGCATAAACTACTTTATGCAAATTCTGCTTGGCAGAGAAAATAATAAAAACCGGCGTTGGCGCCGAATAATAAAATAAAACGTCAACGGCAAAAAACAAAAGTTTTGACATTCGACGTTAAACTTAAACCAAAATAATTAAAAACAAATGTGTAAATAAAATTCAAATCGATTACAAAAGTGAAATGTAAAAAGGAAAGAAGTAATAAAAGAAAAGAAAAATACAAAATAAAACAAAATTAATATAGAATAACAAGAAAGCTGATCAGGGGGGCAGCCAGTCAACGCCCCCTGCAACCCGGAGCAGCTCCAGCAAACCTCGAATCAAGATTAAACCAAGTAAGTCCCTTTCCCTTACCTTACCATTAATATATTCAATTATATTAAATATAAATATATACCTTATTAAATTGTTAATCCAAAACCATAACAATTTTGGCGCAGCCGGTAACTTTGAGATTTGTATCGAATCCGTCGGGGATACAAATCCAGTGGTGGAAGAGCCCTGAGGCTCTAACGTCCCTACGCCGACTAGCGGAACTAGCGGCTAGGTTAAAAGAAAATAAGCCGTTATAATAAAATAATAAAATAAATTAAAATATTGTTTCCCCTTTCTCTTTTCCGATTATTTTCCAATTACAGGAGAGAGGACGAGAACAACGTTGGGAGGAAAATTTAGAGAAATATACAATTTTCGAACTTTCAACTTGAATTTAAAAAAAGGAAACACTTACCTCGTAACAATTAACAAGGTTATTTTCATAATACACGGGATATACTATGTAACACAAGATGGGAATAGCTGCAATCAATGCGACAACAAAGAACACATACGTTATTCCAAAACTATACACTTCTGCCGGTGCATTCACTATTGCTATGCCTGAAATTTGGCTACAAGGATACGAATTTTTATTCCCAATCTTCATTCCGTAAAGCTTTACCTACCTGGCAACCATGGATATCGCTATAGATATAACTCTCATCTGTTGACCCCCTAAAAAGTATTGGCTAGTTGTGTTTCGTGCTAGTGATATATACTCCGACAGCCGCGGATAAAGCCAACACCATAATGTAAAAGGTGTAATCGGCAATTCCGAATATAGGTTCCAAATGTTCTAGTGAAGTTCTGTTAGTAGTCATGTTCAACAATGAGATTTTTATTTACGAGACAAACGTTATTTAAGTATTTATTCCACTAAAGACCTCCAACCCTACAATTAAATTGATGATTAATATTTTCTATGTAAGTTTTTTTATCTTTAGCTGTGCGTAGAAAACTACCTTCGAACCCAACCGTCGATAATTTCAATAACAGTTAAACGTAAGCTAGGCAACAATTGAATGCAAAACATTTGTTATTCATGTCGCCATGGACTTAAACCTTGCACAATGTCGGATACTGCTTACTTGAATCACAATTCAATATATATATATATATTAAATTATGCTTGAAAACAAAGGGCGAGTTAGAATAGAAAACCACCTCTCAGAACCATTCGAAATCCGCGACGGACTAAAACAAGGGGATGGCCTCTCACCATGGCTTTTTAACCTTGTCCTCGAGTATGTTATCAGAAAGGTACAAGACGACAACACGGCCGGATCATCCCTGAACGGGGTCACACAAGTGCTCGCGTATGCGGATGACATCGCCGTTCTGGGCGATAATCTCGAAACTATAAGTAAAAACTGTGAAATCATCATGCAAGCAGCAGAAGAGGTGGGCCTAGAAATAAACGAAGACAAAACGAAATACATGATTACGACGAGAGCATGTGGACCTCACAGAACACATATAAACGTCAGGGGCAAGATATTTGAAAATGTCAAAGAATTTAAATATCTGGGAACGATACTGACGACCAGAAACGAAACGTCAAAGGAAATTAACAAAAGACTACATTCCGGCAACGCTAGTTGGCATGCAGCCAGTAAACTCTTAAAATCCTAACTGCTATCACGTAATATAAAGCTCCGTGTCTATAGAACCATAATCATGCCGATTGCTCTATGCGGATGCGAAACATGGGCTCTCACAAAACGGGAAGAGAACAAATTCCGCGTATTCGAGAATAAAGTTTTAAGGGGTATATTTGGCGGCAAATATGACGAGGAGTCAGGACAATGGAGGAAACTGCACAACCACGAATTGGAAGAGCTATACCGCAAACCTACAATAGTGAGAGTAATCAAGTCTCGAAGATTAAGATGGGCCGGACACGTAGCGCGAATGAGCGATGATAGGACCGTGCATAGAATTCTTGACGGTAAACTAACGGGGAAGAGACCGACAGGACGGCCGCGACGGAGATGGGAGGACAATGTTAGATTGGACCTCGAGGAGATCGGGTCGAATGATCGAACGTGGAAGGAGAGCGCACAGGACAGGGAACAATGGCGGAGACGAGTCGGTGAGGTCATGAACTTCCGGGTTCCTACAGGCCAGTAAATAATAATAATAATAATTAAATTATGCATAGTTGACAATTATGGAGGACTGCTGTCTGCACCAATTCTTTTTTATGGTCGTTCAAATATAACCCAAGCTGTCGATTAAATTTGTGATCTTCCAAATGTAAATGGTAGACTCCGCCGGCACTTATTTATTACTAGGGATGTGTGCAACAAGGTTCGAAGCTCCCGGTAGTTTGCGGCCTTGACCTACCACTCGTGTTTATATAAATGTCGATTCGCTACCGACGATATTTTCGCGTCCCTTATTGGTATTGTTTCCACGTGATTGCTTATTTTATGAGTAGTACTACTTGGGTATTTACTTTTAAGTACCATCACAGAGATTTTCTAAATATACATAACTTGATTATATGATTTGACTGCATACGCGTTTCAGATATTATATCATTTTTGCATTAATTTGGTGAGTTGATCAAATTACTCAACACTAGGAAATTCACGCTAAAAGAATCTGATTGTGAAAGGACAACCCCAATGAAAAAGAATTTAGGGGGGGCATTTTTCCAGAGTCCTGGGCACGATGACGAATCGACATGTCCGAATAATTAGTCACACTATTACGCACAGCAGACGTATTCCTCATGCATTGAGCAGAGCGTGTTTTCGATACTATGTTCATCACAGACGCAGTGTTTTTGAAATTGTGAGCCCGGTAAGCTGGGGGGATGGGAGCGAATATACAGGGCAAAGTCACTGATTGGTTTCAACCTGGCGAAGGCCTGGATGATCCTTGTCCCTGTTCAATCCAAGTTGGCATGCTGTCTCCACGTGACACCCCTGGATAGCTACTTTGGCACCCGCCAAGTAGTGAACCAATGAATGCAGCGACATCCTGAGAAAGGTTGGCGCAAGGCTAATAACCATGCCCGTAAAACAAATTATTATGGCAAATTTAACAAGCCTCGGATATGGACCGGATACACGACGACCACTATGGAAACGAAAATGGCTAAACGATTCAAGAATTTTCTCATGGAACGTCCGCCGATGCCCTGTCCGAATATAAGGCTGACATAACAGCATTACATGAAATTAGATGGACGGGGAGTGGTGTTATTCCAAGAAACGAGTATGACATTTATTACAGCTGACATGTAAAACACCATGTGCTCGGGATAGGTTTTCTAGTCAGCCAAAAACTGAATCCTGCCATCATCGGCTTTAATGCAATAAAGGAAAGGCTATGCACTCTTCGCGTGCGAGGCAAGTTTAAGAACATAAGCCGTTCACTGACCTACAGAGGATTCCCCTGACGAAAAAAGCAGAATTTTACGCGAACGCCGGACGGGCCCTAAATGTCTGCCCAAGATACGATGTGAAAATCGTTCATGGTGATTTCAATGCAAAAATAGGTCGGGAGCCGGTTTTCAGGCACTACACAGGTTCCCATAGTTTGCATGAGAACACTAATGACAATAGACTACGAGTCATCGAACTGGCAGCATCGAAAAACTTGGTCGTTGCAAGTACCAGGTCTCCGCATAAAGATATCCACAAAGCCACCTGGATATCACCTGATGGAGCCACTCGCAACCAAATTGACCACGTGTTGATAGATCGCCGCCACTCCTCGACCCAGATGAGGGTACGAACGTACCGAGGTGCCAACGTCGACTCGGATCACTATCTTGTCGGTACAGTTTTCCGAGCGCGGATTGCCTTACGGAGACGTATTGTATCCACGGATCAGGTTCGAATCAACACGGCTGCCTTACGCAATGAGAATACCAGTAACACCTTTGGTCATGCGCTAAGACTCGCCCTCGAAGAGCTCGACGGAGGGTGAGTAAGTCCTGGGGCCAGAATGCCGGGCGTAGAAGAGAAATGCACACGTCTTAAGAATACTGTCATTAGTATTGCCAACTTCATCTTAGGCAGCAGTCGTAGAGATCGGAGCGACTGGTTTGATGATGAGTGCAAACTAGCGACTGAACGTAAGAATGCTGCATACCGGGCAATGCAGCAGTCTCATAGGACGCGGGTGTGCGAGGAGAAATACAAAGAGCTCAGAAGATCTGAAAAAAGACTCCACGGGCAAAAGAAAATTCCCTGGAAAAAAATCCTTGTCTGTGAAATAAAGAAAAGTACAGAGTGAGGTCTGCACCAGGCGCGGAAGTTCTACCAAATAATCCACAGTATGACGCGGTACACACCACGCTGCACTTACTGCAATGATAAAGAGGGTAATCTGATCAACGATCCTGAAGGCATTCTGCAGTGATGGGAAGTGCACTTCAATGAATTGTTAAATGGTCAGCTCACAGAAGAATTGGAGGCTCCACCAATGCAAGACCAAGACCAAATGCTGCCGCCACCAAGCATTGAGAAAACAGTAAAAGCCATTAAACAGCTCAAATTAAATAAAGCCCCTGGAACTGATGGCATACCAGCTGAGCTGATCAAACAAGGAGGGACAGCGTTACATCACGCAATTCACGAGATCGTGGTGCACGTATGGGATCAAGAGGAGATGCCGGAAGATTGGCGTCGTGGAATAATTTGCCTCATACATAAAAAGGGAGATATCACAGTGTGCAGCAACAAAAGGGGTATAACATTGCTGAGTACCGTCTATAAGATACTCTCCACTATCCTACAAGATCGGATAGCCCCATACGCTAAAGCCATCATTGGTCAATGTCAGTGTGGCTTCATCCCAGGCAAATCAGCGATTGATCAGATATTCACCCTTAGGCGTGCGATGGAAAAATGTCAGGAATTTAAGATTCCATTATATCATCTATTTATAGACTTTAAGGCTGCCTACGACAGCATAGCCAGAGTATATAATGCCATGAGAGAATTCGGCATTCCAAACAAATTTATACGACATTGTAGGTTGACCATGACCAACGTAACTAGTCAAGTAAAAATAACGGGATTGCTGTCCAAACCAATAAACATCTTTAATGGACTCCGACAAGGGGACGGTCTGGCCTGCCTCCTCTTCAACCTGCCGTTGGAGAAAGCAATCCGTGACTCTGGTGTTACAACTAGAAGGACTATCGTCACCAAGTCCAGCAAGATACTTGCCTACGCAGATGACATCAACATCATCGGTAGAACCGAATCGGCTGTACAGGACTCCTTCACCGAGATCGAGCAGGCGGCACAAAAACTGGGACTGCACATTAATGAGGGAAAAACTAGGTACATGGTGGCAACTTCTGCGCAGAGAATATCTAACGCTGGTCAAACTATCAGGATAGCGGACCACGAATTTGAAGTAGTGCAATCCTTTAACTACCTTCGGTCAATAGTATCAGCCGATAACAATATGGAAGAAGAAATACGCGAACGGCTGATCAAATCCAACAAAGCCTACTATGGTCTATCAATGCTCTTTAAATCCCGAAATGTATCCAGAACATCCAAGCTACTACTGTACAAGACCATGGTCTTACTAGTACTCATGTATGGATCCGAGACCTGGGTGCTCAATAAAAGGCACTCTGAACTCTTAGCCGAGTTCGGTCTTAAGGAGAATTATTGGCCCCGTATGTGGGGGAGGACGATTCCGGAGACGCTACAACCATGAGTTGTACACAATGTACCGTGAAGCTAATGTTGTAAGAAAATTCAAGCCCGGTAGACTCCGGTGGGTGGGACACCTAACTCGAATGAGCGAAGAGGAGCCTGCCCGGAAAGTCCGTTGTGGCAGGATGTATGGAAGGAGACAGCGTGGCAGACCTTGGCTGCGATGGAGGGATGGCGTAGATCAGGATGCCCAGAGCCTGGGAGTGCCAAACTGGATGACATCGGCTTATGGGATAATTCTTCGTCTTTGTGCCGGCTTTGGCACGGGTTCTAGGAAGATTCCCAACATCACTACAAGATCCGCCGAAATGTGGTTATTTTAATGTTGCCTGAGAAGGAGACAAATAAAATTCACCGGTTTGTGGAACATAAACTTTATTTCAATTTCTTTCTTGTGGGAAATCAACATCACAGAAGGGTTACGTTTACTGTTTGGTATTTAAAGTATACTTAGGTTATAGCTAAACTCAACGCGATTCAAAATATATATACAAGTCCGCTTACTTAAGATTTAGTTATACTCAACGGGTGTTCACAATTCAAAAATATATACACAAGTCCGTTTACTTAAGATTTAGTTACAATTCAAACATATATACACAAGTCCGTTTACTTAAGATTTAGTTACAATTCAAACATATATATACAAGTCCGTTTACTTAAGGTCTCACGCACATTTGAATTACATTAAACGTTTGGGTATTAAACGACACTTCAAAAAACTGTATTCGCCCGGTGTTTATGAGAAATGAAATTTCGACTGTTTGCGTCCGCGCACCACAGTGGTTGTTAATCGACTCTGTATATTTGACCGGTCGATCGCGACCGACTATCGACGTTTTATGTGGAGGGCGCGACTTGCCTCCACGGAATCCAAATCGCGATTCAAGAAATTTCTTCGAAGCGACAGAATACCAATTTTCATCCATCGTTTCGGTGACCAATAGGGGATGATCTTCCATACATTGGTCACGGTGAGGATGTGCACGCACACAGATATGGTTGCTTCGCACGCTCATGCTGTGTGTCCATGAGCATTGCGAACCGTGGATATTCGAATTCCATAAAAGGAAATGTTACACGACGTGTTTGCAGCTGGGCAAGTATCATGAAGACGATACTTGGGGTGTTTAACCGATCAGTAACTGCGTACAGCATTTACGCTGATCGTGCACATATCGCTGGCGTCTTCAAAGGGTCGGTTTATCATGTGCGCATTTACATCATGCAACACTCGACCCCATTCGATAACCAATGGTGTGGTATGCTGGGCATTGTCGTTAGAACGATCGACCGATGGGTATGTGGAGTAAAACAAAGGTGAACATGCCATGCAGGTGTGCGGCAAAATACTTTGTTCGTTATGTGCATTGGCATGTTCGGAGATTTATTTCGGTTACGTGATGTCGTAACCGAATTGAATTTCAGGAACGTGATGCGTTGAATGCAAGCATGCCCCTGGGGGAAATGTTTGTTGATGCTAATGCAATTGCATTAGCGAAAACTATGGGTTTATGTGTTTTAGGTGGAAGTTTTTGCATAGGTAATAGCAAGGTAAGTAATGGCGTTCAAATGGAACTGCCATAATACTTGTTTTTATGGGTTTTCAGCTTATTAAATGGAAATCTAAGCAGTGGCGTTTGATGTAAACGCCACGGGCTCGAAATCGGGACCGGTGGAGAGATTTGTTAAATAAGCCCAAGACCGGATCCCGGTTGTAGCGCCGGTGGTGATGATGATATGATATTGATGAGTTCCACTTCCATATTTGGTCAGGCGCGAAAAAACTTGTTGAAGACGGCCATACTGCGTTGAAGATGTGATAATTGTGGAGTGAACGATGTGATTCTGGAATGGACGATGCAGCTTTTAGTTCATTCGACACTTTATGAAGGGATCAATTGAAAATTACGTGGAATTTTGCGAATAATTTGTGGAGACTTTGAACGTCAGTCGGTAAACTTTGCTGTTGAATAGAGAGCTTGACACTGGTTTTTGTTTTGCCTTCATAGCAGACAGAATCAGATTTGTTGTGGAGATACGCTAGAAAGAGACGAATATTTTCATATGTCTTTCGGTCTCTAAGTTTGGACAGTTCGTAGCGACAATCAGATCAGTAGGACCAGTAGGTTATGATATAAGATAATTAAGCTAGAATTTAAGCATTTTTTGTCTAGCCTGCAATTTAGAATCTAAGAAAAAAATAGAAAATAAAAAAATGTGGCAAAAATGAAAATGAAATGACGGTTTGTGGTCTGATCATTCCTCTGAGTTGTTAATATAGTACCCGTCACTTAAACTTAATGATTGTTGTCGATAGTTCTAAGACGACTTATTAAAAAGAAAAATTCAATATTTCACTTAAAATTAATTTTAACTACATTTATTGAATATTTACGTGTAAAATTGTACTGCTGCGCTTCATCATCATCATCATCATCGGCACTACAACCGGGAACCGGTCTTGGCCTTATTTAGCAAGTCCTGAGGCTTGTTAAATTTTCCATAATGATTTATTTTTTCTGGGCAAGGTCATTAGTCTTGCGCCTGGGGCTCCCCGACGGGGAATCGAACCCCGGTCTCCCGGGTGGCAGGCGGGTGTATTAACCACTATACTATCGAGGAGCCCTACTGCTGCGCTTATAACTTATAATAATCTGTCGTCAAATATTCCAAAAAGGGAATGAATCATTAAATTTAAAAGCAATATCGTGAGATTGTTGTAATATTGCAAATAAATTACAAAATTCGGTTCTGAATAATAGCATTGACTGGACTACAATTTCTGATGAAACAAACATGTAATCCCCGAGTTTTTGTGGTGACTGAAGCGCCTATTAAACGACATTAACATTCTTTTAGGGCAGGGTATAGAAAAAAGGTAATAGGATAATAGCTATTAAGCAAAGAGTTCAATTATAGCGTTCATTTATTGGGTCAAAATTAATTACACGCAACCGCTTCTGAAATTCCAATAGTAATCATAATCATAGCTAAAGATAGAATTGTTATATCGAAGTTTGACCTCCGATACAAACATTTAAATAATCGGTTATCAGAAGGTTAATTGGGTTAAGACGTTATACTAGTTATTGGTATTTTGTTATTATTGTAATGAAATATGTGAGCGTAACCCCAGATATTATCATTTATTATTTGATTATTAAAATGTAACACCTGAGCGTAGCCCCAGATGTTATCATTTGTTAATTAGTTATTTTCAATTTTGGGAATTACTTACGGTGTAATGCGGTGTGTCTCCTGGTTGACTAGCCGACTCTGTGTTGCTGGGGTCCGGAGTTGAAACAAGTTTTTATTTCTTAACTTGTCACTTTATTTGTAGTAAAAGAAACGGGAATATCCATCCCTTGGTACAGTTGTTTTGTAATTTTAATATTTTGTTAATTTAGGAACAATACTGGTATGTAAAGTACTACTATCACTTTTACACTTTACCCTATAGTAATTTACTAGCAAGAGGACCCGCTCTACTTACGGATGGCCGCAGTCTTCTTGCTTTCAATTACTGAGCAACTTACAACTCACTTGCAGCCATTTTATATACCAATTGGCTAGCAATTATTTCCGCCTATGATGCATCTTTGCCCAAACGAATAACCTATTCAACGGTCATTCGCCTGCCATTCTTCATTTGTTTAATTGTGCTGCAAAAACTGCAGCGATATAGGTTTTACCAATTTCTTAATTGGTTTACCAGCGAAAATTGCAACCGCATCAACTCATTCGTTTAAACGATGTACGAAAGCATTGACCGATCTAATTTCAGTCCATTACCCCGTACGATGAGTTCCGTAATTTGATTCCTATTTCGCATATGTTGGCAGTCCGCTGCCATTGAGCCGATCTCCAAAGAAAACCGACTTATGTTTACACTTGTAAACATATGTTATTGAAATATGAGGCCGCGCCGACGGGGAACAGGTGTCCGTCTGTTTTTTGTCAACGCAGCGGAATCTACGGTGAAACGATTTTGTAGGGTTATATTTGTATTTATTTGTTTTTATAGGCTTACCCCCTTTTGGTGAGTCCACGATTGAAAATAAGTTTTAAGTTTGGTATTTTGTTTAATTATTTTATTTATTTATTTTAAAATTTTCTTGTGATCGTTCTGGCCTCCGGATCCAGACTGATCTAGAATCAAAAAAAAAAAATTGTGGCGAGAAGGCCGAATTTAGCGAGACAAGGACATATGTGTCCTTCATCTTGTCTCTGACTTCTGGTCATCTTGCGATAACCAGAATCACCCACATCCGTGAGGATGTTGGGCTCGGTCTCGCGATCTCTGAAAAGAAAAGAGAACGGGGGGGGGGGGGGGTATCCAAGGATAGTGTGGACAGTGTTAGTCCGTGTGTTCTCTAACTACTTTTATAGAGGGATGGTGGGAAAGAAATCGTACAAGACCGGTAGGTCTTGGGTGCGGTAGTGAACGCAGATCACGTCTTTGGCGTCTGATAATCTGCTCTTTGGTCGGTGTGTATGTTTGTGTTTGTGCCGTCTTGTACTGTACGTTCGTGTGTGTGGTTTGTTAATAGTAGACCCTATGGGATGGGTCCAGGAATCCTCTATTATAGAGGGGAATGTTTTTGGGATGGGTGCTTTCTTCAGTTTTGTACTGAAGAAGAAATTGTGGAGGTTTGATCCGAAGAGATCGAGAGAGAGAAGGGTCAAGAACGCAAGAGTCCCGTACAAGTAGGTTCTCGCTGTTCTGAATGTTTTTGAGGTACTTATATGCTAATTAAAGCAAGTACTCGTCGATAGGGGTAATGGAGGCGCCTTCGTATAGGTGAGAGTTGGGGTAATGACGACCGTCAGGCCTTCTAGAATGATTGGTGCATCTTCTGAGGAGTTTCCTTTCGAAAACCCGAAGTCTTTCCATTTGGGCCGAAGATATGCAGGACCATATGGGAAAGGCGTACGATATTCCAGATCGAATTAGCTGCTTATAGCAGAGAAGCTTAACTTTGGTGTCAACTTTGTTCCTCCATTTCAAGATGTTGTGCAGTTGCTTAGACCGGCCGAGGCCCCTTTGGAGAATGTGGGTCACATGTTTGATGAAATTCATTTTTGGGGTATAAGTGACCCCAAGATATTTCATCTTGTCCTGTGGTCTAATCGTAGTATCTCCCATTTTTATTCGAATATTCTGTGAATATCGAGAAGCAGGTTGGGAGTGTTTACTACTCAGAATTATGGCTACTGCTTTGGATGGATTAAGTCGGATTTTCCATCGACTGTAATACTGATACAGTTCGTCCAAGTGACGGTTGAGTCGATTTGTTGCGAGGTTAGGGCCTTTGGTTGACGTGTACACCAGGACGTCATCCGCGTAGCATATCTGATTTACTCTCCCGTCCACAGGGCGGGGGATATCGGAGGTGTTAATATTGAATAAGATGGGGCCTAGAAAGGAGCCCTGTGGTACGCCTGCAGCGGCGTTGAAAGTTCGGGAAAGCTTTCCATTCACTCTAACTTGAAAGGTTCTGTTTCGAACGAACTGGTAGATGATACTACATAGCGTTCTACTGAGGCCAGTATTTAATAGTTTAAAAGCGAGACCTTTGATCCAAGTCGTAACAAAAGCTTTTTCAATGTCTAGGCTTACCGCAACGGTGGGTTCCTTATTAAAGAGCCGCACGCAGACGTGGTTTTTAAATAAATTGAGAGCCATAGTGGTGCTGTGCGCTCTTCGAAATCCGAATTGGAAATCAGGTATTAGGTGCCTGGCACTGACAAAGTTATTTAGCTTCTCGTATATGAACTGTTCATATATTTTGCTGATGCAAGTGAGAAGCGAGATAGGGCGAAAGCTTGAGGGGTGATACGTTGGTTTCCCAACTTTGGCTATTGGACAAATAATAGCGTGCCTCCAAGCTTTGGGAAAGTACCCCATGTTGTAAGCATGGTTGAACAGAATGGAGAGCTTTATAAAGAATAAGGCAGAAAGCCTTCGCAACGAGTGGTATGACATGTTGTCGATACCAGGTGACTTCTTAGGGTGTCGAGATTTAACCAGGCTCTGTAGGGTTTTGATCTAGAATCCAAAATGCACTCCCCTTTTATACTCTGTGACAACAGAGATTTGTTAAAAATATTACTTAAACATTCCAAGAAGCCCAAACAAAATTGTGTGTGCTTCAATTGGAATAGGATTCCCGGAAGTGTATACGAATTTTATTTGAACAAATTCCCGGAAGGAGAAATCATGAAATGCATTTAGTATTATGCATTTCATAATTTCAATAGTTATACGGAATTGAATCAATGTGCGGCAAACTAACTTTTGGTTTAACCTGTCGCTCATCTGATTCACTTGGATTGGGATTATAGGTACGTGGATGAGAGTAGTGATTTAGGATCACTACAATTTAATGGGTAATTATCATTTATTCTGCGATATGACTCATTTTGAAGGCCTTACTTCTGAATGAATTTATTGTTGCATTGATTGCAGAATATGATTTTGATATGAGGCATTGAATGCAGAATTGGAAGTTATGTTTGGGATATTGCTTTGTAAGCAGAGTGCGGATTTGAATGGATAGTTGGATTTTAATGAGAGGATATCTTATTGATATTAGATGGATGGTGGATGATGCATCACTCGGGTGATGTAAAGATATAGAGGTCGGTAATGAAATGTAACAGAATAAAGAATTTATGAAGGCAGTAAGTAATAATTAAAATAAAAAGGGATTTCTATCGCTCGTTTAACTATCATATACCCACAATTACACTTGACAATACCAAGGAAATCATCATCATCATCGGCACTACAACCTGGAACCGGTCTTGGCCTTATTTAGCAAGTCCTGAGGCTTGTTAAATTTTCCATAATGCTTTGTTTTTTCCGGGCAAGGTCATTAGTATTGCGCCAGAGGCTCCCCGACGGGGAATCGAACCCCGGTCTCCCGCGTGACAGGCGAGTATACTAACCAGTATACTATTGAGGAGCTAACAAGGAAATAATGCCTGCTAATTTTCTAATTATTTATTTATTACTAAGTTGATAGGCGAAATGAGACGCGGTATGATTTATATCGCATCAGTTGGTCTTGAAACTCCCTTCATATAATCTTTCACACTTTCGGCACAGTACTTTTTTGTTAACATTGGAACAACCTTAAAAATCAAAATACGATAATTTTTTGGTGAGGGGCGAACTTGTGTTACTAATCAGTAGTGAGTTATTTACTAATTTGCCAGCTAAATGACATTTAGCCCTATTTCGGGTGCAATAAGGAACATTTGGGCCTTTATATTGTAACTTCTCCTCAAAGTGATAAATCTATAGCTCCAATAAGGCCCCCTTACGTAAAAAACAGAAAATGATCCATCATACATAGTTCCGCCTGCCCCCCCCCCCCCCCCCCCCCCTCCCTAGGAATAGATGATAATGTGAGTGGTGGGATGGTGAAGGATAGGGTGGTAGGATAGAAAGGTAGGGTATTGGAATGTGTGCGGGTCGTAAGAATGTAGACGGTGGGTGGGCGTGGTCAGGAGGGGAAAGAGGGGAGACGAAGTTTGAGAGCGGTAGAGGTCAAATTAAAATCGAAGGAGGTAGGGTAAAAGTTTGCCCACCGCAGCATTCGCGAAATGTTTTATTAGAGCCGTAAGAAGTGTGGTGGGCGTGCAGATGGAAGAGACGAGGGTTTCGCTTGTTATGGGGGTTAGTGTGGACTGTGATGGAGGATAGCATGCTTGGGCAGTTGATTGAACCTGAGAGGAGACGGTGGATGAAAAGCATGTCAGCATGAATTCTGCTCTCTTCCACTGTATTGAGGTTTATCAGATGGCGACAGCCTATGGATTTTTTTTTATTACACTCTCGCGAGAGACGAAGCTATAGCGCCGACACGGCGCCCCGAGATGCCATCAAATAACTGTTGCAGTTCTTTTTGTTCCGCCCCGGAAACACTCGCGTGGGAATGGAGTTCCACAGCTTTCCTGCTCTGTAACGGAACAAGTTCTGATGCAGTGATGTTCGCGCCGTCAGGAGATGAACCGCAAACTGGTGCAATCCGTCGGATTGTCTTGTGGAGCGCATATAAGTCGAATTGCGTGGAACAATACCACGAATCTCCGAAGAACAGTACCCGTGATAATATCTGTAAAACAGACAGAGGTCGGCTACGCGCCTTAGATGTGATAGCGACTGTAGTCCCGACGTCAGCGCCGAGTCCCCGATCAGGCAGATCACTTGTCTCTGTATGCTCTCAAGTAAATCGAGGGTATGTTTAGGAGCCGAGCTCCAAAATGAGAGCAATATTCGAGCGCGGGTCCAATTTGGAGTTTATACAGGAAAGGAAGTTGGGCCGGAGTAAAATATTTCTTGACTCTAAAAAGATAGCTCAGTTTTCATGAGGCGGATCTGGCGATGCTCGACACGTGTTTATGCCACGATACATTCCCACAGACCGTGACGCCGAGCAATTTCAAGGTTCTCCAAAATGGAGGGGGCGGCCATTCATCAACAGCGGTGGAACCGATGATCCACTTTTCTTTGTGAATGTTGTATATTGTGCCTTCGCTACATCGAAGTCGACGAGACTGGCCTTTCCCCACTGCAGGACCTTATCTAGGTTCTGATTCAGAGAGTCTACTATCAGTGTAGTGCTCTAAAAAGCCCCACCACCTTTTTCCTCCATTTATACATCCTAATCCCAGTAATCCTAGACCAAAACCTTAAATCTAATCAAAACCCAAAAAAACCTAAACTAAATCCAAAATTCGCAACAAACGAATCAAACATCCGTTTATCGCTTAGCATTTGCCCCCACGGCATAATTTAATCAAAAATCCTAATTAAAATCCAAATTCACAACAAACGAATCAAATATTCGTTTATCGTTTTACATTCGCCCTACGGCATCATCAAAATTCAAAATCCGGAGATACGTTATCTCAAATCAGGAAAAATTCCTAATAAACTGAACAAACAAAAACCCGAATCCCTTTCCACATCCACATCTGCGCAATAGTTTCATAAGAATTCAGGAATTTGAATTGAATTCTTATCTTGAATAAACCCTGAGCGTCTCACTCAGGATACCAAAGTCGGGATTTTGGTATGAAATTTGGCATTTTTGAGATACAAATCTCGATTTGTTTCCCTTTATAAAGAAACGGTAATGTGATCTCCGGGCCGCAGTATCTTAATCCCCGTGCCGAAGAGCAGTAGTACACTGATTTAAAATTAAATTTAAATCTGCATTTGTATCCAGGAGCAGTAGTACACTGTTTTAAAATCAAATTTATATCTGGATCTGTATCCGAGAGCAATAGTATGTGGCGTTTCTAACAGATACACACACAGTACACAACCAAATAGTGAAGAACACCGAACGAAAATCGAATAAGAGAATGCATCAGAGCCGTATCATCATCATCGGCACTACAACCGGGCACCGGTCTTGGCCTTATTTAGCAAGTCCTGAGGCTTGTTAAATTTTCCATAATGATTTGTTTTTTCCGGGTAAGGTCATTAGTCTTGCGCCAGATCAGAACCGTATACCAAACCGATAACATAACAATTCCACATCAGTTGAGTGTACTTGAGTTTAGAAATCGAATTCGTACACACGGCGGTGGCCTGATGTGTTGATCATTGGTTCCATTTTTTAGTGATTCTAACCGTCATAGCGTCAGTTCGAATCACACGTTCTTCATTATCGTAGCAAACGCTATAGGTCTCCCGTGGACCACCTGCCACGGAATCCGTATTGAAGACCATTCAGTCCGTTGCACTCCAAATACCTAATTCACTCAGTATTGATGACTTTTCCCATCACCTTAGATAACATAGACAGTAATACTATCGGCCGGTAATTTTGTGGGAGACACTTTTTTCCCGTCTTTCGGTATGGCTGATCTCGAGCCATTTTCCAGCAGGCACGAAAGGTCCTCCGTGCATGATATAAGCGGAAGAGTCTGCCAAGAACCGGCGATAGTTGTGGAGCACAGTTCTTAAGGACTATTGCTGGTATTCCGTCCGAGCCGGTTGCCTTCCTACAATCCGGTTCACGTAGAATGCGTTGAACAGTACGCGGGTGAAATCTCACATCCCGCATCGAAGACCGTACCGGCGCGATCACAGGTGGCTCCAAAAGGCCGGGATCGAGGTTTGAATTCGCGGAAAATAAATTCGCGAACACATCGGCTGTATCCTTTGAATTCGTGACTAACGACCCGCTGTCTGTCACCAACGGAGGGAAAGAGGAGGAAGCAAAGTTACCGCTGACAACTTTTGCCATTGACCAGAAGGAGCGCGAATCAGTTGGGCCCCGAAGGGGTTTATTGGTCACTCTGTTGTGTGTCACGGTGTCAATCGCCTGGTTGCACGCGTTTCCGATTCTAACAAAATTCGTTCTGTTAACATCGGTGGGATTGGAGCGCCATTGCTTAAAACCTCTATTTTTTGCCGCTGTAACCGGCTCGCATTTTTTGTCAAACCACGGTTTATCAGACGAACTTTGTTTGATGCAATGTGAAATATACATCTCCATCCCCAGAAGAATAATCTCTGATACCGACTCCCCGCAAGCGTTAACATCGGAGTTTCCGAAGCACACCTTCGACCATAGAAAGGCCGGTTATTCGCTTGACATGCAAGCGGTTGCGCGACAGATACCAAGCAGTGATCTGAGTTTCCCAGTGGCGCAGAAACCTCTACGGTATAAATACTCGGTTCGAATGCCAAAAACAGATCCAGGGTGTTCGCATAATCGCCTCGGGCATCCGCCACTCAGGTTGGTGCCTCCACGAGTTGAGTCTAGTTGTGGCTAACAGCAAACATCTCCGCCAGCCTCCCAGCCTCGTCGAGTCTGTTAGAATGTACCAACCAGCCGGAGTTGTGTACATTAAAATCGCCAAGGATGATTATTTCAGAAGCCGGGTGGTTGATCTGTATCCAGTCAAGGGTACGTGAAAAATGTTCGAAAAGTGTCGCTTGGCGATGGTCCGTCGGGGAGCGGTAAAGACAACAAAGAAATTTAACAGAATTCCTCAGCACGACCCACAACCATATGATGTCCTTTTTATTGGGTTCCAACGCCTCCATCCTCTGGCAAGCCAGATCGGACCGCGCGAAAACACAGACTCCGCCCTTAAAACGTGATCTCAAATGTAAGTCGTATCCTGAGCAACGAAGATATGTCGAATCAGTTGACGAATCGATCTGGGTCTCAGTTATGGCAAGGATATCAGGTTTCGTTGTTTGCAAATATTGGTGGACGGCGATTACATTCGTATTGGTGAAACCGATGCCCCTGATGTTACAAAACGCCGTTACCAGTCGAGCGTGGGCAGAGCCTCGAGATCGAGCCCGATTATGCGATGACGAACCTCTTAAAGTTCGGTTATTTATCATAATATCTGCATGATATTCCCCCTGACATAGTCCCCCCGGGAGATCCGAATGGGAGACTAGTTTACCTCCGGAATTCTTTATATCAGAAGGTGCCATCATGATTTATCTCCGTGTTAGTCCGGGCCATCAGCCACACATCCGAAACACCGTCGAAGATTTCTCTCGACGATATCGCGGAATGTACAGCGTGGCGGGGTGGTATCTCACCTTGGGTCCGACTACCATCTAAACCAACCTTTTCTCTAACCGATCCATCAGCTAGGCTTCGAAAGATGGCCAGGGATTTCTCCCGACCATTGCACGGAACCTAGAGCTTTATGGGGTGGTATTTCTCCGGGCGACAGGGCATTGGGACCCCACCTACCACTTACGACAAGCCGGCCTAGCTGTGAGTATATACTAACGCCCTAGTCACAGGGCTATGGGGGAAGAGTCTGAGAATTTTTCCAGTTCAGTCCACGGAGGGCAAAACGCAGAAAACTACGTTGCACGCTTTCAATCCTGTGAATATGGGACGAATAGTGAGGAGACCTGGACTGACTGGCGTATTCTAGATGGGGGCGGACAAAGGCTATGTAGAGTGCACGGGAAACGTAGGGATGAGAGAATTCTTTCTACCAGCGTTTCCCGAATCCAAGGGCGGAGTTGACCTTAAGGATAATGTCATCGATATATGGGGTGAAGTCGCGAATCGAGGGTACAAATAATATCTGTTGGTTGAGTAAGAAATAGGAACGTGGCGGGTAAGGGGGACGTTTGCGGGGGAAGGTAATAGAGTGACATTTGACAACGTTGAGTTCGAGGCTGTTGTTAAGGCACCAAGTTGAGAAGCTGTCGATGTCCAATTGGAGAAGTGAGGAGTCAAGAGGAGAGCGGATCGTTTTGTAGAGTTTAGTGTCATCCGCGTATAGAGAGATGGAGGAGTGCTTGATACTGGAGTCTATATCATTAATAGTTAGAATAAATAGGAGGGGTCCAAGATGACTTCCATGGGGAACTCCTGACATGGGAGAAAAAGGATTGGAGAGGGTGGATCTAAATCTGACACACTACGTTCGATCGTTAAGATGGGAAGAAATCCGCTTAATCCGGGGGTTCGAAAGCCAGGGAAAATAGCTAAAAGAAGATGAGATTGTGGGAGATTTTGTTGAAGGCCTTGCTGAAATCGGTAGTGATTACATCGTGTTCGTTGCCATTCTCTAAGGCGCGGGGAGTGTGGGATGAGAACTCAACTAGATTGGTCCTGGTCGACCTACCCATAAGGCAACCATGCTGGTTAGGTGAGATGATGAATTTGCAGCGGAAAGAAAACGCGTTGTAAATGATGCTTTCGAACAGTTTTGGAATGTGTGACAGTGTGGCAATGGGATGATAGTTACTAATATCGTTTTTAGGTCCCTTTTTATGTATAGGGGTGATAAAATAGGATTTCCAAATACTTGGGGAAACATCTTGTGTGAGGGATAGATTGCAAATTTTTTGAGAACGGGAGAGAAGGACAAGATGAACATTATTTTAAAGGGACGGCAGGGACTCCATCGGGGCAAGGGCTAAACTCGTCCTTAAGTAAGTTTAACTTGTCTTCGACTAGTTAATATTGAGTGATGAACAGGCCAAGGGAGAAATCAGGCAAGTCTTTGAAGTAAGACGGGTTAGGCTCGAAGTAAGATCTGTTAGGGTCTCCGTGAGAGATTTTTTGAAGAAAGAAGCGAACAGATTGGCAATAGTTTTGGGGTCTGTTGAAGTAATCGGGTCATAGGACAGGGAGGTAGGATAGGCGTCGAATTTCCATTTGTAATTTATAAAGTTGAAAAAAGATTTAGGGTCGTTGATCAAGTTGGCTTGTGTTTTTGAGAGGTAGTTGGAATAGAGGGAGTTGTAGAGCTCGGTAAATTTATAAAAGGAACCAAGATAGTTGGAGTAATCTTGGGAGGAACGCGTTGTTAGGAAAGTGTTCCACAGGTTATTTCTCTTCTTCCCAAGAGTGCGGAGTGTGCGGTTGTACCATGGGGGAGTTAAAACCGATGACCTGTGTCGAGAATAGGGGACATATAGGGCGATGGCGTAGTAGATCTGTGGGGTAGGTAGTCGCGACGCCTGCATGGGCGAGAGTTCTACTACCAACCCACCTCATCTCTAACACAAAGATTAACTGTTCCGCCGAACAAAAGAACGAAACGCCGCCACGTTTGTTCACCAACACAAGGAGTAAAACTCCGCTACAAGACAGTTAAATGAAACGCTCGAGTTAGTTTATTATTTATTGAATTTGGTGATTACAGAAGACCGATTCTAAGTACACTCAATTACAGGCAACGGACTTGAATTTCACTAATCGATTATAATTAAAACTACCGTATTCGACTCAACACTAGCTACGACTCGGGGTACAACACGCCTGTCCGCAGCGTTACGGACAGCGGGAGCGGCATGACCGCGGCGGTCAGCGGATGGAAAAGGACTCAACGATATTCAATCGTTGTCGAAAGAAATTCAGCCAGTGAAACTGACTCTCTTAAATTAAGGATGCATTTTCTGTTCCAAGAGAGGCGTAAAGTCTCTCTTTGGGGTAACCAAACAGATCTCATACAGAAGATCGCCACGGTACACATGTATATGTGTACATTGGTTCTTTTATGTATCAAAGCCATGGGAGAGAATCTAAACAAAGAAAGGGAAAATTTGCATTCATGGGATGCGAGTCTGGTAAAGCAAAGAAAACCGACACTCGTCGAATTCTAATTAGATATTTGTTTGAGATGTGCGTCGTGGCTATGAGGGGTGTATTCAGGGCAATTACAATACAAAGAGAAAAGCGACATATGCATCGTTCGATAATGAGGGTGAACTGAATAAATAGCAGCCACTCATTAAATGAAAACTGCGTTTAGGATACCACAAACGATATGGATTGTTTATGGTATCGCCAGGAAGCCTATGAAGGAACAGCGTTCTTTGTTTGCACTTGGTGCGAGTTAGGGGAAATTGGCTTCAGCGTCGATTGCGCTAATTGCATGCAGCTGCTGGGGTATTTTATTGCTGGCTAAAAGGATCGACAGCCGATGTGTGCATAGATAGATTTTATGTACACATATTGAGGCTGGCATTAGCCAACTCAAGGGTAAGATTCCCTGACATGCGGTCGTATGATATGCGAACGGATGAATTTTCTTTCAGGGAATTTATGATAAGCTTGGAGAGAACTGTTATAGGGGATTTAAGGTAATAATTCTCTTTTCCAGTAGTTTTTTTTTATTACAAATTTGTTCTCTTTAATGCGTGAAGCATTTAAGATGCTAATGCTATTGCATTAGCGAAAGCTTATGCAGACTGGGTGAAAATTATGGGTTTTTTTTAGGAAAGCGAACCGTGGGGTTTGGCGGAACCACCACAGATCTCCTTATAGAGAGTGGCAGTAGCTTCTTCTATCCCCAGATGATCAAATTGAAATGCTATTTTGCTACGATGCTCATTTAGAAGGCGAAAGTTAGCTTTGTGGAAGTTGTAGGAAAAGCAGTCATGAGCTGGAGAGGGTTGGGCGACGTGATCACGATGTAAGGATAAGAGAAACGCGGGGTAGTAATTGTCAATGATAGAGATGACGTGTGGACTAGGGGCAACTGGGGAATTATACGGGTCCGTTGTAAACACGAGGTCCACTTGTCTCCCCATATGATTTGGGACATTGCTTATTTGACGGAGGCTTGAGTCGGTGAGACCGTTTATAAAAATTCGTTCCTTGGACTTCTGGGGTTTGAGAAGTAAAAGGATTGATCGTCTGCCAATGTCCATTGAAGAAGGGTGAGGTTAAAATCGCCAAGAACAACGATATCGTTTAGGGAGGAGCTTAACTCGGTTAGGTGATCAACCGCTTCTATTGTGAGTTCGTATGACACGATAGGTCGTGAAGGAGGTATATAGAAGCAAATAACGTATAAAGTCTTAGGGCGTCACAAATTCAAAGGATAAAGCTAATGTGTTCGCGAATTTATTTCCGCGAATTCAAACCCCGATCCCGGTCTTTTGGAGCCACCTGTGATCGCGCCGGTACCGTCTTCAATGTGGGATGTGAGGTTCCCCGGGGAACCATTCAACGCATTCTACGTGAACTGGATTGTAGGAAGGCAACCGGCCCGAACGGAATACCAGCAATACTCCTTAAGAACCGTGCTCCAGAACTATGGCCTGTTCTTGGCAGACTCTTTTGCTTATTTTATGCAAGGAGGACATTTCCTACCTGCTGGAAGGTGGTGGATTATTCATTTGATTATTCATCATACAAAGATATGATGAAGTCAACGCAGAAAGATACGCGACGATTCGGGAAGACAATGAGACTCTTCAAACGCAAAAAACGCGAATGGGAGATGACTCGGATCGAAAAAATTCTAGAAAATGCCAGAGCAAAGAACATCAGAGGTATGTATGCCGGCATAAATTCAATTAGAAATGGCTACCGAGGGAGAGCCAAAATAATTCGAGACGCAAACAGCTGTCTGGTCACAGAAACAAACAATATCGTGACAAGATGGAAGCAATACTTTGAAAACGTGCTCAATGTGCGCACCCATCGACCACAAATAAACGCACCATACGTACATACAACCAAGCCTCAGATTCCAGAGCCCTTTTTCCACGAAGTTGTAGACGCAATAAATCGATTGAAAAACAACAAGGCTCCCGGAGTCGGTTGCATACCGGCAGAGCTTATGAGGCATGGAGGAGGGGCAACCGCTTGAAAGATCCACCAACTGATTAAAACAATATGGGATAAGGAAGTCACTCCGAAAGAATGGGAGACCTCAATAGTCGCCGGCCCCATCTTCAAAAAAGGCGACAGATATGATTGCGAAAACTACAGGGGAATATCACTGCTCCCAACGACATACAAAATACTAACAAATGTCATACTGGCGAGAAAAACACCGTACGCAGAAGAAATACTGGGAGACTTTTAGCGTTCTACGAACGCACAATTCCGCGCAGGTAAGGTTCCTACCTTCAAAGAACTTACTTACCTGATAACGCAGCGCACGTGCCCACAGACACGCGGCCAATAGTCATTACAATACCTGTAACAAAGGTCATGGGAGGCTGCAAATGCGGACCGATATAAAAAGAAGCAAGGAACTGAACGTCCCAAAGCTTTCAATATCAAGCAACAAGCCGAATGTAGCATACCTGAAACAAAGGTAAAAGCATTCATTCATCTTATCCATAAAGATTGAAATGCGCCGCACTCCAACACTGCACAATCGAAAATCCTGAACATCTACACGATGTTACAAGGATTCGCTATCACCAGCAAATTCTCCGATAAACAGACGCACGTGCGGGTGGTCTACCACAAAGACCACCAAATCGATCACCCAACAAAAGAAACGGCAACCGTAATTATCTCAACAAGATAATTCAAAATGTATGAGGTTTAAAACCTACAAGGGAACTACTCCTATCCCACGGTGTCTGTTTGTATTTCACACCCATTAGAAAGATCTAATGGATTTCGGGTGTATTGACAAAAGTCAAACAAAACCCATGAACCATACATCCATGCAAATTGCAGTATATCTTTCGGCCGCGCGCCAGATGTGCTATGCAAATAGAAGCGGCACACAATCGACAACCGTCGATCCGAACTTCGATCACCACCACGGATGGTGATAATGATATAAGGATGTATGCGTCAATGGACTTTCTCCTTTTCAGGCACCTAAATTACCCATGGGTATTAATAACATGCCGCTAACAGATACTGTGGAAAATTCTGTTAGCGGATGAAATGAAAGATTTCTTCTGGGAGAGATAGGTACGATCTGCAGCAGGATATTGTTGGGGGTTGAGACAGGAAGTGGAATGGTGATCGTCAACGAGACGAGGAGTCTACTGCGAGTACCTCAACGACGAGGTTGAGACCGAACACGATTAAAGGAAAAGGGAGTCGTTGTCGTGTATCGAGAGTAACGTGTGTGAAGAAAGGACGAGAGTAATACGTGTCATCGAGTTAATTAAGCGCGGTATTAAACGAACATTTTGTAACAACAGTTTATGTGTTAATAACGAAACAGTTTTTAATAAAGTTGAAATAAGAGTTGTAAATAACGCTCCAGGAAACAACGTATCTGCGTTTCATTTGTGTCAAATCCGCTCCGGTGCTGTTTTGTTTTTCGGTGAACAGTGTTCGGCGGAACACCCATTCAGACATTCCACAAATCCGCCAAAGACTACCAGTGCGGATTCCGTAGGAACCGGTCAACAATCGACCAAATGTTCACAATAAGGCAACTGCTGGAAAAGAAGTGAGAATCTCGAATAAATATGCCACCCTCATTGAAATCTGCATGAACGAAAATAAAGGGCGAGTTAGAATAGAAAACCACCCCTCAGGACGATTTAAAATCCGGGACGGACTAAAACAGGGGGATGGCCTCTCACCATGTCTTTTTAACCTTGTGCTCGAGTATGTCATCAGTAAGGTACAAGACGACAACATGGCTGTATCATCCCTGAACAGGGTCACACAAGTGTTCGCATATGCGGATGATATCGCCATTTTGAGCGACAACCTAGAAACTGTAAGTAAAAACTGTGAAATCGTCATGCAAGCTGCAGAAGGGGTGGGCCTAGAAATAAATGAAGACGAAACAAAATACATGATTACGGCGAGAGCAGGTGGACCTCAAGGAACACATATAAACGTCAGAGGTAAGATATTTGAAAAAGTTAAATGTCTGGGAACGATACTGATGGCCAATAACGAAATGTCGAAGGAAATTAACAAAAGACTACACTCCGGCAACGCTAGTTGGCATGCAGTCAGTAAACTGCTGAAATCCAAACTGCTATCACGGAATATAAACCTCCGTGTCTATAGAACCATAATCATGCCGATGGTTCTACACGGATGAGAAGCATGGGCTCTCACAAAACCGGAAGAACACAAATTCCGCGTATTCGAGAACAAAGTCCTAAGGAGTATCTTTGGCGGCAAATATGACGGTGACGCAGGACAATGGAGGAAACTCCACAACCACGAATTGGAAGAGCTATACCGCAAACCTACAATAGTGAGAGTAAACAAGTCGCGAAGTTTAAAATGGGCCGGAGACGTAGTGCGAATGGGCAACGATATGACCGTGCATAGAATTCTTGACGGTAAGCCAACGGGAAAGAGACCGACACGGCGGCGGCGACGGAGATGGGAGGACAATGTTAGGTTGGACCTCGAGGAAAACGGATCGGATGGCCGAACGTGGAAGGAGAGTGCACAGGACAGGGAACAATGGCGGAGTCGAGTCGGTGAGGTCATGAACTTTCGGGTTCCTGCAGGCCAATAAATAGTATAGTAGTAGTAGTATAGTATAGACCAACGGGAAAGAGACCGGCAGGACGGCCGCGACGGAGATGGCAGGGCAAAGTAAGGTTTGACCTTGAGGAGATCGGATCAGATGGTCAAGCGTGGAAGGAGAGTGCACAGCACAAAGAACTGTGGCGTTTCTAACAGATACACACAATATGCAAGCAAATAGTGAAGAACACAGAAAGGAAATTCGAATAAGCAAAGCATCAGAGCCGTATACCATAGTGATAACATAACAATTCCACATAAATAGAGTGTACTTGAGTTTAGAAATCGAATTCGTACACGCGGCCAGTAGCCTGATGTATTAAGCATTGGTTCAATTTTTGGTGATTCTAACTGTCATAGCGTCAGTTCGAATCACACGTTCTTCACAATCATCGCAAACGCTATAGAACGATGGCGGAGTCGAGTCGGCGAGATCATGAACTTCCGGGGTCCTACAGGCCAATAAATAGTAATTGTTGATAGAACTCGGAGCCCATTTAGCCATTTTGTTTTTCTTTCGACAATGAAGAAAACTGAACGAATTATAATTTTTTTTGTTTTATTTCAAAGAGAAAGACGCCAATTATTCCATCCATACACATATGTATGTTTATATAATATAGTTATACAAACAACAAATAATTGGTATACGATTATATATTTTAGTATGGCTGCATTTTAATTCATTGTAATATTCGTGTTCTCTGCTGGTTAACTTGACAAGAGATGATGTAAAAATATATGTGTAATATACATATATATACATTCGTATATATGAGCGTGCTTGTATATATAATATATATACTTATACGTAATATAATGTTCTTTATAAGTTATTTAAAATAACAATTAAGAAGTTGTACTAAAGTTGTGTTTTAAATTGTTTACGAACGAACTATGTCTCCGTTTACTAAAATTTACATCAAATATACATCGAACGTTATTTCTTTTTAATTTTGCTCTAATCGCCTTTATAGTCTACAATATTTGAAATAAAGCTCACAAATAAAAGAACACATTCAAAGTAGTTATTTCGATTTATATGATAAATTCCTGTAAATACTTGTGATTCAAATGAGCACAAAAATACTTATTAAATGTCTATCCTTAATAGTTTGCTCATGTTTCTTTAACTATGTTCTAATATGTTTAGTAAAACGTAATATCAAAGGACCAAGGACGGGTAAAGTGGGTACATTTCTTAGTTGGGTACAAGTAATCGCTTATTTAAAAATGTGATGAAATATTTCGTTTAAAATAATTATTCCAAGAATATTGTTATAGACAAGCAAACAAAAGTTTCATTTATTATATTTAAGTTCTTTCCTTAATTCTCGCTTAGATTTCAGTGTTGTTTTTTCCTATTTTTGTTTTCTTATTAATTTTCATATTTTTATAATAAAAAGATTACAATTAGTACTATTAAATTTTATTATTTTAGTTAAAAATAATTCTATGAAATACATTTGTGCTTTTGGCATTTGAAAACATATTTCTGGGGGTTTGTACAAGAAAGCAATTATTACATTGTTTATTGAATTAAAAATTATGTTTTTAACCACATATTATTAATATATCTACTTCAACTGTGCCATGACATTATAAAAATAAAAAACTATAGCCCCTGTAGGGCAACAACCTTCTAAAAATATTTATAAATCCAAACCTTCATAAAGGCCTTAGAGTAAAGAATATATTTGTGCACAAGAATAAAAATTAAGAAAAAAACAATTTTAAGAAAAACGAAAAACAGAAACGATTATTGGAATTGCCGCTTATAAAATGTGTGAATGTTTTCCGGTTTTTTACGTTGGTGCTGTAGTAATTCGTTGAAGTTAAGAAAGACAAAACATAATTAGACTATGGCGACTCTAAATTACTTAACATTCAAAGCGCTATACCATCATTTTAGATCACCGTATAATTACATAATTCACCAGCTGACTGGAGTCACTCGTAGTTTTCCGACAACCTGAAAACACTCACGCGTGAACTGCGAGAGCAAGAAAAGCAACGTAGTGACGCCAACTAATTAGAAGTCTCTGTAAATTTCGATAGCGTCGGTTTTCGCTGTTGTTCGTGGTAGATGAGTCAATTTCCTCTGCCACTTAATCTGGTCAGTCGTGTGTGTCGTGTGATTGTAATCAATTCAAATCTTTTAGTTCAACAAATTATTTTTCAATTGCTCAATAATTCCAAACATCTTCGTCTTTGTATCAAATCGAAAGCAGTATTGTTTATTTATTTATAGTATAATATATTTTTTTTGCAAAATATAATATAATGGGATGGGAGCAAACATACAGGGCAAAGTCTCTGATTGCTTTCAACCCGGCGAGGGCCAGAACGATCCTTGTCCCTGTTCAATCCAAGTTGACATGCAGTCTCCACGTGACACCCCTGGATAGCTACATTGGCACCCGCCAAGTAGTGAACCAATGCATGCAGCGATATCCTGAAAAAGATTGGCGCAAGGGTAACAACCTTGCCCGAAAAAACAAACTATTATGGAAGATTAAACAACCCTCGGATACGGACCGGATACACGACGACGACCACGGAAACGAAAATGGCTAAACGATTTGAGAATTTTCTCATGGAACGTCCGCTCACTGTACACAGCGGCTAGCCGATGCCCAGACCGAATATTGGGCTGACATAACAGCATTACAAGAAATAAGATGAACGAGGAGTGATGTTATTCAAAGACACGAGTATGACATTTATTACAGCTAACATGCAAAACACCATGTGCTCCGGGTAGGCTTTCTATTCAGCCAAAATCTGAAGCCTGCCGGCTTTAATGCAATAAACGAAAGGCTATGCACTCTTCGCATGCGAGGTAAGTTTAAGATCATAAGCCTCGTAAACGTTCACGGACCTACAGAGGATTCCCCTGACCACGAAAAAGAAGCATTCTACGCGAACGTCGGACGGGCCCTTAATGCCTGCCCAAGATACGATGTGAAAATCGTTCTTGGTGATTTGAATGCGAAAATAGGTCGGGAGCCGGCTTCCAGGCCCTACGCAGGTTTCCATAGTTTGCATGAGAACACTAATAAGAATGAGTTAATTAAATATTTGGTCTGCAACGGACTTCTGAATGATCGTCAATACTGATCCCATGGCAGGAGAGCGATCCGCCTGATCGGGGACTCGGCGCTGACGTCGGGACTACAGTCGCTATCACATCGAAGGCGCGTAGCCGACCTCTGTCTGTTTTACAGATATTATCACGGGTACTGTTCTTCGGAGATATTGTTTCACGCAATTCGGCTTATACGCGCTCCACAAGACAATCCGATGGATCGCACCCGTTTGTGGTTCATCTCCCGACGGCGCGAACATCACTGCATCAGAACTCGTTCCGTTACATATCGGAGAAGCTGTGGAACTCCTTTCCCACGCGAATGTTGTCGGAGCGTTACAACCCGCAACTGTTCAAAAAGAACTGCAAGCGTTATTTGGTGGCATCTCGGGGCGCCCACTCGGCGCTATAGGTTCGCCTCTCCCGAGAGAAGTCTAATAAAAAAAAAAGGCGGTCCACGGGAAACATTTTGACACTTATAACCGATATATGGACATCTGCGAGTGATGGGCATGGCGAGTCGAAAGCGGTTGCATTGGATATCTCCAAGGCTTTTGACCGCGTCTGGCACGGGGCATTGCTGAGCAAACTTCGTTCATATGGACTTTCCCAGCAGCTTTGCAACTGGACGAAGAGCTTCCTCGAAAATCGACCAATCCGGTTTGTTGTGGACGGCGAATGTTCGGATCTGTATCCTGTCAATTCGGGGGTACCTCAAGGTTCTATTTTGGCTCCAACCTTGTTTTTGCTTCACTTAAATGGTTTGTTGGAGTCGACGGATAACAAAGTGTTCAGTTTTGCGGATGATAGTACGCTTGTTTCCTCCTTTTCGAGTATTCGACCGATTGGTACATCAACGTCGCACCAGCTGACATGTGGACAGATTGACTCTCTGATAAGGTCCTGCAGTGCGGAAAGGCCATTCTCGTCGACTTCAATGCAGCGGAGAGAAAATATACAACATTCATAAAGAAAAGTGGATCATCGGTTCCACAACTGATGATGAATGGCCAGGCCCTCGAATCTGGGCAAAACATGAAATTGCTCGGCTTCGCGGTCCGTGGGGATGTATCGTGGCATAAACATGTGTCGAGCATCGCCAGGTCAGCCTCAGGAAAATTGAGCTATCGTTTTAGAGCCAAGAAATATTTTACTCCGACCCAACTTCTTCGCCTCTATAAATCCCGAATTAGACCCGCGCTCAAATATTGCTCTCATGTTTGGAGCCCGGCTCCTAAATATACCCTTGACCTACTTGAGAGCATACAGGGACGAGCGATCCGCCTGATCGCGGGCTCGGCGCTGACGTTGGGACTACCGTCACTATCACATCGAAGGCGCGTAGCCGACCTCTGTCCGTTTTATAGATAATATTACGGGTACTGTTCTTCGGAGATTCGTGGTATTGTTCCACGTAATGCGGTTTATATGCGCTCCACAAGACAATCCAACAGATCACACCAATTTGCGGTTCATTTCCCGACGGCGCGAACATTCCTATATCAGAACTCATTCCGTTTCAGAATGGGGAAGCTGTGCAACACCCTTCCCGCCCGAGTGTTCCTGGAGCAATACAACCTGGAACTGTTCAAAAAGAACTGTGGCGTTTCTAACAGATACACACACAATATACAAGCAGATAGTGAAGAACGTGTGATTCGAACTGACGCTATGGCGATTAGAATCACTAAAAAATGGAACCAATGCTCAACACATCAGGCCACTGCCGAGTGTACGAATTCAATTTCTAAACTCAAGTACACTCAACAGATGTGGAATTGTTCTGTTATCGCTATGGTTTACGGCTCTGATGCTTTGCTTATTCGAATTTCCTTTCGGTCTTCTTCACTTTTTGCATGTATATTGTGCGTGTATCTGCTAGAAACGCCACAGAACTGCAACAGTTATTTCGTGATCTCTCGGGGCACCCATTTGGCGCTATAGGTTCGCCTCTCTCGAGAGAAGTGTAATAAAAAAAAATGGAGTCATCGAAGTGGCAGCATCAAAGAACTTGGTTGTTGTGAGTACCAGGTTTCCGCGTAAAGACATCCACAAAGCCACCTAGGTATCAACTGATGGAGCCACTCGCAATCAAATTGACCACGTGTTGCTAGATCGCCGCCGAGATGCCGGATCACTACCTTGTTGCTATAGTTTTCCGAGCGTGTCTTACGGAGACGTATTGTATCCACGGATCAGGTTCGGATCAACACGGCTGCCTGACGGAATGAGAACACCAGCAACACCTTTGGTCATGCGTTAAGACGTTAAGGGGAGAGTAAGTCCTGGGGCCAGAATGCCGGGCGTAGAAGAGAAATGGACACGCCTTAAGAATACTGTCATTAGTACTGCCAACTCCATCTTAGGCAGTAGTCGTAGAGATCGGAACGACTGGTTTGATGATGAGTAAGAATGCTGCATACCGGGCAATGCAGCAGTCTCATAGGACGCGGGTGCGCGAGGAGAAGTACAAAGAGCTCAGAAGATCTGAAAAAAGGCTTAACAGACAAAAGAAAAGTGCCTGGGAAAAAAAAAACTTTGTCTGTGAAATAGAGAAAAGTAGAGAACGCTGCACTTACTGCAAGGATAAAGAGGGTAATCTGATCACCGATCCTGAAGGCATTCTGGAACGATGGGAAGTGCACTTCAATGAATTGCTAAATGGTCAGCTCACAGAAGAATTGGAGACTCCACCAATGCAAGATCAAGACCAAATGCTGCCGCCACCAAGCATTGAGGAAACATTAAAAGCCATCAAATAAAGCCCCCGAACCTGATGGCATACCAGCTGAGCTAATCAAATAAGGAGGGACAGCGTTACATCACGCAATTCATGAGATTGTGGTGCAAGAGGAAATGCCAGAAGATTGGCGTCGCGGAACAATTTGCCCGATACATAAGAAAGGAGATATCACAATGTGCAGCAACGATAGGGGCATAATATTGCTGAGTACCGTCTATAAGATACTCTCCACTATCCTACAAGACTGGATAGCCCAATACGCTAAAGTCATCATTGGTCAATATCAGTGTGGCTCCATCCCAGGCAAATCAGCTGTTGATCAGATATTCACCCTTAGGCAGGCGATGGAAAAATGTCTGGAATTTAAGATTCCATTATATCATCTATTTATAGACTTTAAGGCCGCCTACGGCAGCATAGCCAGGGTAGAACTATATAATGCCATGAGAGAGTTCGCCATTCCAAACAAATTGATACGACATTGTAGGTTGACCATGACCAACGTAACTAGTCAAGTAAAAATAACGGGATTGCTGTCCAAACCAATAAACATCTTTAATGGACTCCGACAAGGGAACGGTCTGGCCTGCCTCCTCTTCAACCTGGCGTTGGAGAAAGCAATCCGTGACTCTGGTGTTACAAATAGAGGGACTATCGTCACCAAGTCTAGCCAGATACTTGCCTACGCAGATGACATCGACATCATCGGTAGATCCGATTCGGCTGTACAGGACACCTTCACCCAGATCGAACAGGCGGCACAAAAACGGGGACTGCACATTAACGAGGGGAAAACTAAGTACATGGTGGCAACTTCTGCGAAGAGAAGACCTAACGTTGGTCAAACTATCAGGGTAGTGGACCACGAATTTGAAGTAGTCCAATCCTTGAACTACCTTGGGTCAATAGTATCAGCCGATAACAATATGGAAGAAGAAATACGCGAACGGCTGATCAAATCCAACAAAGCCTACTATGGTCTATCAAGGCTCTTTAAATCCCGAAATTTATCCAGAACATCCAAGCTACTACTGTACAAGACCATGGTCTTACCAGTACTCATGTATGGATCCGAGACCTCGGTGCTCAATAAAAGGCACTCTGAACTCTTAGCCGCGTTCGAGAGGAAGGTCTTAAGGAGAATTATTGGCCCCGTATGTGAGGGAGGACGATTCCGCAGGCGCTACAACCATGAGTTGTACACAATCTACCTTGAAGCTAATGTTGTAAGAAAAATCAAGCTCGGTAGACTCCGGTGGGCGGGTCACCTAGCTCGAATGAGCGAAGAGGAGCCTGCCCGGAAAGACCTTTGTGGCAGGATGTATGGAAGGAGACAGTGCGACAGACCGTGTGTCTGCGATGAAGGGATGGCGTAGACCAGGACGCCCAGAGCCGGGGAGTGCCAAACTAGATGACATCGGCTCGAAATCGGGACCGGTGGAGAGATTTGTTAAATAAGGCCAAGACCGGATCCCGGTTGTAGTGCCGATGATGATGATGATAGGTACAATAATGCAAAAGAACCATTGAACCAACATATTTGAACATGGTGCCGTGTGTACGCCGAAAGGCATAAGAAAAATAATAATGTATAATTTAGAGTGCTTGCGGCTCTTCGCGGTAAGTTAATGTAAGAATGATATTTGTAAAATAGAAGTTAACATTTAGTCTTAAGTAAAATATGTAATTAATTTGTTAAATAAATGTGGATATAAAACAAAACAAAAAAAAAACATGGTGCCGTGTTGTAGTTGGTTATAATTGATGCATGTTCCAACTAGTTGTGTGTTGAGAGGCTTCGGGATAAATTAGTAGATCACATAATAAAGATTTTAACTTCTCGATTATTTGCCAAGTTGGGTGTCCCACTAGAGATTCAGTCGGATAACAGTCAGTTTAATAGCGGCAAGTTCAGGGAACTGGCAGAAGAGTTTAATTTAAAACTAATATTGTCCAGCCCGCGATATCCTCAGAGTAATGGGCTAGCAGAAAAGGACGTGGCAATTGCCAAGCGAGTACTTAAAAATGCTTAGGGGAAGGAAAAGAAATTGATTTTCAGTACCGAATATGAGAGTATAATGCTATGCCGTTGGCTAATATGTTGCTGTCACCTGCTCAACTCCTCATGGGTGGAAAAATCACGACAAAAATTCCAACAACGACAAACAATTTGAGACCACATGAATTAAGCTCAGATGAGATTTTGAAACTAATGAGATTTTGCCTAATAATCTTGCCCGGAAAAACAAATTATTATGGACAATTTAACAAGTCTCGGATAAGGGCCGGATACCGGTGGAGAGACTTGCTAAATAAGGCCAAGACCGCATCCCGGTTGTAGTGGCGATGATGATGAGATTTTGAAACGCGTAGAAAGGAAAAAACAGCTTCAACCTGAATATTATAAACCTTTATCCAAGTTGAAAGAGAGCGATAGAATAATGTTTAGAAAAACTGAAAAAGGCTGGTTGTATGGTACTATTGTAGGAAAGGTTAGTGAAAGCTCATACATAGTTAATGATAGCGAAGATAATCTTTTTAGAAGGAATAGGTGACACTAACTAACAAATGTATTACAGGACTACACCTATGCCGGCATCGATAAGAGTCAAGCCATCGATAACGGTGACGAAGACAATGTGTCAGAATCCCATGATGTGGAGGAAAATATGAATGACGACATTATCGATGAAGGCTTGGGTCACGTACCCGACCGGCCGAACAAGTTAGTAACAAGGTCAGGAAGAGTTGTAGCCGCCGGAACGCTATGGCGACTGGGTGGCTTAAGTAGTTAAAACTAGTTAATACATTATATTATAAAATTATGATATAATTATATTAGCATTATAAAAAAACCGTGTAAGAATAACTTAAGAACTTTAAAGAGAACACTGTACAGCTTTGTCTATTCATTGGGCACTGACACTTATTCACTTGCAATGGCGATTTATTAGGGTGTCATCAACGATAAATGGACAGTGGCAATAGATACGCGAGTGTGAAAACAACTAATATAATAAATTCATTAACTAAAATACAAGACTTTTTTTCATACAGCTTGATACAACTGGATCAATGACAACCACGTCACAGTGTTGGCGAACGGGCTCCAAAGAAGACAAAGACGGTGAAATCACCTGGAAAGGTTATGGCTACTGTGTTTTGTGATGCACGCGGTATTATCTTCATTGACTATTTGGAAAAGGGACAGAAGATAAGTGGACAGTATTATGCCTCGTTATTAGGTCTGCTACATCAGAAAATAAAAGAAAATCTTCCTCATTTTTTAAAGACTTATTGACCTGCCCTCGTATTACTCTGTTAAGCTCTTACGATACTGAACATATGTTATGCGTCGTTACTATGTCGCTATATGAGAAAATAAAAGAAAATCGTCCTCATTTTCTAAAGACTTATTGACCTGCCCTCGTATTACTCTGTTAAGCTCTTACGATACTGGACATGTATTATGCGTCATTACTATGTCAGCTAAATGAGAAAATAAAAGAAAATCGTAATCATTTTCTAAAGACTTATTCACCTGCCCTCGTTTTACTCTGTTAAGCTCTTACGGTACTGAACATGTATCATGCGTCATTACTATGTCAGCTAAATGAGAAAATAAAAGAAAATCGTCCTCATTTTCTAAAGACTTATTGACCTGCCCTCGTATTACTCTGTTAAGCTCTTACGGTACTGGACATATATTATGCGTCATTACTATGTCAGCTAAATGAGAAAATAAAAGAAAATCGTCCTCATTTTCTAAAGACTTATTGACCTGCCCTCGTATTACTCTGTTAAGCTCTTACGGTACTGGACATATATTATGCGTCATTACTATGTCAGCTAAATGAGAAAATAAAAGAAAATCGTAATCATTTTCTAAAGACTTATTCACCTGCCCTCGTTTTACTCTGTTAAGCTCTTACGGTACTGAACATATATTATGCGTCATTATTATATCAGCTAAATGAGAAAATAATAGAAAATCGTCCTCATTTTCTAAAGACTTATTGGCCTGCCCCCGTATTGCTCTGTTAAGCTCTTACGGTACTGGACATGTATTATGCGTCATTATTATGTCTGCTAAATGAGAAAATAAAATAAAGTCACCCTCATTTTTTAAAGACTTATTGACCTGCCGTCGTATTACTCTGTTAAGCTCTTACGATACTGGACATGTATTATGCGTCATTATTAAGTCAGCTAAATGAGATAATAAAAGAAAGTCGTCCTCATTTTCTAAAGACTTATTGGCCTGCCCCCGTATTACTCTGTTAAGCTCTTACGATACTGGACATGTATTATGCGTCATTATTAAATCAGCTAAATGAGATAATAAAAGAAAGTCACCCTCGTTTTCTAAAAACTTATTGACCTGCCCCCGTATTACTCTGTTAAGCTCTTACAATACTGGACATGTATTATGCGTCATTATTATGTCAGCTAAATGAGAAAATAAAAGAAAATCGTCCTCATTTTCTAAAGACTTATTGACCTGCCCTCGTATTACTCTGTTAAGCTCTTACGATACTGGACATGTATTATGCGTCATTATTATGTCAGCTAAATGAGATAATAAAAGAAAGTCACCCTCGTTTTCTAAAAACTTATTGACCTGCCCCCGTATTACTCTGTTAAGCTCTTACAATACTGGACATGTATTATGCGTCATTATTATGTCAGCTAAATGAGAAAATAAAATAAAGTCACCCTCATTTTCTAAAGACTTTTTCACCTGCCCTCGTATTACTCTGTTAAGCTCTTACGATACTGGACATCTATTATGCGTCATTATTATGCCAGTTAAATGAGATAATAAAAGAAAGTCACCCTCGTTTTCTAAAAACTTATTGACCTGCCCCCGTATTACTCTGTTAAGCTCTTACAATACTGGACATGTATTATGCGTCATTATTATGTCAGCTAAATGAGAAAATAAAAGAAAATCGTTCTCATTTTCTAAAGATTTATTGACCTGCCCTCGTATTACTCTGTTAAGCTCTTACGATACTGGACATGTATTATGCGTCATTATTATGTCAGCTAAATGAGATAATAAAAGAAAGTCGTCCTCATTTTCTAAAGACTTATTGACCTGCCCTCGTATTACTCTGTTAAGCTCTTACGATACTGGACATGTATTATGCGTCATTATTAAGTCAGCTAAATGAGATAATAAAAGAAACTCGTCCTCGTTTTCTAAAGACTTATTGGCCTGCCCCCGTATTACTCTGTTAAGCTCTTACGATACTGGACATGTATTATGCGTCATTATTAAGTCAGCTAAATGAGATAATAAAAGAAAGTCACCCTCGTTTTCTAAAAACTTATTGACCTGCCCCCGTATTACTCTGTTAAGCTCTTACAATACTGGACATGTATTATGCGTCATTATTATGTCAGCTAAATGAGATAATAAAAGAAAGTCGTCCTCATTTTCTAAAGACTTATTGACCTGCCCTCGTCTTACTCCGTTAAGCTCTTACGATACTGAACATATATTATGCGTCATTACTATGTCAGCTAAATGAGAAAATAAAAGAAAATCCTCATTTTCTAAAGACTTATTCACCTGCCCTCGTATTACTCCGTTAAGCTCTTACGATACTGAACATATATTATGCGTCATTACTATGTCAGCTATATGAGAAAATAAAAGAAAATCGTCCTAATTTTCTAAAGACTTATTGACCTGCCCCCGTATTACTCTGTTAAGCTCTTACGATACTGGACATGTATTATGCGTCATTATTATGTCAGCTAAATGAGATAATAAAAGAAAGTCATCCTCATTTTCTAAGGACTTATTGACCTGCCCTCGTATTACTCTGTTAAGCTCTTACGATACTGGACATGTATTATGCGTCATTATTAAGTCAGCTAAATGAGATAATAAAAGAAAGTCACCCTCGTTTTCTAAAAACTTATTGACCTGCCCCCGTATTACTCTGTTAAGCTCTTACAATACTGGACATGTATTATGCGTCATTATTATGTCAGCTAAATGAGAAAATAAAAGAAAATCGTCCTCATTTTCTAAAGACTTTTTCACCTGCCCTCGTATTACTCTGTTAAGCTCTTACGATACTGGACATGTATTATGCGTCATTATTATGTCAGCTAAATGAGATAATAAAAGAAAGTCACCCTCGTTTTCTAAAAACTTATTGACCTGCCCCCGTATTACTCTGTTAAGCTCTTACAATACTGAACATGTATTATGCGTCATTATTATGTCAGCTAAATGAGAAAATAAAAGAAAATCGTTCTCATTTTCTAAAGATTTATTGACCTGCCCTCGTATTACTCTGTTAAGCTCTTACGATACTGGACATGTATTATGCGTCATTATTATGTCAGCTAAATGAGATAATAAAAGAAAGTCGTCCTCATTTTCTAAAGACTTATTGACCTGCCCTCGTCTTACTCCGTTAAGCTCTTACGATACTGAACATATATTATGCGTCATTACTATGTCAGCTAAATGAGAAAATAAAAGAAAATCCTCATTTTCTAAAGACTTATTCACCTGCCCTCGTATTACTCCGTTAAGCTCTTACGATACTGAACATATATTATGCGTCATTACTATGTCAGCTATATGAGAAAATAAAAGAAAATCGTCCTAATTTTCTAAAGACTTATTGACCTGCCCCCGTATTACTCTGTTAAGCTCTTACGATACTGGACATGTATTATGCGTCATTATTATGTCAGCTAAATGAGATAATAAAAGAAAGTCATCCTCATTTTCTAAGGACTTGTTGACCTGCCCTCGTATTACTCTGTTAAGCTCTTACGATACTGGACATGTATTATGCGTCATTATTATGTCAGCTAAATGAGAAAATAAAAGAAAATCGTTCTGATTTTCTAAAGATTTATTGACCTGCCTTATTGATCAGAATGTTACAAGCCAAGACCATATTATAGCATACAGTGACATGTGTACCGGACAAAATCGAAATATTAACATCGCGTTGACGTGGTTAAGGATTTTTCAATCAGTTGATTATAACATAAATGTTACTGATCACAAACTGTTATTGTCCAGTCATTCGTTTCTTCCAAAAGACAGAGATTTTGGAATTGTGAAAACAGCATTAAAGAAAAAGGATCAATCATATACTGCTCAAGACTATTATAATGCGATAAAGATTTGCCGAAACAAAAATAGCTTCATTTTGTATGAAATGAAAACAGATTTTGTCTCAACCAAATCTCTAGACGAAGCAATATCAAACAGGAAAAAAAATACGGACGGAGGAATGCGGAAAATGTCTAGGCTCCGATGACATCTTTGATTGATTTCTTGTTGTCGTCTGTGAGTCCCAATGACCCAAAAATTTCAATCGCCCGTTCACCCGCACATGATGAAAATCTAGCCAGTTGAATGGTCTGATCTCGCAGCTCGTTTTATGGGCAACCGTGTAGACGTCTCATCATCATCATCATCGGCACTACAACCGGGAGCTGGTCTTGGCCTTATTTAGCAAGTCCTGAGGCTTGTTAAATTTTCCATAATGATTTGTTTTTTCCAGGCAAGGTCATTTAGTCTTGCGCTAGAGGCTCCCAGACGGGGAATCGAACCCCGGTCTCCCGCGTGACAGACGAGTATACTAACCACTATACTATCGAGGAGCCCGTGTAAACGTCTCACATAGTCTTAAATTTGCTCCAGTTCACTTTAACATCACCGTCCATTGACAATGGACCTGGCTTTTGATGACACATTCCACTCATTGTTCCTACCAATTTGTTCTATTTTTATTTTATTCTATTTATTCCTTTATTAATTTCTTTTTGCACTTTTCAAACCGGCTGCGCCATGTTGTATTTGCTGTTTAATAAATAAAACACGTGTGCTTTACACATTATATTGTACATATATCTTTTATTTCATGTCCATGCACTTCGGCTATTCAAATACGACTACTGTCACTTACGTTGATTCTTGAGAAGAGGAGGAGATCAATAAGTTTGTCACGGTGTTGCCAGCGTCTATACATCACCCCAAGATTGTTCTAGGAACACCAGGAAGGGATTTGAAACCGGTGCCTATGGTCAGTGCCCAGTGATATATATCAATTTTACGTACCCAATATTATTCGGGAACACCAGTAATCTCGATCTTGCATTATCAGTTCACGTTAGCATCGATGTTGAACGATCTCAGACGATCTTCATGACTTTCGTCGGTGAGCAAATGATTGCAACAATTGAATTCATCAACCTAGCGATAAACAGTGGTCGAAAATCTATTTGAGTTCACTTATAATTCACTTGAAAGTTGAAAGTCGTCTTCGAAAGTAATAAAAAAATTGATTTTTCTTTGTATTTGGTTCAGGAATTTCCAGTCTTACTACCCAACAGTAATCCGTCAGTATACTTAGTATTGCTTTTCTGTTATTAAATAGAAACGTCCTGATCGAATTTCTCGCCATGTTTGTGGTTAGTCGCACCCAACCGACAAGTTGAAAGGGTGAACTGCACCCTAATACCACTGCTGACAAAACTATCAGCTCCGAAACCTGTTATATAATTAAGTTCAATTAATTATCAACCCCCCCACCCCACCCCCCCACCACCCCCGTCACCACTTATGAATAATTAACATCTCGTGTCTTCACGTGCATTTCCTTCCCTTCCCTTCCCTTCAAATCACCAATTTCCCATTACAATAGAATATCCCCAAACACAACAGTTGAATAATTTAAATAAAGTAAAACCCCTTTTTAAAACCTCAATCCTATTGTACATAGCCATTTTCTCCCTATTTAGACATACTCTCCCTACCGTCCATAGCCAAGGCCCCTATTAGCCAATTCCGCTTCCTAGAAATAACAATCGTGGAAGCGGAACACAAAAGGATATGAAACGAAAGACACGAAATTCTTTCTTGTTGTAACCGTGAGGTCATGGTGTGTAGTCGATCCAAAAAGATTGAAATTAGATTTTTGCGGGAAAAACGTGTGTCGATTACAATATTGATTCTTGCGATTTAAGCAGTCGTGTGCATGTGCGGTAGTGTAAATTTTATGAATAATTAAAGAATTATTAAAGAAATATGTTAATTAAAATACAAAAGTTTAAATAAATACTAACAGTGGGAAAAATAAAACTAATAAATGTGTTGTGTTATTGACAATAAACAACTGCGAAGTTTGTTCCGATCCAGAGTGCAGATACACGCGGACATCAACGTTCCTAACCAGGACCAAACAACGCAGGGGTAAGTTTTGTGAAGACATATTAATTGTCAAGAAAAAAATCTTTAACAATTTGGCGCAGCCGGCGTCCACTATTTGGATCGGCACTAGCGATCGAAAGATACGCTTTAAATCCTGGAGCATATAAAGCTCGGGGGTGCGGAAGCAGTGTCGCTACAAGGCAAATGGGGAAAGAACCCACCCAAATCCAGCTTGTACGGACATTGCAACGGATAGACCTGTACGTCGCCGAAAAAACCTACCAACCTGCACGGTTAACCTAGAATGGCCAGAACCACCAAAGAGCTCTATAGCGTTAAGCAAGGATAGTGAAGAAGGTGAATTGAACACACGATGAAACGGTTGAAAAGCGAAGCAGTGAAGCATCAGACTACTGACCGTGTTTGGGATTTGATTTCCAAACTCGAGTATATTCCACTGGTGTGAATTATTTTTATTTATCGCTTGGTATACGGTTCGGATGTATTTTTCTTATTCGATTTCTTTCGTTCGGTGTTCCTCACTATTTCTGCTTGTGAATTGTGTGTATCTGTTAGAATCGCTACACCACTCCCGCCGCAGTAACTTCGTTACGATCAGATTCGTATGCGGACGACGGACGAACGAGTGAAACGAGGAAACATCGCAGGCTGTGCTCTATGGGGGAGTCGTGACCGTGTGTGAAGTTCTGCTTTACTGTGGGAAGTGTATGCTGCGTGTGTGTACAGATCACATCGTAGTCACCAATTATAGCGTTAAGCAAGGATAGTGAAGAAGGTGAATTGAACACACGATGAAACGATTGAAAAGCGAAGCAGTGAAGCATCAGACTACTGACCGTGTTTGGGATTTGATTTCCAAACTCGAGTATATTCCACTGGTGTGAATTATTTTTATTTATCGCTTGGTATACGGTTCTGATGTATTTTTCTTATTCGATTTCTTTCGTTCGGTGTTCCTCACTATTTTTGCTTGTGAATTGTGTGTATCTGTTAGAATCGCTACAGCTCTAATAAGAAAAATGAACCAAACAAAAAAGGAAAAACCCTAAAAGGCAGGAGACACCGACAGAGGCACTCTAGGCGCAGGTCAGGTCGAAGCCGCTCTAGTACGGACAGTACAGAACAGAGCACCGACCGAAGTAACTGCGCCGAGAAAAAGAGTGCTGCCACAAAAACCCAAAATAGCGATCGACCAAAACCAACGGCGGCACCTGGGAGTACCCCGAGTCAGAGGGGGGAAAATACTACAGAGTTGGGGAAATAACACCCGAAAGATATACCAGGGACCATTTTTCAGAAGAGGATTTCGTAACACCGGACAGAAGAAGGGTTCGCGATGAACGAAGCCCGCCCCGTCGTTCACAGGGATTGGATGGCCACCCTGTGAATAGACAAGATGAATGTGATCGTCCGGTACCAAGCAGGCGAGGAATAACATGGCGAAGCCCAACCCGTCATTCACAGGGATTGGAAAATATAGATGACCACCCTGTGAATCGACAAGATGAAGGTGATCGCCCGGTACCAAACAGGCGAAGTGTAACATGGCGAAGCCCGCCCCGTCATTCACAGGGAGTGGAAAATATTGAGGACCACCCTGTGAAAAGACGAGATGATTTTGGCCGTCCTATACCGCCAAGACGAAATATCACAGGGGCAGCCCGCCTCGTCATTCACAAAGAGGTGATGAAATGGACGAACCCCCGGTGAACAGGCGAAGTGACTTCGACCATCCAGTGGCCAGTAGACACTCACAGTGCATGGACTATATAGAGGACCACCCGGTGAGTGGACGATATAGTTATAGCCGACCAGGGAGCCCGCCACGAACACAGGATGAAAGAAGCCACCGAGAACAGAGATACAGGGAATATAGCCCGGATCCGCGGGAATCGTTCAGTAGGCAACCTCAACCTACGAACGACGCGTCTCGGAGAGATGGGGCTTACTATAGCAGGTCGACCGAAACAGCTCGACCCTATACGGAACAACCCCACCCCGTAAGCGCACCCCAACCTGCGAGGAACCCATTCCGCCAGTACGAACCAGCACGCGCACCACCACACGATTATCAACCACACAGCGGGACAAGACGTGACGGATCTAGAGCACGAAGGTACCAACAGAGCGAGGATGATTATTATCATCAAGAAACGCCCATCCAGGTCCGAGACGCACAAACACACTGGATAACTGCAGAAGTAGCGTGCAGTTTTTGCACAAAAGGGGGCACCTACGCGACGAGTGCATTGCTCGCCGTAACATGCCCATTTGCACCTCGTGTCTTAGGTATGGACACGAATTAGGGAATTGTCGGGTAAAGGTTGTACCACCAGCGTCACATAATCCCGCGCCACCTGCACAAAGGTCACACCATGAGCAGAGGGAGTCCCCGAGACAAACAAATCAGAGACAAGTACCACCCTCTAATGCCAAACAAGCACAACCAACATCGAACCGAACTTACAAAACGTGTGTCGTGTGCGTGTGCGGTTCGATAACCAAAAAAGAATTAAATAATTAACAATTTAAATGTGCGTAAAGTTCAAATAAATATTTCTTTTTAATTACTGCGTCGATAAAAGTCGAAAAGGAATTGAGCGTGTGACCTAATAGATAATTAATTTACAAAGACTGTCAAAATTCATCGATTGGACTACATCACGAAAAGTTGTAATTGTAAAAGAATATCCAACAATCAAGACAACCGAAGAAGACTCGGGGTAAGTTTTGTGACTTGAATATTAATTCTTAAAATAATCTTTAACAAACCAAGTGAGTGGTATCGGTACCTGGACACGGTACAAAGATGCTACAACACTACGAAGCATCGAACACTGGGGATGTCATCATTGAAAAGATTGAGTGTCTGACCAGGAAAGGGAACAGACGAGCTTCTTCTTGCACATAATATTATTGCACCGGTTAGCAGTCGTATTAACTATCGGACAAAGTAATCCATCGTGCCGCTTCTTCAAGATAACATACTGTTGATATTCCTTAAACTTGTGTTTTCATTTGATGTAAACTAAATTACACTTCTTATTAATTCGAGTTTTTGTTTTTAAACGTTTTTATTTGTAAATTATTTATTTCGCACTTGTGTTTTCGTTTAATAAAACGAAATTACATCCAAACAATGCAACAGATAAACCTTCAGCATTGAAGATAGGATTCAGTGCTGCATCCGACATGACACAGCTGTCCAAACAATCATCGAACAGGATTATCAAAACGATCCCACGACCCAAATGAAGTGTGAGATAAGAAATTGGAGAAACAACAAAAGATGACTGGAAAAGGGATATAGGCTACTGGTGGGATAAGTTAGTCAGCTTTCATCGAGTGATGCCTTCAGATACACCTAGTATCTAGCATATTATGGACTTTCCCAACAGCTTTGCGACTGGACGAGGAGCTTCCTCGAGAATCGATCGATCCGGGTTGTTGTGGACGGCGAGTGTTCGGATCTGTATCCTGTTAATTCGGGGGTGCCCCAGGGTTCTATTTTGGCTCCAACCTTGTTCTTGCTTCACATAAATGATTTGTTGGAGACAACGGATAACAAAGTGTTCAGTTTTGCGGATGATAGTACGCTTGTTTCCTCCTTTTCGAGTGATCGGCCGATTGGTGCATCAACGTCGCACCAGCTGAGATGTAGACAGATTTACTCTCTGAACCGGGATCTAGATAAAGTCCTGCAGTGGGGAAAGGCCAATCTTGTCGACTTCAACGCAACGAAGACCCAGTATACAACATTCACAAAGAAAACCGGATCATGGGTTCCACAGCTGATGATGAATGGCCGGGCCCTCGAGGCTGGGGAAAGTTTGAGATTACTCGGCGTCACGGTCTGTGGGAATGTATCATGGCATAAACACGTATCGGGTATCGCCAGATCAGCCACAGGAAAGCTGAGTTATCTTTTTAGAGCCAAGAAATATTTTACTCCGGCCCAATTTCTTCTCCTATATAAATCTCAAATTAGACCCGCGCTCGAATATTGCTCTCATGTTTGGAGCTCGGCTCCTAAACATACCCTCGACCTACTTGAGAGCGTACAAATACGAGCGATCCGCCTGATCGGGGACTCGGCGCTGACGTCGGGACTACAGTCGCTATCACATCGAAGGCGCGTGGCCGACCTCTGTCTGTTCTACAGATATTATCAGGGGTGCTGTTCTTCGGAGATTCTTGGCATTGTTCCACGCAATTCGGTCTATATGCGCTCCACAAGACAATCCGACGGATCGCACCCGTTTGTGGTTCATCTCCCGACAGCGCGAACATCCCTGTATCAGAACTCGTTCCGTTACAGAGCGGGGAAGCTGTGGAACTCCCTTCCCACGCGAGTGTTCCCGGAGCGTTACAACCTGCAACTGTTCAAAAAGAACTGCAACAGTTATTTGATGGCATCTCGGGGCGCCCACTCGACGCTATAGGTTCGCCTCCCCCGAGAGAAGTCTAATAAAAAAAAAATATTTTGTAAATACAGTTTTAAGAAAAACCCAAAAAAAATGTGTAAACGTTTTTTTAATTAAATGAGAAGACTTATTAATTCGCCTGATAGTATAATATACAACATATAATATATTGTTGCGAGCTTAGGATTCGCTGGATTAATTATTTTTAATAAATAAGAGCCGTTAAATCGATTTTGAATTAATATAACACTTTATTAGTCCGTTAATAACAACCGTTACTTTTACCGTACACTTAACGATTTCTTGACTTATCGCTTCCGTACTTATCGCGTCTTTGACTGCTTACTTCTTACTTCACTGCTTCTTACTTTTTACTTATCGCTTGCTTCACTTTCTTACTTATTACTTGTCTCCATGATCTGTGTGCGACGTATTTATACCGTTTCCTCATTCTGATTCGGCGTTTCGTTTCCGTCCGTTCCATAGCCTTGAATGTTCTACTGTTCCTAGTCTCCAGTTTTCCAGTACTGTCTACAATATTCTAGTACTTTGTTTCCGACTTTCCCGAATATTCTAGTACTGGTTGTCATATGCGTCACAATATAATATAATATATACAGGGTGCGCCATCTTTTATATCGGTATGTGAATATTGAATAACTTAAAAGAAAACCAACCGGTTTCCATACATGAGGTGCTTTCATTTAATTTTGTCTTTTACAATTTATTTCGACTAGCTTTTGAATACAACATTGGCCGCATCTTTTGACCAAAGCAAAATGTGCCCTTTTTGCTGCGTTTTCCAAAATTTATTCCAGCATCTCCGGCGGTATAGCGATGGTTTCGGCACGAATGTTTGCCTTGAGCTCGCCAATGATCCGAGTCTTGCTGGCGTACACTTTGCTTTTCAAATAACCCCATAAAAAGAAGTCAGAATAGGTCAAATCTGGAGCTCTGGGTAGCCAATCAACGTCGCCATTTTTTGACAGCACACGTCCAAAGAATTTACCTTGCAGAAACTGCATTGTTTATTTTGCAATGTGGTATGGTGCACCTCCTAGTTAAAACCAATAACCGTCCAGACCTTCTCCACACATTTGGGGGCAGACATCCACTGACCCATCCCATCGACTGTTTCGCTTTCTCTGAAGAAAACTGGCCCGATGATAGTTCTGGCGCAAACGGCGGCCCAAACAGTCACTTTTTGGTCATGCAATGGTGTTTCATGGATCTCGTGTGGATTCTCCGTTCCGCAAATCCGGCAATTTTGCTTGTTAACGGCGCCAGAGAGTACGCAATGGGCCTTGTCCTTCATCAAAATTTGCTTCCAAAAATCAGGTTCAGTGTCAACCATTCGAGCGACTGTTTGGTCGTATTCCAAGCGTCGTGGGCGGTCTGTCAGCAATAATCTTTGAGTTCATTGCACTTTATATAGAAACAAATGTAAATCAACCTTGTTTTACTGCGTTGATTGTTTAAGAATTGGTCTGTACGCAATATTGGCATTGATTGGGAGCTGAGGTTGGTTAAATCGTGTGTGTTAAAAGGTTATGAGGGGCTATGCAGTGGGATGCGACACGCCGCAAAGTGGTTCCACTGACGCCAAAATGCTGAGTGCAATGACGATACGACACATGTGGGTTCTCGGCAACACTCTCTCTTGCCGCTTCAGCCAGTTCATTGGAACGTCTGGCTGTTAATGAACGGCATATTGACGATCCCCCAAAACAAAATTCGACACCAAACGACTAATAGTGTTGTCAGGCGGTGCTTGTTGGTAACGATATTTTCGAAGATATGCAAGTTAAGTTAAGACAACTGAACGACTATATTCAATGTACACAGCGCCATTATTTCGGCGTGTTGTTTGCCTGTGAAGTGATTCATGGTTGAAATTGTACTGAATTTATGTTTCAAAAACATGTCTACTCAAATCAATCGGTTGATAAATGTCAAAGTTATTCAATGTTTACACAACGACATAAAAGATGATGCACCCTATATAATTGCACTGCAACAAGCAGTGGCGATGTAGAGACGAACGCGGCCCAGAACCATGATGGAGGTGATGATGGTTCTTTGGTGTTCGGGCAGCTAGGAGAACGGATCGCAGAATTGACGAGGACGATCAAAATTAAAAAGCAAAGGCATATTACTAATGACGTCCGAGAGCTCGTCGAGATCATTGTTTGCCTTTACGATAAGGAAGTGGAAAATCGCTTAAAAAAAGCCATCTGCGCCGGCTGAAGCAAGCGCTGAAAACGTGCAAATCCAGCTAAATAAAAACTCGCACACAGACGTAAGCAGGGTCCCGGGGTAGATCAATGTCGAGTCACCCAATTATAATTGGAAGGAAGAGGGAGGAAGGAAGAGGGAGGAAGGAAGAGGGATGCGAGGTTGGAAGATGAAGAGACTCGAAATGGTGATACTGGAAAGGCCAATATTAGAAAAGAAAGACCACGCCCGGACGCTATAATTATATCCAAAACCGGGGAAAAAAAGTATGCGGATATACCGAAGTTCATGAAGACCAAGCCCGAGCTAAGTGAACTCGGAAATAGCGTATATAAAGTTCGAAAGACAGCAAAAGGTGAATTGCTGCTAGAACTGATACGCCGCCCAGAGGCCACCACCGAGACACTGAAAGCAAGGGTACAAGCACTAAAGGAAGATGCTAATGTCAAAACAGTGTCACAGGAAATCACAGTTGAGTGTCGTGATTTAGATGAGGTTGACCACTGTGAAGGAAATCCTGACAGCGATCGCTATAGAGTTCCCTGCGCTGAAAGCGATCCCAAAGGAAGCGGTAGAGAAAACCAGATGGCACGCAGACTGCCATGATCCGCTTACCAAGAGAAAAGGCTAACATGTCGCTGGCTACAGGTTTCCTACGGGTTGGATGGGTGAGATGTAGACTTCGAGAATACATCGCACCCACACGATGTTTTAAATCTTGGCAATACGGACATGTGGCGAAATCCTGCAAATCCGAAGAAGATCGTTCGGAAAATTGTTTGAAATGCGGTGAAAAGGGCCACAAAGCAATGGGTTGTAAAGCATAACCCAAATGCATGTTCTGCGAATCAGAATGCGAAGGCGGTAACCACCACTCAACAGGGAGTTACAAATGCCGAGTATTTAAAAACGCGATGTCTAATCTTCTGAATAAAAACGGACAGATTTAAGTGCATTCAATTAACTTAAACCATTGTGGAACCGCACAAGATCTCCTTTCTCAAGCGGTGAAGGAATATGGTGCCGACGTGGTACTCATCAATGAGCAGTACAGGTTGCATGACACGGGTATTATTACATGGGAGGAAGACAGCAGCAGAACAGCTTTTATTGGTAAAGAGGGGAAACTAACGAAGGGGGATTAGTGGATGTTGGGGGGACCTGGACTCTCGCCAAGTAGTTAATATGCATAAACTACTTTATGCAAATTCTACTTGGCAGATAAAATAATAATAACCGGCGTTGGCGTCGAATAATAAAATAAAACGTCAACGGCGAAAATAAAATATAAATGATTCAACGTTAAACGATCAATAACAAAGTACTGTGTGATTGACTAGACGCGGCTAAGCGTCGTTATAATTTGAATTGGCGGTAAATTACACCTACTACTAATAATTGTGGAAGAGTTGATATAAAACCAACAATCGAATACGGACGTATAAACTCAAAACAGAGAACACAACGAAGCTGAACAGGGGAGCAGCCATCAACGCCCCCTGCACCCAGTCGCAGACAACAGCAACAGAACCACCAGCTGCTGACAAGCAGCTTCTCCAACGACCGCTCAACGGTCTATCCAAGTAAGTCCCTTTTAACTTACAATACCATATAGTGAACTATATTAAAAATATAATATTAAATATAAATAATTGTTAATAATAACATAACACGAGCGGTTGGAAGGAATTGCCTATGCTAAGATCAGAGGAACTCATTTCTACTGTTGTTACCCTCCGCCAAGGTGGGAAATAGAATATTTCAAATGGGTTTTGAACAGGATAACACAACAAGCTAGAGATAAGAGCCCTCTTATAGTTGGTGGAGATTTCAACGCTTGGGCAGTAGAATGGGGAAGCACAAGAACCAACAGTAGAGGCCAGGCACTACTTGAAGCCTTCGCAGTCCAAGATGTGGTGTTACTTAATGATGGTATTGATGACACCTTTATAAACGAGAGGACGGTCTAAAATCGATATCACATTTGCCAGCTCCATGTTGGCAAGAAGTAGGGAGTGGCGAGATTTGGACACCTACACCCATAGTGACCACCAAGACGTGATGTATGAAATACCACCGCACAGGGGATTCAGCAATGGCAAATTGGCGTGGAAAGCCCACAAAAATGGGTGGAAAAAGAAGGACCTCGATGCGGAACTGCTCGATTGTATACTGGAAGACCAAATCGCACAGTTTGACGCAGAGGCCGATGCGAACAGACAGGCTGGAAAAGTCACGAAGTGGCTAACTACCGCATGTGATGCTTCTATGCCACGAAAACGGCAACCAGCAGGGGCTATCAAACCAGTGTTTTGGTGGAACTCAGAAATCGCCCATGTGCGATCGGTGTGCAACAGGTTACGACGCTTGCAACAAAGAGCAAGAAACCGTAACACCTACCCACAGTTGCATGCGGAATTCGTCAACAAACGGAAAGAGTTGGGGATTGTAATCCGCAAAAGTAAATATGACGCGTTCTGCTCCCTAATGTATGAATTAAATAACAACCCATGGGGCAGTGCCTACAGGATAGTCATGAAAAGACAGTAGTCAAATGCAAAAAAGTAAAACCGACATGGCAAGAATCGCTGCTGTCCTCTTCCCGCAGTTTGATGAGGTGTTGAGAGTGCAAGAGGAGTGGAGTATCACTGAAGGAGAGATACATCCCGTGACCACCGAAGAGGTGTTCTTGGCTGCAAGGGTTGTCAAAAAAAAACAAGACCCCGGGACGGGATGGTATCCCTAACGCTGTAGTGAGGAGGGCTTTAACAAAAAGCCGCAAGTCTTCAGCAGTCTCTTCACAACCTGCCTTCAAACAGGACAATTTCCTAAACGATGGAAAAAAACAGCGGCTTGTGCTTATACCAAAAGGAATCAAGAATCCAGAGACGCCGTCGTCTTATCGCCCGTTGTGCATGTTGGACACAACAGGAAAACTGCTTGAGCGAATAATTGCCACTCGCCTGGAACAATTCACTGAGGGGACATCGGGGCTCTCTGAATGGCAGTATGGGTTCCGGAAAGGTAGATCAAGCGGTAAGGCACTATCTGTGCTGTGCGACATCGCTCGCAATGCGATAGCTGGAGCGCGAAGGCTAGGTGGTACAAAAAAATATTGCGCGGTGGTGAGACTGGATGTTAAAAATGCATTTAACTCGCTGAATTGGATTCGGATTCTAGAAGCTTTGGGCGATCTACAAGTCGCACCCCACTTGGTGCGTATACTAGCAAACTATCTCTCGGATAGAAGACTGCTCTATGATACAGATGAGGGACCACAGGAATATCAAATAACAGCGGGTGTACCTCAGGGATCTGTATTAGGTCCGCTGTTATGGAATATAATGTATGATGGGATGCTCAGGGTCAATCTACCGGAGGGGGTTAGAATCATTGGATACGCAGATGATTTGGCAATAGTGGCTGTAGCTAAACATCTAGATGACCTGGATAATATTTGCTCCCAAGCAATCCAGAGCATTAAATGCTGGCTAGATATGGCCGGACTGAAACTAGCTGGACATAAGACGGAGGTAGTTTTAATAAGCAGTCGCAAGAAAGTTGAACACCTTGATTTGGAAATAGAAGGACAAATAATCAGATTCAGTCCCTATATTAAATATCTTGGTGTTATACTCGACAACAGGTTGAGCTTCAAGGAACACCTGAGGAAAACGAGTGAAAAAACGGCAAGAGTATGCAAAGTTTTGGCGAGACTGCTACCCAATGTTGGAGGACCCCGGGCCCACATAAGGAAACTGATAACCAGTGTCAACACCTCTATTATAATGTATCCAGCTCACATATGGGCAGGAGCCGCACAGTATAGGTCGTACATGAGGGGAGTGAATTCAGCGCATAGACTGGCATCACTAGGAGTATGCTGTGCATTTCGAACGGTATCCGAAGATGCCATAAACGTTTTGGCCGGGAGGACACCACTTGACATTGCAGCTAAAGAAAACGCTGCATTGCATGAGGTCTCACTAGAGAATCGTCGGAGAATGCGGACACAATTAGAGCTCTCAAGCCTAAGAGAATGGCAACGAACGTGGGATTCTTCCACCAAAGGAAGATGGACCCACACCCAACATGGGTGAATAGAAAACATGACGAGCTAAATTACCATTTGACTCAGCTAATATCAGGACATGGATGCTTTCGGCAATACTTGCATAATTATAAGCATGCCAATCACCCATACTGCGAAGGCAAAATAGAAAATGTGGAACACGTACTCACAGAGTGCGTTAGATTATACATGCTGCGTTCAAAACAGGCATGGTCCGTAACAAATGATATTCTATGTGACATGATGCAGCAGTGGCGACGCGACGAGCAGAGTAACTGGTAAATTCCGTCTCGCCCGCGATGAAATATCCAAAAGAAAGTTCCACGGGGATCAACGGGAATATGTGCCTGGCGGGAGGTGGTTTTAGTCGGTAAAAGTTCGACATGTCTCTGGATCGGTCAGAGGTATATTTTGAAGATTTCCACCTTCTTACCGAAAACAAAAAAAAAACCAATTGGCCCCAATATAGGTCAAACCGAAGAAGTTAAACTGCGACAGGGTAAATGACTTGCGCTTGGGGTCAGAAGAATTAGCTGTGTATAAGCATGTGAATCACCCAAACAGCTTGTATTGCGAAGGCAAAATAGAAAATGCGGAACACGTACTCACAGAGTGCGTGAGATTAGAGACCGCACGAACGATTTTGGAGAGACATATGAGACGGACAGTTACTCCGGCAGGCGAAATAGAATACATGCTGAGTTCAAAACAGGAATGGGCCCTAACAAGTGGTATTCTCTGTGAAATGTGGCAGCAGTTGCGACGCGACGAGCGGAGTAACAGGTAAACTCCGTCCCGCCCGAGATGGAATATCTAAAAGAAAATTCCGGGGGGATCAACGGGAATATGTGCCTGGCGGGAGGTGGTTTTAGTCGGTACAAATCCGGCGTCCCTCTGGACTGTGAAATCATCATGCAAGCGGCAGAAGAGGTAGTATTCTCTGTGAAATGAGGCAGCAATTGCGACGCGACGAGCGGAGTAACAGGTAAACTCCGTCCCGCCCGAGATGGAATATCTAAAAGAAAATTCCGGGGGGATCAACGGGAATGTGCATGGCGGGAGGTGGTTTTAGTCGGTAAAACCTCGGCATGCCTCTGGATCGGTACAGAGGTATATTTTGAAGATTGCCAGCTTCCTACCGAAACCAAAAAAAAAACCTATATAAGTATAATATAATATCATCATCATCATCGGCACAAAAATCACATGTACTATTTTTATATTGACATGTGTCTTGGCGATGTCCTCCTCTGCCGCAGCTTGCGCAGTCTTCACTTTGTTTACGTTGTTGTGGGCTTGGGCATTGCTTTATTGTGTACCCGCGGCCTCGGCAATTGTTACAAATTATTTCAAAACCTTTGCGTGTATATTCTCGCTGATTATTTTTCGAAGAAGAAAAATATCGGTTTCTATTATCATCATCATTGCCAGCTTCCTACCGAAATATAATATAATATCATCATCATCATCGGCACTACAACCTGGAACCAGTCTTGGCCTTATTTAGCAAGTCCTGAGGCTTGTTAAATTTTCCATAATGATCTGTTTTTTCCGGGCAAGGTTATTAGTCTTGCGCCCCGACGGGGAATCAAACCCCAGTCTCCCGCGTGACAGGCGGGTATACTAACCAGTATACTATTGAGGAGCTGAAAGTATAATATAATATAATATAATATAATATAATATAATATAATATAATATAATATATAATATAATATAATATAATATAATATAATATATAATATAATATAATATAATATAATATAATATAATATAATATAATATAATATAATATAATATAATATAATATAATATAATATAATATAATATAATATAATATAATATAATATAATATAATATAATATAATATAATATAATATAATATAATATAATATATAATATAATATATAATATAATATATAATATAATATATAATATATAATATAATATATAATATAATATATAATATAATATATAATATAATATATAATATATAATATAATATATAATATAATATATAATATAATATATAATATAATATCATATCATATAATATAATATCATATAATATAATATCATATAATATAATATCATATAATATAATATCATATAATATAATATCATATAATATAATATCATATAATATAATATCATATAATATAATATCATATAATATAATATCATATAATATAATATCATATAATATAATATCATATAATATAATATCATATAATATAATATCATATAATATAATATCATATAATATAATATCATATAATATAATATCATATAATATAATATCATATAATATAATATCATATAATATAATATCATATAATATAATATCATATAATATAATATCATATAATATAATATCATATAATATAATATCATATAATATAATATCATATAATATAATATCATATAATATAATATCATATAATATAATATCATATAATATAATATCATATAATATAATATCATATAATATAATATCATATAATATAATATCATATAATATAATATCATATAATATAATATCATATAATATAATATCATATAATATAATATCATATAATATAATATCATATAATATAATATCATATAATATAATATCATATAATATAATATCATATAATATAATATCATATAATATAATATCATATAATATAATATCATATAATATAATATCATATAATATAATATCATATAATATAATATCATATAATATAATATCATATAATATAATATCATATAATATAATATCATATAATATAATATCATATAATATAATATCATATAATATAATATCATATAATATAATATCATATAATATAATATCATATAATATAATATCATATAATATAATATCATATAATATAATATCATATAATATAATATCATATAATATAATATCATATAATATAATATCATATAATATAATATCATATAATATAATATCATATAATATAATATCATATAATATAATATCATATAATATAATATCATATAATATAATATCATATAATATAATATCATATAATATAATATCATATAATATAATATCATATAATATAATATCATATAATATAATATCATATAATATAATATCATATAATATAATATCATATAATATCATATAATATAATATCATATAATATAATATCATATAATATAATATCATATAATATAATATCATATAATATAATATCATATAATATAATATCATATAATATAATATCATATAATATAATATCATATAATATAATATCATATAATATAATATCATATAATATAATATCATATAATATAATATCATATAATATAATATCATACCACTTTCCCATACAATATACATATCCCATCCATCATCCCATTTTCCTAAACGATTTCCAAAAAACGTCATCCTGCATACACAGCAGCGACAATAGCGGTTGTCTAATATAACGATCCCACAATCGTCACCAAGCAAATATAGCAAATATAGCAAATACTCAAGGCGACGATTGTGAAATCAAATCGAGCAACCAGCAGCTGCTAAGAAGAATAAATTCTTGTCTCACAAGCCATAAACCAAAATCGAGCAACCATAGCAGCTGCTCGATTGTGATTGGCCAAAAGACACTCATGCGTTGCCGGCTTTCAGGTACCTAGAGAGTGTTACACCTTGCTTTACACACCCTCTCAAACAATTAAGATTCCATCATCTTATGATCCTTCATCCTATGATTCCTTCTATATAAACAATCATCAAAGTATTCTGCATATAATGCAATACTCGCCTTTCCAGCAATTGAGATTCGCATTTTGCATACAATGCATTCATTCGGAAGCAAAGCCTTCCCCACGGGCAATTAATTCATATCGCATACGTTGCGATAATTACCCATCCATGCCAAAACCAAACACTTGACCCACTTCCCAAGGCATTCTGCATCGTATTACGAAGATCCTACACGGTCTCAGTTTACAAGTACACATGTTTACAGGTGTGATACACGATATACGAGCACAAGCGTCATTATCAAAGGCCACCAACTACGAAGTAGTTGAACGTCAGTGAAATGCTGAGCTCGGCGAAAGTAGCGAACACAGCAGTGAGTCGCAATTAATCGTATGATACGATTTGTACGTAGAGCAATGTACTGTAATTGGTTCGGTCATTGCCACTACGAGTCGAATAAGTGTTTAATTAATACCGTTGCATTTTTGCCAAGGAAAATTAAACGATTATTGAAAATTGCAAATTGCGAGTGACAGGCAAATAACCCCCAAATAGGCTACACGCGCTGGGTGAGAAAAAAGCTCTGTCTGCATTAACTCCCCAATTAAAATGGTATTTAAAGGGTAGTGCAAGTGAGTTTCTTCGCAGTGCAGTGTAGAAGAGTAAAATCCAAGCGAAAGACTGCAGCCTAGCATAAGAACAGCGGGTCTTCTTGCTATGGAATAAAAGTAAATCACTCTTGTTTTGACTAGTGAATTAAGTAATGTAGTGAACTGTTGTAAAGACTAGAATTAAAAAGTGTTGGTTTTAAACAATAAAATTTAAGTGCAAGTAAAAGAAAAGGTTCTGTTTTAATTGCTACAAACAACCCAACCCTGGAGGAAGCCCGCTGACCTAAGACGCAAGAAGACAATCAAAGAAGTCACAACAAAGGAAGAAAAGTCCCCGGTTGAGTAACAATCCAAACCAGAAGGAAGCCCGCTGACCAAAGACGCAAGTAAGCAACCCTTAATTCTCATCATTAAATATTAAAATTAAATGTATGACCAATAAAAAATTTTACAACATCTTGGCGCCCAACGTGGGGCCTATAATAAAATACGAACAACAGCAATAATACGACATTTTGGCCATGAGCTGCCCGATAACTAAATAATAAATGTTAATATCTGGGGTTATGCTCAGGTGTTACATTTTAATAACCATAAAATATTAAATGATAACATTAGGGGTTACACTTTAATGTTACATTTTGGCGCCCGAGCAAGGACGTAATAAAAGAAAATATAAATAAAAAAATAATAATAATATCTGGGGTTATGCTCAGGTGTTACATTTTAATAACCACAAAATATTAAATGATAACATTAGTGGTTACACTTTAATGTTACATTTTGGCGCCCGAGCAGGGACGTAATAAAAGAAAATATAAATAATAAAAACAAATATTAATTCTAATAACTAAATATTAAATGTTAACATTAGGGGTTACACTTTAATGTTACAAGAGGAAGATGACCCTTTTTCCCCAGGTTCGACTTCGTTCATCGAAGAAACTTAACGAAAGGAAACGAAAAAGAGAAAATGTTGTACTTTTGCAAGCAGTCGAGTTTCATACGTTACGGAGTGAGGACGAACATAAAGAAGTTTAAAGAATCTAGTAATGAAGAGTGAAGCAATATCCTCCGAGCGATACGGTCAATAATTGATATCTTTCAATGACGAATCTCCTCCGCGTTTTCGTTTCTAATAACGTTCTATTCATATGATTCTGGCGCAAGGCTAATAACCTTGCCCAGAAAAACAAATTATTATGGAAAATTTAACAGCATCATACTTGTTAAATAAGGCCAAGACCGGATCCCGGTTGTAGTGCCGATGATGATGATGATTGCAATATGATTAAACCAATCACACATTAACACAACCAATTTTCATGTGTCGCCTTTGTTTTTATTGAGCGGATGTGCCTGCTAGAGTCAGCCTATTATCAAATTCGGACAATTTTGAAATGAAACGCACGACCGGAAGATTGCGAGTGTAGTGTGTACTGTAACTATTATTAAATTCTAACATTAAAGTGAAAGACCAGTGAGTTGCTTGCTCATTGGAAAATATAACACATGAACCGAGTGACTTTCATTTGGAATACACCCTACGCTCTTCCCTCGGTCGAAACGAGGAAGCACGGCGATAGGCACAAATGAAACATTAACAATAGGTTCTCGTTTTCAACAAGAATTACACTAAAATAGTTGACTTCAACTAGTCGAGTGGTGCGGCCCGGTGGAGTTCTGTGCAGAATTGTAATTTGTGTCCCATTTAAAAAAAAAAAAGATTCGGCCTGGAAGACTAAAATAACACCATCCTGTAGTTATTATTCTAATAACCCAGTAGAAAACATCGATTCAGATAATCAACGAATCTTAATATATTCCTAAACCTAACATTCCCGTATGTGTGGATTCTAGCGTTCACAAGAGTACCAGGAGACCATAAAGGACGATGAGTGACACAGTGACAGAGTTCGGGTTCGAGTTCAAAATCCAAAACTGATCTCCACGCTCATACTTACATCAGTTCATTTATACTCGTCGCGTACACGTGTGTGTGCGTGTCTCCCTCAAAGAGGAAACAAAAGTGTGTGCTGACGTGGCTACCGCCGTGTACATACCGAACGATCAACAAAAAAAACTGTGTGTGTGTTAGTGTGTATGCGTGTGAAAGCAGATGTCCCTGCATGTTGCTTCACAAATAAAACATTAGATCTAACGGTGGAAATGAATAATAATGGAAAAAAGAAAAGCTGTGCTAAAAGTGATTTCAAAGAGGAGGCCCAAATCCCAGCCAAACCTCCGTGCCAAACGGCATAAAGCCAACCCTAAGGTAAAAACTCTCATAGAAGGAATGACCACTCCTGATAAGCCACATTATTACGGAGAGGGGAATCAATTCAAAGAACTGGCAACAGAAGACCATCAAACCAGCAATAGAAAATGAGTGACATAGATGTCGATTGTGATCAATTTATTCCGGAGTTATATACAAGAAAGAGGAGCTCTCCAAAAAGAAGAACGATTTGGAACGACAAATTAAAGAAGCCCTATCGGAAAGCAACACTCAACAGCACGAGTAGAAAGAACAGCAACAGCAGCAGCAGCAACAACTGCTGGGAAAACAACAAGCAGCAGCCAATAAGAAGGAGAAAGTGCCTCCCATCATAGTTAGCTTTATGGAAGCTAAGGACCTAATTAAATTGGGTAAGTTAACATGCAGAAATTTTAAAACGAAAAATTTAAGTAATAATAAAATAAGTTTTTTATGTGATAGTTAAGTTGACTATCATAAAATTAAATCTGCTCTAAGGGAAGCAAGTAGTGAGTACTTCACGTACACACCTAAATCGGAGAAAACTATCTCCATGTTACTTAAAGGAGTTGATTCCTGTTTTTCCTCCGAACAACTCCTTTCGGAACTACAAACTGTCGAAAATGACAGTTTAAAATTTATTGATGTGAAGCCATTCTCCACTTCTCTCTCCCGAAGTCGCAACCGCAAGTTGCCGTTCTTCATTGTCTCCCTAAGTCCCAACAGCAAAGTCGATGCACTTAGGAACATTAAAGTTATTTTCCACCAAACAATAATTTTGGAAAAAATAAGGAAAGTTTACCGTGTGTTGCAGTGCATGCGGTGCCAACGATTCGGCCATGTTGCATCTAACTGCTGTATGGACTTTAGATGTAAAGTGCCAAAACAACCATACCGTAGGAGAATGGTCCTTAGGTAAAGAACAGGTTCAGGATAGGACCACTCTATCTTGCGTCCTGTACAAAAATACTGGTCACCTGGCTAACTTTTGAGGTTGTCGGAAATTCCAACAACTAAAAGCCAAGTTGAGGCTCTTCGATAGTATAGTGGTTAGTATACCCGCCTGTCACGCGGGAGACCGGGGTTCGATTCCCCGTCGGGGAGCCTCTGGTGCAAGACTAATGACCTTGCCCGGAAAAAACAAATCATTATGGATAATTTAACAAGCCTCAAGACTTGCTAAATAAGGCCAAGACCGGTTCCCGGTTGTAGTGCCGATGATGATGATGAAAAGCCAAGTTGGAATTTAAAAAAAAAACAACTTGAAGAAGAGAAACGAGTGTTCCCGGAGGGATACAACCTGCAGCTGTTCAAAAAGAACTGCAACAATTATTTGATGGCATCTGGTGGCACCCACTCGGCGCTATAGGTTCGCCTCTACCGAGAAATCTATTAAAAAAAAAAATAACTTCGTTGCACCTAGTGTATCATTCGCTCAAATTGCCGGCAGTCCATTAAACTCAAACTTCGGGGCACGGGGAAGTAATGTCACAAAATCTTCCGCACCTAGCATATCATTTTCTCAAATGGCTAGCAATGCAATTAATACAACGGCGGCGGAACTTTCACGCAACGTCTTAAAAGCGCCCGCTCCAGAGGCAAATTCAGACATAAAAGCAATCCTGTTAACCATACAAGGACAGATTGCTGGATTTGAAAAAAAAAAAAAATCTGACTGAACAAGCGGCCCGAATAGATATTACTTATTCGTCCTTGTTCTCAGACAACCCAACATACCACAATGAACTCTCCAACTAATTTAACACTAAAAATTATTGCTGTGAATGTGAATTCACTAATCCACGTGGAAAGGAGGGATAATCTCGGTAACCTGCTTGTAGCCGAACGTCCCGATGTGCTTCTAGCTAGCGAAACCAAGCTAAACCAGAGGCACAAATTGGGCTACAAACACTATAAAGTCATTAGACGAGATCGTCCACACGCCACACAAGGAGGTGCAGTTGCTGTCTTAATTAAGAAAGGCTTTCACCACAAAGTCGTTTACAGCACAGCTGTACACAAATTTGAGTTGCTGGAAGCTTGCATTATAGATATACCTTTGAAAAGTCAAGTACGTGGTATTCGTGTATGCAACTGAAGCTCCTCAGTATTCGCAATTTATAACCGAACTGAATACCCTTTTTCGTTATCTCAAGTTAGACTCGGAAAACGTTCTGGCGGGAGATTTCAACTCCAAACACAGTGCTTGGGGTGATTCACGCCGAACACAAGAGGTAATGCACTATAAAACTGGTGGCAAACAAATGCAACAAGAGTATAAGCTAGAATTGTACGCTACAAGTACACCATCTTATCCAAGAGGAAACTCCTTTCTGGACTTACTTATGATTGACGAGTGACTACAATTATTAGGCACGGATCTAAATACTCGAAATTGCCTTTGCACAATCGGGTATGATAGTGACCATTACGGCCTCGGCGCCGTTTTACATGTTTCAAACGAACATGCAATACTTGAGCAGTACGACCAGATACATTCGTTCGTTTTCCGAAAAGCACACTGGTCGCGCTTTGATAGCGTAATAAAAAGAGAACTATGCTCTAATGGCGTAGACCCTCCAACTAATAGAAACCTTCGAAATGAGGAAATAGATCATTATATCTCAACGATGGACAACATTGTCATCAAAACAATGCACCGTTCCATTCCAAAAGCAGCGCACATGGAGGAGAATTTTAATAGATACAGAAACTCAACTATTGATGCCCTGTATAGACAAAAAAGCGCTCGGCTCTCCCAGCTCAAACTGCTCTTCAGCGATCCTCATAGCCAAGAAATAAAGACAATTAAGTCATTTATTAAAAACGTTCAAAAGCTGATCCGTGACAACTGCAGATCAGCAATTAACCCTTATGTCAATGACCAACTTTACCGACAGTAGTCAATGACCGGGTACCCACATATAGAAACATTGTTTTAACAATGTTAAAACAAATATTTTGCAATAGATTTTAATTTGTTTATTTTATGTATTTTATATAATTATTTTTTATGAATATAAAGAATTGTGACTATCTGCGGCTACAAAAGGCCTATTGAAATCGGCGCAGAGCAAGGTCAGGATCGGCAGGTGTGTAACAAATTCAGTTATACCTGCTAGAGGGATCTCGAGTATTCGGTTGACGAATAACTTGTACGGTCAACTTTCTATTTATAACTTGCGAGTTTAGGGTGAAACCATTCGAATCCGGCATTAGAGAAAGCGTGGTTTAGTCAGCGTCCTTTGTGCATCTGAGCATCTTCAAAATGACGACTTTGTTGACACGTGCTCAATTCAACAGGTAATAATATTAAAATTAATATTGTTAATGTATTTAATAATATTAAATTATTTTGTTGTTGTATTTTTGTTTTTAGATTATGTAATGCACAACGAGATGCCTACTTGAAAAGCGTGTGTGGTGAATCTGACGACGAGAGCATAAACCTTTCTGATAGTGATGACGATGATTGGATTCCTGACGAGCGAAATGAAAACGAGGTATCTGATAACGAAGAATATTGCGCGGACGAAAATGATACAACTGAAGCAGCCATTGACGATTCTGAAAGCGAAGATGACAATGATACGAACGGAGATGTCCACGCAGTTTCAACTGCAGGTAAAAATAATTCTTTTCGTTTTATTTATTAATTTTTCATGCACAACGCGTTCTTATTATTTTTATTCCTTTTTCTAGATTCAACTGGACGTACGTTTGTCGCGAAAGATAAAACTGTATGGCAAAAACACCCCCTAACACAACTCAAACTCTTCGTCACAATATTGTGAGACAAAGAGCTGGTCCCCATCGCTCGACCGAAACACTCTCAGCGGCTGAAACATTCAAAAGGTTTCTTACTCACGAAATAGTGGATTTGATTACTCGTTACACTAATCAGAAGGCAGATCTAGTTATCCGAGAGTGGAATGCAAACAATTCAAATCGACCGTCGAGAACGTGGAAAAATGTTAATCGTCAAGAGATGTATTCGTTTTTTGCAATTCTAATTGCAGCAGGGGTCAATAATGGAAACAAAGACCATACTACAGAGATGTGGAAAACGTCATCATTCCCTTTATACAGGGCCACAATCGGTTTTGGAATATCTTACGTTTTATCAGATTTGATGATGCGCGGACACGAGAGGAACGGTCCAGAGAGGACAAAGCAGCTCCAATTATTGAGATCTGGGCGATGTTGAATGCAAATTTGTCCGCTCTGTACCGGCCCGGCACAGAACTTACCATCGACGAGCAGCTGTATCCGTACCGTGGGCGAACCAAATTTACCCAGTATATTCCATCAAAACCAGCCAAGTATGGTATCAAAGTGTGGTGGATTTGTGATGCTGAAAATGCATATCCTCTGAAAGGCATTATTTACATCGGGAAAAGTGGCAATGTTAGAGAAAAAAATCAAGGTGAAAATGTTGTCAAAAAATTAGCAGCACCGTACAAAGGGAGTGGAAGAAATATTTGTATGGACAATTTTTTCACGACGTTACCGCTCGCGAAGCTTTTATTGTCGTGGGACTTGACTGTCGTGGGAACCTTACGAAAAAACAAACCCTATATTCCAAAGGAGATGGCTGCATCAAAGGATCGTGCCGAATTATCCACACTGTTCGGCTTTCACGACAAAACGGCAATTTGTTCGTATGTGCCGAAGAAAAATAAAGCAGTTATACTGCTTTCGACGATGCACTCGAACATGGCAGTCGCTGACCACGCACAGAAAAAACCCGAGATTATTTTGCACTATAATCGGTACAAAGCTGGTGTTGATACAATGGACCAAATGGCCGGTAGATACACGACAAACCGACGGACGAATAGGTGGCCCTTGGCAATGTTCTTCAATGTCCTCGATGTAAGCGCACTCGCGTCATTTATAAAGAGAACAACTCCATGCTGCCGAAAAAGACGAACGCCCGTCGTATGTTTTTGCTCCAATAAGCGAACAACTTGCCCTGCCAAGTATTCATGAAGGCTCGGAAAATGTTCAAATCATGAGGCATTACTCAACAAAACTTGCAATCGAGTCCATCATCGGCAAGGTTCGGCCGCTCGTGTCGACGACCCAGACAGCATGTCCGCCCCTGGATAGTACAGGAAGAAAAAAGGTCACTGGTTGTTGCCACATTTGTTTATCGCAGGCTCCGAAAAAGCGGCGAAAAACAAGAAAGGCGTGTCGGCAATGTGAAATGCAGGTTTGCGACGAACACGCAACTACGTTGGTTGAATGTAATGCATGTCACAGACGTCCTTCTAAATAAATTTGTTTGTTAATTTAAATGCATTTTTATTGTTTTTCATTAATTATTAGTTATTTAAATAGTTAATTATCAATAATTAATTATTAATAACCATTTAACATTCAATTTTGCATCATTCTTCATCATTCTCAATGCTTTTTAAATGGGGTACCCGGGTACCCGGTCGTGGCTCAGAATACAATTTTTTAAAATGTCAATTTGAAAGTAAAAAAAATTTTTTTTTCATTGAAATTTCGTAATTATCATTCAGAAACGTTTGGATGGAGATGATCTAAGACATGGGACCGAAATTCGTCTACTAGGCCGAGCAATCGTGAAATTGCGACGAAATGTCTACCCGGGTACCCGGTCATTGACATAAGGGAAGGACCAAATTGTATGTTCAACAAGCGTTGAACACACCTTCCACGAACACCGGGTTCTTATTGTGTTGTGGGCTGGCGTCAGGAACAATGAGCAGCGCTCGTAGCGATGTGTGCCGTTGGCTGAAACAATTGTAATGATGTTAGAGAGGGAAATGAATACCTCAAGTTGATTGAAGCCAGAAATCTCAGAAATAATTCTCCAAAAGTCACGAACAACACGGTGTGCTTTCTTTGCAATTAATAATTAATATTTATTTCTACTGATTATGATTCTGTACACTGATTATAATGTCTGTGACCGATGTCAACAACAGCTAACGAAAGAAGGAAAAACATGAAGAATGGAAACACAAAATTCTCTCCATTAAAACCAGTGGTGGGAATATGTTTCCGCAAATACATAAAGTATTTAGAAGAAAAGATCATAATGACATTCCCTGCCTTCGAGTCCCGAGGACTCCCGAGAATTGTCAAATATTGCTGAACGCAGGACTCACCCCGGAACACATCAACTCTAACGAATAACTAATAGTAGTCGAGGATCCGCAAGAGAAAGCGTACTCAATAGGCGCCTGTTTCGAGGCAGTATACAGAGTGAATGAATGCATTCATACTAACCTCGACAAACAGAGCTATGCAAAACTATATATCTCTGTACAATGAACGGCAAAGTTGGCATTCCGAAAACAAATGTTTCACCATCTTCAGTGAAAACAATAGAGCGGATGCACCGCTTAGAAATTTGCACACAAATATATTTGTGAACATGAATGAACTCATAGACATCCTTAGATCCATTAAAAACAAGACATCCTCTGGAACAGATGGTATTCCGAATACTGTTCTTAAACATCTGACTCCGGAAACGGTAAAAATTTACACTACCTTGTTCAATAACGCTCTAAATAATGCATACTTTCCAAGACGTTGGAAAGTATCCATTATTAATCCCCAAAAAGGGCAAGGACCGGAGCAATCCCGCCAATCTTCGCTCGATTAGTCTGCTGCCAAACGTTAGCAAAATATTCGAGAAAATCATAAATAAGGCATTGATAAACTGGTGTGATGAAAACGACATCATTCCGAATAACCAGTTTGGCTTTAGAGCGGGGCACGACACAGTTCATGCAGCTACAAAACTTGTTTCCGATATACAGTGGAACAAGGCAAAACGACAATGCACAGGCGTATGTTTGGTTGACTTTGAAAAGGCCTTCGATACCGTATGGTTAGAAGGACTTGTGTATAAGATATCAAATCTAGGTTTGCCCGAATATCTGTTATACATAATTTACGATATGATAATGAATAAGCAATTTGTGGTAAAATGTGGGGACAAAATCTCCAATAAAACTTTCCATATTAAAAATGGCTTACAGCAGGGAGCCGTGAATTCTCCCATTCTCTTCAATATTTATACCAGTGATCTAGTTGTGTCTCTTAATCATGCTATTGCATATGCCGACGATATTGTGGTGTACAGATCAGAAAAAAAATCGATGCCATTAACAGACTTCTTCAAGACGACTTCAATAAAATCAAACGCTTTTGTGAAGATTGGAAATTGAAAATCAACTTCCAAAAAACAGAAACTATCCTTTTCAGAACACCCCTTTCTACAGCTTCAAGAGATACGAGGAATAATTGGAAAAACGTTTCCATTGTCGGAAGCAATAATCTTCCGCTGCAAATGAAAACTGTTGTTAGGTACCTTGGTATTTGGATGGACCAATACCTATACTTTGATACGAGGGTTGCCTCTTATGTTTCGGGATTTGGCAACACTAGTGTTGCAATCCGGCAATTGACAGCTCTGTCGTAAAGTTGGACATTTTTGACGCACTCAGAACGTTTTGACATACGAGCGCTATTTGTGTTGTTTACAGTAACTTAAAAGATTCACCTCGGCCCAAAAACGGAATTAAATCGTCAACATTTTCGTGCGATTATTTTTTACAACTTTCGGCGTGGATTAACTCAGCAACAGTGCACGGATGAACTTAATTCAATTTTTGGCGATGAAGCTCCATCAAGGACCAATGTTTATCGATGGTATGGTGAATTCAATCGTGGTCGTAGTTCACTCCAAGATGAATTTCGTGAAGGTCGTCCAAAATCAGTTGTTGTTCCGAAAACCATTGATGCTGTGCGCGAACTGATATTGGAAGATCGTCATGAGACCTATCGTGAGATTGAGACAACCTTAGGCGTTAATGGGACCAGCATACATTCAATATTGCATAAACATTTGACTGTCAAAAAAATTTGTTCGCGTTGGATCCCACACAATTTGTCAATCGCCCAAAAAAAGGCTCGCGTCAATTGGTCGAAAGAAATGCTCAAAAAATACGGACGCGGTGCTTCGAAACACGTCTATGACATCGAAACACGTCGATGAATCGTGGATTTACGCGTATGAGCCCGAAAGTAAACAGCAGTCGACTGTCTGGGTGTTTCAAGATGAGCCAAATCCAACAAACGTTGTTCGCGCACGAAGCATTTCCAAGCAAATGGTCGCCTGTTTTTTTCGGAAAAACTGGACATGTCGCAACCGTACCACTAGAACAACGCAGAACAGTCAATTCTAAGTGGTACACAACCATTTGTTTGCCAGTTGTCTTCCAAGAAATCAGGAAAACCAACCGCCGAAGACGGATCACTCTTCACCACGACAATGCGAGCTCTCACACATCGGCTGCGACAACTGCATTTTTGAGCACCCAAAACATCGATTTGATGGGTCATCCGCCGTATAGTCCTGACTTGGCACCGAATGACTTCTTTTTATTCCCGTACGTAAAAAACAAACTGAGAGGTCAACGTTTTTCGACACCTGAAGAAGCGGTTGCTGCATTCAGAATGCATGTGTTGGAGATAACTCAATCAGAGTGGCAAAAGTGCTTCGACAATTGGTTCAAACGTATGCAAAAGTGTATAGATCTTCATAGGGAATATTTTGAAAAACAATAAAGTGATTTTCGATGATCAATATTTGTTTTTGTTCTCTAATCCCGAAATATAAAAGGCAACCCTCGTAAGCACATAGCAGCTGCCCTCTCCGCAGCTAAAAGTGCATATGCAATGACAAGAAGTCTGTTTCGAAATATTCTCCTAGATTACAAAGCTAAAATAATTTCGTACTCAGCATTTATCCGTCCAATATTAGTGTATGGTTGACCGGTATGGTTCAACGTTTCCCCATCCTACATGGAAAAGTTTCGCATGTTCGAGAGGCAGTGCTTGCGTTCCTGCCTCGGATTACATAGAACACCTGAGTTTCAATACAGGAATTTCTATCCTAATAAGACACTGTATGACAAATCAGGACTGAATAGGATAGACAATTTCATTATCAAAATTATTCGTGGTCACACGGCAAGGGCAATGTGTAGCGAAAATAATCTTATCTCGGGAGCATACTACCCCAATAACATGTACCTGGAGAATACACTCCAAAGTGGGTTTGTCCCATCTGAAGCGTTCCCTCTCTTGGATAGAAAAGGTCTTATCCAAAACAAGCACGGAGTCCCTATTATTTACCACGCTTTTCGTGGTGCCAGGGACAAACGGATTCTTTATAACAGTGATATATCAAATGCTGCAGTTCACTTGCGCTTTAGCATGGCAAGAGACGATCGAGATAAATCTACGAATGGCCGATCCCATCCCAACTGGTGGTGGATTGACAATGAAGAAAAGATTTAATATCCCCAAATATAGTCAGATCTTCAGACGCTACGCTTTTCCTTCCCATTCCTCATTTCCCTTTTCATATATATTTATTCTTCCTTTTCGTTTCCATTTTGCATTTAGATTCCTTTTCGTTTTAAAATCTCTGTATGTTAACATTTTGTTAATGTTTAACTTTTTTTTTTTTTGGTAGTTAACTTTTTATTTTATCTTATATTAAAAAAAAAAAAAAGACCTAAAGGACGCACGGCACTAATTTTTTTGTATTTAGTTTTCTTTTAGACCCATTACTCTAAAAACGTCAGAAATCAAGAGTACATACTAATGAAAGAAAAAATATTAATTACGGTTTGTACTCGTAAAGAAGGTAACCATAAAACGTATAATGGAAGTGCGACCCTCTCTCCAATTGTATACGAATTCAATTACTTTACTACAGCACCATAAACATGGACTACGATACAAATAGTTGTTTTTCGTTTAAGTTTTTTTTGACTTCACTATAACAAATTCATAGAAGCAGTTAGCATAATATCTTATCTATATGAGCGCTCTAGTTTGTGTCATGTTCGAAAAAAAAATTGTTTTTTTTTTTCTTCTTTTTTAAGCATAAGACACACAAGACACATATATGACATGACGTTTGGGTTACGTGAGAACACGATGACAGATAATTTGGTCGTGAGGTTATTACCATAAGAAATAGTGATTGTTAAAGCGATTGTTTTAGAAAACATAAAACAATAAAATCTTAAAATCGTCTTATTTATGAAGATAGTTTGATCTTGTATATAATAATAGAAGAAGCAAAATTTTACTTTTGTACACAAAAAAATAATAGTTAAGAAAATTTATTTATTACGTTTAAATCTAAACACTTAAGGTTTTCACCATCGACATTCTACGAATAATTAATGGATTATTTGTATGTTTCTAAAACGTTGTTTGTTTTTTTCTTTTTCTGTATGTGAGTACATACATTATGGTGTATGTTCTACTCTTCCTGTAAGTTTGCAAATCTGCTTGGTTGTATTCTATTTGTGTGGTTTCTTTCTCATTGTTTAATTATTTATTGTTATTGTGTTTTTTATTTAGTGGCTTTCTTTTTAGATGTTTTTTGTAACCCTTTCGTAACATTTATCATCAGATAGATATGTTGTCTTAAGATTTACACTTACTACAATAGTAGCCTTATTTAAAATTGGAATTTTTTTATTTTATGTTGTTTATTAATTTTTTTAGTATTAATTGTATTCATATATATATCTATATATATATGTATATATATATTCTCTTTCCTTAGTTCACTTTAGATAGATTGTAATTAAATATTTCAAAAAGTTTACACCATTCAAAAATTTATTTATAATATTCTTTTCCACATATAATTTTTACACATATATCTTGTATAATTTTTATATAATAATTTTGTTTTACATCTCTTTTTATATATATTTTGTGAACATTTTGCATTTGTTTTTTTTTTTTTTGTTTTTTTTTTTAATTAATTTTTTTTTGTGTTTGTTTCTTACTTTATATATTTAATTTTTGCTTTGAAACAAAAATGCAGATTTGTAGGAAAGTCTATTGATATATTATTATAAGATAACGGGTTGGTGGTATTTGTTGTTCTTTTTTGTTTTTACTATTCATTGTAGTAATTTAAGTTTGTTTGTTTCACTTTTTTTTTATATATGCTAATTTTTCCAACTTTTTGCTTATATATTAATTTTAGTCAACCAATTAACTTGTGATTTGTTTTATCATTCTATACATATAAAGATTTTGTGTTTCGTTTGTTGAAGATTCAGTATGTCTTTCATTCTCAACATACATGTATATTTATATTTGATGTATTCATATGCATACAAGTTTACATTTATGCATAATATATTGTTATTGTATTGTTAAATCCCGTGTGGATACATTTCATGCGCATATATATATTAAAATACATATGGTAAGCATCAATTCTATATAAACCCATGTGTAGATCCCATTTTTATACACACATATGTTTATGTATATAAATATTTCGGCATTAAAGAAATATATCTTTATTAATAAGAATATTTATTTGAAAATGCATCCGGATATAATTATATACATGTAAATGTTATTAAGATATATGTGTTTATATACACATGCCCATATCAATATACACGTATGTGGATGTTTTTAAAAATTTAAAAATAGTCACTGAAGAATATTAAAAGATACGAAAACAAACATGACAATTTAAAAGTTTCATTTACAATATTGCGGCGTCGTACCCTCATTATTTGAATCTATCGGTGGAGATGCGATTTTTGGTTCACCTAAAAATAAAAAATAAAACAAATTTTAGTTACATCTTTACTAATTTCTAAAGCTAGCATAACAAAGCAGCAATGCAAAAACATATACGGTATATATTTATAATCATATGAGGATAAATGTTATATAAACTCAAATCGATCTATATAAAATTTCAAATAAATAAATAAGTAAATACAACAAAATAAATAGTAAAACAACATATATCTTCCCAAAACTGGTTTGTTTAACAAAATATAACCTCCCCCTGGATGTTTTTCTGTTTCAATTATCAAAACAAATGAATGTGATATTTGGAGGCGATATAAAAAGAACAAGTCGTTGACAACAAACTTAAATCAAATCAAGTCGACTTAAGACCGCCGACGAGACAGCACGTGCGCTTGCATATTGTGTGTGTATCCGATAGAAACGCCACAACACCTTACTGCCGGAATAGGATGAGCGGGGCTTGGTGAACATATGGTTTCGACCGCGCACATAGCACGAGCCACAATGGATATTGTGAAGGAAGCGTTTCCTGGTCCTGTAATCTCCCGTCTTGGCGATTTAGCATGGCCAGCAAGATCGCCCGTTTTAACCATTCCAGGCTACTTTCTTTGGGGCTACTTGAAGTCGCGGCTTTATGCCAACAAGCGAGTCGATTTAAAACCGCCAACGAGAGAGCACGTGCGTTTCTGCCTCGTGATCCGTACCATCGCATCAATTGTGCAATCCGTTTTGGGAATCTTGAATATACACAAGATACCCAATTGCACTATCGGTTGGGGCGAGAAGTCTTACTGTGGGATCCTAAAAAAACAAACGAATCTTCACACACGTGTCCGAGTGCAGTGCAAAGTTATCTGTGCGATTCTATGCAAATAAACTGTTCTCCACACACGCGTCTTGATGCTGTGAAAAGTGCAAGGATATACACGCAAGTGATGTGCCGTGCGGGAAAACTCTCTACGCATTCCATCCCTTGTGTCTGTTTTCCTTTTTTTCGCACCTCTGTTTGCGTCCCTCCGGCATCGATACTCTCGATGAATTTATAATCTTTGGAGAGTTTTTGGTGTCTGGGTGGCATAATGTTCGTCATTGAAGGGATGTGTCCTGGATTTCGGCACGGATCTAGTGGGGCACCTACTACAAGGACATAACACCTGTAGTGGTTGGTTTCGCTTATCTACTGCTGGTCCCGACTAGCACCCTTTCCCGAAGCGGTATTGGTTTTCTTTGTGAGGCCATTTCAATGGAACGGGAATGTCACGTCGATCTGTGTAACATTGAAGGCCTAAAATGCAATTTCTCCTCTGTGTCTGCCCACGTTGGTAACCAGAAACCAGCAATCCTTGCACATAGCGAGACACAGATAATAACTAATACAGATATTTCCGATTTTACTATATGCGTTTATAACCTAGTGCCTTTGTTCTTTCCACATCGTGGTCTAGCTACATACATACGAAGTGATATTGTTTATCACCTTCTGCCACAATATGGGCTCTGCTCCAATCCAGAATTTAATTTCTCGTGGCTAAAACTTCACGTTCGTTGATTTGTGTAACATTCGCGACTTGAGATGCAATTTCTCATCTGTGTCTGCCCACGTTTCTAACCAGAAACCAACTACCCTTGCACTTAGCGAAACCCAGGTAATTACTAATACAGATATTTCCGATTTTACTATACTCGGTTATAACCTAGTGTCTTTGTTCTTTCCACATCATGGTCTATCATGGTCATCTGATGATACCCAGTTATACAAGATCATCGAGTCACCACTTGATTCTGCGCTGCTACAATCTGACCTTGACAGCTTCTCGACTTGATGTGACAAAAATTGATTTGTACTTAACATCGCCAAATGCCAATCTATACCCTTTTCCCGTAAGCGTATTCACTCATCCTCACGTTCCTATACCCTTCATAAGCAACCCATGACCATTGACCAAGGTATTCGAGATCTTGGGATCCTTTGCTACAGCGAGCTTAACTTCCTCTCTCACATTGATGAGACGATCTGGAAAGCCAATGCTGTCCTCGGATTCGTGAAAAGATGGTGTAAGGAATTCTCCGACCTTTACGTAACTCGATCCCTTTACCTTACCCTCGTCCATCCACTGCTTGAATATGCTAGCCGGGTATGGTCGCCTTATCACAAGATCCATATCTGTAGAATCGAAAGTATTCAACATCGCTTCCTTCGGATCGCTCTTCGAAGGCTAGAATGGGAAACCCTCTTAATCGTTCCCCCTTTCATTAACCACCTCAAATTAATCAACCTCAAAACCCTTGAGAAGCGCAGGGCCGTGGCTGACATAATAGTCATTCATCGGGTCATCTCCGGCTCGGTCGACTGCGCCTACCTCCTTAACTTAAATCCTCTGAACACAAACCCTCGAAATACGCGTAATCCCCGCCTTCTCAACTTCACCCTCTTCACTATTGTCCCAAACGCTATACAGTGTTTGTTGATATCATTTATTAAATGTCAATTTGGCGAAAAACAAATTCACTATCTCGTTATATGGATATATAGGGTTTTCCAATGGGGACTTGACAACTTTTTTTCGGTAGCAAATTTTTATAATTTGCAGACGTTGTTCGTTCGTGTACTTAACCATGATGAGTATGTTGAGTTTACTGAATAAATTGACAGTGACAGTTCGATGATTAGTGAAAGGGTGCGTTCACAAATTAAATTCAAAGTTGTCAAGTGCCTATTAGAAAACCCGATAGTAATATATGTATATCCCGTAAAAGAACTAATTCAGACTTATGCTTGCTGAAAAAGTGACAATCCGTACTAAGAAAAAATCCCTTGATATGTTGTAGATTGCTCGATTCAGTTGTCAGTTAAATGGTGTGCAATACAGAAGTTAAGAAAGAACAAGCTAGATATATTTTACTGTTTCACTTCGATAAATGCGAAAATTCAAAACAGGCGGCTGATATAGTGAATGGTGTTTGTAGCCCCGAGACTGTCAGCCAATTACATGCTGCTTTAATTTCGTCGACTCCGTTCCAGTATTTTCGACGTAAGAGATGCGCCTCGCAGTAGACCTTTGTCCAAAATGCGACAAAAACATGCAAATGATCGAAATATACAGGCACTTCAGCAGTCATAGCCTCGCCTAGGAGCTAAAGAATTCCCTCAAAACAGAGCCTTAAAGCATCTGTATAAGGCTGAATCCAAAAAGCTCTATATGACGTATCGAATTTCCATCGCGAAACATTAGCCACGCGGGGGAAAATCGGCCCATATCTCAAACGATGGAGGGTGGCTGGGAACGAAAAATGATTCACATTTGATGGTATGGTAATAGCGCAGCGCAGCGACTCAAACGGTGGGCAAACCTAAACCAAGGCCAATGAGGGTTGGTTGTGGAATTGGTGGGGCTAAAAATAAATCACCTATTATGATCTTCCATACTAAATTCCGACATCTACTGTCGATTAGACCATCTCAAGTCGGCGATTATTCAGAAGCGGCCAGAATTGGCCAACAGCATAGATGATGTAGTCCATCACTGTAATATCAGGTCGCACACGTCTACAACTCGTTTTAACAGATTCAATTTATGATAAAACGGCGCAAGGAAAACACATTATTATGGAAAATTTAACAAGCCTCAGACTTGTTATATAAGGCCAAGACCGGATTCCACTTGCAGTGTCGATGATGATGAATTTATGATAAAAGACTGGCACCAAACGATTACCATTTTTTTATCATTGCAAAAAAATTGGTATCAAGATTAAATCGTGAAAATGTTTTTCGCCAACAGCGATCACATGGTTTCCATGAAAAATGCGCTAGAGGTAGAGCAAATAATTATAGAACAAAAGGGATCATATTGGACCTAAATCGGACAATCCAAAATAGTTAACGTAAAAATAATGGATTTCTTTTTCCGCAATTCCCGCATTTCTTAGATAGCCGCAATATGTCTTAGTCTTCATTACTCAAGATATTTCACGAGTCATGTGGATCTTGGTTTAAAAAAATATATATATAAAAAAATCAATATGATAAAAACTTAAACTAATAACTTTGCCCGTAAAAATAAATTATGATGGAAGCTTAACAAGACTCGAGACTTGCTTAATAACGCCAAGACCGGATCCCGGTTGTAGTGCCAATGATGATGATGATGAAAAACTAAAACAAACACTGTGTTTTGGATGTGTGGCTGATGGCCCGGACTGACCCGGAGATAAGTCATGATGGCACCTTCTGATATAAAAATTCCGGAGGTAAACTCGTCTCCCATTCGGATCTCCGGGGGGGACTGTCAGGGGAGACATCATGCAGATATCATGATAAATAATGGAACTTTAAGAGATCGCATAACCGGGTTAGGTCTCGAGGCACTGCTCACGCTCGACTGGTGACGGCATTTTGTAACATCAGGGGCATCGGTTTCACCAATACCAATGTAAACGCCGTCCACCAATATTTGCAAACAACGTAACCTGATATCCTTGCCCTAACTGAGACCCAGGTCTATTCGTCAACTGATTCCACATATCTTCGTTGCTCAGGATACGACTTACATTCGAGATTCCGTTTTAAGGGCGGAGTCTGCGTCTTCGCGCGGTCCGATCTGGCTTGCCAGAGGATGGAGGCGTTGGAACCCAATAATATGGACATCATATGGTTGAGGGTCGTGTTGATTCTGTTAAATTTCTTTGTCTTTACCGCTCCCTGAATGACGATCGACCGGCGACATTTTTTGAACATCTTTCACATACCGTCGACTGGATAGAGGTCAACCACCCAGCTTCTGAAATTGTTGTCCTTGGCGATTTTAATGTGCACAATTCCAGCTGGTTGTTACATTCTAACAGAACCGACGAGCCTGGGAGGCTGGCGGAGATGTTTGCTGTAAGCCGCAACTTGACTCGACTCGTACCGGATCCCCGAGGCGTTTATGCGAACACCCTGGATCTGTTTTTTACATCCGAACCGAATATTTATATCGTAGAGGTTTCTGCGCCATTGGGAAACTCAGATCACTGCTTGGTATCTGTCTCGCAACCACTTGCATATCAAGCGTATAACCGGCCTAGGCAGCTTCGCCATGTATGAAAGTATGGGGCTGCTAACTGGGACGATTTGCGAGATTTTTTCGCATCCCTTACATGGTCGGAGGTGTGCTTCGGAAACTTCGATGTTAACGATTGCGCGGAGTCGGTATCAAAGATTATGCTTCTTGGGATGGAGATGTATATTTCACATTCCAACAAACGAAGTTCGTCTGATAAACCTTGGTTTGATAAAAAATGGGAGCTGATTACAACGGCAAAAAATAGAGCTTTTAAGCAATGGCGCTCCAATCCCACCGATGTTAACAGAACGAATTTTGTTAGAATCAGAAACGCGTGCAACCAGGCTATTGATACCCCGAAGAAGGCTCACAACGACAGGGTGATCAATAAGCTCCTTCGGTGCCCAACTGGTTCGCGCTCCTTCTGGTCAATGGCAAAAGCTGTCAGCGGTAACTTCACATCCTCCTCTCCCTCCGTTGGTGACAGACAGCGGGATGTTAGTCAGGAATTCAAAGGATAAAGCTAATGTGTTCGCGAATTTATTTTTCGCGAATTCAGAACTCAATCTCGGCCTTTTTTGGCCACCTGTGATCTCACCGGTATGGTCTTCCATGTGGGATGTGAGATTTCGTCCGCGCACAATTCAACGCATTCTACGTGAACTGGGTTGTAGGAAGGCAACCGGCCCGGATGGAATACCAGCAATCATCATCATCATCATCGGCACTACAACCGGGAACCGGTCTTGGCCTTATTTGGCAAGTCCTGAGGCATGTTAAATTTTCCATAATGATTTGTTTTTTCCGGGCAAGGTCATTAGTCTTGCGCCAAATAAAGAATAATAATAATAATAATAAATGTATTATATACCAGCAATAGTCCTTAAGAACTGTGCTCCAGAACTATCGCCGGTTCTTGGCAGACTCTGATCTTATGCACGGAGGACCTTTTCTGCCTGCTGGAAAATCGCGCGAGTTCAGCCAATCCCAAAGACGGGGAAAAAGGGTCTCCCACAAAATTACCGTCCGATAGCATTACTGTATATTTTATCTAAGGTAATGGGAAAAGTCATCAATATAGAGTTGGTTAAGTATTTGGAGTACAACCGACTCCTGAATGATCGTCAATACGGATTCCGTGGCAGGCGGCTCACCGGAGACCTTTTGACACTTATAACCGATATATGGACATCTGCGTTGTTGTTTTGGACGGCGAGTGTTCGGATTTGTATCCTGTTAATTCTAAGGTGCCCCAAGGTTCTATTTTGGCTCCAACCTTGTTCTTGCTTCACATAAATGATTTGTTGGAGACAACGGATAACAAAGTGTTCAGTTTGCGGATGATAGTACGCTTGTTTCCTCCTTTTCGAGTGTTCGGCCTATTGGTGCATCTGCGTCGCATCAGCTGAGATGCAGGCAGATTGACTCTCTGAATCAGGATCTAGATAGGGTCCTGCAGTGGGGAGGGGCCAATCTTGTCGACTTCAATGCAGCGAAGACACAATATACAACATTCACAAGAAAAGTGGATCATCGGTTCCACAGCTGATGATGAATGGCCAGGCCCTCGAATTTGGAGAACCTTGAAATTGCTCGGCATCACGGTCTATGGGAATGTATCGTGACATAAACACGTGTCGAGTATCGCCAGGTCAGCGTCAGGAAAACTGAGCTATCGTTTTAGAGCCAAGAAATATTTTACTCAGGCCCAATTTCTTCTGCTGTATAAATCCCAAATTAGACCCGCGCTCGAATATTGTTCTCATGTTTGGAGCTCGGCTCCTAAACATACCCTCGACCTACTTGAGAGTATACAGAAACGAGCGATCCGCCTGATCGGGGACTCGGCGCTGACGTCGGGACTACAGTCGCTATCACATCGAAGGCGCGTAGCCGACCTCTGTCTGTTTTACAGATATTATCACGGCTGCTGTTCTTCGGAGATTCTTGGTATTGTTCCACACAATTCGGCTTATATGTGCTCCACAAGACAATCCGACGGATCGCACCCGCTTGTGGTTCATCTCCCGACGGCGCGAACATCCCTGCATCAGAACTCGTTCCGTTACAGAGCGGGGAGGCTGTGGAACTCCATTCCCACGCGAGTGTTCCCGGAGTGTGACAACCTGCAACTGTTCAAAAAGAACTGCAACAGTTATTTGATGGAATCTCGGGGCGCCCTCTCGGTGCTATAGTCTAATAAATAAAAAAGTAAAATAAAAAATGTCGGTTTCCTCGAATTTTCACTCAAATCGAAACCAACGAACATATGCCGATACATGAAAATAAGTAATTAAGGGGTATCCAGGTATAGAGGTCAAAAAAAAGCCAATTTTGTCGTTTTTTTTTCGAAAAAAAACTGTTATTAATATATATTGTTGCAAGAGACGAAGTGTTGAAATTAATTTGTTCATTAAATATTATGCACAAACAAGCAAGTTATAAGTAAAAGAGATCAACCTAAAAAAAAAAAACAGAAAAACAAAAAAAATTTGCGGGATGCAGTGTAGAGCCTCTGTTACCTCTTTGAAGCTAGTATCCACCATTAATCGCGCAAACATTAAATATCGTGATATCAATCCAATATCAAACAAATTGAACTAAACGTTCAATTTGCTCATATTGAATTTAACTTAAATCCAAGACGTGATAAGCAAACCATATGTTCAACACGCAAAATCACCTGGTCCCAAATATGTGGACCAGATAACCAATTTTCAAGTAAAGTTGGTGAGACTCATAAAATGCGCGTCTGCACTTTTATGATCCTCTAATGGTTTGTTTACCCAGACCATTTCCCACAGGCAACATCCTTTTCCATTCTCCTTGCCCAAGTTGAAAAAAACAACTTGCGCAATAAAACGAACCACACGTTCGTTTTATCGCCCACCGACATTGAGGATCTTAAATGTGCATTAGCAAGATCCTCTGTTGGTTTTTCCTTTGTGTTTCCTATCTAGATTCTAAGCCGGGAAAGACAAAGAAAGGAAATGGCGGCTGGCAAAAGGACATACCCTTCGATCTGCACGAAAAGTCTTCGTTCGGGGAGACGAAGGAAAAAAGGAGTTGGTTGGTTCTAGAATTTTGACCGAGACAGTCTTAGGATAGTGCGTGGAGGGAGTGAGATTAAAACGGATAATTTGTTGAGTCACAGTGAAGAGCGTTTTAATGAGAAAGGCCAAGTGTAATTTATTGAATAAGACTTTGTTTTAATTCAACCATTAACGAAAGAAAAATCAAAGAGTGTCTTTGTTGAAATGAGTACTAAGATAGTAACATTAAAGTTTAGTTAAATAAAGAAAAAACAAAGTGTTTTATTTCAAATGTGTGTCGAGTGAATGTGGTGTGCAAACATAACACCTTGTCGGATGACCCGTAATGTGTACATGAGACACAAATAATAATGAATAAGTTTAAAACGGAGGAAGTTAGAGTCGCCAATACAGACTAACTTCCTCCGTTTTAAACTTATATAATAACAGACGATTTTAACTTTACAATATACATAATAATGAATAACTAACAGTAGAGGGTGGACTATAAAATTTTGCAAATGGACACACTTGATTTCTTAAAAACCGCTACAGGGAGGTGTGTGCAAGTGGCGGGGAATTGTTTATTACGTTGTTGTTGGAATTGTAAATACGTTTATCACGCCCCGCAACTCGCGCGCCTCTCCCTCTTTTTAAGAAATCCAGTGCTGCCATTTGCAAAAATGTATGGCCTACCCTATATATAAGAATAAATAAAATTAAATATACAAAATAAATATATAAATCAAAATAAAATTATATAAAATGAAAAAATTACAAGGAACTACATATATGTAACAATGTACAATATCAATAGCATTAAATATACAACATAAATACTAATAAATATATAAACAAAAATAAATAAATAAATAAATGAAAATAAATATATAAGCAAAAAGATAACTTAATAAATGAAAATAAGTAATTAAGAAGAATAGGTAAATAGAAACAACCAAATAGATTAAATGAGTATATGAGATACACATAATAATAAATAACCAACGGTAGATATATAAGAATAAATAAATTTAAGTATACGAAATAAATATACAAATCAAAATAAAAGTAAATAAAATGAAAAAATTACAATAAATGTACAATATTAATTGCAATAAATATATGTTGGACATCTAATGTTCTACATTAGTGTACATCCGATGCGCACCCCGGCGACAATGAAATTGGTTGAACCTGACGAACATCCACCATTTTGCATTTCGTCCAGTTGCAAAGGCTTCCTGATGATGTACGTGCACATCAACACTCTCTTTCATCAACTAGCCGCTTCGGCGCACGTCCATCCAACAACGTGGTATCCTCCCTTCGCCTCTACTACCCTACAACAGGTTATGGGCCCAGGCATTCACCCGAGCACTGCGAAATAGAGTCACGGTTGGATAAACGCGTGGAAAATCTACAAACAACACAGGTAAGCTAAATTCTCGTCTATCAACAAAATGGCGTCATCCACAGCGAGCATCGAACAACTGCGGAAGGATAATTTCGACACTTGGAAGCTGCAGATGGAGGCGATCCTAGTAAAGAACGACGCATGGGGCTATATGACTGGAGAAATCGTGAAACCTGAATCGACGGAGGCGCGGACAGGCGAGGTCGAGCAGTGGAAAACAGGAGACAGGAAGGCTAAGGCAGACATCATACTAGCGATCGGACCATCTGAAGTCAAGATCATTAAAGGGTGTGAAACTTCCCGAGAGGTATGAGAGAAACTCATCTCCTTGTGCGAGTCAAAAGGTCCGGCCAGGAAAGCCAGTCTACTAAAGAGACTGACGCTTCATCTAAAGAGCGATCACGACGACGTGCGAACACACTTAAGTGACTTCTTTGACACCGTCGATAAATTGAACGACATGGAAATCGAAATCAACGACGATCTGATATGCATCATGCTCCTGTATAATCTCTCCCCGAAGTTCGAGAACTTCAGATGCGCCATAGAATCCCGAGACGAGTTACCTTCACCGGAGGCGATACGAATCAAGATAATCGAGGAAAGCGACGCCAGGCGCACCAACGAAGGACATGAAGCCGAGGGCGCGATGGCCGCCAAACAACGCGACACGAGGACGGAGGATAAACGCCATGGACATAATCACCCCGGAAACCGACAAAATCTTTCCTACAAATGCTGCCATTGCGGAAAAGCCGGGCACAAGGTCGCCGAGTGCCGCTCTCTCAACAGAAAAGGACCGGGATCTTCTAAGGATCGAGGAAAGGAAAACAAGACGTACAACTACGGTACAAGTGTCCTAGCTTAAACCAACTCTGCAAAACACGGATTTCAGGCTTTTAAGTCGACTGTCAGTAAGGGGTGGTGCCTGGACAGCGGAAGCACATCCCACATGTCGAATAACACCGAAGCATTCGAAGGATACAACGAAATTCATCCGATGAAACTCAACCTTGCCAACAGTGCCTCAACCGACATCAGCGGACGAGGCGACATAAACATCATCACCCAGTACAAAGGCAAATATCGAAACGTAAAAGTGGATAACATTCTACACGTCCACGATCTGCGGGCGAATCTAATGTCTGTGAGCAAAATCGCTTACAGAGGATTCACAATCACTTTCGATAATAAAGGAGCGAAAGTAACGAACTCAAAAAGGGAGGTCATCTTCGAGGCTGTAAGGAAAAACGACCTGTACTTCGTTCCAGCAAGCCTGAAAGAAACCCACGCAGCCGCCGCTACAACTACCCCGGATGTATCACTCCTGGAAACCTGGCACCGGAGACTGGGTCACTTGAATATTAAGGATTTAACTTCGAGCCACAGAAACGGGACTATACGACGAATGTTTTTCAGGCAGCCCACTCAAGTCATGAAGTGCGATATTTGCGCTCTCGGAAAACAATGAGGCTTCCATTCCCGAAGGAGTCAGCACGAAAAACCGGCATATTGGACCTGGTTCACACCGGCGGGCTATTGAGCATCAAAACAATGAGCAGGTCTGTATACTTCGTCACGTTCATCGACGATTGTTCTAGGTGGTGCACAGTGAAAATGATCAAAAGCAAGAGCGAGGTTTTAAACGCCTTCAGAGAATTTAAACCGTTTGCCGAAAAACAGACTGGAAGGAAGATCAAGAGCTTACAGTCTGACAACGGGACCGAGTACGTCAACCACGAATTCAATACCTGCTTAAGGAAAAACGGCATCCACCACAGGCTATCAGTGACTCACACACCTCAGCAAAACGGAGTAGCCGAAAGAAAAAACCGGACCCTGGTGGATATGGGTAGATGCCTCCTCATACAAGCAAACCTGGACACAAGATTTTGAAGAGAAGCAGTCAACACAGCAAACCACATCAGAAACAAATGTCCGACCAACACAATCAACGGAAGAACACCATACGAAGTGTGGACTGGAAACGCTCCAAACGTAGGCCATTTTCGTGAATTTGGATGTGTTGTCTACTCGCTAGAACGAGGACCATGGAAAGGAAAATTCCGCCCAAGGTCCAAAAAGGGGATTTTCGTCGGCTACGCTGACAAATCGAAAGCGTACAGGATTTGGCTCCCCGACGAACGAAGAATCGAAATTACGAGGGACGTGAAGTTCTTCGAAAAACATAACGACCAGAGTCCCGCCTCCAACGATTTTCGCCCAACAAACGACGAATCTAATACTGAAAGTGCCACGGTCGAATTCATCACACCGGATACAATACATAACGAAACCATGGCGAGAGATGAACAACTCGAAGTAACAAGAAATGAAGCAACCGGGCAACCAACAACCCCAACCAGCAGATCTGACACAATCATCACAAGAAGAGGACCAGGAAGACCACGGATACAAGGGACTGGACTCAGGGGAAGATCTCGAAAACTATTTCAAGAATGCGACATCTCTTCGGAGACCGCGGGAGCAGCCGAAGTTCCTATAAAAGAAGCAACGCGCGGTCCAGACTCCGAGGAGTGGATAAATGCCATGGCGCAAGAAATCGGGGCGATCATCAGAAACGACACTTGGACTCTGGTAGATCGGCCGAAACAAGACAAAGTGATCGGCAGCCGTTTTGTCTTGCGGAACAAATCGAATCCCGACGGTACGCTAGAACGAAAAAAGGCACGCATCGTTGCACAAGGATTCTCCCAAGTACCCGGAATTGGCTACACCAGACGTTCGCTCCAGTTGCAAGAATGAACTCCATTCGAATTACGGCCGCCCTAGCCGCTCAACACAACATGAGCATCCGCCACCTTGATGTTGCAACGGCCTATCTAAACGGCGAGCTCGACGAGACAATTTACATGGAGATCCCCAAACACACCGACGTTGCCCTGGAGAAATTAATTCAATCCGGAAAAGGCAGAGAAAACATTAAAGCAAAACAAATGCTAACGCAACTGCAAAAGGGGAATAAGGTATGCTTGCTAAACAGAGCTCTATATGGACTTCGCCAAGCAGGACGACAATGGCACACGAAGCTGAGCAGTGAGCTCAAACGCCTCCTTCTTTGAAGGAAAAGGAAAGGACATACTACTGGTCACCGTATACGTGGACGACATTTTAGTTTCCTCGCAAAGCACAGCAAAGTTCGAGGAACTATCGAAGCAACTCTCAAAAACATTCAACACAAAGGACCTCGGCGAAATAAAGCATTGTCTTGGAATCGAATTTCATCGAGACAAGGAAGAACTGCGGATGACTCAAACCAAATACATATCCGAAGTCCTAGACCGTTTCAACATGACCGACTCGAAGCCCGTGAGTACACCTCTGGACAGCAGCACTATACTACAGAAAGGGAAGGAGGAACCCGACAGAAACCTGCCGTTTCGAGAGTTAATTGGATCTCTCATGTACCTGGCAATATGCACAAGACCATATATAGCCTTTGCCGTGAGCAGATTGAGCCAATTCAACAGCTGTTTCGACGAGCATCGCTGGAAAGCCGCCAAACGTGTCTTACGCTACCTGAAAGGCACGGCGAACATCGGGTTATCCTATAAAACGAGCGGGAAATGTCTCACCGGATACGCCGACGCGGACTGGGCCAACTGCCCGGACGACAAGAGATCGTACACTGGGTATGCCTTTACTCTTAACGGCACACCTGTCTCATGGGAATCGCGTAAACAAAGAACCACCGCGCTATCATCCACAGAAGCAGAGTATATGGCCATATCCGATGCGGCGAAAGAGGCCATACATCTACGAAGACTGATTAGTCAACTGGGATTCGCCTTACCAGACAAGCTGAAGTTATTCAACGACAACAACGGTGCTCGGAAGCTGGCTGAGAATCCCGTATTCCACTCCCGGAGCAAACATATCGACGTCCGACATCATTTCATCCGGGAAGCACTGGACAGCGGAACACTCTCGGTCGAATACATGCCCACGGAACAAATGGCTGCAGACATTCTCACTAAGGCCCTATCCAAACCGAAGCACGAGAGGTGTCTCGACCTCTTAAACCTGATGTACATTTTTCGCACTGGTGCGCTCATCGAGGGGAAGTGTTGGACATCAAATGTTCTACATTAGTGTACATCCGATGCGCACACCGGCGGAAACGAAATTGGTTGAACCTGACGAACATCCACCATTTTGCATTTCGTCCAGTTGCAAAGGCTTCCTGATGATGTACGTGCACATCAACACTCTCTTTCATCAACTAGCCGCTTCAGCGCACGTCCATCCAACAACGTGGTATCCTCCCTTCGTTTCTACTACCCTACAACAGGTTATGGGCCCAGGCATTCACCCGAGCACTGCGAAATAGAGTCACGGTTGGATAAACGCGTGGAAAATCTACAAACAACACAGGTAAGCTAAATTCTCGTCTATCAACAAAATGGCGTCATCCACAGCGAGCATCGAACAACTGCGGAAGGATAATTTCGACACTTGGAAGCTGCAGATGGAGGCGATCCTAGTAAAGAACGACGCATGGGGCTATATGACTGGAGAAATCGTGAAACCTGAATCGACGGAGGCGCGGACAGGCGAGGTCGAGCAGTGGAAAACAGGAGACAGGAAGGCTAAGGCAGACATCATACTAGCGATCGAATCGAAATTGCGAAGGACGTGAAGTTCTTCGAAAAACAACGACCAGAGTCCCGCCTCCAACGATTTTTGCCCAACAAACGACGAATCTGATACTGAAAGTGTCACGGTCGAATTCATCACACCGGATACAACACATAACGAAACCATGGCGAGAGATGAACAACTCGAAGTAACAAGAAATGAAGCAACCGGGCAACCAACAACCCCAACCAGCAGATCTGACACAATCATCACAAGAAGACTGTAGCGATTCTAACAGACACACACAAATTCACAAGCAAAAATAGTGAAGAACACGAACGAAAAAATCGAATAAGAAAAATACATCAGAACCGTATACCAAGCGATAAAATAAAAATAATTCACACCAGTGGAATATACTCGAGTTTGGAAATCAAATTCTAAACACGGTCAGTAGTCTGATGCTTCACTGCTTCGCTTTTCAACCGTTTCATCGTGTGTTCAATTCACCTTCTTCACTATCCTTGCTTAACACTATAAGACGACCAGGAAGACCATGGATAGAAAGGACTGGACTCAGGGGAAGACCTCGAAAACAATTTCAAGAATGCGACATCACTTCGGAGAGTGCGGGAGCAGCCGAGAGTATATGAGATACAAATAATAGTATATAACTAACAGCAGATATATAAGAATAAATAAAACTAAATATACAAAATAAATCATCATCATCATCGGCACTACAACCGGGAACCGGTCTTGGCCTTATTTAGCAAGTCCTGAGGCTTGTTAAATTTTTCCATAATGATTTGTTTTTTTCCGGGCAAGGTCATTAGTCTTGCGCCAAATAAAGAATAATAATAATAATAATAATAAATGTAAGTAAAAACTGTGAAATCATCATGCAAGCTGCAGAAGAGGTGGGCCTAGAAATAAATGAAGACAAAACAAAATACATGATTACGGCGAGAACAGGTGGACCCCAGGGAACACATAAACGTCGGAGGCAAGATATTTGGAAAAGTTAAAAAATTTAAATATCTGGGAACGATACTGATGGCCAGTAACGAAATGTCGAAGGAAATTAACAAAAGGCTACATTCCGGCAACGATAGTTGGCACGCAGTCAGTACACTGCCGAAATCCAAACTGCTATCACGTAATATAAAGCTCCATGTCTATAGAACCATAATCATGCCGATTGTACTATACGGATACGAAACATGGGCCCTTACAAAACGAAAAAAAAAAACAAATTCCGCGTATTCGAGAGTAACATTTTAAGGAGTATCTTTGGCGGTTATATGATATTACAATGGAGAAAACTTCACAACCGTGAATTGGAAGAGCTATACCGCAAACCTACAATAGTGAGAATAATCAGGTCGCGAAGATTAAGATGGGCCGGACATGTGGCAAGAATGGGCAACGATAGGACCAGGCGTAGAATTCTTGACGGTAGTCCAGCGTGAAAGAGACCGGCAGCACGGCCGCGACGGAGATGGGAGGACAATGTAAGGTTTGACCTTGAGGAGATCGAATTGGATGATCAAAATGGAAAGAGAGTGCACAAGACAGGGAAAGAGGACGGACTCAAGTCGGTGAGATTATGAACTTCCGGGTTCCTACAGGCCAATAAATAGGTAGATAGATATACAGATACATGATAATGCTCGTCCGCATGTTGCGGTGCCAATGAAAAACTATTTGGAAACACTTCATTGAGTAGTCCTACCCCACCCGCCGTATTCACCAGATCTTGTCCCTTCTGATTATCACTTATTTCGATCCATGGCACATGGTCTGTCCGAGCAGCACTTTACAACATATGAAGATACCAAAAAAATGGTTCGATTCGTGAATATCCTCAAAAGATGAAGAGTTCTTCCGACGTAGTATCCGAATGCTGCCAGAAAGATGGGAAAAAGTGGTGTCTAGTAATGGACAGTACTTTGACTAATGCCGAATATACCGTTCTTTCACAATAAATTCCTAAGCTGGAAGTCTTCAGCAGTCTCTTCACAACCTGCCTTCAAACAGGACAAGTTCCTAAACGATGGAGAAGACAGCGACTTGTGCTTATACCAAAAGGAATCAAGAATCCATCAGCGCCGTCGTCCTATCGCCCGTTGTGCATGCTAGACACAACGGGAAAACGGCTTGAGCGAGTAATTGTCACTCGCCTGGAACAATTCACTGAGGGGCTCTCTGAATGGCAGTATGGGTTCCTAGACGGTGGACCAACCGGTGAGGCACTCTGTGCTGTGCGACATCGCTCGCAATGCGATAGCTGTAGCACGATGGCTAGGAGATACGAAAAAATATTGCGTCCGAACTGCAGCACGTTATTTTAGTACCAACACTAATTGTACCTTGAAGCTAATGTTGTAAGAAAAATCAAGCTCGGTAGACTCCGGTAAGCGGGAGACCTAGCTCGAATGAGCGAAGAGAAGCCTGTGTTACGGACCTCGCGTCCATGTCCTCGCCTAACACCCACTAATTCCCTTTCACAAATTTTCCCTCTCTACCTGTAAAGGGAAGACAAGTCGTCAAGTAGCTAAACCACTTTGTGCAAATTCTACTTGGCAGAAAAATAATTTAAAAAACAGCGCTGCCGTCGAATAAAAAAATAAGGGCGAAAACAATTCGAGATTGATTCGACGTAAAACGACGAAAAAGGACTGAGGTCGAGAAAACAACTCATCAAGAATATTTTAAATAATTATCGTAAGCTTTATTTAAATTCCTTAACAAGAGAAATAGCATTCAGAAAAATAATAAAAGCACGACTGAAACGGAAAAGGCTCTTCAAGATTATCCACGACCGGAAACGCAACAGGGGAGCACTAAGCTCAACGCCCCCTGCAACCTGCCAGCAGCAGCTACAGCGACCGCTCCACGGTCATCATCATCATCGGCACTACAACCGCTCCACGGTCGCCCAAGATAAAATCAAGTAAGTCCTTTCCATTCCCTTACAATTACCCTGTAAATATATTAATATATATATATACCGTGAATATTAAATTGTGAAAATCAATGTAACGCCTGCCCGGAAAGTCCTTTGTGGCGGGATGTATGGAAGGAGACCTTGTCTGTGAGTGCCAAACTGGATGACATCGGTTCGAAATTGGGACCGGTGGAGAGATTTGGTAAATAAGACCACGACCGGATCACGGTTGTAGTGCCGATGATGATGACTAATTGTAGACCAGATGTAATTTTAGGTTGTGCAATAAGCCTGGTTTTTTATGAGCCACATGTAAATTTCACTAATAAAGAGAAATCGACGGTTCTGGGAAGTTTGTTCGCTTTGAATACAATATTAAAACCCTTTTTTACATTTTTTTTAACAGAATGTTTACTACTATTTATTGGCCTGTTGGAACCCGGAAGGATCATCATCTCACCGACTCGACTCCGCCATCGTTCCCTGTCCTGTGCACTGTCCTTTCACGTTCGACAATCCGATCCAATCTCCTCGAGGTCAAACCTTGCATTGTCCTCCCATCTCCGTCGCGGCCCATCTTAATCTTCGCGACCTGATTACTCTGACTACTGTAGGTTTGCGGTATAGCTCTTCCAATTCGTGGTTGTGGAGTTTCCTCCATTTTCCCGCCTCCTCATCATATTTACCACCAAAGATACCCGTTAAAACTTTATTCTCGAATGCGCATCATTGGAAATAAAAAACTTTAATGACGCATTTGAGGATGTAGCGGTAAACGAACGCACTATACCACGTTCCGTTTGGGAGATTTCAGCCTCGAAAATGAACTACGTGGGAAGGCCGAAATGTTAGTTGATGACAATGTTTTAAGGGCAAGGGTGGATGCGGAGCCAACGAAATCGGTGCGGGAGATTGCACAAAGCATGGGAGTATCCACAATGACATTAAGTTGACACCGTTCTCTCATAGGAAAGGTAAAGAAACTCGATAAGTGGGTACCCCACGAACTGAACGAGTCCCAAAATCTCCGGCGCTTGGAAATCTGCGCATCGCTTAGATTAAGATACCATCGACTGGATACAGATTAACCACCCAGCTTCTGAAATTGTTATCCTTGGCGATTTCATTATGCACAATTCCGGCTGGTTGTTACATTCTAACAGAACCGACGAGGCTGGGAGGCTGGCGGAGATGTTTGCTGCAAGCCACAACTTGACTCAACTCGTGGGAGAGCCAACGCGAGTAACGGATCCCCAAGGCGATTATGCGAACACCCTGGATCTGTTTTTGACATCTGAACCGAGTATTTATACTGTAAAGGTTTCTGTGCCATTGGGAAACTGAGATCACTGCTTGGTATCTGTCGCGCAACCACTTGCATATCAAGCGAATAACCGGCCTAGGCAGCTTCGCCATGTATGGAAGTATGGGGCTGCTAACTGGGACGATATGCGAGATTTCTTCGCATCCTTTCCATGGTCCGAGGTGTGTTTCGGAAACTTCGATGTTAACGCTTGCGCGGAGTCGGTATCAGAGATTATGCTTCTTGGGATGGAGATGTATATTTCACATTCCATCAAACGAAGTTCGTCTGATAAACCTTGGTTTGATAAAAAATGGGAACTGATTACAACGGCAAAAAATAGAGCTTTTAAGCAATGGCGCTCCAATCCCACCGATGTTAGCAGAACGAATTTTGTTAGAATCAGAAACGCGTGCAACCAGGCTATTGATACCGCGAAGAAGGCTCACAACGACAGGGTGATCAATAAGCTCCTTCGGTGCCCAACTGGTTCGCGCTCCTTCTGGTCAATGGCAAAAGCTGTCAGCGGTAACTTCACATCCTCCTCTCCACTCCGTTGGTGACAGACAGCGGGACGTTAGTCAGGAATTCAAAGGATAAAGCTAATGTGTTCGCGAATTTATTTTCCGCGAATTCAAACCTCGATCCCGGCCTTTTGGAGCCACCTGTGATCTCGCCGGTACGGTCTTCGATGCAGGATGTGAGATTTCGTCCGCGCATTATTCAACGCATTCTACGTGAACTGGATTGTAGGAAGGCAACCGACCCGAAGGGAATACCAGAAATAGTCCTTAAGAACTGTGCTCCAGAACTATCGCCGGTTCTTGGCAGACTCTTCCGCTTATCTTATGCACGCGGGACCTTTCCTGCCTGCTGGAAAATCGCGCGAGTTCACCCAATCCCAAAGACGGGAAAAGAGTGTCTCCCACAAAATTACCGACCGATAGCATTACTGTCTATTTCATCTAAGGTAATGGAAAAAGTCATCAATACAGAGTTAGTTAAGTACTTGGAGTGGAACGAACTTCTGAATGATCGTCAATACGGATTCCGTGGCAGGCGGTCCACAGGAGACCTTTCGACTCTTATAACCGATATATGGACATCTGCGATTGAACGGCATGGTGAGTCAAGTGTGGTTGCATTGGATATCTCCAAGGCTTTTGACCGCGTCTGGCACGGGGCATTGCTGAGCAAACTTCGTTCATATGGACTTTCCCAACAGCTTTGCGACTGGACGAGGCGCTTCCTCGAGAATCGATCGATCCGGGTTGTTGTGGACGGTGCGTGTTCAAATCTGTATCATGTTAATTCGGCGGTGCCCCAAGGTTCTATTTTGGCTCCAACCTTGTTCTTGCTTCACATAAATGATTTGTTGGAGACAACGGATAACAAAGTGTTCAGTTTGCGGATGATAGTACGCTTGTTTCCTCCTTTTCGAGTGTTCGGCCGATTGGTGCATCTGCGTCGCATCAGCTGAGATGCAGGCAGATTGACTCTCTGAATCAGGATCTAGATAGGGTCCTGCAGTGGGGAAGGGCCAATCTTGTCAACTTCAATGCACCGAAGACACAATATACAACATTCACAAAGAAAAGTGGATCATCGGTTCCACAGCTGATGATGAATGGCCAGGCCCTCGAGGCTGGGGAAAGTTTGAAATTGCTGGGCGTCACGGTCTGTGGGAATGTATCGTGACATAAACACGTGTCGAGTATCGCCAGGTCAGCTTCAGGAAAACTGAGCTATCGTTTTAGAGCCAAGAAATATTTTACTCCGACCCAACTTCTTCGCCTCTATAAATCCCGAATTAGACCCGCGCTCAAATATTGCTCAAGTCGAGAAATATTTTACTCCGGCCCAACTTCTTCGCCTCTATAAATCCCAAATTAGACCCGCGCTCGAATATTGCTCTCATGTTTGGAGCTCGGCTCCTAAACATACCCTCGACCTACTTGAGAGCGTACAGAAACGAGCGATCCGCCTGATCGGGGACTCGGCGCTGACGTCGGGACTACAGTCGCTATCACATCGAAGGCGCGTAGCCGACCTCTGTCTGTTTTACAGATATTATCACGACTGCTGTTCTTCGGATATTCTTGGTATTGTTCCACACAATTCGGCTTATATGCGCTCCACAAGACAATCCGACGGATCGCAGCCGTTTGTGATTCATCTCCCGACGGCGCGAACATCCCTGCACCAGAACTCGTTCCGTTACAGAGCGGGGAGGCTGTGGAACTCCATTCCCACGCGAGTGTTCCCGGAGCGTGACAACCTGCAACTGTTCAAAAAGAACTGCAACAGTTATTTGATGGAATCTCGGGGCGCCCTCTCGGTGCTACAGGTTCGCCTCTCCCGAGAGAAGTCTAATATAAAAAAAAAAACCGTCGCGGCCGTCCTGATGGTCTTTTTCCCATTGGTCTACCGTCAAGAATTCTATGCACGGTCCTATGGTTTCCCTTTCGCGCCACATGTCCGGCCCATCTTAATCTTCGCGACTTCATTACTCTCAGTATTGTAGATTTGCGGTATAGCTCTTCCAATTCGTGGTTGTGGAGTTTCCTCCATTGTCCTGCCTCCTCGTCATATTTACCTCCAAAGATCCCTCTTAAAACTTTATTCTCGAATACGCGGAATTTGTTTTCTTCCAGTTTCGTGAAAGCCCATGTTTCGCATCCTTATAGAGCAATCGGCATGATTATGGTTCTATAGACACGGAGTTTTATGTTACGTGATAACAGTTTGGATTTCAGCAGTTTACTGACTGCGTGCCAACTAGCGTTGGCGGAGTGTAGTCTTTTATTAATTTCCTTCGACATATCGTTAATGGCCGTCAGTATCGTTCCCAGATATTTAAATTCTTTAACTTTTCCAAATATCTTCCCTCTGATGTTTATATGTGTTCCCTGAGGTCCACCTGCTCTCGCCGTAATCATGTATTTCGTTTTGTCTGCATTTATTTCTAGGCCCACCTCTTCTGCCGCTTGTATGATGATTTCACAGTTTTTATATACGGTTTCTAGATTATCGCCTAGAACGGGTATGTCATCCGCATATGCGAGCACTTGTGTGACGCGGTTCAGGGATGATCCAGCCATGTTGTCGTCTTGTACCTTTATTGATGACATACCCAAGCACAAGGTTAAAAAGACATGGTGAGAGAGAGGCCACCCCCCCTGTTTTACTCCGTCACGGACTTCAAATTGTTCTGAGAGGTGGTTTTCTATTCTAACTCGCCCTTTGTTTTCGTTCATGAAAATTTGAATGCACGGAATATATGACTGGTTAATAACAAGTGAGAGTTTTTTTTTTAAGAAAAATGAAATGGAGTACCTTAGATGAAAACAATGCCTTAAGGAGTAAATAAAGACGAAAAATAAATGTACCAAACACACCGAAAAAGAGGTAAAGGCAAACTAATCAATAACAATTAGTTATCTACAAAAAGAATGCAAACAATGCAACGCGAGGGAAGGTAGAGAAGAATAAGTTAAACCAAAAAGTGTACAAAACAATGAAATACAACAAAATTAGTTTTTAAAAAAAGAGTATATTTAATTAAAAAGAAATACAATGACAGCAACATAAATAAGCATACAATTTAAGAATACTACGTTTACATGTTCGATATTCGATGACTCGACACATTTCAAACCAGCATCCAACTTCACTAGCTTAACTCCCATTTTAAATTCATATTTTAATGCTTTGTCTAGTTGGGAATTATTTGAAATAATATAAACGTTTGCTGTCAGTACAGTTAAGTAAGTTGTTAGATGGATTGCAAACGTCTATATAATAAGGTGTGCTAATACCCTTATAGGATCAAAAAAAAAAAAGGTTCGGCTTGAGACGAGAAGAAAAGACGGAGAAATAGGAAGAAAGGATAGAAATGACGAAGTAAGTGCCAAAATCGTTGGTTCTATATGCTTACAAACCTCTGCAAAGATGAAAAAAAAGATACGATGATGTTGAACACACCTACCAAACATGCTCACCATTGTACTAAATAGCTACACAAATTTGTAGATCCACACATGAAGCAGTGATATTACCTTTATCAGCACAATGATGGTGAGACACATGGAACGGGAGGTTTTCGACACTTTCACCCACGGCAATAAAATCTAAACGTCACGTAGGAGAGACTCCCACATAAGATTCAGCGCACGTTGATCTATGAAAAAGGCCCAGAAAAATGGTTGAAAAGAAAATCACCTCGATGTGATAGAAAAATCCAATGGAACAACTAGACACAGAGCTTCAGGAAAAACTGGTGAAGTGATTAACAAAAACATGCAATCCTACCACGTCACACAAAATCCCTTTGGTGTGCGCGTTAGTGTAGAAAAAATAAATAAAAAAAAGGTCACAAAAACCCAACTTGGGACAACAAATCAGTATATCGGTGGGACGCAGGAATAGCTAAAATATGATCAACAAATCACAAAGCTTACAACAAGGATCCAAGCCTTGTGACAATTATTCAAACCTACATGCGGAATCTACCAATAAATGGAAGAAGTCGAGGAATATAATCCGCAAAAGTAAACATATGGCATTCCACGTCGCAAGGGATAAACGAAATCATATTCCATGCGGCAATGTTACTGATGAAGAGATACACTACATCAATAGTAGCAAAATGACAAAGAACAAACGTACCATCTCCAGAAGCGTCACTGCTCTCTTCCCGCAGAGTGAAGAGACAGATCCTTAATTGGAATATCACAGCGGTGAAGTGACAATACCTCCAGTAAGCAGGGAGTTGGTACTTAAAGTGTTAAGGTTCGTTAAAAACAACAACATGCCAGGATTAGATGGATTCCTTAATGCTATGGTGAAGACTGCCTAACTACAAACCAGGACTTTTCAACAGTCTTTTTGCCAACTGTCTTCAAACTGGAGTTTTGCCGTAATAACGGGAAAAACCATCACTTATCCTCATACCTGAGAAGGCCATACAACCAGGCACTTCGTCGTCATACCATCCGCTGTGTATGATAGATACAACATGCAAAGTATTCCGGATACTTTCCGAATTATAATATACAATATGGTTTCAGGACAAACAAAATCAACAAGTAAAGCTATTGTGTGTGACGACATCGCCGATAATGCGATGGCTGTGGCACGATCGCTAGGAGAAACCAAAAGGTTCTGTGCAGTGGTGACATCAGATGTCCAAAACTCATTCCCTTTGGCAAAAAAAAAAGATCGGGTAAAACTGTATCCGCTATCTGTGACATCGACCACAACGCGATAGCCGGGACGTAATGACTTGGAGAACCCAACAAGTACTGACCAGGGGTGACATTAGATGTCAAAGGCACAAAGTGACAATAATAGCCAGCAAGTTCTCTGATAAAACAATGCTTTATGAAAAAGACAATGGTCCATAAAAGTATGAAATAAGTTCGGCTGTGTCTCAGTGATCTTTAGTGAGACCGCTGTTACGGAATATTATGTATGATGATGTCTTCAGACCTTGCCCGGAAAAAACAAATCATTATGGAAAATTTAACAAGCCTCAGGACTTGCTAAATAAGCCAAGACCGGTTCCCGGTTGCAGTGCCGATGATGATGGTGATGATGTCCTCAGAATCAATGTGTGAGAATCACTTGGTATGCAGATGATTTGGCGATAATGGCCGCAGCCACATAGAGGGGTGACCTGAGGAATATTTGTGTCCATACAATTCCAGAGAATTAAATGCAGAATAGAAATGATTGGCCTTTAACTAGCCGCACATACGACGGAGGTATTTTAAATAAGCAGCCGAAAAAAATTGAACACCTAGATATATAAATAAAGGAACACACCTATCAGATCCACTTCGTTTATAAAATATCTCCGTGATAACCTTGGCAGCAAATTGCCCTTCGCGGCACACGAATGTATTAGCGAAGCTGCTACTCAGTGCTAACCAGACTGCCACCCAATGTTGAAGCACCGCGGACCCACACTAGGAAATACATAACCAGCGTCAACAATTTCATTGTTATGAACGCAGCATATATATTAACGGATGCTGTCCAATATAACTCGTATAGGAGTAAATTCTATAAGCTCTTTTTTTTTTATTGCTACCCCGAGATGTCCCCAAATAACTGTTGCAGTTCTTTCGAACAGTTGCAAGGTTGTAACGCTCCGGAAACATTCGCGCGGGGAGGGAATTCCATAGCTTCCCCGCTCTGTAACGAAACGAGTTCTGATGCAGATGTGTTCGCGCCATCGGGTAATTTTCATTTTTCACTCACTCTTAAAGGACGACACTTGACTGGCTTTTTTCTGCTCCGTCCATGATCGAGGAAAATCCTGTCCCATATCTGCTGTGTTCATACCCAGTCATACCCGTGTCAGCGTCGTTACGTGGGTAGTCGTTAGGGCGATAGGGATCAATTTTTTTTTTTTGTATTACACTTCTCTCGGGAGAGGGGAACTTATAGCGCCGAGTGGGCGCCCCGAGATGCCACCAAAAAACGGTTGGAGTTCCTCTTGAACAGCTGCAAGCTTTAACGCTCCGGGAACACTCGCGTGGGAAGAGAGTTCCACAGCTTCCCCGCTCTGTAACGGAACGAGTTCTGTTGCAGGGATGATCCCGCCGCCGGGAGATGAACGCAAAGTGGTTTTTTTTTTAATTATGCTTTTCTCGAGCGAGGCAAACCTATAGCGCCAAGTCGGCGCAGTCGAGCAGAGCTCCAAACATGACAGCAGTATTGCTTTAGTTGGTAAGAGATTAAACAGAATTTAAACTGACAATTTCGGGTAATATTTGTACATGGTAGTATTGTAGCGAGCTTATGGTTCGCTGGATTAATTATTTTAACAAATAAGAGCCGTTAACTCGATTCTCTTTGCAAACACTTTACTAGTCTGTTAATAACAACCGTTAATTTTACCGTTCACAACGATTTCTTGACATCGCTTCCTTACTTATCGCTTGCTTACTCTGCTTACTTCTTACTCTGCGTGCGACGTATTTATACAATTTTTCCTCATTCTGAGTCGGTGTTTTGTTTCCGTCCGTTCCATAGCATCGAATTCTCTAGAATATTCTAGTACTCATTGTCATATGCGTCACAGTATTATATTTATTTCCTCGATAGTATAGTGGTTAGTATACCCGCCTGTCACCCGGGAGACCGGGGTTCGATTCCCCGTCGGGGAGCCCCTGACCCAAGACTAATGACCTTGCCCAGACAAAATAAATCATTATGGAAAATTTAACAAGCCTCAGGACTTGCTAAATAAGGCCAAGACCGGTTCCCGGTTGTAGTGCCGATGATGATGATGATGATGATTATATTTATTTTGTAGATTGCTAAGACTGTTGTGAACAACTGATAGAAATTTCACGATATTTTTTGTGTTGTTAGGTTAGAAATTGCCCCCCGCTTGGTAGAAACCTTGACGTGGTACCGGGGCTTAAACTACAGTGAATCAGTCAGGCTATGCTGACGGAAGCATATGCTTTCAGTAGAGCCACCCATGTCAGACAGGCTAGCGAGGAATAATACACAATGGTCTACCACCCCTAATCTAGGGTGGTACGCGTCACCGTGCCCATTGGATGGTTTGCAGCCAGGGGTATAATCATCATCATCGGCACTACAACCGGTAACCCACGTGGCAAGCGGGTATACCGGCTGTATTATAACGGCGCTTGTCTGACACCGGGTCGAATCAGAGCAGCAAGCATACCTTACCATATCAAAAAGGGGCTCTGATATAGCGGACTATTTAAAACCCCAAGACTCGTGGGAACAAGGATTTTTTTTTTTTTTATTATTTTTTTTTAGACTTCTCTCGGGAGAGGGGAACTTATAGCGCCGAGTGGGCGCCCCGAGATGCCACCAAATAACTGTTGCAGTTCTTTTTGAACAGTTGCAGGTTGTAACGCTCCGGGATCACTCGCGTGGGAAGGGAGTTCCACAGCTTCCCCGTTCTGTAACGAAACGAGTTCTGATGCAGGGATGTTAGCGCCGTCGGGAGATGAACCACAAACGGGTGCGATCCGTCGGATTGTCTTGTGGAGCGCAATCATAATACAAAAAACAAAGTATGCGTAGGTATGATGAGCCGACACTACCATAAGGGAACAAATCATCAAGAAAACATCGACTCGGGAAAAAGAAGACGTAGGGAAAAACGGAAAAAGCGGGATATACGCGTCGGCACGTAGAATGTTCGAACAAACGCCAAACAATATAAAATGGACATCGTCGCGCTTCAGGAAGTCCGGCTCCCACATCAAGTAATCGAAACTAACGAGTTTACACTGGCGTGTGGAGGTAACGGTACACATAACTTCGGAACCGTCTTCATCATAAGCAAGAAGATTACGCCCCATGTAAAAGATGTGAAATTTATTAATGACCGAATGTCGGTGCTAAAAATACAGGGACCATGGTGCAGTATACACGCCTGTCACGTGGGAGACCGGGGTTCGATTCCCCGTCGGGGAGCCTCTGGCGCAAGACTAATGACCTTTCCCGGAAAAAACAAATCATTTTGGAAAAATTTAACAAGCCTCAGGACTTGCTAAATAAGGCCAAGACCGGTTCCCGGTTGTAGTGCCGATGATGATGATGGTGGTGCAATTATATATTTATAACCGTACACGTCCCAACAGAATCTACCGACGAAGAAACGAAGGACACGTTCTACGAGACCCTAGAGGAAGTATTTGATGGGGTCTCATCATTCGATGTTAAAATCCTCCTCGGGGACCTCAATGCGAAAATTGGAATGGAAGATGTCTTCCAATCAACTATAGGTAAAGAAACCCTACACGACGTTTCAAATGATGATGGAATTCGAATTATCACGTTCCCAGCTTCAAAAAACCTGGTAATGAAAAGCACGACGTTCAAGCACAAGCAAATTCATAAAGCCACATGGATATCAACCGACGGCGTAACGCGTAACCAAATACACCACTTCCTCATAGACAAAAGACACCACTCGAATATCCTTGAAGTAAGATCATATAGAGGAGCAGATTGCGACTCCGATCATCTTCTAGTGATGGGCAAAATCAGAAGTCGGTTCGCAGCAAACCCACATGGGCAGTCACGGCAGACGAGCAAAGAGTTCGACATTGATAAACTAAAAGACCTGCGCAAAAGGGCTGAATATCAAGATGAACTAACGAATAGATTTAGTATCCTAGAGAATGGGAGCAGTGATAGGAAGCCAATAGTGTGGACACTAAATGGGCATCGACCAGAGACACAATAAAACAAACAGCCCAAAAGGTATTAGGATTTAAGAAAACAACTAAGTCCAAACCTGGGTTTGACGATGAGTGCAGGGCGAAGATCGAAGAACGTAAACGACTCAGTTGATCCACTTAGAAAGATATGATGAAGTTAACGCAGAAAGATACGCGACAATTCGGAAAGAGACAACGAGACTTGTCAAACGCAAAAAAACACTAATGGGAGAAGACTCGAATCGATATAATCCTAGAAAATGCCAGAGCAAAGAACATCAGAGATATGTATGCCGGTATAAACTCAATTAGAAATGGCTACCGAGAAGAGCCAAAAAAAAATTCGAGACACAAACGGCTGTCTGGTCGCAGAAACAAACAATATCGTGGTATGATGAAAACAGTACTTTCAAAATGTGCGCACCCATCAACCACAAATAAACGCACCAGGCGTTCATACAGTCGAGCTTCAGATCCTAGAGCCATCTTTCAACGAAGTTGTAGACGCAATAAATCGATTGAAAAACAACAAGGCTCCCGAAGTCGACTGCATACCAGCAGAGCTTATGAAGCATGGAGGAGAGGCAACCCCTCGAAAGATCCATCAACTCATCAAAACGATATGGGATAAGGAAGTCACTCCGGAAGAATGGAAAATAGTCGTCCCCATTTTCAAAAAAGGTGACATTTGACTGCGAAAATTACAGAGGAATATCATTGCTTCCTTCCAACCACATACAAAATACTAACAGATGTCATACTGGCGAGAATCACACCGTACGCAGAAGAAATATTGGGTGACTACCAATGCGGATTCCGTAGGAACCGGTCAACGAGCGACCAAATGTTCATAATAAGGCAACTACTGGAAAAGAAGTGGGAATACGGAAAGACGATTCACCAACTGTTCGTTGACTTCAAAAACGCCTACGCCTCCGTCGCAAGGCAGAAACTCTACCATATTGTAGAGCCCTCATTCAAATCTGCATGCACAAAAACAAAGGGCGAGTTAGAATAGAAAACCACCTCTCAGAACCATTTGAAATCCGGGACGGACTAAAACAGCGGGATGGCCTCTCACCATATCTCTTTAACCGTGTGCTCGAGTATGTTATCAGAAAGGTACAAGACGACAAAATGGGCGGATCATCCCTGAACGAGGTCACACAAGTGCTCGCATATGGAGATGACATCGCCGTTTTTGGGCGATAATCTAGAAACTGTAAGTAAAGACTGTGAAATCATCATGCAAGCGGCAGAACAGGTGGGCCTAGAAATAAATGACGACAACACAAACCACATGATTACGGCGAGAGCACGTGAAACTCAGGGAAAACATATAAACGTCAGAGGGAAGATATTTGAAAAAGGTTAAAGAAATTAAATATCTGGGAACGATACTGATGGCCAGTAACGAACTGTCGAAGGAAATTAACAAAAAACTACACTCCGGCAACGCTAGTTGGCATGCAGTCAGTAAACTGCTGAAATCCAGACTGCTATCACGTAACGTAAAGCTCCGTGTCTATAGAACAATAATCATGGGGATTGTTTTATATGGATGCGAAACATGGGCACTCACAAAACGGGAAGAGAACAAATTCCGCGTATTCGCGAATAAAGTTTTAAGGGGTACATTTGGCGGTAAATATGACGAGGAGTCAGGACAATGGAGGAAACTCCACAACCACGAATTGGAAGAGCTATACCGCAAACCTACAATAATGAGAGTAATCAAGTCGCGAAGATTAAGATGGACCGGACACGTGGCACGAATGGGCAACGATAGGACCGTGCATGGAATTCTTGACGGTAAGCCAACGGGAAAGAGACCGACAGGGCGGCCGCAACGGAGATGGGAGAACAATGTTAGATTGGACCTCGAGGAGATCGGATCAGATGGTCGAACGTGGAAGGAGAGCGCACACAACACGGAACAATGGCGGAGCCGAGTCGGTGAGGTCATGAACTTCCGGGTTCCTACAGGCCAATAAATAATAATAATAACTTGTTACGGACTACGCGTCCATGCCCTCGCCCGACACTTATTAATTCCCGCAAATTTCCCCTCTGTACCTGTAAAGGGAAGTCAAATCGTCAAGTAGCTAATTTGCATAAACTACTTATGCAAATTCTACTTGGCAGGATAATAATAAAAAACTGCAATGGCGCCTGTTGTATTCCAGAATACTACCCTTATTAGATTTTTAACACTGAATCTCATTACTTTTCTAACACACCTTTGAAACTACCTCTGTTCATATCTAATTCTCACTTAATACATAACATTAATAAACTTTCAAAATATTCTATATCAAGCCTGTTACAGCACATTTCATAACATGCCCCTTTTCATAACATGCACCTTTTTTTCATTCAAAACATAGCACTTTGATTTTCGTTCAAAGTTTATTCAAAATTAAAAGTCACAGAGACAAAAGGAATACTTTGAGAAAATTTGTTTTGTTCACATTATAATTTCCAACCAATTAGAACAATAAGTAGCATAAGAAGAGAGAAATTTTAATAGTAGAATCACTTTGAGTTTTAGTTTGAGTTTTGAGTTTGTGTAATACACAGTGAGAGAGAAGTAGTTGAGATTAGAGATTGAGAAAAGAGAAGATTTACACAGTGAGAGAGAAGTAGTTGAGATTGATTAAGATAAGATTAAGAAGAAAACAAATAAACAAAAAGAAATAAACATTTCTCATCGTGACTAAACTACTTAAATAAAAAGAGTTTAAATTAGAATAATCCATATTCTAAAATATAATATCAAATAAAAAATAATAAAAGGTCCACGCTCTTCCCTCTAACGAGGAAGCACGGCGTCCCGGACCATAACACATCATCATCATCATCATCATCATCATCATCATCATCATCATCATCATCATCATCATCATCATCATCATCATCATCATCATCATCATCATCATCATCATCATCATCATCATCTGCACTACAACCGGGAACCGGTCTTGGCCTTATTTAGCAAGTCCTGAGGCTTGTTAAATTTTCCATAATGATTTATTTTTTCTGGGCAAGGTCATTAGTCTTGCGCCAGGGGCTCCCCGACGGGGAATCGAACCCCGGTCTCCCGGGTGACAGGCGGGTGTACTACCCACTATACTATCGAGGAGCCCAAAGGACCATAACACGCCGAACAAAAATAAAACCTCAACGGCGAACACAAAAAAATATTAATTCGACGTAAAACTGTGGCGTTTCTAACAGATACACACACAATACACAAGCAAATAGTGAACAACGAACGAAAATCGTATAAGATAATGCATCAGAGCCCTATACCATAGCGATAAAATAACAATTCACATCAGTGGAAGATACTTGCGTTTAAAAATCGAATTCTAAGCACGGCCGGTAGCCTGATGTGTTACGCATTGGTTCAATTTTTGGTGATTCTAACTGTCATAGCGCCAGTTCGAATCACACGTTCTTCACTATCAATCCCAAACGGTATAAAACTACTAAAGCGTACAAACCAATCGTAATCATTGGGCCGAGTTCAAATTCTGATATAGAACTGAAAAACCAGCTAATACTCGAAAGAGAAAACAACGTCGTAGATCCAAGTGCTATTCTACCGGTATATGATCCCGAATATAATAGAATAATTGCATCCCGAGGAGCAGCTTCTGGCGAAGAAGAAAGGGTTGAAATAGAGGACTCGCTAAACCGTATTGACAAAGGAATAATCAATCAAAGAACAACAAGCTGAACAGGGGAGCACAAAGCTCAACGCCCCCTGCAACCTGCCAGCAGCAGAGATAGCAGCAGCTACAGCGACCGCTCCACGGTCAATACAAGTAAGTCAATCCACTTACCTTACTTGAATTACTTATTTATTAAAATAATATATTAAATTGTATAAAATATCTACACAATATTCTTCGGAGATTCGTGGTATTGTTCCACGCAATTCGGTTTATATGCGCTCCACAAGACAATCCGACGGATCGCACCAGTTCATCTCCCGACGACGCGAACATCCCTGCAACAGAACTCGTTCCGTTACAGAGCGGGGAAGCTGTGGAACTCCCTTCCCGCACGAGTGTTCCCGGAGCGGTACAGCCTGCAGCTGTTCAAGAGGAACTCCAACCGTTTTTTGGTGGCATCTTGGGGCGCCCTCTCGGCGCTATAGGTTCCCCTCTCCCGAGAGAAGTGTAATACAAAAAAAAAAAAAAGATCCCTATCGCCCTAACGACCACCCACGTAACGACGCTGACACGAGTATGACTGGGTATGAACACAGCAGATATGGGACAGGATTTTCCTCGATCATGGACGGAGCAGAAAAAAGCCAGTCGAGTGTCGTCCTTTAAGAGTGAGTGAAAAATGAAAATTACCTTCACGCCGGATCGCGTTACCCTCATGCGGATCCAATGAGTTAATGGTATAAATAATAAAAAGCCTAAAATTACTTTTGTTTAGTTCTGGCGATGAACACAACCGCCAAAGTCTTGCCTCCCTGGATTTGATATACTAAACAAACATATTTGTATTGAGTTGAAATTGAGCAAGAACGGTGTAACAGCAGCACTGTATAGTGAGGCAAATAAATCATATTATTCTAAAAGCCTCTACATATCAAAAATAAAGAAGATTACGAACATTTTATCCTTTCCGACACCAGTCAGAGTGCAATATCATTTGCAGAGGTAACTACAGACTATTTGATTATCTTATTGTTATTCTTAGTTTTCTGTGGGTGAGACTGATGTGACGATTGGTAAACAATTAATTTGGTTTAAATTTGTGCCGAGTCAATGTAAATACAATTAACATTAAAACTTAAATCTAATTAAAAAATACATTCATTCATGTAAGGAAATAGACAAACCTGTTTTATTCGTCAGCTGGAGGAAGCAACTGGACAGGGCATAACATATTTTGTTGATCTCGAAGTACCTTAAGTTGAAGAAGATGTAGACATTTGCGGTCTTCTTGTTTATCTCCCTGGAGGTACGTCTTCATGTGTGTTTCGAGATGAAGCAATTTTCCTTGATTTAAAATGTCGCTGTTCCAAATTAAATGTACTTGAGTGACTCGATCTGGGGTTGTCCAAAACTGTCGGCATCTGAATCGTCCTTGGTAATGTTCGGCATTAAATTTCAATCATTATATTCTTTTATATCTACGGTGCGAAATTCTGAAAAACCCACTAGCGCGCAATAGCATATTTCATATACACATATGTACATAAAACATCTATGGTATGTACGCATGTTGTTCCAATTAATACGCAGACCCGTGGAGCCATTGTCATCGAGGGCAATACGTACACAGTTGTCACAACAGGGCTAACTCCTGTACTACCTTTCAACAAGGATAACGAATGTCTCCATCAACGTCAGCATGCTCCCCAGGAGTGGGGGTGCACAACAATAGTACGGTGTTAGTACGTTTCTAAGAATGAAATCTCTTATATCTCCTCCCCTATAGTCCTAGCCGTTATTTGAATATACTTATGTTCGGCGTGTACTATGTTCAATTGAGTAAATTATATATATTTAAGCGTGAAACTCAATTGGGACACCCGTTCTTTTGTACTTTTATTAAATCACATCATAGCAACCTAATTAATTGGACCAGCGCTAGTAACCAAGTCAACTGTTAACAACACAAATTTCAATTTAATTTAATGAATTCAAATTCAACTGATGTTAAGCCGTCGAATATTTGTTTCATAATTAAAAAAAAAACACAACAAAAGAGGTACAAATAAAAAACAAAACAAAATCGACTGATTGATAAAAAGACAACTGGCCGGACACCTCAGAAATAGCGATAGTTAATGAAACAAAAGCTAGGTTTCATTGAACAAAACACATATTACAATTTATTAGAAAATAATTATTTACTTACAGAAATTGTTTGTTTCGGCTTTATGATCATTACCCGTCACTGGGACCAATGGTGGCGGCGGCTGGGGAGATGATACGCCAGCCGGAAGAGAGTTCGCATTATCTTGAGAGTCATTGGCTTTAACGCTGTTACCAGCTGAATTCTCAATAGGTTTCTTATTATCGGCTGATGGCGAGATTTTAACATCTTCCTTTAGCTCTTTTGCTTCGTCTCCTTGAACGTCATTCAAACTTTCTTTATCTTCGATAGCAGTATCCTTATTCGAACCTAATATTTTTATAGATGCAGAGGTTGATGCAGCAGCAGGAGAGGCAACAGCAACAGCAGAAGCAGGAGCAGTTGAATCTAATGCATTGGCATTAACTTCATTCGGACTTTTCTCTGAAGATGTATCTATTGTCGTTTGGGTGCTATCTGGTGCTGTTGCATCTTGTTTCTTCTCGTCGGTGCTTAATTCTTCGATTTTTTCACCACCGTCAACTTCCATCGGTTCTGGTTTGTCATCATCTTTAGCTGAAAGTTGAGTTTTATCGGCTTTGGCTGTTGTCGCCTCGGTGGATTCTGCTTGATCATTACCGTCAGTTGATTTTTCCTCTTTAGCTTTACCTGAATCAACAGTTTCATTTTCATCTTTCTTTGCTGCATCATCTTCACCATCTTCTTTTTGAGGTGAAGTCTAAATGAAATTTATAAAAAAAAATGCAATAATATTTTTTTGTTAAACATAATATAAATAAAAGCAATGTATATGTAATTATATAATCATACTTTAGAATCATTATCAAAAGATGTGTCTAATTTCCTACCACGACCACGGCGTGGTGTTCCGGATGCTGCACGAGTACGTTTAGCTGGCGGTGGAGTGTCAACCACAGTTGCACGTGATGTCGAACCTCGTGTGCTTGAACGGGTCTTGCGACCCCCTTCGATATCTAAACTTCCTCCCAGTGTTTTAACCAATGCCTCGCTTTCTCGTTGAGCGCGCTCAACTGCTGATACCCTCTTGTATGGGGTACGTTTGCTCTGAAAATTAAGATAATAATAAATTAATCAATTGAGCATATAAACTTGTATAACAGTTGTAATAATCACTATCGTTATATAACATATATTATTATTATTATTATTATCATCATCGGCACTACAACCGGGAACCGGTCTTGGCCTTATTTAGCAAGTCCTGAGGCTTAAATTGTCCATGATTTGTTTTTTTCCGGGCAACGTCATTAGTCTTGCGCCAGAGGCTCCTCGACGGGGTATCGAACCCCGGTCTCCCGCGTGACAGACGGGTATACTAACCACTATACTGTCGAGGAGAAACTAATATTATTATTATTGGTAAGAATTTTTCCAGAGCTCATAAAAATTATGACTGTTTTGTCAATTACATATTGTAGCGAGCTTAGGGTTCGCTGGATTATTTATTTTAAAATAAATAAGAGCCGTTAAATCGATTCTGAATTAATGTGACATTTTATTAGTCCGTAATAACAATCGTTACTTTTTATCGTACACTTAACGTTTTCTTTATTATCGCCTCCGTAATTATCGCGTATTTTACTGCTTACTTCTCGCTCGAGACTTATCGCTTCTTTCACGTTCTACTTCTTACTCATCACTACGCTCTGTGTGCTGCGTATTTATACTGTTTCAGCGTTTCGTTTCCGTCCGTTCCATTGCCTTGAATGTTCTACTGTTCCTAGTCTCCAGTTTTCCATTACTTTATAGAATATTCTAGTACTCTGTTTAGGACTCTCTAGAATACTCTAGTACTGATTGTCATATGCGTCACAATATCATAACTTATTACTATTATTATTTAATGGCCTGTAGGAACCCGGAAGTTCATACCTATTGAGTAAACGGCGTCTGGTGTGAGAACTATCGCAAATGCTATGGCAATCGTTAAAACAGTCATAAGACCTTATTCTACCTCAAGAAAAAAACGATTGCACAGACCCGCAATTATTATAACAGTTCTAGAAATATTTTAGCAATTATAATAATTGTTGCACCCGTTGAGAATACGGCGTCTGCTGTGAGAATTATCGCAGATGCTTTGGAAATCGTTAAAACAGTCATAAGAACTTATTCTATCACAAGAAAAAAAATATTGCACAGACCCGTAATTATTATAACAGTTCTAGAAACATGTTAGCGGTTAGAAAAATGGTTGCCCCCGTTGAGAATACGGTGTCTAGCGCGAGAATTATCGTAAAAATTATGGGATCATCATAATAGTCATAAGATCTTATTCTATTTTAAGAAAAAAAAATCGAGACACCCGCAATTATTATAACAGTCCTAGAAATATTTTAGCAGTTATAAAAAAATGATTGCACCCTTTGAGAATACGGCGTCTGCTGTGAGAATTATCGTAAACATTATGGGATCATTATAATAGTCATAAGAACTTATTCTATCTTAAGAAGAAAAAAATCGAGACCCGCAATTGTTATAACAGTTCTAGAAATATTTTATCGGTTATAAAAATTGTTGCACCCGTTGAGAATACGGTGTCTGCTGTGATACTTATAGTAAAATTATGGGAATCATTATAACAGAAATAATATAATATAGGGTTATACAATACGGACTTGACAACTTTGAATTTAATTTGTGAACGCACCCTTTCAGTATTCATCGTACTGTCACTGTCAATTTATTCAGTAAACTCAACATTTTCACCATGGTTGAGTACACGAACGAACGTCTGCAAATTATAAAAATTTACTACCGAAAAAAAGTTGTTAAGTCCCTATTGGAAAACCCATTATAACTGGGACAAGCATTATCAGAAGTCATAAAAATTGTCATAATCGTTATAAGCATTATCAGAAGTCATAAAAATTGTCATAACCGTTATAAGCATTATCAGAAGTCATAAAAATTGTCATAACCGTTATAAGCATTATCAGAAGTCATAAAAATTGTCATAACTGGCATAAGCATTATAATTTATGAGAATCACAACAGTAATAAAAATGTATTATAACTGTTATAATAATTATCACCCAGAATTGTTGGGCCCGTAGGGGGGAGATGTACGCGATCTACCTTGAAGCTAATGTTGTAAGAAAAATCAAGCTCGCTTAGACTCCGGTGGCCGAGACACGTAGAGCGCAGAGGAGGCTGCCCGAAAAGTCATTTGTGGCAGGATGTATGGAAGGAGACAGCGCGGCTCACCTTGTCTCCGGTGGAGGGATGGCGTAGACCAGGACGCCCAGAGCCTGGGAGTGGCAAACTGGATGACATCGGCTCGAAATCGGGACCAGTGGAGAAACTTTCAAAATAAGGTCAAGACCGGATCCCGATTGTAGGCCGATGATGATGATGATAATAGCTGTTAACACCAGTAATAAAAAATAATTACGTCCGTTATACGATTAGTTACAAAATTTTATCTAACCCCCATGAGAATTATTTCAGAGGTCCTGGAAACTTATAAAGTTTTATGATAATTTTTATGACTGTTATAAAATTATGTTAGCGGTTACGAAAAATTGTTGCGTTCACTGTGACTACTGGGTCCGTTGTAAAAATAAGCAAAGAGCAATAAGAATCCTCATATAATATTATTAGAACAGTAATGGCATTTATTGCAGAGGCCATAAAAATTGTCATAACTAAGCATTATAATTTATGAGTCACTACAACAGTAATAAAGTTGTATTCTAACTGTTATGATAATTATCATACCGGCTATAATAGCTGTCAATCATCATCATCATCATCGGCACTACAACCGGGAACCGGTCTTGACCTTATTAAGCAAGTCCTGAGGCTTGTTAAATTTTCCATAATGATTTGTTTTTTCCGGGCAAGGTTATTAGTCTTGCGCCAGGGGCTGTCAATACCAATAATAAAAAATCATTACTTCCGTTATACGATTACAACGATTACAGCTACAAAATGTTGTCTAACCGCCATGAGAAGTATTTCAGAGTTCCCAAAAACTTATAACTTTTATATTTTTTATGACAGTTATAAAATTATGTTAGCGGTTACAAATATTGTTGCGTACACTGTGACTACTGGAACTGTTGTAAAAATTATCAAAGAGCAATAAGAATCCTCACAACTGTTATAAAAATCATTAGACCCGTTATTATGGCATTTATTGCATTCAGTTATAAAACTCTTAGCAGTTATAAAACTTGTTGCGTCTCTTGTAAATATATTGGTTATAAAAATGGATGTAATAATTATCCTAACTGTTATGGGAACTATTGCAGATGCCACAAAATTTATCATAACTTGTGTAAGTACTAGAATAACAGTTATGAGAATCATTACAATAGTTATAACGGTTATAAAAAGTTATTCTGATAGCTATGGCAATTACTGCTGAATATAAAAATTATCACAACTGGTATAGATCGACAAATGAACGAAATCATAAAAAAATTGGAAAGTATCGAATATCCTGTCACGTTGCACACATACGAATATGTCATTCGAGACGAAACGAACGCTTTGAAAAAATCTGAGTTATATAATGTCAGGATATTTTCATATCATAACAATTGTGACCAAAATTAATTCTAACTGTTTTGAGAATTATTACAGAAGACATGACATTGTCATAACGGTTATAAAATAAATATAAGTTATAACAAAAATTCTACAAATATTGTAAACATAATCTAAATGATGGTAAGCTATAAAAATTATGTTTACTTATATAAGTTATGAAAATTGTTATAATACATGAATTCATTTCAGAAATCGGTAATCATATCACTTCATTGAAGTCTAAGCAGTGAAATTATACTGTTTGCGACGATAGTGAAGAACGTTTGATTCGAACCGACGCTATGACGGTTAGAATCACAAAAATATAGAACCAATGCTCAACACATCAGACCACTGCTGCGCTTTTGAATTCGACCGTTATTATCAAGTACATTCAACTGATGTGGAATTGCTGTTATCACTATGGTATACGGTTCTGATGCTTTTGCTTATTCGAACTGCTCTCGATTGGCCTATTTTGTTTGTTTACTTGATCTGTCAGATCACCGCGATAAATATGACACTATTTAGGGCCGCGTGCAACGGAGGGTTAATAAAAGATTACCTTGCGTCCAAGTGTTTAACATAAAGTGTAGTATACGAAACGAAGAGAATCAATTGTAAACTAAACAAATAGAAACAATAGAAATAAAAATAAAAAAGGACGTGTGCAAAAGTAAAAACATAAAGTCGTGTGTAGGAATGTGTTGTATTAAAACAAAATAAAGGGACATAATAAGACGTGTGTTAATAGAAACAAACTTCAATAACAATCAAATTAAAAATAAAAATAAATCTGTGTTTGATTTGTGACGACATTCGCTCCTGTTCCAGTGTGTTTCTTTCTTGTTCATGGACAGTGTTCGGCGGAACACAGTGACGTTCGACTCATCAAAATCCGTCAAATTGTTCTTCACCATCTGTTTCTGCACTGTGTGTGTCTGTTAGAAAGGTCACAACATCACTAATACACCGGGATATTATAATCCCATATAGGTGTGTCCTAGATATTGTTCAAGTCAGTACTATTAGTTGTTGCCGATATATTAATTGCGTCCTTGATATTGTTCGCGCCACTACTATTAGTTATTGCCGCTGAACATGGACAAACGAGCTATAATCAATTCGAAATTGTTATTGGCTGAATCGACCAATTACGAGTAGATAAGTTACAGAGATTAACCGCAGGTAGCCCTCCTATAACACGGTAGGTGGGTTCTTAGAAAATGCCGTGTTGTGAGAAACCGTGTTTTGTGAGACCCAGAGCCAGTACAAAAAAGGGGGATTAACTTCCGAAAATGTATTAAATAGGTTGTAGGAACATTATTTTAACGTTGGAAGGACTAAACAAATCTTGCGGATGCCATGGAGCGTTATCTAATACTAATAGCGCGTTAAAGCTGAAATTTTTCCATTTTAAATAATTTTCAACAGCTGGCACACAAATTTCCAAAATCAGTCTGAATAAATTTTCAGCCACTTAACCGTTTTAGTGCTAAGCAATTTTTGTGAATATATAAAAAAATTGCTATACATTTGCAAGTTGTTTTTAAATGTATAAATATGCACTCTCGTAACAAATTATGCGCGAGATTAGAATACGTCCACTACCACGAAGCACCAAAAACACACTGATGCGCGCGGCAGTTTTGCGCTACGGCGCAATTTTCGATTCAAAATATCGCATCACTTTTGCGCCGCTTAGCACTCTAACGGTTAAGATTTCCAATATACTTGAAGGTGTTTTGATTGACACCTTTAAATGCACGTGGATTTTAAGATCTATAGGGTTATTTTATAGGGACTTGACAACTTTGAATTTAATTTATGAACGCACCCTTTCACTGATCATCGAACTGTCACTGTCAATTTATTCAGTAAACTCAACATTTTCATCATGGTTAAGTTCACGAACGAACAACGTCTGCAAATTATAAAAATTTACTACCAAAATTTGGAGTCGGTGACCGCAACTTTAAGAGCGTTAACTCCAACTTTCGGTCGTAATTCTCGCCCTACTAGACAGGAAATAACAAGTTTAGTGCAAAAATTTGAGTCTACATATTCGTTGTGTGATGTTGCCGTGCAAGTGAGACAACGGGTTGGTCGAAGTGTCGAAAATATCGCTGCCGTTCGGGCGTCCGTAGCAAATCAGTCAATTCCACGGCGTTCTCAAGAATTGAGCATCGTCCAGACCACTTTATGGCGAATTTTGCGTAAGAATCTTGGTTTACACCCACACAAGATCAAGCTGACTCAAGAATTGAAGCCGGTGGACCATTTGAAGCGGCGTACGTTCTCCGATTGGGCTCTGGAAAAAAAAAGTTGTTAAGTCCCTATTGGAAAACCCTATATAAACTAGCAAACATTCCTCCAACAAACTCCCGCACAAAAGTAGCGTTACGCCATCTTTGGACACCTTGAATCTGGGTGCCAAATGTTTATGCAATATTGAATGTATGCTGGTCCCACTAAAGCCTAAGGTTGTCTCAATCTCACGATAGGTCACATGACGATCTTCCAATATCAGTTCGCGCACAGCATCAATGGTTTTCGGAACAACAACTGATTTTGGACGACCTTCACGAAATTCATCTTGGGGTGAACTACGACCACGATTGAATTCACCATACCATCGATAAACACTGGTCCTTGATGGAGCTTCATCGCCAAAAATTGAATTAAGTTCATCCATGCACTGTTGCTGAGTTAATCCACGCCGAAAGTTGTAAAAAATAATCGCACGAAAATGTTGACGATTTCATTTTTGGGCCGAGATGAATCTTTTAAGTTACTGTAAACAACACAAATAGCGCTCGTATGTCAAAACGTTCTGAGTGCGTATAACCTCAAAAATGTCCAACTTTACGACAGAGCTGTCAATTGCCGGATTGCAACACTAGGGTTGCCAAATCCCGAAACATAAGAGGCAACCCTCGTAGGAGGGCCACTTGTACTTCTAAAACGTTCTTATGATGAACGTGTTTTGCAATTATACACGATTATTATCAATACAAATCGAGTTTAGTTACTAACTTCTTTAACTACGTCAATTACTAACTGACGTCGAAAAACAAAGCCATATTGAGTACAACTTTCTGAAACAAGAAAAGGTACACTACTTGCCACATTATAGAAATATTTTTTCTCCATCCTCAAATTGAACCTATGATGGGTCTAAATTACGTCACGTTTAAATTGCAAAGTGTTACCCAATAATTTTACTCTCCAAATGAAACCACCACTTGTATATTTGTTCAATTTACGAACGTTCAGGAATAAACTGTGAGAGGAAGAGATAACAACAAAGCCACATCAATAATTTATAGCTCTCTAGAAAATGTCGATGACGTCTGGTTTTTGTTGTTGTTGTTGTTGTGATGTATAATTCAGTGGGATTCGGCCATTCACGATCGATGATTCTTCGTCTTTCCTGCGCTTTTTAAACGATAGTCATGTCAAATGCAATTGTTGTGGGCCGCCGTTAGTCCCTATCAATATGTCCAGTCCTTCCAACAACCCCAGCAACTATCGTCCGATATCGTTATTAAAAACATTAAGCAAGATACTGGAATGTAAGATATATCGAAATCTCCTTTCATTTGCTAATGACAACGCTATTATCCCAAATTCCCAGTTTGGCTTTCGCTCACAACACTCCACCTGTCATGCTCTGTTAAAACTAACGCACGATGTGACAACTAATCTTCAAAACCAAAGCCCGACGGTCTGGATCTCCCTCGACATATCTAAAGCATTCGACTGTGTTTGGATCTCAGGGCTGCTTTACAAGCTGCACTACATATTTGGATTAAACACCCACACCAACAAACGTCTCACCTCCTACCTCTCTGGTAGAAAATTCATGGTCAAAATAAATTCTTCTCTCTCCCAATCGTATAATATGACCGCAGGGGTTCCGTAGGGTTCAATTCTTGGACCACTATTATACCTCCTCTATACATCAGACATACCGCAGACTCAATTACCAGATACCGTTATGTTGAATTACGCTGATGACACCATAGTCTACTCCAGCGGCAAGTTTGTAAAAGAGGCAAGAAAGCGTATTAATAACTTTCTCCCAAATCTATCAACATACTTCAATAAATGGAAAATTCGTCTAAATTCTGATAAAACCCAACTTATTGTGTTTAAGGGTAAAAATGAGCACTGCACAAACAACACAAGGCGCACCCACAACAAAATTAAACTCAAACTAAATAACACCCAGATAAAACCTTCCAAAACTTTAAAATATCTAGGAATAACCTTCTCCAATGACCTTTAATTCTCCACCCACATTAAAAATACTTCACGTAAAGCCACAATACAACTGAATCTCTGTAGAAGAGTGATGTGGAAACGCAACGGTCTCTCCCACAAAGTCAAAGTGCTGATCTATAAACAAATAATCAGACCCACACTCACATATACGTGTCCACTGTGGTATTGTGGCGTTTCCACCTAACGCCACCGCTTACCTCTCTACGCTTACCCCAAAAAAGCCTTCTCTTGATGCAACGGTGGGTCTGTAAAGCAAGTATTGTGGCAGTTCCATTGAACGCCACTACTTACCACTATATTCTATTCAGAAATTTCTTCTGAATCACCAGGGTACGCCACCCATGATTCGTTCCGCTATGACAGCCTCAACATCCTTTAATTACCTGCAATCACTTGCCTTTTACAGGGTTTCCCCCATAACATGCATTCAACGCGTCTTCGGAACCTCCCTGAAAGAGAAATCATGTTCATGCATTTGCTGCATCACCGCAAGGTATCATCAAAATTCCTGTAAACGAAATATTCATTCGTTGTATGGTTGCATCACCAGAATTCCCTGCAGGGAATTGCTGACATGCAACATACACAAGGAAGCCAAGCGCTACTTCACATAAACAGATTTACCCTGCTGCGCACGGGTGCGACGTATTTTAATACTTATCCCAAGTCGCAGCAAGTTTTGCCCAACCAACGAAACTTGCTCACCTATCTCGCGCCCAGACGTCGAGAAGCAAATTCGGTGGCATTAAAACATGCACACAAGAATTCTGGGTTGGCCACCAGCATCGATACGACGGCACAATCATCGTTGTGCGAGTGTCTTGTTCACTGATGGCATATGTCGCCCGCGTATACGGGCAAAATGACCATGCACCCCTGTCTAAACAAAGTTTTGCCCAGCTGCAAATCATTGCTCATGGTGTTCCCCCCTATTGATTTGGTTTATCCACGGTCCGCATACTCGTGGACACACACCATGAGCAACAGAAGCAAACATCGTGTGTGTATTTCGCGCCTTTTGCTGGGACCAATGTGGAGAATCTTCCCCTATTGGTCGACGAGCGCAAATTCAATTTCAATTTTCAGCATTAATTAATTATAAAACAGATTCCGTGGAGGCAGGTCTTGTCCTCCACGATAAACGTCGATTTGAGGGTTGAGTGGCGACGCGTAGTGTTGTGCGTTTGATAACGTCTTTGCTGTGTATTGTTTTTTTTTTTTTTTATTGTGAATTGATTTTAATGGCTGTTAATTATCCTGAAATAAAACAAGTATTGAAACGATGTTGTGTTGAAGGGAATGAAAAGTGTGTTTTAATCTCATTCGACTAGTTTTGGACTGACCACAATCGGGAAGTGCGTTCATCGACATTGAAATTCCTTGACGTCTATCCTTTTGCTACCTCGTCGTCAGTTGATCCGCCTTTATTAATGATGTGTCGTTGCATTACGATAGACCCGATTATAGTGATATAAAAAAGCCCATCGACAAGATGCCCAGTAAAATCAGTGTGTCCCGAAGCAACGATTGTTTACAGAAGTAAAATGTTTCAAACTGTAGAACAGCATCCACGGCAGTTGTATTCCACAAATTGATCTTCAGCTCCATTAATAACAAAGCCGAAACCGAAATTCTTACCCCACATTGGTGACAATCTCCGGGGTAACACAGTGGTTGATAGTGAACCCGTGCCGTACGCCGGCACACATAATTTATACCCCATAGTATCATATAACACCAGTCCAAATGGAGAAGCTACGCACTTTCGAAAGGAAATGCTTCAGGTTGGTCACTGGCCTCAACCGACAATCCAACTCTTACAGGTATTACAATAACAGTTTGCTATACAATGCCTCCAATATTGACCGACTCGATAGACGCTTCCTAGAGCTGTCTATCAAATTTATTGAAAACCTCCCAAATAATTCCAACCTCATAATAACTTCACTACTACCAACTCCTCTAGGGCTCGCTACCTGAATTGTCGCCATACCAGAACTCTCTTCACCTCTGGAAGATTGGTTAATGACTCCAACGAGGTAGTGTACCATAACACCGAGCTGACACCCAATCAGTTCAAATACTGTAACATACAACCATTCTCCTACATTCTACGTTTTAACGAACAACCGGAAAGTGCTACCCCACCCGAGACCACTAACTAACCATATCACACGCCAACCTACCTCCTTAACCATCAATCCCCATATTCCCCAACTCACATTTCATATTTTACTTATTATAATATCTATTAGGTTAAGCTAGATTAAGTTTTAGTTTAGATTAAGGGGGCATTCCGGTTTGTCGGGTCAAAAAATAGGTTATTTTCATGACTTTTTAAAGAGAAAGTATTAAAGAAATAACAACAATTTTTTTTAACATTTTATTCATCTTTCCACTACGTTTGTAAATTTTGTCGAGTCACTCCGGAACCCAAAAAATACGAAAAATGCAAAAAGTTTATTGAACTTAAATATATTTAGCCCAATGTGAGTAAAAAAAATTTTAAAATTGATAAAAAACAACAAAATGGCGGACTATTAAAAAAAGTGATTTTTCGGTCCTTTTTTACTCTATTTTTTAGTTATAACTAAAAAAATAAATAAATAAATAAAAAAGTATTTCACTCACAATTTGCGTGTGCTTGTTAAAAATATGTGTGCGAACTTTCATAAGAATGGCATGCACAGTTTTCATATTATCGCTTACATTACGCTCCGGGGATTGAACTGGGAAAACCCACCCATTCTACCACCTTACATAGGCCGGCTCCTTCTAATCAATCTTAACACACTTAAGGAACGCAGAATCCATGCTGACATCATCTTTATTCATCGCCTTCTGCCAGGCTCAATCAATTGCCCAAGCGTGCTCTCCACTTTATCATTTTATACAAACCCCCGTAATGTGCGGAACCCTCGTCTGTTTTACGTGCCCGCTCGTCACACTTCTTACGGCGCTAACGAGCCCATCTCGCGTATGCTAAGACATGCCAACTCTTTCCCCACATCCTTTGATTTCAACCTCTCCACTCCTGCCCTCAAACGACGTCTCAGAAGAAACCCGTCCTCACCTCTCCTCCCAGCTTTCCAACCCCGCCCCATACCAGTACGTAGACGTGCCCCTCATTGTCATTGTCTCACAAAAGCCGTATTTGCCTCCCCCACATACACTTGCCCTTCAGCCTCCTACCCCCCCTATCTTCAAGTCTTTTTCACCTCCTGGTTTTTCTTTTTTCTTTTTTATTCTCCTTCTCACTCTTTCTTTAAGGTTCTTTTTATTTTAATTAATTTTAAGTTTAATTTTGAGCTTGCATTGTGCAAAATAAATGAGGGTTCTGCCCTCACTAAACTAAACTAAACTAAACTACATCATCATCATCGGCACTACAACCGGGAACTGGTCTTGGCCTTATTTAGCAATACAGAGTTGGTTAAGTATTTGGAGTGCAACGGACTCCTGAATGATCGTCAATACGGATTCCGTGGCAGGCGGTCCACAGGAGACCTTTTGACACTTATAACCGATATATGGACATCTGCGATTGAACGGCATGGTGAGTCAAGGGCGGTCGCATTGGATATCTCCAAGGCTTTTGACCGCGTCTGGCACGGGGCATTGCTGAGCAAACTTCGTTCATATGGACTTTTCGACCAGCTTTGCGACTGGACGAGGAGCTTCCTCGAGAATCGATCGATCCGGGTTGTTGTGGACGGCGAGTATTCGGATCTGTATTCTGTTAATTCGGGGGTGCCCCAGGGTTCTAGTTTGGCTCCAACCTTGTTCTTGCTTCACATAAATGATTTGTTGGAGACAACGGATAACAAAGTGTTCAGTTTTGCGGATGATAGTACGCTTGTTTCCTCCTTTTCGAGTGATCGGCCGATTGGTGCATCTACGTCGCACCAGCTGAGATGTAGACAGATTGACTCTCTGAATCAGGATCTAGATAAAGTCCTGCAGTGGGGAAAGGCCAATCTTGTCGACTTCAACGCAACGAAGACCCAGTATACAACATTCACAAAGAAAACTGGATCATCGGTTCCACAGCTGATGATGAATGGCCGGGCCCTCGAGGCTGGGGAAAGTTTGAAATTGCTCGGCGTCACGGTCTGTGGGAATGTATCATGGCATAAACACGTATCGGCTATCGCCAGATCAGCCTCAGGAAAACTGAGTTATCTTTTTAGAGCCAAGAAATACTTTACTCCGGCCCAACTTCTTCTCCCATATAAATCTCAAATTAGACCCGCGCTCGAATATTGCTCTCATGTTTGGAGCTCGGCTCCTAAACATACCCTCGACCTACTTGAAAGCGTACAAAGACGAGCGATCCGCCTGATCGGGGACTCGGCACTGACGTCGGGACTACAGTCGCTATCACATCGAAGGCGCGTGGCCGACCTCTGTCTGTTTTACAGATATTATCACAGGTGCTGTTCTTCGGAGATTTTTGGCATTGTTCCACGCAATTCGGTTTATATGCGCTCCACAAGACAATCCGACGGATCGCACCCGTTTGTGGTTCATCTCCCGACGGCGCGAACATCCCTGTATCAGAACTCGTTCCGTTACAGAGCGGGGAAGCTGTGGAACTCCCTTCCCACGCGAGTGTTCCCGGAGCGTTACAACCTGCAACTGTTCAAAAAGAGAAACAGTTATTTGATGGCATCTCGGGGCGCCCACTCGACGTTATAGGTTCGCCTTTCCCGAGAACTCTAACATAAAAAAAAAAAAAAAAAAAAAAGTCCTGAGGCTTGTTAAATTTTCCATAATGATTTATTTTTTCTGGGCAAGGTCATTTAGTCTTGCGCCAGAGGCTCCCCGACGGGGAATCGAACCCTGGCTTCCCGGGTGACAGGCGTAAACTACACCGCACTCAAAAAAGTCGTTTCGAGAAAAACGCATTCAAAGTTTGGAGATAAAGTAGACAAAGGATAAAAGTGATTTTTTTCATGAAATCATCGGGACTTTTTATACTAACAGCTAGACATCTATTCCTGGACCATAAACAATTCCTACCACGACTTCGAATTGGTCCTCCAGTTGCATTTTCGCCTTTTTCCTCGCTGTTCGTGCCACGTGCGAGTTGCATACTAGGCTGCGGTCAGAGTCTTGCAGCCGATCTCTGTCCCTCTCGTTCCCAAACGCTCTCGCAACGTACCCAATTTTGATGCCCATGACTTGCATTATTAGCAATACGGGTAAAAACCCCTCATTAAACATACCAGCTGCGGTAAGAGCCGCAACTTCAATGATTTTCTTACCACTGTATGTGTGTTTTGGCGCCATTTGCCACATAGTAGCATTGAAACTTTCGTTGTTATTTTGCGTGAAACCTCCCTCGCATTTTTTTAACAAATCGGGATCTGTCAGGTTTATGTAAACTGGGTAAATAGCTGTTCGTACTTTAGGATCCAAGGGAGGTTTGTCGTGGTGGAACTTTGACAGCTCATTCGCAGCTTCCGCGCGTTTCCATTTGCACCATGACTCCGGGCCCTCTGGACAGTTTTGATGTTGCGGATTTTCATCGGTTGATATTTTGTGGTAGTATGTTGCCCAAATTTCTTTCGCCATTTCTTCAGCAGAGTGAGCATTACGTCTAATCGCAAGTTCGTAATAAGTCGTCAGTTCTGTTATCATGTTTCCCGTAAGTTTGCCAGGACCAGCTCCTCCTAATTGGTCTGTTTTTTTTTTTTTTTTTTTTTTTTTGGTTTTTTTATGACACCGCGTAATTGCGAACCGATTCGCTTTCCCACGTGATTGATACACTCGGCCTTTACAACATTTGGAAATGATTTCTGCAACGCATTCATTATTTTATTTTTACATCCCCAACGTACCTTTCGTAAATGCGGCCGTGCAGATCAAAAGCGCGCTCGAACATCTCTAACATTCCGTCAGGCTCCATTTTACCCGAACTTCCATTGTGATCCAATGTGCAAACTGGTTCGTGTTCATACCACCAAGTATCATATTCAGGGGTGCCTTTCTTTGTTTTAATAAGGTTGCAGCCTTGGCAATAACGCGATTTCACAGTAAGATCGAGAACTTTGTTTGTTTTGTTGCCGATCAATGTCATAACGTCATAATTAGCAGTATGACCCCTTTTGCTCCAAAAACCATCTCCAGAACCAGTAAATTTTTTATCTTCACTTTCATCAGTTTTTTTCTTTTTCTTCTTTGCTAGCCTTTTTTATCATGGAAGAAAAAACGCCGATACAAGCGGTGTGTGCATTATCGAGAGCAGCGTAGTAGATGTGTTTCATAAATTCGCCAATATCCATCAGTGAAGTGAAACAATGTAATCCATTTAACCCGACACCCAAGATGCGCATTACGAATACTATTCTACGATTAATTTCGTAAGCTTTGTTGGCGATTCGTGGACAGGACTCGATGACCCTCTCACCACAGTTGCATTCGACGATCAGTTTGAATCCTAGGCCTTTCTCAGATTTTTTTGAAAAGTTTATCGAACCGTCACAGTTTTTACACTTTATAATGTTTGAAAGTTCGGAAAAAAACTGAAAAAAATGTAATATCACATCACTGTGACCGTTGGAGCGAAGTCGGGCGATGTAGCCAAATTTTGTGCCGATGTAGTCGCATACTCCGTTTCCAGTTCATTTACAGTTCCCATAAATCCTTTTCGTCTTTTATATCGACTCCCTGGACGCACCCCTGACTTACGCGAACTTTTAACGTTTTTAAACATTATGTTAGAAAAATTTACCGTTGAAAAACGTATGAAACGGACGCCTAAACGCGAGCACTGCTCGCTCTGAGACCACGTTTACACTAAATACTTTTTCCTCCTCATGAAAAAGAAACAAAGAAACATCAAAAATACGTACCCCGCGACGTCACCGGTAGGAACATCTTCCATAGTCAGCAAACAAGAAAAAACCACTAGCACCGTGAAACGGGCAAGTTAGTTTCATATATATGACACTAACTAAAACTCAGGCAATCGCAGGTCACCCGCAGTACGCCCGAATGTAAAAACAACATACACAGGAGCGACTATCCATTACCGCTTATGAACATATTGTTCAGTCGCACAAGATTGCGACATATTCAAAGAAGTGGCAGTTGGCCCAAGCCAACAGCGAAGCAAATTAATGCCCATAAATGGATAGTCTGCATCTTTCTAAATACATGGTAGTTGCCACCTATAATACGAATTTGTATCCGCGGGAGACCCGACCCTTTAATGACCTATAACTTTGGAACCGCCTAAGATTTCGTTTCCAAATTTTAACATATTATTTTTGAAGGATAAAACTATCGATTACGCAAAAAAAATTGATTTTTTGAACCGAACAAACCGGAATGTCCCCATTAAAAAATAAAAATCCTGGTTTTCTGACCTTTTCCAGGAAAACTGTCAATATTAAAACCTATAATACTTAAATAGTTATTCACACATTCAGTTATGTTTAAAAAATGTGTAATGTATACATGTAAACAATTGTATCACTAGAATTATTAGTTAGCTGTAGTACTTGATGTATACATTGTTAATTGGTCAAATAAACACAGTATGTTAAAATAAAAAAAAAAAAAAAAAAAAAAAAAAGTGGGCGGACGTTAAAACTCAAAGTGTTACACCACTATGTTATGCCACCGTAAAATTACTAAATAGACTTCCTCAATGGAGCCACACATACTTTCTCGACAGTTTTCACGCGTAAACTTTGAAATCAAGAAAAAACAGCAGCAAAACACCAATCATTTACAAATCTCGATTTCGATAGTGTCGGTTTTTTTTTATTGTTCGTAATAGATTAATTGGTTGGCTGTGGTCACCCAATTCTACTGATCACATTGTCGGTCAAACGAACTTATGTTTAATATAAAGAATTTGTGAAACATTCAAAATACTCAATAAAACATAATATTACCTATAATGAAAAAATGTGGTTTCCAGACACTTCGTGTTGGTGGATAATCGAATTAATATTGTCACATTGGACGGAAATACATAATTAGCAACGCAATAGATTAAAATAAAAACAGAATAAGTACATAATAAAGTTCCAATAAAATAGTAACTTATTTTTTATTCAGCCGAGTTGTAAACATCTGTTCATGTACGTGGTTTCGAGAATACGAAACTTTGCGAGATTCCAGGAACTAATGAGCAACAATTGAACTATTTCCATTATTTCCCCCTTATCCGCGTGCAGCTCCAGTTGAAACAAACTCGCCAAAGTAACCTCGTGTGGGTGTAAATTCGTGTTAAGCGATGAGCACATGAAACCGCCAGAAACCTACAATCGACAATGTGTCAACTTATCTATGTACTACATCCCCAGGACGGTTCAACTCTCAAGCACCAAGTTAATAAACTAGTACTAGGAGACTTTCAAGGATGATGAAAGAGGAAAGCCTAGACCCAAATATCCCAGGGTTGGAATTAATGCCATGGAACATAAGAATGGGATGATCTGAACCGTACGAGGAGTGAACGTGATTTTGTGGAAGGGGAGATAAATCACAATTTAGAAGTGAAGGTTAAGTCATTTGAACGTTAGTATCGGAGGACATTTTTGAAGGGTGTGAGGCCTACAGCTAAAGGAGGGAGGACTTAATTATTTGAGCTACAAGAGTAGAGGAGGGAGGACTTAATTATTTGAGCTACAAGAGTAAAGGAGGGAGGACTTAATTATTTGAACTACAAGAGCAGCGGGCATTTTTGAAGGATTTACAATTGAAGGAGGTAAGACTTACAATTAAACGATGGAAGATTGAATAAATTGAACGTCAGACGTGATGGACACGGATAGAGATAAATAATTGCAAATTTGTAAAAACTGTAATTCACTCCACAGAATTTAAGGAAAATGCGATAACACGAAATGTTGAGATGAAGGACCTTTTTTCTGTGCACAAAACGAATTCCTTTTACTGCATGTACAAATAAGTTTTGTGCGTTCTACAACAGATGGCGTAACTCATTAAGGGGTAATGACTAAATTTCACGTGATTTTCTGAAACGTACCACGAACGATAGTGTTACGGCCACAACCACCCATCCAATAATACTTACCCTTTGGAGCCAGTCTCCACCACTAATTGCGATACACGCCAAAAACATCCACTTAAAGGATGGGACACTCCCCAAGCCAGAGCATTACCCCATACATCAATTGTAATACCAAACAAATCGAACTAAACGTTCAATTTGCTCTAATCCCTATTAGGCAATTAACACAATCAGCGTCGGTTTCCGTTTTAACCAAACCAAGTTAAAGCAAACAACAGGCACCATAAAATGAACTGCACGTTCGCCTAAGCGCATAACAACATCATCATCATCATCATCGGCACTACACCCTGGATCCGGTCTTGGTCTTATTTAACAAATGTCCAGTCCCGATTTCGAGCCGATGTCATCCAGTTTAGCACTCCCAGGCTCTGGACGTCCTGGTCTACGCCATCCCTCCATCGCAGACAAGGTCTGCCGCGCTGTCTCCTTCCATACATCCTGCCACAAAGGACTTTCCGGGCAGGCTCCTCTTCGCTCATTCGAGCTAGGTGTCCTGCCCACCGGAGTCTACCGAGCTTGATTTTTCTTACAATATGAGCTTCAAGGTAGATTGCGTACAACTCATGGTTGTAGCGTCTCCGGAATCGTCCTCCCTCACATACGGGGCCAACAATTCTTCTTAAGACCTTTCTCTCGAACGCGGCCAAGAGTTCAGAGTGCCTTTTATTAAGCACCCAGGTCTCGGATCCATACATGAGTACTGGTAAGACCATGGTCCTGTACAGTAGTAGCTTGGATGTTATGGATAAATTTCGGGATTTAAAGAGCCTTGATAGACCATAGTAGGCTTTGTTGGATTTGATCAGCCGTTCGCGTATTTCTTCTTCCATATTGTTATCGGCTGATACTATTGACCCAAGGTAGTTAAAGGATTGCACTACTTCAAATTCGTGCTCCACTACCCTGATAGTTTGACCAACGTTAGGTCTTCTCTTGGCAGAAGTTGCCACCATGTACTTAGTTTTTCCCTCATTAATGTGCAGTCCCAGTTTTTGTGCCGCCTGCTCGATCTCGGTGAAGGAATCCTGTACCGCCGATTCGGTTCTACCGATGATGTCGATGTCATCTGCGTAGGCAAGTATCTGGCTGGACTTGGTGACAATAGTCCCTCTTGTTGTAACGCCAGAGTCACGGATTGCTTTCTCCAACGCCAGGTTGAAGAGGAGGCAGGCCAGACCGTCCCCTTGTCGGAGTCCATTATAGATGTTTATTGGTTTGGACAGCAATCCCGCCACTTTTACTTGACTAGTTACGTTGGTCAATTTGTTTGGAATGCCGAATTCTCTCATCGCATTATATAGTTCTACCCTGGCTATGCTGTCGTAGGCGGTCTTGAAGTCTATAAACAGATGATATAGTGGAATGTTAAATTCCTGACATTTTTCCATCGCCTGCCTAAGGGTGAATATCTGATCATAACAACATAGAGAATCATAAATGTGCATTAGCACGATGCGCTATTGATTTTTCTTTTGTGTTTCATCTATCGATCCCAATTTAGGAAAGATAAAAAGGGATCAGACAAAGGATGCGCGGGCTCACAAAAGAGATCCTAATGCAAAGGATCTCGAGGGCGATCATCGCACAAGGAAAATAACACGTTGCCTTGTGTAAACAAAAAATAAAAATGTTTTCCTGGGATCAAACGATCGGAAAAGGAAGCGGGGTTGTTCTTTGATAGACAAAGGATGCGGGAGCTCACAAAAGAGATCCTAATGCAAAGGATCTCGAGTGCGATCATCGCACAAGGAAAATAACACGTTGCCTTGTGTTAACAAAAAAGCAAAAGGTTTTCCTGCGGCGTTGTTCTTTGATAGTAGTCCAGAACGGACACGCGAGTTGGTTTTTGAAAATTGACCGAGACGGTCATCGAGAGTGGAGTGAGTTCGCGTGCGCAGAGGTGTCAGTTGTTGGTGGTGAGTTAGTGTCCGGAACAAAATTAATAAATTGAAAATGTGCTGACAAATGAAGATAATTTGAATTAGTGTCCGGAACAAAATTAATAAATTGAAGTTGTGCCCATAGATGGGAATTAAGAAACAATAATTAGTAATAAAGACTAGGAGTTTAATAGAAACAAATGAGTGTTTTACGTAAAGTGTCTGTGGTATTCAAGGTGAGTGAAAAAAAAAATAAACAATAGGAAAGAGTTAGAGATATGAGGTTTTGTGCATATGAAAGTACGTACTAGTCTTTAGCTACAAAAAAAAAATGTTTTATTTCAATTTTACGATACAACACAGCGGCACAACAGCGCACGCGACGAAAAAAATCTCGAGCGGCCAACATGGCTCGGTCACAATTTATAATTTGGAACAAAAAACCAAAAAGTTTCTTAAAATATAGTCCAAAATCTAGTGAACGTCGTAGGATTTTTTCGAAAAATTGATTTAAAAAAAAATAGCGCTAATTTGATTTTTTTTTCTTGTTTTTTTTTCGCAAAAATCGGCCGAAAATCGTTTATAAAATCTGTAAGAATCAATTTATCAGAAAAATCCTACAATGTTCACTACAAAATATTGTTTTAAAGTTGCAGTTAAAATTTCAAATCAATCAGGTAAAAATTGAGGGAGCTATCGATACGCCCAGTTTGAAAAACATGGAGCCGAGATATTTGAAGTTAAAGTTTTGAGTAGTTTTGTAGTTTTTATTGTAGTAGTAGTTTTAACGGACTTTCTACAAACAGCTGTTTACTCATTGTTAAAACTGCGGTAGGAGAGACATCTATTAGTCAAAACTAACATTTGAAAACGGATGTGTCGGAATAAGTTATATAAAGCATAATAAATACGCTGCGCACTCGAAAACCTCTAATTTTGCTTTACGACTACGCTTGACAAAACGACTTTTTGGCCAACTTACAAGTTTCTCCCCCTCACAATCGACCTTTTTTTATCATTCTTGGATACGTTAAGGGCTGTTTATGCCAATAAAAAAAAACGTGAACAAAAGTCACAAGGTGTTATATAATTAAGATCATTTAATTATCAATCCCCTATTGCAATCTCGTGTCGGCACATGAATATCCTTTATAGATAAATAATTAAAATAAATTAAAACTCCTATTTCAAAATCACTAACATACTACACAGCCATAGTGTCCCTAATAGTCTCCCTAATTCCGTTTCCACAAAATAACAATCGCCTAAAAGGATATTGAATGGAACGACACGACACTTCCTCCTTCTAAATCAGTTAGTGAAAGCGTGTGGTCGTCGCTCCGAAGAAAAAAAATTATATTAACAAAGTTTCGAATCGAGTCGTGTGTGCGTGCGAAGTTCGTTCTATGTAATACAAAAAATTTGCATATTGAGTAAATGTGTGGAAGTTACTTGTGAATACCTTTAAATACTTATAAATACAGTTAAATACTTGTAAACAATAAATAATAACTTTTAAATATTGTTAAATATTGAAGACTCAAATGTGTTTTGAATTCTGAGTGAGTGAACCTAGTTTAAATCCTGAAAAGGAACATTTTGGTGATGAAAATGGATAATGTGTGAAGGGAGGAGAGAGCCGCTTTGGGACCCACACAGGATTGTTACCAGCCAGGAATACACCATAACACTCAAAAATTAAAAAAGGGGGTAAGTTTTGTGTCAAAATACAAACCTTTAAAATAATTGTTAATATATCTTTAACAATTTGGCGCAGCCGGTGCCCGACACGACAGCTAGTGTTAGGGATTTTCCCATTCCCAAGACGGTAAAGAACGTCCAATCATTTCTAGGACTGGCGAACTATTATCGAAAATGTGTTCCAAATTTCTCGAGGATAGTACGTCCCTTAACAAACTTGTTAAGGAAGGACGTTAAATTCACCTGGTCGGACAAATGCCAACAAGCATTTGATAAAGTAAAAGGATTATTGGTTTCGCCGCCAATATTAATCTATCCAGATTTCACCAAACCTTTTAATCTGACTACGGATGCGAGCAGCGAAGCACTTGGTGCCGTGCTATCGCAAGGGGAAATAGGCAAAGATCAGCCTGTAGCTTATGCAAGTCGAACCTTGAATAAAGCGGAAAGAAATTACTCCACCATTGAGAGGGAGTTACTAGCCATTGTGTGGGCGACTAGAAATTTCCGCTGTTATTTACAAGGGCGAAGGTTCAACATCTATACAGATCATAAGCCACTGAGGGGAGTTTTTAACGTGAAAGACTCCACGTCACGTTTAACAAAATTCCATCACAAATTATCGGAGTTTGATTACCAAATAGAGTACAAACTCGGTAAATATAACACCAATGCGGATGCCTTGCGCCGCATCCCGCAAGGTTGTGATGAGACTTCCAAACTACAGAGATGCAATGTAGTAGTCAAATTCGTTTAAGTTCTGCGTGGACCTACGACATATAATATAATTTAACCAATGATACTTGCCGTCTGTAATCTGCTGCGTTTATCGTTGTGTTTGCCTGTCGCGGTATGTGGACGGCGCGCTTTCCTTCTTCTTATTTATTTTTTTTTTTTTTTTTTTTTTTTTTTTTTTATTAAGAATTGTTTGTTTTTTCACTTTCGCATCCCACCGCTGCCACCAACTATATTATAGCGTCCGCCGGCCGTGCTTCATAGTGTCGTCCGAAGGAAAAGCGGGGACTTTTCCTTCTGTTGAGCTAGAAGACTAAAACGCCGATTCATTTGTTTCTGTCCTTCTATAATGCCGATTTATTTGATTTACACAACAAAAACGTTCATTCGGAATCGCGTAAAACTAATTATTATATTGATCAGCAACCAACTCCCGACTATCCACTCGACCGCATCGTTCGGAGGCTATTCTTTGCCTCTTCCCGTAAAACTACAAATTCACTCTTTTTACATTATTCTTTCGTTAAGTTTTTGATGAACGAAGTCGAACCTGGGGAAAAGGGTCATGTTGCTCTCCAGGTACCCGAAAGCCAGCAACGCGTGAGCGTGTTTTCGCCAATAAGAATCAGAAGCTATGGTTGCTCGATTTTGGTTTATGGGTTGCGCGACAAGGATTTGCTCTTTTACCAGCTGTTGGTTGCTTGATTTGATCTCAGAATCGTCACGTCGAGTGTTTGTATTTGTTATATTTGCTTGGTAACGGTTCTGGGATCGTTGTATTAGACAACCGCAGTTGCAGCTGCTATGTATGTAGGATGACGATTTTAGGCAATTCGTTTAGGAAAATGGGATAATGGTCAGATATGTATATCGTATGGTGAAATGGGATAATGGATGGGATATATTTGGGAAATGTGTTTAGATTGATGTGTAGATAAATCCAATATAGGAAATATATATATGATATGGAAGTGGGTATAGGTTAATATGGGGATAGGTCTAATATGTGTAATAGGTATTTAATATGGAAATGGGTATATTGGGATTGTGGGAGGATGGTAGGGCTTCGGGAGCACTACACCACGCGCCCAAGCAAAAAATCTAAGGGAAAGCGAAGAATCCCAGGGAAGCCAAACAAATGACGAGTCTGATCTACCAGAGAATCACATTCCTTCCTGCACGGAAAAAGGATTGGAGATAACAAAACCTGACGATATCCCGCTACTGCTACGGGATTACCATGATCCTCCTTTGGGCGGACACCAAGGAGTGATAAAAACCTATAACAAAATTCGTAGGAACTTTTGGTGGAAGAATATGATGCGCGACATTAAAGTCTACATTAAGAAATGTAAGGATTGTCAAACCATGAAATCTTCCCCAAACCTACGGATGCCCATGGTAATCACCGACATTGCAAAGAGGCCCTTCGACAAGGTATATTTAGATATAGCCGGGCAATACATATATACTAACTTTTCAAGACAATCTGTCTAAGTATATAGATTGCTACGCCTTATCCAATGCGGAGGCAGAAACGGTGGCCACGGTCTTCTTCGACCAAATAGTTGCTCGGTATGGTGCTCCGAAGCAACTGCTTACCGATCAGGGAAGCAACGTCCTAAGCAACTTGTTTATAAACGTGTGCAAGCTGCTCCGAATCAAGAAGGTTCAAACCTCAGCGTACCATCCACAGTCGAATGGCGGTCTGGAAAGAGCCCATCGCACACTCGTAGAGTACCTACGCAGTATTGTGGATGGAAATTCCCAATCATGTGATCAATACCTGAGGACGGCAACATTCGTGTACAACACCAACGTACACCGAGTTACCAAGCTTACGCCGATGGATTGTCTCTTTGGTTTCACCCCGGAGGTACCGTCTAATATCAAACAACCCCCGGAACCGGTGTACAACCATGAGAGCTACCATAAGCTATTAAAGTACAAACTCCAACGTACGAATGAAATAGTAAGGTGTAACCTATTGATTTCCAAGAGGAAATCCAAAAGGTACCATGACCGTACGGTACGCCCTTTCACGTTTCACGTGGGCGATAAGGTTCTGATGCGGAATGTGCAGAAACAAGGGAAGTTAGCTCCCATATGGAGGGGTCCCTACAATGTAGTGGCAATACAGGGCCTAGTAAACGTGGTCCTGAAAATAGGCAGGAAAAGTGTGGTGGTGCACAATAACAGGTTAAAGTCCTATTTCGAATAGAGGATAAAACCTGGGGTTTTGAAAGAGCTGTATTAAGTTCCAGCATTAATACCAGTGGGAAATCAAATGGTTGAGTAGGAAAACCAGTATAGCAAACTACGTAAACAGTTAAGTGTCATATTGTTCCATCTGTTCATATCTGTACACTAATGGTTATATTCTATGAAGCACATATGTTTATAAACTATATAAAAACATTGTAAATAATATATATAAATTTTATTAAAAATAAATACTAACAAAACAAAAAACATTGTAAATAATATATATAAATATTATTAAAAATATATAATATTAACAATATATTCAAACATTCCTCTTCCAAGAATGAAACTCCATTTTTGTAAGGGGGGAGGAATGTTATATAATTAAGTTCATTTTATTTTTGGTGATGAAAATGGATAATGTGTGAAGCGAAGAGAGAGCCGCTTTGGGACCCACACAGGATTGTTACCAGCCAGGAATACACCATAACACTCAAAAATTAAAAAGGTAAGATTGCCGGGTGAAGCATACAGGGAACATGTTCCGTAAATAAAGACATGCGAGTACTGGTTCGGACGTTGTAAATGTAACAATTTTGACACCAACGACAAAGAACGCTGAAAGCGTTATTGGGCCAAGATTCATGTCAAACTCTGGAGGATCTTGTGGCGGTTCTACGAATCCCACAAAACACTTTAAGGTAAATCCCTTAGTTCGCCCACGCATACTTTCGTCCTCAACCGCACGTGCTCTCTTACCTGTGGGTTGCATGTTTCACCAAACTCCTTGTGTCAACACGGCGACAGAAAAATCACATTTTCTTGAAACGAATTCGATGGAAATGCATTAGCTGAAAAATTCATTAACCAACACGGCAAACATTACTAAAACGCCACGCGGCCAAGTATTGGACAATACTGGTAATCTCCTCTGGAGCCAGCCGTAATTCGGTTTTTCCATCGCAAAAAATCACCGTAGGTACATGCGCAAAGACTGCAATTATTTTCAACATGTTCCCTAATGTAGAAACAATTACCTGTAAGTATCGCAGCCAAAAATAATGATATCGCTCAGGTAAAATACCCTGGGTAATTAAGCACCAGGAAAAACCCAAAAAGATACCACCGAGGTAGAAAACGTCATCAGGTACGGAAAACATACAAAAAGGTCGAACGAGGGGAAAGAGAGAACAACTTGACGAATCTTTTTTCGGTGAGAAATTTTGCCATCCCGAGATATATCATTCAATTGGACAAAAGAGGAAGACATGGAACATTCGAGAAAACGGAGGAGCGTGTACACGCGAACAAAAATGTATTAAAAAATATATAAATACACAAAAAAAAAAAAAAAAAAAAAAAAAAAAAAAAAAAAAAAAAAAGAGTAAAAACGATCTTATTTCTTTTCGGTGTGGACTATGTTTGGTGAAACATTAACAAAAAAAACCGCCAAAATCTCGCTGAAGCCTTGAGTCAACAAGCAATTTCAAATCGTCCTAAGGCCATAGTTATGGTGCAAAAATAAGCAAATTGGGTTCCATATGAGCCCATTTCAAGAGACGGCGAGCATCGTTTTTTCACGTGCGAACATCTGTCCAAACGCAAAATCGGAAGGATCCTTAGCATCGAAACGTGACGGAGCAGGGAAAGTGCATCCACTCCAACAACCCAAAGTTCAGAAAATCATGAAGTAAGCCAACTTTATGGCAAGAAGTTAATGCGTACAGCTGAGTGATTTTTTTTTTTTTTTTTTTTTTTACTTCGTCCAGGAAAGGCGAACTTCCGGGTTCCGGGTTCCTACAGGCCAATAAATATAGGGTTTTCCAATAGGGACTTGACAACTTTGAACTTAATTTGTGAACGCACCCTTTCACTAATCATCGACCTGTCACTGTCAATTTATTCAGTAAACTCTACATTTTCATCTAGGTTAAGTACACGAACAAAAAACCTCCGCAAATTATAAAAATTCACTACTGAAATTTGGAGTCAGTGACTGCAGCTTCAAGATCGTTAACTCCAATTTTCGGTCGTAATTCTCACCATAGTGGGCAGGCAATAACAAGTTTAGTGCGAAAATTTGAGTCTACATATTCGTTGTGTGATGTTGCCGTGCCAGTGAGACAACGGGTTGGTCGAAGTGTCGAAAATATCGCTGCCGTTCAGGCGTCCGTAGCTAACGATCGAAATCAGTCAATTCCACGGCGCTCTCAAGAATTGGGCATCGCCCAGACCACTTTATGGCGAATTTTGCGTAATGTTCGATAATAATTTGCAATGCATATTGGGCGAAAATTTCGCAGCGCCCGTTTGTAGGATAATATTTTATCAGAACCAGCAATTGGGCATCAATGTCTGCAGTGTCAGTTTGTAATATAAAGTTTGTTGTGGCGTCGGGTCGGGGTTCACACTTAGCGGCTTCCAATCACCACTCAATGGTCACCGTATGGTCTTCTGGTTTCCGTGCATGGAAAGTTTACCTTACTTTATCCACAGCTCCGGCTGTTTAGATGTAACGAAAAGTGGTATCTGCTGCCGAGCCAAGATTCACCGGCTCCCGTTTCCAAATTTTCTTCGCAGCCAGCCCAAGAACAAAAGAACAAGAAATCGATCTGCACAAACACCAATATTTCATTTATTACAAAAAGGGATTTTTTACAGTGACGTGATTTCGAACTTGTACAAATATTTAACGGAAATTAAAATATGGGATTTATTTGGTTTATGTCTATTCTTTCCCGTACTATGTAGTTTAGTTTTTCCTCTCTGTTAATTTAATTTACTAATTTTATTTCGATTCCCGAACTGTCGCGGCACCCCTTCCTTTTCTTTCTTCTTCTTCTTTATTTTACCTTCCACACCGGTGCCCTTCTTTTTTCTTTCTTCACTACGGTACTACTCAACCGGTTGTCAATCCCTTATCTTTCTCGAAAATAATCACCTTCACCGGCGGTCGACTTCGAAACTAGCCAAAGCCACCACCGCCGAAAAGAAACTGGGCTTACATGCCGCCAGTCTTTATTTAATATATACTGGTCAAAACAAAGGCGATGGGGAAGATACCTACGTAACAGTAAGGATCTTGGTTTACACCCGTACAAGATCAAGCTGACTCAAGAATTGAAGCCGATGGACCATTTGAAGCGACGTTCGTTCTCCGATTGGGCTCTGGAAAAGATGCGCCAAGATGATGAATTTCATCTTCAGTGACAAAGCTCATTTTTGGCTCAAGGGGTTCGTCAATAAGCAAAACATGCGTTATTGGTCGGGTGAAAATCCGCATGTGCTTCATGAATCACCACTTCATCCACAAAAAATGTTTAGTGCGGTTTGCATGCCGGCGGCATCATTGGGCCATACTTTTTCGTCGACGATAACGATCGTCATGTTACTGTGAATGTCCATCGTTATCGCGCCATGATTACCGAATATTTTTGGCCCGAATTGGAAGATATGGACTTGGGCGACATGTGGTTTCAACAGGACGGTACCACAAGCCACAGAGCACACGATACAATCGATTTATTGAAGAGTAAGTTTGATGATCGCCTCATTCGTGCGATTTAACGCCTCTAGACTATTTTCTTTGGGGCTACGTCAAGTCATTGGTCTATGCCAACAAGCCGACGACGTTGGAAGAGCTCAGAGCCAACATTGAACGCGAAATGGCGGCTGTTACGGCCGAAATGTGTGGCCGAGTCATCGAAAATTGGGTCCAACGAATCGACCGCGGTGCCCGTGGTGGCCATTTGAACGAAGTCGAGTTCCATTCATAAATGTTTTGATTGTACTTCAAGCCGATAATGAAGTTTTTGAAATCCCTCAAATGGTTTGCGTTTTATTTAGGATAGTAGGAAAGGCAAACCTATAGCGCTGAGTCAGCGCCCTGAGATGCTATTTTTTTTTCTCGACCGGATCCATCAGCCAAGATCCGAAGGATTCTCAAGAATTTCTCCCAACCATTTCACGAAGCCGCCTATAGCTTAATGGCATGGTAATTCATCGGGCGGCTGGGCTTTGGGACACTACCTACCACTCAGTAATCGTGCCGAACTGCACAATAGCAAGAGTCGTCAGCTGAAGCTAGTTTTGCAGAATCAAACGCAAGGCACAACCTCCTTACCAACTCAAGCATTGGGGCGGTATGGGGTAATACCGGTCATGCATTAACTTCAACGGCCAAACGAATATTCATGACAAGAAGTTAATGCTGTGCATCTGGTGGGATCAGCTCTAAGTGATCTACTATGAGCTCCAACAACAATTGATGCAATTGAACCGAACATTGAAGCTCAAGTGCCAAAGTCATGACAAAGTGACGTTTTAGCACAACAACTTTGACAAAAGTCGTCAAGGAAACTTTGGACACGCTTCAATGGGATATCCTACCCCACCGGCCATATTCACCAGATTCACTCTTTTCGACTGCCACTTGTTCCGGTCGATGACGTATGGCCTGGCAGAGCAGGATTTCACTTCTTACGAAAAATCAAAAATTAGGTCGATTCTTGGATCGCCTCAAAAGACGAGGAATTTTTCCAACGCGGAATCCGCATGCTGCCTGAAAGATGGGGAACACTCAACTAGTGATGGACAATACTTCGAGTGGAATGCATAACATCAATTTCTCCGAATAAAGCTTCAAAGTTACAAGAAACCCTCAAAACCTATTGTAAAATACTGTGACGCATATGACAATCAGTACTAGAATATTCGAGAAAGTCCGAAACAAAGTACTAGAATATTCTAGAAAGTACTGGAAAACTGGAGACTATGAACAATAGAACATTCAAGGCAATGGAACGGGCGGAAATGAAACGCTGAATCAGAATGAGGAAACGGTATAAATACGTCGCACACAGATCATGGAGATGAGTAAGAAGTAAGAATGTGAAGCAAGCGATAAGTAAGAAGTAGAAAGTGAAGCAAGTAATAAGTGAGAAGTAAGCAAAGAAGTAAGAAGTAGTAAGCAGTCAAAGACGCTATAAGTACGGAAGCGATAAGTCAATAAATCGTTAAGTGTACGGTAAAAGTAACGGTTGTTATTAACGGACTAAGAAAGTGTTACATTAATTCAAAATCGATTTAACGGCTCTTATTTATTAAAAATAATTAATCCAGCGAACCCTAAGCTCGCTACAATACATTAAACCAATTTCTGTGAGTAAAGCTGAAAAGTTACAAAAAAAATCCTGAAAACTTAATTATACACCCAATAATACCATTAAATATCAAAGCGCCAATATTATTAAATATCAAGGCCCAGTGCAGTAGGTGATATAATAAGAGGGTAGGAAAAAGCGATATCGATGCACTTTGGTCTTAAATGCCGAACGATTGCAATGACAAATAAACCCTTATGTCAATGACCAACTTTACCGACAGTAGTCAATGACCGGGTACCCGGGTACATATACATATAGAAACATTGTTTTAATCAGAAACAAATATATTGTGAATATTTTATGTATTTTATATAATTATTTTTTATAAATATAAAGAATTTTGACTATCTGCGGCTACAAAAGGCCTATTGAAATCGGCGCAGAGCAAGGTGAGGATCGGCAGGTGTGTAACAAATTCAGTTATACCTGCTAGAGGGATCTCGAGTATTCGGTTGACGAACAACTTGTACGGTCAACTTTCTATTTATAACTTGCGAATTTATTGTGAAACCATTCGAATCCGGCATTAGAGAAAGCGTGGTTCAGTCAGCGTCCTTTGTGCATCTGGGCATCTTCAAAATGACGACTTTGTTGACACGTGCTCAATTCAACAGGTAATAATATTAAAATTAATATTGTTAATGTATTTAATAATATTAAATAATTTTGTTGTTGTATTTTTGTTTTTAGATTATTTGGCGGTTGAACCTGTCTACAATTGGTGCAGTGTTCCGCCGAACACGGTTCGCAAGAAGAAGAGAGTCGCCAACGGCACGCCACAGCACACTAAATGAAACACGGAGCACTAGCTTTAAACTTTATTTATTGTTTTTTTTTTTTTTTGTAGTCAATTACACGTATCTTTAGTTTTGCGAGCCTCGACACACACGTAAGCCGATACACACACTCGACCGTTCGCTCCTTTTACTGTGCCGCGTCCGATTAAACAAAGTCAACTTGCGAATTAAAAAAAAAAAACAACACTTAATTTTTAATGTTGCCGTCGGTTGCAGTTCGGCAGAATTCTCGATCCTCACGTCCTCCTCGTCGCGTTGACGATCAAAATCTCACTAACTATCTGCCCTCAACAATATCCTGCTCACACAGATACCCAGATTCAAACTGCTATCTGTATCTATCCGGAAAATATTCCCTATTTTCTCTGCTAACAGAACTTCCGAATTTCTGTTAGCAGCATGTTATCACATCCCCCGGGATATTTTGTAGTTTCCTGAAAGGGGAAAGTCATCTTTGCATACATCATTATTATCGCTGATAGAATTTCATTTCCACGGCCTTCTGTTTGCACAGAACATCTGGCGCCCAGACCAGAGATATTCGGCGATTGTTTTGACGTGCAGTCCGTGGGACTTATTTGAACTTGGTACCCGGAATCGAAATCCATTAGATCTTTATAATGGTGCGAAATTCTAGCGTGGCCGTGGGACCGGAGTATTGCCTTTGTTGGCTTAACTCCTCATAAATTATCGGATATCTCGTTGAGATATATTCGATTGCGATAGGTCGTGGCTGCCTTCTGTTGTTCAACGGATTTGGGTGGTCCTTGCGTTAGATTACCCGCACGTGCATCCGTTGATCGGTTCATTCTTTGATGATAGCAATTCTTTTGTATCGAATTTCGGAATTGCCGGTTCGATGAGATGTTCCTGGGCGCAGGCAGCATGTATGGCATTTTGGGAATTGTTTTTTTTAGGAATAGGACGCATGGATGTTTATACCTTTGCTTCAGGCATGAAGAGTTATAATTGTTGAGCTTGACCTAAAAAGCTTTGGGGACGTTCAGTTCCTTGCTTTTTGGTGTCGGTCTCAACGTTGGCTGCGAGTTGCAGGCCCTATCGTGGGACTTTGGGGCACACGTCTGTGGGCGCGTGCAACACTCTCAGGTAAGTAAGTTCTTTGAAGGTAGAAACCTTACCTGCGCAGAATTGTGCGTTCGTAGAACGCTACAATTATGTAATGCACAACGAGATGCCTACTTGAAAAGCGTGTGTGGTGAATCTGACGACGAGAGCATAAACCTTACTGATAGTGATGACGATGATTGGATTCCTGACGAGCGAAATGAAAACGAGGTATCTGATAACGAAGAATATTGCGCGGACGAAAATGATACAACTGAAGCAGCCATTGATGATTCTGAAAGCGAAGATGACAATGATACGAACGGGGATGTCGACGCAGTTTCAACTGCAGGTAAAAATAATTCTTTTCGTTTTATTTATTAATTTTTCATGCACAACGCGTTCTTATTATTTTTATTCCTTTTTCTAGATTCAACTGGACGTACGTTTGTCGCGAAAGATAAAACTGTATGGCAAAAACACCCCCTAACACAACTCAAACTCTCAGTCACAATATTGTGAGACAAAGAGCTGGTCCTCATCGCTCGACCGAAACACTCTCAGCGGCTGAAACATTCAAAAGGATTCTTACTCGCGAAATAGTGGATCTGATTACTCGTTACACTAATCAGAAGGCAGATCTAGTTATCCGAGAGTGGAATGCAAACAATTCAAATCGACCGTCGAGAACGTGGAAAAATGTTAATCGTCAAGAGATGTATTCGTTTTTTGCAATTCTAATTGCAGCAGGGGTCAATAATGGAAACAAAGACCATACTACAGAGATGTGGAAAACGTCATCATTCCCTTTATACAGGGCCACAATGAGTATCAATCGTTTTTGGAATATCTTACGTTTTATCAGATTTGATGATGCGCGGACACGAGAGGAACGGCCCAGAGAGGACAAAGCAGCTCCAATTAGTGAGATCTGGGCGATGTTGAATGCAAATTTGTCCGCTCTGTACCGGCCCGGCACAGAACTTACCATCGACGAGCAGCTGTATCCGTACCGTGGGCGAACCAAATTTACGCAGTATATTCCATCAAAACCAGCCAAGTATGGTATCAAAGTGTGGTGGATTTGTGATGCTGAAAATGCATATCCTCTGAAAGGCATTATTTACACCGGGAAAAGTGGCAATGTTAGAGAAAAAAATCAAGGTGAAAATGTTGTCAAAAAATTAGCAGCACCGTACAAAGGGAGTGGAAGAAATATTTGTATGGACAATTTTTTCACGACGTTACCGCTCACGAAGCTTTTATTGTCGTGGGACTTGACTGTCGTGGGAACCTTACGAAAAAACAAACCCTATATTCCAAAGGAGATGGCTGCATCAAAGGATCGTGCCGAATTATCCACACTGTTCGGCTTTCACGACAAAACGGCAATTTGTTCGTATGTGCCGAAGAAAAATAAAGCAGTTATACTGCTTTCGACGATGCACTCGAACATGGCAGTCGCTGACCACGCACAGAAAAAACCCGAGATTATTTTGCACTATAATCGGTACAAAGCTGGTGTTGATACAATGGACCAAATGGCCGGCAGATACACGACAAACCAACGGACGAATAGGTGGCCCTTGGCAATGTTCTTCAATGTCCTCGATGTAAGCGCACTCGCGGCGTTCGTCATTTATAAAGAGAACAACTCCATGCTGCCGAAAAAGACGAACGCCCGTCGTATGTTTTTGCTCCAATAAGCGAACAACTTGCCCTGCCAAGTATTCATGAAGGCTCGGAAAATGTTCAAATCATGAGGCATTACTCAACAAAACTTGCAATTGAGTCCATCATCGGCCGCTCGTGCCGACGACCCAGACAGCATGTCCGCCCCTGGATAGTACAGGAAGAAAAAAAGGTCACTGGTTGTTGCCACATTTGTTTATCGCAGGCTCCGAAAAAGCGGCGAAAAACAAGAAAGGCGTGTCGGTAATGTGAAATGCAGGTTTGCGACGAACACGCAACTACGTTGGTTGAATGTAATGCATGTCACAGACGTCCTTCTAAATAAATTTGTTTGTTAATTTAAATGCATTTTTATTGTTTTTCATTAAATATTAGTTATTTAAATAGTTAATTATCAATAATTAATTATTAATTAACCATTTAACATTCAATTTTGCATCATTCTTCATCATTCTCAATGCTTTTTAAATGGGGTACCCGGGTACCCGGTCGTGGCTCAGAATACAATTTTTTAAAATGTCAATTTGAGAGTAAAAAAAAATTGTTTTTCATTGAAATTTCGTAATTATCATTCAGAAACGTTTGAATGGAGATGATCTAAGACATGGGACCGAAATTCGTCTACTAGGCCGAGCAATCGTGAAATTGCGACGAAATGTCTACCCGGGTACCCGGTCATTGACATAAGGGTTAAATAAATTATATAACATGCGTACTTTCTAACCGAAAAGTATCACTAGGTTCGATTGAGCAAAAAGCATATTACATATAGAAGAGTGTTATACAGGATACGTTACATCTATGTTCTAAAGACCGGGCGGTCCTGTAAGAGGGACTTTCCTTTTTTGCAGATAACCCTCGCAGAAACCATATTTTGAGATAGATCATTTCTGAAATTAATTGTTCCATAGTGCTTGACGCAGGGCATAAATTAATTTTTTTCTTTATTTTTATGTTACTTAACTTTTTCATTATTTTTGTTATTAATGTTCTTAATTGATTAATTTTTCATTAAGTTCTTTATTGAAATTATTAATTTTTTTTATTAAAATTATTATTTTTTTCTATTAACATTATTAATTTTTTATTAAAATTTTGAATGTTTTTTATTAACATGATAAATTTTTTATTTTTCTTATTAATTTTTTATCAATATCTTGACACAGATGTTTTAAAAATATTTTTATTGATATATTTATTAATATTTTAATTAATATTTTAATTGATATTTTAATTAATATTTTTAATAACATTTTTAATAATATTTTCATTTATATTTTGATTAATATTTTTATTGATATTTTTATTAATATTATTATTTTTATTAATATTATTAATATTTTTATTAATATTATTAATATTTTTGTTAACATTTTTATTAACATTTTTATTAACATTTTTATTAACATTTTTATTAACATTTTTATTAATATTTTTATTAATAGTTTTATTAATTTTTCACTTCTTTTCTTTTTTCATTGATTTTTTTAAATTATTGTTTATATTATTATTATTTATTAATATATAAATTATTATTTATTAATATATTTATTAATCATCGTCATCATTATTGGCACTACAACCGGGAACCGGTCTTGGCCTTATTTAGCAAGTCATGAGGGTTGTTAAATTTTCCATAATGATTTGTTTTTTCCGGGCAAGGTTATTAGTCTTGCGCCAGAGGCTCCCCGGCGGGGAATCGAACCCCGGTCTACCGCGTGACAAGCGGGTATACTAAACACCACGCTATCGAGGAGTCTATATTTATTAATATTTTTATTTTTATTAATATTTTTACTAATATATTTATTAATATATTTATTAATATTTTTATTAATGTTTTTATTAATGGTTTTATTAATGTTTTTATTAATATTTTTATTAATGTTTTTATTAATATTTCTATTAATATTTTTATTATTTTTATTAATATTTTTATTAATATTTTTATTAATATTTTTATTAATATTTTCATTAATATTTTTATTCATATTTTTATTAATATTTTTATTAATATTTTTAATTATATTTTTATTCATATTTTTATTCATATTTTTATTCATATTTTTATTCATATTTTTATTCATATTTTTATTCATATTTTTATTCATATTTTTATTCATATTTTTATTCATATTTTCATTAATATTTTTATTAACACTGGATTTACCACACCAGTCAAAATGGCTGGTTTTATAATTTCAATTTCAAATTCCTACTTAACCTCAATTTTTTTTTTTTTGAAGCCATGCAATGACATTTGTAGCGATACTTAATTGAATAATATTAGGCGGTCGGTTTTATATTTTTATTCAAAATCAAAAAGTTTTTGATTATAATCGGTACTTATACCAAACCAGTCAAAATGACTGGTACATTTTTCTGCGTGATGGAATGAGTTTTGTGCATAATAATTTATAAATACTGGGTTGTTGCGGATTCACTGGATGCATTCAGCGAATTCGCAGTGAACGCAACCATGTCAGCAACTAGTTGACATTATTATATTATGTGGTTGTCAATGTGACAAAGTAAACAAACTTTGAGTTTTTTTGTTCTTCGTCGCCAGCCTTTCAACAGATATAGTCGCGAGTAAATATCCAACATCAGTCAATAAATTTCACCTGGATGAAAAGTAAATAACAAGAGTTTTACTTAGAAAGCAATCTGGACGTTGACTGTGAAATTTTGTTGAGAATACTGGAAATAAACATTTCTTTGGATATTCAAAAATATATTGTAAGCATATTCTAAGTAAGAAAACTAAATACAGAGATGAATATTATCCTATTATTTATTATTTTCAACTGTGTCGTTTTATAACAATGCTAAATTTGGCGTCGATGTGACTGACCAAATGGCACATAAATATAGCGTCAAATCAGGTTCCAGAAGATGGCCACTTCAAGTTTTTTTCAATATTCTAGATTTAGCTGGGATAAATGCCTGGATATTGTATAAAAACACGACAGGTGAAAATATATCAAGAAAAAGTTTTTGTTTCTTCTAGCTGAAGAACTTGGTTCTGAATATTCGATTTCAAGAGAAAAACCACAAGAAGCTGTTATCTCAGCTGCTAATATACCAAGTTCAAGTATCACACGTAAATGGTGTCAAACAGGACAGTGTAATAATAATAAGACCACGACTATTTGTAATATATGCAAAAAATATATATGTGGAAAATGTACACAAAGCAAAATGTACGTATGTAATTTTGTGTTAATATTGTGTTAAATTCAATACTACTGCTCCCTTATAGGTTTCTGATTCAGAATTGGAATAAAATTTCGAATTGCTATTTATGTTACAGGATTATGTTATAGGTACTCTTTATTATAATGTATAGTACAAAAAAAAATGTTAGTTATGTTATATTGTGAATTAATTAATTTATGTTTGAGAATTTGAGTATTATTATGTTTCAATTAATTAATTGATTAATTTATAATTAATAAATATTAGAATTAACCTATAATTGAAGTAATTTATCATTTTCTAAAAATATATAAAGACGGAAGCCCCACTATCCATTTTTTCTAAGACCAGTCATTTTGACTGGTGTCGGTAAATATAGGTAAGTCAAATTGTCGGTATATCTATATTTATTAATATTTCACTTCTCCCAGTAAGCTATTTTTTATTCGGCCGGGCCTATCAGCGAGCTCTAGCCTATCACATGCTCGAGAATTATTCCCAACCATCTCACGAAACCTATAGCTTAAAGGCAGTATTTCACCCGTCGGCTGGGCTTTAAGAACCTTCCATTTCAATTTTTTTAAATTTTATTTCTGTTCTATATTGTTACTTTATTTTTTTGTTTTATTTTTTTATTTTATTTTATTTAATTTTTTTATTTTACTTTATTTATTTTATTTTGATTGTTTTATTTTGATTATTTTATTTTGATTATTTTATTTTGATTATTTTACTTTGATTATTTTATTTTGATTATTTTATTTTGATTATCTTATTTTGATTATTTTATTTTGATTATTTTATTTTGATTATTTTATTTATTTTACTTATTTTATTTTATAATAATTTATAAACATTTTTTTTTTAATTTTTATTATTTATGTTTTATTCTTTTATTCTTTTATTTGTTTTTTTAATTATCCTTTTATTTTTGTTTTATTTCTCCTTTTATTCTCTTTTTATTTATCCCTTTATTTAATTTTTTTTTATTTATCCTTTTATTCTACTTTTATTTATCCTTTTATTCCATTTTTATTTATTTTTTTATTGTTTTTTTTTTATATTTTGGTTTTTATTTATTTATTTATTTTACTATTTAATTTTTTTTTAATTGTATTTCTGTTCTATATTGTTACTTTATTTTTTTGTTTTATTTTTTCATTTTATTTTTTTATTTTATTTTTTTATTTTATTTTTTTATTTTATTTTTTTATTTTATTTTTTATTTTATTTTTTATTTTATTTTTTTATTTTATTTTTTTATTTTATTTTTTTATTTTATTTTCTTATTTTATTTTCTTATTTTATTTTCTTATTTTATTTTTTTATTTTATTTTTTTATTTTATTTTATTTTATTTTTTTATTTTATTTTATTTTTTTATTTTATTTTTTTATTTTATTTTTTTATTTTATTTTTTTATTTTAATTTTTTATTTTATTTTTTTATTTTATTTTTTTATTTCACTTTATTTATTTTATTTTGATTGTTTTATTTTGATTATTTTATTTTGATTATTTTATTTTGATTATTTTATTTTGATTATTTTATCTTGATTATTTTATTTTGATTATTTTATTTTGATTATTTTATTTTGATTATTTTATTTTGATTATTTTATTTTGATTATTTTATTGTGATTATTTTATTTTGATTATTTTATTTTGATTATTTTATTTTGATTATTTTATTTTGATTATTTTATTTTGATTATTTTATTTTGATTATTTTATTTCGATTATTTTATTTATTTTACTTATTTTATTTTATAATAATTTATAAATATTTTTTTTTAATTTTTATTATTTATGTTTTATTCTTTTATTCTTTTATTGTTTTTTTTAAATTATCCTTTTATTGTTTCTTTATTTATCCTAAAATGTTTGTTTTATTTATCCTTTTATTCTCTTTTTATTTATCCCTTTATTCAATTTTTATTCTATTTTTATTTATCCTTTTATTCTGTTTTTATTTCTCTACCATATTCTAGTTGAGCTAGGAGTCCCAAAAAAATATGCCGCGCTCATTCAAATTTGCATGAACGAAAACAAAGGGCGAGTTAGAATAGAAAACCACCTCTCAGAACCATTTGAAATCCGGGACGGACTAAAGCAGGGAGATGGTCTATCACCGTGTCTCTTTAACCTTGTGCTCGAGTATGTCATCAGAAAGGTACAAGACGACAACATGGCCGGATCATCCCTGAACGGGGTCACACAAGTGCTCGCATATGCGGATGACATCGCCGTTCTGGGCGATAATCTAGAGACTGTTAGTAAAAACTGTGAAATCATCATGCAAGCGGCAGAAGAGGTGGGCCTAGAAATAAATGAAGACAAAACAAAATACATGATTACGGCGAGAGCAGGTGGGTCTCAGAGAACACATATAAACGTCAGAGGTAAGATCTTTGAAAAAGTTAAAGAATTTAAATATCTGGGAACGATACTGACGGCCAGTAACGAAATGTCGAAGGAAATTAACAAGAGACTGCATTCCGGTAACGCGAGTTGGCACGCAGTCAGTAAACTGCTGAAATCCAGACTGCTATCACGTAACATAAAGCTCCGTGTCTATAGAACCATAATCATGCCAATTGTTCTATATGGATGCGAAACATGGGCTCTCACAAAACGGGAAGAAAACAAATTCCGTCTATTCGAGAATAAAGTTTTGAGAGGCATCTTTGGAGGTAAATATGACGAGGAGGCAGGACAATGGAGGAGACTCCATAACCACGAATTGGAAGAACTATATCGCAAACCTACAATAGTGAGAGTAATCAAGTCGCGAAGATTAAGATGGGCCGGACACGTGGCGCGAATGGGGAACGATAGGACCGTGCATAGAATTCTTGACGGTAGACCAACGGGAAAGAGACCGGTAGGACGGCCGCGACGGAGATGGGAGGACAATGTTAGGTTTGACCTTGAGGAGATCGGATCGAATGGTCAAGCGTGGAAGGAGAGTGCCCAGGACAGGGAAGGATGGCGAAGCCGAGTTGGTGAGGTCATGAACTTCCGGGTTCCTACAGGCAAATAAATAATAATTCTGTTTTTATTTATCCTTTTATTCTGTTTTTATTTATCCTTTTATTCTTTTTTTATTTATCCTTTTATTCTATTTTTATTTATTTTTTTGGTTTTTATTTATTTATTTATTTTCTTCTTTTTTTTATTTTTTTATTTTCTTTTTTTGTTCTTTTTTTTCTTTCTTTTTTTTTATTTTTCTATTTCACTTCACACGGGAAAGGCGATCCGTTAGCCCTGTGGCAGCGGCCTGAGATGCTACTTTTCCCCACCAAGTCCAGCAGCCAAGCTTCGAAAGATGGTCAAGAATTTCTCTCAACCATCACCGGCCGGCTGGACTTTGGAACCCGAACTAGCACTCAGGAAATATGCCGAATAGCAAAAATCGTCTGTTGAACCTAGGTTTGCACAATCAAACACAAGACACAAACTCCTTACTAACTCAGTCATTGAGGCGTTTATTATTAAATTTCGGGAACAAAAAGAAGTAATTGACTGCCAAAACTGGACTTTATGGCGAGTGAATCATTAAATTGTTTTTTAAAGTATTTATATAATCATCTATTGCTAGACCGGATGCGTTAGAGCTCGCATTGTCCTCAGAACTATCCGATAGCTTGTATGTTTTTCTTATTTCACCGGCTAATAAATGATTGTGTATCACTCAAAATTGACCGATCTGTCTTTCTGATAAGACACTAAAAGTGACATGAGTTTGTTCATTTTGAAACACGCAGGACACGGACATGAGCATCTCTTTTAGGCTTTGTCAAATTATGTGGGATACAACGAAAACAAACATTTTTCGCGGTTAAATGATCATTCAATATTCTGTAAGGTGGAAACGAATGCCTACGTCGCACAGTATGTCACATGGCAATATTGTATTATTAGTTTTTGCACAGCACCAATGTTTAATGGCACAACTGATCTCGAACGAGCTTCACAACTTTCGTCAGTGAGCGCACAAGGGCCACTATTAAATTCGATACACCAGCGTTTTACGGTACAAATTTCGTAGCAGATCATCAGTGGAAGACCGTTTGAACTCTGTGACTGACATCTGCACATTTGCAATTGAAAAATAGGGTTAATAAAAGCGGTGGCATTGGATAGCCCAAGGCTTTTGACCGCGTCTGGCACAGAGCACTGCTTCATTCATATGGACTTTCCCAACAACTTTGCGACTGGATGAACAATTTCCTCTAAAATCGGTCGATTCGGGTTTTTGCAGGCGATGTGGTGTGTTTGAATCTCCATTCTATTAATTCCGGGGGGCCTCAGGGGTCTACCTTGACTCCAACCCTATTTCTACGTCATATTAATGATATAGTAGTATCAATGGGTAACAACACTTTCAGTTTTGTGGACGATAGTGCATTGATTACTGCATTTTTGAACGATCGAACGATTAATGCATCAACGTCGCAACGCCTGAGATGGAACCAGACCGACTGTTTAAACCGAAATAATATCCTTCAATGAAGCAGGTCCAATCTGGTCGACTTCAATGCAACTCCACGATCAATTTCAACAAGCGATGATAAATCAAATGCTTCACAAAATCAACACAATGGAAAACCAAATGCAATCGCAGGTATGTGCCACTATCCCTTTACCAACAGAATACCATACAGACGAGCTGGAAAGGGAATCCTCTGCAGTTTATAAGAAAATAAAAACTGATAAGTCATAAACAAAATACAATACCAACTGTAAACAATAAGACGTTAGTTCTTGAATCAACAAATGAGGTTACCAAAGAAAGGAAAATTCCCCTACCACCACCAATCAATGTGAGGAATATAGGATTAGAAATGCCATTTTGTCTGTAGTGAAAGACAAAATTCAATTCAAAGCATTATCTAATAATGACATAAGAATCACATCCGAAACAGAAAATGGATACAGAGCAGTTAAAGAGAAATTACAATCCCTTAAGACGGATGTAAGAACCCAAAAGTATCATCGTCATCATCATCAGCATTACAACCGGGAACCAGTCTTGGCCTTATTTAGCAAGTCCTGAGGCTTGTTAAATTTTCCATGATAATTTGTTTTTCCGGGCAAGGTCATTAAGGGGGGAACCTCATGTAAATAGCCTGTTTTTCAGGAATTTTTTTTGACAAATGTAATGCGTAGATTAATTTACAATTTAAGGCACAATTTATTTACGTTATAATATTTAAAGAAAATATTTTTTTAAGACTTTAAGAAAATTTTCAAAAACTACCGACCAAGAAACCCAAGAAATAAAGACAATGAGTAATCGGCTCCTAAGAATAATCACTTGGAACGCAAATGGGCTCAACCAAAGGGCTCATGAATTAGAAATATTTATAAGAGAGCACAACATGGATATTGGGTTGATATCAGAAACACACTTTTTTCATATCATCATCATCATCATCGGCACTACAACCGGGATCCGGTCTTGGCCTTATTTAACAAATCTCTCCACCGGTCCCGATTTCGAGCCGATGTCATTCAGTTTAGCACTCCCAGGCTCTGGGCGTCCTGGTCTATGCCATCCCTCCATCGCAGACACGGTCTGCCGCGCTGTCTCCTTCCATACATCCTGCCACAAAGGACTTTCCGGGCAGGCTCCTCTTCGCTCATTCGAGCTAGGTGTCCCGCCCACCGGAGTCTACCGAGCTTGATTTTTCTTACAATATGAGCTTCAAGGTAGATTGCGTACAACTCATGGTTGTAGCGTCTCCGAAATCGTCCTCCCTCACATACGGGGCCAACAATTCTCCTTAAGACCTTTCTCTCGAACGCGGCCAAGAGTTCAGAGTGGCTTTTATTAAGCACCCAGGTCTCGGATCCATACATGAGTACTGGTAAGCCCATGGTCTTGTACAGTAGTAGCTTGGATGTTCTGGATAAATTTCGGGATTTAAAGAGCCTTGATATACCATAGTAGGCTTTGTTGGATTTAATCAGCCGTTCGCGTATTTCTTCTTCCATATTGTTATCGGCTGATAGTATTGACCCAAGGTAGTTAAAGGATTGCACTACTTCAAATTCGTGCTCCACTACCCTGATAGTTTGACCAACGTTAGGTCTTCTCTTCGCAGAAGTTGCCACCATGTACTTAGTTTTTTCCTCATTGATGTGCAGTCCCAGTTTTTGTGCCGCCTGCTCGATTTGGGTGAAGGATTCCTGTACCGCCGATTCGGTTCTACCGATGATGTCGATGTCATCTGCGTAGGCAAGTATCTGGCTGGACTTGGTGACAATAGTCTCTCTTGTTGTAACGCCAGAGTCACAAACGATAAGTGGAACCATTTTCCGGGAAACGTTCTATACGAACAAAAGGTCCACATGTGCACCAACTGTGTAAAATTGGGTGATGTGTAGTGGAAATTAAAACACAATTCCTCAGAATCTGAGACTAATCCCAAAAACAATGAGTACCAACAGCAGTGCACCAAGCTCAATTAATGAACACATGCTGATGCAGCAAAATAATGCGCTATTTAATGAAAATCACAGCCGCAGTCAAAACGAACAGCAGCTGTATAGTCAGTGGCATTATGCAGTCAACGGATGGCAAAATGCACAGAGTGAAAATGTACACCTAAAATCCATGATAATGGAATTACAGAAACAAGTGGAGGAGCTGAAAAAGCATCCGCCAAGGAGACAAATGGGCACACCTCTACAAGTCGCAGCAAACCCAACGACTCAAATAGCAGACCCCAGTCCACCAACGCCAGTACCGGAACAACAGATTGAATACTGGACTCATGAAGAACAATTAGCCAGGGACACCGAAGAATGGGTTCTGGGAAGCCCCAAAAATAACAAAAAACGTAAGGCGAATACTACCCCCTCACCCAAAAACACAGGAAATAGCAACAACCACCAACTCACAACAAACAACAACCTGCAGCATCAACCATCAGCCCACAAGAAACCAAAAAGGAACGACCTCCACCTCCGATTGTGCTCAATGGAATTAACTCATACGAATACCTGTATGGCCTAATTGTGCAAAAGGTGAATGAGGATTCCTTCCAAATAAAACTGATCGGAGAAACAACAGCGAAAATTAATTGTAATGATCCGAACACCTATAGAATCATTACAAAACTTCAAGGAATCGAATCTGGACTTTCATACATATGAAAATAAGCAAACGAGGCCAATCAGGGTAATGGCCAAAAATTTGCCCTCATCATACAACCCGGACAGCATCAAGAACTACCTCATAAAGATGGGACTTAAGATCCTGTCGGCTTTCAACTAATTCTCATGGAAGGATAAAAAGCCACTAAATATGTTCGTCTTAACCTTCAGTAATGAAGAAAATATAGAAAACATTAGACAAATAACACACATACTTGGGTGTAAGGTGGACATCGAAGCAATGAAATTAAATAAATTAATACCTCAATGTAAAAAATGCCAAGCCTATGGAGATACACAAAATTATTGCAACAAAAATGCAAGATGTGTAAAATGTGCTGGCAACCACCAAACAGTAAACTGCACAAAATCGCCCAGCCAAAACCCAATATGCGTCAACTGTGGAGACGCACACCCAGCCAACTACAGAGGATGTCTCGTCGCCAAAGAGATACAAGACCTCAAAAATAAAAGACTTGCAAAATCCAAGCAAAAAATCCCCACAAGTAGTGTGTTTTGGGGTCTTCTAACTCAGTTTTTGTATGGAAAAAAAAGCCATGCCCATATATGGTAATTCCGGAAGTGACCCCCTAGGAATGAGGTAATCGGAGGGGGGGGGGGGGGGGGGTTTCAAACAGGGCGGGCCTCAGATAACCGGCTGTATTATAAACCGCCTGTTTGAAAAAAAAACCGCCTGTTTGAAAGAACCGCCCTGTTTGAAGAATGGAGTATCTAAAAGAAAGTTCCGCGGGAATCAACGAGAATTTTACTCGGCAAAAACCCGGCATGCCTCTGGATCGGTCCAAGGTATCTTTTTAAGATTTCCACCTTCCCACCGAAACAAAA